>LR990632.1:8500055-9807178 GCA_905147815.2 Phalera bucephala | reverse complement strand
AGGAGACGAGCTTATTGTACTTACACATTATATATTTTTGACAGAGCAGGCACAATGTTAGGCTCTGGACTGATACTGGGAATTTTCTTACGAATTAATTACTATTTACCGATCTAGGATTCGTATCCTGGACATGGTGATTCCTATGTTATCAATATGATTATCAGTATGAATTTTTTAGCCTAAAAAGATAGATTATCTTGCGAGATGACAGACACGGTATTATTATTTAATGCGATAAATAAGACAGCCAGTAGTGCTGCTATCAATGTAACGCTAAATTATTGTAAAGAACCTGCGGTCTTCATACCAGCTTGTTACACAATAATAATATGAGTACATGTTCTTACGTACTGCATTCATTACTATACTCCTTGACTGCATATACTAAGAAGTACCATATTCACCACTTCAATATAGAAGGATATTACTAAAAGTTCAAGTCTTTAAACATCAATGTCAAAAACGTTTAATTACTGCTTTGAACTTTGTTGTTTGAACGAAATTATTGTTGTTAAAAAACGTTGCAAGTGAAACTAAATCACATTTTTCACGCCAGATCCCTTACGGGGTACTTACCGACCTCTCTGGCTTCCTCCACTCTCATGACATGTTATTCTACTTTTGATCGAGCCTGCAAATTTCATATTTATTAAAGTGAAACTTTTATTAGATCGTCTCAAACTTTTTGGTCTGTGTGTTGCATGTCGCGTGACGATCGGCTGCGGAGTAGGGATAAAGTGAAAGGCGCTCGCCAGAGCAGCCAAGGCCAATATGTTTCACTTTTACCGTGGTTTCATAAAACCACACAATTGGTTTTTAGTATTTTTATCTATAATTATTACCTAGCTTCTTCTCAGTGCAACCTTTTGACGATCGCCTCCCATTACGTACTGAATTTTACCAGTAGTCATACTAGTTAATAGTTTATAATCAATATATAATCAATCAATAGCCGGAAACAGGTATTATAAGAAAACTATGCTGCTGATCGGCGGTGAATAATATTCGGATAAGTAAGTAAGTAGAATTAATTCTTTTGCTCTTACGACCCAGTAGTGTTTTTTTTTATTTACCCATTATCAAACAAGAATTAATTTAGCTAGGACTAAGAACGTACCTACGAGCTACGAATACCGTACGTGGTATCTTTGTCCGACAACGTTTGACTTGTTTTTATAATTCTATAGGTAAAGTATTCGATTTACTATCGTCTGGTAGCGGGTCCGATCTTTGTGCCGTAATTTTTAAAATCTAGATTTGCGTATGGACTACCCTATCGATGCAAACCAATTCAACAAACGAAACATCAACCCCTTAAATATTTCTCCACTCCGATCTAGGTCTCGAACCTATTCGCGCCTATATTAAAAAGGCGACAACACGACACTTCGCGAACGCATCTACCCATGCGAATCCGTTAATCGTAGCCGCCGCCGACTACTCGAGCGCGCCTCTTCAAGGCGCCCTCGAGTATGTCGCCCCTTGCCCTTCTGGCTGGAGCGTAGTGGTTGCGCGCTCGCCCTTAAGTCCGGTGAAGCTGTAAAGGCGTCGCGGCCAACAGCGTACATCACTCACACACACACACACCCTTAAATATGTTTCGCTTAAAATTTAAATTATTGATATCCGATTTATGTATCTAAGCGTTTACAGTAGGTTAATACCTTTTATAAACTTTTAATGGTTGCACAATTTATTTCCCCTTCAAATGTCGCGTGGAAAGTCAAAAGCAAATCTATGAAATTACAACGTTTCCGGTCGGTCGCGTATTTCCATAATACATCTATTATGTACCTGATATTTGCATACAAGTGTATTGTTAATACGCGCGTCCCGACGCAAATCTACTATTAGTGTTGTATCGATTTTATGTAATTACTCGTATGCTATTTTAATCGATTCTTTTAGATTGCTAAGTGGCTTTCACATAGGCAAAAGGTGTATATTATTATCACTAGGTGCATTTCATCGTAAGGCAAAAGAAACGAAAGATCTTATCAATCTTAAATGTATTTATGGTGGCCACGTTCGTATTTCGTGTATAGGTTTAATTTTTACTGAAATTAATTGTTGTCTAGTAACGTTAATGGGCGTGACTGTGTCTGTGTCATGTTTATTTAAAATCTCACGCTCACAAGACGGCCATCATTCAACTAATGACTCCTGTCGAAAGAGTAGGGTAGTCACCCTAACATAAAGGTGCCTAAAGTAACAACGGCTTTGGCTTGGGCGATCATATGAGGGAAGGGCGTAAACTAGGTGTTTTGTCGGTGGTGGAGACCAGAATTCCAGCACACGATAGAAGAGTACCCAGCGTGGACCTCCGAGCGGCGGATTCTGGTCAGCTGGATCGGATCGGACCACTCCCTGCCTCCTCCTTCTGTGAGACTGTGATGTCCCAGTACGAGGAGGCCCTCTCCAGATCCCGCTCGACAAAGGCGACGGCGGTGGGACAAAGGCGACAAAGGTGGGCTGGGGGGCCTGGGCGGAGGCGTAGCCCGGGGCTTAAGAGTACGGGCTAACTCGAATCGCCCGCTATAATATCCGGCGGGGGACCAAACTTACATAAGTATGCCAATTTTCATCTCAATCAAATGCCCGCAAGTGCTTCAAAAATACGTCACAAGATTGGAACCGGGGACACACAAACATACGAACATTGCAAGTTAAATAAAAGTTTATAAAAAGGGGTATCAGCGAGTTTCGTTTGAATATCTTGGTGGCCCTTTGCCATGCTGGAGGAAACTATCACAAGGGTGTTTTAGTGTGGTGATATATTGCCTACCCTACTCTTCCAGAGGACTGGCCATCTTGGAGATTGTAATAGAGGAACCACGAAACAGGAAAAAGGTTGATGCCCTTATCTACCTCCTGCTTATTCAAAGAATTTCATTAAAAGACCAGAAACTCTAATTTGTATTTGGTTTATTGTGCCATTTCATAAATAAACAACTACCTGTGATTACAGTTATTTACAGATTACAATAAAATACTACTAACTAATATACTATTCAAACTAAAGGAATGTTTATATTAGAGTTAAAACAATATAGTTATTAAATATACAAATACATTCTACAATATCACAGAATCATAATAAGTACTTAATTAATTTTAATTATTGGATTACAGAAGCCAGTAACTTGCACATAGGTATCTAAATAGCTTGCGTACAAGAAAAATGCTCAAAGCAACTGATTTCACAATTAATAAATATACTATCTATCTATATCGTCACACCAGAGGCAGAGAGCACAGAGGTCCAACAGATATAATGTATTAAAAATATAGTATGGGAGAGTGAAAAAAGCGAAAGAGTCTGTAAGAGAAAAGAAACCAGTTAGAAATCTGTAGTCTCTGCCTATCCTGCAGCGGATCTGGCCTGATGAAGTAGATAAGAATATATATCATGGGTTTTAAAGACATACAGTCCCATAAGTTTCCTTTGGGCCCCTGCCTAAAACGGGAACTAACGCTGTCTTCGAGTGAAATGTCACTTTATGACAGTCGCACAGTTGTTGTTTGCTATGATATTTACCCAAGTTCTTTTCGTTCTGTTACCAATTAGTAAAACTTGTCTACACGAGCTAAAGTATCTTTGTTCCACGTTAGACAGATGCCTAAGCTAGCTAATGCTCCTTGTGACAAGGATCTTTTCGTCTGGCATTTGTAAATATACCAAATGGGCCCTATATAAATTACTTAAAAAAAGCAGTGATAGCCTAGTGGTTATACCGTCAGAGGTTAAACCCGGGCACGTACCTCTATCTTTTGGAAACCAACAAGTATGTAAAAAAAATAACTATCACTTGCTTTAACGGGGAAGGAAAACAGTGTGAGGAAACCTGCATGCCTAAGAGTTTCTCGAAGGTGTGTGAATTTCACCAACCCGCACTGAGCCAGCGTACTGAGAGGTGTTTCTCTCAGTTTGAGAGGAGGCCCGGGGCCCAACAGTGGGACAGTTTCGTAACAGGCCTATTATTATTATTAACTTTCTTATATACAAGATATTTGCATACTCTGTACGTAGCATCGTAGAAACTGTACCTTGCGTAAGTAAAGAAAGAAATAAGTATAGTTGAATAATTATTCTCTTATTAATTAAACTAAGGATCTCTTCCATCAACCTCAAATAAAGTATTGGTTAGTTACCTCTCGATTATCGTTACTCGGCAATTAAAAGCTTCACCGTCGGATAGGGCTACTCAGAGATGGTGAAATTTGTACATAGACATACTTGCAATTTTAATTGTCGATTAGACTACTACTGCGAGGGTAGTGAAAGTGGCCTTAAGCTATAAAAGTTTTTCTATTAAACTGAGGTTGTGGTAAAATGCTAAATCGCTACATAATGCCGTGATAAAGCGATCGGAAGGTTAAAATATCATCCAAATTTATTATCTTGCATTCTTGCATCTCACAAATGTACAGTCTCATTAATAGCTATTCCTTAAAATTACTTAATAAACAAGACAATAATTTATGATTTATCTAAAATAACGAAATCTATATCGAAACATTTACGGAAATAATTTTAGCTATTTCTCTTAGAAAATATGGCATCTGTAAGGTTCTAATTAGATAAAAGAAGTTAGTGTAAATGCGCGTGTTGTCAAGAACAATATAAATATACTTTACGGTTTAGTAGAGGACAGGAAGTAAGGGAAAGCCAATGTTCTGTCGTTACAGTACATTAGGTTTATTTAACGGTAGTTAACGACCTTTTCCTTACAATTACTATGAACCACCGACAGATGGCGCTATATGAGCGAAAAATGTAGAGTTAGATGTTGATTTTATTATACAAATTTGCATCGCGCTTTACGAATTCCTTAAAATAGTCCTTTTTATGAAGCATATAGGTATTTTATTCAAGAATATATAATCTATCGCTCTGCCAAGTTTTATCTAAATCCTTTCAGCAGATTAAACATTTATGAGTAACAAACATCCAAACTTTTATATTTAGGGGTTTCCTTCCTCACACCACACTCGAGTAAAGTGCTGGGTAGCTACATTGTGATTAGCGTTACGGGGCAATTAAGGCCCGTATCGCAGAACGAAAATCAGTTGTAGATATAGTTTTAAGACTAAAATTTTAGTACAAAAATCAGTTTTTGAAGCTAGATTTACAACTAATTTATGTTCTGTACGGGTCTATAACTCGCTAGTTTAACCGTCGGATAGATGATAGCTACTCAGAGATGGTGGAATTCGTACATAGACTTATTTGAAACTTTATTGGTCGATTAATCCACTTCGAGGGTGGTGAAAGGGGACCGCGGAAATATCTTTCCCTTTTTGAATTCTACAATGTTATATATCTGTTATTTGTATTATCTAATGGTTATGGCTTTATAAGATTGATTAAGGTAAATATACAAATAGTATAGAGTTAGTAATCTCAATCATTAATAAATGTAATATTTACAAAAATGATTTTAAATTAAATACGTTTTTACCTTATATTTGAAGTATTTATAGGTAATATACATCATCATCATCATCTTTACCAAAATTTTGCCTAGAATAGAGTAACTATTTAAGGTAGATATTACGGTATGGCGAGGCGCTCGTAGCGCTGTGCGACCGCGGTGTTCTTACCGATTACCAAGGTTAAGCACCGTTCGACTCGGTCGGCCCGAGATGGGTGACCGTTTGTGGCATTTTCATATTCGAGCGTCTCCGTGCTTCGAAAGGCACGTTAAGCCGTTGGTCCCGGTCACCACTTAATGTGGTAGTCGTTAAGCCGAGTTTGAAGCCTTAAAGGCGGCTTGATAAGTTCCAACAGCAAGTGGCCACAAACCTGCCTCCATCAATCCGCACTGGGTCCGCGTGGTGGAGTATGACCTAATCTCTCTCACCCCGATTTGTGAGAGAAGGCCTTTGTCCAGCAGTGGGCAGTATAGGCTGACATTATTATGGTATATATAAATCTGTTTAGTGTTTTAGGATAGGATTCTCTAAATTGAGGAAATAAAGAACTTTATTAATGTAGGTACTAAATGAGGGTCATCGATATATTATTCGTAGGCACTAGATAGATAACGAAATGCCAGCTAAGAAACAGCCACGTTTGCATATACTTAATCGTCGAGTAAGTACATGTATGTATTCAAGTAACTAGCTAACTATAGAAAATTAACTGTAGCATTTTAACGGGTCCTCACGTTGTCTATGTTTTGTGTGTGTGAGTGATCTACGCTAATGCTGCGAGGCCTTTACAGCTTACGTTGGTATGGTGGGATCAAACCTATTTCAAAAAAGACCTGAGCTGTGTTCTTATTTTTTGGCCCGGCCCCTTTGATCTGGTGCAAATAACATATCGATGATTAGAATAGTAGGGACCTTGTTTAAATATTTTTATTCTGATGCAAGTTACTTAACAACGTGATATGTGATTCAGAGCCGATCTCATAAGCGCCTAGAGAGGAGCGACTGGTAAATCTTTCCCAAAGATTGTTTTCTCAAATCGACTATTAAATTTAATTTCCAGCCTTAATTTCCGAGTTTGCCGTCTCTGAAAAACAATCATTGGATACCCCACTCTGCACCGAACAGAAACTGGCAGGTGAACTCCTATTACTAACATCTTGATTCTCAATCATACTTCCACTTGGTTGCCTCAAGAAATTCTGAATACCTATAGGATTAACGTTGACCATTTTATCAGGTTTCTTCAACAATTCTTCAATGGAATACGGATTCTTCTTTTTCTGTGCAATCGTTTTCTGTTCTTCGTCTTCTACGTCAGGCCGGTCTGTGCTATCATCGCTTGCTTCTACAGAAATGAGTTCAGAGTTTTCTGATTTCACTTCGTCCGGGTTGATTCTGTTTAGGAGATCGTTGTGGAGGTTCAAATATGGGGAAAATTTTGATTCGGGGTAAGGCATCATTATTCTTTGCCATGGGTTTATTGGGTAGGGTTTAAGGAGGCCTTGGGCTTGCACTTGATTAGCCAGGAGCCAGGATGTGGCAAGTCGTCGATCGTATAATGATGGGTCTGTGTGTTGCGGAGGTGGTACCCGGACGGCGGAATGGGCAAAGTATGGCGGACTCTGCTGGGTTGGTAATGGTGTTGGTGGTAGAGATTTAAGCGACATGTAATCCATTACGTTTGGCGGTAGCTCCGGTTGTGGGTAGGATTCTGTAAACAAAAACGGATTATTAGTTTTAAAAGGCAAGCTCAGTTACTACTACGGACGAGGGCTCGCGAATTCTTTGGATAATCTAGTTAAAACTTAAACTTATTTACTTAACGCTTTGAGTATTTAGTCCCCAGGGGAAAACCTTGTCGCTCTGTCTCTTCTCTTCTTCTTAGTGCACCTCGTCATAGCTCAAGTCGATATGATGGTTCATTTACTGTGCGTGCTGTGCGCCTATGGAATTCCCTCCCATACTCTTTACGTGATAGCCCTACTTTACAAATGTTCAAGAAAAGAATTAGAGAGCATTTCCTATCTATGTAAGATATTTGTATGTATTCATGTAGTCTATTTTATGGTAATTATGGTAATGTATAGCATGTAGTATATTTGTAGAGAGAGCTTTTGTGTTGTACACTTATTCCTATCCTCATTTTGATCATTTGTTTCTCTTTCACTCAAAAGTTTGCTGGTGGAAAACTCGACTTTGAGTTAAGCTCGCCTTGTACATGAATTTACCTTGTAACAATTTGTAACAATTTGTGTGTGTACAATAAAGAATCCAAGAATGAAAAACTCGAATTCGAATCATTTACCTACTTTCATTTTAAATAAAAATATGTACTCCAAATATCCTACAGGCACTTTTACCTATTCTACAGGGCAACTATAGTGACGACATTTATGCGATGGACTACATAGTTCCAAGAAGACAGGAGAAGACAGGCTATGAGTAAAAAAAAATCGGAGCAATATCGGAGCTTACAAAGTGACTGAGTATTTAAACTAAAATGTTAAGTATCTACGAGAACTTATAAAAAACCGCTATCCCATGCTTAAGGAACAACATTTTTAACTTCATCGCTACATTAACATAGCTCCACGTCAATAAATAGCCAGACAACTCCAGCCATAGTTTTATTGTCTTTTTAATACGTCGGCACACTGATTTAAATGTAATTAAATGAAAAAATGGCCCTACATCATTTAAAACTACCTGACACCTGTCCGACGGTAGGTGGTAGGAATTTATATGTGGCCAGTGTCGCCATTAATTAGTTAACGATTTACTTCATTTTTAATGCTGGCAATTCTCGTTCTTTATTTGAATTTGATGTTTTGAATAACGATTTTTTAACTGTCAGACATTGTGTTTAATATGTATTAATGAGTTGTTTGTCAACGCGTTCGGTGTTTTATGGATGTTATGGCTGCGTTATCTTGGAATTAAGGTTATATGGGATGAAACTATGTATGATATAAAAAAAAAACGGTGTTTTTTGAGAGAATTAATCCATGATGACTGCCTCGTTGGTCTAGTGGCGAATAATGTGTTTTGCGATCACGAAGTCCGGGGCTCAAATCCTAGGTCGGACAAATGTAGTTTTTCTATTGAAAAACTTCCAGTATTAGTCCGGCGTCTGAAATTGTCTGGCTCGCCTCCTATTACATGAGACCTAACACCGTCGGTGAAAAGTGGGTGTCACAGAACACCTCTGCCACCCCTGCTTGGGGAATATAGGCGTGACGGTGTTTTGTTTTAATTAGATTAATTCTTCCTAATCATATATCCTAACCCAAACCTATCTAAAAGTTTATCTTCGTTCATAAGTAAAAATAAGATAAATGTTCTTAGGGTATATAGCTAAGTGGTCCTGAGAGACTTATCATCGTCATCAGCCATCAGATTTCGTCTTTGTACTGTACGCCACAGAAATAGGGTCTATCTAGGTTATCGGTCCATCTTTTACCTAAGAGGCTTGCCCACTCTACGTCTCCCGATACGTGGTCGCCACCTTTATCTCTCGCCCTAGTAGTAGTAAGTAGTTTCTAACCTCATAGGTTCTATAATCCTTAAAATATCTCTTACCATGTCCACTCCTCGTGTCATCATCGCTCCAAGCCAGCCCGCTGTTCCTTAGTATCCTGTTTACGGAAGAAACTGAAGGTATAGAGTGCGGTTCGCACACCCTTGCGCTGAGCAGTCTTTCGCGGATCTCCCACGCGAACATGCCAGGGTTTTCTTGCTTCAGACGAAGTATTTTCTTCACTACTGTCGGGGTTGCTACTTGCTGGAATAGAAAGGTCTTTGTTAGTTTCAATTTTTTGTAGGTATTTCTCTGTATTTATATTTACTTGAGGAAGGATTGCTTTGGACGTGTTACTTCTATTGATAAAAGACCCTAGGTAGCCATAATAAACACTGTTTTTCTCTTCGGGATCACGGTGGTAAAAGCACCGGTGCCCCTTTGTACGCTAAAAGGGGTAAACCACCAATTGGTAGAATTTTTATAGAGCCCTTCCAAGAGCCCGCAATCAGGGAGGAAGCTAATCTCCCATCCCTCTGCATATATACTGCATATATACTGTGCTCAAGACGGCGACTGCTACTCCATGCCACCGTCCACCTCGGTGTTGCGCATGAAGGACTCTCCGGGGCCCCGACCTTCACATCCCGCGACTACGAATGTGATCCTCCTACGATGTAAGTGCAGGGAGGTAAGGGAGGAAGTCCTAATGTAGGGCAACATTAAGAAGGAAAATGCGAACATCTATACTATAAATGTGAAAGTTACTTTGTCTGTTACTTTTGCGCGCGTAAACAAGATAAACAGATTTAGAAAAGAGATTAAGAAAATTGGCAAAGATAGATTGCAAAGAAAATCTACATAGCCACGGCTAACGGAGTTTTGAATAAGCTTTAGTTTTTTCAAAACTTGGGGCTTGCCAATGGCGCGTAGCATTCTTGAAGTAACTTACAGATTATGAAAGAAATCGTTTTTCAAACCGATCAGTCGACTTAGCATATACATAATAGAGCGTCTTATACTCCCTCGCCTGTTACCGGGTGGGTCAACATTTAATCAGAAACAATTTAGATGCACATCAGGTAAATCGATTGTAGACGCAGCCCTATCCGTAAGAACAACTATAAGCACTAAAGTTTAGTGCTTATAGTACGTTTTAGGCGTTTTCCTCGATATCTCTGGTGCTTTCGACAGCGCATGGTGGCCAATGCTACTTCTTAAGCTGAAGGCTCGAGGATGTTTTAGAATCATCTACCTACTTATTAAGTCGTACTTCTTACAAGGCACGACTAAACTAAAACTCGGTCACCCGTAAAATCATTGACGCGCGTCAATGATTCCACTCGAGACAACTTGAACACCGAGTTTACACTGCCTCGAGACCATTTTTAAATCACAAGTATATTCAAATCGCAATCAATCGCTTATGAAGGATCTCATCTCCTGACCGAATGGCAGGAAAGATAGGTTATACCAACAAAGGGCTGTCACCTTTACCTGTTCTTTCTTTCCATACGTGAGCGTTTGGCGAGAAAATGACCACTATGTGGCTCAATTTCTTACCGGACATGGCAACTTTAAGAGTAAATTATTCTTTTTTAAACTGGTACCTTCACCGCTATGTCAGTGTTCCACGTCTAACTGCGAGTATGAACAATCAGCACACCATTTTCTTTGGCACTGCAGTCTCTGGCACAACGAGCGTACCATTATGTTAAACAGCCTGCCAAATACGTCTGGGGTAATCTACTATACGGATCTTGTAAGAAATCGGGATAATTTCCGTGCGTTCAAGCGTTTTTGCCATACCTATTACAGGAACCATTTTCGTATCCGTGGTGCTTTACAACTGGGCTTATTCTAGTTGTACTCTACTTCTTTATGGCTGATGTGCCATTGTTTTGTGACGTCCGCTTTGCAAAGGAGGGAAGTGAAAATATATTTTTTCTACTCCTGTTCTTCTTTCTCATTAAATTTGTTGCGGGTTCCAAGACAATTAAAGCGCTTCCCGGGACACCCCAACGTTCAAGCCTTGGTGTCATCTAAGGAGACCATTGTGGATTCTGGCTTACAGGAGTAACAATGGTGGGAATGTGTGGCGTGCTTAGACCCATAAAAAAAAAATGTAAGAAATACGATTCCGGCAGGTCCAGCAATAGGTGGCGAGATGAGCTGGCCTCATATCAAAAGAATTGGCATCAGCTTATACTAGTCCGGAATAAGTGGAAGAAAAGGGGGGAGGTTTTTGCCTTGCAATGGAACATATATGCTGATGGTTCGAGAGCCCTAATGCAAGCTTCTTAGGGATACTTGGAGGATATTAAAGAATAACTGCGTGGACTGTAATATAATGATGTACTTGTATAATCGAGGCGTATAACAAAATAATGTAAGAAACAACTGGTACGCTGGACTGTTGGTTGCGGTCTGTCCCGTCGTCAGCTGATCGGCGCGGCGTGGGAGGCGGCTACATGCGTCCCCCCACACCTCAGTCGCGCGCGCCTGTATTGGCGCTAACAATGCAATGGGGTATATATAGCCTTATAATAATAATAGTTCTAAAATGCTCATCCCTTCGTGATTGTAGAGTGCCGAACTTAATATAGGATCATCAGGATTATTCAGATATCTTGGTGAAAGTTATAGCATCAAAACTTTTTAAAAAAAGGGAAACCGACTTCAAAAATCAAAAAATAAATATTGAAGTCGGTGCTGGTTGGTGCAGTCGGTTACTTGGCACCGATTTCAAATATTTAATTTTTGCTTTTTGATGTTTTTTAATTTACAAATTTTTAGTGATGAGTGAATTTATTATAATAATTTATATACCTCCTTTATATTATCCTACTTATTTATACAGTGAGGTGCCTACAAGATTGATATAAAACTCATAATAACTGAATTTTCACATTCATGCTGTTTGCCGTATAGAAAACCGTATAGGAAAGGAGGAGCCTTTTTTGAAGTCGGTTAACATTCTGCTTAGTTCTATAGTAGGGTACCTATAGGATTGACGTAATATCTCAATAATATCTCAATCTACGCATTCGTATTGTTTGTCGTTAAGGAGTTCCTTGGTGTATCTTTAAAGTCCAAGGTCCAATACCAATGAAATTAAAATGGGACCACCTTGAACTTATACTGAACCCAATGCAAAAATAATCATCAAAATCGGTCCACAACTGACGGAAATATCGGTGAACATACATAAAAAAAAAGTATATATACAACCGAACATAGAACCTCCTCCTTTTTGAAGTCGGTTAAAAATATGATGCAATGCAATCAATATATGCAATGATAATGACGTAATTAATTGCGGAGGCGATCATTCGACGATATTTTCTCTCGAAGTCATTTATATGGTTTTATAGTGTGAAAGTACGATGGTAGTAAGAGTAATGGAATGAAATCATAATGCATGGAACGGTAGCGTGTGTTTATATTCTAATCGTCTTCTTGCATGATTCTGACGACAAATAGCGATATGCATTGATGTAACATCACGACTTTATCTCCGGAAGGGATAATTTAAGTTTTTTTTTTAACACATCTCTCTAGAATTTATTCCTGTGACGTGGGTGCGTTTACACACATGAAAATTTACAAACTCATATACCCAGGCCAGAACAAATAATTGTGGATCACACAAAGATTTGTCCTGTGCGGAAATCGAACCCGCGACTATTAGACACAATAGGCGGAGCGGCTTAAGCTCTTAACCACTGCGCTAAATCGTCCGTCAAGGGCCGAGATATTCGTAAATACCCAAATAAATACTAACGCACCCGTAAAGCATATTTGATGGGGGCTTGGAGCTTAAAGCCGCTCTACTCGCTAGATCGAGTAGTTGCGGGTTCGATCCTGCGGGACAAAACACTGCGTGACCCATAATTATTTGTTTCGATCTGGGTGTTTGTGTATGTGAATTTGTAGTTTATAAACGCGCTCATGACGTTTGTAGTGTGGGGCTATGTTGAAAGAAAAATGTATTGAATAGACAACATCACGTCTAGGTATATTCCTCGAGCGGGTGTGGCAGATACTACACACACATATTGCTGACGATGTAAGGTCCCAATGTACCTAATAAGAGGTGAGCCTCTGGCCATTATATCTGACGCAATCCCAGTCTCCGAACGGTTATTGAGAATTTTTACAAAAAAGCGACTTTGACTCTCGATCGCTACCCGGTGCTCTACAAAACTAAAGAGGAGGCAGTCAAACGTGAACGCCTGTATTCTACAAGCGTTTACATTTGATTGCTTCCTCCAAATTAGTAATATCAAATAAGAATACCAGCCAATGCTTGTGTAGTTCCATTAAACTTGCCAACGATAAAAATAACATATAAACGTAATAACGCCCAAATCCCGCTGTTGTAAAAATTTAAAGGCAATAATAGTAGTCAACCAAAGTCAGGTAGTTAACTTAAATCTGATACATCGACACACGACTGACAACTAAATTTTAGTAATAAGCCGATTTCAGCTTGTATTTTTTCATAAAACATGCCATCAGAAAAAAAAAGAAATAATGTTTAAAAAAAAGGAGAGCCGACTTCCGATTTATTTTACAATTTTAAGTGATGAATAATACAGGAATTATATAATACCCGTAATAACTCAATCTACACATTTCTATTGTTTGTTGATAGGGAGTCCCCTGGTGTACCTTCAACGTTCAAGGTCCAATATAGATGAAATTAAAATGTGACTACTTTGAGCTATGCTGAACACAACACAAAAATAGTCATCAAAATCGGTTCATAATTGACGAAAATATTGGTGACCATACATAAAAAAGGAGAATACATATAGAAGAACATAGAAAGTCATTCTTTTTTAAAGTCGGTTAAAAGTAAAAGATAACACGTAATGCCGCTGTTGCGAAGATTAAAAGCAATAATAGTCCCGGTAGTCGACTAAAATCTGACACATCGACACTCGACTAACCAGTAATGAGCAAAGCCGTTGGTCTAAGCCAAGTCATTAATGCTACCAGCTGACCGTTCACACAGAGTTTCATTTCGTTGATATTGAACGCGTCGAGTGTTGTGGCGATATACGTTTAATGAAAAATTCCTACAGTTATAAAGCTCGGATGTTTTGTTCGCACGCCAGTTGTAATTATCGATACCCAAAGTTGGCGATGCAATAAGAGCTACATGTAAAAAAAAAAAATATCCAATTTGTTGGTGGTGAATCACATAATTGTATTTTTAAAATAAAATTGAAATCATTACGTGGGTACATTTATAAATACACCCAGACCAAAAAAATATTTGTGGCTGCCACAAAAATTTGACCCGTGCGGATATCGAACCCGCGACAACTCGATCCAGTGGGAAAAGCAGCTTAAGCTATTAACCATTGGATCAAGCCATTGTCAGATGTGTATAGGAATATCGAAGCATAGTATAAACAGAGATGGGCAAAATGTAATCAGATTAATGATTAACCAACCCCCGTGGGGAATATAGGTGTGATGGTGTTATAATGATCTCTCTATCTCTATATCATCACGCCAGCTCCCTCGCGGGGTAGGCAGAGAGTACAGAGTTCCAACAGGTTCTTTCCTTACATACCTCTCTGGCTTCCTCCACTCTCATAATTCGTCTCATACACACTCTCCGGTTACGGAGACTCTTGACTTGCCCTTCAGCTAAGACACGGTCTATTTGGTCATGGTAAGATAGTCTAGGTCTTCCCCGGCACCTACATCCTTCCACTTTCGCATTGTATATCTGTTTTGTCATTCTTTCTTCTGGCATCCTTTCTATATGCCCGAACCAACGGAGCATACCCTTTCTCATCTTTACACCGATACTATCTTTCATACCTACTCGCTTTCTTACTACGCTGTTGCGAATACGGTCGGTCAGCGTGACTCCGCACATCTTCCGCAGAGATCGCATTTCGACCGCATTTATCCTGCTTTCGTTCTCCTTCTTACATACCCAACTCTCACTGCCATATAACAGCGTTGGGACAAGCACTCCGCTATGCATGGCCAGCTGCGCCTTTTGGCTTAAGTGCCGGCTCCCAAGTAGCCTTCCCATCGCACCATTCACTCTATTACCTGCATTCACTCTTCTCTCTATATCAGCGGTGTATTTCCCATCCTTACTGAAGGCGCATCCAAGGTATACAAACTCATTCACTTGCTCCAGCACATCGTTACCAACCACAATCCTTGCATTCGTTCTGGTTTCTTTCCGTTCAAAAACCATAATTTTGGTTTTCTTCACATTCAAATGTAAGCCATTGTGTTATAATGATTATAATATAATATTAGCCCTGTAAAGAAATGTACCACTGTTAGGCACGGGCCTTCTCTCAAACTGAGAGGGTTTAGGCCATAGTCCACCACGCTGGCCCAGTGCGGATTGGAGAACTTTACACACCTTCGAGAAACTCTCAAGCATACAGGATTCCTCACGATGTTTTCCTTCACGCAAGTGATAGTTAATTTTTAATATGTGCGTATGCTTTGGAAAAGACAAAGGTCCTGGACCTCTGACTTTGCAATCCAACTCCAATTCCAACGGTCTAACCACTAGGCTATCACTGCTTTTTTGATTAACGATTACAATGAATGATTAACGATTACATTTTTTAATCTTCATCGATTACGATTACACTTTTAATCTTGTATCATGATTGAATATTACAAAATGCAAATGCAATAATTAATCTGATTACATTTTGCCCATCTCTAAGAAGAAAGATAGCTTAGTGGAGGTATTTTCACTTTGTAATCATGAGGTATGACTCAAAGACGCCTTTGAGATTTATACGAAATCTATGCCAGGTTTATTAAGAATGGTAATGAAATATTGTTAAAAACTCAGATATTTTAATTCCTTCAATCAATCAATCAATCAATCAGCCTATCGTAGTCCACTGCTGGACATAGGCCTCTCCTAACACGCGCCATTGCACACGGTCCTCTGCCTTCCGCATCCAGTCTGTCCCAGCGACCTTTTTGAGGGCGTCGGTCCATCTAGCTGGGGGCCGTCCTACCTTACGCTTACCAAGTCGCGGTCTCTACTCTAGGACACGCTTGCTCCATCGGCCGTCGGTCCTTCTGCAGATGTGACCAGCCCATTGCCACTTTAGCTTACTGAGTCTGCGAGCTATGTCGGTAACTTTGGTTCTTTGTTCCTTGAATACAGATTAATCATAAGTATCTCAAATAATTGCATAGAGCAGTCCCCGATCCGATCTTGGGCAGAGAACAAATCTTAGTAGGGCCCACAATTATTTATTTCGGTCTGGGTGTGTATGTATGTGAAATGCATGCTTATAATATGCCACGACACGGGAATAACTTCTTTTTAAATAAAAAGTACATAGGCATAAATGTATACAATAATTAGAATAGACAGAATTTTAAAATATATTTTTATAATGGCCAAGGAAACGCTTCGCATTGCGGTCGAAAATATTATGACAGAAGCATTACTGAACGCATCTATCTAATTATAGTTTACCGTGCTCGAACGCGCCCTTCGATTAAAAGTGAACAAAAAGTTGTGGTAATACCTGCATCAAATGTTGGGTCCAACGTTGCAACCAACATTTGTATATTCAACGTTAATACCTGCGCATAGATGCGTATATTAATCATTTATAGTAATTTCTTGAATCGATTTAATATTTTATATTATACTAGCTATTACCTGCAGCTGCGCACGCGGTTATTTTGTTATTTGACATTGTTATAGTAGTGTTTGTCTGTAAGGGATGATTTTTCAAAAACCCTGAAACACTTAGCCCTTATTTCTTAACAAAGTCTATCTATGAATTTTCATATGCCTAACTTGAATAATGTTAGGTTCCCTATACAATTTTTTATCCCCTATTACACACCCTTAAGTGTTTTTTTTTGAGATAAAAAGTAGCCTTTGTCCTTCTGTCGGCTAAAATGTATCTCTATGCCAAATTTGATCAATATCTGTTCAGCGGTTTAGGCATGAAAAGCTAATGGAAAAACGGGCAGACAGTAACTTATAATATTAGTAAGGATTCCATTACTTCCTTGTAGGTTAAGTGGTGCATGGTACAGCTGGCGATTACAAGATTCTGATTTCGGATCGTTTATCGTAGAAAGTGTTATTGAGGTTTTTATATCAACAAATCACAGTAGCAGTTCGGAGTTGTGGGTATAATAGCAATAGTCACGTTGCCAATTATATTCAAATGTAACATCATCCATACTAGTGTTGTAAATACGCTTGAGTCGGCGCTTAAACGCTCGCGTCTTTTACGTTCTTCGACGCTCGTAAGCGTCTACTCAGCGCTAATAGCTCGACTTCAGCGTTCATTTTCACAAAACTAGTCCACACCCCTAATACATTAGGAGCTAAGACTGTTGGCGGAATTTGGGTGTACTTTTTATAGACAGAAATCTTAGTGTCTCGTTATTTCTGCAAACCCTGCTTGAGGAATATTTATTTGTTTTATATTTCTTAAAAAAGAAACAAACGCCTTTAACCTTATATTTCCCAAGCGGTGTGGTGTTTACAACCAAATATACCTGAATTTGTTAAGTCTCAATGTAATAGGGCGATCCTATTTAGTAGTAGTAGTAGTTTTACTATTTTTATAATCGAAAGAGCACACTTTCTTCTATTCGAACCCAGGAATTCGTAATCGCTACTAACATAATGTTATTCCAGAACTATTTCCACCAATATTGGCCAACCAACCACATTGTCAAACCTACGGAACCAATTTTAAATCGTTCAATAGGATATCGATTGAGCATCTAATGGCATAATAATCGGTTTCCCCACAAAATTGACGCCTCGCATTCAACTCGCGTTCTTCGCCACACCTCTACTCCGTAACCCGCCATTTACACATTACATTTGACAGTTACTTAAAAGTCATATAATTATATAGTTCTTTTTTTAAACCACAGCCGTGGAGGTTTTAAAAAAAGAATGCACTATAATGGATTTCTAATTTTGAATTTTGGTAATTGCTAATATTATTGATTCTGGCCAAACAGATGTACGATCAGGAAATTGATGTAATTATGTTGAGTTTTATGAGAAAAAAGGTGTGATTTTTTAAATATTTTGATAATATAATATTACTTGATAATTTATCTTGAATGATTTTATATTTGTATTATTTACAGACGTTGTCTTATTCAAATACGCGAACAACAAAGAGCAGTATAATTTTTCTTGAATTTTACCATTGTCTGACTTATATGGACTATTGCGAACATTTGAAAAATAATGCCAATTCTTAGCCATGCTAATATGCCAAAACGGTTCTCAAGTATTAGTCGAGTAAAGTGTTAGTTAATTCCTTCTCGATTAGCATTACTCGGCAATTCAACCTGGCTAGTTTAACTATCGGATAGGACTATTCAGAAATAGTGAAATTTGTACATAGACTTACTTGAAACTTTAATTGTCGATTTGTCTACATCGGACTTTATTCAAGGGCCTTGAAAGAGGCTCTCTGGTGTTTTGGCGGAGTGGAAGAGTAATATTGTCAATTAGTCTTAATTTCCAAAACTTGTTTTTCGAATAATAATGTGTCATGTTAATGGAATATTAACCATTATGTATTCTTATATGTGCATTAGTGAAAGTAATTGAAACAAAGAGATAAAACGTGCTTTTTCGATTTCCCTAAAAATGTGTGTGTGTGTGTGAGTGATGTACGCTGTTGGCCGCGAGGCCTTTACAGCTTCACCGGACTTAAAGGCGAGCGTGCAACCACTACGCTCTAGCCAGCCAGAAGGGCAAGGGGCGACATACTCGCCTCTACAAGGCGCCCTCGGTTGGGACAGTCGCTGTAGGGGGACAGGTGCACTACTAAGTGCACCGGTCAACCGCCGGCTATGAGAGGGGATCTACGACTACGTCGTCGTCGCCCGTATTCAGAGCGGAAAGATGGGATGACAAAGCATCGGGGGGGTCGGTGAGAACATGTCGCAGCCGGCGGTGGCGGCAGGGTTCGGGGGGATCGTAGTCGGCGGCGGCTACGATTAACGGATTCGCATGGGTAGATGCGTTCGCGAAGTGTCGTGTTGTCGCCTTTTTAATATAGGCGCGAATAGGTTCGAGACCTAGATCGGAGTGGAGATCGACATTCCGTACGAACCAGGGCCCTTCTACGGCTTTACGGAGGAAGCGGTTTTGAACCACTTGGAGTTTATCGATGTGAGAGGGGGCCAAATGCCCGAACACAACACACGCATAAGTCATGATGGGTCGAACGCAAGTTTTGTAAAGCGTCACCTTATTTCTAAGGAACATTTTACTTCGCTTGCAGATTAACGAATGGAGACGACCGAGCACAAAGGATGCTCGGTGACGGACCCGCTTGATGTGCGGGCCGAAAGACATGGTACTGTTTAGGGTGACCCCTAGATATTTGACCTCTTTGACCCAGGGAATGGGTCGGTCGAACATGGTCACTTGGCCGAGATTACTTCTAGGGCGGCGCAGGGAGTGGCGCGGGGTGGCACCTCTGGAGAAGAACACCGCAGCGCTCTTGTCTGGGTTCACCTCAAACACCACTTCCTGAACCAATTCCCTAGGGAATTGGCGGTTGCCTGAAGGTTTCTGGTAATGAAACCCTTATTCGTATGCGAGACGTAGAGAGCGGTATCATCCGCGAATAGGGCTAGATGCGCCTTACTCGAACGAGGAATGTCGGTCGTGTAAAGGCTAAAGAGGAGGGGCGAGAGAGCTGAGCCCTGTGGGACTCCAGCACTGATGGAGTGGGAAGTGGAGCGCGTCATTTCGACGCGATAACGGAAGGCGCGATTCGACAAGAAGTCTCGTATGATGAGCACGAGTCTGTCCGGCACACCCATTTGGTAGAGCTTGTAGATCAAGCCGTTGTGCCAGACTTTGTCGAATGCCTTCGCGACATCTAGGAAGAGGGCGCCCGTGTAGACGGGTTTGGGTCTATTGAGACCGGAGAGGATGTGATCCGTGATGCGGTGCACTTGGTGGACGCAAAAGTGTTTGGTTCGAAAGCCGAACTGCTCGTCGATAAGTATACCCCTGGACGTTACGAAGTCTTTGAGCCGCGGCAGAAGTAGGCGCTCGTAGATCTTGGCCAGGGAGTTGAGGAGACTGAAAGGGCGGTAGTTCCCTCAAAATGGCCGTCGGTGTTGGTATGTAAAGTATCTATCGCTTTACTACCTAGGGTGGGATACTTCATCAATTTCATTATCATCGTGGTCATCAAGTTCATCGGGGAGTTGAATTAATTTAAACAAACACGATTATACACCTTACTGGACACTAGCAAAATACACTTAAAATTAGTGTGAAGCCATAACTTAAACAAGAAGAAGAGGCTTTTAGAATATAAATAATCTGAGTTATGTACTAACGACCAGCAATTTTTTTTTTTTATGAATAAAATGTTTATTAGTAGTCTCTTAAAATAATTGTACAGGTTATTAGCTGGTCCAATTCTCGCACTTCAATTTAACGACAATTTCCCGGTATACCTACAGGAATATACTCACCCTTCAGTTATTTATATTTTTACAATAACTTCAACGAAAACCGAACGCCAAAAATACTTTGAATAGTTCTGTAGTTGCGACCACCCCTTTGCAAAGAGAGTCATGAATTAAATTAATAACATTAGGACTTATATTCTTAATTAATTCAGACATCAATTCTATAGCGAATGCTTTATCGTATAAGGACATATTTCCATTAATACTTTTAATTAATTAATTATATTATTTTCTAGAAGCATCTACCTTGGTATTGTGTCGTTTTTACGCGCGTTTTGTATTTACTTATAAAAATCTATTACTGTTTCATATGGGTCGGTATCAAAATGAAAATTATAAAGTTATAAAAAAGGATTAAACATTTTGCCTACATTGCGAGATCGGTCTCTACCGAGTGGCACACAGTACGGCTAACGATCGCGAGGTCACGGGGTCGAACGAGGAGTTTTAGATTTTTTATCTATCTATATATCTATAACCTTACGCCAGATCCCTTGCGGGGTAGGCAGAGAGTACAGAGTTCCAACAGGTTCTTTCCTTACATATCTCTCTGGCTTCCTCGACTCTCATAGTTCGTCTCATACACGCTCGCCGGTTACGGAGACTCTTGACTTTTCCATCAGACAAGACTCGGTTTATTTGGTCGTGGTAAGATAGTCTAGGTCTTCCCCGGTACCTGCATCCTTCCACTTTCACATTGTATATCTGTTTTGTCATTCTTTCCTCTGGCATTCTTTTTATATGCCCGAATCAACGGAGCATGCCCTTTCTCATCTTTACACCGATACTATCTTTCATACCTACTCGCTGTCTTACTATGCTGTTGCTAATGCGGTCGGTCAGCTTCACTCCGCACATCTTCCGCAGAGCTCGCATTTCTACCGCATTTATCCTACTTTCATTCTCCTTCTTACATACCCAGCTCTCGCTACCATATAACAGCGTTGGGACAAGAACTCCGTTATGTATGGCCAGCTGCGCCTTATGGCTTAAGTGCCGGCTCCTGAGTAGCTTTCCCATCGCACCATTCACTCTGTTCCCTGCACTCACTCTTCTTTCTATGTCAGCGGTGTATTTCCCATCCTTACTGAAGGCGCATCCAAGATATACAAACTCATTCACTTGCTCCAGCACATCGTTACCAACCACAATCCAATACATTCGTTCTGGTTTCTTCCCTTTCAAAAACCATAATCTTGGTTTTCTTCACATTCAAGTGTAAGCCATTGATCATGCAGTCGTCTTTCATAACTGTGACTAGTGTTTGCAGATCAGTGGCTGTTGGCGCTATTAAAACCGCGTCATCTGCATAAAGTAGATGGTTTACCACTAAGTCACCCATCTGTACACCTTCATTCATCGCTTTCAGTCTGTGAAGACTTTTGTCCAGATATATTATAAACAGGCTAGCGGACAACACGCAACCCTGCTTGACGCCGATTTTAACGTCAAACTAGGGTGACCTGTTACCACCCACCCGTACGCATGCCTTGCAGTCCACATAAGTGGACTGTACAGAGTGCCATCTATACCATACTCTGGCAAAATGTCCCAAAGTCTCTCAAAGTCTCAAAGTTTTTATAAAAAAAAAAACTGTAATTAATCTAGATTTGTACCCAGTACAGGCTTGCTTCCTGTTACTCTAAGACCTAATATCATGGGTAAAATGTACTCTTACATTACATACGTTACATAGAGATGTTGATAAAAAATTCATAAGATTCTTCGTTCGAACCCAGGACCTCGCGACCGTTAGCCGCAGTGTGCCACTGGAGATGGCTGACTAAAAATCGGTTTCGAAAGCTATGGAGGAGATCTTGCCCAGTAGTGGGATAATGCACGGTCCAAGTTAACGTTCAAACCCAGGAGCTTGCGATCATAAGTCGCAAAATTCGCCACTAAACCAACAAGGCAAGTATTTATGTATACAAGGTGTATAGTTAATAACTCAAGATCTTAAACACCCCGATTAGATGATTGCTTCATGAATATAAGACGAAAACCAAATTTCCAAATTTCAAGATTTTTACCTGGTTTTGAAGCACTTTTATAACCCAATTAACAAAGAAACTTGAACGTGTATGTGTGCGTATTACGAAATGCTATGAATCTCCTTATTGCTATGAATCAAGAATAAATTTAGTTTTTTATAGCGCACTGAAAAAGTAAAAGCATTTCTTGCAAATTAAAAAAAATGTAAGTTACATTAAAATTATTGGAATCAATTCAGTTACCGATTTCGAAGAAACTACTTTCAGATCTTGCGGTATAATGTTACACCTTGTATATCTTTCCCTCAACATTCATGTTTCTGTGAACCATAACAAGAATGATAGGAAAACATAACCCTCGTTGTACGAATCGGGAAAAAACGTTACTGTATACAGATGAGTGTAACTTTAACATATTCAATTCTATATTCAGGCATTCTGAGAACCACTAATGATCAAAGAATGCTTAACTTCGATGGCGATTATTACATGAATAATCTTAGAGCAGTGAAAACAAAAAAAAATTATCACCGTCACGCCTGTATCCCTAAGCGGGAGTGGTAGAGGTGTACTGTGTACACCTCTACCACTTTTCGCCAACGGATCCCATGTAAAAGACTCCCGACTAATTTTGTGCACTTAGATACTGTTAAAACAACTCGAAAATAATTGGACAAATATTCGGTTGTGACATTTTTTGTTTAAAATAGCTTTTCTAGTCAAGTATATTATTATAAGCCTATACTGTCCCACTGCAGGGCAAAGGCCTCCCCTCCCTTCTTCCACTCATCTCGGTTTAGTGCAAGCTGGTGCCATTCCTTGTTATAGGAGGCCAGCTCGTCTCGCCACCCCTTTCTGGGCCTGCCGCGCCTTCGTTTCCTGACAGGTGGGACCCACACTGTGGTAATTTTTGCCCATAGCGTATCCGACATGCGACAGATATGTCCAGCCTAGTTCCATTTGAGCCTTGCAGCTGATTGGCCCACATCAGCGGTTTTTGTTTTGGAGCGCAGGATCGAGTTCCTGACACGATCTGGTAATTTGACTCCAAGAATGCTGCGCTCTATTGCTCGTTGGCAAATCCAAGTCAAGTATAATAACTTTTACAAGTTTCTTTTAAATCAAAATTGTTTAATTTTTTTTAGTACCAGTTTACAGTGGGACTACCTCGTTGGTCTAGTGGCATCGCATCGCTTCGCATCGCTTTGTGATCACTCACACTAACTCACATGTGTAGTTTGTCTAACGAAACATTCCCAGTATGAGTCCGGAGTCTGGAATTGTGTCCGGTATATGGTCAGTGTACTCAGTACACCTCTGCCACCCCCTGAAATAATACTGTTTCCAAATCGCTGAGTCACTCGTAGTATCCGTATATCGATGCTAAAGTCGCCGGTGTATTCCACTTAGATCGCTTGTTCTCCGATTTGATCACTATCGCGTCCGAGAAGAGACTGTGTCCGTCCCCGCGCTCTGTATTCCTTTTATACTCCTATGAAAGTTCTAGAACGGACGTGGACCCTCTAAGTACCTCGATAGAAGTACATCGAACAATAGCCGGCGCGGCCCACAAAGCGGTATTATTATTACATTTTTAGGTGAACAAATAGGTACTTGTATACCGCGACTGCGCGCCGGCGATAATTAAAGGGGTGGAACCTTCTAGACGTTTCGCCACTTAATAATAATTTTATTCTCAGTTAAAAAATTCCATAATTTGTTAGTAACAATCTTCTTACAGACGTTAGTACTTATATCTGAAGCGCGGATTCTAGATCTTTCTAGTCAGATCACCGGGGGGACCTAAGGGTGTGTTATGCGTTTTAGAATGGACATCCCCCGATAAAGACTTTTCAAGATATCGGGGTATGTTCGGGTCGTAAGAATACCATAGTAGCTGATAGTCTTCCAAACATTATAAAATTAATACTCATCTCGTACGTATTACAAAACACACTTAACAAAAAAAAAATACTAAATCCCGTGAACGTTACCGCAACCGTTCGAACGATCAAGTAATACAGTAGCGCATTCCACGGCAGTGTTGCCAGACATACCAACTTTTTGCTAAATCTACCTATTTTGCCTTTACTCTACTTATCGACTGCCTAGTTGGTTTAATGAAGATTGATGCCTTTTGCGAACACGAGGTTCTGTTCAAATCCTAAGTCGGATGAATGTAGTTTTTCTACCGAAAATTCCCAGTATCTCCGGAGTCTGGAATTTTGCCCGAAAATAGGCTCGCCATGTAATAACATGAGACCTAAAACATTGGCAAATAGTTGGGGAATATAGGCGTGATGGTGTTAATTTAATTTTTTCTACCTATTACTCCCACCGTACTCCTTATACCAACCTATTTTTTCAAAATATTTGCATACTATAAAATAGTTTTTTATTAAGGTTCAAACAGAAGCGTACGTATAACAACGTTATTGAATCTGAATGAGTTACGCGGCTTTTTCTTAGTAGGTAGGTTCAAAAACTCTTTCCATTAATTTAAATCACGAAAAAAGAAAAGGAATATGTAGCTCTATTTCAAGAAAGTTTAATAGGAAAACGATTTTTTGATTGCAAAGCGTACGGATTGTATTAGAATGATACGAATAGATAGATTTATCCCTTAGATGGGTTACTTGTCTAGATGGAACATTACGAGCTCGAAAACGGCATACAATTTATCTACCTTGGGTAGATCAATTATAGTACGCATGCACGCGCACTCACACATGACAGCTGTTTTAATAAAATCTGGCATCACGTAGTGCGTCACCGATGCTGCTTTTAGGCACCATATTTGTAAGCTATACTCCGTCTAGACAAGTTTCAGTCTTAGATCGATCCGTTCTTCCTAAAATGGTCTACTAATTACTACTAAATTTTAGCACTTTCTCTACCAATTAGCGTTTGCAACACTTTTCCACGCGTCACGGGCCGCATCGCGCGTCTTTTTGCACGACTCCTGCGCATCAATCATGCCTTGACACATCCAATATAGCTTTTTGCAGACCGCTACGTGTACCTGGTAACTGTTCGAGGCGCGATTAGTGTTTCTTATTACTGATTTCTATTAGACTTTCCATGGCTAGGGTGAAAGATAATTTTCGATGCCGTGAGATCCGTTAATGGCGGATTGATGCAATATTAATTCGATGGAGTTGAGAGTTGGTTGGGGTTGATAGTGCAGATAATAATGTACGTAGAGGGATTTGGTGTAAATGTTAATATTGGCTATGGGCGAATAATTAACACGCTTTTATTAGCTTCACCTGTAACTATGTATCTATGTAACGGAATCTTTTGACGTAATTTTGACCAACTTCATTAGGCCAAACACAATAATTTTCAACTAAAACTTAATTAATTTTAGCCAAACGCTCATAACAAGATAATATTGACAGATCGGTTACAATCGCCGATATAAAGCGTTTTGTTCGCGCAGTTAGTCTTATATCGTCGTCGCTATTGGGAACTACGTACTTGATATACCTTATCTAGTGGATTCTTCCTTCGGAAGACATGTTTAGTGGTGAGCTCCAAATAATATCACTGACACTTTTGATAGTTAAAATTATGGGAATGCACAACCATGGATGGCACTCATGTCGTTGGCACATTTATGAAATTTTGTAAATATTGCCTACCATTATACATCTAGTAGGCTAACAAAAGTGCCATTGTATGGAAGATAAGTCGGAAGCTTTCAGTAGTCTGGACTCCAAAAAAGACAAGGAAGGATCTACAGTCAGAGGATTCAGAAAGGTCTAGGTTAAAGAATATTTTAGGGCTCCGCCGTGAACAATAAGAAACAACAATAAATAATATTAAACCTGTTAAGAAATTGTCCTACCGTTGGGCACGGGCCTTCTTCTGAACCCGGGTTTAGGCCATAGTTCACCACGCAGGCCCAGTGGGGGTTGGCGAACTTCACACACCTTCGAGAAACTCTTAGGCATGCAGGTTTCCTTACGATTTTTCTTCACCGTTGAAGCAGGTGATAATTATATTTTTTTCTCAATAATATGTGTTTGAATAATATTTCTGCATAATTTATATATAAGATTATAATATAATCTTTTTTCGTGTAAACATTTCTCGTATTTCGAGATAAAAAAAAACTCATCTGTTGCATACTCGTCATTTAAAAAAAGTATATTCTTTCTATATTGTTTTAATCTGTGGTTGCAGGTGCTTAGTTGACTTTTTTTATTGAAATGGGTCAACGGTAAGTCGTTAATGCTTCCTACAAGGAAGCTATCGTAATTATAGGTTAGTGTGAATCAGCTGGCTTAAGGCTGGCGAATTAAGACAATCTATATGTCGTTAGTTCGATATTAACCTTTATTGATGCACGTTGATATTGATGTGTTGTGGCGGGAAGTTGTGACGTTGTTTTTTTTTTTAAGATGACATGTCATTGCAATGAAAATGTTATATCTAGTTGTTTTTTTAATGCAGCATTATCAAGGGTATAAATAGTTAATCTCTAGAGACACAATGTCTTTCTTCTTTTTACATTACTATGATCCAAAGACATGGTCATATGCAGTTTTAAAATTTTTTGTCAGCTACATCTGTGACGTGCTTTGTCCGTCACCTAGACAGTGTCACTTTTCCACGTAACGATCACAACAAAAATAATGAACCAACCAAATTGAATACCCGTAAATACACCAGAAAGGGCTGGTATCCTACGTATTTTCAATTTATATTCTTTGTACCCTTCGATCGAGTCCAGTTTCTCAAGGTCGTACGAGGTAATTGTTACAGGATGCGAGTCCTTTATCCAATCCACGCATGTAATTACCGACGAGCGTATTAAACTTGGTACTTACCAATTCAGGTTGGAACGGCGTTCGTTTAAGCTTAAATTATTTTCGACTTTATTTTCACTCAATTTTTGTCGATATTTCATTGGCTTCGGTATGTTAAAGCATCCTTGTGGGAATACCAAACCAACAGACTACAAGTTAAGCGTATTGCATATATACGGTCTCGCTTATCTTCTCTATGCAAGGGAGCCAGAGGTGTCACCACATATCACCGACGATGTGTGTGCGTGGGTGAGAGTATGTTACCATTACACTTTTAGTGCGACAAGGATATTTTCGCTGCGGGCCAAACGATCTTTATATGACTTTAGGGTAATTACAAACTTCACACGGATGTAGATAGATAGAATACTCTTTATTGTGCACACCAAATACATTATAACAAAAAAAAATTAGTTGTTGTAAAAACAAGCACAATTGGCGGTCTCATTGCTAATAGCAATTTCTTCCAGACAACCAAGTCGAAAGAAATACAACAGAAATAAAGGGCAGTTGGTGGCGTACATTTATTCAGAATAAAGTAACTATACATATACAAAATATGACATACATATATAGTAAGAAATATATTAAATTTATTCATAGTGCAATAGAAATAAACGTAACGTATAAATAAGGATAGGTAAATACAAAAGGTTAGAAGTTATGACAGCGTCTGACAACAGAGAGGAAGTGGTTCTTAACCATCATGTTAAAAGTAGCAAATGTCTGTGCACGTCTAATTGACTCAGGTAATGCATTCCACAAGCGGACAGCTTGAACTAAAAAAGATTTATCATAGAAATTTGTGGAATGCATCGGTGTTTTTAGTCTGAGATTTTCCGATGACCTTAGGAATCTGATGTAATGAATGATTTTGAAAACGTGTCGTAACAGTAGATTAAGAATCTTATAGCCCGAGCCCAAATCGGAACTAACTCTGTCATCAAATGAAATTTTACTTCAAGACAGTCGCAGAGTTGCTGTTTTCTATTAAATTTCCCCAAGTTCTTTTTTGAAGTAGTAACCGTTCTAAAATGTTTTCTGTTGAAACATTTCCTATTATTCATATTCCCATTCAAACCTAAAAGTAGAAAGAAATTTACTAAATGATTTATTTCACTCAAACGCCCCCCTATCAATGTCATCCAAGGACCAAAATGTCCTTGTCGCACTATACTTTCATTAACAGACTTCAAAAAGGAGGAGGTTCTATGTTCGTCTGTATGTATGCTTTTTTTCTTGTTTTTATGTATCTTCATAAAAACAAGTCGCGATATTTCAGTTAATTGTGGACCGATTTTGATTATTCTTTTTGCATTTGGTTCAGTATAGCTCCAAGGTGTTCCCATTTTAACTTCAATGGTATTGGACCTTGGTCTTAGAAGATACACCAGGGAGCTCCTTAATGGCGAACAGCACGAATGTATAGATTCCGTTATTATGGTTATTTATACCAGTCCTGTAGGTACCTTACTGTACAACTCAGCAAAATAATATAATATCGGTATATAAATATTAGTAAATAATTGACTCGTCACTTAAAATTGGAAAATAAAAATCTTTTAAAAAAGGTAAACAGACTTCAAAAAGCAAAAAATAACTTAAAGTCGGTGCAAAGTAACAAACCGACTTCAAATATTTATTTTTTGCTTTTTGAAGTCGGTTTACCACTTTTTCAAAATATTTTTATTTTTTTATTAGTATTTTTTTTAGTATGAGATGGATGGCATATTTATTCGGTAGCGTTACGCTAACGTCCATCTATTCGTACCAAACTCTCTGGTCTCCCTATCGATCGAAATCGAACTTTCGATCGATCAATGATCAATCGATTATCGACTTAATTATCAATAATCGGATATTCTGCTTTCAAGATCCTAATGGACACTGTAAATTAATAGATTTCTATATGTCTATCAAAACTATAATTTATATTAGAATATTTAAAATATTCCTTATAGTTTGAATAGATATCAAAATTAATAATCATAAAGGAAAAGTTTGATTATTTTTTATGAAACTACTTTTGCTCTCTATCGATAATCGTGCAATAACTCAATAATTTTGATTTAAAAGCTAAAGTTACCATTATAATATTGTAAAAAAATTGTGTCTACTAGAACAATTTCAGTAGCAGTATCCCACGAACATTTGTAATTGAACGATTTTTGTAGCATGTTATAATTACAACATTCGAAAAAATAGCTGACTTGGGGTACAGGACGACAACAATTACACCGTGTATACAAATATCTAAGAAAATGGCAGTCCTACTCGCATTGTCTACTGGACAACGACTTCAGACAATGTCGCTAATCAAATTTTCGAATGTGAGAGTTGGTAATTCTAATATTGAAATTGTGATCGACGCCCAATGGTCAAATGGCTCAGTTAATAATTCCATTCTTTCCTAACAGAATAAAAGTTTGTCCTGCAAGGACCCTTTTATGATATATTGTAGCTACAGAACAGTTGCGTTCTGCAACAGACACTAAACGACCTTTTTAAACTACAAGAAAACCCGAGTGTGTCTGTAATTGTTTAAAATGAGGACATCAATCCGCCTGTATCTACCCACTGCTATGTTTAGATAATATAACTAGCTATTATATCAACGATCAGGTCATACTCTTTCAGCATGACCTAATCTAATGCTATAACACCCGACATAGAAATAAATTGGATCAACCGCAATATCGTCTGTCTAAAATTCACACGTCTTTCATGGGGTACTGTGTTAGATTTTATAATAAAATTCCACTTGACGTCAGTCAACTTAGTAAAAATAAATTTAAATCCTGTATTAAACGTACGCTCTGCAAGCGAGCTTACTATACTCTAGATGATTATTTAAAAGATAAAAATGCTTGGATAGGTGTTGTTCCAGCTCCACCAGAATGTGGATAACATGTTCAGCTATTATTATTTATTATTCCCTCTCTTCCTTCTAGTAGTTAAATAAAATTTATCATTTTTTTCCTCATTTCTTTATCTGTAAATGAGAGAACCATGTAGCCATTCACATGAATAGTTTAACTTGGTTAATTTAATTTAGACTTACCTGACACTACATTATTCTCCCATACCCCACAACAAAATGTAGATGAAAAAAATTGTAAAAATACTATTTTAAAAGAGTAACCGTGTAGTTTCTTGCCCTTGTTCTCCACAGGAATGACATTCCGAAGTCGTCCATCGTCCAAATAGTAACAAAGACTATACCACCAGGTATAGTCTTTGTTACTATTTGGACGATTCATAAATACTGTAATGGTTTACATGAATAAAAAATATTCTGATTCTGATTCTGAATGTTGTAAAAATGAGCGCTAAAGTCGAGCGTTTAGCGATGAGTTTACGCTTACGAGCGTTGAAGCACGTAGAAGAACCGAGCGTTTTAAGCGCCGACTCGAGTGTTTTTAGTCGTAAAAACACTCGAGTCGGCGCTTAAAACGAGCGCGCTTAAGCGAGGTGAGAGAGATTAGGTTGATGTCGATCAACCTAATCTCTCTCACCTCGCTTTGTGAAAGAAGGCCTTTGCGCAGAAGTGGAACAGTATCGGCTGATTCATAAGCATTTAAGAAGACGGTCTTCCTACTTTCATGGAAGCCTAGATATCTCGTTGAGGCGTAATTGAGTGAGCAACCTCCGCCCATATATCTATATTTACGATATTATTTAGCGCACAGACACATCAATAGGATGAAATATAATCGGCCGCACATAAACCACGACCCACGGGCCTTAAATAAGACGCTTATTCTACAATGGCGACATCTTTTGTGCTATAAAATGGACGTCATATTTATAAGTGTAGATAAGTGTTTGTGGGATTAAGATGTCTGTTTGACACAAATGCTTAAGTAGCCTGCCTGTCCTACGGGTTTAAATGCAATCTACTATTTGGGGCTTTTGGATTTTTTACTCCCTTAAGAGACGAATCTATGTGATTCATATGTGTTTGTGGTGTGCATTTTTTTTTTATAAAACATAGCCCCACACTAGGCATTATTCCTTTGTATCTGTTTATATCAACACGCCAGGTCCCTTGTGGGGTAGGCAGAGAGTACAAAGTTCCAACAGGTACTTTCCTTACATACCTCTCTGGCTTCCTCCATTCTCATAGTTCGTCTCATACACGCTCGCCGGTTACGGAGACTCTTGACTTGTCCTTCAGCGACTCGGTCTATTTGGTAATGGTAAGATAGTCTAGGTCTTCCCCGGTACCTACATCCGTCCACTTTCGTATTGTATATCTGTTTTCTCATTCTTTCTTCTGACATTCTTTCTATATGCCCGAACCAACTGAGCATACCCTTTTCATCTTTACACCGATTCTATCTTTTATACCTACTCGCTTTCTTACTACGCTGTTGCGAATACGGTCGGTCAGCTTCACTTCGGAAATTTTCCGCAAAGCTCGCATTTTGACCGCATTTATTCTACTTTCATTCTCCTTCTTACATACCCAGCTCTCGCTGCCATATAACAGCGTTGGGACAAGCACTCCGTTATGTATGGCCAGCTACGCCTTAGTAGTAGGTGCGTTTACAAACCAATGTTATGTATGACCCCAGGGGCCTTTATGTACGCGTGCGTGGAGATATATGTTAGTAAACGCGTACATAAAGGCCCCTGGGGTCCGCAATGCGCATTAATCTTTTTGTGAGGCTTGATAAGTCCTTACAGCAGGCCATACCTGCCTCTAATCAGCACTGTATTTGCGTGGTGTTTCACGTCTCGATTTGTAAGAGATATTGTGAGAGGATATTATGTTTTTAGGCCTTTTATTTATACACGAAACTTAATTTTTTTTGCATGTATTTTTTTATTTACACGAGTTTAAATGTTGTGCATGTTGTTTTATGCCTATTATTGGAGAGCAGGCTAGTATAAGTTGGGATTTTATAATGTTAATAATTTATCTCGTATGTATCCGCGTTCACTAAGACTTATCTAGATTGCTCATTGCTAACCAAAATGGCGCTATTAGTGGCCTAAGATATGTACTATGTGTGCGTGATGTCAGAGTTCGATTTGTTCAAAAGCTGTCAATGTGTGCGTGATGCCAGAGTTCGATCTGTTCAAAAGCTGTCAATGTGTGCGTGATGCCAGTGTTCGATTTGTTCAAAAGCTGTCAATGTGAGCGTGCGCGTGCGTGTGAGTACTTTAATAATGTAAATGAGTTTTATGCCGTTTCCGCGAGCGCTTTACTCTATCTAGACTATTAATTCATCTAAGTACAAAGTATTTGTTTTATGGCAACCTTTATGTCTGCCAATTTTCTTTGTCGCGCTGCAAGGGAGGGATGTGGAATTTAATTTGTTGCGGGTTCGAAGTCAATTAAAACGCTTCTCGTGACACCCACAGCTTCAAACCTTGGCGTCATATAAGGTGACCATTGTGGATCCTGGCTTACAGGAGTTACAATGGGGGGACTATGTGGTGAAAACAAAACCTTTATGTTTAGCCTAAGCAGTGATAGCCTAGTGGTTAGACCGTTGGACTGCAAAGTCAGAGGTCTCGGGTTTAAACCCTCGCACCCCTGCCGTTTCGAAATAATGTGCGTATTAAAAATTTATTATCACTTGCTTTAACGGTGAAGGAAAACATGGTGAGGAAACCTGCATGCCTGAGAGTTTCTGGATGGTGTGTAAAGTTCGCCAACTTGCACTGGGCTAGCGTGGTGAACTATGGCCTAAACCCTCGTAGTTTGAGAGGAGGCCCGTGCCCAACGGTGGGACAGTTTATAAACAGGGCTAATATTATTTCAACTAATATTATTTTAACTTATATAATTTTGTATCTGTTGTTTACTAAATCCAGAATAGCGTACTGTATTTTCGACTACATATGCCAACACTGAAATTGGACCCACTAAAAATGGTCTTTTATGTCTGTCTGTAGGGTGTAAACCAGCTTATAATTATTTTAAGCCTACTAAGCCAAAAGAGCAATAGAGCAAAGTTACTCCATCTCCCTCACTCGTTCCTATCTAAATATATCTTACACATATCCATAATCAGAACACACAGTTGAGGTTTTGTTCTTTCAACTTTCCTCAACACAAAGTTCTCTGTGACAATTTAATGCCGTTTCCGCGCGCGCGATTCTCCCTTTACACAAGTAATTCATCTACCTTATAAGCTGTTGGTGCGTCAATCATCATCATCATCAGCCGAAAGACCTCTACTGTAGAACAAAGGCCTCCCCAAAGATCGCCATACCGACCCGTGTGTCAACCGGTGTGACTTTTGCCTACAGTGAGACAATCTTATAATAATATTAGCCTATACTGCGTGGTGAAGTATGACCTAATCTCTCTCACCACGATTACGAGATAATACGATTCTGAGAGAAGGTCTTTGCCCAGCAGTGGGCAGTATAGGCTGATAATATTATTATATTATACTGCCGATTGTTGGCCATAGGCCTTCTCTCACAAATCGAGGTGAGTGAGATTACGACATACTCCACCAGGCGGACCCAGTGCGGATTGGCGGAGGCAGGCCACCTGCTGTTGGAACTTATCAAATCGCCTAATAGGCTTCCAACTCGGCTTAACAACTACCACTTAATGTAGTAGTTGTTGTTGGTGGCTGAACGGGCCTTCCGAAGCACGGAGACGCTCGAATATGAAAATGTTACAAACGGTCACCCATCTCAGGCCAACGGAGTCGAACGCTGCTTAACCTTGGTGATCGATAATAACACCGCGGTTGCATAGCGCTACGAGCGCCTCAAAACACAATGGGACATTATAGACCGATATATTAATTTACACCTTTTAATATCAGCACCCTTTATATATAATTATCAAAATCAATTTTCAACGCGAACATACCCACTCACTGTATCTAGTCCGTAATTTCCAATATGTTTTACGATACAGCTTTACGGTATTAAGGAGCGAGTAATAATATTGACAGGCTAATCCTATGGTACCCATAAACTGAATATTATCGGGTAAATCCTACTTGAGTTGCGAAAATCCCAACTATGGACTAGGGACAGTATTCGCTATAACCAGTAAACACGTAACGGAACGCGTTACGATAACTTCATCCCGAAGTTTTGAGAGCTTTGCAGCATGGTCACGGAACGGACTGAATTGAACTTCAGAACTTAGAAACCAAAAATTAACCGCGATAAAATCCAAAAAATAGTTTTGTTTCATTTTTAATATCCGCGTAGATCTAAGAATGTAATATTTCTTAGGGCCTCTTCCACCACCGCCAAGTACAGCGTTGGTTATTTACTTCTTGATTAGCATTAAATTCGTATGTAAACTTGCATCTTTAAAGGATTGGTCAAATAGCCGACGGAGCGCGACGGGAGCGTGACAGAAGCGCTCGTCTACGTTCGGTCATAACGTCTGCCGTCACGCCAAACGGGGCTGCGCTGTATGCCATCTCCCGTACATTCCACTACGTTATATGGCGAAACCTTAAAGGTTTCGCTATATAGCTGACACAGCGCGACGGGAGCGCAACGTTGGCCCGGCTTCAGGACGTGTAATTGACTGAAATGTACGGGAGATACCACACAACGTAGCCTCGCTCGACGCGACGGCAAACTTTACGACGACTAATTGTAGGCGACCGCTTACGTCGCGCTTCAGACGCGCTCCGTCGGCTATTTGACCAAACCTTAACTGTCAATTAATCTACAATCAGTCGTCAATTAGTCTACATCAGACTTTACCCAAGGTTAAGAGGCCTTTCATTTAAAATGTAGTCTTAAAATATCCGTATAATTAGAACCCGTCCAAAAACGAACGACATAATACACCCCTAAATTCCCGTATCCTGTCGGCGCTTCCACACGCGTGGTTATTAGCCGCCACAGATAACAGTGGCGATGGTTTGACATCGGTTGACAGGTGTCCACAGTTCCCATGACCCGCTTGACCAATCGCACCATTATTGTTACAAATTACCCTTTGATCCGACACTAGATTGTGGGAAAGACCTAATTATGCGTTTCAATGTGTGTATATGAACTTAATTTCTTTTTTTTTACCATTTTTCATGTGTCATTTTTTAATTTATGTAAGATTTATAAGAACTAGTGGTCGCCCATTGGTTGAAATTCAACCAAAATTAATTTAAATTATAAGTTTGAAAATTATTAAAGGTCTATTGTCAAAGACTATACTTCTATAATCACAGATTTCACCAAGGCTACACTATTAATTTGCCTATTTTTTTTCAAACAAATTATATGAAATTTAAATAAAAAAAACTAAATTGATTAAAATTAAGACTACATTTTTATAATTTTTTTTATTGCATCAAAAAACCAAAAAATTAAATGTTGTTCATTGAACTTGACATACATATTTCGATAATTACATTAATGATACAAAACTTCTCTGTAAACGATGTTTTTTGTAAAAACTCTTTCATCATTTGCTGGTTATGTTTTGACATTCAGTAAGACTATAGAGAAATAATATTAAAAACAAACAATATTAAGAGAGTTTTGGCGGGAAGTCGAAGAGTGATGTTGTCAATTTGTTTTAATTTACAAAATTTGTGTTATTTCGACTAATAATGTGTAATGTTGGTGGAACATTAACCATTATGTGTTCTTTTATGTGCATGAGCGAAGGTAATTGTAACAAAGTGATAAAACGTGCCTTTTCGACTTCCCTCAAAACGGCCGTTGCAATTGGTATGTAAAGTATCCACTGCTTTACTATCCAGGGTGGGGTACTTCATTAATTTCATTATCATGGTTGTCATCAAATTCATCGGGGAGTCGAATTAATTTAAACAAACACGATTATATATCTCACTGGACACTGGCAAAATACACTTATAATTAGTGTGAAGCCATAACTTAAAGAAGAAGAAGAAGAAGAACAATATTAATCTATTCTCAATTTGAAGTGTATTGTGTAAAATACATAGTAGTGTGTGTAAGGTGTTTTTTATTGATTTAATGTATTCTTTATGCATAATTTAAAATAAATATTAGCGTTCTGCACTCCTTCTCGATAAAAACTATAAGTTTGGGAAATTTCATACTCCTCCCTCCGCGCAATTTTCGTAAAAAGGGGACAAAGTTTTTGCTTCACGTATTAATATAATGATTACTAAAGTACCTTGAGAATTTTTGTTTGAAAATTTCCTTTGTCTGATGACCTTGACAACAGTAAAAATTCAGCCCGGAGTACCCAAAATGCAGTTTTGTTTTTCGAATAATTCAGGTATAATTAATTCAAATAAAAAAAATCGTCCATTCCTTAAAAATATTGAATTGCACTCCATACATTAAATTTATGACCTTTTCAATTATTTTTTTTCATTATTATATATAGTTTTTATAACAAATACGCAGTACATTCATCAACAATCTTCTGTAAATAGAAAATCTTTTTGGAAATTAGGTTCTGGTTCCCCATAATACTTTTTTGCAATTGCGTCTTACGACGCTATTGCTGTTGTTAATGTTAACTTTAAATAGTTCATAAAACAATAGAAAATAAGCTCTAATATCCCTTATCTATCTATCTATCTATATCATCACGCCAGCTCCCTCGCGGGGTAGGCAGAGAGTACAGAGTTCCAACCGGTTCTTTCCTAACATACCTCTCTGGCTTCCTCCACTCTCATAGTTCGTCTCATACACACTCGCCGGTTACGGAGACTCTTGACTTGCCCTAATATCTAATATCCCTTAACATAGATAAAATGATCTTTAACCTTGAGCATTAATTTTAACAGCCCTAGTTTTGTGAAAATATATACAAAGTCCAATTATGTTCATCATTATTATGTTGAAAGATGTCCATTACATCACCAAGGCCTCCCAAAAGATTGTTACGAAATTACTGACTTTATGCGCTGTGTGCATCCAGCTTGGTACTCGTAATCTTCAGTAGGTTATCGGTCCATTTTATTGCTGGCCTGTCTCTTTCACATCCTCTGGTACGTGAACGCCACTTAAAGAATCTCTTTGCCCCAATAGCCAGCATTTCTGAGAGAGTTGTACCCTGCCGACTGCCACTTACGGGCAGAGATGGGCATAATGTAATCAGATTAATGATTAACCATCCCCGCTTGGAGAATATATGAGTGATGGTGTATTAATGATTAACGAATACAATTACATTTTGTAATATTCAACGAGTACGGTTACACTTTTAATCTTACCTCATGACTGAATATTATAAAAAATTAGCGAGCCTTACAGTTGCCGCATATGATATGTAACATCTGATATGTTATCCTATTATGAAATAAAGATGACTCATTGGTCAAATCAAATAGCGCGCGCTTCCCCGGTTTCACCACGTGCGCTCATTGGTCAAATTAAATAGCGCGCGCTTCCCCGGTTCCACCACGTGCACTCATTGGTCAAATCAAATAGCGCGCGCTTCCCCGTTTCCACCACGTGCGCTCATTGGTCAAATCAAATAGCGCGCGTTTCCCCGGTTCTACCGCGCGCGCTCATTGGTCAAATCAAATAGCGCGCGCTTCCCCGGTTTCCTGTAACACATTTCCGTCCCTTTTCAAAAATCACCCTTACAAAAAATATCCAGCAACCGAGAGGAAAGATGTTACACATCAAATTGCAATTGTAATCATTAATCTGATTACATTTTGCCCATCCTTGCTAAGGGTATGCCGCGAAAAAAACGTGTTTTTGTATTTCATGCACTTCTAGACGTATATGGATTAGATACCTAATATTTCAAAATATGATTTTTGTCGGTATTTTTTAAATTTAACGGACTACTTGGTCCAGTAGTTAAGAGCTTAAGTTGCTCTGCCCACTGGACTGAGTAGTCGCGAGTAATTGCCTTCTTCTTTCCGCTCAGAATACGGGCGATGACGACGTAGTCGTAGATCCCCTCCCATAGCCGGCGGTTGACCGGTGCACTTAGTAGTACATCCCGTCCCCCCACAGCGACTGTCCCAACCGAGGGCGCCCTCGAGTATGTCTCCCCTTGCCCTTCTGGCTCGAGCGTAGTGGTTGCACGCACGCCCTTAAGTCCGGTGAAGCTGTAAAGGCCTCGCGGCCAACAGCGTACATCACTCACACACACACACGCGAGTAATTCCCGCACGGTACAAATCTTTGACCCACAAATATGTTTTCGGTCTAAGTGTTTGTTTATGTGAATTTCATGTTTGTAAACGCACCCACGATACAAGAATAATTCATAGTCTGGGGCTACGTTTTTTAAAAAAGAAAAAAAAATCTGGTAAAAGGAATAAACGCTTAAATGAAATTTTCTCGAAAAAAAAATACTTGTCATCTCTGTTGCTTTACATTTTCTGAATCCAACGTGAAATGCTTAAGAACAAATCAATATAATTAACTTAAAAACATAGCAAATAATTGCTGCAAAGTTCTGGTAAAACAGTTTTTTACTTCATGGTGTAGTTTTGTTCAGAAAATGATAAGATTTTTTTATGCAAATACGCCGTTTAGCAATCAAGCAGTGATAGCCTAGTAGTTGGACTGCAAAGTCAGAGATCTCGGGTTCAAACCCAGGCACGCACTTGTCTTTTCGAAAGCATATGCGTATTATAATAATTTATAATATCGCTTACTTTAACGGTGAAGGGACACATCGTGAGGAAACCTGCATGCCTGATAGTTTCTCGAAGGTGTGTGAAATTGCCTACCCGCACTGGGCCAGCGTGGTGGTCTATGGCCTAAACCTTCTCAGTGTGAGAGGAGGCCCGTGCCCAACGGTGGGACAGTTTCTTAACAGGGCTAATGTTATACGTCGTTTATTACCGAGCGCGCGCTCATTATATCCGTCCCTTATTATTTTTTTTGTAAAATATTTGCATCACCGGTCACCCGGTTGATTTGACGGACGATTTAGCGCAGTGGTTAAGAGCTTAAGCCGCTCCACCCACTGGGTCTAATAGTCGCGGGTTCGATTCCCGCACGGGACAAATCTTTGTGAGATCCACAATTATTTGTTTCGGTCTGGGTATTTGTGTATGTGAATTTTCTTGTTTGTAAACGCACCCACGACACAGGAATAAATACTAGTGGGGCCACGTTTAAAAAAAATAAACAAAGTAAACACCGTCACGCCTATATTACCCAAGCGGGGGTGGCAGAGGTGTACTGAGTGCACCCACGTTTCGCCGACGATGTTAGGTCCCATGTTATTGGAGGCGAGTCTATTGCCATGTACCAGGCACAATTTCACCGGAGGACTCGTACTGGGAAGTTTTCGTTAGGAAAACTACACTTGTCCGACCTAGGATTTGAACCCAGGACTTCTATCGCGTTAGGCCCTTAAGTACATAACTCTGAGGTGTTTATAAGTTTAGTTCTCTTACCAGTCTCATTTATTATCTGATTTCAACAGCAAACAATCCGTTGAACTTCGGAAATCCAACCTTTCCAACTACCCACTATATAAAAAGCCTTCTCATTTAATGAACTGTTATGGGTATTTGTCAAATGACAGGCCCGTATCATCATTATCCTTAAAATTGGGTGACAGATTAGATAAACACTGTATCGTTGATAACAAATACCACAGGCTTAATTTGAAATAGATATCTGTCGTACATTTGCCATCCTTCTTGATAACGTTTTTGAAGGATAATGCTTTTTGATTTTTTATCCCGGTTTCCAGAAACTGTACAGTATCAGGTAGTAGGTAAGGAATACTCGTTTTGGTATTCTATTTTTAGGTACTTGTGCATTTTTAAGTTTTTTTTTTCTGTCTATCTATCTATATCATGACGCTAGATACCTTGACGGGTAGGCAGAGAGTACAGAGTTCCAACAGGTTCTTTCCTTACATACCTCTCTGGCTTCCTCGACTCTCATAGTTCGTCTCATACACGCTCGCCGGTTACGGAGACTCTTGACTTGTCCTTCAGATAAGACTCGGTTTATTTGGTCGTGGTAAGATAGTCTAGGTCTTCCCCGGTACCTGCATCCTTCCACTTTCACATTGTATATCTGTTTTGTCATTCTTTCCTCTGGCATTCTTTTTTTTTTAAATGCATTTATATAGGCGACTGAAGACGTAAAGTCACATTTTATATAGTATAACTTAAAAGAACTTTATGGTTAGCCCTATAATTATGGTTCTTAATAACTTCTACGTAACTGTTCGTAGAACTATGAGAGTGGAGGAAGCCACAGGGGCATGTGAGGATAGAAGCTGTCGGAACTCTCTCCTCTCTGCCTACCCGTCAAGGGATCTAACGTCATGAGATACATAGCTTGTTAAGGCAGTCCAAGAACAAAATTTAATTAAAATTAGAGGAAAAAGCCTCTGAAGGAAAATCGAGACTAAAAACTTATATATTTAACGGAACTTTTTAGGTTTATAACTGTCTCGTTGGTTTAGTGGCGAATGATGCGCATGGCCATCACAAGGATTTGCAGCTAGGACCACGACCACGACCTAGGATTTGAACCTTGGACTTCGTGATCTTAAAGCGATGTGCTTTACCACTGTATAATGTCTATTTATTTATATCTCACGTTAGATCCCATGCCGGGCAGACTGAGAGTACAGAGTTTCAACAAGTTCTTTACAGACCACTCTGGCTTCTTCCACTCTCCAGTAAAATAAGACTCTGTTATAGGTACCATGTAATCGTCTGCATACTCTTTCAGAGACAGCAGGCAGGACAGAAAATTATTAAATAAAAAAACAACAAATCATCGATGAGGCAAACTCATGCATGTTACACTCACACCCGATAAAAAATAAACCACCACGCTTTGGTGTTGCTAGATCAATTAAAAGCACGTACCAGTAATGTGTTGGTAGCACTGAATATTTAATACTACCATGTTATTTTGTTTGACAAAGCTGTTAATGTCACTTTGGCATGTCAGGGTGTACCGATGGGTATCTTTTCTATTCAATTTTTTAGAATACGTTATTGGGTTATTTAAATTTCACAGAATTCGATGGGTGTTTCTTGTCAATCATTAATCGTATTTGTTGGTAGTTTTATGACTGTCAACAAATATAAATGATTAAAACAAGCACTCTCATTTTCTGTGTAGTTTACACTTGAACTTGTGTGAAGTAAATGATAATATTTTCAGTGTTTATTACCTAAGTAACATAAGTAGTCCAATACATTCATGTCGGCTTTTATTTTTAGTCAGAAAGGTGACAAGTCAGTGTATATAATGGGACGTGTTTAGACCAAAAATATCCCAACCACACAACACCATACATGTATAAAAAAAACTTATAAAAATATACAAAGACTAAATTTTTCGCTGTGAGCACTTAGTGAGTTTGATCTCTTTCGTTTAACTTTATACTGTAAAATGTGGAGTCAATTATTACAAAAAGAAGATGTAGATGGACATATATTTATATCAATATTAATATTTTACCAATATTATAAAATCAAAATTGCACTGTCTTTATAACATTGCCATCATTGACGGCCAAAAAAATAAGAATAACGTTTTTTTTTAATAGAAGCAAAGGTACCTAATAAATACGAAATCGTTTATTCGAACGCGAGATCTAATACAGATACCATAAATAAGCCTTCGGAAATCTTGATCAGGTAATATTTAAAAAAAAGTTAAATTAACCCTCCGATCGCGACACTAGATGTATTAACATGTTATTAAGATAAACGGTGTCGCCCTACCCCGGATATAAGGGTTGATCCGATGTACAATTTAATTGTTTCGTGTTGTTTTTTATTTGTATAATACTGAATGAATCGATTGTAAAACACGACACTTTTGTAATCGATGTACATTAAGTTGAGTAACTATGGGAGAATGGGTGATTGTTTCTCGGTTTTGGTTGATGATTTCTCTTTTAAAAAACGTAACCCAGATGAGCACTGTATAAGAGAGGACACCTGTGCGATCCATTAAGAGATCTTGAGAGCCGTCTCAATCAAATTTAAAAATAATATATTATATTAGTAGATCATGAAACACACCTACAAACGTCATGTTTTTTCATATTTACTATATCGGAACGCGCCCTCCACCGAGAAGATTCGACGGGAAACTAGCGGGCTTGTCGTTTTTAATTTAAGCTGATTTATTTTCTTTATTATTAAAAACGATTGTTGACCCACTGCTGGGAAAAGACCTCCCTCCATTTTTTACACTCCTCTCTGTTTCAAATCTATTCTACAAATGCCTCGTTGGTCTAGTGGCAAAGCTCATCGCTTTATGCTCACGAGGAACCAGGGTCAAATCCTAGGTCGGAAAACTATAGTTTTTCTAACGAAACATTCCTAGTGTGATTCCGGAGTCTGAAATTGTGCTAGGTATATAGCAATAGGCTCACCCCCTATTACATGAGACCTAACATCATCGGCGAACAGCGGATTTACTCATTACACCTCTGCCACCCCCACTTAAGAAATACAGGCGTGATGGTGTTTGTTTTACAAATATTAAGTTTCTCTTGAGTTTTTAAAGTCTCATTTCTATCTATCTCTATCATCACGTCGGATCTCTTGCGGGGCAGCTGCTACCTCTGTCCGCGGCATGTCCCCACCGATCCTCTCGATGTCCTTGTATCCTTGTTTCGGATACAGATAGCGCACACAGGATCAGACACCGACCTCGCCAGCGAGCTCGAAGAATCCTTTGCCCGCCGTCCGGTGCAGAGCACCACGGTGAGACTCTAAGTATATGGCGCATAGCGACTGCCCAAGTCGAGGCCGTCCCTCCTTGAGGCGCCCTTGAGCTAGTTGCCCCCTTGCCCTTCTGGCTTGAGCGTAATGGTTGCGAGCTTGCCCTCTTGTCCAGTGAATCTGTAAAGGCCTCGCGGCCAACAGCGTAGATCAATCACAGAAACACACAGAGTACAGAGTTTCAACAGGATCTTTCCTTACTTACCTCTCTCGCAACTCTTGTTTTGTCTTTACTTTAACATTCTTTCTACCTCCGCTGCCAAATTTTCGATTTCTTTAAATCGTTGATCTAGTGGCGAGTGATCTATTTAACGTTCTACTGACGTTGTCGAGAAATCTTGCCGTCACTTTCATTTTTATTTAGTCACATTGAGGTGTAAAGATAATGGCATATCAACTCTATAGCGTTACGCTAACATCAATCTGTTCGTGCTAGGATCTCTGTTCCCAAACTTTAGATCAGATAAACTGTTATTGGGGTTTTTCTATCGAGGTATGTAAGGAAAGAACCTGTTGGAACTTTGCACTCTCTGTCTGCTCTGCAAGGGGTGTGGCCTGATGGCCCGATGATATAGATAGATAGATTTTATTAAGAAATACTCTGTAGCAGACTGGAATTGCGCCTCGTTGGTCTAGTAGCGAATAATGTGATCACGAGGTTCTGGTTTCAAATCTTAGGTCAGACAAATGTTTTGTTTTTGTATCGAAAACTTCCCAGTACCAGTCCGGAGTCTGGAATCGTGTCCGGTATATGGCAGTAGGGTCGCTGCCTAATAACGTGAGACCACACATCGGCGGCGAAAAGTGGATTTACAAAGTACACCTCTGCCACTCCCGCTTAGGGTCAATACGCGTGCCCGTTTTGATTATTTTGGAATTGTGCCTCAAATACATAGCAATATCTTAACCCCTTAGGAGCTATTGTTGCCGTCCTATTATGAGTCCAGAAACATTGTATCAACAATATTAGGTCCTCAGAGGTTTATCTGCAACCCCCGCTTGAGAAATATAGGCGTGACGGTATCCCTTTTATTTCCATCGCAATTTAATATCCAGGATGTATCCAGACGTGCGAATTCTACTGGAACTGACATGTTACCTGCAATTTAATTGTTTACGACCAATTAGCAGGATAACGCGCGTCTGCGAACGTTCGTTATACAATAACTTTTACCGCACTAATGTATAATAAAGGTGGTGTATTGAAAACGGTAGGTTATGGCAATATAGAAATATTTGCAGTGAAAACTGCCTGTGGTCGGGACCCAGAAATATAACCACTGCTTTTTGCAAGCATTTATTTAACGGTTAGGTTTAGGTCATACTTTGGTCATATTGCAAGACGGCAGCCGGACAATTTTGATAAATTGGTGGTGATGGGCAGGGTAGCTGGAAAAAGACCGCGCGGCCGATCACCTAGCGGCTGGCGTGATCAAATCACCGCTCTCACTGGACTCTCTACAACAAATGCTCTTAGAGAAGCCGAGGATCGGACCAAGTGGAAGAAAGTCGTACACAGGGCCATAAGGGCCTTTCAAGGACTCGACCTTCAGTAATGAAGAGTACGACTGAAGAACCACTTCCTTTTATCCTACAGAATTGAAATTTGACATGATGGTTCAGTTGCGCTGACAATTCATTATTTTTGGTGAGCGTGACATGATTCTTCACTCAGGATTGGCTTCAGGTGAAGGAACTCCTCAACGGCATAAACACGAAATTTTGCCGTTTTATATTGCACCATTACCTGGCTGTATATAAGAATGTTTGTTTTTCTTTTCACTATTAATTTATTCGTAACGTGCGTTAAACGTGCAATCGATGTTTTGGCGGGAAGTCAATGAGGGAAGTTGTCAATTTGCTTTAATTTACAAAACTTGTATTATTTCGAATAATAATGTTGGTGAAAAATTAACCATTATGTATTCTTATACAAGGTTTAATATAATAAACGCAAGACCTCAAACACCCCAATTAGAGAATTGCTTCATATATTCAAAACGAAAACCAAATTTTCGAATATAACGGTTTTTACCCCTTTTTTTAAGCACTTTTATACCCTAATTAACAATGAAATTGTATGTTTATGTTTGCGTTTTGATAAATAGGTTTTAGGGATGCATTTTAAATCTCCTTTTTGCTATGAATCAAGAATAAATTTAGTTTTTTATAGCGAACTGAAGGAGTCAAAACACTTTTTGCAAATTTAACAAAAAATTTAAGATACTTTAAAAAAGGTTGGAATCAATTCAGTTACCCATTTAGAAAAAACCACTTTCAGGTCTTGCATTAATTATGTTACAGCCTGTATATGCATGAGTGAAGGCAATTGTAACAAAGTGATAAAACGTGCCTTTTTGTTTTCCCTCAAAACGGCCGTCGCAATTGGTATGTAGAGTATCCATCTATTTACTATCCAGGGTGGAGTACTTCCTCAATTTCATTATCATCGTTGCCATCAAGTTCATCGGGGAGTTAAATTAATTTAGAAATTAAATCTTACAAATATGATTATGCATCTCACTGGACATTGACAAAATACACTTAAAATTAGTGTGAAGCCGTAACTTAAAGAAGAAGAAGAAGAAACGTGCAATCTTATTTTTTAAATTGTTCAACCTTATATCTGGAACAAGCCACATATATAGGTCTTTAGTAATTTGTGACCGAAGGCCAAAAGAGAATTTTTTCTGACGAAGGTATAAGAGGAAGGCTAATTACAATTATGAAATAAGATTCTAGAGCCATTGAACCTACGTCATTCAAGAAAGTTATTATATTAGGAATACTGGGAAGAAGTCTGCAATCGTATAAAAAAAATATTGTTCAAAGATTATTAGTGGATAGTATCAATAGTTTCTTTTTAATGGTTACAACCATTGTGTTTAAAAGCTGTAAGGCTAAGGTTTGTGTTCACAAAATCAATAAATCAGATTTCATTAAAAGAACACTTCTGATAATATTGAACATTCATTCCTTAATGATTCAATCAAATCCAACACTTCAATAACGTATCAAAACGTTATTCAGAACAAATAGGGGATACCAGCTAAGGATGCCCGAACACGATTGATCTAATACTCGGTAAACTTCACCACTCCTTCCACTTTCCAGATAGAGCATTGAACAGTAGCAAGAAAGCGAGCATCACCTGATTACATACTCCCTTCGTACTTCAAGCCTCTCTTTGTTTGTGAATTCCCTACATCTTTCTTTCTTTTTCCCGAAATGATATTAAAATAATATTAGCACTGTTAAAAACTGTCCTACCGTTGGGCACGGGCCTCCTCTCAAACTGAGAGGGTTTAGGCCAAAGTCCACCACGCTGGCCCAGCGCGGGTTTGCGAACTCTACACACCTTCGAGAAACTTTTAGCCATGCAGGTTTCCTCACGCTGTTTTACTTCACCGTTAACGCAAATGATAGTTAATTTTTAATATGCACATGTTTTGGCAAAGACTTTGAAACTTCTGACTTTGCAGTCTAATGGTCTAACTAGACTATCACTGATTTTTGATATTGTTTTCATAAAAAATCCCCAAAGAAATGTTTGAACTTATTTTCTCACGATTTTTCTGATGCGTTTTTCTGATGACGATTCTCATTTTTTATTTTATTTAATATATTTCTTTGCGTATACTTTGTGGTCTGAAATAGCAATAGATCGACAGATGTGGACACATAAAGGGAAGGCTTTTGGTCAGGAGTGAGACAGACAAACAGGCTAGAAAAAATATCGTCACATTTTTATCCCTAAGTATTTTTCCAGAGCTATTTGCTTCCTATATTTGTAAAATTATTTCTAACCAGCAACTCTGAGTAGGCGCGGCCTGTCAGTCCTTTCACTCCTGCTGAAATACCGTCAACGAAGGAAGCGCCAGGCAGTGTTAGTTTGGAAAGATAAGTAGAGCGTATGTGGCGAGTTTATACAACTAAATGGGCAGTGTGTAAACCGGATAATAGATCGAGTAATTATTAAAGAAGGTATTTCATAAACCAGTGACTCCGCGCTTCAGAAAGCACACTAAGCCCTTGGTCCACGACTTGGTAACGAATACCACCTAATGTGGTCGTTAAGCCAAATTAGAAGCCTTATAGGCGGCTTCATAAGTTACAACAGCAGCATAAACCTGCCTTCATCGCATCGCATTGAATTCGATGGTGGAGTAAGACCTAATCCCTCTCACCTTGATTTGTGAGAGAACGCCTTCGGCCTGCTGGCCGAACTTGCTTGCTGCAAGTCAGTCCCGGCTGGTATCTTATTTTACGATCGACTGTGTGTAGCTCCCCTAACACTACGAACTGAGATTCATTGTGAAAGTGCTATCGGTGCCGCCATAAACCTCGGTCAGCTCCAACGCTCACTAATTATGGTCATTAGGCCATAAATACTGGCTATCTATTATAAAAACCATAACTCGTGGTCGTAAAGTGTACGGAACATGTGTACTTCATGCAAATCTTTGGAGGATTAAGATACGTATAGAATGAGGATTGCAGAATTTCGCAAGTCTCAAGTCTAGTCCGCTCTAGAACACTATTTGACTATAATTTTGAATGGCCTTCCTTATTATTTTTAACTGACTTCCAAAAAGGAGAAGGTTCTGTGTTAGTCTAGGTATATTTTATCCCCCTTTGCATTAACATCAGCAGGGGGGCCTTCCGGGTCGTGGACGCAAGGGGCGGGGGCCCTGAGCCTCCCACCGAAGGACCCACAGAAGGACGGCTGCGTGGTGTGGCCCACGTCGCCGTGAGCACCGCGTCGGTTCCGCGGGGAGCTTGTCATCAAGTCTCCCCCCGATGTCGGGCTCTTCAGAGCGCGGCACAAGAGGGGCACCCGTGAGTTCCATACGGAGATCCCGGAGCCTCTCGAAAGTGCTCATGTTGGCCAACCTGGGGTTTTTAGTCGGTAGGAAACCGACACGCCTCGCGGCTCGCGGAAGTCCTATGCAGGATTTCCACAGGAAAAAAGGTATACTTGCAGTGTTAGTTTGTATAGGTCAAATCTTGGAAGCTGAATTAGAACCACTTTCTCTTATTCTGCGGAGTTGAAATTTGACATGATGGATCAGTTCCAATGACAGTGCATTTTTAGGGTAAGCATGACCTCATTCTCCGGATACTAGAAGTTTTTTGAAAGAAAACTGTAGTGTATCCGACTTAGATTTCAAACTCAAGATTGCGTGATCGCTACACATTTTATGCGCTACTAAACCAGCGGGATAGTTGATGGCAGACGCTAAAAAATCTCTCCCCAAAATTAAAATTCAAAACTTAATTAAACGTAACAAAATCTATTTACAACACCACATTCGGTGGGCTATTACAAATTTTGAAAGTCTCATGTTAAACCACAGTTAACTGTAAAGAAACGGGTTGTAATAACTTTAATTTAAATTAAAAATGGAAGCTCAACCAGCCGGTAAAACTATAGAAATATGCTTCCGAAGTGATCAAAGGTAATTTTAGAAAAAGCGTGTCGTATTCGGTTAATCGGTGCACGGTATAATCGACCGTTTACGTCTGAGTTTTCGCTATTCGTACCACAAATTAATAACGGTAAATATTTGTTGGAAAAAATAAGTGTAAAATAAAAACGTGTTAATAGAGCCAAGTCCTGTAAACAGTTGTTTAAAAATGACGGACAACCTTCATAAGCAATGTTTTTGATAGTCGGTTTCAATATTTAATTTACAGATAGATTTGAATACTGTCACTAGTATTTTGATAGACTTTCCGTATACGCCAAAATTATACTAGTGATAAGTAAATCTGTCCTTGAGTTAAATATTGCAACCGGCTATAAATCGTGCACCTACTAATATTAACCTGCATGAGTTGTGGTTGCATTCATAGATATTCGCACTGAACCATACGGAAATGTAATCCGATTCTCGATATAGTAATATAATAAAAGTTTAGAGAAAAGTTTAGCAATATATCAACCCTTTCAAATAAGTCTCGCCTCAAATTATACAAATACATTCATAAAAGATCCGCAACTGAAGGCTTACCTTTAGCAGTATAATTTTACCCTTAAATTGCCCTGTAACACTTGTAGTTCATATCTCCATCACTTTCTCACGGAAAGGTAACATTACAATAATATTCCTAAAAAGGACAATTTTAGCGCATTCTTTATCATTCACTATGTAGCCATCGATATATTATTTGTTCTAGATTAAAGGGAACAGCCCAAAAGGTCTGAAAATTAACAGGATAACTATGTGTGTGGTCTTATTTTGAATCAGTTCGATCCAACCACAGCCAACGTGGGAACGCTTTACCATAATTAGCTAAACTATCATAACAAAAGGTTATTAACAATATAAAATTAATTACTACACTTGCTAGCTACGAGTAGGTAAAGATGCGTAAGTATATCCAAAGATGAACATCTTTTTGGTGTCAGTTTGTTTTATATCCGTAATCTATGTAAGATTACGGATCACGATCATTTCTCCGAACTTGGCCACGCGCACATCCATGTTCTCGAATCTATAAAGATGGCATGCGTTCCCACACTAGTGATTAGAATTGGTCGAATTCGGATTGATGTACTATTTTAGTGTTTTACGTTTATTCTGTTTTATGTATTGATTGCGTTGTTAGTGCTGTGTAATTGTTTGATACTTGAGATTGGTTGTGATCACGTGGGAATGAATTGGTACGAAATAATTGTTTTTAGTGGAATATTGTACGGGGGAAAGTGGAGACAATTTGATACACGCTGATAGAGATAAAGGCAGACCATCAGCTAGATGGAGCATGACATTGTGAAGCCAGCAAATGGTGGAATAGACTAGTACAGGATTGGAACGAATGACGTGATAGAGGAGGGGCTTACACTCAGCAGTGGGTTGATAAAGTTTGATTAATACCATTACGTGTATATGCCCCAAACAGGAATAGTAAAGGGTGTACTGTAGTGTACATATTTCACCTACGTTAGCTGTATAAAGCTGTTTCAGAAATAGCTCTAAAGATCAAACACTAAAAACACATAAAACGGGAACTACAATCAGTCGAGGAAGCCACGTTTACAATCGTGTGACGTCACCAGAGTTACAACCAATCATAGGGCGTTCCCGTCACAGATAAAATTTCATAAATTATTATCTTTTTATTTCGTGTAATTTGCAAAAAATACACATAATTTTATTTTACATGAAGTGAAATATTTTTTTACCCTATTATCTGTTAGGATGACCACAATTTTTACTTTATTTTCAATGTTGTCAAATAGCCTATTTAATAGGGGACGAAGCTATGGCCATTGAACGAGACATAATTCTAGAATCCAGATAGATGGAGAACTTATGCAACATAGCCTTCAATTTTTAGAATCAATCGCCACAAGACATATTTTCATTTTAATTCCGATATTTATCCATCAGCAGTTGTAAAATGCAAATATGTTTATCGAATATCATAAAAATCACCGATTCGATTGAAAATTAATTCGATTGTGGATGATCCAAGGTGCCTTTAATGATATTATTTCAACCTTAACTCAAGGTTCGTCATATACGCTAATAAAACGATTTTCCGGCAGAAATCTTTAATTTTTATTCGTTCTCTGGTTTTATGCCAATGCGGATCTGCCGATAAAAAAAAACATTCTGTCGAAACAAAATATTGATGCTTTTAATTTATTTATTTTCTTTATTTGTACATAATAAATGGTAACAGATAATTATAAAAGCAGTGATAGCCTAGTGGTTAGACCGTTGCACTGCAAAGTCAAAGGTCTCGGGTTCAAACCCAGGCACGCACCTCTGTCTTTTCGAAAGCATGTGCGTATTAAAAATTAATTATCACTTGCTTTAACGGTTAAGGAAAACATCGTGAGGAAACCTGCATGCCTATGAGTTTCTCGAAGGTGTGTGAAGTTCGCCAACCCGCACTGGGCCAGCGTGGTGGACTATGGTCTAAACCCTCTCAGTTTGAGAGGAGGCCCGTGCCCAACAGTGGGACAGTTTCTTAACAGGGCTAATATTATTATTATGTATATATTTATTAAGTATAATTTCTTATAAAATATAAAATACAAATATTCTTATATATATTGTATAAAAAAATGTGCTTCACCGACAGCAAGGTCTACGACCCAAGCTACCGGTGGTCAGGGCTCCAAAGAGAGGAACCTCCTCACAATGCGTGCCGTGTCCAACATTACTGCCTTCTGTATCAGGCCCTTCACCCAACTGCCTAGCGAGAGCTTCTCAAGGTGTTAATCGAAGCTCTTCGCTATAAGGCCGTTGACTGAAACGACCATCGGAATAATAATAGTTGAATCAACATTCCACATGGCGGTAACCTCATGGGCCAGGTCCAAATATTTAGATAATTTTTCTTTTTCGGCCATACAAGGTTCTCATCATGCGGAATGGTGACATCAACTAGCATTACACGACGCATCGATCGATCTATTATCACGATATCAGGTTTATTGGCTACAATAGCCCTGTCCGTGATAATAGATCGATCCCAGTAGAGCGTGATATGACCACTTTCGAGAACTGGAAGAGGCTGGTACTGGTAGTACGGTACTTCAGAGTCCACAAGGCCATATTTAAGAGCAAGTTGCTGATGGATAATTCTAGCCACTTGGTTATATATATAGGTTGGTATATTATTATTATAAATTACAAAAAAAATGTACTTATCTAAGCTAGAGTAAGAATGAATCAAATTCACGATTTAGCGCAGTGGTTAAGAGCTTAAGCCGCTGTTTCTAATAGTCGCGGGTTCAATTCCCGCACGGGCAAATCTTTGTGTGATCCACAATTATTTGGTTCGGTCTGGGTATTTGTGTATGTGAATTTTCGTGTTTGTAAACGCACCCACGACACAGGAATAAATCATAGTGTGGGGCTACGTTTAATACTTAAAAAAAATGAACGATTTTTTTTTAATAAAAAAATGTTGCTGTCTGAACATTAGCTTTAAACGTTAATAAATTATATCAGTAGTGGTAAAATATTGAAATCTTTAATTTATTTAATTTTAGTTTTATTATTTATTTGTACATATTAGGTATTTGTGTGTGTGTGAATGATCCCTTGTTGGCCGCGGGGTCTTTACAGCTTTTCCAGACAAGAAATATTAAGTAGTTATAAAGTTATTGATCTACATTTTAGCCGACGAGTTGCAAATATTACCTACAAATAAACAATGCGAATCAAAACAAACATGAAATGAAAAATATCAAATGAAAAATCTACAACAAAAAATTATCACATGCATTAGAAAGTACCCTCCAAAAGTGATGCCAGTTTTTTTAATGTCATAAAATCCACGGAATATAAGTTAAATGCCAAAACCATTCCACACATAATCAACAAACATCGATATATTTAAACTATAAAATAATTTAAAAAAAGAAACGCGAAAATAATAATTACAAAAAAATCGATCAAATGTATTTTACATAATTCACATTCGGTTCCGTTTTTTTCCAAGCACTATGAGATCAGATATCGATATATCTCTATCGTAGACTGAATCAAATCGATATACTCGTACTTTTCGATGTTGTGTGACCACTGGTGAGGACATTTTCCTTTGTTTTTGTTCAATATCTGACTTTGATATTATGTTTTGTAGGATTTATATTTGAGATTTTGTATGTTAAATCCCGATTCTTTCATTATATTTCCCTTACGTTTTCTATAAAACACAGCATTCTCATATATGAGGGATAATACAGACGTTACCCAGCCCATGAAAACACTAATATAATAAAAATAAACACCGCCACGCCCGTATTTATCAAGTGGGGATGGTAGAGGTGTGCCGTGTAACCCACATATAGCCGACGATGTTTTGTCTATAATCACACTAACAAAGTTAAATACTTTGACAGTATTAACATATTGGAAGAACAGTGATTTTAAAAGAGAAAGAAAACAATATTTTATTATTTGAATTTTTCATTCATTCTACCAACTGTATTTTTATGCCTATCGGCTTTATATCATCCTTTACAGAGCCACAATTGTATATTATAAGTAAATGAGAAATTCATTAGAAATAAAATAATTTTAAATACTAAACGATGTTAAAATGTATAACTTGAATCACGTGAGCGAGTATTACCATACTCGCTCCGTCTACCACACTCCACTCTACAAATACTATACCGATTATAATCGATGCATACGAACGATCGAATCGGACGTGACGATAGAGCACCTTGATTAGTTGTCAATTAAGTGTTCTCATAAAGCGTCAATAAAGGTATTCGGTGATTTCGTAGCATTTTGTTGTAATCAATTTTTCGTCGGCGGCGCGGCGTTCGTTTGTTGAAGAACAAATGGTATTTTTATTGGCGTACCGAATTTAGTGAGGTCGGTATCGAATACGCTTACCGGACTTTGGTACGGGTACCGTGGGTGTTGGGACGAAACGGAGAGTGGGACGACGCTAGTTTGGGTATTGATGGCTTTGTTCGAAATATTTGAGCTTTGATTAAAATTCGAATTAATTTATTTTATGAAAGTGAATGGAAATGGATGTATTGAATTGAATGGGATCTATGATTTTCACGGAAAGTCGATTATTTCTTAAGATAATTGTATTATTCCGTATTATGCTATGGTTATCTATAATATTAATTCCAACCATATTCATGAATATATTGCACAAAATTACTCTATCTTCTATTATATATTTTGATTTACTGTTTTGTTTCCTAAACATCTAATAGTTAATAAGTTTAAGGAAAAAATGTTAAATAAACATATCAATATTTTTCATGGAAATTTTAAAAATAATAATAATAAGTATCAGTACACTCAAATTAAAAATTACAGTTGAATGAAAAAAGTAGTTCAATTGTTTCGCATTTATACTAAGTCACTAATCTAATAGTAACTTTCAATGCAATGTTAAAAACAGATTTTTCAATCAACAGATAAAAGTTCTATCTATCTATCTATATCATCACGCCAGATCCCTTGCGGGGTAGGCAGAGAGTACAGAGTTCCAACAGGTTCTTTCCTTATATACCTCTCTGGCTTCCTCCACTCTCATAGCTTATGGTAGCAAGAGCTGGGTATGTAAGAAGGAAAACGAAAGTAGCATAAATGCGGTAGAAATGCGAGCTCTTCGGAATATGTGCGGAGTGAAGCTGACCGACCGCATTAGCAACAGGGTAGTAAGAAAGCGAGTAGGTATGCAAGATAGTATCGGTGTAAAGATGAGAAAGGGCATGCTCCGTTGGTTCGGGCATATAGAAAGAATGCCAGATGAAAGAATGGCAAAACAGATAAACAATGTGAAAGTGGAAGGATGCAGGTACTGGGGAAGACCTAGACTATCTTACCACGACCAAACAGATAAAAGTTTTAATTGTATATTAGTCTGGTTATAATTTAGTTGATGGATATCTGTAATTGTATATCTTGGATGCGCCTTCAGTAAGGATGGGAAATACACCGCTGACATAGAGAGAAGAGTGAGTGCAGGGAACAGAGTGAATGGTGCGATGGGAAAGCTACTCGGGAGCCGGCACTTAAGCCATAAGGCGCAGCTGGCCATACATAACGGAGTTCTTGTCCCAACGCTGTTATATGGTAGCGAGAGCTGGGTATGTAAGAAGGAGAATGAAAGTAGGATAAATGCGGTAGAAATGCGAGCTCTGCGGAAGATGTGCGGAGTGAAGCTGACCGACCGCATTAGCAACAGCATAGTAAGACAGCGAGTAGGTATGAAAGATAGTATCGGTGTAAAGATGAGAAAGGGCATGCTCCGTTGGTTCGGGCATATAGAAAGAATGCCAGAGGAAAGAATGACAAAACAGATATACAATGTGAAAGTGGAAGGATGCAGGTACCGGGGAAGACCTAGACTATCTTACCACGACCAAATAAACCGAGTCTTATCTGATGGAAAAGTCAAGAGTCTCCGTAACCGGCGAGCGTGTATGAGACGAACTATGAGAGTCGAGGAAGCCAGAGAGGTATGTAAGGAAAGAACCTGTTGGAACTCTGTACTCTCTGCCTACCCCGCAAGGGATCTGGCGTGAGGTTATAGATAGATAGATAGATAGATATCTGTCTTATTAAAAAATCATTCCTAAAACACATTCAAAAATAAAATATGCAGAACCCATGTCCCGCCCACCGCTCGCTCGCTTCACAGGCGTATCGAAAGGCCATCTCAAGAAGCCGAAAGTCGGAGCCGGTTAAAAATTTTATAGTTTATAATTACTCGTGATTGCCGCCGTGACCTGTCCGTTTCGCCGCTCCGCGTTTTGTTACACAGATCACTTTGATTCTCTAGTTCTTTTTTTCTTAGGATAAAGGAAAAATATTACTTTGCTAAAGACAGCGCAGGCGCTCTTAGCGCTGTGCGACCGCGCTGTTCTTACCGATAACCAAGGTTAAGCAGCGTTCGACTCGGTCGGCCTGAGATGGGTGACCGTTTGTGTCATTTTTATTTTCGAGCCGTTCTTCAGAAGGCACGTTAAGCCGTTGGTCCCGGTTACCACTTAATGTGGTAGTCGTTAAGCCAAGTTGGAAGCCTTAAAGGCGGCTTGATAAGTTCCAACAGCAGGTGGCCACAAACCTGCCTCCACCAATCCGCACTGGGTCCGCGTGGTTGAGTATGACCTAATCTCTCTCACCTCGATTTGTGAGAGAAGGCCTTTGCCCAGCAGTGGGCAGTATAGGCTGATATTATTAAAGACAGCAGAGATCACCTTTATAGCAAAGACAAACATCATAAATAATAAATAAAAAATCATCATAGTTCGGTCAATTTGCTCAAAATATTCATAAACTACATTTTCCTCGTGAATAAAGATTCACGATTTAATTTTTTGTGGAATTTTTACCTATAAATAGACAGCTATTAATAGATAAAAATCATACAAAAAAATTACAAAACGCTCATAGATAGTCTACGGACGATTTGGCGTAGTGGTTAAGAGCTTAAGCCGCTCCGCCCAGTGCGTCTAATAGTCGCGGGTTCGATTCCCGCACGGGACAAATTTTTGTGTGACCCGACAATTATTTGTTTCGGTCTGGGTATTTGTGCATGTGAATTTTCATGTTTGTAAACGCACCCACGATACAGGAATAACACCTAGTGTGGAGATACGTTTTTTTTTAAAATAAAAGATAAGAAAGGACTTAGCGACCACATGCAGTGGTAACAGGGACCAACGGCTAATGTACCTTCGGAAGCACTGAGACGTTCGAAAATGGTAATGCCTCAAACGGTCACCCATCCTACACTGACCGAGCCGAACGCTGCTTACCCTTGATGGCCCCTACGGAGACATAACTATGAGCGTCTCTGAAGTTATATATCTATACCTCTTCAGCCGAAAGACGTTCACAGCAAGACCAAATCCTTCCCCAAAGAACCACCTCCGCCACTACGAACGGCTTAGTTCTTAACCATCTACAAGAAAACTCACCTTAGTCTTACTCCCTCCAATAGACCCTGGTCTAATAGATCCGGTCTCGTAGAATCTTGTCAGTATCTTCGACACGCAGCCGTGGGAGACGAGGAGTTGTCGGCTGATGTCACAAGGCCTGACCCCCATAATGGCCAGCTCCACGATCCGCTTGCGGACCACGTCTGGGAGAGGCCGGCCGTTGACGAAGACGCCTCCGAGCTGGTTCACTCCTGCTTGGCCTGGGGCAAAAAATAATTGGTGTTACAAGAAGAGTTACGTAAGTATGTAAATAATCGGTTTTTCTTTTCGAGTACTTCGAAAAAAGGAAACCGACTTCAAACCGCGCAAAAGTATCAAACCTAAGTTGATTAAAAAGCGAAGAATAAATGTTTGAAGTCGACACCTGTCGGTCGATGCGGTTGGGTTACTTGGACCTTTTTCTTAAATATGTTTATTTCACAGTTTTAAGTGACCAGTATATTGATTACTAATAAATGTATGTATCTATATAGTAAGGTGCCTACAGGATTTACATAATAACTGAAACTACACATTAGTGCTGTTTGTTATAAGGAGTTCCCTGGTGTATCTTCATATTCCAAGGCCTAATACACAATACCGTTAATATTAAAAAAAACCTACGGTTATCTCCTTCAATATGGTAGTGAGGATATGTTAATTTAAATAGAAAATGGATGCATTTTCATTTACATTTAAGTGCTAACCACGGTGTATATTCTCGCGCTAGCCAGTTTCATATCTGAAATGGGCACTGCTCTGATCTGCACATTTCTACTCGAGTTGTCCAAATGACAGGGCTTACAAGGAGACAGAAATGGCGTCTATAACCCCCTAACTAGATCCTGGAAAGACTTAGGGAAACACGTTACAGTTCCTCAAACCCATAAATCTTATTTAATAGTCCTAACGAGAAATAGATAAACATATCTACATCATTACCCCCTAATTAGACACATAACCAATAAATTTTGAAGACACTATCTTTCATTTTTAACAAACTCGTTTTTTGTAACTGCCCCTAACTGCCTCGGTGGTTGCCCATTGGGGTGATGTGAATTTAGCAATCAAATAAATATTAGCCTGAAATTGGACAGGTGCAATGGACGGTTTGGCAAAGAAAATGATGGTAAGATCGGCAACGTAAGGTGCTTAAAAGTCTCAGTTTTACAAATCGCTTGCAAGCTTTTGTTTTGCATCAAATCCACTAGTTTTGTTGATCTAAATATATTTGAATATGTAACTAATAATGTGGTCGAAACAATGTTTATCAGCGTATGTAAAATAAAATCAATTATTGAAAAACAAAAAAAATCACATCTAAGGACATTGTTCTGTGCCCATTGGTATGATTTCAAATCACCCACAAATTCTCTTAAGGCATTTATTATTTGACGGACAAGCGGGGAAATCGCAATATTGCACAAAAAGTATTAGATTTTAAGGTTATAATTCAGTAGCCATTAATACATATGAGGTTATATTTTGTGTATTGACATTCAAGATGTCGGCGACTTCGATATAAGGACTTGCAATACTTTCAAATATTCTTTTAAGATCGCTTATAGTCTGTTAGATACGGATATTTGCCATTATTTTAATAAAATAGATAAATTAAGATGGCATGGGTCAAATGTTTGTTGGTTCTGGGGCAATTTTCGGCAACGTCCTTCCTTTATTCATAAGTGTGATTTTAGTACATCTAAATTGTCGTAAATTTTCGGTTTGATGTACACTCATTCTGAAGTGAGATTACTGGTACATTACTGTTTTAATCAAAATAATATCTAAGTCAAATTACATAAAGACAATCATAATATTATGTTTGTATTTAGTATGAGACTCAACTCACAATCAAATTAGTAGCATGATGTTGTGGGTCTATGATTTAACGTTACGCATTTTATTGTTTTTCTAAATAATAATATTAGCCTATACTGCCCACTGCTAAACAAAGGCCTTCTCTCACAAATCGAGGTGAGAGAGATTAGGTCATACTCCACCATACGGGCCCAGTGCGGATTGGCGGAGGCAGGTTTGTGGCCACCTGCTGTTGGAACTTATCAAGCCGCCTTTAAGGCTTCCAACTCGGCTTAACGACCACCACATAAAGTGGTAGCCGGGACCTACGGCTTGACGTGCCTTCCGAAGCACGGAGGCGCTCGAATATGAAAATACCACAAACGGTCACCCATGTCGGGCCGACCGAGTCGAACGCTGCTTAACCTTGGTAATCGGTAAGAAAACCACGGTCGCACAGCGCTACGAGCGCCTTCTAAATAAATAATAATAATATATTTGAATAAATCAATAGTAAAAAACATTTTGAAAAACAAGCTTTTCCTGCCAAAGAATGATACAATTGAAAACGGACAATCAAAATTAAATGTGCACCTCAAATTTTGTGTGTATGTTATAGGCCGTTGAGGAATATCTTCATCTGAAGCCAATCTTGAATGTAGAAACAGGTCATGCTAAACCATAAAAATGTCCATAGGATAAAATGAAGTGTAGTAAACAAACAATCATTTCAACTTAAATAAAAGCTTGTAAAAACTGAGAATGTTAAATAACTTAAGTTGCTAACTGTACGAAAATTGAGATATAAATATTTTTGATTAAAGAAGTCATTTCGTATTTGACTTATGAGGTAAATAATTTATCTTGGAATAGTGTAAGCATTACCACCTTTACATTCCCCAAGAGAGGGTGGCGGAGCCAGACCGCTACTAATTGTTTTTAAAAAGAAGACTAATTACCAAAAAGTGATTTATTTAATTTCCTTCTATGAAAGTAGGATAAATACAGTGGAAATGCGAGCTCTGCGGAAGATGTGCGGAGTGAAGCTGACCGACCGTATTCGCAACAGCGTAGTAACAAAGCGAGTAGGTATGAAAGATAGTATCGGGGTAAAGATGAGAAAGGGTATGCTCCGTTGGTTTGGGCATATAGAAAGAATGTCAGAATAAAGAATGACAAAATAGATGTACAATGCGAAAGTGGAAGGATGTAGGTACCGGGGAAGACCTATACTTTCTTACCACGACCAAATATCTGTCTTATCCGTCGGACAAGTCAAGAATCTCCGTAACCGGCGAGCGTGTATGAGACGAACTATGAGAGTGGAGGAAGCCAGAGAGGTATGTAAGGAAAGAACCTGTTGGAACTCTGTACTCTCTGCCTACCCCGCAATGGATCTGGCGTGATGATAAAGATAGATAGATAGATTGAATATCCATGTATCTGACTAGCTAGAGTGAGCATTGTTAACAAAAACGGCGCCAAATGCGGCTTCAGTTACGCGCAATGTGTGTGTACAGCCAGCCATTCGATTTGTTCAAAAGCTGTCAATGTGTGCGAGCGTGTGTGTGCGTACTACAATTTATCTACCCTATAGTAACGAAACGCCTCGGAAGGGGAGCAAAATAAAACGATTTTGCTATCAATTTAACAAAATATAATCACATTCACCAAAATCACAATTATCAAAATCACAGTAACAACCTTAATCTTTTCACGAGGGCGTCTCTTTCCAAACTGACATACACTGATTTTCGTTAGAATAGCTGACCGGAGTGACATCTTTCAAACTCAAATGACAGCAACTTTTGACATTAACTTTCTGACACTGACATAACAAATATCGAGTGATGATCGAGTATCATGATCGACTAACAAAATCGGACTATATTATCTATACTTTATAGCCATAATTGAATAAAGAAATAATAATCGTGTAGCACTATGGGTAGATCTATTGGTACGTAGATAAATTCTATGTCATTTCCGCGCGCGCCATCATGAACATCACTACATATTAGAAATCAAAGTCCCCCGCCGCGTCTGCCTGTCTGTCTGAACTCAATAAACTCAATAACTATCGAACAGATTTTAATACGATTTTTACCAATGGACGGAGTGATTCAAGAGGAAGGTTTATGTGTATAATTAACCCGTGCGAAGCCGGGGCGGGCTGCTAGTATTCGATAAATTGCCTGCTAAGTTTCTCGTTGGATCTTCTCAGAGGATGTGGCGACCTCATCTTAGTAGTAAAAATTTAATGATTTAGATCTTTGTAACTTTCTTTTTTTCATATATTAGAAAGAAATGAGTTTTGGCTTTGATATATGTAGTGACATTCACAAGAATGTCCTAGCAAATTAAATACTTCAGGTTAATACATTCATCTCTATCGGCCCGTTACAATATTTAACAAGGATATATTTGCCTACTACGGATAGAATTTTGACATATTTTGTATGGCAAATCTGTCAAAATTCTACTGACAGTGAACAAATCTATCTTTGAGTAGTATATTGAAACTGGCCATTAATCATATATCTATAGATATATAGATTTGACACGGAAACATAAATCTAATGCAAAGATCACAATAAATTGGATTCGCATTACTAAATAGGAATAATCCGATTTTAATAATGAGTTCACAAACTCGTCTTAGTATGCCATTTTGAAGATAATAATATGTCAACAGCGAATATGGGTGTTAGATGAAATATAACTGTTTCTGTGGACTTTAACGCGATTCGTTTTAGATTTTGAGAAATACTATAAACAGTGATAGGCTAGTGGTTGGACTGCAAAATCAGAGGTCTCTGGCTCAAACCCAGGCACGCATTTTTCGAAAGCATGTGCGTATTAAAAATTAATTATCACTTGCTTTAACAGTGCAGAAAAACATCATGAGGAAACCTGCATGCCTAAAAATTTCTCGAAGGTGTGTGAAGTTCGCAAAACCGTATTGGGCCAGCGTGGTGAATTATGGCCTAAACCTTCTTAATTTGGAAGGAGGCCCGTGCCCAAAAGTGGGACAGTTTCTTAACAGGGCTAATATTATATCTATTATATACTATGCAGGTAGGTAATAAGTTCAGAAGGAAAACAACGTCTCACTGTCATGGTGTATATTCGCAGACTAGGCTTGCGGCACAAGTTTGACATTACTTATCATCATCATTTAATATTAATACGTGAAGCAAAAACTTTGTACCCCTTTTTACGAAAATTGCGATGACGGAGGAGTATAAAATTTCCCACACTTATAGTTTATATAGAGAAGGAGTGCAGAATGCTAATATTTTTTTAAATTATGCATAAAAAATACATTAAATCAATAAAAAAACCATTACATACACTACCATGTATTTGACACAATACACTTCAAATTGAGAATATATTATTATTGTTTGTCTTTAATATTATTTGTCTATAGTCTTACTGAATGTCAAACGTAGAAATAGTTTTTACAAAAAACATCGTTTACAGAGAAGTTTTGTATCATTAATTAAATTATCGAAATATGTATGTCAAGTTCAATGGACAGCAATGTCTTTTTAGTTTTATGTTTCAATAAAAAAGAGGTGTTCTTTATGTTAATCAATTTTTTCAATTTCAATTTCATTAAATTTGTTTGAAAGAAATAGGCAAATTAACAGTGTAGCCTTGGATTCTGTGACTATAGAAGTCTTTGACAATAGAACCTTAATAATGTTCAAACTTATAATTTAAATTAATTATGGTCGAATTTCGACCAATGGGCGCCCACAAGTTATGTATAAATGTACTTACGAATCCTACTAATGTTATAAATGTGAATGTTTGTATGTTTAGGTGTCTGTTACTCAATCATGCAAAAACGGATTTGGATCAAATTTGGCACACAGATAGTTTATTACCTGGATTAACATATGGGATACTTTTTATACCGGAAAAACTCTAAGGTTTCTCTCTGAAGCCAACGCGGAAGAAGTCGCGGGCAGAAACTAGTATTAACAATTTAATTTTTTTTTTTTCTCGAAGCTGGTTGGAGTTCGCCAACCCGCACTGGGCCAGCGTGGACGATGGCCTAAGCCCTCTCAGTTTGAAAGGAAGCCCGTGCCCAACATTGGGACAGTTTCTTAACGGGGCTCATATTATTATTATTATCTTGACGATAAAACAGATTGGGTTTGAGCAGCTCCTCAATCAGCAAAATTAAACAATGCTGTAATATACAATTTTGAAAAAAAATGGTTATTAGAAAGGCTAGCCCGCTGAGTTTCTCGCCGGATCTTCTCAGTGGAGACCGCATTCCGATCCGGTGGTAGTTGTAAAAAATGTAATAATTTTGACGTTTTTAAGTACTTATGTAGTGGTCTAAACAAATAAATTATTTTTGACTTTGATTATATTTTGCAGACTCGAACTATGAGAGTGGAGGAAGTCAGAGAGGTATGTAAGGAAAGAACCTGTTGGAACTCTGTACTCTCTGCCTAATGTGCGTATCTGTGATGATATATATAGATATTTTGCAAACAAACCCACAAATATTACTTGCGCTCGACCGTTCCTTGATTTACAGAACCCTAAAGCTCAATCACATTTTAATATCCTATTCTAGGCATCCTTATTTAAACCGCCATACCGCTACTGTTAAGTCGCCTTTGTATAGTAATAAAACAACCTTCACGGCCGGACGATTTACGACCTTAATGCTAATAAAATTAGCGTTCTAATTTGTCCGTGGCAATCTCGTTTTATGACTTTCTTCTTTAAAGAGAACACCGCTCCCGATTGAGGGTTGTCTCGATGTAGTAAAAATATTTTATTGTTTGCGATTTTTTTAACGCGTTATTTTCAGGAGTTTATTTCACGCCCTTGAGCTCTTTTAAGACAAAACGTAGCCTATGTCTTTCTCCTAGTTGAAATCTATAATTTAATTAAAAATCTGTTCAGCGGCTTGTGCGTATAAAGGTAACAGACAATCAGACAAGCCCGCTGAGTTTCTTCGCCGGATCTTCTCCGTGGAGGCTGCGTTCCGAATCGGTGGTAGATTAGTAGTTAAATTAGATTTAAAAAAAGTATCTAAATTGACTATTAGTAAGCGCCCCCGCAGGGCTTAACCAAAATAAATGATTTGAGTTTGAGTTTCAGACAGACAGCCTGAGTTACTTTCGAATTTATACTCGTAGTATTGGTTGAATTTTATCTGAAGGACAAGTCAAGAGTCTCCGTAATCGGCGAGCGTGTATGAGAGGAACTATGAGAGTGGAGGCAGCCAGAGAGGTAAAGTCAAAGTCAAAGTCAAAGTATATTTATTTGTCAAAACATGTGTAGGTACATAGGAAGTAAACATCGATAATAGAATCAACATGTTTTTGCCAAATCCGGCGTACAAATATAAAATGTTTTTTTTTTTTTTTTTAACAGTACCAATAAAGTCAATTAATCCAGTAAAATAAAATAAATGTAAAATGAGATCAAAGTTGGTACAAAAATAAAATATAATTATTTATTATAGCTGTTGTTCAGGCAAAAGTGCGCCAGTTAAATCAATAATTATTAATTAATTAATTAAGAAGAAAAGAAAAAAAAATAATACATTTAATAATTCTTAATTCAACCACGCACGAAGTTGAGAAAAAAAATTATGTAAAAGTGGGATCATTAAAAAAGTCATTTAAATTATAGTAACACTTTGAAATTAGAATGTCTTTTAAATGTTTCCTAAATAACTTATAATTATAGTCTTTGTATTTATTTGGTATCTTATTGTAAATTTTCGGTGCCATGCAAAATACACTTTTATTCATAAGTGCAGTCCGAGACGTTTGCAAACAAAGTTTACTTTGATCGCGGCGGCTGCGTTGTACAATATCTGATAAGCGACTAAATAAATGAGGATTACCTTTTACAAATGACGCTATTTCTAAAATATAAAGGCAAGGAAGTGTTAGAATTCTGTTGTGAATAAAGTAAGATTTACAACTGTCAGTAGCAATGAGACCAAACATAGCTCTGATGCAGCGCTTTTGAACTTTGAAAGGTATTTCCTTATTGGTGGAATTTCCCCAAAATATGATCCCATACCTTAGTCTTGACGCAACTAAACTATGATAGGCCGTTAATAAGGTATCTTTATTGACTAGGGGGGCTAGTTTGCGCAGTGCATATGCCGAACTGCTTATTTTTTTACTGAGTTCTTCAATGTGTGGTTTCCAATTAAGTTTGTTATCAATAATTATTCCAAGAAATTTGGCATTATCTACGTTTGTTACTTTATTATTAAGAAAATATATTTCGATATTATGATTAATTATTCTTTGACTGAAATGCATTATTTGTGTTTTATTTAGATTGATTTTTAAATTATTATTATCTAACCACTTAATTAAAGATGTCAATGTATTGTTTATGTCTCTTTTATAATTGTCAGAATTTTTGCAAGAAATTGTCACTGTGCTGTCATCGGCGAATAAAGTCAAAGGATGTTCTATAGATTTTGGCATGTCATTAATGTATATAATAAAAAGTAAAGGTCCTAGAACACTCCCCTGCGGTACTCCGTACTTTATGAGCCGTTCTTTAGAGTAATGCGTGATTTCCTGTTTACTGTTTTTATCTATTTCTGTAATTGTGGTAATTTGTTTCCTGTTGGATAGGTATGACTGAAATAAATTTAAAATGTTGCCTCTTATCCCGTAAGCTTCTAGTTTATCAAGCAAGGTGCTGTGATTGACATAATCAAAGGCTTGCGCCATGTCACAGTAAAGAGCACATACCTGTATTCTATAGTCTACGTTAATCATAATCGTCTTTAGGAAATCATATATGGCCATACTGATTGTTTTTTCTCTTCTGAAACCTTTTTGCTCATCGCATAAAATATTTTTCTTTTCCAAATAATTATAAACCTCACTATATATAAATTTTTCAAAAATTTTTGCAATTATAGGTACAAGCGCAATGGGTCTATAATTTTGGATAAGTTCTCTATCACCTTTTTTAAATAATGGCTTAACTATAGTTCTTTTTAATTCGTCTGGAAATGTGCCGTTACTAATACAGAGATTAAGAATATGACTCAAATGAGTGGAAATTAAAATACCTGCAGCTTTTATTATTTTTGTAGAAATTTCATCATGACCTACACTGGTTTTTGCTTTCAGAGAATTTATTATTTTTAAAATGTCATTAGGTGAACTGGGAGCCATGAACAATGAATTTTTACATGCTGTGATTTGTGCACTAACTTTTTTGCCCGAATTTGGTATAGGAGTAACTTTATCGACAAAAAAGTCATTAAATTTATTTGCTATTTCTTTTGGACTAGAAATCATATTATTACTGATATTTAATCTTGCAATCATATTTGTTGGTTTGTTCTGTTTTAATTTATTTATTATTTGCCATGTAGCTCTTGCTTTATTATCGGATATTTGAATACTATAGTTGTTTTGTGCACGTCGCGTTGAAATTATAATATGCTTAAATAATTTAGAATAATATAAGTAATTATTTTTATTTGTATGTGTCGGGTTAGCCCTGTACTTCCATAGGTATGTAAGGAAAGAACCTGTTGGAACTCTGTATTCTCTTACTACCCCGCAAGGGATCTGACATGATGATATAGATATCTAGTATTGGTACAGTATGGATATTCTTACTGATATAGAGCTCTGTATGATTTCTATATATATAATCATGCCAGATCTTTTGGTAGGCACAGAGATTCCAACAGGATCTTTGCTTACAGACCTCGCTGGTTTCCCCCACTAATTTCATATCAATATTTCTTGCTTATACTTAATCTAACTTATACGTATGTATTTGAGTGATATACGCTGTTGGCAGTGAGGCCTTTACAGCTTCACCGGACATAAGGGCGAGCGTGCAACCACTACGCTCGAGCCAGAAGGGCAAGGGTGCGACATACTCGAGAGCGCCTCTAAGAGGAACGGCCTCGGTTGGGACAGTCGCTACGGGGGAAGGGGGTGTACTAAGTGCACCGGTTGGCGGGCTAGGCTAGGGATCTACGACTTCGTCGTCGTCGTCCGTATCCGGAGCGGAAAGAAGCCATGTCAGAGCATCGGGGGGATCGGTGAGAACATGTCGCAGCCGGCGGTAGCGGCAGGGATTGGGGTTGGGTTCGTAGTCGGCGGCGGGTACTAGTAGCGGATTCGCATGAGAAGATGCGTTCGCGAAGTGTCGAGTTGTCGCCTTTTTAATATAGGCGCGAATAGATTCGAGACCGACATCGGAGTGGAGACCGAGATCGGAGTGGGTAACTTATACGTAATAGTGAGCGAGTCTATTGTCAATATACCGGGCACAATCCAGACTCCGAATTGCTAATGAAAAATTTTAAATAGAAAAACCATATTTCGTACGGTCTAGGATTCGAACCCCACTAGCCGCACGTACTGGTGAATGTAAGATCGAGATTCCTATACAAATGAAGCATTTTTTTCTGTACAAATGTTTCGAATCTTTTAGTTCATATCACTGTAACATATCAGTAAAGATCGACACATGTCTAGTTTTCTCTCTCATTGATTTGTGTGAGAGCTCCTAATAGAGTTGGCCACAAACCTACCTCCACCAATTCGCACTGGATCCGCGTGGTTGAGTACCATCTATTTTCTCTCTCTCTCTCCTTGATTTGTGTGAGAGGTCCTAATGAAGATGGCCACGAACCTGCCTCCACCAATCTGCACTGGATTCGTGTGGTTGATTGAGCACGATCTATTTTCTCTCTCACCTTGATTTGTGTGAGAGGTCCTAATAAATATGGCCACAAACCTGCCGCGACCAATCCGCGCATGATCGGCGTGGTTGAATACAATCTATTCTTTCTCTCCTTGATATTTTGTGAGAGATCCTAATAGAGATGCGGCATAGTAACCGGTGAGCGTGTAAGAGACTATAAGTGGAGGAAGTCAAAGGGGTCTGTGAAGAAATAATCGGGTGTGGCTGTGTCCAGGTTTTAACGTGAAACGTCTATATTAGCGAGTCGCTAATAGTCGCTCGTAGCGCTGTGCGACCGCGGTGTTCTTACCGATCACCAAGGTTAAGCAGCGTTCGACTCGGTCGGCCTGAGATGGGTGACCGTTTGTGGCATTTTCATATTCGAGCGTCTCCGTGCTTCGGAAGGCACGTTAAGCCGTTGGTCCCGGTTACCACTTAATGTGGTAGTCGTTAAGCCGAGTTGGAAGCCTTAAGGGCGGCTTGATAAGTTCCAACAGCGGGTAGCCACAAACCTGCCTCCACCAATCCGCACTGGGTCCGCGTGGTGGAGTATGACCTAATCTCTCTCACCTCGATTTGTGAGAGAAGGCCTTTGCCCAGCAGTGGGCAGTATAGGCTGATATTATAATAGTGTGGTAAAGATTGATAGACAGGAGCAAGAGCGCAGGTTTCGGTTATTCTACGCAGTGCCCCGCCTGGTCCCGACGCAAACTAAAGCTCGTAACAGCGAGTTGATGGTATAAGCTGAATAATGACACTGGATTCATGTTTCTAAGACTGATCGGTTCGTAATTATTAATATAAGACGATATAGACCTTTTCGTTACGGTCCACTTTCTGACCTAATGCCCGTATTTTTCGGTGTGATTTTTTCCCCTCCTAGCAGCCGTTACCGCCGTACGCGGCATGTTCTTACCGACCCTCTCGATGCCCTTACATCCCTTCTTTCGGATACAGATACCACACACAGGATTAGATACCGACCTCGCCGGCGAGCTCGAAGAATCCCTTGTCCGCCGGCCGGTGCAGAGCACCACGGCGAGAAACCTAGTAAATGCCCTCCCCCATAGCGACTGCCCAAGCTAGATGCCCCCTTGCCCTTCTGGCTCGAGTGTAGTGGTTGCACGCTCGCCCTCTTGTCCGGTGAAGCTGTAAAGGCCCCGCGGCTAACAGCGTAGATCATTCACATACACAAAAGGTGTGATTTTAAAGACACGTTTCACGTCCTCTGTACTCTCTCCGACCGCAAAGGATCTGTCGTTATAATATAGACTGATAGATAGATTATTATCGTGGCAACCCTTCTCTTCCAATACGCTATTTCACGGGTGTTGTCGCGACGCCAATCCAACGGATGCAAATTACTTCCCTCGCTTTACGATCCCTCTTTCGGACCGCTCGTTGTAATGATTATGTAATCCCAACCTAAAATAGACTTTACTACTAACTATTAAACTTTATAATCGAAAGATAGCGATCGTGGCCATTAAATGGAAAAAGTACGAATGCATTAGTGTACGCGGATAGCCGGTAGATGTCGGTGTTTTCCGCGAATCAGACGGTTCTAATCTTGTGTTGTACATTGATTGGGTTTCGATTGGTAGTTCTTGAGGGGTGGCCCAATTACGTTTAAGTGACTTTTATAACTGCCTATCGCGTGTAATGAAACATAGATTAACATAGCGTTATCAAACAATTAACATAGCGGTATTGGCGATTGTGAAAATATAACATTTTGCTATGAATTTAAAACATATATTTATTTACGTATTCCTTTATATTCTATTTATATTCTAACCTTGTAGTGGAAACTGTTAAGTTCATCATTTTGGATGTCATGGCATTTCTAATTCGTAGGCAAAAAAAGCACTATTTAAATTACGGCGAGTTTTATCGGTACAAAACTAAATTGTCAAAGGCAGCCACAAAGATTTACAAATTAAAAAAAAAAAATATAGTTTTTGAATATTGTTTCCTGTGGTTTCCTCTTTAATTAATCATAATGCCAAACCTCGAGACTGTTTAAAAAACTATCCAGAGATTCAATAAACCAATAAAAGTTACACTAAATTAAAGATATTATAGGCAGAACCAAGCAGGAAGGATTGAATCATCTATTTAAGATTTTGACAACAAGCAAAAAAAAAGATTCACGAAGGCTATGAAAGATTCCAGAATTAATATATCATAATTTTAACAGTATATCCTTTGAGATTTCAATATAAGAAACCAAGATATTTCATGCGAAGTCCACACAACAGCACACAAGATGAAAGTTCGAAGAAAAATACGTAGTACAATAAAAAATCGCACAGATAAAATCTCATTTAGTAAAGGCATCGTAAACGTTTAACCGAATCGCACACTGAAACAGGATGATCGCTCTATGCGATTTTAAACTTTTTTCCCTGTCACAGAAATGCGATTCTTGCATATCTCAAACTTAAAAAACAAGGAGTGAGTTTTTGAAAGAAAATATTTCCTATTTTAGAATAAAGAATATTCAAGTACGTGTTATTTCCGCCTAATTCTATCTCAGGACTGATCAAATCTTCTGAGTTCTTACCATCATGTCGTTGACCATCTACATCAAAAAGTACCTTTTTTTACAAAAGCACCTATTTCCCTATATATGTTCACACTCAAGGGTTTTTTCCCGGTTGTTGCAAGCGCCTGCCTCTTGGACTGATTCATTGGTCTAGTGGCGATCCCGAGGTCCTGAGTATAAATTCTGGGTCGGATGAAAAAGTATTTTTTCTATAGGAAAATTCCCAGTATGAGACCGGAGTCTGGCATTGTGACCGGTATAATTGCAACCGGCTCGCCCTCTATTACGAAGGACCTAACATCGTCGGCGAAACGTAGGTGAACGCCGTACACCTCTGCCACGGATGGCAGAGGTGGACTTGGAGAATACAATAATGATAATAATTTATTTAAATCAGGCATCAGCCACTGATCTGCAAACTCTAGTCACAGTTATGAAAGACGACTGCATGATCAATGGCTTACACTTGAATGTGAAGAAAACCAAGATTATGGTTTTTGAAAGGGAAGAAACCAGAACGAATGTAAGGATTGTGGTTGGTAACGATGTGCTGGAGCAAGTGAATGAGTTTGTATATCTTGGATGCGCCTTCAGTAAGGATGGAAAATACACCGCTGACATAGAGAGAAGAGTGAGTGCAGGAAACAGAGTGAATGGTGCGATGGGAAAGGTACTCGGGAGCCGCCACTTAAGCCATAAGGCGCAGCTGGCCATACATAACGGAGTTCTTGTCCCAACGCTGTTATATGGTAGCGAGAGCTGGGTATGTAAAAAGGAGAATGAAAGTAGGATAAATGCGGTAGAAATGCGAGCTCTGCGGAAGATGTGCGGAGTGAAGCTGACCGACCGCATTAGCAACAGCATAGTAAGACAGCGAGTAGGTATGAAAGATAGTATCGGTGTAAAGATGAGAAAGGGCATGCTCCGTTGGTTCGGGCATATAGAAAGAATGCCAGAGGAAAGAATGACAAAACAGATATATAATGTGAAAGTGGAAGGATGCAGGTACCGGGGAAGACCTAGACTATCTTACCACGACCAAATAAACCGAGTCTTATCTGATGGAAAAGTCAAGAGTCTCCGTAACCGGCGAGCGTGTATGAGACGAACTATGAGAGTCGAGGAAGCCAGAGAGGTATGTAAGGAAAGAACCTGTTGGAACTGCCTACCCCGGAAGGGATCTGGCGTGAGGTTATAGATAGATAGATAGATAGGCAACAGATATTGACAAAAATATATATAACTTACTAGCCCATAGAATATATACCTTTCATACTAATATACATATAATAATATATTAAACTTATAATCTAAGTAATATAGGCGTGACTGTGTTTATTTTTATATTTTTTGGGTATAGATTGACGGTTTCGTGAATAAATAATCGTCACATCACAAGCTTGTAATACGGCGATTAGTTAATCCTGTGTGCGCCACCCCGTACGCAATACGGTAGCTTTCATTTCTCGTTCCAGCCCTCGCGTATTGCTACCTCGGCTCCGCGCGAACATTAATTAGTTATTAAATTTATTTTATGGTGTTGCAGTGATGGGGTTAACACGGTCGATTAGCGAGTCCTGCCTCCCCTACCTTCGCCATTGACGGACTTAATCGGGAAGGCAATTGGGGAACAATATCTCTTCTATTGATTGTTGATGCATAGATTTACGCTTTTATTATTATGACCTGTATCTATGTATTTAACGGAATCCTTCAACGTGATTTTCACCAACTTCAAGGCGTCCGATTAATTTGAAAGTGGGTGCACGTATCAAGGGCTGATGACAATACAATAATTTTACAACTTCGACCAAATATTTTTACCAGGATCACCAAGATCTGTCTATCCGTCAGTCTGTCCGATTAAATTTTGTGAAGTAATTAGTGGAAGGAAGAATTTTGTAGCAAACGGCAACTCTGCGGCTGTCGTGAAGAGACGTTTCACTTGAAGACAGCGTTAGTTCCGATTTTGGCCGCGGGCCAAATTATTCTTGTACGACAGTAAATGCTTATATTAAAAAGTATCATCATCATCGAATGGCGGTGTACTTTCAATAATGGGGTTAAAATGCGACATGGGATCAAAATTTTATGTCAGAGTGAAGGACCCATTGTTTAACCTCTGGTATCAGCTGGTGCAGCCCCTCGAAACCTCTGCTGAATTCCTCGGGGTCCTCCACGATGTGCTGAATAGCAATTTGCACTGAGTCCCCACAATCACAGTAAGGAGATTCAGTGAAAGCCCCCCTGTGTAGATGAAAATTGCATCTTGCGATTCCGGTTCTGATTCGGTTGATGGAGGACCACACTAGCCATTGCTCTGAAGCCCTGTACCTTACCTGTACCACAGTCTAAGTATGAGGCTTTGAGTATAAGTTTAGTCCTTACTCTCTGGTATGAAGTGCCTGTAGAGACGTTTGTCTATTTAAATCAATTTAAATGCCATAGTTTCCGTCAACGAGAATATAATTACCACGTAGTTTCCGTATTGGTATATAAGCGTTCTATGCCACCACTTCAGTATTGCTTATCTTCAGATGTTCAAATCAGAAACAGTGCAGGAGTTTTTGAAGAGCCACTCATGAGTGTGTATGAAATTATGAGAGTGGAGTTGGGAACAGAAGTTTGTTAGCAAAGAATTCATTAGCAGTTGATCATTTCTGTAAAGCTGCGAGGGTTCTATTTCTTAATAATAATAATATAAGCTCTGTTAAGAAACTGTCCCACCGTTAGGCACAGGCCTCCTCTCAAACTGAGAGGGTTTAGGCCATAGTCCGCCACGCTGGCCCAGTTGGCTGGGTTGGCAAACTTCACACACCTTCGAGAAACTCTTAGGCATGCAGGTATCCTCACGATGTTTTCCTTCACCGTTAAGGCAAGTGATAGTTAATTTTCATTACGCATATGCTTTCGAAAAGACAGAGGTGCGCACCTGGGTTTGAAACCGAGACCTCTGACTTTGCAGTCCAACGGTCTAATCACTTGGCTATCACTGCTCCCTATTTCTTTGAGAGGGGGAAAAAGCTTTAAAAGTATCCCAGTTCCATCTATGTGAAAGCTCAGGCTTTCTCTAGGTTGAATGATGATGCTTGTAATAGAATGCGTTCACTAAAATTGTAAGAAATTATAGCTTATTGTTAGCACTCTCGCCTTTTCGATGGAAGAACCTTACGTTTCTATCTATCTATCTATATCATCACGCCAGCTCCCTCGCGGGGTAGGCAGAGAGTACAGAGTTCCAACAGGTTCTTTCCTTACATACCTCTCTGGCTTCCTCCACTCTCATAGTTCGTCTCATACACACTCGCCGGTTACGGAGACTCTTGACTTGCCCTTCAGCTAAGACACGGTCTATTTGGTCATGGTAAGATAGTCTAGGTCTTCCCCTTACGTTTATTTATTTATTACTAGTTTCTGCCCACTACCACGTCCGCGTTCACTTTAGAAGGAACCTTACATTTTTCCGCGATAAAAAGTATCCCTTGTTAACAAATAGGATACTTTTTATATACTTTCTGGATTAACATCCAGGTAATAAATTGTGTGCCAAATTTCATCCAAACCCGTTCAGCCGTTTTTGCGGGTTTGAGTAACAAACATTTAAACATGCAAACTTTCACATTTATCATATTAGTAGAACTATACATTTTTCTTTGGCTATATTTATAAGGCTGCACTTAAATATCCAACTTTTAACGGACAAAAGAGTGTTGATACTTTAAAAATATATCAAAGGCAATGCTATCGCACACATCTATTATCCGTGTAAAGTAAATTTCGTGGAACACATTTGTGGACTCGAATCGTACGCGTCTCCGAATCGCAATAACCTTAATATGCTCCCAGTTTTACAATCGGCCGGTTGTAAAATTTCTCGCGTTTTTAGAGTTCCATATGGAGGTATATGAAACGTTTTAGGCCTTTAAAATGCCAGTTTTGCTTATTCGCTATGACTGATTAAACATTGGATATGTAAGAAAGAGTATAAAATCAGGATAAATGCGGTCGAAATGCTAGCTCTGCGGAAGTTGTGCGGAGTCAAGTTGATCCAGCGTGTTCGCAACAGCGTAGTAAGAAAGCATGTAGGTATGAAAGATAGTATCGGTATAAAGATGAGCAAGGGCGTGCTCCGGTGATTCGGGCATACTGACAGAATGTTTGAAGAAAGAATGACAAAAGAGATATGCAATGCGGAAGTCGAAGGATGTAAGTACCAAAAACCTAGACTATTTTACCATTACCAAAAGGACCGTCTTTTATTTGAAGGGCAAGTCAAGAGTCTTCGTAACTGGCGAGCATATATAAGACGAACTGTGTGAGTGAAGGAAGCCAGAGAGATTTGTAAGGAATGAACCTTTTGGAACTCTGTACTCTCTGCCTACCGATCTGGGAGCTAGCATGATGATATAGGTCGATAAATAGACAACTTATAGTCTCTTCTAATCAAACATTAAAATTTCTTGCACGTGTAACGTCGATTTATAGTTGTATGTTCACAAAATTTAAAGTTCGATTGGAATCCTACTTCTTACTAATAATATAAATCTGAAAGTTTGTATATTTAGATGTTTGTTATTCAATCACGCAAATACGGCTGAACGGATTTGGATTAATTTGGCACATATGTAGTTTATTACCTATCTATCTATATCATCACGCCAGATCCCTTACAGGGTAGGCAGAGAGTACAGAGATCCAACAGGCTCTTTCCTTACATACCTCTCCGTCTTCCTCTACTCTCATAGTTCGTCTCATACACGCTCGCCGGTTACGGAGACTCCTGACTTGTCCTTCAGATAAGACCCGGTCTATTTGGTCATGGTAAGATAGTATAGGTATTCCCCGGTACCTATATCCTTCCACTTTCGCATTGTATATCAGTTTTGTCATTCTTTCTTCGGACATTCTTTCTGTATGCCCGAACCAACGGAGCATACCCTTTCTCATCTTTACACCGATACTCTCTTTCATACGTATTCGCTTTCTTACTACGCTGTTGCGAATACGGTCGGTCAGCTTCACTCCGCACATCTTCCGCAGAGCTCGCATTTCCACCGCATTTATCCTACTTTCATTCTCCTTCTTACATACCCAGCTCTCGCTGCCATATAACAGCGTTGGGACAACCACTTCATTATGTATGGCCACTCTGTTCCCTGCACTCACTCTTCTCTCTATGTCAGCGGTGTATTTCCCGTCCTCACTGAATGCGCATCCACGATATACAAACTCATTTACTTGCTCCAGCACATCGTTACAAACCACAATCCTTGTTTATTACCTGGATGGTTATCCAGGTATACTTATTATTCTGGAAAAATTTAGGGATGTTTGTTAGTCAATCACGCAAAAACGGCTGAACGAATATGGCACAGGTAGTATATAACCTGGATTAACATATAGGATACTACATAGGTTTATCCCGGAAAAATGTTAGGTTCCTGTCTAAAGTTATCGCAGACGAAGTTGTGGGCATACCCTAACATGGCGTGTTACAATAACTTCGTGAATTTGGTAAAATAGTTTTGAATCCAAACAAGCAGTAAAGTTTTGATCACGGAACCTTAAAGTCGACCAGCAAATTTAAATTTCCACCGCATTTTTTCCTGCCAACTCTCTCGGTATATCCCACAAGTTATTGCGTTTTTACAACACACCGCCTGAATTTACAACAGTCAGTTGGTGTATAAGACTCTATGCACACGACGATTCTTTCACGCGCTGTTGACGCGCGTCGGCAGCGCGTTTTCTATTCTACAAAACTTGATAAAGCAGTTTGGTTTGTTTTAAGTGTCTGTAGCGGTATATCCATACTTAATTCGAAAGTAACGCTGTCTGTTTGTCTGTTACCTTTTTACGCCCAAACCGCTGAACAGATTTTGATTAAAATCGGCCTGCCTTCTCAAAAAAGGGTAAGGGTGTGAAATAGATGCCTGAAAATAACGCGCACGCATTTGCGGGCGTAATTTATATATAAACTGAAAACTGCTCGTGCTTTATAGCACTAGTTGTTTCCCACGGTTTCGCACCCGTCGACACCAGTGCTACCTACCAACTAACTTCTTCTTTCGATTTAGCGCAGTGGTAAGGAGCTTATATTACTATATATATATATATATATATATATATATATATATATATATATATATATATATATATATATATATATATATATAATGTTATGTTATCATTAAACAGACTCTTGTTCTTATCATAATTTAATTATTTGAAAAAAAAACCTCTGTCCACCTTTCACTGTTGTCAAGGTCATCAGACAAGGGAAATCTTCTAGCAAAAATTCTCAAGGTCATTGAAGTTAGTCGTCACGCCTATATTCCCCAGAGGGGGTGGCAGAGGTGTACTGAGTACACCCACGTTTCGCCGACAATGTTAGGTCCCATGTAATAGGGGGCGAGCCTATTGCCATATACCGGGCACAATTCCAGACTCCGGACTCATACTGGGAATTTTTCGTTAGAAAAACTACATTTGTCCGACCTAGGATTTGAACCCAGGACCTCGTGATCACAAAGCGATGCGCTTTGCCACCAGACCAACGAGGCAGTCAGTTGAAGTTAGTAATTCCCTTAAACTATTTATTCGCGAAGTTATCGTGCTGTGTTAACATGTATAATTTGTCATAGTAAATAAGGGGCCAGCCCAAATCAGGCCTGGACATAGGCCTCTTCTAATGAGCGCCACAGATCCCAATCCTGGGCTTTATTTACACAGAGAATACCACAGAGGAAATATTTGAGTTTGGCAGTGATGTCGTCAATTTGTTTTAATTTCCAAAACTAGTGTTATTTCGAATAATAATATGTTATGTTGGTGGAATATTAACCATTGTATTTAACTGTCACTATTATAATTAAAATTACGATAATTAACATTAATATAATTGTTATCATTAAAACAGACACTTGGTATTAATTCAATTATACAAATTTTATTATATATTTAACTTTTAATTAAATAATTTATAAATGTCCGATACAATTATTATGTTTTCTTAATTGTTAGGTACTTTAAGTTCTTGGATTATTCCTAATGATATTTGGATGCCTAAAGGCAGAATATGGCGTACGACCATTGTAATTTTAACATCCACTGTAACCCATTTTCGCAAATAAACTGATTTGATTTATATATGCATGAGTGAAGGTAATTGTAACAAAGTGATAAAACGCGCCTATTCGATTTTTCTCAAAACGGCCGTTGCATTGCTATGTAAGTATTCATCCCTTTACTACTCCTTCGTCAAGTTCATTGGGGAGTTGCATTGACGGACGATTTAGCGCAGTGGTTAAGAGCTTAAGTCGCTCCACCTACTGTGTTTAATAGTCGCGGGTTCGATTCCCGCACGGGACAAATCTTTGTGTGATCCACAATTATTTGTTCCGGTCTGGGTATTTGTGTGTGAATTTTCATGTTTGTAAACGCACCCACGACACAGGAATAAATCCTAGGCTGGGGGCTACGTTTTTTAAAAAAAAAAAAAAAAATAATAAAAAAAAAAAAAAAAAAAAAAAAAAAAAAAAAAAAAAAAAAAAAAAAAAAAAAAAAAAATTTTGAAATGAAATCTTACAAACACGATTTTGAATAACACTGGACATTGCCAAAATATATTTCAAATTAGTGAGAAGCCATAACTTAAAGAAGAAAAAGAAGAAGAGGAAATATCTGTTAAACTACTGAAATAACTGCACCGATTTTATCATTATTACACCATTAAAAAGCTACATGATCCAGAACCAGTAGCATGCATAGCATATAGGCAATTCTGCAGCAATGGTTCATAAATACTATAATGTTTTACTTTAATAAAAATATTCTGATTCTTAGTCACGCCAGAAGTATTTTTCTCATTATTTTCTCTTTAAAAAAAACGTATTTTTGAAACGTAGTTTGCGTTTAGAAACATGAAAATTCACATACATTAATACCCCGATCGGAACAAATCATTTTGCATCACACAAAGATTTTTCCCGTGCGGGAATTGAATCCGCGACTATTAGACACAGTGGGCGGAGCGGGTTAGGAGCTCTTCTAGGAGACTTCCTCTCTTGGAGTAAGGATTAATGAAAACAAAGACGCAATTGCGTTTCTCTGTGAAACGAAAGTTTTATTTATGTAAAATACTTAAGACATTTACCCAATTACAGTAATTATTAACAAAACATTTACTCACCTGTAAAACGAAAGAAACAATATTTAAAGCCTTTCAGGTCTTTTTATATTTTAACAAATATAACAAATATAGAAAATATTATCTTAACGAAAAAACTTGCTCATAATCTGTCTTATATTCTATTAAATGTCACTACTGTCAGTCGTGAAATCTAGTAGGCTTTCAAAGACATATATATATATATATATATATATATATATATATATATATATATATATATATATATATATATATATATATATATATATATATATATATATATATATATATATATATATTTCTTGTAACAAATACGCAGAACATTCATCAACAATCTTCTATAAATAGAACCCATTTTTGGAAGTTACGGTTAGGTTCCCCTTTAATGATACTCCAGTACATACAGAATATTATTACAAGACCAAAGTTATAACACGCCGCATTTGATCAGTCGTAAAATCGCCGATGCTAAAAGCGTCGTGTGTGCCGTCTCTTAGGCGTACGGGAGCATATTCTGCCCGTTCTCTTTCGTTAATGGGTGCTTGGCAAGTATGCGAGCGACCTTTGATAGCTGTTACTTTGTATGGAGATTTGTCGGGATTAACGTGATTTGAGGTTAATAAAGTACCTGTATGTTATCTTAAAGCGGTAGGTAGGCTAAATTGTACTCCTATTTTCAGTGAAGCATTTATGACCTCACGTTGGTCTAGAGTTTCTGAAGAACACACACCAACACTTTTTTTAAATCTAGAATTCAGAATTTTATGAATAAAAAGTGTTAGTTAGATTTTGAACACTGTCACGCCTATATTCCCCAAGCGGGGGTGGCAGAGGTGTACTGTGAGCACTCACTCTAGGCCGATGATGTTAGTTTCCTTGTAAGGGAGGGGCGAGCCTATTGGTATTGGCTAGATTTTTTCGTTAAAATAATTATTAGTATAAGTCAAAATGGCAATCGCTCTCTATTAAATTCTGACCTGACGTCGGCGAAATATAGGTGATGTGAATATAAATGTTATGGTGCCTATCTGTTTTGAACAAGTTTAAGCCTGCCCTTATATTTACAAACTTTTATGTAACTTGCAATGTTCGTATGTCTGTCTTTCCGGTTCAAATTTTGTGATCCATTTTTAAATCGCTTGCGGGTATCCAATTGAGCTAAAATTTGGCATACGTATGTAAGTTTTGTGACAATGCAACAATATGGGGTACCACTGAGCTGGTCTGATGATGGAGTCGGAAGGTGGCCATAGAAACATGTGAACTATACTACATAATCCCCTCATGTAAAGGTTTGTTAGATTGGTATTGACAAGTTCTATACAACTAGATGGTGTTCAAGGTCTGATTATAGAGCCAAAAGGTGGCCAACGGAACCACCTAACTTCTATGCTACTATGCATCCAGTTCCTGCCGGCTATCCGACGTATGTAGTCATACCATCTCGCGGGGGGGCGTCCTACACTGCGTTTGCCAATTCGCGGTCTCCACTCCAAAACCTGTCTGCTCCAACGGTTGTCCGTTCTGCGGCAAATGTGATCAGCCCATTGCCACTTTAGCTTGCTGATTTTCAGAGCTATGTTGGTGACTTTGGTTCTATGGCGGATAGCCTCATTTCTGATTCTGTCTGGCATAGAAACTTCAAGCATAGCTCTGTCCATAGCTTGCTGAGCGACTCCCAGCTTACGGACCAGTCCCATCGTGAGAGTCCACGTCTCAGCTCCATAGGTAATGACCGGCAAGACGCACTGGTCAAAGACTTTCGTCTTTAGATTTTGCGGGATGGGTGACGAGAAGACATGACGGAGCTTCCGAAATGCTGCCCAGCCCAACTGAATCCTCCTATGGGCCTCCTTCTCGAAGTTGTTTCTCCCTAGCTGCAATGTCTGCCCAAGGTATACATACTCCTGTACAACTTCGAGTGCAGCTCCGTCGACAATGACCGGTCTCGGAGAGGGAAGAACCCCTTCACTAAGCAAGATATTAGCGTTGTGTTTTGTTTTTTAAAAGACCTTTTTGAATTAAAATTGTTCTTTAGATGCTCTCTGAAAATTTACTGGGTCTTTTTCGACACACCTTTACCGTAGTAAGTTACAACTGCTCATAGGTTTCAAAAATGTTGGAAGTACGAAGCGGGATTCAAACCCTTGACCTTAAGATTACAAGCTGAAGGTTTGTTTTATAAGCTTAAGAGGTATATAGATAGGAGATATATAGATAAGTTTTTTACAAACTTCTTTTTCAAAATTCAACCCGTAGTAAAAAATGCAGTGTCAATTTTGACACTGACATTTAGGGATTCTAATCGAGGTAATTTGTCAGGTTTATATTTGGATTTATGTTTTTAGACATTTTTTATTCTTTCACATTTAACTTTCATGATCATGGATCGTTGTAGGTGCGAAGACTATGCTGATGCCGTGAGGAAACTCAGGTTTTACACCGTGGGCACTCACCGGCCCGATATTATTGATAACTATGATCGTAAGTAAAACTTTAACTTATCAACCGTATGGTTCAGGAGTCTGAGACGTTTAAGATGAGAGGGATTGTAATCTTGGCCAAAAACATAACGAACTAAAGCTCGACCATCTACGGCAATACAGTACAACTACTTATATATACTCCTTTACATCGGTTTCGATGACGGCGACCCAAACATTAAAATATTATGTTCTGTTATAAGCCCTAATATGGCTTGCTGAACCGAATTTGGTCTTAAACAGTGGTTGCAAGTAGAACAATAGTAGTTGGCCTCGAGTTTTATAAGTTTACACGTATAGAAGGGATTAGTCCTAGTTTTTTTTGAATTTGGTGCTTATGGTCAAGTGTTTGAGGGCGAGTTTTTTCAAATGCTTGCATGTTATTATATATGGCAGAGCGCCAAGATCATTTGTGTAGCGCAAGCTCATACCAATTTTCGGGTTTAATAGCACAGGAGTTAAGATGTCTTTTGAGCACGTCCTTGTATGGAAAATGCTGGCCACTATGCTTAGGTTTACCTTCTGTCAACTCAGAGTAAAAACAGCTATAGGTTGTCGGTGGTCTTCCATTCGTAAGACGTGCCCGCACCATCTGAGATGTCGCAGCACACGACGCAAAACGTCAGTATTAAGTACGCGATCCTGCCACTTGATTTTCAGGACAAATCTTAGACATCTAAGATGGAACGAGTCTAGTTTTACTACCACTACTTATATTGTGGTGACGTGTCCTGTCCACTTTACGGCCAAATTGAATACTTCAGTCACTGGACAGCACACTAAGGGCAGACAAGAATAGTCCCTTACACTAGTGTTGTCGTCGCATATGACTTTGCGATTGCCTAAATCCCGAAATCGACTGAAGAGCCTACTTAAAGGTGTATTGCAGTTTTTAAGTTGGGATCTGTTGAAACTCTATTCTCTCTGCCTACTCTGCAAGGGATCTGAAATAACGATATAGATCGGGATATAGATAGAGACGGTTATGACAAGTCTAGTTATAAGAAAGATATTCGTGCGGGGTGATGAGTGATTTGTGGACACAAATATAACTATTGTAAACCAATTTTTAAATTCCACAGGATCAGAGTATGTAACTAAATGGGTCAAAAATAGCGTGAACTATGAGGACATAAAGTTTCAGAAGCCTAAAGTCCGAAAAGTAGTGCATGAACCGACTGACAAAGACTTGTCGCCTGCCAGCCGCAAGATTGAGCAAATGTGGTGTTCCCATATGAGCCCTATCGCAAGTGAATAAAGGCCTGAATTGGAGACTCCATTTAATTGTGTTACTTGATAGTGAAGCTTCATGCAACGCAGAAATATTTGTTTATCAAAATCAAAAGTACAAATGTATCGCCAAGAAATAAAGGATAAAAAACTCTGCAAAACTCTGCTGCCCGTTCGGAATGTCTTGAAATTTAAATTCTCAAAGAAAAGATGGGAACCTCCATGGTCACTCTTTTAAAAATGACTTGCAAAGTAGACCCGTAGTCAATTCATATTGCAAAATTTGCTAGAATGCCGAATTCTTTGAGAGAATGCCCACGATTGCACTAATAAAAATGAGAATATGACAACTTAACCCCGTAAGGAATCTGGCGTGATGTTATAGATAGATAGATAGATAGAAATTCACTAGAATTCTGATTTTCTAAAGAAAAGTAGATAAAATCAGCGGTTGCTCTCTTAAAAATATACTCAATATTACAATTATTTAGTTCCGAAGTCAATTCTTTCATTGAATAATTCTTGCAGAGTATTCTGGCTGATTGCAAAATTCTCTGCATTAATTTGGCAACGTAATTACTTTCTCTCCAACAAAGTTTTAGATCGTTATTTTTAAATGAAATCTTAGTTAAGAGTATAAACGAACACAAACACAAAATCCAGTAAAATTATTAGTTGGAAAATAAAATTGTTTACACCTATCCATTTATTTCTTTTATTGGCAGCTAAGTATATAACTTTATTAGACGTTCACAAACTATAAAACGATCAGTAGTTATTACGAAAGACTTACCCAGTAATTTTGCCTTTTATAGATAATAATAGTTCTGTGTTTTTCTAAGGTTTCTCGATTTTAACTGTATCTGACATAAAGGTATATTTTTGCAGCATATGGCACATAGTGAGCTAGAGTGTATACACTTTAACGCAAGCTACATGACATTGTTTTGGGCCATGTACGGGCCCATGCCATGTATTTGACCCAGAACCAACAGCAATGAAAAAAATACTTGTATAAGTTCAAATCACTCATAAATTCTCTTAAGGTATTTATTATTAATCGGACAAACGGGGGAATCGCAATATTGCAGAAAAAGTATTCGATTTTGAGGTTATAGTTTAGTAGCCATTAACGCATATGAGGTTATACTGTGTAGTCAAAAGTATGTTGAATGGATTTAAAGATTAATTATTTTTTTATAGATGCCTTTCGACACACTTAGGATCTATCTATATAAGTATTTAGTCTAACAAGAAAAGCAATCTAGATAGCTAATAGGTACGCTTACTACTTTTTACAGAGTCAATTCGATATAAGTACTTACAATACTTTGAAATATTCGTTTTAGATTGCAAATTGTCCGTTAGATACGGATATTAGCTATTATTTTAATAAAATAGATGAATAATGATGATATGGGGCAAATGTTTATGGTTCTGGGGCAATTTTCGACAATGTCCTTTGTGTTTCACTACATTATAAAACGAAGTCCCCCGCCGCGTCTGTCTGCCTGTCCGAACGCGACAAACTCAATAACTACCTTACGGATTTTCATACGGTTTTCACCAATGGACGGAGTGATTCAAGAGGAAGGTTTATTTAATTCTTTATGCACTAGTAGTACAAAGGCAGACTTAATTTCTTAGGCATTTTCTACCAGTATACCTTAGGGTGATGCAGAAACAAGCCCCTTTTGTCCGGTGAAGCTGTAAAGGCCCCGCGGCCAACAGCGTAGATCATTCACACACACACAAAATCAATATTCCGACCTAGGATTCATACCCAGGATATTCTCTCATCTAAAGGTGTACATACTACACCTTCATTTCTCTATTAATATAGATAGCTAGAAATGAAGGTGTATAGTTCGATTTAGCGCAGTGGTTAAGAGCTTGAGCCGCTCCGCCCACTGTGACTAATAGTCGCGGGTTCGATTCCCGCACGGGACAAATCTTTGTGTGATCCACAATTATTTGTTCCGGTCTGGGTATTTGTGTATGTGAAATTTCATGTTTGTAAACGCACCCACGATACAGGAATAAATCCTAGTGTGCGGCTACGTTTTTTAAAAAGAGAAAGAGTTATTATCTCTCTGCCTGATCTGGCTGGAATTCACGCCAGATCCCTTGTGGGGTAGCGAGGTCCATTTTACCGAGATATTATGTTTACAGTGTGACAGTTAATAGACTTGAACCCACAAGATTGACTTTTTCGACGGACAAGCAAAACATTACTGATCGCCAGCCGCATACGCCATTAGAAAAAGTAGACTTCTAAAAAACTAAAATTTGCCCCTGAGGCCTAACTAAACTAGTAAGCCCCTTAAAAGTTAACATCGTCCCGTTCCCCCCTCCTGTCCATGTCAACATACAGTTTTGGGAAAAAACTTTAAAAGCCGTCAACTCCAAATAAATTGTAGTCACAGAGAAATAACATTCAGATTACAATTTACATTTATTGAACAAGGGGCGAACGGGTACTTCCCGAATATTAAAAATAAGTTTCCCTCGTGCTGAAGGTTGAACAGGTACCGTAAAAAGGGATGTAGCACCCGTTCGCCCCGTATGTTTCACCCCTGATAGCCGAACTGAACCAGTAGGCCCCTTAAAAGTTAAAATGGTAGGTATATATCCTATCAATTAGTGAATCCCACAAAACCATAGAATGCTTATAGAATGCAATTTACGTTTAATTATGACTCCCGACGTACACTCGATTCTCGCACGGGTTTTAATACGCCGTTAAACATCTTTACGGCCGCCGATACAAGACTTTTTTTAATAATTAATGAACAATAATAAAAGGAAATAAAAGTTTACGATATAAAATTGTAACACAGTTGTAAACAACGAACTAGAAAATCGAATGTGATGTTCTTGATCGTTTTGATATGGAGAGCGGCGTATCTGAGTTACGTTGGTTTTAGCGTGGATAAGACGGTACTAGAAATTGAGTTAAAACGTTGGTTTCTCACTGAAGTTTTTGAGTCATATCGAAGCAAAACCACAACCGTCTCTCCCTACCCCTCAAGGGATCTGGCGTTATGATATAGATAGATAGATCGAAGCAAAACCAGCGACGTCCATATTGATCGATATGTTATCGTTTTGATTACACCTATGTAATTTGTTAGCTGCACCGTATAATTATTATTATGTATCTTAATTATATTGAATTATGATTAAATATATTTATTTTGGTGTAGCACATAGTTATCATTACGCAACACTTTTCACCATGTAGGCAGAAAGCAGAGTTTCAACAGATGCTTTCCTTACATAACTCTTGGAAATTATGTTCAATCAATCATTTCAATTTTTCCAAAACGTGTCAAAAGGGGGTAACAACTATTTTATTTTAATAAAGTAGACTACTGTGAGAGTTATTAATTAAGTTAAAGTCCCCTAATACACCTCCACTCGACCCAATAATAATAATAACATTAGCCCTGTTAAAAACTCTCCCACGTTGGGCACGGGCCTCCTCACAAACTGAGAGGGTTTAGGCCATAGTCCACCACGCTGGCCCAGTGCAGGTTGGCGAACTTCACACACCTTCGAGAAACTCTTAGGCATGCAGGTTTCCTCACGATGTTTTCCTTCACCGTTAAAGCAAGTGATAGTTAATTTTTAATACGCACATGCTTTCGCAAAGACAGAGGTGCGTGCCTGGGATTAAACTCGAGTCCTCTGACTTTACAGTCCAATCGTCTAACCACTAGGCTATCTCTGCACTACTCGACCCAAGCTACTTTTATTTTAGAAAACGATTTTTTGTTAAATTCCACGCGGGTGAAGTCGCGTGTAACAGCTAGTGTTATAGTTATTCTGTATGCCACCGAAGTACCATTAAATGGCCATTTCACGAAGTTATAATAACACGCCGCATTTGATCCTAGCGAATAAGGGCCCTGATCTTTTACAATCATGTCCACACAATTCTTTCGCGCCCCAGCCCTCCCAAGCCTACTCAATAAGTTAATTTAGCGTCAAAGCCGGCCGCCGGGCGACTGTCGCCTCTGCACCGTCCACAGCACATCTACAAACTGGATCTGATCATCTGATAAGTAGGTGTCACTGTGGACTGATATTCGAATATGATTACTGAATCTCCGCAACCGGCGAGCGAGACTTCGTCTCATGCACGCTCGCCGGTTTGCTTTGAGAGACGCTCACTCTCATTCTTCGCTATGAGAGTGGAAGAAGCGAGATAGTTCTATGAGGAAAAGTACTAAAAATATACAAGGTGTAACATATATAACACAAGACCTTAGACGATCCAATTTGATTATTGCCTTACGATTTCAATACGAAAATCAAACTGCCAATATTAAGGCATTTTCTACTATTTTTTAAGCTACCCAACTTACCCAAATCAACCACGAAAGCTGTTCTTTTTTTGTGTATTGAGGTATATGTATTAGTAATGCATTTAAAATAGCCGCATTGCTTTGAATAATTATTAAATTGTGTTTAATACAGCGAACTGGACGGGTAACAGCAATTATTGACAATTAAAAAAATTTAACATACTTTAAAAAGATTTAAAAAACGTTGCCCCACACTAGGATTAATTCCTGTGTCGTGGGTGCGGTGATTTGGAATCAATTCAGTTGCCGATTTAGAACAAACTACTTTCAGGTCTTGCGATAATTATGCAACACTTTGTATAGATAACGGACCTCCGTAACAGTTTGTAATTGCCTGGTTTTTTCTTCATTGGCTCCCGTACTGTGTATTGTTACACCCACACCTCTTTAGCGCCCTCCACTTTCATAGTTCGTCTCATAAAGACTCGCCTACGGGGACTTTTGACTTGCTCTTCAAATAAGACACGGTCTATTTGGTCGTGGTAAGATAAGTCCTCCTCGGCTCCCCATACATCCTTCCACTTTCAAATCAAGCCATTCATCGGTCAGAAAAATCGTCTGATATATCGCCATGAGAATACTAAAGCCAAAAAGCGCAGCTGGCCATGCATAACGGAGTGCTTGTCGCAACGCTGTTATATGGCAGTAAGAGTTGGGTATGTAAGAAGGAGAACGAAAGCAGGATAAATGCGGTCGAAATGCGATCTCTGCGGAAGATGTGCGGAGTCACGCTGACCGACCGTATTCGCAACAGCGTAGTAAGAAAGCGAGTAGGTATGAAAGATAGTATCGGTGTAAAGATGAGAAAGGGTATGCTCCGTTGGTTCGGGCATATAGAAAGAATGCCAGAAGAAAGAATGACAAAACAGATATACAATGCGAAAGTGGAAGGATGTAGGTACCGGGGAAGACCTAGACTATCTTACCATGACCAAATAGACCGTGTCTTATCTGAAGGGCAAGTCAAGAGTCTCCGTAACCGGCGAGTGTGTATGAGACGAACTATGAGAGTGGAGGAAGCCAGAGAGGTATGTAAGGAAAGAACCTGCTGGAACTCTGTACTCTCTGCCTACCCCGCGAGGGAGCTGGCGTGATGGTATGGATAGAAAGATAGATAGAGAATACTAAATATTTGAGTCAGATATATAGATTAATTCGTAAAAAAAATGATAATCGGCAATTGGTTTTGTACATGTTAAAAAACAACACATCGATTATAACGATACGTTTGTGTCAGTCCCTGAAACGCAAACCGTTACATATTACATAACTGAGTAATAGGTTTTTTTTTTAAATAATTACGCAAATTTATGAACAGTGTGTGATTTAAATGAAAAGTAAAGTTTATTATATTATATTAAAAGATTTTTGATGTATTTTTATATTCCTGTATATTTTTGGCTTCTATATTTTCAATATTCTTAAATACAGTATGCGTGAAATGGAAATTGATCAAACGTGACCGTACCCATGTCTCGTGAAAAAGACTATAGTTTTTACTTATATGTTAAAGTGGGGATTATTTAAGTACTATATTTTATTTTAGTTTTTTTAAAAAAAACGTTGCCCCACATTAGGATTAATTCCTGTGTCGTGGGTGCGTTTACAAACATGAAAATTCACATACACAAATACCCAGACCGGAACAAATAATTGTGAATCACACAAAGATTAGTCCCGTGCGGGAATCGAACCTGCGACTATTAGACACAGTGGGCGGGGCGGGCTAAGCCCTTAACCACTGCGCTAAATATTCTGAAATAGGTTATCAGAAAGAGCTTTAATTAAGAATAATTTAGTATGAGGTGGGTCTATTGCTCTTATACCGAGTACCACTCCAGACTCCGAATTCCTACTGAGAATTTTTCGATAGGAAAACCCCAATAATACTCGTTACGTTAATAACATACATAAGAAAATTAAATATTTAAGATCAAAATTCGGTTTTGTCTATGTTGTTGGTTGTCTATATCAAAATATTTTCTGTAATTATTTAAATATATTTAACCCGATAAAAAAGTGAAAAACCGACATCTTTTTTTTATTTTCCCAGCAGCCAGATCGTTTTAAGGAAAAATTAAAAAACAAAACGATAATCTGTTAAATATTATTATTTTATTATTAAACGTTAATTAAATCTAATTTATAGTTTTTTTTTATAATTTTTGTGTATCCTTTTAATTATAAATAAATACTTGTGTTAAAAGATATTGCTATTCCATAGGCAATGAAACTATTAAGACTTTCTGATTTTATGTCGATACAGCTACGTTATAAAAAGTAAACTACATTTCCTTTTTTCACATCAAGCCCAATTTAACTTTACGCAATCACACTATTTCCCAACAGTATATTTAACATACACAATCTTAATTGGACATTGACCAATTCACCATTATAAAAAAAGTATATGTTTAAATTAAGAACCGGAAACAACGTGTGTGATCTTAGAAATAAAATAAAAAATCACTTCAATATTTCTTTTATGCCCTGATATTATCACATTTAAGAAAAATATTACTGTATATGAGATATGTATCATGAAAATGATATTTTATTGGCAATAATCAAACATTATGATATTTTATGATCCTTATTTCGTCGTGTTAGCGTTTAGAATGATGAAAGGAAGGTGTTCGGTGACATTCTGAGGCTATTCGGAGCGAGCAGATGTTAATAAGGAACTAATGTGAGTGAAACATGTATAATGTATTAGAATTCGAGTGAGTGTTGACGCGGGTGGGCCGCTCGATACGGATTCGATATTATCTCGATACGAGATTTGGTTCTCGATTCTCTTAATTACCGTTAATGGTTGTGGGACGGTAGTATGGTACAAGAGTGAGTATGTTTTGAATTAAATGGGAGACCATTATGAGTCTTGAAATGGGGAAATTATTTAAAATTCGATTGCCTTGTTGGTCTAATGGCGTCTGATAGGAATAGCCAACTCGAGGTATGGGGTTCGAATCTTAGGTTGGACAATGTATTGGTTTTTTTTTCAAATTCACATTTCGCTATTAGCAATTGTGTCTGGTATTATGGCGTCGCTCCTATTAAATTGGGACTGAACATTGTCGGGTTAGGTGTACAGAGTACACCTCTGCCGCTCAGTTTAACTGAATTATCTTCAAATACGAATATATTTTTCTGTTTATCTCACACAAAAATATTTTATAATTAATGAAAATTCAGAGCAACAGGCTTGTAATTTAATTAATGAACTCCATATATTTATGTAGTTTATTTGTCATGTTTAATGAGGCATTTTATGGTCAATCACACTTCCAAAATCGTACAACTGTCTCTATATTAGTGTATACTTGTACTTTATTGAATTTTAAATTAAAAATATGGAGTAAAAATGATTTTGTTAAAACATGTTAGTATCTCATTCAGTTTGGAGTTATATTTATCAATATATTTAAATAAATATTTTTCTAGATCTATTTCAAGATCGTATCCATTCAATCTTCGATCGATCGTTTCGACCTTGCAAATATTCCTAGACATATGTTGTCATGTTGAGAACTGACGACCGCTGGGGTAGAAAGGTTCTCGAGTGGTGACCACGTACCGAATGATGTGGATCGGACCGGTCCCTTTCAATATAATATATAAAATAATATATATAATAACAATGATTTATTTATTGTAGTACTTTTTATTCCTGTTTCTTAAAACGTAGCCCCACCCTAGGAATTAATCCAGAAATGTATCGTGGATGCGTTTACAAACATGAAATTTACATACACAAACACCCAGTACGAAACAAATATTTATGAGTAGCAAAACATTTTGCCCGTGTAAGGATCGAATTTTTTTCTTTTTCTTTTCTTTTTATGTTTAACGTAGCCCCACGCTAGGATTTATTCCTGTATCGTGGGTGCGTTTACAAACATGAAAATTCACATACACGAATACCCAGACCGGAACAAATCATTGTGGATCACACAAAGAATCCCGTGCGGGAATCGGACCCACGGCTATCAGACCCAGTGGGCGGAGATGCTAAATCTCTAAACCACTGCGCTAAATCGTCCGTCGATTCGCGACTTTTCGACCTAGTGGGCGACGCGGACCAAGCCGACGCTCAAGCATTACACTGTCATATTTTAGCACTCTCCTTCGACACTCCTATTTCTTAGCCACCCTACCAAGGCTTCTTTGAAACGCTTATGATTTCAATGCGTGAGGTAAATTCCTGTCGCTCGGCGGCTACCTCTGTATCTTAACGTTAAACGTTCGAGTTAATTAAGATCTGAGCATTTGGGCGGTCGCTGCCGGCTCACCTGATTGTACTGATAACACAGGTCACTCCAATGCATTTTGTTATAATTTGTGATAACGCTGTTGTTGGTAGAGAATTATGATTGTGTTCTGTTTTGTAGATTGATATTTTTTATATAATCTTGAACATAAATATAAAAATCTATGGAATAGTTTATTCAATGGAACGATTTTTTTTGTTTATTGTATCATGGGGTACATAAGGAATTATTATTGTATCATGGGGGCATTTACAAACATGAGATTCACGTACACAAACACTCAGACCGAAACAAATATTTGTAGGTCTCACAAAGATTTATCACGTGCGGAAATCGAACCCGTAACTCTTTGATCCAGTGAGTGAAGCGACTCAAGCTATTAACCATTGCACCAAGCTGCCATAACACACTAATACACACACAATGTCTTACAAAAAAAAAATTACTCGACTGCCTCGTTGGTCTAGTAGCTATTAATACGCGTTGCGATCACGAAGTCCTGAGTTCGAATCTTAGATTATTAAATATATTACACATGAAATAAAACTATTTTACGGTCGGGAGGGACCCTCCCGTGACCATGGGTGCTGCAAAGCACTCGAAACGTCGGGAACTAAAAATCAAAAATAAACCGCGAGCAAATCCGTAAAATAGTTTTATTTCAAATGTGGTTTTTCTATCGAAAAATTCCCAGCATCAGACCGGAGTCTAGAATTGTGTCCGGCAATAGACTGGCCCCTATTTTCCTGGGGAAAATCCTGCATAGGACTTCTGCGAGCCTCGGGGAAAGCTCGCAGGGCGTGTCGAATTCCTACCGATTAAATACCTCAGGGTGGCCGACAAAAGCAATTTGGAGGGGCAGCAAATGTAGTTGTTCTATCGAGTGATTCCCAGTATCAGTCCGGAGTCTCGAATTGTGCCCGGTATATGGCAGTAGACTCGCCTCGAATTACAAGGGATTTAACATCGTCAGTGCGAAGTCAGTGTACACAGAACATTTTTGCTACCAGTGCTCGGGGAATATAGGGGTATTTATTTTTTATAGTTAAAACTAGCTGTTACCCGCGACTTCGTCCTCGTGAAATATGACAGATTGACCGTAACAATACCCACATAATCGGGAGGATTTCTAGGGACTACTACTAGTGAAACTAGTATACTATAAGTGTATATTATGTACGTGAAAGAAAGAAAGAACGAAAGAAAGTAAAGGACATTATCGAAAATTGCACCAGAACCAACAAATGGGCAATTGTGCCCATGCCATCAGTATTTATCTATTTTATTAAAATAATGGCAAATATTCGCATCTAACGGACAATTTGCAATCTAAAACGAATATTTCAAAGTATTGTAAGTACTAATATCAAAGTCAACACACACAATATAACCTCATACGTGTTAATAGCTACTGAATTATAACCTCAAAATCTAATAATTTTTGTTGCAATTCCCCCGCTTGTCCGTTTAATAATAAATGCCTTAATATAATTTATGGGTAATTTGAAATCATACAAGTATTTTTTCATTGCTGTTGGTTCTGGGGCAAATCATGTATGGGCACAGAACAATGTACTTTTTTGCAACATATCAAAAATGCAGTAGCAATACAATATTACTAATATAACAAAGAAAAACTGATAATGTTGCGAATCGGTCCCAACTCAGCATCGTGCTGACTGCAAGCAATTAGCGCTGGTCTTCTGTTGGAGCCGTTCGTTGAGGTTGCGGTATGGCAACGCACATGGTAACTTATCTAAATACATGATGCTTATTGACAAGCAATATCTACATGCATAAAGTAATAACAATCAAGTAGAAAAGAAGTATATATATCTATATATATCATCACGCCAGATCCCTTGCGCGGTAGGCAGAGAGTACAGAGTTCCAACAGGTTCTTTCCTTACATACCTCCCTGGCTTCCTCCACTCTCATAGTTCGTCTCATACACGCTCGCCAGTTACGGAGACTCTTGATCTGTCCTTCAGATAAAACACGGTCATCTTAAGATAGCTAGGTCTTCCCCGGTATCTACATACTTTCACTTTCGCATTGTATATCTGTTTTGTCATTCTTTCTTCTGACATTCTTTCTGTTTGCCCGAACCAACGGAGCATACCCTTTCTCATCTTTACACGGATACTATCTTTCATACCTACACACTTTCTTACTACGCAGTTGCGAATACGGTCGGTCAGCTTCACTCCGCACATCTTCCGCAAAGCTCTATAAGAGGTATATAATTCCCAGAAAGGCTAATTTTAGTTAAAAGCTTGTTTGTAACTAGGACACTTGTTTGTAAGTTGATAATATTGGATATTTTAATTAAAATTTTATTGATATATAAAAGTGTCAAATCTTAACGTTTTCTGATCCTGATGATGTAGGTAAATAAATGCTTTCCTTTTTTCTAAAGCTGTAATCTGTGTATATTAAATATATTAAAAACTTCTACAAATGATACGGTCAAAAATTAAATCAACTATATGTTTGATGCTATTTAATGAATAAATCTCGAAGTACATTACCCGTATGCGGCATCCCGAGGCTTTGATCTGAAAAATAAAAGAAAACACATGAATAAAATTAATACACTTTTTGTGTTACTTATGTTTTAATAACAATTTTAGTCTTGTGGTCTCTGGAATTGTATCCGGTACATGGGATATATTACATTGGATTGTGACTCCGCGGAAAAAACGTGATGACAAGGATACTCATTTACAGCCCTACGTCTCTTTCTAAGTAGGATGACTAAAGATTGGTACGATTATGGACTTGTTGACATATAATTAAACTTATAATTCTCGGGCACTATTTATTGCCGAATTCTCTCTTTCTACGCATATGCCACATCTTAAATGAGTAGTAGTCAAAGTATTTGATTAAATTGCCCATCTTCTTGCTGACTTTACATTTTTTTTTAGAATCTGTAAATTCAGCTCCAAATATTGCAAAAATTAAGGATAGTCTTCTAGGCTTTTCTGTATCTAAAACGGTTGAGATAGCTGCCCTTACTGTCCCATCTTAACCCATCCTGTATATAAAGACAAATTGAGAACCTTTTTCGTTTTGAACTCGATAATAAATGGTTTACAGCGTATTTAAACCACATCATACATAGGTATAGTCCGTATTAGTTCTACCTTATGGTCACCGTACTGCATCGTAATGGGTGCGAGCATAGCACCGGGCTCCAGGTTATTGCTCTCATTCATCATGGTTTCTCGAGTTGTTTAAATCATAGACAATTCAATATTGTGTCTGTGAGTAAGAGTTTAATTTTCTTTAACAATATTTTGACAGTACTCTATCCGTTTAGGGTTATAAATTCATGGTCCGTTATGATGGTAGCACGCTCGCCCTCTTTTACATATGACTCTAACATCATTAGCGATATGTAGATGATTAGAGTAACCTCTGCCATCCCCGCTAGTTTATATATTTTTACCACGACCAAGGTAAAATGAAGGGTTATATTTTTAACAGTCTATGTATGTATGTATGCATCTTTGTATTTACGTATGTTCCACTGTGCGCCTAAAATACCAATCCGATTTTGATGGATGAGGTATCAATTGTGTTACGGTCACAATTCAGTCTGACGCGTGTTCCTTCGCCTTCCCATCAATGTGGTCGAAGGGAGTGAGTGATAGCTGTTCCAGTATTCATACTCGTGAACGGGTGCTGCTTGTGGGGACTGGTCCATCTGGAATTCTTTTAACCCTCTTTATAAATAACATCATTAGTTTCATATCTGGGTCGTAAGGCATCACACTGGAGCTAGATCGTAAACTATTTAATTGTAACTTTAACTTTGTCTCCACACAACATGATTAAAAAAATAGAAAAGAAAAAAGAGAAAGAATTAAATAAAAAAGACAAGCCCGCTGAGTTTCTTCGCCGGATCTTCTCAGTAGACGCCGCCTTCCGATCCGGTAGAAGATGAATGGTAAAATTAGATTAAAAAAACTATAATTTGAGTTTGAGTTCAATCGATTTTTTATTATAGTACGGGTGACATAGGCGCATTTTTACGTTCAAGAAATTAGGGGCCTTTATTTTATTTTTGCTGTATGTCTAATAAAATAGAAGAATATTGTAAAGGACACCGTCGAAAATGGCCTCAGAACTAATGAACCAATAATTATTTATCTGTTTTAATATACTAGTTGTAAACATTCATATCGAACAGACAATTTGCAATCTAAAACAAATATTTCAAAGTACTGTAAGTACTTAAATCAAAGTCGCCAACGTCTTTTCCGAATGTCAACGTTGTTATCGATTTATGGTTGGAGATGTCAATCCTATCAATCGGTTATATTCAATGGATTACATTCAATAAAGATCGAATTGATTATTGCTAGTGTATTTTTACATGCTAGCAGTGAGCTATGGAGAGAGCTATGCTTGGCGTTTCTCTTCGCCATCGAATCAGGAATGAGGAGATTCGTAAAAGAACCAAGGTCACCGACATAGCCCTTAAGATTAGCAAGCTGAAGTGGCAATGGGCGGGCCATATAGCGCGTAGATCGGACGGGCGTTGGGGCAGAAAGATTCTAGAGTGGAGACCACGTATTGGCAAGCGCAGCGTGGGACGACCGCCTGCCAGATGGACCGACGATCTTGTGAAAATCGCAGGAAGTCGTTGGATGCAGGTGGCATCGGACCGGTTACGCTGGAAAGCGATTGGGGAGGCCTATATATAGGCAAGTATAGGCTGATATGATGATGATGATTTTTACATAACGAGTTTAAAAATGTATTGTTGCCTACTAAATCATCACCTTTAAATCGAATACAGTTTTTACAATAATCCAATTCCTCCGCTTGTCCGTTTAATAATAAATGCATGAAGACAACTTGAAAGCATATACGCAATTCTTTATTGCTGTTGGGTTCTGGGGCAAATCATGTATGGACGCAGAACAATGTCCTTTATAAATGTGGATTTCATCACCATCAACCGAAAGACATCCATTGCAGAACGAATACTTTTACAAAGAACGACACGACAACCGGCTTTGGGTTGTATGAAATATTGTTAAAGTACAATAATAATTAATCCATCCTAATATTATAAATTCAAAAGTAACTCTGTCTGTCTATTTGTCTGATACCAATTCACAACCAAACCGCTAAACAGACTTAGATGAAATTCTGCAAGGACATAGATTTTATCCAGGGGAAGGACACCTTCTGTTTTCAAACAAAAGATTAAGTGTGTGAGATACACACACCGTATATACTCCGGACTCGTACTGGGAAGTTTTCGTTAGAAAAACTACGCTTGTCCGAGTTAGGATTTGACCCCAGGACCTCATGATAACTTTGCCACTGGGCCAACGAGGCAGTGAAATACATGCCTGAAAATAATGCGAACGTAGTTTGTTTTATAACTTAATTTATTTATCACTTAAAAAATTCTTACAACAAGTCGGTCACATAGCATTGAAAAACCACAAATGTTTGTGTTAATGCTGAATACATCGAAACACTATTGTTCATTTTATTTTATTTTCTTTTTTAAAAACGTACCCAACACTGGGATTTATTATCTGTGTCGTGGGTGCGTTTACAAACATGAAAATTCACCTATACAAATACACAGAAAGGAACAAATAATTGTGGATCACACAACGATATATCCCGTGCGGGAATCGAACCCTCTGTACTTTCTGCCTACCCCGGAAGGGATCTGGCGTTATGATATAGATCATCATCATCATCATTTCAGCCTATACTTGTCCACTGCTGAACATAGGCCTCCCCAATCGCTTTCCAGCGTAACCGGTCCGATGCCACCTGCATCCAACGATTTCCTGCGATTTTCACAAGATCGTCGGTCCATCTGGCAGGCGGTCGTCCTACGCTGCGCTTGCCAATACGTGGTCTCCACTCTAGAATCTTTCTGCCCCAACGCCCGTCCGATCTTCGCGCTATGTGGCCAGCCCATTGCCACTTCAGCATGCTAATCCTGAGGGCTATGTCGGTGACCTTGGTTCTTCTACGAATCTCCTCATTCCTGATTCGACCACGTAGAGAAACGCCGAGCATAGCTCTTTCCATAGCTCGCTGAGCAACTTTGAGCTTTTTTATGAGACCTATTGTAAGAGACCACGTCTCTGATCCATATGTCATCACTGGTAACACACATTGACTAAAAACTTTAGTCTTTAGGCACTGAGGTATTTTGGTTGAGAAGATGTTGCGCAGTTTCCCGAACGCTGCCCAGCCGAGTTGGATTCGTCGATTGACCTCTCTCTCAAAGTTGGACCTACCTAACCGGACTGCCTGTCCCAGGTAAATGTATTCGTCGACAACTTCAAGAGTAGAGTTCCCAACGGTGAGTGCGGTGGGTACGACATGGACATTAAACATTATTTTTGTTTTGTCCATATTCATTTTAAGACCCACTTGTTAGGATACTCTATTGAGGTCACCGAGCATTTGTCCTAGATCTAGATAGATAGATAAAAATATTAGTATGGAAGTGTAGATGATATTGGTATGGATTTCAGCGTTTATTCTCTAGTCGGGTTACAGTTACAGTAATTTTTTCCTTGTTAACTGTTTATTTTATAATATTTCCGACCACCTTATCAACAGTATGCCCGTGAAGGTATGTTACAATAAATTAATTAACACTGATGTACCAGCAAACGAGGTGCGGAGAATGCGACAGCTGGTCAACTGACCACACAAGTTGTAAATGTCGAAATGTACGGGCATGGTCTATTTGTGAATAATTATGTTCAGTTTTGAGTCGACCACTCGATATGGCGTCAAGTTTTACATTCGAAATATCTGTTGTTTTTCATGTTTTTGTTACCGTTCTTGACGGACGGCTTGGTCCAGTGAATTAGAGTTTAAGCTGATCCGCCCTTTGGATCGGGTAGACGTGGGTTCGATCCGCGCACCTACCGACCAAAATCGTATGCTAATATTCATATTTGTCACCTACAACTGTTTTCCTCAAAGACGTATATCGCTTTACTTTGGAAACTTTTTGGCTCTAAGACGACGATCTAATGAAAATATATATTATGGATATTATTATTGTATCTACCTACATCAATCAGCCTATCGCAGTCCACTGCTGGACATAGGCCTCTCCTAACACGCGCCATTGCACACGGTCCTCCGCCTTCCGCATCCAGTCTGTCCCAGCGACCTTTTTGAGGTCGTCGGTCCATCTAGCTGGGGGCCGTCCTACCTTACGCTTACCAAATCGCGGTCTCCACTCTAGGACACGCTTGCTCCATCGGCCGTCGGTCCTTCTGCAGATGTGACCAGCCCATTGCCACTTTAGCTTACTTAGTCTGCGGGCTATGTCGGTAACTTTGGTTCTTTGTCGGATTACCTCGTTACGAATTTTATCCTTCAAAGAGACGCCGAGCATAGCTGGCTCCATAGCCCGCTGTGCGACTTTGAATTTGTGGACTAATCCCACTGTGAGTGGCCACGTCTCGGCCCCGTAAGTCATAACAGGTAGGGCGCATTGGTTATAGACTTTAGTCTTCAGGCATTGTAATTCAGAGAAAAGGTGACGTAGTTTGCCAAATGCTGCCCAACCCAATTGGATCTTGCGGTTGATTTCTTTTTCGAAGTTGTTTCTACCAAATTGGGCAACTTGTCCAAGGTAGACATACTCCCGAACAACTTCGAGTATCGAACCTGATTTGATTTGATTTGATCTATCTACATATATCATCAGGCCAGATCCTTTGCGGGGTAGGCGGAGAGTACAGAGTTCCAGCGTCTAGCTTCCTCCACTCTCATAGTTCGAGACGAACTCGCCGGTTTTATAAGTGCAAGAGCACAAGTACAAGTGCAATTTTATAAGTATTCCGTACCATCCTATTAAGTTCAAAATACTAGTTGGACTGCCCCGATTCTATAGCGCGTCAGGGATGTTCGCAGACGCCAATTTTGATTGCTGCTACACCACAATGCGGAAGAGGTGTGCAGCTGTGGTGCGCAGGGCGTGGAGCAGCTCAAACAGCCTGCTGAATATGATGTCCAGCAGGCTGGACTGTCTTTATGTGAAGCATTGCTGCGCCATCTCGCACGGGATGGCGCAGTATTGAATCGAATATTTTGTACGACGGAATACTAACATAGGTTAAGTTTTACTAACATGATGAGTCCTGGTCAATTGAATAAAGAAATTATATTATTATTATTAAAACTTAATACCCTTAGTGTATCATACTTAGTCGCGAAGTAAACAGCAACTGTGCACTGTCTTTCAACTAGGTCTTGACACCATCGCAGTGGGAGGTTTACGTCAGTCTGTCATTCTCAGTTAGATGGCATATACAAAATTGGGCGGGTCGTAACGTCTTCTTCATTCCGCGCCACCCCACGCAATTACATGCTTGGTTATATAATATTAGCCCTGTTAAGAAACTGTCCCACTGTTGGGCACGGGCCTCCTCTCAAACTGAGAGGGTTTAGGCCATAGTCCGCAACGCTGGCCCACTACTGGTTGGCGAACTTCACACACCTTCGAGAAACTCTTAGGCATGCAGGTTTCCTCACGATGTTTTGCTTCACCGTTAAAGCAAGTGATAGTTAACTTTTTAATACGCACATGCTTTCGAAATGACATAGGTGCGTGCCTGGATTTGAACCCGAGACCTCTGACTTTGCAGTTTAACGGTCTAACTACTAGGCTATCACTGCTTGGTTAAATAGGAAAATCTAATAATTGTGTGTATAATATTTTTCACATAAGATGGGTAGTGACAGTTCTAAGTGCCAAACGAAATTAATATTTAATTCAATGGTATTAAGGCATAACACTATAAGTATAGAAATAGGTCATGCCTCTTATTACCATTGAATAAAGTATAATTTTCTTTGTCACTTACAACTGTCACAGTACCCTTTCTTCATGGAAAATACGATAGTTCCCTTTTAAATAAAGTGGGTACATAACAACAGTTTCGGTAGTTCCCAACACCCAAAAACTGTCGTTGAGAAATACTCGATAAAGATGTCACAAAGGCTTATAATTTTCAACCCTCGAGCGAACACGCGGCCGATTAAAACATTTACGGGTTGAACTAAAAAATTAGTGTATCGTGTTTTAGCGATATATTTTGGGGTAATAAAATTGTGACTTTTTAATATTTTGTTAGGTTTTTTTACGACTTTTACAAGTTACGACTTTGTTCGTGATACTTGGAAAGTGTAAATGTTGTGTGTTATATGGTGTGTGTTATAACATTTAAAAAAATATTTTTGATGGTATTAATTATACTAGTGGTCGCCCATTGGTCGAAATTCGACCATAAATAATTTGAATTTTAAGTTTGAACATTATTAAGGTTCTATTGTCAAAGACTGTACTTCTATAATCACAGATTTCGCCAAGGCTACACTGTTAATTTGCCTATTTTTTCATTTTTTAATTTTTTTTATTGGAACAATAACCAAAACGAAAATGCTGTCCATTGGACTTGACATACAATTGCATATTACGATAATTTAATTAATGATACAAATCTTCTTTGTAGGCGATGTTTTTTGTAAAAACTCTTTCATCGTTTGCTGGTTATGTTTGACATTCAGTAAGACTATAGACAAATAATATTAAAAACAAACAATATTATTTATTCTCAATTTGAAGTGTATTGTGTCAAATACATGGTAGTGTGTGTAATGTTTTTTCTTATTAATTTAATGTATGTTTTATGCATAATTTAAAAAATATTAGCATTGTGCACTCTTTCTCTATATAAACTATAAGTGTGGGAAATTTCATACTCCTCCGTCCGCGCAATTTTATATTTTTAAAAAGGGGTACAAAGTTTTTGCTTCACGTATTAATATAATGATAAACCATAGTATACAGTTGGTATTCAATAGACATCTTCAAATACTCGTGTATTGTATCTGAAATATATGTCACTTTTTGTAGTACACATTATATGAAAAACATGGTGCTATAACAACGCGGATAGCTACATTTTTCCTGTAATATGTAATACAAGTGTTAATACACTTTTTTTACTTTTTAATCTGTCTATATCTTTTATTTTATGGTAAATAATAGAAAGAATGTCAGAAGAAAGAATGACAAAACAGACAGATATACAATGCGAAAGTGGAAGGATGTAGGAAACGGGGAATACCTAGACTACCTTACCACGATCAAATAGATCGAGTCTTATCTGAAGGACAAGTCAAGAGTCTCCGTAACCGGCGAGCGTGTATGAGACGAACTATGAGTGTGGAGGAAGCCAGAAAGGTATGTAAGGAAAGAACCTGTTGGAACTCTGTACTCTCTGCCTACCACGCAAGGGATCTGGCGTGATCTTATAGATAGATAGAGAATAATAGGATAACTCATATTTTAATCTCGTAAGTTTAGGGTGATATTATAAGTTTAATCTTCAAGAGAGATCAATCAAGTACTTTATTTTTCGTATACAAGCCGCATCCAAATTCAACGCTGAACTAACAATTTCTTCCAAAAAAACACACTTTACACTTCAAGTCATATAACCCAACACTACACGACCCGAAACCACGGCTATGATAGTACACCACCTATTAGTTTCCAATGAGCATCAACTGGAATACATACAAACATACATACGCTCACGCCTGTATCCGGCTGGGGTAGGCAGAGACTACAGTTTGCCATACTACGATTCTGACACACCTCTTTCGCTTCATCTACGTTTATACATCTCTTCATACATTTCCGTCGATTAAGAGTGCTACGCACTTGACCCTTTTCCAAGAAACTATTAATTTGGCTGTGATAAGTTTTCCTTGAGCGACCTCTTCCGACGCTTCCAATCACATTTGCTCGATATATTCCTTTAGGTAGCCGCGTGTCACACATCCTCTCCACATGCAAATACTAATTCAATATACCTTTTTCAATCCTAGTCACCACGTCGTCCTTTAACTTACATCGGTTTCTAATCACACTATTCTTTATTCGGTCATCAAGGGTGAATCCACTCAACTGGAATATCACACAATATCCCGCACAGGACAAATCTTGTAACCCACATATATTTGTCTCAGTCAGGGTGTTTGTGTACATAAATTTCATGTTTGTAAATGCACCCATGACACAGAAATTATTCCGGGTTGGGAAACGTTTTTCTAATTAAAAATATATCATAAATAAAAATAGATTCAACTCAAAATGAAACTTACATATTTCAAGCCGTCACTAATCTACAGTACTTATAAATGTATTGGGGGCCTGGTAATCTGTCGTACAGGATATCGCTATCCTAGTGCAGTTACCAGTCTCTCACAAAGGTGCGCAAGTATACTTTTATATCAAACTGTGTATCCACCAATTAGAATGTAAGCCTTTGTGTTGAGAAATAAATAAACATAAAATTATTTATTTCTCATAAAATTGGCAATTTCATCCCTAAACCTTAAAAATCACACAATCCACTTCAACCCAAACAACCCCAAAACTATGACACGACACGAAACCACGGTTACGATTACAGACCGCCCATTAGACCCGATAACGTCCTTAAATCATAATTTATTCAAATTAAAAATACTTATCACAATATGATGCGGTACTAAATCAGGAATTAAGTGACCGGGTGCGTGCTTGGGGGTTAAATCGATGGTATCACAACACTTGGTCAGCGTGAAAATCGAAAAGAAAAAAAAATAAAGCGAAAACGAAACTGTAACACGCGAATATCAGTTTAAATTCTGTGGTGTGCTTTACGCAAATAGAGTATGGGGCGATGCGGTGTTTTAGGGTTATATTTTTCGGTTTAGACACCTCGCCTATATCCAACAATCGGTGAACGACTTTTTGTCGGCAAATGAAACAAATAGACTTCAATATTGATACACGCTTCACACAAAACTTACACAGAATCGATGATAAAACTCGGCGAAAATTTTGGCCCTAATCACCTTGTTGAGATTGAACTATAATATAATAAATAATATTAGCCCTGATAACAAACTGTCCCAACGTTGGGCACGGGCCTCCTCTCAAACTGAGAGGGTTTAGGTCATAGTCCACCACGCTGGCCCAGTGCGGGTTGGCGCACTTCACACACCTTCGAGAAACTCTTAGGCTTGCAGGTTTCCTAACGATGTTTTCCTTCACCGTTAAAGCAAGTGATAGTTAATTTTTAATACGCACATGCTTTCGAATAGACAAAGGTGCATGCCTGGGCTCTCACTGCTATAATATTTCTTTTTAATAGTCTATTCTGTGTCCCGCTGCTGGGCGAAGGCCTCCTCTTTACGTCTCCACACAAATCGATCTTGGGCCTGTAATGTCCATCTCTTTCCCGCATAAGTGTCTAGAATAATAACGTGTTAAAAACCTAACGTTGGCGAACAACCTGAGGCGCAAAATGTCAATTTCTCAAAATGAAACATTAGTCTACAAACGGTTAGATCTTTTAATGGGAAATTCTTAAAATGGTTGTGTGCCATATAATATATCTTTGTTTGGATTAAACGCCGTGTATTTCGCGAATCCTTGTTCATGTTCATCAATTTATGGTCGGTTTCAATATTCAACTTAGGATAGATTTGCTTACTGTCGGCAGAATTTTGACAGATTTTCCATACAATATATGTCAAAATTCTATCTGTAGTAGACTATCCTTGAGTTAAATTAACCGGCCTTTAGATAAGTAATAGTTATTGATCAAAATAGAACATACTAGCTGATACTCACGGGTGCGCACGCGTTTCTTTTGTAAAATCTTTATAAATTATTATTATTAACGAAATACAATATAGCCTATGTTATTTCCGGATAATGGTGAAATAATTATCAAAATTCGTTCAGTAGTTTCAGAGTTTATCGTATAAAAACGAACAAATATTTACTCTTTAAATATATGGTAGTATATATTCGTGTAGACATACATGATGTAAAAGTACAGATAGACAGGTGCGCAAAAACCAAAACGAGTTATAATACTTTTATTGCGGCGACACCGGAAATGCAAATTTTTTCATTAGAATAGGTATTTTTATATATTATGTATGTAACCGCCATTTTCTTTTATCTGTCAACGCCAACCCACGCCGGCTTCGCACGGGTGAATTATGCATATAAACCTTCCTCTTGAATCACTCCGTCCATTGGTGAAAATTGGCCGTCCGTGGCATGTTCTCACCGACCCTCCCGATGTGCTTACATCCCTTCTTTCGGATACAGATACCGCACACAAGATTAGACACCGACCTCGCCGGCGAGCCTGGAGAATCCCTTGCCCGCCGGCCGGTGCAGAGCACCACGGCGAGACATCTAGTATACGCCCTCCCCCATAGCGACTGCCCAAGCCGAGGCCGTTCCTCCTTGAGGCGCTCTTGTGCTAGTTGCCCCCTTGCCCTTCTGGCTCGAGCGTAGTGGTTGCACGCTCGCCCTCTTGTCCGATGAAGCTGTAAAGGCCCCGCGGCCAACAGCGTAGGTCATTCAGACACACACAAATGGTGAAAACTGTATGAACATCCGTTCGGTAGTTAATGACGTTCAGACAGACAGACGCGGTGGGGGGTAACTTTGTTTTAAATATATGTAGTGATAGTGATGAGGGTCATGTTTCATCTTTTGAATCTATATTATAGCCTACTTAATATTATAAACGCGAAAATTTATGAAGATGGATGTATGGACATTTGTTGGTCTTTCACGCAAAAAGTAGTGCACGGATTTGGACGCCTTTTTTATGCACTTTTATACCCCAATTAATAATGAAACTTGTACGTGTATGTGTGCAAATTGAGAAATACGTTTTGGAAATACATTTGAAATCACCGTATTGCTTTGAATCAATAATGAATTTAGATTATTATAGCGCACTAAGGGGGTAACAGCATTTTTTGCAATTTAAAAAGAAAAAGTAATACACATGAAAAATATCTTTTAAAGTAAATATAAAACCGACTCACAAATAAATATTTCCTGTCGGTACCGGTTAGTGCAGTCGGTTACTTGGCACCGACTTCAAATATTTATTTTTTGCTTTTTGAAGTCGGTTTAATTATTTTTTAAAAAGAAATTTATTTTACAATTTTAAGTGACAAGTGAATTATTAAGTAATATTTATATACCTATATTATATTATTTTGCTGAAATGTACAGCAAGATACCTACATGATTGATATAATAACCATAACAACGGAATCTATACATTAGAGCTGTTCGCCGTTAAGGTGGTGTATCTTCTCGCCTGGTGTATCTTCAAAAGCCAAAGTTCAATACCGATTTAATAAAATAGGACCACCTCGAAACTATACTTAACTCAGCGCAAAAAGAATCATCAAAATCAGTTCATCAATTATGACGTTATAAAAAACAGATGAATTGTCAACCTCCTCCTTTTTTGAAGTCGGTTAATATTCTGATTAGTTATATGGCAGGGTACTTATAGGATTGACGTAATACCCATAATATCTCAATCTACGCATTCGTATTGTTTATCGTTAAGGAGTTCCCTGGTGTATCTTCCAAGTCCAAGGTCTAATACCGATGAAATAAAAAATGGGACTACCTTGGAGCTGTACTGTATCCAATGCAAAAAGAGTCATCAAAATCGGTTCATAATTGGCGGAATGATCGCGTAGCATACATACAAAAAAAACATACAGTTGAATTGAGAACCTCCTCCTTCTTAGAAGTCGGTTAAATAGTTGGAATCAATTCAGTTATCGATTTGGAACAAACTATTTGTAGGTCCCGAAACTTTACGTTCGGGAAACTGCGCAACATCTTCTCATCCAAAATACCTCAGTGCCTAAAGACTAAAGTTTTTAGTCAATGTGTGTTACCAGTCATGATATATGGATCAGAGACGTGGTCTCTTACTATAGGTCTCATAAAAAAGCTCAGAGTTGCTCAGCAAGCTATGGAGAGAGCTATGCTCGGCGTTTCTCTACGTGATCGAATCAGGAATGAGGAGATTCGTAGAAGAACCAAGGTCACCGACATAGCCCTTAAGATTAGCAAGCTGAAGTGGCAATGGGCGGGCCACATAGCGCGAAGATCTGACGAGCGTTGGGGCAGAAAGATTCTAGAGTGGAGACCACGTATTGGCAAGCGCAGCGTGAGACGACCACCTGCCAGATGGACCGACGATCTTGTGAAAATCGCAGGAAGTCGTTGGATACAGGTGGCATCGGACCGGTTACGCTGGAAAGCGATTGGGGAGGCCTATGTTCAGCAGTGGACAAGTATAGGCTGAGATGATGATGATGATGACTTGTAGATCTTGCTTTTATTATGTTACACCTTGTATACGTACGCGCTACCCGCGTAAAGCCGAAGCGAGTCATTACTGTAATATATGTAAATTAGATTATAATATATTTTAAACATAAATTTTCCAAAACCTTTGCCCCCGTAGAAAGCAAATCAATACCAGGTGATAACGAGCAGCTGAAATTACTAACCGCATATTCCTAATTAGGCATATGTTGAATTAATATTTCTATAATAATATTATAACGAGGAAAGATTTTTTTATTCAGTAGCAACATAGACCCGGTAGATAGCGCTGTTGTCGATCTGGTGCGAAGCCGCTGGAAACGACTAGTATTAAATTAATGAGGTCATCAGACCATCGCTTTCTGGGTTGACTCTCGACGACGAAAGAAAAAAAGAAAAGATGGTTGGAGAAAGCAGAAAGGAGAATTTTGCCCAAAAATAATATTTTTACTGCCTCGTTGGTCTAGCGGCAAAGCGCATCGCTTTGTGTTCACGAGGACCTCGTGAACCCAGAAGTGTAGTTTTTCTAAAGAAAAAATTCCCCGTACAAGTCCGGAGTCTGGAATTGTGTCGTGTATATGGCAATAGGCTCGCCCTCTATTACATGGCATGACCATCTATCGGCAATTTTAAATATTAATCTTGCAGTTTCCGTAGACGACGATATATTCAAAACTTTTTAGTTGTTTAAATAAATCACAACAGTCTACGGAACTGTAGAAAGAAAACTTCACTTGAGTTATAATTATTTCGTCCCCAAATAACCGTGGTCGCGCTTACCGCGGCCACCGATCAGATAGTCCACCTGTTTTGCATAACGACAACCATTAGTGATGTTTAGAAATACATATCGATGTTTTTATCATTTTTTGTTAATTTGAACGCTAATGACGTTTACACCTTTTTCAATATTATATACTAGTCTGATCTGGGGTGATGATATAGATAGATATACTAGTCAACATAATTATAGTGGAGAGATCTGTAAAGAAATAATTTGAGGGAACTCTGTATTTTCCTGCATCTGTGCAATCGACAGTTCCTAGAGGTCCTTTTCTTACAGATTCCTCCACTTTCATTATATAGACTAGACACTCTTATTATTACAGACTTTCTGCATACCTTGCAAGCTGTCTATCGTAATAATATAGAGAGATAGATATACTAGTCCATAGCTTTAACTTCAGAACTAAAAATAAATCTATTAAGAAAATGGGACAACTGTGGAAAAAAGAAACTCGATTTAGGCCGATAAGATATGGCAAAGTAAATTTTGATAAATGTGAGCGTAATTTGGCAGTTATGAGATCTACAATGGTGGAATAACGTTTTTGATAGTGTTAGTTTGGTACAATTACATATGTAATCAGCCTATTATTACTATTCCACTGCTGGGTAAAAATTTTCTTTCACAAATTTTCGTTTTCGTGGTTCTTTATAACTGGGTTTATCCTAGTTGTAGTCTTCTTCATGGCTGATCTACTATTTTCTTGTGTGTCCCTCTTTGCAAAGGAGGGAAGCAGAATTTTATTTTGATACTTCTCCTGTTTTTTTTTCTAATTAAATTTGTTACGTGTTTCAAGACAATTAAAGCGCTTCCCGGGCCACCCGAAGGTTCAAGTCTGGGTGTCATCTAAGGAGACCATCGGGATCCCGGCTTACAGAAGTTACAATAGTGTGGCAATCTTATCATAAGTAGAGGTGAGGCGGTAGGTACCTAATTCCTAATTAAAATGATTTTAACTGAATCGCACTTAGTTAATTTTATTCAGATATAATTTCATACTAGTATTCTAGAATACAAGTCTAGACATATGTATAATCAGCCTCTTTTATAATCTACTAATTTTTATAACAACAAAATTTTCAGAAACAATATTGTAATCGAATATTGCACATTTAATTAAAAAAGTAATATTGCAATCATAAATGCAGTCCCTAAGAAAGCCCAAGGGTTAAACCAATTTGACGATTAAACTAATTAGGATCGATAATTCCAAATTAGTATTTTCACAACCCTAATCGTAGAGGTGTCACGCTAACTTACGAAAATGTTCATTAACGGATCTAAGGGCCGGATTTAGAATTAAATTAAATTTATATTTATTGATTACAGTTGTATTTTATTATTGTACGACAAACATTCCGAGGCAATGAATTAACGGGGTAATAATTTATGACCTTAGTAGACAATTACTGATATCTGCCTAATGCCATTAAGTAAATACTCACCTTGTTAAATGTAGCATGATTAAAATGACACATAATAAATTGGATTGAATACGAATGTGGTGTGTGTTTTTTTTTAATATTAGTGAGTAAATTGCTAATTCTATAAATGTAACAAAATGCTGGTCTAACAATAATTTATTTACCTGGTTAATGGGTAGTTAAATAGAAACGCTCTTACCGCTGCGATACGGAGGTGTTCCCATTTTTAGTATTTTTAGAGCATAAGTGAGTATGGGTGGAAAACTCACTTACGGCGAACAGACTTGGTCTCTGACAAAGTTACAGAAGTCTACGCTCGCGGTTTGCCAGCACAGCATGAAGCACAGTATTCTAGGTATTAAACTTACCGACCATGTCAAAAATAGTGTACTGCTTTCCATGACACAAATAGTTGATGTTGGTCAAAAAGCCGCCAAGCTAAAATGGGAATAGGCTGGCCATGTCTGCCGCATGCTAAACACATCGTGGGTTAAAATAATTACCAACTTGGTCCCTCGTAATTTTAAAGGACTCACGGCAGGCCCAGGATGAGATGTCGGACGAACTGGACGTCTTTATGAGTGATTGGCCCTTAATTGCTTTAAGCAGAGTGGAGTGGAAAGTATGGAGGGAAGTCTTTGCCCAGCAGTGGGACACTAACGGCTAGATAATAATAATAATAATTAGAGCATAGAAAAAACTGATTTAGAGATCTTAGAATCTTAACGGCAAGTCAAGAGTCTCCGTAACTGGCGAGCGTGTATGAGACGAACTATGAGGGTGAAGGAAGCCAGAGAGGTCTGTAACGAAAGAACCTGTATCTATACTCTCTGACTACTCCGCAGAGTGTACAGGTGTATTTTTTTCTTTCCGAAGTGAAGATTTATTGTTGCTTTTCTGACGATTCATAAATATTATAATGGTTTTCACTTTACATGAATATAAAATATTATTTATTAGAATTAACACTATTTTGACACTCGCTTGTTAGTTACAAGCAGCCGGAAATCAACTGCAACTTTTAATAAAATACTTAAAAAAAAAAGGAAACCGACTTCAAAAAGCAATGAATAAATATTTGAAGTCGGTACCTGTTAGCGCAGTTGGTTATTTGGCACCGACTTCAAATATTTATTTATTGCTTTTTGAAGTCGGTTTAACGTTATTTTAAAAGATTTTTATTTTACAATTTCTAAGTGACGAGTGAATTATTTACTAATATTTATATACCTATATTATATTATTTTGCTGAGTTGTGCAGTAAGGTACTTACAGGATTGATATAATTACCATAATAACGGAATCTTTACATTCGTGCTGTTCGCCATTAAGGAGTCCCCTGGTGTATCTTCCAAGTCCAAAGTTCCATACCGATTTCATTAGAATGGGACCACTTCAAAACTATACTAAACCCAACGCAAAAAGAATAATCATAAAAATCTTTAAAAAAAACCGACTACAAAAAGCAAAAAATAAATATTTGAAGTCGGTACCGGTTAGTACAGTCGTTTACTTGGCACCGACTTCAAACATTTATTTTTTGCTTTTTGAAGATGGGTTTATTTAAAAAAAAAAAGATTATTATTTTACAATTTTGACGTGTGACAAAGTTACAAGTGAATTTTTTTTTTCTTTTAGAAATGTTTTTTTTCTATTGAGTAAATTTTGTTTACACCAATGTTTAGCGTACTTTCTTTTCAGGGACTACTGACCCAATAATAATCCTACTAATATTATAAATGTGAAAGTGTGTATGTTTGTTGTTTGATATTTTGATGTTTGTTACTCAATCACGCAAAAACCGCTCAACGGATTCTGATGAAATTTGGCACACAGTCTATTGGATATCTGGATTACCTCATAAGATACTTTTTATCCCGATAAAATGTATGATTTCTGACGAAGTCAACGCGGATGAAGTCGCGGACAGAAACTAGTGTAATAATAAAAAGCCTGTACTGGCCCACGACTGAGCAATCGCCTTCTCTTACAAATCGAGGTGAAAGAGAATCGGTAAAGGCAGGTTTGTGGCCACCTGCTGTTGGAACTTATCAAGCTGCCTAATGCATTTAATTCGGTTTAATGCTACCGCAGTTAGTGATAGCTACGACCAACGGGTTAGCGTGGTTTAAAAAGAACGGTGATGCTCGAAAATAAAAGAATCCACAAACGGTCAAAAACAAATTTGCAAATTTAAAGTTTTTTACCCCATTTTTAAGCACTTATTTACCCCAGTTAACAATCAAACTTGTGCGTGTATGTGTTTATATTGAGAAATACATTTTAGAAATGCATTTGAAATCTTCATATTGCTTTGAATCAATAATAACTTTAGTCGATATAGTTTGATATAGCGCACTGCAGGAGTAACAACATTTATTGCAAATTTTGAAAATATATAAAATACATTAAAAATTGTTGGAATGAATTCAATTAACAATTTAGAAAACCTACTTTTAGGTCTTGCGTTTATTACGTTACACCTTGTATTTACAAAAAAAGTTTATAGTGAAAAAAAAAAATTAAAAAGATTTTATACACATGAAATAAAACTATTTTTCGGATTTTATCGCGGTTTATCTTTTATTTTTAAGTTTCCGACGTGAGCTCATTATGCGTAGATCGGACCAACAAAAATAATTAAGAAGTATGAGGGTACCTTGGAACAACTATGCCTTTTGGACGTCTAACACCTTAGTCTTTTCTGTGATCATGGGTGCTGCAAAGCACTCGAAACGTTGGGAACTAAAAAATAAACGGCGATAAAATCCGAAAAATAGTTTTATTTCATGTGTAACATTCGCATCAATCTAAGAACTCAGTAAGATTTTATAGTCAGGTAATGGTATAATTTAAAACGGCTAATTAAAATTAAATGTGTTTACATAATTCTGTGTCTGTGTCATTCAGAAGTTCCTTTATCAGAAGCTTGAGTCTAGAAACAGATCATGCTTACCACAAAAATGCATTGTCATCGGAACTGTACCAACATGAGAAAATGGCTCTAATTAAGCTAAAGAGATTTGACCTAAACAAACAAACATTGCAAGTAAATTAAAGCATGTAAAAAGTAATCCAAATCCGCGCCCAAAAATTGTGTAAAATAGGGGTGACCGTATCAAAAAAATGTTATGAAAAATATTACCATAATGCCATACGACAAAATGGTAAAATTACGAGGTTCGCGGCACCGACACGCTAAAGTGGTTCCACAATAAACTTTTATATTAGCCGGTACTCGTGTTAAGCGGTTTCGCATTCACTTTTGAATTCAAAATATTGAATGAGCAATTTTTATAGTTATTTAGGTGGCTAATTATTCTAATAACTAAATAATTAACATTAAACAGATGAGAAAGGGTATGCTCCGTTGGTTCGGGCATATAGAAAGAATGTCGGAAGAAAGAATGACAAAACAGATATACAATGCGATAGTAAAAGGATGTAGGTACCAGGGAAGACCTAGACTATCTTACGATGACTAAATACACCGTGTCTTATCTAAAGGGCAAGTCAAGAGTCTCCGTAAGGAAAGAACCTGTTCGAACTCTGTTCTCTCAGCCTACCCCGCAAGGGAACTGGCGTGATGATATAGATAAAAAGATAGAAGATTAAAAAAGATTCGTGTAGACAAAGTAGACCAAATATATACAAAGTGTAACATAATTAACGCAAGACCTGAAATTAGTTTGTTCTAAATCGACAACTGAATCGATTCCAACTGTTTTTAAATTGTTACTTTTTTAATATCAAAAATTGCTTTTATTCGTTCAGTTCGCTGTATTCAACAAAATTTGGAATGCATTGCTTTAAATTAGTATTTAAAGCAATGCATTCCTATTACACACACATCAATATGCACATTAAATTTCGTGATCAATTTGGATACCAAAGAGCTTAAAAATGGTAGGAAACTCCTAAAAATTGAAAGTTTAATTTTCGTATTAAATTCGTAAAGCAATAATCTAATTGGGGTATCTGAGGTCTTGCGTTATATATGTTACACCTTGTATATTATCATATTCCACCAATAGCCATACAATACTGATTGTAGGTCGCTTCCATGTCACTATATTACCTTCGGTCTTTTGCGTTTTTGCATCTATTCCTTTCTAGCTGCCTTTAAGTCATCAGTCTACCTTGAAGATTGTCTTTCTACATTTCGATGACCAGTTTGCGGTCTTCACTAAAGCCCCCTTTTTCGCCAATTATTGTCGCGCCTTCGCCGGTAGTAGGCTCCGGCCGTGGCTGGTTACCATCCTCCCAGCAGAGTCATACCGCCAAGCGACTCAGTCGTGTTTACAGCATGTTCCGCGGAATTGCCTTGCGAGGATGCAGTTTAGTCTGAACATATTGATTCAGAATAGGCTATAACCGAGTCGGCAAGCCACATCTCCGGCTCTAATTGTCACTTAATATCAGGTGAGGCATCTCACTGGAGCTAAATCATTTACTTCTATCTATCTATCTATATTACTACGCCAGTTCCATTGCGGACTAGGCAGAGAGTACAGAGTTCCTGGCCCCAGACCTCTCTGGCTTCCTCCAGTCTCATAGTTCGTATCATACACGTTCGTCTTGTACAGAATATGATGGAAAAATTAATTAAGATTTAGCCATAAAAGACAAGCCCACTACGTTTTGTGCCGTGTTCTCAATGGAGGCCGTCTTCCGATCCTGTGGTAGATTGTTTGAATGAAATTAAGTTAAAAAATTATTTGACTACTTAAAGGTGCCCTCAAAAGATGTACAAAATAAGTTATTTGAGCTCGAAATAGGGGCCAGTTGCTGACCAGTCCTTCAAAAAAAAATAGGATAAAAATATATTTTTTAAGAACAAGCTTTTAATAGAAAAAAACACCACGACGATAGCTTACCTAGTTAAGAAGTTCCTATAGCTTCTTTCCGGCTTCATTGTCAGACCCTAGATACCATCCCGGCCAAAAGTACTCGTCAAGACAAATCCAACGAGCCCAAACACGACGGGATCATTTTAAGTAGTTGGGTGGTTCCACTGCCCACCTTTCGGCTTCTACATCAGTATGAATCTGGCTGTATAGTACATGTCAGTACCAATCTACACACGCCTAAACACGAGAGGGTTACGTTGTATATTTTGCTTAGTTGGGAAGTTCCTATAACCACCGCTTAATTCAACAAGCGTAAACACGAGGGGGTTTTAGACATTGTTAGTTAAGTTGACAAGTTCCAATGGCTACCTTCCAGTTCCATCATCAGACCAGATCCATATTATGGCACTGTCATTGAACTAACATACGTATGACAAATTTTAGCTCAATCGAATACACACACTGAACTGAAAAGACACAGACGTACGAACAGTACAAGTTAAAAAAAAGCTAAAAAATCAATAACATTGGTGTTTTAGTTAGTAGTCTGGAAACGTCGGGAACTTAAAAATAAAAATTAAACCGCGATAAAATCCGAAAAAATAGTTTTATTTCATAGTAGTCTGGAGTTTGTTCAGTCGTCATTCTACAGCATACCCATCCGCAACTCGCGTGGTGCGCCCCGTGCGTGCGATCTACAATTTGTGCATATTTTACAGTTATATTATTTGTTATCGCGGCGGTTTGTAAACTTCCCCCCTTTTGGGGGAACGGTTTTATAGATATTACTTCTGGTGTTAGCCAAGGTTTTTGATTGTGATCGATGCGGTACGTATCAATGTACTTAATATATCCTTTCACAAAACAAGGTGAGAGAAATTAGATCATACTCCACCACGGCCCATTGCGGATTAGTAGAGGTAATTTTGTGGCCACCTGATGTATGCAGCATCCGGCTCAAAGGACCAGACTTTAAGTAGAGTAAGGGCCTGTATTTCCTTGTATTTTGATAATAAAATATTAAATTTATAAACACACTCATTTATTCCCTTGTTTTACAGCGCACGGTATAATTTGTATGACATAGACAAGAGTGTTGCCAACCATAAAAACCAAAAAGCCCAAAGTGGTGGGAAGCAGTGTAGCAATGCTTAACATACCACTGCCCTTTTATAAGAAACTATAACTTAAAATTAGTTTTTAATTAAAGTATAAAGAAATAAAATAGGTATGAAAAATAGTATCGCTGTAAAGATGAGAAAGGGCATGCTCCGTTGGTTCGGGCATGAAGAAAGATAGCCAGATGAAAGAATGATAAAACAGATACACAATGTGAAAGTGGAAGGATGCAGTACCGGAAGACCTAGACTATCTTACCACGACCAAATAAACCGAGTCTAAAAAGTCAAGTGTCTCCGTAACCGGCGAGCGTGTTTGAGACGAACTATGAGAGTGGAGGAAGCCAGAGAGGTATGTAAGGAAAGAACCTGTTGGAACTCTGTACTCTCTGTCTGCCCCGCAAGGGATCTGGCGTGACGATATAGATAGATAGATAGAAGAAATAAAATTATGAATTTAGTATCAATGTACTTAATATATCCTTCTTTCAAAAACCAAGGTGAGAGAGATTAGATCATACTCAGAGATGGTAAAAATGTAATCAGATTAATGATTACGATTACATTTTGTAATATTCAATCATGATTCATGATTCATGATTAAATGTGTAATCGTAATCGTAGAAGATTACAAAATGTAGTTGTAATGGTTGATCATTAATACACCGTCACGCCTATTTTTCCTAAGCAGGGGTGGTTAATCATTAATCAGATTACATTTTGCCCATCTCTGATCATACTCCATCACGGCCCAAGGCGGATGAGTAGAGGTAATTGTGACGTGCTGTTTGAAACTATCAACCCACTTATAATGCTTTCAACTTGGCTTAACGACTACTACATGAAGTGGTAACCAGGCCAGTGGTTTAGCGTACTCTTCTAAGCATGGAGACGCTCGGATATGAAAATAACACAAACGTTAACCAATCTCAGACTGACCGAGCCGAAGACTACTTAACCTTGGTGAAAGCTAAGAACGCCGTGGTCACACAGCGCTATGAACCTCCTCCTCCTCCTTGCGTCGTTTCCTCAATGCTGAGGGTCGTGACCTCTGATGCGGGATGCAGACAGTATTCCTTTTTGCATGACGTATTTCCATCTTGTGCGATTTCCGGCAGTGGGTGCGCTTTGAACCATTTAATGTTTTTTTTTTTATAAACGTAGTCCCACACTGGGATTTATTCCTGTGTCGTGGTTGCGTTTACAAACATGAAATTTGATATATACAACTACCCAGACCGAAAAAAATAATTGTGGATCACACAAAGATTTATCCTGTGCAGGAATCGAACCCGCGACTGCGTTAAATCGTCCGTCAAATGTACTTATTAAGAGAATTTTAAGCCAACCCCATTATAATTTTAGCGTGGTTTCTTTTGATTCGTGCTTAATTGAAACAAGATACGAAGTAACTAAGTTACCTTTAACGAAATACAGGAGTGAATACAAGTGCTGCCTTACTAAATGACGTTGTTTTGCCCCTCGAAAACCAAAAACATTTTATTACGTCCCTTAAGTTTAAAATTGTCTGTTGTAGTATTTCTGTATTACAAAAAAATGACACGCCTAAATATTCCAGGGGTATTGTATACACCTACGTTTCATCGACGATATTCGAACCATAGGCCACATGATCACCAGCCACACCATATGCAACTATACACAAAAAGAAAATATACAAAGTGTAACATAATTAACGCATGGCCTAAAAGTTGTTTGTTCTAAATCGGCAACTGAATCGATTCCAACTATTTTTAAAGTTAGTTATGTTTTTTTTTAATTTTCAAAAGAAGCTGTTACTCGTCTTGGTCGCTGTATTAAATTTAAAAATTATTTAAATCATTACGGCTATTTTAAATGTCTTTCTATTACACACACCTCAAAAAGCATACAAAAGATTATTCGTTGACGGACGATTTAGCGCAGTGGTTAAGAGCTTAAGCCGCTCCGCCCACTGTGTCTAATAGTCGCGGGTTCGATTCCCGCACGGGACAAATCTTTGTGTGATCCACAAATATTTGTTCCGGTCTGGGTATTTGTGTATGTGAATTTTCATGTTTGTAAACGCACCCACGACACAGGAATTAATCCTAGTGTGGGGCTACGTTTTTACAAAACAAAAAAAATCTAATTCGGGCCTATTTATATTATATTTTTTACTGAGACAAATAGCGCATTTGTGAGAGACTGATAACTGCACTAGGAAAGTTATCCTGTCCGACAGATTACCAGGCCCTCAACTATGACATTGTTATAAGATGATTAATGAAGTAGAAATATTGTGTGACATTTATAGCCGTGCGTGTATGAATGTCTGTGTGAGCGCGCTCACACAGACATTCAAACACGCACACGACAATAAACCGTAGTGTGGGGCTACGTTTATTAAAAATAAATATTTAATTTTATGTTTAATTTGAGTAGCAAAGAGCCTAAAAAAATTATAGAAAACTCCTTAAAATTGGAAGTGGGTTTTTTAGTATTGAATTCGTAAAGCAATAATCTAATTGGGGTGTCTGAGGTCTAGCGTTGTTTATGTTTCATCTTGTATAATAATAATTATACATTTTCGAGATATCGCTAAAATCAAACTATTCAAAGACAAAAAAAAACAACCATCGTAGAGTCATCGGAAATGCAACCCATACCGCTTCATCAACAACTAGATTAAACAAAAACCATTCTTATTTTAATTCAAATAAAACTTCTAATTAACCGCAAAATACGAAATGCAAAGACGAATATTTAACCCTTTATCTGTTCTTGGAATGATATACGGTGTTTATAGCGTTAACCCGTCAGCGGCTAAAGACCACACCGCGATATCTTAACCCGTCGGCTGCCGAGCTAAATTATACGCTCAGGAGGGGAAAAAATCTGATGGGGCATTTTAGTGTTTACTGGTTCTGTAGACCTTTTTTTTGAATTAGGAACAAAGCGTCGTTTGATAAGTGAAAGTGGTTGAGTTACTTTTTTATATGTGATAAGTGTTGTTTAATAATAATAATGCTCTTTGTTTTTTTTTTTGATATTAGCACATAGTGTCAATAAAGGTCATTGTCGAAAATTGCCCCAGAACCAACAAACATTTGACCCATGGCGTCATTATTTATCTATTTTATTAAAATAATGGCAAATATCTGTATCTAACGGACAATTTACAATCTAAAACGAATTTTTCAAAGTATTGTAAGTACTTATATCGAAGTCGCCAACATTTTCTGAATGTCAACACACACAATATAACCTCATATATATTAATGGCTACTGATTTATAACCTCAAAATCGAATACTTTTTCTACAATATTGCGATTCCGCCGCTTGTACGTTTGATAATAAATGCTTTAAAGAATTTATGGGTGATTTGAAATCTTACAAGTATTTTTCTTAAGAGAAGTGGTTTAACTAACGAACTAACAAACATTTTAAGTTAAATTAAAGCTTGTAAAAAACGAGGATGACATGCATAATTATAGATGACCTAAACATAAATAATTATTATGTATCATGAGAAAAAAAAAATATATCTAATTCTTAAAAGATACCCGGAAGGAAGATTGTTAGTGGTAAAACCCTTTCAATAGAAAAATCATCCAATTTCGAACTCCGATCGTAATTAATTTTTAACTAAATCCAACTCCACACTGCGGTACCATAAAATAAAAAAGCTTGATTCCCAGTGGCGATTGCCGGTTAAAAACAAACTGGTGGTGAATTGATTAGCATAAGCGACGCCCTGGGACCCCCCACTGGGTCGCCTCTCAATTAAGCTACTTGTCTTTTCGCGCTCGCCCGGTGTGGCACCGGTCTTATCGAGATTGTGTGGACTGACTTTATTTTCTGCTGAATTTTATACTAGACGCCTCAGTAATGTTTTTTTTATTTCTTTATTTTTGTATTTGTATTAATGGCTGGTTTAAATGTTATAGAAGGAGTTTTATTTTATACTAGCGGTCGCCCGTGACTTTGTCTACGTATATATATATTTATAAATTATAGGCCTGTGTTATTCTGATGAATAAACTACTAGCTGTGCCCCGCGGATTCGCTCGGCGTTTACCACAAAACTAATATTGTCGGAACGCATTGCCCGCCCGCGCAATTATTTTGTTTACACTTAGCGTGCTTTCTTACATTTTTTTTCTTTTTGCTCGGCACCAAAGGGTCGAATGTTGATGTTAAATAAAATATTTATTCCTATATTCCTCAAGAATTGGGCTATCAAATGAAAAATGAATATTTCAAATTCGACTGGTACTTCCAGAGATTAACGCGTTCAAACAAAGTCTTTAGCTTTATTATATAGTATAGATATTAGTGTTTTTAGTATAGATATCATAAAAAACCTTTCAGTAGTTCTTTTTTGCGTGAAAGAGTAAATACATCCATCCTCACAAATTTTCGCGTTTATAACATTATAATATCAGCCTATACTGCCCACTGCTGGACAAAGGCCTAAAGGCCTTCTCTCACAAATCGAGGTGAGAGAGATTAGGTCATACTCCACCACGCGGACCCAGTGCGGATTGGCGGAGGCAGGTTTGTGGCCGCCCGCTGTTGGAACTTATCAAGCCGCCTTTTTAAGGCTTCCAACTCGGCTTAATGACTACCACATTAAGTGGTAGCCGGGACCAACGGCTTCACGTGCCTTCCGAAGCACGGAGATGCTCGAATATGAGAATGCCACAAATGGTCACCCATCTCGGGCCGACCGAATCGAACGCTGCTTAACCTTGGTAATCGGTAAGAACACCGCGGTCGCACAGCGCTACGAGCGCCTTATAATATTAGAATTTTTTTAATGGTTGGTCTGAATGTTACAGTATGACTTTTGCTTTTTTATTTAAGAGGAATTCCGTTTTGTTATCGATTAGGTGATTAAGGAAGGATTTAAGAATTTATCTATGTCTCGCAAGTTTTTTCTTTTATTTAAGAGCTTTACCATAGATTTATTTTTATAAGCTTTTATTTAACTTGTTTTACCCGTTTGCCCGTCTTTCTGGTGCAAATTTTGTGGTCAATTTTTTAAGTATTTGCTAGCATTCGATCGAGCTGAAATTTAACATAAATATGTTTCGTGACAATGCCATAATAAATTATGGTGCCATGGAGTTTGACTGATGGAGAAGGTAGATATAGCGACTCTTCAACTACACATCGTAACCCCGTCGTGTAAGGGCTTCTTGAATCTATTGAAAGCTCTAAGTGGTGTCTAGGAAATAATGACTTTTACTGTCTCATTAAAAAATGTAAATAACTAATTTTTTTAAAAAGGTTTTTTACATTAATTTTATGTAATCACAACTCCCTGAAAATTTGTTGAAATTGCTATTCTTCCCTAAAAAACTATGTATTATAAAATTAAGAAATATTGCGTGTCGCTAAAATTAACTATCACTTGCTTTAACGGTGAAGGAACCCTGCATGCCTAAGAGTTTTTCGAAGGTGTGTGAAGTTCGCCGACCCGCACTGGGCCAGTGTGGTGGACTATGGTCTAAACCCTCTCAGTTTAAGAGGGGGCCCGTGGCCAACGGTGGGATAGTTTCTTAATAGGGCTAATATTATATTATTATTGTGTGTCGCTATTATACTCCACATTGGGCTAGCGTGTTGTATGACCCATTCTCTATCACTTAGATTTGAGAGACAAGGCCTTTTAGCAATGGAACAGTTTAGACTGAGCAACAAGATTCTTACCACGATAAGAGACAATCTTAATATATTCTGAAGTTTATCAAAACATGTTTGTATTCTGCAGTACGAAACCGTGAATGGGCATAAAGTTTTTATCGAATATTATTATCAGCAAACCGAAAACCTGATTTGGACCGATCAAAATTCACTTCAGGCGCGGCGTTTGCAAGATATCTTTAATTGTGGGTCGGGTTTCGTACTAATTAAAGGATACACCCACTTTTGGTGGCCATGTTTGTTTATGCTTGCTTTTTTTTACAAACGTTCTTATTTCAAAAAAAAAAGTAGTGTTGTCACTTATTGGACCCTTATTCCTTATGACCATTCGCGGCGCATGAATATACTGTATGCAAGGATTTTTTGGCCCTTGGCCAAAATCGAAACTAACGCTGTCATCAAGTGAAATGCCACATCATGACAGTCGCAGAGTTGCCGTTTGCTATGAAATTTACCCAAGTTTTTTTTTATTAGTAACCGTGTGGTTGACACTTTTCCCTATTTTCACCTGTTGAAATATATCCCTGGAAGTATGAAAATTTTACTAAATGTTAACCCTGCTTTCACACCAACGCCCCCTGTCAATGTTATCCACGAGCCGAAATATCTTTGTCGCGCTATAAGCATATCCGAACGCGGCCGTTTTGACGTGAAACGTCTTTAAAATCACACCGAAACATACGTGAACCAAAGAAAAGTGGATCGTAACGAAAATGTCTATATCGTCTTAGTTTTACAATTATAATAATAATATTAGACCCTGTCAAGAAACTGTCCCACCGTTGGGCCTGGGCCTCGTCTCAAACTAAGAGGGCTTAGGCCATAATCCACCACGCTGCCCTGTGCGGGTTGGCGAACTTCACACACGTTCGAGTAACTCTTAGGCATGCAGGTTTCCTCACGATGTATTCCTTCACCGTTAAAGCAAGTGATAATTAATTTTTTAATACGCACATGCTTTCGAAAGACAGAGGTGCGCGCCTGTGTTTGAACCCAAGACTTCTGACTTTGTCTAATCACTGCTAATGCTACTTTAATAATGATAAAACTAAGAGTCTTAGTAACATGAATCCATGTCATTATGTAGCTTATATAGTCAGCTCGCTGTTATAAGCTTGAGTTTGCGTCGGAGCCGGGCGGGGCGGAGGGAGAAGGACCAAAACCTGTGCTCTCGCTCCTATCTATCAATCTTTAACACTAAAAGCTACCTGCTGACATAGACGTTTCACGTTAAAACCAACGGCCAAGTGTCCTGATACAGCCACACCCAAAATTATTCACTGTAATTTTCAAAATCAAAAGTTTTTTATTCATGTAAACCAAGAGGCACTTATGAATAGTCAAAAAGAGGAAATTATTGATTATTTAAGACTGTACCATCCGTTCGGAAAGTCATACCTGTGGAGAAGAAGGGCAAGAGACTACGAACTCCACGGTTACTCTTTTTAAAAATGAGAGTTTTACCATTTTTTTTTGTATACATTGCATTCATGGGCTATGGTGCACAATGCAGAGCTAAATAGATGTGATTAAGTATAGATTAATCATAAGTGTACTTAGATTTATGGTATCGGTCAGTGTCTACATAGTCCTCTCATTTACAAAATAGAGATTTTGTAAAGGTATATAATAAAAGTCAAGAGTCTCCGTAACCGGCAAGCGTGTATGAGACGAACTATGAGAGTGGAGGAAGCCAGAGGGGTGTATAAGGAAAGAACCTGTTGGAACTCTGTACCCTCTGCCTACCCCGCAAGGGATCTGGCTTGATGATATAGACATATAGTATATAAAAAAAAGTATAATAAGAGCAAAAAGAGTTACTATAAAATATGTAAAGAGTGCGTACTAAATAATTGGTTATAGCTCCAGTGGGATGCAGAACGAGACAAAATTCAACAGTACTACGGTAAATGTTTAATCAGTTAAAGGATAGAGGATGGACCAGTCCCCACCAGCAGCACCCGTTCACGAGTATGACTTGAGAAGCAGCCATCACTCTCCTCGACCATATTAGAGGGAAAAGAGTGACCCGCTCTACAGATTCTGTTCGTGACCCGTAATCTAATACACACACATACACACCCGCCGTCACGCCTATATTATCTAAGCAAGGTTGGCAGAGGAGTGATCTAATATGAATAATATAACAATGGATAGGCGTATAATGAATATATTCACTCGAACCTTTATAAGAATACATTATTTAAGTGAACTAAAAAACGTTTTATCGTAATTAGACAACGTGCTAATAGGCTAAAGCGGATAAACTCCGCTATAAACACCACAATAGCCATTTAACAGCGACCGCTGAATATATCTTCATTATGCCGACTGGTGGTGCAGTAAGACCGTTATTGCACCGGATTGTAACTAACTTTATTGGGTTAAGGCGTGTTGGACGTTTGTGGTGTTGTGATGTGACATTTATAGAGGCGATATGATCACAAAGGCCTGATTTCAAATCTTAAGTCAGATGGTGTGATTTTTGTAGTCTGGAATTATGTTAGGTGTAAGAGCAATAGACTCGTTCTACATTAAAATTTTCCAGGTATATTAAGATCTAGCATCAGCATATGACGTTATTCATCAAGATATAAGCAAAAGAATGCACTAAAAGGTATTTGCATGCGATGGATGTCCTTCCCTCCAATATGGTCGAGGGAGCGAAGGCTGCTCCAGTAGTCGTACTCGTGAATAGATGCTGCTTGTGTGGACATGGCTATCCGGAATCCTTTACACACTTACTCTTTAGAAATAACATAATTAGCCTCTTTCCGATTCGTTGGTAGCTGGTCGATTCGTAGTTTTATACAAAATATTATATATGCGTGTAAGTTCATAATAAAGTTCGCCGTTGAAAGAAATATATTCAAAATTAATGACATCTAAGTCTGGGTGGTTACTCTACGGTGTAACATACGCCCTCAGTCCGGGTGTTGCCAGGCGCAAGATAAAGATAGCGCTACATCGTCGCCCGCCGGAATTTGCATTTGCGCCACACACGAGGACCACCCTTTAAGGACTTATAGCGCACTTGGGGGGTTAACACTAAACTAACTGATATCTCTCTCTTTTCCGGTAGAAGGGAAATGATATAAATAGGGTATTGATGCTATGACGTATGGATAAAATTAAAAAACGAATGTCTGTATCTCGGATATAGATAAGACCTGAAAGTAGTTTGTTCTAAATCGGTAACTGAATTGATTCCAACAATTTTTAATGTACTTTGCTTTTTTTAAATTTGCATAAAATGCTTTTACTCCTTCAGTGCACTATAAAAAACTAAATTTTTTCTTGATTCATAGCAATAAGGAGATTTCAAATGCATTCCTAAAACGTATTTCTCGAAATGCACACATACACGTACAAGTTTCATTGTTAATTGGGGTATAAAAGTGGAATTTATTAAGCATTTCTCTAATCGGGGTGTCTGAGGTCTTGCGTTTATTATGTTACACCTTGTATATATATATATATATATATATATATAATCATACCTGTTTAAAATTCATTAAACCCTATCGCTATCTTTTATGGAAGCTATAAATAATAACGTTTAACAATAACGGTAACAACTCCTTTGGTGGTCGTAAACTATTTAATTGTTACCTAAACATTTTATCCACATTTGTAACATGATTAAAAACAAGAGGAAGAGAATTATGGAAGTGGAGGAAGCCAAAGAGGTCTGTAAGGAAAGAATCTGTTGGATCTCTGTACTCTCTGTCTACACCGCAAGGGAACTGGCGTGATGATATAGATAGATAGATAGAGAATTAAATAAAAAAGACAATCCCGCTGAGTTTCTTCGCGGGATCTTCTCAGTGGAGATCGCGTTCCGACCCGGTGGTAGATTAATAGTTAAATTATAATAAAAAAAAAATGTAAATTGACTTTTAGTAAGCATGGCTTATAAAAAATAAATTATTTGTAACTATCTAATCAGGGTGTTATTTACGATACACCTTGTAATATACAAAAATATAAGATATAATATACAAAACTATCAACCCTCAAAACGCTCACATATCTGACAACTTTTTAAGCAAAAAAATTTAAAAAAAACCAAAAACACAAAGCTTTACACAAAAATATTCGCAAAATTTTAAGTTCTAATTAACTATTCCTCGTACGGCCAGCAACGTAAGTCACTTAACATTCTCGGCTTTTCGAATCAATAATACTCTTTATTTTACAAACGTTGGTAATGAAATTAATGGCAAAACATAATTAAATATATTTAGATCATTAGAAGATGCATAGACGATGTGTATCACATGTTGATTACAATACATACATAACATTAACTTCTCGCAAAGGGCATCTACTTGTTGGACCCATGTCCCCGTGCAAGCCTTTCAAAGGTCCGGGTAAAGCCCGTGAATCTCAACAAGATACAAATAATAATAATAAATTTATTTATTCCACTTCAGAAAAGGCACTTACAATCTATTTCGGGTCTATTTCTCAATGACACAAATAACACCTTTGCGAGAGACTTGTTAACTGCACTAGGAAAGTTATCCTGTCGGTCAGAGTACCAGGCCCCCAACTATTCTGAAGTGAAGTAAAGTTAGAAAGATTGTGTAAGTAACATTTATAGCCGTGTGTGTTTAAATGGCTGTGTGCGCGCGCGTGTATATGTGTGTGCGTGCGTGCGTATGTGTGTGCGTGCGTGCGTGCGTGTGTGTGTGTGTGTGTGTGTGTGTGTGCGCGCGCTTGCATGCGTGTGTATGTGCACGCGTGTGGATGTGTGTGGATATATTAATAATTTCTTTGAGCTTAGTTGTGTGCGAATGGAGTCGATACCCCCGCCGATTCTTACAACAAATAATGTGGGTATGTGTAATACTATATTAGCCACCCCATTATCAACAGAGGCTAAATGGTTGGTTAGAATGTATCAATGATATAGGTAGGTGTTGTACCCGCCTAAGGCTACAGATTTTTATTAAAGCCAATATAAATATATTTTGTAAGCAGATTTACTGTACGGGGGTGACGTAGTTAAATATATGTCTAAACTCCCAATTAAATGAGACAATCATTACATGAAAAAAATAATGGATTTGACGCAAAACAAAAGTATGCACTTGATTTAAAAAACAGGGCCCTGAAGGCGTCTGCTCATTACCTCGTTCCATATTGTGACCGTGCTCTGAACGTATCAGGTAAAAAAATATTCCTTGTATGATTGAATAAGAAACAACGCCCACTTGACCGTTCCACCACCATCCAACACTGTAGCGTACTATCAGGTTTATTAGATAATTAACAGTCTAGCTTCAGTGTTATAGTGTGACCTTACGAACGAGATATAATTTAAATGCAGCTATTTCTAAAGAGTAAGTGTCCAAAGGATTCCGAATGGGCCATTCCCTACAAGCAGCACTCGTTCACGGGTATGACTACTGGAACAGCCATCATTCCCCTTAACAATATTGGAGAGAAAGAGGTAATCCGCGCCAGACAGCCACCGCAAGCAAAGACCTTAAAGTTTTCGCTACAAAACCGACGCAGCGCGACAGAGGCGCGACAGTGGCGCGACCTGGGGAATTGTAAAGTATTGAAATGTACGGGAGAGGCCACACAGCGCAGCCCTGCTCGGCGTGGCGGAAAACGTCACGACCCGCCATCGCTGCGCCTGACGCGATTACAAACGAAGCAGGGCGGGAACGAGACGCCAATACACGTGCAAACGGGACGCTAGTTTTTATGACAGCTGCTGTTGCGACTGTTTGTTGCTACCAATTAGCAGTCACACAGAGCAAGATGCCGATACGCAAGTGAGCGGGACGCTATTGTTATTTTTTGTATTTTAGACGTTGACAGCAACATGACGCCCAGCGTCGCCCGGCCGGCGCGAAGTCGCGCCTGTAGTGTGACGTACGCGCCGCGCTGCTGTCCGCCGGCGTCTCGCGCCTCCGTCGTACTCCGTCGGTTATGTGACGAAACCTTTAAGGACTGGTCTCAATAATTAACTAACATATAGATTTGTGCAGTCTCTGGCACAACGAGCTTACCATTATGTTAAACAGTCTGCGAAATACATCTGGGGTAATCTACTACACGGATCTTGTAGAAACTCGGGATAATTTCCGTGCGTTCAAGCGTCTTTGTCATACCTATTACTGGAATCAAACATGAGGCTCACAAATAGGTCCTGTTAATATTTTTTCGTGACCGTGGGTGGTGCTTTACAACTGGGCTTATAGACCTAGTTGTAGTCTCCTTCTCTATGGCTGATCTTCCAATTTTTTTTTGTGTCTCCCTCTTTGCAAATAAGGGAAGTGGAATTTTAATTTTCCTACTCCTCCTGTTTTTCTTTCTAATTAAATTTGTTGCGGGTTCCAAGACAATTAATGTGCTTCCCGGGACACCCCAAGGTTCAAACCTTGGCGTCATCTAAGGACACTATTGTGGATCCTGGCTTACAGGAGTTACAATGGTGGTAATGAGTGACGGGCTTTGTCCCAAAAAAAATAAAAATAACATATAGATATAGATTTGCTTACCGTCAGTAGCATTTTGACAGACTTTTCATACAAAATGTGTCAAAATTCTACTGATAGTAGAAACATCTTTCCTTCATTTAAATATTAAAATCGGCTATTAATGAGAGTGGTATCTTGAAATAGACCACTGAAACGTAGTGAATAAATAACTTCGTTAACGATAGTAAAACTTTGTACTGAATTAATACTATGAGTTTATTTGTGACAACAAACCCGCTATAATCTAAGTATCGTGCGACAAGGATCTTTTGGGCCGTGGATATAATTGACAATGAGGAGGTGTGAAACTAGGCTGATTATTTAGCACAATTTTTTTACTAACAGGTAACTGTTTTAAAAGGAGGGCCCACATGGTTACTAATTTAAAAAAGGAGCTTTGGTCAATTTCATTGCAAACAGCAACTCTGCAAGGGTGATGAAGTGACATTTCACTTGCTGACGCGTTAGTTCCGATTTTGGCTGCGGGCGAAAAGCTTCTTGTATAGTCCTTGTATCTCCGTACCGCCGTCGCCGACCAGAGAGTAAAACCATAGATACAATAATATCATATAAACCACTGTCATAGATATTGATCGATTATACATTTTTTCTTGACTGCCTCGTTGGTCTAGTGGCGAAGCGAGACGAACACGAGGTCCTGGGTTCAAATCCTAGGTCGGACAAAGTAGTTTTTCTAACGAAAACTTCCGAGTACGAGTCCCGAGTATAGGATTGTGCCCGGTATATGGCCATAGGCTTGCCCCCTATGTCATGGGACGTAACATCGTTGGCGAAACGTGGGTGTACTCAGTACATCTCTGCGACCCGCGCTAGATGTGACGGTGTTATTTTCATTTCAAGTTCTTTGATATGAACTCGCATTTGCGATATACCATAGTGAGCATGATTATAGCTTCGATCGGTTGGACCACTTGGTCACAGGGACGAATAAATCCACTGAGAAAGTTAAGGACTTATGTTGCTAACCTCTCTCTCTCTCTCTCCATCTATCTATATCATCGCGCCAGATCCTTGCGTGGTAGGCAGAGAGTACAGAGTTCCAACAGGTTCTTTCCTTACATACCTCTCTGGCTTCCTCCACTCTCATAGTTCGTCGCATGCACGCTCGCCGGTTACGGATCTTCGGATCTTGACTTGTCCTTCAAATAAGACTCGGTTTATTTGGTCATGGTAAGATAGTCTAGGTCTTCCCCGGTACCTACATTCTTCCACTTTCGCATTGTATATCTGTTTTGTCGTTCTTTCTTCTGACCTTCTTTCTATATGGCCGAACCAACGGAGCATATCCTTTGTCATCTTTACACCAATACTATCTTTTATACCTACTCGCTTTCTTGCTACGCTGTTGCGGATACAGTCGGTCAGGTTCATTACGCACTTCTTCCGCAGAGCTCGCATTTCTACCGCATTTATCCTACTTTCATTCTCCTTCTTACATACCCAGCTCTCGTTGTGTTGCTATCCGTACTTGTAAAAAACCTCTCATTATTTTGTTTGACAAAGGGTAAGGCTTGCCGTATTTGCATTTTCGTGCGACATGAGTACCGTTGATACGGGTTAGGTTTTAAACACAAAAAAATCTTTCCACAGAATTTGCACAAACCTGCTTGCACTTTAAAACCGTGGTATAACAATTTTATAATTAGTTTGGGGATATTTAGTAAATATTTCTCTTGTACGTTCTGTTTATTACCCGACTACGGCAAAGCTAAAAGGAGGAGTATTACACCGTAGCGATTAAATTTTCATCCGATTTTGATGTTTGCCGGACGATTGAGGCGCAGTGGTTAAGAGCTTAAGCCGCTCCATTCACAGTGTCGAATAGTCGCGGGTTCGATTTCCGCACGGGACAAATCTTTGAGTGACCCACAATTATTTGTTTCGGTCTTAGTATTTCTGTATGTGAATTTTCATAACGCACCCACAATACAGGAATAAATCCTAGTGTGGGGCTACGCTTAAAAACTCTTTATGTAACCCTTAAATATAGTAAATTTTCGGTCGCTTAGTATTATATTTCATGTATTTAATATTGTACTACGTCTATATTTATGAACTAAGAATTTTCTCCTCTTTCTTTTGACATTCTACTCGATATGATAATAAAAACAAATTTCAGGAATCTCCACTTTCGTGGATATACCTAATATCCGTTATAGTATTTTTTAATATAAAACGTAGCCACTACGGTAGAAAATATTTAAATACAACGATACACACACAGACTGCTAAAGATATCATCCTTCCTTTTAACTTTGGCGTAAGCAGCTACCAATGTATCAAACCGTTTAAGCTACGGAGCGTACCAAACAAATACACATATATACACTTGAAAATCATTACCCTCTTTTAAAGCAGTCAGGTAAAATCATCTCTATACTGTAATTGATTATCGGACTCCGGCCCTCTGGCCATAATCATTACCTGCCAATTATTTAAACAAGATATACATTGAAAGCAATTTTTATTTGCCAGTAGGGGCAATGATTATATTTGAAAGGAAAACATGTATTGGATCTGGTACAGCGCGTGGCCTTGTTTTCTCAAATTCATTATTTTGTTAACGCTCTGCGGGGGCGCTTCAAAATAGTCAATTTACATTTAATTCTAATTTTACTACTAATCTACCACTGTATTGGAACGCGGTTTCCACTGAAATCCAGCGAAGAAACTCAGCGGGCTTGTATTTTTTATTTATTTTCTCTTTCTCTCTTTTCCCGTCTATTTTTTAAATCATATTGTGTTGATGCAATGATTAGGTTACAATGAAATAGTTTACGATCTAGCTTCAGTGTGATGCCGTACGACCGAGATATGAGACTAGTGATATTATTTACTAAGGATTCCACCAGCAGCACCCGTTCACGAGTTTGACTATTGGAACTTTGCTATATAATATAGCCTAAACGCTATCGTCAGGCGAAATCCCTTGAGGAATAACATGTGAAGATTGAATACCATAAAGTTTTGTTGCCTCCGACATTCTCATAAATATGAGAATTTAAAACTACAACAAAAACGGTCCGTTTGTTTATGATAAGATATAGAGGCGCTGTGCAATCGTGGTGTACTTAGCAATCACCAAGGTTAAGCAGCGTTTGACTCGGCCAGCCTGAGATGGGTGACCGCTTGTAGCATTGACATATTCAAGCGTCTTCGTGCTTCGGAAGGCACGATAAGTGGTTAGTCCCGGTTACTAAGTAATGTGGTAGTCGTTAAGCCGAGTTGGAAACCTTGTAGGCCTTGATAAGTTCCAACAGCAGGTGGCCACAAACCTGCTTCCGCTAATCCGCTCTGGGTCCACGAGGGGAAGTATGACCTAATCTCTCTCACCTTGATTTGTGAGAGAAGGCATTTGCGTAGCAGTGGGATAAAATAGGCAGATATTATTGGGGATCTTGCACATGGCTTTATTAATTAGTCCTTTGCTACCTAATATACTCGTAGCTTAAAAGCTATTGTCAGACGAAAAGTAGAAAAATAATGGAATACCAAAAAATTTTGTTGCCTCATCTCATTTTAAATTACAACAAAACATGATCAATTTGGTCATGATAAAATAAAAGATATAATCTACATTAAAATTGACTAGATGACCCGGTGAACTTCGTACCACCTAAAATTGATTTGATTGTGACTCTTCGTGACTGCCTCGTTGGTCTGGTGGCAAAGCGCATCGCTTTGTGATCACGAGGTCAGGCAAATGTAGTTTTCAAACGAAAAACTTTCCAGTATGAGACCGGAGTTTGGAATTGTGCCCGGTATATGGCAATAGGCTCGCCCCCTATTACATGGGACCTAACATCGTCGGCGAAACGTGGGTGTACTCAGTACACCTCTGCCACCCCCGCTTGGGGATTATAGGCGAGACGGTGTTATTTTGTTACAAGTTTAGTAAATAAAGTTAAGAAAGCAAGGACGGGCGGCTTCGTTAAGAGCTTGAGTCGCTTCGTTCGCTAGATCGAGTAGTCGTGGGTTCGATTCTCGGACGGGTCAAAACTTTGTGTGACCCATAAATATATTTTTTCGGTTGGAGTGTTATTGCATGTGAATCTCCTATTAACGAAACAGGAATAATTCCTAGAGAGGGGCCAGCTTTTCAAAAAAAAGAAATGAAAGAAAAGCTTTCTCGCCATCGTTAGTATACTCAATCAAAATCAAAATCAAAAGTTTTTTATTCATGTAGACCAAAAGGCACTTATGAATAGTCAAAAAGAGAAAATTATTAATTACTTAAGACTCTACCACCCGTTCGGAAAGTCATTCCTGTGGAGAAGAAGGGCAAGAAACTCCACGTATACTCTTTTTTTAAAAATGAGTTTTACAATTCTTTTTGTATACATTGCATTTATGGAGTATGGGAGAACAATGCAGAACGAGCTAAATAGATGTGCTTAAGTATAGATTAATCATAAGTGTACTTAGATTCATGATATTGGTCAGTGTCTACATAGTCCTCTCATTTACAAAATAGAGATGTTGTAGAGGTATATAATAAAAAGCATAATAATAATAGTAAGAGAAAGTGTTACTATAAAATATGTAAAGAGCGCGTACAAAACAACTGGTCATAGCTCCAGTGTGATGCCGAACGAGACAAAATTCAACAGCATTATGGTACACGTTCAGTCAGACAAAGGGCAGGGGACGGACCAGTCCCCACCAGCAGCACCCGTACTATAATCAATTCATTCTTGCGCCTCAGTTCCTTGCAAAATCAATGTATTGGGTTAACCGAATTATCCGCAGTATACCGTTATACTGCCAATAAAAGGATGACCAGTTATTATCCGCCATTCTGTACATTACCCATCCATTGTTTCCCGTTGATCTCATTACATCTTAATTGCACTATCATTACAAGCGACGGATTGTCATTACAATGTATCGATTGTCATTAAAATATGCCGAATGTCATTAAAATGCATTGTTTGTAATTACTAGCTGTTACCCGTCGCTTCTAACATCACGCCAGATCCCTTGCAGGGTAGGCAGAGAGTACAGAGTTCCAACAGGTTCTTTTCGGTTCAGTTAACCGCGGCGTCATTACGAAATATTAACTTATCTTATTTAAACGATCAAAATATTCGGATATGTGCTGTTCCAGCTTCACTTAACTATCTATATATCTATCTTATCACGCCAGATCCATTGTGGGGTAGGCAGAGAGTACATAGATTCAACAGATTCTTTCCTTACAGACCTCTCCCGCTTCCTCCACTCTTTTAGTTCGTCTCATACAAAATAGATAACTAGTTCAGCTATTATTAGTTAACATGGGCATGTCTCTTCCTTCTATTAATTTAGCATAAAAAAAAATTGTATCCTTCTGTGTAAATAAGAAAACCACGTAGCCGTTATCTGAACAGTTTTGTTGATTTACACATAATCAAATAGACTAAAATTTGAGTGCTTCATGCCCTTCTTCTCCACAGAAATGACATTCCGAATTGGTAATAGAGTCTTTGTTAATTTTCTGATGATTCATAACCTTTTAAGGGTTTAATTAATTAATAGTGTTCTGATTCTGATTTATTTCTGACTAGCAGTTTCCCACGATTTCGTACCCGGTCGACAACAGCGCCACCTATCGGGTCTATGTTATATTACTCTGGATAAGGTAGCTTTCCAACGCCGTAATCATTAAAATCGGATCAATAGTACCGGATATTACCCCGAACATCCAATCTCACAAATTTTACCTCTTTATAATATTATTATATAGATTAACTTATTGACTGTCTCGTTAGACTATTAGCGTATGGTGCGCGTAGCTATCACGAGGTCCTGTGTTCGAATCCTAGGACAGAGTACGAAATCTGGAATTATGCCCCGTAATAATGACAATGTGCTCACCCCCTATTATATCGGACCTAAGATCACAGATACACAGTGCTCCTATGCCACACCCCGTTTAGGGAATACAGGTCAGTGTTTTTTTAATTAATTTATTCATTACTTGGCTTCAGAGTAGTGATATGGATTTAGTGAGGTTTAGGTCAAAATAAAATATACAAGTATGCCGTTTAGACGATTTGTAAGATCACCACAATTTGTCGTTACATATAATAAGGGTCACAGGCTCACTGATACCTTGAGAAACCTTTAGATTCTGACTGGGACAGCCGCAAGAAGATAAAGCACGCTTTGGCATAGAATTGTACCTAACAGTATAAACGAGGTATAGTGAGTTCCGTCGGCGGGCAGTGAATCTGGCAATGTGGCTATATGTTTATTTTATTTGATTAGGATTATCATTATGAGAAAGAAAGCCAGAGGGGTTTTTAAGGAAAGAACCTCTTGGAACTCTGTACTCACTGCCTACCCAGTAAGGAATCTGGCGTGATGGTATAGAGAGAGAGAGAGAGACATAGAGAGATTATGAGAAATGAATATCAGTAACTTAAATAAAAATGTTCTACAAATAAAAAAGCTTTATCAATTCATCTATTGCAATCAAATACAAACAATTCCTTATTGATCCTTAATTTTAAAAACATTGACTTTATTCTGTTTTCTATTAACTAACTACTTATTTCGACCTGTTCTATGTTTAATCTATCTATATATTAATACGTGAAGCAAAAACTTTGAACCCCTTTTTACGAAAATTGCTCGGACGGAGGAGTATGAAATTTCCCACACTTATAGTTTATATAGAGAAGGAGTGGGGAATGCTAATATTTTTTTTAAATTATGCATAAAAAATACATTAAATCAATAAAAAAAACATTACACACACTACCACGTATTTGACACAATACCACTAGTATACCTAGATTGACCTAAACTGTTATTTTTACCATATCCCATACAAACGATGTAGGCAGAAATAAAATCTTTGGTTTTAAAAGAGTAACTGTGGAGTTTCTTGTCCTTTTGTATACAGGAATTACATTCCAAAGTGTAGGTAGATTCTTTGTTACCTTCTTGATGGTTCATAAATTCTATATCAATTTCATTGCCATTACCATGAGCCGGGAGACTTCCAATGGAGAATAAAGGCCCGAAGATTGCTACATAAAACAATGGTTTACATGAATAACAATTATTTTACGCGAAATCCAACAAAATTTGTGTTATCTATTTAAATATCTGTGCTAAACCGGTGGAGTGAATATTTTGGAGAAATGTATGGAGATGACCCGGATGCTGATGCCGCAGACGTGCCTAAAGGCGAGATTGCGGCACCAGAATCAACGGAGGACATCACTATGGAAGAAGTTGAATGGGCGATAGGAAGTATGAAAAACGGTAAAGCTGCGGGAGTAGACATGATATCTGCCGAGATGATCAAATATGGTGGAACTTGCGTCCGGGACGCTTTCCGGGCCCTTGCAAACCTTTGCTGGAGGACCGGTAGAGTCCCTACAGATTGGCGCCGCGCAGTCATAGTACCCTTGTATAAAGGCAAGGGTTCACAATATGACTGCGCCAATTACAGAGCCATCAGTTTGATCAGCTTGGCAGCCAAGGTGTACGGTAAAATTATTGAACGGAGAATGCGCGTGAAGTCCGATGGAATGTTGTGCGAGGCACAAGGGGGTTTCAGGTCTGGAAGAGGATGTTCGGATCAAGTCTTCTCACTCCGCAACATCGTAGAGAAGCATCTGGCAGTGGGCCGGAAGGTTTTCTGCGGTTTTGTAGATCTGGAGAAGGCATTTGACAGAGTTGTGCGAAAGAGACTTTGGACAGACATTTTGCCAGAGTATGGTATAGATGGCACTCTGTTGCGAGCCGTCCAGTCCACTTATGTGGACTGCAAGGCATGCGTACGGGTGGGTGGTAACAGGTCACCCTGGTTTGACGTTAAAATCGGCGTCAAGCAGGGTTGCGTGTTGTCCGCTAGACTGTTTATAATATATCTGGACAAAAGTCTTCAAAGACCGAAAGCGATGAATGAAGGTGTACAAATGGGTGACTTAGTGGTAAACCATCTACTTTATGCAGATGACGCGGTTTTAATAGCGCCAACAGCCACTGATCTGCAAACACTAGTCACAGTTATGAAAGACGACTGCATGATCAATGGCTTACACTTGAATGTGAAGAAAACCAAGATTATGGTTTTTGAAAGGGAAGAAACCAGAACGAATGTAAGGATTGTGGTTGGTAACGATGTGCTGGAGCAAGTGAATGAGTTTGTATATCTTGGATGCGCCTTCAGTAAGGATGGGAAATACACCGCTGATATAGAGAGAAGAGTGAGTGCAGGGAACAGAGTGAATGGTGCGATGGGAAAGCTACTCGGGAGCCGGCACTTAAGCCATAAGGCGCAGCTGGCCATACATAACGGAGTTCTTGTCCCAACGCTGTTATATGGTAGCGAGAGCTGGGTATGTAAGAAGGAGAATGAAAGTAGGATAAATGCGGTAGAAATGCGAGCTCTGCGGAAGATGTGCGAAGTGAAGCTGACCGACCGCATTAGCAACAGCATAGTAAGACAGCGAGTAGGTATGAAAGATAGTATCGGTGTAAAGATGAGAAAGGGCATGCTCTGTTGGTTCGGGCATATAGAAAGAATGCCAGAGCAAAGAATGACAAAACAGATATACAATGTGAAAGTGGAAGGATGCAGGTACCGGGGAAGACCTAGACTATCTTACCACGACCAAATAAACCGAGTCTTATCTGATGGAAAAGTCAAGAGTCTCCATAACCGGCGAGCGTGTATGAGACGAACTATGAGAGTCGAGGAAGCCAGAGAGGTATGTAAGGAAAGAACCTGTTGGAACTCTGTACTCTCTGCCTACCCCGCAAGGGATCTGGCGTGAGGTTATAGATAGATAGATCTATTTAAAATGTTTATGTAGATGTAACGAGGTAATCCGACAAAGAACCAAAGTTACCGACATAGCTCGCAGACTCAGTAAGTTAAAGTGGCAATGGGCTGGTCACATCTGCAGAAGGACCGACGGCCGATGGGGCAAGCGTTAGGACACGCTTGCTCCATCGGCCGTTGGCCACTCTAGGGAGTGGATACCGCGACTTGGTAAGCGTAAGGTAGGAAGGCCCCCAGCTAGATGGACTGATAACCTCAAAAAGGTCGCTGGGACAGACTGGATGCGGGAGGCGGAGAACCGTGTGCAATGGCGCGTGTTAGGAGAGGCCTATGTCCAGCAATGGACTGCGATAGGCTGATTGATGTAGATTAATATCGAAAATATATAGTATTTACACGGCAAGCGTGTAGAAGATGAGCTATGAGAGTGAAGAAAGCGAGAGAAGTCGCAAAAACCAGGACGAGGCGAGAGAGGTCTTTAAAGGAATAATCTGACCTGTGAACTCTTTAATTACTCAGCAAGGCAGCTGACGTGATGATATAGATAGATATCTATACAAAATTTTCAAAAAATCTCTATTTATATCCAACATGTCGTTTAACCGCCATCTTTGAAGTCCGCTCACTTCGGTTTCGGATAAGTACCACATAATCACTCTTCCTCACTTTAACACCCAATTTTCGCACCTTCCGCACATAACACACTGTAATTCCGCATAATTAGGAACAAATAAGGACCTTAAACGGCAACACCGTTCGTATTAAGTGTTGCCATGCAAAAAAATAAAAAATCGAGAAGACAGAGCATTCAAAATTCAAATTTGAGCAAATTTAAGTTTACCGACGGTGAATATTATTTTTGATAGCACATATGGGGAGAATGGGGTTTGGTAATAGCATTGAAAAGGTTGTAGAGTTTCCCTCGCAGCGATTCCCGCCGGCCAGTTGCCGGTTGTCATCTAACCTCAGTAATTGTCAAGTTGCCAAGTGCTAATCACATTACAGTCGATTTTGGCGCTCTTCTGGAGGTGTGTGGTGGTTACGTATTACCGACAATATCGCCGGTAGCTAAAATGTTTTGTGGAAATTATAAATAATTTTTACACTTATTACTTCTAATTTGGCTTTGCGATGGTTACATTGGCACGATGGTTGATTTTTAGTTGCTATGCATTGGATCGTATGCTAAAGAACTAGGTAAATTGCTCGTGATTGCACGTTCGGTCTCATTGACAGGCCGAGAAAGATACTGTTATATGTAATAACGATATGTTCTATATCTGATAACTGTAACCTCTGTCTTATCATCCTTCTAAGTACTGACTACGTCCATCGTCTTCGTCAGCCTATAGCAGTCCACTGCTGGACATCACACAAGGTCAAAGAATCCCTTGCCCGTCGGCTAATGCTGGTAGTCTGCACCCGAGATATTTACCAACCCATCATCGTAATAAAAACGATAACCATTAACCGCAGTAAAATATAATAATAATAATTCATTTATTCGCGTAGACAACATTGATCCATTATATGTTAGTAAGCTTAAATTCTAGGAGTTAGTAGAAATTAATAATATTAAATCAAATTACAACAAATAAATTAAATCAAATTAAAATAAATTAAATTGATTCACTGCCATGCATCTTTTTATTAGACATTGCCAGATAGGGGAGGCAATGTCTTCCGCCACAACCTTCAGTATGCTGTTGGGACTGCGCCTCACCGCTCCAACTAATGTTGCCGTCTTTTTCCTGATGATGGCTGAAAAACCATCAGTTTGGTACTGCAAACATCTCCGAGGCACTGCAAAACCGGGGTAGTCCCAGCAGCATTCTGAAGATATTGTTATATTGGATACGCAGGGCATCCATCGATCTGTTGGTGTAGCTAACCCATAGATTCCCCGAGTAAAAACCTTGACAGTACGCTTTAAAGAGTGTAATCTTAACGTCGTCAGAGCAACGGTAAAATCTACGGGTCAGCATATTACCTCTGACCGATAGCGCTCTGCGCTCCCTCTCAATATCCATATTGTCTTTATGGTCGTCGGTAAGAATGTGCCCCAGATATTTGAAAGCTTTTACACGTCTAATATTTACTCCATTTAAGGTGAAAATGAGTAAGGACGGGGTAAAACGCTTACCGGCGGCCCCAAAGATCATATATTCACATTTTTGCACATTGTATCGAAGCCCATGCGCACCAATATATTTCTCACAAACTTTTAACATCTCCCTGATCGATCCAGCACTAGGGCCCAGCAGTACCATATCGTCTGCGTAACTGATGTTGTTAACGCTTATACCCCCTATTCGACAACCAACATGCATACTGCTGCTGCTAAAGACGGATGATTTAGCGCAGTGGTAAGAGCTTAAGTCGCTCCGCCCACTGTGTCTAATAGTCGCGGGTTCGATTCACAATTATTTGTTCCCGTCTGGGTATTTGTGTACGTGAATTTTTATGTTTGTAAATGCACCCACGATACAGGAATAAAACCACGTGTGGGGCTACGTATTAAAACAAAATTGTTTAAATTGTCATATATTCTTTTATGTAGTAAAACACAATTACACAGCCGCAATTCGCTCTGCATGCGATTAACAACGTTCTCTTAAGATCCGATGTGACGTGGGAACATATGTGTGATAGAAGCATGCAATGCTAAATTCGCGTACACGACACGTATTAAACCAGCGGCGTGATCAAAGAGTGTGTATTGTTAGATGGGTGGCCCGAGTTAGAAAATATAAGCGTTTTAAACCGAATAGTGTTGGCCATGGCTTGATGCCGACTAATGCCAGGTTTCAATATTCAACTCATGCATTTATTTACTCATAGAAGTAGAATTTTGACAGATTTTCCAGATTTTCCATACAAAATATGTCGAAATTCAATCCCTAGTAGGCAATTCTATCTATATATATATATATATATATATATATATATATATATATATATATATATATATATATATATATATATATATATATATATATATATATTGAATTAAATATTAAAACCAGCTGTAAGTCAGAGCGTAAGCCGCAGCTTCTTTCATTAGATTAAGAAGTGAAGGTTTCTGATGGTATGTGCATTTATGCATACAAACGTAGTAAGACCCAACGGTAAAATTTATGATTGTAAATCACCCAAAATACTGAAATAAATCCTATGTGGGACAGTGGTATTTTTTTAAATGTGTGAAATGGAAAATCATTAATATTTCTCGTTTATTTTAAACAAATTGTGACAGCCTATGGAAACCTTTGATTTTATTATTTATAAAGATAGGCATCTTATGTTAAAAGTTTCCTTAAAATAAGGAGAAAAGCTTATTGCTTTATTGAGACTAAGCGGCCATAACTCAACTATCACCGAGTTCGAGTTAAAATTTGAATAATAATTCCCTTAAGTTACTTACTACCCTTAACTATATTCATTTACGAAACATCGAGATAATGTTAAAAATAAACTGCGATAGTATTCTTAAAAATAAACAATGTTATTACTTTATATTTATTTATCTTGAAAGAACCTGTTGGAACTCTATACTCTCTGTCCACCCCGCTAGGAATCTGGCGTGATGATATAGATATATAGATTGATATTTATTTCAGCTACAAAACGATAGAATTCTGTCCCGCTACCGCCTATATATTGCGCACCGTAACGTTAGTTAAACACAGATTAAAAAGCGCGTCTCTTATACGATAGTGTGTAACAATTGTGTTTAATGGGTGGTGCCTACCGCTGCTCTCCCACGCTGCGACCCACCGTGACGGTTCCATTATGTATTTTAATAAATACTACTTATGTAATAATTATTATAATTTCTCTTTTATGTTTCGGGGTCAAAACACGAGAAAAAAAATGTGGAATATAGTGAACGGCGCTCATTACGCTGTGCGACCGCGGTGTTCTTAGCAATCATGAAGGTAAAGCAGCGTTCGAATCGGTCTGTCTGAGATGGGTGACCGGGTGGCTTTGGCTGAAAACCAGGGCTAGGGGAGACTTTATTCCCCTCCAACATATGCTGAGCCCAATGTCTTTCGGCACAGCTCACACCGAGGCAAACGTCACAAGTAGCAGTAGCAGTTTATTAGTCTTTCTTCGTTTTTCTTTTTTTGTAACTGCTCATATATTTTTTGAGGTTCGTATGTGTGATGTGCTGAATAAATATTTTTTCTTTCTTTCTTTTCTTGACCGTTTTTGGCATTTTTATATTCGAGCGTCTCCGTTCTTTAGAAGGCCCGGTAAGCCGTTGGTAGCGGTAACCACTTAATGCAGTACTCGTGAAGCCAAGCTGGAAGCCTTATAGGTGGCTTGATAAGTTCCACCAGCAGGTGGCTACAAACCTGCCTCCACTGCACCACACTGGCTCAGCGTGGTGTATGACCTGATTTGTCTCACCTCGATTTGCGAAAGAAGGTAAAGGCCTTCGATATATTTCCACTGCTGGCTCTCACAAATCGAGGTGAGAGAACTTATAAATCCGCCTACAAGGCTTCAAACTTAACTTAATGACTACCACATTTAGTGACAACCGGGACCAACAGCTTAACGTGCCTTTAAAGCACAGAAACGTTCAAAATTGCATTCGCCACAAATGATAATCCATCTCAGACTGACCGAGGCGTACGCTGCTGCGAACCCGCTTTTCCCCAGGGTTTCGAACGTCTCAAAAGGTAAGGAAAGACTCCTAGATATTTAAAATGAACCTTAGACTTTTTCAATTTAATATTCGATGGCTTGTTCTGGTGGTTAAACTGTAGGCCGCTCCGCTCACTGGATCGATCCCTGTTGGGGATAAATGACCCACAAATGTTGGATTCAGTCTGGGCGTTTGAGTATGTAAAATTTCGTGTTAAAAACACACAACCTAGATTTAATCCTGAATCTTAGGGATACGTTTGGATACGTTTAAAAAGAAACATTTTTGTAAATTTTCAAGTGATTACTCAGATGTCGTACATAATTGCCAGTGAACACGCACTAATATGGTAATCGGAATCGTTTAACTGTGTCCATTCGGACCGCCTAACAGTTTAAATTTTGAAATTTTCATTTAGTTTATCTAATCTTATCGCGGTGATAAATATGAGCGCGCGTTGATGTCTTTTCTCTTGTCATTGGAAGATAGTGAATGATTTTTTAAACTAATTTATTTGGTTTGATTTTTATATTATGTAGTACTAATCAGAATCTATCTATATCATCACACCAGATCCTTCGCGGTGCAGACAGAAAGTACTCATCAAAATCATGATAATTTTTATTCGTTTATTTATGAATAGTTATGAAAGTATGAAAAATTCTACCACCACTTTCTAGTAAATAATTTTAATGAATACATAAAACCTATTGTCTTATCACATTTTTTTTCTATTTTGAAACAGTTAGGTTTAATAATATGAGTAATAAAATTAAAGAAAAGAGTTTGAATCTAAGAAATGTAAAAAACATGACTATATTTTTGTATATTTTTAAAATTTGTTGCTGTGTATAAGGAAACATTACTAAATAAACCATAAATACTCATGTTATTCGTGTATACTCAGTGAACAATTGAATAGGTTCAGGATGTAAAATTCAGATAATGATATTTGCAATCCCCTCTAGCCGTTAATGACCTATATCCAATAAAATATTAGAAAATAGAATTATTACCTCTACAAGTTCAATGAATTAAATACAAAAATAGAATTATTAAATTAAAATAACGACTCACCTTTACTTCCAAATATAATAATAATTCTTGATTTTAAATTCAAATGTTCATTATTCAATCATCGAAATAAATACACTCCTATATTAAAAAAAGTCTAAAAACAAACTGCAACAGTCCTTAAAACCTCTTTACACACTTCAAAACTGGCAACCAAAAAAAAATGTATTTAAAACTATCACACTGCCACACAAGGGATACGTATTCCGAATTTAAAAAGCGTGTGTTTCGTTCCGAGCTTTGCGCGTAAGCTCGCTACGATGCGCGGAGCGCTTGTAACAGAACGGACCGTGTCCTATCGGCCCCGCCTACCGCGAAACGGAACGGAGGGGATACACCTCTTAACGTCTTCACACTTCCCTCATACCTACTAGAAAGACCAGCTTCATCTGACCTGCACCCGCCTCTCTTTCCACACAAATCAATACGTCAACCAGGAAACCGTTGGAGTTACGAAGTTCTTTTTATATCGGACGACGTTTATAACGGATTAATATACGGTACAGATCAATTTAAACTCTATGTGTTTGAAATAAAGGTGGTTTAATAACGTTGAAGGGTTTGTCAGTGAATGTATCTGGTATTCGGGGCGGAGAGCTGAAGACTTGAATAGATAACGGATATAGATGCGTAATAAATGTAGGTATAGAGTATTTTGTTGTTATGAAATCGTTGAAGTTGTTGGGTATCGTGTTATAATGAAAATAGACGAAATATGGTTTGTTTTGATTCTGGGTGGCTAGTGAGTTAGGTTAGCATATTTTTTATAGAATAATGCGTTTACTCTAGATATATTAATAATATTAGCCCTGTTAAAAACCTGTCCCACCGGTGGGCCTGGGCCTCCTCTCAAACTGAGAAGGTTTAGGCCATAGTCCACCACGCTGGCCCAGTGCGGGTTAGCAAACTTCACACACCTTCGAGAAACTCTTAGGCATAGGCGTTAATCTAGATATTATTTTTATTTTAATGACATTAATTTCATCTGTACTGTAACTGTAACTTAATCTGACTGTAAAATAGAATTTAGATACCCTACGTAAAATAACAACATACAGCATAGCTATTTATAAAAAATATGTAACACTATATATGAATTGTTTAAAGAAATAATGACAAAACAGATATCGAAAAAGTGATAATGCAAAAGTGGTAGGATGTAGGTACCGGGACAGGCCTTTCTTTTTACGTGGGGAAATCCTCATGGATTTCCGCCAGCCTCGGGGGAAGCTGGCGGGGCATGTCGGACTCTTACCGACTGAAACTCCACGGTGGCCGGCATCGACACTTCGGGGAGGGGCTTCGGGATCTCCGTTAGGATCACACCGGTACCCCTCTGTATCGTGCTCCGCAGAGCCCGCCTTCGGAGAGGGAGCCTATGGGCCCGCTCCCTCCTACAGCGCCGCGGTGCTCACGGCGGCATTAGCCACACCACGCCGCCGTTCTCCTCGGGGTCGCACGTGAAGGACGCTTAGAGCCCTTAGCGTCCCACGACTCCCAGGGCCCCCTGCAGATATCGGTGATATCGGGGTCCTCCGTCAGATGTTACGGCGGGCGACAAAAGTTAGCCCTTATTATAAAGTCCCGAGCTATTGGGCTGTGCCTTCGTCCCGGCGCCGTTGCCTTCGCCGAGCGGGATCGGTCCTCTCCCGATCCAGCTCGGCCTCCTCCTTTCGGGACATTACTGTCTCCCAGAAGGAGGATACGGCCCCCCACGCCGATCCCCCTGCCAGCATAGCCGCTACTACTGCCGGCAGGGAGAGGTCTGGTCCGATCCGGTCGACCAGGATCCGCCTCTCCGAGGCCCACGCTGGCCACAACGGTGACAGCTCGCTGTCACCTCGCGTCCGATCTTGCTCAGATAATCACCGAAACAGCCGTGACCGGTAATTATCTAAGCAAGCCTGTAGTTGATTCGCCCACTCCTCCGCTGTTGCAGGGGCTTCAAAGAATGGCAGGATGGTTTGGACGACGCGCTTGCGCCCGATGTGCTCCTGGCTAAGCCTCGCGCGCCACTCCTCCAGAGCGCGTCATCGTTCTTGCTGTCTGATTTCGAGCACGGGCACGCACTCGCCGCTTTGACGGACGACGTGAGTCCGGTCATAGATCCTCGCGTCCATGTCCGCCAGGATATCGGGCGGCGGAAAGCGTGCCTGGAGGGTTGCCGCCTCGAAGGATACGGTCCGGTATCCTCACCGGGCAAACCTACACTATCTTACCATGATCAAATAGACCGTGTCTTATCTGAAGAGCAAGTCAAGAGTCACCGCAACCAGCATGCGTGTATGAGACGAACTATGAGAGTGGAGGAAGCCAGACAGGGTTTGCCTACCCCGCAAGGGATCTGGTGTGATAATATAGATACATAGATTCTCCAATATAGAAAAAATGCGTTTTATTTAATTGCAAGCAGAGCCAACTGTGAGTGTTAAAGACACAGGACGTGTAGTTATGTGTTATGTAGAGACGGCGTAACGACTGTCCGTGAGTAAACACCGTGACCAATGTCGTCTGTGTCCTGCCATGCATTGTGTGGTGTAAGTTATAAACGAGAGAACATTGACTTACCACCCAAATGGTACAAGAGAGCATTGACTTACCATCCAGATGGTAAGCCAAGACTTTTTCGCGTGAAACTAAATTTTGGTGGTCGTGATTTGTATCTTGTACGCAAGTCAACGGTTATGCAAGTCTGCGGTTGAAAACCGGGCGCAGTGGCGTACCTTGGGAGATACCTATGTCCAGCGGTAGACTAATAATGGCTGATAATGATAATGCATGCATAATAATTAAAGCGGATTTTCTCGTTTCTTACTTTTGTCACGGTATGCCATGCTGGGATGTAAGTCAAAACAGCCATATCACGGCTATGGTAATAAAATCCATTATATACATTCGTCTTGTCGCGCCACTTGTGCTAGCTGGATCATTACTGGGTGATTTCAATGAGATTCGTCACATTCGTCACATAGGCTTTTATAGCATTGAATATACATGTATATATTGGATATACTATACGTCGAGCTATATACGAAGAAAAATTGCTTGAACTTTCATTATTAAACCAGTGAATTTGGAGTTTCATGACCCACTTCCCCAAAAGAACTGAAAATTTGAACCGATGGTAGACCCAAAGAGCTTATGAGGCAGAGTCTTAATCGACCACTATCTTTCTTCTTTATCTACCAAAGAGTAAAGGAATATAATAGCTCTCCACTATTATTTTATAATTTTATTCTACATAACAACGAGTGGCAGACGGCAGTTTTCTAACAACGGTTATCAATTGCAACTGTTGTCATACTACTGCTGTCTATAAGCTAAGTTGGAAGCCTTTGGACGATTCCAACAGCTCTGACAGTAGGTTAGCCACTACCAACACAAAAATAAAAAGAATAAACTAAAGAAAGAAAGAAAGTAATCTTATCACTTACACCACACAGCATGACAGACACTCGGGCGTGTCCCACGCCGCTCTGTACCAGCAATTAGACGTTTACACTCGATAAATAAATGTAACCATACACGACACTGACGGACAACGTCGTACGGAGATATAGATATAAATATTTTAACTGCCCTTAATGAATACCTAAAATTACGGTACGTTAAATTATTACTGAAAGCGTTCTCGTATAAAAACAATAATATATTTTTTCATATTCCGGTTAAAAATACAGTCTGATTTTTAACCAGAATATGAAAATATATACACCCACTATAGTAGAAAAATTAAGAAACCGTTTTAATTTTTCCTTTTAATATTGTTAAGTAGGGAAATGTTGTATTAAAAATACGTTATGTGAGGGAGAAACATTTTTTTATATAATAATATTAGCCCTGTTAGGAACTGTCCCACTGTTGGGCACGGGCCTTCTCTCGAACTGAGAGAGCTTAGGCCACAGTCCACCACGCTGGCCCAGTGCGGGTTGGTGAATTTCACACACCTTCGAAGAAACTCTTAGGTATGCAGGTTTCCTCACGACGTTTTTCCTTCACCGTTAAAGCAAGTGATAATTAATTTTTAATCGAAAAGAGAGAGGTGCGTGCCTGGGTTTGAACCCGAGACCTCTGACTTTGCAGTCCAACGGTCTAACCACTAGGCTATCACTGCTTTTTAACATTATAAAATACCACCATGACGCCTATACTTTCTAAAAATTGATGACGTTTGGGGTCCTGATGCAATAAATGCTGGCCCTTCTATACCTGGTACAAGTTCCAATATTTTTAACCCAATAAATTTAAAACCTTTAAATATAATAACTTATATTTTAGTTGGTCGGTTGGTTAGACTGCCTCGTTGGTCTGGTGGCAAAGCGCATCGCTTTGTGATCACGAGGTCCTGGGTTCAAATCCTAGGTCGGACAAATGTAGTTTTTCTAACGAAAAATTCCCAGTATGAGTCTGGAGTCTGGAATTGTGCCCGGTATATGGCAATAGGCTCGCCCCCTATTACATGGGTCCTAACATCGTCGGCGAAACGTGGGTGTCCTCAGTACACCTCTGCCACCCCCTCTGGGGAATATAGGCGTGACGGTGTGTTTTATATTTTAGTTTTTCTACTTGAGAAGTTCACACTTTGCTCTAGAAGTTAAAAAAAAAAAAAGTAGTTTAGTAAATGCTAGTTATAATAGTTTAGTTTAATATATGCAGCTGATTTTTAAATAGAGCTTAAGCCGCTCAGCCCACTGGATCTAATAGTCCCGGGTTCGATTCCCGCACGGGACTAATTTTTGTGTGACCCACAATTATTTGTTTCGGTCTGGGTATTTGTGTATGTGAATTTTCAGTTTGTTAACACACCCATGATACAGGAATAAATCCTAGTGTTTTTTTTATAAAAAAAAACTTGGTAATCTAATATTTTTTTATAATTGCATTGATGTGTATCATTTTAAAAGTAGTTTTTTTCATGATGTGATTAATTATAATTGATTTTCTCTTTTTTTATGTTATATATTTTTTCTTTTTACATTTTTTTTATGGTGGTATACATATGTATTTCTTTTTTGTGTACATTGTCGTGGGTTACTATCTAGAACTAAATTTAGTTACTTGTTCTGATTGTAATCGGCCTATATACCTATTTAATAAATAAATAATATATACAAACATACTTGATTCTTGTCAAAAAATATACCAAGTAGTATGTAAGTAACCAAAATTAAGCTAAATTAATATAATAAAGTGCATTTCCCAGGTGCAAGCAATTAGTGCACCAAAGTGTTCGCGAGCCGCGTGCGCGTGCGCCGCCGCCGCCCGGCTCTATCTCGGGAGCAATCTGCGTTTGTGGCCACCCTCAAATTATAGGGGAATTACTGGACATTGTGCGAAGACACGATATAACTAGGGACTTGGCCCCTTATCAACAATTTAGTAAAAAATAAACAAATAGGTCAGTCTAACCAAACAATATAAGTTGCTCTGGCTGGATCTGCTTAGTGGATGTCACGTTCCGATCTAGTGGTAGATGTGAAAATGTTCATATCTTTATGTTTGAATGGGCTTTTTAATGGGCTTTGACTTACTAATGCAAGTCAAAGTCAAAAATAAATTATTTCAAAATACCCGCTTATTCCTAATAGACAAAAAAATTTTTTGATAGAAAAAAGAATAAGTGCTAATAGCAGTAAACAAGAACTTCGAACAACATTTTTAATCTTCATATTCCCTATCCCTATATTCCTCAAATAAGAGTAGCAAAACAGCATTGTGTACCATCTTTATTACGCCGACGCAGTTCCCGTTATAATAAAGGTCATTACATCGAGCAAAATTCCAGCCTCCGGACCACAACATCATTAGTAATATATCGTTCGAACTTAAATTCGACAATACCCGGTGATTGCCAACCAGATCATGCATCAAGAGTATCTACTACTTTATCAGCCAAAAGACGTCCACTGTAGGATAATGGTCTTCCCAAAGATCGCCAGAACGACCGGCTTTGTGTTGTACTTATCCAGCGTTTGCCCAAGGTCTTCCAATAAGTGGTCGCCACTTGAGAACCTTTTTACTTTTTTTCCCGGGGAAAATCCTACATAGGATTTCCGCGAGCCTCGGGGGAAGCTTGCGGGGAGTGTCAGATTCCTACCAAATAAAACCCCAGGGTGGCCGACAGCAGCACTTTGGAGGGGCTCCGGGATCTCCGTACGGAACGCACCGGTGTCCCTCTTGTGCCGCGCTCTGAAGAGCCCGCCATCGGGGGGAGACTTGATGACACGCTCCCCCCGCACCGACGCCGTGCTCAAGACGACGTGGGCCACACCACGCCGCTGTCCTCCTCAGGGCCGCAAGAACCTTGTTACCTAACCTAACCTTGAAAAACGACTTTCATCTTAACCAATAACGCGGCAATCTAACAACTTAATTGACTGTTTACTGTTAACTTGGGTACTTTCTTACTTACCTACTTGCCTCGTGTAGAGGGCACTAGGTATATTTTAATAATAACAATAAAAACTGTGCGTATACGAGTATTACAGTGAAATAAGCTGGTTGCTCTTTTAAAAATGAGAGTTTTACAATTCTTTTAGTATAAATTGAATTTATGGAGGTTGGGAATAATCAAAAGTCAAATGCGCCAAGTTCAAAGTTTACGCGTGATCATGAACATCGCACGTAAAATTGAAGAAGTCGCAGGCATCTGCCTTCCGTCCCCGAGCACCAATTACACAACAACTACAAAACATAGCCATTTTAACAACTTTCTTTTTGCCAATACAACGGACGTCAAACATGTTAAAATGAGTTACTCCTGAAGTGTCGGGCCTAAATTTAAATGGGCAACTTTTTTGCTAGGTTTTCATAAAATTTGTATTTAGATGCGGTCCATTTAGAAACGTCATTTGGGTTGTCAATATTATTGACAGTAATATTGAAAAAACGTATAGTATATTTTTTTATTGAGTTGCTATCATTAAAACGTAAAAAATCTTTGACCTTGACCAAACGCTTTAATTCTGAATACCCATGTGTGCATCCGACACTCGGGGGTTAACTGTTTTACCTAATTTCTACAATTGTTTTACTGTAATCTGATCTGTTGAATTGTTCCATTGATAGATTTATTTATTTTCATTTATTTGGGCAAACAAACGATTATGTACAGAACTTAAATAAACTTAGCTATATAAAAAAGGCAGTGATAGCCTAGTAGTTAGACCGTTGGACTGCAAAGTCAAAGGTTTCGGGTTCAAACAAAGGTACGCACCTCTGTCTTTTCGAAAGCATGTGCGTATTAAAAATTAACTATCACTTGCTTTAACGGCGAAGGAAAAAATCGTGAGGAAACCTGCATGCCTGAGAGTTTCTAGAGGGTGTGTGAAGTTCGCTAACCCGCACTGGGCCAGCGTGGTGGACTATGGCCTAAACCCTCTCGGCTTGAGATGAGGCCCGTGCCCAACGGTGGGACAGTTTCTTAACAGGGCTAATGTTATTATTATTATATACAAATTGGTACATACACAACCAGCATCGTTGCGTCGATCCACAAGTGGGTATTTTAGTGCAGTTTTTCGTGTATTTAAATCCATTATGCGAATAAATTGTGAATACCGAATTCTAAGATACTTAAAAGTGCAATCGGATCCATTATTGGATACACTTACTTCTTGTGTATTGTGTTGAAAAGATATATCATGTAATTTTTTTTTTCTAAAAATGTGTACGTCCTTTTTTTCTAAGAATGTGTACGTAGGTACCGGGAAAGACTACCTTACCATGACCGAAAATACTGTAAGTATCTTGACTGATTGGCAAGTTACGACTTCGTAACCGGCGAGCGCGTATGTGACGAATTATTAGAGTAGAGGAAGCCAGAGAGATCTGTAAGGAAAAAGCCTGTTGCATTTCTGTACCTTCTGCCTACCCCGCAAGAGTTATGACGTCATAATATGGATAGACAGGTTGCGAGAGAAAAACCTACAAAATTAATGAAGGAACTATATGTTTGTTGTTATTTAAATAAATTAAAATTATCTACTCGAAGGCAAAAATGATGGTGTGGAGCAATGTATTTGGCAAAACAAAAACGAAATGATTTGTTAAATGTAGTAGTTTGCTATACGATTACTATTTCAAATTACTCTGATGGTCTCTTCCGGAATAACAGTCGTAACACATACTAAAAATATTGTACAAATATTTATGTTTATAATACATTTAAACAAAAATAACCTTTAAACAAAAATAACCTTTTTAAAAATACCACATCCGCAACCTACAAATCAAAAATCGCCCCCAACTTTAAGCTTACAATCCCAAATCAAACTATTCACTTCCAACCTTATTCAATTACCGCCCAACTAGGACAGCGAGACAGAGACACCTTATACAAAAGCGTTCACGAGTGAAGAGGACGTGTATATTTTTCTCGCCACGTTTCCTAAAAAGGCGGGTTCAAATAGATAAGTTTTGAGATATGTTTCCCATCCAAACGTGTTTTTATTTCTCTGTGTTACGGTCGAATCGAAGAAGGTCGCTAATTAACCCGCCAGCTATAATAAGTCTTTAGTATTGTTATTGATTTTGCTATTGCCACTTCTTTTATACAACGTGTATCGTAAATATTGCAAGACCTCAGACACCCTAATTAGATAATTGTTTCACAAATTTGATGGAAAAACTAAATTTCCTAGTTTAATGTTTTTTTACCAACGCTGTTATATGGCAGCGAGAGCTGGGTATGTAAGAAGGAGAATGAAAGAAGGATCAATGCGGTGGAAATGCGAGCTCTGCGGAAGATGTGCGGGGTGAAGCTGACCGACCGTATTCGCAACAGCGTAGTAAGAAAGCGAGTAGGTATGACAGATAGTATCGGTGTAAAGATGAGAAAGGGTATGTTTCCTTGGTTCGGGCATATAGAAAGAATGTCCGAAGAAAGAATGACAAAACTGATATACAATGCCAAAAGTGGAAGGATGTAGGTACCGGGGAAGACCTAGACTATCTTACCATGACCAAATAGACCGGGTCTTATCTAAAGGACAAATCAGGAGTCTCTGTAAGCGGTAAGCGTGTATGTGACGAACTATGAGAGTGGAGGAAGCCAGAGAGGTATGTAAGGAAATAACCTGTTGGAACTCTGTACTCTCTGCCTACCCCGCAAGGGATCCGGCGTGATGATATAGATAGAGATAAAGTTTTTTTACCCTTTTTTAAGAACGTTTATACCCCAATTATTAATCAATGAAACTTGTACGTGTATGTGTGCGTATTGAGAAATACATTATAGAAATGCATTTGAAATCTCCGTATTGCTCTGAATTAAAAAATAAATTCAGTTTGTTATAGCGCACTGAAGGAGTAACAGATTTTTTGCAAATAAAAAAACTGTAAGATACATTAAAAATAAATGGAGTCAATTTAGTTATCGGTTTAGAACAAACTACTTTCAGGTCTTGCGTTAATTATGTTACACCTTGTATATTAACCGGTTGGTTTTATTATAATTTAGCTGTTTCTTGCGGGTTTGTACTCGTTTATTTCTGTATATAAATAGGCAAGTATAAAAAGGTAAAGGTACGTGATTCTATCCGGCAGGAACTGGTAACATTTCCAATTCAAAAGGTAGCCACACCGTCACGCCTATATTCCCTAAGCAAGGGTGGCAGAGATGTACTGTGTGCACCCACTTTTCGCCGACTATGTTAGGTCTCATGTAATAGAGGGCGAGGCCATATACCAGGCACAATTCCAGACTCCGGACTAAGACTGGGATTTTTTTATTAGAAAAATTAAATTTGTCCGACTCAGCGCCTATAGCCAAGTTGACACTCTACAGTCGTTAACGCTAATAGAAAGCGGAAAATGTATGGGAATGACATTTTGCAACGAAAAGTCACGTGGTCAAAACAATGCGCTATCGATTGCGACAAGAAAATCGAAACAAAACGCTTGCAACTTGTCTAGGCCCTCAGGACTTATCCCAGGATCTCGTAGTCGCAAAGCACTTTATACGCAGTTAAAAAAAATAATCACCGCCTCGTAGCCTATTATAATTGCTGTACGGCAAAATACAAAAGGTAAGAATTAAATTTTAACTGAATTCCCTGTAGGTAAATACAGCGCACTCCTATTAAAAAATATATGGCGATTCCATCCTACAGAAACTATGTACTTTTCCGAGATAAAAGTAGCACGTAATAATTTCCGAAAAATCTTCTATCATTCATTGAAAGCTCACTTCAGCCGTTCCGGTGATTAGCCCAGACAAAAAATAGACAGACAATCAACATCATAAAAGATGCATGCAACTCGAAAAGAAATTGCTATAAAATCACAAAAAGACCCCTTAATTTTATTTATTTGTATTCCTTCGATCTGGTGATTAATGCGGCAGGGCACTCGGGTAGAGACGGACGCCGGGGGGTTTTAGTGGGTGTGAGCCCCACATAACTGCCACATTACCATAGTCCGCGATGTGGCAGAATGCGCTAGGTATTTCCCACCGTTACAAAAAAGGTATTCATAACCAAATAGCTAGTACTCGTATGTATGGATAACATACCTATAAGCCAAACTCCGGACTGTGACTAATAAGGTTCTTATCTATCTATCTGTCTATACCATCACGCTAATTCGGTACTAGGCAGAGAGTACAGAGTTCCAACAGGTACACGCTTGCCGGTTACGAAGGGTCTTGACTGGCCTTTCAGATAAGACACGGTCCATTTGGTCATGGTAAGATAGTCTAAGTAACTACTAATTTTTCGATAGAAAAAACCTACTTAGTCTGACCTAGGAATCGAACCTATGACCTCGTCATTGTCCGCACTTCGCGCCACGGATCAACGTGGCATTCGGCAAGTGCGCTGTTTCTATTAAAATATCCCGTTATCTTTCTTTTTTTTCTTTAAAGTAAAACGTAGCATTTTTTGCATATGACATTCTTCTATGCCTGCCCGTTGGTCTGGTGTCAAATCCTGGGTCGGACAAAATTCACTTTTTACACCGTCTGTAGGGGTGGCAGAGGTGAACTGAGAACACCCACTTTTCGCCGACGATGTAAGGTCCCATGTAATAGGGGCTGAGCCTATTGTTATATACCGGGCCCAATTCCAGACTCCGGACTAATACTGGGAGTTTTTGTTAGAAAAACTATATTTGTCCGACCTAGGATTTCAATCCAGGACCTTGTGATCACAAAGCATTTTGCTTTGCCACTAGACCAACGAGGCAGTAACTATTATAAAGTAATAAATTACGAAATATATTTTCTCTTTCTCTCTCTATCCTAGACATGTCAAAGCTTTTTCATTACGTAGCCACGTGCTTGAAAGTGATAAAAAAACGACATTAACGGCATACACGTACACCTTTGCCGACCGGTCCAACTAATTGATTATAAATTACGCGTTTCTTCATAGTTCCACCTTTTTTGGGTAAAGATTACGGTAGTTAAGCTGTTTTTTTTATCTTGGGTGCATTTTATAGCCGACTTCTTGATGTGGAATGGGAAGCACGTGTTTAAAGTTATAGTGGTCAATAAAATGTCTTGTAGAAAATTAATTGTGTGTGCATATTATTGGAACATCACTATGCGGCGGCGGCCGCAGGACGCGGGACAAATCCGGCTCGAAGGACCATGGAAATGATGAGGACTATTCTACGGGTAGGAAATAAACGGAGATTGAGCAATGGAATGTATAATTTATTATTGTTTTACAAGATTTTGTTTTTGTAATAAGCAGTCAAAATACTTCCACTGAAGACCTCGCCTAAACACCGCCACGACCAGCATATTGATATACGCTTTTAATTTTTAGCTATCAGCTTTAATAATAGGAAATAGTAAGAGAAACGATAATGTGATGGGGGTTTTATTTATAACTTTTTTTCAAACTTTATATTTATTTTCATTTTGTTTCCTATTTTTTATATTTTCTTTTTATATTGACACAAACTACAATCAGTAGAAATATAAATATGGCTAATGGCGTTCATGTGTTTTTTGATTATATAAGTAAAATAATAAATAAACACCGTCACGCCTATATTCCCAAGGCGGGGTTGGCAGGGGTGTACTGAGTACACCCACTTTTCGTCGACGATGTTAGATCCGATGTCACAGGGCGAGCCTATTGCTATATACCGGGCACAATTCCACCTATACTGGAAAGTTTTCGTTAGAAAAACAACATTTGTCTGACCTAGGATTTAAACCCAGGACCTCGTGATGCGCTTTGCCACTAGACCAACAAGGCAATCTTTTAAACTTTTATCTATTAATATTTTGTTTTCTATTTTTTTATATTTTCTTCTTATTTGTGTGTTATATTCGTTTTATTTACCGTGTATGACACGATTTATGAGAGTGGAGGAAGCTAGAGAGGTATGCAAGGAAAGAACCTGTTGGAACTCTGTACTCTCTGCCTACCGCGCAAGGGATATGGCGTGATGATATAGATAGACAAACTACAATCAGTAGAAGTATAAATACCGCAGTCGGCGTTCATGTTTCTTTTGAATAAATAAGTATTTTTTTGTTTGATTCGTATCCCCGTCATAAACCGTATCGCTGGTCCAATAGCGTATGATGTGGCTGGCTGGCTATGTATAACAAAAAACAAAACATTTGAAAAAAAAAAATTATGTTAAAATTATTATCGAATCAATAAAAACATTCTCGCTTACTCAAATATTCAGTTTAGCAGACTTTTTGAGATACAACCAAATCGTTCATTCATTATATAGATATTTAACAATCACTGCAGGTTAAGCAAAAACTTATTATCTGTCAACATTCACCTGTCAGAGGAGCATCTGAGATATTTTAATTTGATCATTTAGGGTTCCATACCTAAAAAATATTGGACATGCTACATAAAATTATATTGAGTTAGAAATTACGATTCTAATTCTTTTCTAATTGTTTAATATCTATTACACCAAAATTGACGAAGTAAAAACTGTTTTTGATTAAGATAACCAGATGTTAAATCAGGCGTATTTTTAATTTTAGAAAATATCGAATTTGTTTATTTTTTACCGACTTCACAAAAACAAGGAGGTTCTCAATTCGATTGTATTTTTTTTATGTTTGTTACCTCATAACTCCGTAATTTATGTACCGACTTGGAAAATTCTTTTTTTTTAAAGGGTATACTTCCCGTTTGATCCCATTTAAAGTTGCAATACTACCCCTACGGGTGGAAAAATAGGGGATAACATTTTTATGGGCTCGAATTTTATTGTATAGATTGAGTTATTATGGGTATCACCTCAATCTTGAACTTACATTACTATTAAACTAAAGAGAACAATCTAATATACAAGCTGTAACATAATAAACGCAGGACCTGAAAATAGTTTGTTCTAAATCGGTAACTGAATCGATTCCAACAATTTTAATGTATTTTTTTTTTAAATTTGCAAAAAATGCTTTTACTCCTTCAGTGCGCTATAAAAAATTAAATTTATTTTGGATTCATAGCAAGAAGAAGATTCTAACCGCATTCCTAAAACGTATTTCTCAAAACGCACACATACACGTACAAGCTTCATTGTTAATTGGGGTATAAAAGTGCTTTAAAAAAGGGTAAAAAGCTTTAAATTTGACAATTTGGTTTTCGTTTTGACTTTATGAAGCAATTCTCTAATCGGGGTGTCTGAGGTCTTGCGTTTATTATGTTACACCTTGTATAGTATATAAATAAAAATAATTAATTAATTCATCACACAAAATAGTAAAATAAATAACGTCTCAAACAAAGGGAAACCGACTTCATAACTAAAAAGCAAAAAATAAATATTCGTAGTCGGTGTACTAAGTAACCGAGTGCACCGACCGACTGGCACCGATTCAAATTTTATTTTTTGCTTTGTAGTTTTGAAGTCGGTTTCCCCTTTTTTAACAATTTTTTTTAAGAATACTCTTGACAGCATCAATTCATTGTCTAATAACACAATAGCTACTTCGTAAATGTCAACTATTTTTTCTCCATTTATTGCTTTTTATTTAGACTGATCAATAATTCTACGAAAATATCACAATCCGGTAATAAAGGTCCATTTTATTTTTATTAATATCAAACTTTATTTTAAAAACTAATCATTAATTTCATTAGGACAAAAGCCAATATTGAATTTATAATTTAAATACGGCTTGCGTTCTTGGTCTTATAGACCAAGACAGGACTGACCCCAAGCGACTGACTGAAGCCACTAGTCGATTAGGATAAGAGTACCAAGTCAGTGGAGGCGGTCGGTTACTTTTCTGTTCGGTAAATATAAAATTTTGTTATCGTCTATTCAACGTTATAATATACGGAACCTGCGGCTCGCGATTTATATAGCACTTGACTAGTCTTTAATGTTTTCAAGCTCATAACTGAGGCATCTTAATAGAACGTTTAGGATATTTGTTTTATTACTGTATGATTGGGAGGGATTAAGGAGCCAATTTAAATTGTATGAGGCAGATGTCGTTCTTGACGTATTTATCCGACCAACCGTATTTCTAAAGAAGTGGCTAGGAGAGTTTGAAAGTGTTTGCCGGGAATTGTGTCTTCGCTTTTATGTTCTACAGTACTTGGGAAGTACGTTGATGAAACGTAGATGTACCTACTATTCAATTTACTGTAGAAATAATTCTTGTGCACGTTTATAGTATAAACCGCGCCATAGCTGAGAAAAAGGCTGTCTACGGCAATTTGAAGTGAGAGAGGATATGTTATACTTTACCCCACGAACTCAGAGCGTCTAAGCCAGTTTTTAGCCAACTGTTAGAAACTTATCAAGCAGGCCATACGGGTTTTGACGGGGTTAAACATTTAGTAGTACCTAACCAAAGTGCTAAGACGCTCGAAATGAAAATGCCAGAAAAAGTCATTCATCTTAGATTGACTAGTCAGAAGCTGAATTAACTTGGTGGTCACAAGCATACCATGGTCGAGCACCTCCTTAAATAACATAAACTGAAATTATAAAAAATATGTATAAAGAAGAAGGAAGCTGTGATAGCCTAGTCGTGAGACCGTTGGACTGCAGAGTCAGAGGTCTCGAGTTCAAACCCAGGCACGCACCTCTCTCTTTTTGAAAGCATGTGCATATTAAAAATTAACTATCACTTGCTTTAACGGTGAAGGAAAACATCGTTTGGAAACCTGCATGCCTAAGAGTTTCTCGAAGGTGTGTGAAGTTCGCAAACCCGCACTTGGACAGCGTGGTGGACTATGACCTAAAACCCTCTTAATTTTAGCTGAGGCCGGTGCCTAACGGTGGGACAGTTTCATAACCGGACTAATATTATAATATTAAATGTATAAAAAATTCTTTTCGCAACACTAGGATTTACTATAGTAATGTGCGAATACAACAACGAATTTCACATGCATCTATAACCTAGACCCAAATGAAAATTTTTGGGTAGTAATAAAATATACTATAACGCCCAATAGTCTGTGCTTACTCTAAGAACTTAGTACGAACAGAGAAAGGTTAACGTAACGCTACTGAAAAGTCATGCTATCTCGTTCATGTTTATCTAGTTCATTTGTAGTGTGACAAGGATAGCCTTACAAACCGAATGACATTACGATATCGTCAATCTGTTCGTGCTAAGCCCCTCTGATTGCTGACACTATTTACTCCGCTCATAATTCCTAATACTTTATTACGCGGCCATTACATTTGTATATTTAATTAACACGGCTGTAATCACCCACAATTCTAATGAATAATAATGTCTCGACAATGGAATAATTTTAACATTAAAGCAAACATCGTAACAATTAGGATCATATTTACGTTATGAATGGTACAATTAATTTAATTTTCTATTTATTTATATTGTTGGGTGTAATAGTATAAGCGACAAAATGCATTTTTGAAGTGAAAACTTCTTTAGGTGCGTTGGGTATTTTATTGAGATGAAAAAAAACAATTGAACTCACGACACTGTTACCGTTACCGACACCTCGGTATATAAAAAAAAAAACAAGAATATGGCGGACGATTCAAAAACTACACACATAAATGTTCAAGTTTTTTTTTATATTGTATAGGACGCTCGTAGCGCCGTGCGACTGTGGTGTTCTTAGCGATCATCAAGATAAAGTTCGAATCGGTCGGTTTGAGATGGGAGACCGTTTGTAGCATTTTTCATATCAAAGCGTCTCCATTCTTTGGAAGGCATGCTAAGCCTTTGATCCCGGTTATCACTTAATTTGGTAGTCGTTAAGGCAAGTTGGAAGCCTTATAGTTCCCACCGCCAAGCTAGAGCTTTATGAGCGAGGAGTCGTTTTCAGGAGATTTCGAGGAAGATTATGAGACGTCCCTGCACAGCGCAACATGTCGCCGTCAACATAAGTGTCCTAGTTTATAAATTTTTATATATTATATGTATGTAAGTCTGTAAATTATATATTCTATGGGCCTGTAAGTTACACATAATTATTATTGTGAAACTTCAGTTGCCTGAAATAAATGATTTATTATTATAGGCAGCTTAATAAGTTCCAACAGAAGTCCATAAACCTGCCTTCACCATTCTGCACTGCATCCACGTGGTGGAATATGACTTAATATCTCTCACCTCGATTTGTGAGAGAAGGCATTTGCCCAGCAGTGGGAAAGTATAGGCTGACATTATTATTGACGAAATATTTATATATCCAGTTAGGAGCAGTTTTTTTAACGACTGGTCAGCGATTAACCCCTATCTCACCTAACGAAAAGTGACGACTGGGGCGAAGATATGGCTCACTGACTCAATCCATTCCGATCTCGGTCTTAAACCTATTCGCGCGTTTATTAAAAAGGCGACAACCCGATATTTCGCGAACGCACCCAATCATAGAAATCCGCTATCGTAGCCGCCGCCGACTAAGTCCCCTCCCATCATCCGCTACCGCCGTCCGCGGCATGTTCACTCCAACTCTCCCGATGCCCTTACATCCCTTCAGTCGGATACAGATACTGCACACAGGATCAGACACCGACCTCGTCGGCGAACTCGAAGAATCCCTTGCCCGCCGGCCGGTGCAGATTACCACGACGAGACACCTAGTATACGCCCTCTCCCATAGCGACTGCCCAAGCCGAGGCCGTTCCTCCTTGAGGCGTCCTTGAGCTAGTTGCCCCCTTGCCCTTCTGGTTCGAGCGTAGTGGTTGCGTGGTTGCCCTCTGGTACGGTGAAGCTGTAAAGGCCCCGCGGCCTACAGCGTAGATCATTCACACACAGACACACACATACACACACAAAATCACTGACTCAATAATAGCCTATTCTCTCTGAAATAGGCTCAGAAGACTAACATTAGACCAAGTTCTGAATCGGTATGATCGGGTTAGACCCGCCATTTCATAAGGCAACCCCTGGCAACAAGCCGGAATACGAGTGGGTCGCTTGGCTGCATGACTTTTCTTGGTGGGTGATGGCGCTTTTGTTGACGCTTGGAACAGTGGTTAGGAGCTTAGGCTACTACGCCCTTGAGTAATTGCGGGTTCGATCCCAGCACGGGACAAACGAAACAAATATGTGTGAGTCACACGACCCACAAGTCTATACCTTTAGTGAAAGATGATACAAATCGAAAATCATAGTTTGGAGAAAATCGACTTTAAAATATTATTTTACTCAAAGACTCAAGAAATAATTTTAAGTAGTTTCTTAATATTAACAAAAATTTGCACTTGATAATGATTCTTTTATTACTTTTTTGTGTAAATTGATGTTAATTTCCATAAATCATTACACACTTGGTTTCAGTTTAGTGTCAAAGTGGTGTTAAATGATTTAAGTATTTGACATGTAAAAAGCTATTTAAAAAGGATTCATTTATTGCATAACATTGGTACACTGATACATGTGTAATTATATAAAGGACATTGTCGAAAATTGCCCCAGAACCAACAAACATTTGACCTATGCCATCATTATTTATCTATTTTATTAAAATAATGGCAAATATCCGTATCTAACGGACAATTTGCAATCTAAAATGAATATTTTAAAGTATTGTGAGTACTTATATCGAAGTCGCCGACATCTTAGCGGAATGACAACACACAATATAACCTCATGTATTAATGGCTACTGAATTATAACCTCAAAATCTTATACTTTTAGTGCAATATTGCAATTCCCCCGCTTGTCCGTTTAATAATAAATGCCTATAGAGAATTTATGGGTGATTTGAAATCATAAAAGTATTTTTTCTTTGGTGTTGGTTCTGGGGCAAACAATGTCCTTTGCACCATATATATTCTATCTATCTATATCATCACGCCAGATTAGGAACCTTAGGAACATGGGGATCAGATTGAAAAATGGCGGATTTTATTCTGATGCGTAATGTTCAAAAATATGAAAAGTGTTAAAATAACTCGAGTTGTATTAGCTTTCACTAAAGGTACAGAAATATTTGTTTCGGTCTGGGTGCTTGTGTATGTGAATTTGAAGTTTGCAAACAAATAAAAATATAGTGACGGTACGTTTTCTTCAAATTTTTTAAGCCTGTGTCGTGGGTGCCTTTACAAACATGAAATTCTCATGCACAAAGAAATTTTACTTGTCTTCCTTCCAGTGGATACCTGATCTTCCTCCGAGAAGGCTGGGGATATTTCAAAATATTTTTCCCTCTTAAAAAGAAATAAGACACAAATATAATAGACAGTAAGTTCACATAAGAATTTACGAGTGGTCTTCACGTCAAATTACTGAATTCGTCGACGGCGCGATTGGGTCGGCAAATTGATCTTTAAAAATTTATTATTTTATTGTATCCGAAGGCGCTTCAGATTTTTCGTCTTCATTTGTTAATGAACGAAAGCGAATTGTGGACACGAGTGCAGGAAACTTTTAAGAGTTTCAAATTTTATAAACATAACCATTTGCTGATGTTTCGACTTGGCAGTCCAATGTTTGTTTTTGAAAAACTTACAATGTACATCGTCTTACATCTGAATCGTGTCTTTGAAGGTTTAAAAAGCGACCTAACTTCTGAATGAATTAATTAGTAAAAAATCTTTTACACACCCCGATTTTCGTAACAGCTGTAACATATTTATATGATTCACAGCTATTAACAGGTTTCGCTTTGGCTGTGTATGGGTAGTAAATTTGCAAAGGTCCTCGTGTAAGGCTCTTTATTTGGAGATTTACTCAAGTTTTCATCAGTTAATACAGAATATTCTTTACTCTCTGCCTACTCCGTAAGGTATCTGGCGTGATGTTATAGTTAGATAGATAAGAATACAGAAAATCGCCCAAAAAGAATTTTAAAGAGCCTCTGTCCTGTAACCATGGTAGGTATATTTTTTCATAACCGACGAACTAACTGCAGAATAAAATTGTGAGGAAACCCTCATGCCTAAGAGTTTCTCTCCAGTTTTTGAGTTTATTCTTTACAAAAAAAACATACTTAACAATCAAAACTTTATTAGTTTAGATTACTGTAAAGTTTTATAAGAATCCGTTTAGTATTTTTTGCGTGAGAGAGTAACAAACATACATCCATTCTCACAAATTTTTATTTTATAATATTAATAGGATAGATTCAAATGTCACGCCTATATTCCCCAGAGGTGGTGGCAGAGGTGTACTGTGTACACCCACGTTTAGGCTGACGATGTTAGATCTCATGTAATAGGGGGCGAGCCTATTGCCATATACCGTGCACAATTCCAGACTCCGGACTCATACTGGGATTTTTTCGTTAGAAAAACTACATTTGTCCGACCTAGGATTTTAACCCAAGACCTTGTGATCACAAAGCGATGCGCTTTTGCCACCAGACCAACGAGGCAATCATAGATTCAGATGTGATTCAGAATATACTCACACTACTCTCTGCCGCACGGAATAACTTTTCTGTGGTTTGCCATCTCTTATTCGAGTACATCGTTTATTGGTAGTATCTTCAAGTTTAAATTGAATGCCGCAGTGTGTCATCAACAGCTATTAGCTACGACTGCTAAGTCACGCAGGAACAGTTCATATGAGGCGAGAATACTTACATGAAATATGTACGGAACCCAAACAGGGTTCCGTACATATTTTGAACCGACTTCAAAAAGGAGGAGGTTCTATGTTTGTCTGTATTTATGCTTTTTATGTTTGTTTACCGAGATTTCCGTCAATTGTGGACCGATTTTGATGTGTTTTTATTTATGTTTTTGCTATAAAAGCTTGTTTTTACGTTTTTTTTTAATTAATATTATTTTGTGTCAATAGTTCATATTTGACCTATAGGACACTAGGGTATCAAAGACAAAACAACAAAAAAAAATATGGACAAAAAATCAATGGTACCCCAAAGTAGCCCAAAGCTGAATGTCCCAAACCGCGCATTATCGCTGCGCACGCGCTGGGTGCCCGCACCTGCGCGACGCATGCGCACACCACCCCGTAATAATTATTACGTGATTAGTACGTCGTTCGTTAATTACTAACGCATTAAACGTCTTTAAAAATTACCGCTCGATTCTAATACTAAGTGTAATGGATATCTGGTTGGAATAGGTGTTTGCATATGCTCCCTCAACATATTCTGTTATAGGATAATTTTAAATAATATCAGCTTATACTGCCCACTGCTGGACAAAGGCCTTCTCTCACAAATCGAGGTGAGAGAGATTAGGTCATACTCCACCACGCGGACCCAGTGCGGATTGGTGGAGGCAGATTTGTGGCCACCTGCTGTTGGAACTTATCAAGCCGCATTTTAAGGCTTCCTACTCGGCTTAATGACTACCACATTAAGTGGTAGCCGGGACCAACGGCTTCACGTGCCTTCCGAAGCACGGAGACACTCGAATATGAAAATGCCACAAATGGTCACCCATCTCGGGCCGACCGAGTCGAACGCTGCTTAACCTTGGTAATCGGTAAGAACACCGCGGTCGCACAGCGCTACGAGCGCCTAATTATAGCATTAATCATAATGAAGCGCTATTCCATTAAGCGCGAAAACCAAAACGGACCAGATAGTATTCCAAATTACGTTAAAAATTGCGTTAAAAATCAATTTTTTTTTTTTATTATTTCAAGATGGCTTCATTTTAAAGTACCTACCAGCAGGTATAGCATAAATCACCAGCAGCCAGAAGATCCTATTTCGTTGCCGATAACTTATACAAAAATATTTGTTTCGTTAAACTGATAAGAAGGGAAGGGAGAAAATAAAGGGAGGATTTTGTCCAAGAGTAGGACGATAATGATTAAAAATGTGTTTCGTTGTGCAAAATGTTTCTATATTAAATAGTTACGAAATTGGTCCAATTTTGTCCCTATCTATAATTTTTTCTATCTATCTATCTATAACATTACGCCAGATCTCTTGCGGGGTAGGCAGAGAGTACAGAGTTCCAACAAGTTCTTTCCTTACATACCTCTCTGACTTCCTCCACTCTCATAGTTCGTCTCATACACACTTGCCGGTTACGGAGACTCTTGACTTTTCCTTCAGATAAGACTCGGTTTATTTGGTCGTGGTAAGATAGTCTAGGTCTTCCCAGGTACCTGCATCCTTCCACTTTCACATTGTATAATTTTTTTATCACTATTATTTCAGTCTTGTTCAATTTTTCTTGCCAAAAGTACAACCTTTTTAATTTTAATGATACTATATATATAGTATATATATTATATGGTATATATAGTATATATATTATATGGTATATATAGTATATATATTATATATAATTATGGTTTTTGAACGGGAAGAAACCAGAACGAATGCAAGGATTGTGGTTGGTAACGATGTGCTGGAGCAAGTGAATGAGTTTGTATATCTTGGATGCGCCGTCAGTAAGGATGGGAAATACACCGCTGATATAGAGAGAAGAGTGAATGCAGGTAATAGAGTGAATGGTGCGATGGGAAGGCTACTTGGGAGCCGGCACTTAAGCCAAAAGGCGCAGCTGGCCATGCATAACGGAGTGCTTGTCCCAACGCTGTTATATGGCAGTGAGAGTTGGGTATGTAAGAAGGAGAACGAAAGCAGGATAAATGCGGTCGAAATGCGATCTCTGCGGAAGATGTGCGGAGTCACGCTGACCGACCGTATTCGCAACAGCGTAGTAAGAAAGCGAGTAGGTATGAAAGATAGTATCGGTGTAAAGATGAGAAAGGGTATGCTCCGTTGGTTCGGGCATATAGAAAGGATGCCAGAAGAAAGAATGACAAAACAGATATACAATGCGAAAGTGGAAGGATGTAGGTGCCGGGGAAGACCTAGACTATCTTACCATGACCAAATAGACCGTGTCATAGCTGAAGGGAAGTCAAGAGTCTCCGTAACCGGCGAGTGTGTATGAGACGAACTATGAGAGTGGAGGAAGCCAGAGAGGTATGTAAGGAAAGAACCTGTTGGAACTCTGTACTCTCTGCCTACCCCGCGAGGGAGCTGGCGTGATGATATAGATAGATAGATAGATAGTATATATATATATATATATATATATATATATATATATATATATATATATATATATATATATATATACATAGTACGTTGATTAATTTTAACACTTATATTAATATTCTTTTAATGACAAATATTACTAAAGTATATTTTGTTTTGATTAGTTGATTAGTATAGTTGGTTAGCACCTCTGCCTCGTGCTCCTTAATTGGTATGCTCAATGGAGTGCCTCATCAAGAATGAAGCGTTTCCACCTGACTATTAGCCAGCAGTATATTAGCCAGCTTCAAAAAAGGAGGTTCATAATTCGTCCTTTTTTTATTACTTCTTTGCTTATGAACCGATTTTGATGATTCTTTTTGCATTGGGTTCAGTATAGTTTTGAGGTGGTCCTATTTTAATGTTATTGATATTGGACCTTGGACTTTGAAGATACAAGAGGGAACTCCTTAACGGCGAACAGCACGAATGTATAGATTCCGTTATTATAGTCATTATATTAATCCTGTAGGTACTTTACTGTACAACTCAGCAAAATAATATAATATCGGTATATAAATATTACTAAATAATTCACTCGTCACTTAAAATTGTAAAAAAAAATCTTTTTAAAAAATAGGTAAACCGACTTCAAAAAGCAAAAAATAAATATTTGAAGTCGGTGCCAAGTAACCGACTGCACCAACCAGCACCGACTTCAAATATTTATTTATTGCTTTTTGAAGTCGGTTTACCTTTTTACAAAAAACTTTCGCAGTTCGAGTTTAGAAAAGAATTTATTTAATATTGTGAGGTTTAACCGAGATGAGTTAGTGACAAACCTAAATAAACTTTATTCTTGTTTTCTTTACTGTTCATTTTGTTATCAGTAATTTTGACAAGTTAGCGGGTGTCAAAGCGACCCAGTCCCCTATTTAATTCCCCATCGCAAATGAAATCAAACAGCACACGCCTGTACTAAACTATCAAACGATCTGTCCTCCCACTTCACTCGAGACAATATCAGCATACACCAATAATCCTGTAATCCTTCTTTGTTAGTTGTTTAGGGACCCAATATAAGGGTAGAACTTTTGAGCACAATAAACATAAAAATAATAATAAAAACATTTTTAAAAACAACTTCAAAAGCAACCAGGTAATGTGGAATTTAAAACGGCTAATTAAAATTAAATGCTTCATAGAAAATTTCGTACCTACACTGTTGACCGTTAAGGAGTTCCTTCGTCTAGAGCCAGATCCTGGGTCTAGAATCAGGTCTTGCTTACCATAAAAATGCATTATCATTGGAACTAAACCGAAGTGGTTTGCAACTATTTGCAAGATTGGGCCTAAACGATCTAACAAACATTCATTCTTCTTTTTCTTAAGTCGAAAGATGTCCATTGCATTACATAGTCTTACCACCACATTTTTATTGACTTTAAGAACATAGATTCATCTTATCTTACCTAGAACCTTACCAAATAGACCGTGTCTTATCTGAAGGGTCAGTCAAGAGTCTCCGTAACCGGTAAGCTTGTATGGGACGAACTATGAGAGTGGTCAAAGCCAGAGAGGTTTGTAAGGAAAGAACCTGTTGGAGTCCTGTACTCTCTGCCTACCCCGCAAGGGATCTGTGATGATATAGATGGATGAATTCATCTTATGAGTAGGATGTACAGTGAACTGTACACCTTGTCCAAGATTTTTTTACGTGGGAAAATCCTCATGGACTTTGCCAGTCTCGGGGGAAGCTGGCGGGGCATGTCGGTCCCTTACCGACTAAAACCCCACTGTGGCCGGCATCGACGCTTCGGGAAGGGCTCCGGGATCTTCGATAGGAACACACCGGTGCCCCTCTGTATCATGCTCCGAAGAGACCGCATTCGAGGAGGGAGCCTATGGACCCGCTCCCCCTACACCTTGTCCGACCTATTCGAACCCAGGACTTCAGGATAACCTTACCATGCGACACAAAACCAATGAGGAAAAATTAAAGTATCGTTTGCTCTAACATAATAACATATATGACTTTAATGCAGGTTAATTCAACCGTGTAATGCATAAGTCATATCTTGATCGCAAGCAGATAAGGGGTGCGAGCTATCGAGTGCGTAATCCTCGAATTTACACACATCACGCCCGCCCTGTCTGCATTTGTAAGGCGTGGGACTATATTGTTATCATCTCACCAAAAACTTTTTTTATTTCCTTATTGTCAATAGTATAGTAGGTGGCAGAGTTCGTTGGACATTTTGAATTGTTCAAATAGGTACGGTAATACTCTAAAGAGCATTTTACAATTGGGTAAACGTTGTCATAACTATAGGTAATAAGTAATATACACACCGTCACGCCTATATTCCCCAGAGGGGGTGGCAGAGGTGTACTGAGTACACCCACGTTTCGCTGACGATGTTGGGTCCCATGTAATAGGGGGCGAGCCTATTGCCATATACCGAGCACAATTCTAGACTCCGGACTCATACTGGGAATTTTTCGTTAGAAAAACTACATTTGTCCGACCTAGGACTTCGTGATCACAAAGCGATGCGCTTTGCCACCAGACCAACGAGGCAGTCTAAGTAATATATTCCAATCAAAATCATTTATTCACAACTTTACGAAGCATGCCTTTTAAGTTTTGTCGTTTGAAGAAAAAAAACACAACTAGAACCTTATAGTACTTTTTATTGTTTTTCAAAGTATTCACCACGTAGCTTAATACACTTTTTCATTCGCTCAAACCAGTTATTATAACATTTATTCCACTCTAAAGTGGGGGTGTTCAAAATGGCGGACTTGAAAGCGTCGACTGCTTCTTCACCGGATTGGAAACTTTGACCACGAAGACTTTTCTTAATTTTAGGAAATGCAAAGAAATCGCTAGGGCTTAGGTCAGGACTGTATGGAGGATGGTCAAGAATTTCTACTTTTTCCTGCTTCAAATAATCGTTTGACGAGCGCTGTGTGAGCTTGCGTTGTCGTGGTGCAGGATGATGCGTCGCTTTGAGTTTGATTTTCGAAGATCGGCGATGATGCCTTTTGTAATAAAAATTTACACGGTCACAACAATTTTTAATTGCGGAAAGATACTAGTTACAAAATGCCTGCTATTTGGCTAGGCTCGCAGTTATCAGAAAGTAAGACGACTTAAAGCCAATATTTAACTAATTGTTATCAACTTACGCGTTCCTTGCCGACTGCCGATCCGCGCATCACGCGCGTTGTCCATATTGCATCAACCCCCAGCAAGAACTAACCTCGAACAATTAATCCCTTATATCCAGATTATCCAAAACGTTTAACTCGATCAGTGGTGAAGTGGACATATTTTATGATTCACTACATACATATAAAATACTTGTCTTGGAATCACCCAAGTGATTTTCGTAGGGTGAATGTGTTACAAAAACTATTAATTTTTTTATAAATAAGATATAGTATCTTATTTATAAAAAAATTTAATAGTTTTTGTTAATATTTTTGTTTTTAATGTTCTTTTATTAATTTTAACTTGTATTTTCTCAATATTTATACCCAGTTTAACTTAGTTTTGTATATAAAAAAAACATTACCAATTAATTTCATTCTTTTCTAAACAATACTATCCTGTTTTATGCATGCTGTGACACCGTAAAAAATTGTACATATAATTTTATTTTTATGCAAGTTATAGTAATAAGTTTCAAATGTAATTACTGGATGTCCTAATAAATAAAATTATTGTTAGATTTGCTTACTTTCAGTATAATTTTGACAGATGTCCATATAAAATGTGTTGAATTTATACTGATAATAGACAAATGTATCCTCGAGTTAGATATTGTAACTGGCCGTAACTGAAGGGACCAAACATTGTTTTAATCAATTTCTTGTCTTACAAAACAATGCGAGCATAAACAGCCGCTTTTAAACAAAAACTTGGTATGAACCGGTTACTTGACACGCAGAATTATTTATGAGATCACAGATTGTTCGATGTCCCCTCACTTTGATATTGTAATATTGAACCGCTCAGAAAATTTTCAAATAGTAGGTACTTAATTAGATGAATTATTTTCCTTACATAGGTAATTAATAATTTACTAACTACAGAGATATTAAAAAAAAGCAAATAAGCCGAAAAAACGGTAACAAAAATACTTTTTTTCCTAAAAATAATTGTGTTAATAACACAATTCTTAAACTTCATTGAAATGTGCTGGCATTGAGATGATTTAACCCCAGATTTGGATTTGAAACTGAAGACGAGTGCGGCCTCATGTACAATTCACGAAGTGACAAAATGTTTATATGGTCTTATGTGACAAAACTTGACTACATTTTATAAAACAAAGTCCCCCCTCTACGAGGGTCTGTCTGTCTGAACGCGATCTATCTATCTATATCATCACGCCAGCTCCCTCGCGGGGTAGGCAGAGAGTACAGAGTTCCAACAGGTTCTTTCCTTACATACCTCTCTGGCTTCCTCCACTCTCATAGTTCGTCTCATACACACTCGCCGGTTACGGAGACTCTTGACTTGCCCTTCAGCTAAGACACGGTCTATTTGGTCATGGTAAGATAGTCTAGGTCTTCCCCGGCACCTACATCCTTCCACTTTCGCATTGTATATCTGTTTTGTCATTTTTTCTTCTGGCATTCTTTCTATATGCCCGAACCAACGGAGCATACCCTTTCTCATCTTTACACCGATACTATCTTTCATACCTACTCGCTTTCTTAATACGCTGTTGCGAATACGGTCGGTCAGCGTGACTCCGCACATCTTCCGCAGAGATCGCATTTCGACCGCATTTATCATGCTTTCGTTCTCCTTCTTACATACCCAACTCTCACTGTCATATAACAGCGTTGAGACAAGCACTCCGTTATGCATGGTCAGCTGCGCTATTTGGCTTAAGTGCCGGCTCCCAAGTAGCCTTCCCATCGCACCATTCACTCTATTACCTGCATTCACTCTTCTCTCTATATCAGCGGTGTATTTCCCATCCTTACTGAAGGCGCATCCAAGATATACAAACTCATTCACTTGCTCCAGCACGTCGTTACCAACCACAATCCTTGCATTCGTTCTGGTTTATAATTTTGGTTTTCTTCACATTCAAATAATCTGAACGCGATAAACTCAATAACTACCGATCGGATTTTCATACTCTTTTCACCACTAGACGTAATGGTTTAAGGAAGTTTATATGCATAATTTACCCGTGCGAAGACGGAGCGGGTCGCTAGTAAATCATAATTAAAAGGTGAACTTAAATTCAAAAACGAGAATATAATTTCTTACTTAACAATATACTTTATCTAATTAATAGTTTGGGAATCCCTGATCTAGAGATCAGGGATTTCCAAACTATTTTGGGCAAGAGACCCCTTTTCCAAAATGAACTGATACCTCAGACCCCCACAGCCAAGTTACTTTAAAAATCTCTAGTTTTTTGCCTATTGATACAAAATACTTACCAATTCAAAAACTTTGCGGTCGGTTAAGTGAGTAAAGTACAACAATAATACGAGTACTTCCTACTAAAATATTAGTCATTCTTATAACAAGTTGCTACACGTAACACAACCTATACAGTACCTTAAAAGTTTCAAATAAGAACGTGTGTTAATTAATATGGGTCGATTTTTAGACGTCGTCTCCCAAAATCAGTTTTTGTTTATGTCGACCCCTGGGAAACCGATATCGACTCCAAGGGGTCGATATCGGTCAACCACCACCTTGGGTATCCCTGCTCTAGATACTAGGCATGCCTTTTAAGTTCTGTCGTTTCAATATTTCCCGGCAATTTTGAATTTGGAACTGTTCTATATTTGAATGTGTTTAAATTTTGAATCTCAAAACAGTTGAAAGTATTAGGATTAATGCTATTTTTTATTCACAGCGTCGATTGGAATCTGTCAGGTTACGTACGAAAATGAATCTTTCTAAGAAAAATGTTCGTACAATAATTTTCTACAACTTTAGAAGAGGCGTGGCACGGCTTCAGTGTCTTGAAGAGCTAACATCTGTGTTCAGTGATGAAGCCCCATGTCTGCGGACTGTCGAGCGCTGGTATTTAGAATTCCAGCGTGGACATACTAGTATTAGTGAGAAATCTCGCGAAGGACGCCCAAAATCCGCCTTCACTGAAGATAACGGCATTGCTGTGAGACAACTAATTCTCGAAGATCGTCATGTGACGTATCGAGAGATAGAGGCTCTATTAGGGATCTTAGGGACAACCATTCAGAAGATCTTGCATGAAGCGCTTGGTGTGAGAAAGCTAGTTTGCCGTTGGATACCGCATCTGCTTTCCGACGATCACAAGGCGGCCCGCGTCAGATGGTGTAAGAAAACTCTGCAAAGGTTCAACCGAGGAGACGTCTACGACATCATGGTGACGGATCTTGGGTCAATGCCTACGATCCTGATTCCAAACAACAATCTACGATCTGGGTCTTTCAAGACGAGCCAAAGCCGACTAAAGTTGTTCGTTCTCGAAGCACTTCAAAGAAGATGGTGGCCACGTTCGTTGGAAAAACCGGCCATGTTGTGATTATTGCACTTGAAGATCGTAGAACGGTTAACGCAGAGTGGTATACCACAGTTTGTTTACCACAAGTCATCGCCGAACTTCGAAAATCTAACTCAAAGCGACGCATCATCCTGCACCACGACAACGCAAGCTCACACAGCGCTCGTCAAACGATTAAGTATTTGAAGCAGGAAAAAGTAGAAATTCTTGACCATCCTCCATACAGTCCTGACCTAAGCCCTAACGATTTCTTTACATTTCCTAAAATTAAGAAAAGTCTTCATGGTCTAAGGTTCCAGTCCGGTGAAGAAGCAGTCGACGCTTTCAAGTCAGCCATCTTGAACACCACCACTTTAGAGTGGAATAAATGTTATAATAACTGGTTTGAGCGAATGGAAAAGTGTATTAAGCTACGTGGTGAATACTTTGCAAAACAATAAAAAGTACTATAAGGTTCTAGTTGTATTTTTTTTTCGTCAAACGACAAAACTTAAAAGGCATCTCGTAAATAGAAATTAGAACAAAATTTGCAGCGACATGGGTCTTGTGACAAAAAAATCATGTTTGGAACGAATATATTAGCAACAAAGAAGGCAAGACAGCTTTTAAAATAAACAAAACACCATATTTTCAAAACCATCCAATCTCTTCAAGCACCCTAAAGCAACATCAAAATGCACCCACAAAGTTATAAGTACATTATTATGAATTCCGTCCAAAGAAACGCCTCAAGGCGCAATAATTTGATGCAAAGTGTATTAAAATTTAACGTACCCAATCGATTATTCGATACATCGCGTCGTTCGCGACTCGATGCATGAGGTGATTCGATTGCCGCGATTACAACCATGTTGTTTACTTATGTCATTAATTTGAATATGTTCTGTAATCGATTATTAAGTATCGTTTATGATAACACAGGCCTACAACGATTTTGGTGCCGGGGATTTTAGACCTGATTTTAAGTATGTCTTACATGGTGATATCAAAAATGTTACCGGTTTTTTTCTATCAGCTCGAGTTCCTGAGATATAAAAAATACAGTTTTCAGAAAAAAATAATATTTTATTGGTATTAAATATCAAGAAATTCCTTTTAAGTGATTTTCTAGAATAAGACTGACGTGGGCATTCTCGCATGATTCCCCAGCAATAGTCGGCCATTTTTATGTCTTCGTGAAACGTTCTCCTTGTTCTTCGCTTAAATCTCCTAAATTGTTTGTAATTGATCTAGATGACTATTGAGATAGTGTAATTTTATACTCACCTTACAGCCTAAATTTTTGAAACGAACCAGCATTTCTTCTACTAATTCTACATAGTTATCAGCCTTATGATTTCCGAGGAAATTTTGTGCAACTGCTACAAAAGATTTCCACGCAAGCCTTTCCAGATCATTCATAGAAGTCTCAAAATTAGTGGTGTCCTTCATTAACTGACGTATTTGAGGTCCATCAAAGATACCTGCTTTTAGTTTTTCAGTACTTAAACCAGGAAATTTCTGTGAAATAAACTGAAAACATTGACCATTTCTGTCGAGAGCCTTAACAAACTGTTTCATCAGCCCTAATTTTATATGCAATGGCGGAAGAATGATTTTTTCTCTTGAAACTAAGGGTTTATTTATAACATTTCTTTCTCCAACAACAAGAGCATTTCTCATAAGCCAATTTTTTTGAGTCCAATGGTGTGATTTGGCTCGACTGTCCCAGAGACAAATAAAGCATGGGTATTTAGTATAACCACTCTGTTGACCCAATAAAAAATAACCATCTTCAAGTCGACGCAGATCACCCAGTTATGTTCAAAAATATTTTTTTTTCTGTAAAAGAATTGAAATTACCTCATATTCTTCTTTCACAGATGTTGAGTTAGCAATTGGAACAGGAGCATGTTTATTTCCATTATGTAGAAGAACTGCTTTGAGACTACGTTTACTACTGGCAATAAAGAGACGCTATTCATTGGGCTGATAGATCGCCAAACCCATGAATATCAGCAAACCACTCACATTACAGCAATACACAAAAATTTTATCAGATGAAAAAATCTGTAATAAGCGTCGTTCTCTCGTGCGATATGTAGATACTCGAACATCTGAGGAAAGGCAATTTTTTCTTTTAATCTGGACGCTAGTAGCTCAGCACGTTCCTTAGAAAGATCTAAGTCTCTGATGAGGTCATTAAGATTACAGAATTGCTTCGTAAATTCAAAACGAAAACAAAATTTCCAAATTTAAAGAATATACCCCAATTACTAATAAAACTTGTACTAGTATGTGTGCGTTTTGAGAAATATGTTTTAGGAATGCATTTGAAATCTCGTTATTGCTATGAATCAAGAATAAATTGAGTTTTTTATAGCGCACTGAAGGAGTAATATCATGTTTTGCAAATTTAAAAAATGTAAGATGCATTAAGAATCAATTTAGTTACCGATTTAGAACAAATTACTTTCAGGTCTTGCGTTTATTATGTTACACCTTGTAGATAGATGGATATTAATAAATTTTAGCCTATTTATTATTCTGATGTGTTAGTTATCTAAAGTAAAGTTACAAGAAGTAAGAAGAAGAAGAAGAAAGTTACAAAATACAAAAATATTTGTTTCTTTAACTTAAAATCATATCACAAATCAGCCATATTTAGATACTCCTTTTAAGTATGTACCTGTGCTAGGAGTCTCTGCTCTTCCATAACATAGATTACGCGTATAAGTAGGATAAGGACCATAAGTCGATGAAACCCTTTACGTAATTGATCAATTCTGTAAATCGTTGTCAAATATTGGGTAATCTAGCAACTTTTATTTGTTCTTCATTACCATAGAAATAGTAATAAAGGAACGTCAAGATTGATGACGGTTATTGACACGAAGATAATACGAAGCTAGTGGCTAATTAGCTGTTCTTTCCTTATAGTAGTGCTTTCTCCACTCTCATAGTTTACCTCATTCACGTTCGCCGGTTACAGGGACTTTTGATTTCCGCTTGAGTTGAAATTAATACGCCCAGTATTCTAATGCCGGTAATATGTTAACCTCGGAGTTACCTAGTAACATGCTAATGAATACTTTTCAATCACCTTGTAACTGCCATTTTATAGCACAACTATCACATCATTGTCATTCGCATACATGAATATATCATTTAAAAATATTGACAATAATTATCATTCATTTATCTACATAGCATGATATATAATCACCGTTGTATCTTGTAGAAGCGGATTAGGGTGTATTTTCAAATATGAGTACTGTAATTATTTGATACATTTAAACCTTTTTAAACCGACTTCACAAAGGAAGCGGTTCTATGTTCGTCTGTATGCGTTTTGTTATGTATATTTCTGGACCAATTTTGATGATTCATTTTGGGTGGAGGTGGCCCCATTTTAATTTCATTGGTATTGGATCTTAGAGTTTAAAGATGCACCAGGGAATTCCTTAACGACAAAAAAATCCGAATGTGTATACTGAAGTATTGAACACGAAGTAGTCGTAGTCTCAAGTAACCGATTGCCCTAACCGACTTCAACCACTTTTTGCTTTTAGTTAACTGAGGTATGTTACTTTTGCGATTTCAGAAATCAGTTGCATTTAAAAAAATAATCTTATTTAATTCTGGTGGCAAAGCGCATCGCTTTGTGATCACGAGGTCCTGGGTTCAAATCCTAGGTCGAACCAATGTAGTTTTTCAAACGAAAAATTCCCAGTATGAGTCCGGAGTCTGGAATTGTGCCCGGTATATGGGAATAGGCTCGCCCCCTATTACATGGGACCTAACATCGTCGGCGAGACGTGGGTGTACTCAGTACACCTCTGCCACCCCCGCTTGGGGAATATAGGAGTGACGGTGACTTATTTAATATTTTATGAATAAAATATAATTACATATTAATCGAAATGAAACATAATTGGGGGTAAGAATAATGGCATGATTTCCTGCTTGCTGAAATGTTAAATCACTCCGTCCAGAGAAGCGGTGTTAATGTAAATCCCTACTAATATTATAAATGTGAAAGTTTGTATGTTTGGATGTTTGTTACACAATCACGCAAAAACGACGGAACGGATTTGGATGAAATTTGGCTCACAGATAGTTTATTACCTGGACTAATAGGATACTTATCCCGGAAAAATGTTAGGTTCCTTTCTAAGGTCAACGCGGACAAAGTCGCTGGCACTGCGTCTTATAGTCGCGGGTTCGAGTCCCGCACGGGACAAATCCTTGTGTGATCCACAATTAGTTGTTCCGGTCTGGGTATTTGTGTATGTGAATTTTCATGTTTGTAAACGCACCCACGACACAGGAATCAATCCTAGTGTGGGACTACGTTTAAAAAAAAAAAAAGAAACTACTAAACGATAATTACATATTAATCAAAATGACACTTAATAGGGGTTAAGACTAATGATATTTTCTGCTTGCTGTTAAATTGTAATTACTCCATGTGTTGTCTTTTTCGGTATCCGTCGAGTGGCGTTCATGAGAATAAGAAATAAAAAATGCATTGTAAAAAAAGGAAATAATATGTGCCATGGTGACATTTAAAACGGCCAATCAAAGTTAAATGTTTACACCAAATTTCGTATCTATGTTGGACGTTGAGGATTTTCTTCGTCTGAAGCAAATCCTGGATTTGGAATCTTTCTGTTTAAATCTATCCTTTTCATTAAAATGCATTTTTGCACACATTCTACATTTAACTTCGTAGGATAAGAGAAACTGGTTCTAATTAACTTTGCAAGATTTGACCTAAACAACTCTTGCTGCTACTTCTACTATATCGTCACGCCAGATCCCTTGCGGGGTAGGCAGGGAGTACAGAGTTCCAACAGGTTCTTTCCTTACATACCTCTCTGGCTTCCTCCACTCTCATAGTTCGTCTCATACACGCTCGCCGGTTACGGAGACTCTTGACTTGTCCTTCAGATAAGACTCGGTCTATTTGGTCGTGGTAAGATAGTCTAGAAGTGTAAGATAGTCCAGGGAAGACCCCCGGTACCTATATCCTTCCACTTTCGCATTGTGTGTCTGTTTTGTCATTCTTTCTTCTGACATACTTTCTATATGCCCGACCTAACGGAGCATACCCTTTCTCATCTTTGCACCAATACTATCTTTCATATCTACTCGCTTTCTTAATACGCTGTTGCGAATACGGTCGGTCAGCTTCACTCCGCACATCTTCGGCAGAGCTCGCATTTCCGCCGCATTTATCCTACTTTCATTCTCCTTCTTACATACCCAGCTCTCGCTACCATATAACAGCGTTGGGACAAGAACTCCGTTATGTATGGCCAGCTGCACCTTTTGGCTTACGTGCCGGCTCCCAAGTAGCTTTCCCATCGCACCATTTACTCTGTTCCCTGCACTCACTCTTCTCTTTATGTCAGCGGTGTATTTCCCATCCTTACTGAATGCGCATCCAAGATATACAAACTCATTCAGTTGCTCCAGCACATCGTTACCAACCTTGCATTCATTCTGGTTTCTTCCCGTTCAAAAAGCATAATCTTGGTTTTCTTTACATTCAAATCTTGCAATATATGTTCATCATCATCATCATCATCATCATCTCAGCCTATACTTGTCCACTGCTGAACATAGGCCTCCCAAATCGCTTTCCAGCGTAACCGGTCCGATGCCACCTGCATCCAACGACTTCCTGCGATTTTCACAAGATCGTCGGTCCATCTGGCAGGTGGTCGTCCCACGCTGCGCTTGCCAATACGTGGTCTCCACTCTAGAATCTTTCTGCCCCAACGCCCGTCCGATCTTCGCGCTATGTGGCCCGCCCATTGCCACTTTAGCTTGCTAATCTTAAGGGCTATGTCGGTGACCTTGGTTCTTCTACGAATCTCCTCATTCCTGATTCGATCACGTAGAGAAACGCCGAGCATAGCTCTCTCCATAGCTCGCTGAGCAACTCTGAGCTTTTTTATGAGACCTATAGTAAGAGACCACGTCTCTGATCCATATATCATCACTGGTAACACACATTGACTAAAAACTTTAGTCTTTAGGCACTGAGGTATTTTGGATGAGAAGATGTTGCGCAGTTTCCCGAACGCTACCCAGCCGAGTTGGATTCGTCGATTGACCTCTCTCTCAAAGTTGGACCTACCTAACCGGACTACCTGTCCCAGGTAAATGTATTCGTCGACACTTCAAGAGTAGAGTTCCCAACGGTGAGTGCGGTGGGTAAGACATGGACGTTACACATTATTTTCGTTTTGTCCATGTTCATTTTAAGACCCACTTGTTGAGATACTCTGTTGAGGTCGCCGAGCATTCGTCCTAGATCTTCCAGCGACTCCGCCATGACCACAATGTCGTCGGCAAATCGAAGGTGAGTGATGTATTCGCCATTGATGTTGATACCAAGTCCTCGCCATTCCAAGAGCTTGAAGGCGTCCTCTATGGTGGTCGTAAACAGTTTCGGAGAAATGACGTCTCCCTGTCTTACTCCTCTTTTTATGGAGATCGCCTTCGTGCACTGCCCTTGTACTCAGACTGACATGGTGGCGTTATTATACAAGCACTTCAACACTTCAATGTACCGATAGTCAATGCGGCATCGCTGGAGAGATCTAAGAACCGCCCAAGTCTCGATCGAATCGAAGGCTTTCTCATAGTCCACAAACGCCAAGCATAGTGGCCGATTATACTCCTCGGTCTTCTGTATAATCTACCGCAGCGTATGTATGTGGTCTATGGTACTAATGCCTTTCCGGAAACCGGCTTGTTCGGGAGGCTGGAAGTCATCAAGCCTGCGTTCGAGACGATTCGACAATATATGTTATTGTAAGTTAATTAAAAGCTTGTAAGTAATATGAATCGGCCTCCAAAATCCAAACCGGGTCCTCATTGCGGAATGGCGACCTACTTGCCGCGATATTTGAAGGAAGGCTATACTTGTCCGGTGAAGCTATAAAGGCCCCGCGGCTCACAGCATAGATTTTTCACACACACACACAAAGAAGGAAGGCCTTTGCCTAACAGTGGGACTATATATACAAGCTGTAACATAATTAACGCAAGACCTGAAAGTAGTTTGGTCTTAATGGGTAACTGAATTGATTTCAACAATTTTTAATGGATCTTTCATTTTTTTTAATTAGCAAAATTGTTGTTACTCCTTCAGTGCACTATAACAAACTAAATGTATTCTTGATGTAAAGCAATGCAGAGATTCCAAATGCATTTCTAAAACACGTTTCTCAACACGTACACATACTCATACAAGTTACACTGTTAATTAGGGTATAAAAGTGCTTAAAAAAGGATAACAACTTAAAATTTTGAAATTAGATTTTTTTAATTTAATTTGTAAAGTAAATATCTAATCGGGGTGTCAGAGGTCTTGCGTTTTTACGAGAAACTTCACAGTATGGGCAATGCCCTTCCTTCACAAATTGAAGTGATACAATAATAGGTTATATTCCCCGTCGTGATGTCAGGCCAGATTAGTGGAGACATTACTATACTACTAAGTAATTACGCAAAATTATTTCCAATTAAAAAAAAAAACATTTCGCCATTAGAACTCAGGAAGTAATTTCGTAAATATCACCCGAAAATTCCCAAACAAGCGTTTAAGGCCAAATTATTCTAAAGAAGCAATTAAATTGATGGTAAAAAGAGCCGTCTTGCGGGCCACCCTGTATGATTAGTTGATAATTTTCCGTTGGCAGCACTTGACGCCTGCGGCGGGCGGGCTGCGCACGCGACTGGCGCGCGCCGATTAAACGCATGCGATTGGTCCACTCTTGGACAATTCATGACCAAACGCTGTGCGTTACGATAACTTCTTGAGATTATCGTGTTTTGTATATCACTGGAGTACCATTAAATGATCATTTAACGAGTTTAACCTGGTCCAGGCCATAAAGCTTAAGGTGCTCTGCCCACTGGATCGATTCTCGCGAGTTCGAACCCCGCATGGGTCGAAACTTTGTGTGATCCACAAGGGTATGTGAATTTCAAGTTTAACTTGTTCAGCTATTATCATTAAAAATTAAAAAAATTTTTATCATTTTTCTTTTCCTTTCTCTGTAAATGAGAGAACCATGTACTCGTATGTAGCTATTCTCACGATTAGTATAATTTAATTCAGACACACCTGATACTACATTGTTCTCCCATACCCCACAACAAAATGTAGATTGAAAAAATACTATTTTAAAAGAGTAACTGTGAAGTTCTCGCCTTGTGGAGAACCACAGGAATGACATTCCAAAGTGGTGGTGAAGTCTTTGTTACTTTTCTGACAATGCATCACTATAATGGTTTACCTCAATAAAAAAATATTCTGTTTCAAGTTTGTAAACGCACCCACGATAAAGGATTATTTCCAAGTGTAGGGTTACATTTTTTTAAGTTATCGAAACGCAGCGCGTTTTCTTTAATCAATCATACCGAATAACATCCCTGTCCGACATAGCCACCGTTGCGCGATTAGTAATAGTTTTTTGGAAATTAATATAATAGACGGAATTAAGCTTTTCACACTTTAAGATTGGATTAGAATTGATGGGGTCCAAAAAATGGTTAGAGAAAGCAATTAGAGATTTGATTTTTTCAAGTTCACCTGCAGGGCTTTTTATGATTAATTTTTACAGCCTTCTGTCTGTATCCTGTTTTCTTATTTATTTTCTAGTTTTCTAGCTAATATTGAAAATGTCAAGTCTTAACATTTTATCAATTATTGTGGTAAATCAATTTGGAAATTGAACACTTCATTAGAAATACTCATGAATTCAGTCATCTTCTATATCTAAGAAGTGGAAACTACAAAAAATATGTATGATACTGCACCATTATTAACTTTAAAAAAAGGTAAACGAGTTCAAAATACGAGTATGCACATGTAACCTATAACTAAATAGAATAAATATATTTTTTTGAAGTCGGTGCCAGCCGTTCGGTTAATATTCTGGTTAGTTCTATAGCTTTTTGAAGTCGGCTAATATTTTTTTGGTTCTATAGTAAGGTTCTTATAAAATAATATCGCTTGTCGTTAAAGAGTTCAAAATTAAAATGGAATCACCTTTTAACTATACCAAACTAAACGCAAAACGTTCCCTAAGCTGGGGTGGCAGAGGTGTACTGAGTACACCCACATTTCGCCGAGAATGTTAGGTCACATTCCAGACTCCGGACTTGTACTGGGAAGAGGCAGTCAGTAGTAGCGCAGTGGTTAAGAGCTTAAGCCGCTCTGCCCACTGTGTCTAATAGTCGCGGGTTCGATTCCACCACGGGACAAATCTTTGTGTGATCCACAATTATTTGTTTCGGTCTGGGTATTTGTGTATGTGAATTTTCAAGTTTGTAAACGCACCCACGACACAGGAATAAATCCTAGTGTGGGGCTAGGTTTAAAAAAAAACAAATACAAAAAAAACCTATAGACCAATTGAGATCCTTGTTCGTTTTGAACTCAGTTAAGAACTGGATAGTTGCTATGCATCTTAATATTTGGACCCCAAAAAGCGCAGACCGGCACCGTGGCGCTGGTGTCATGACAATTTGCCAACAATCATGTCGTGACTGGAGACGACGCGAGAAACCGAAAACGTAATGTTTGCGTTTTTACTGTGACCATCTCTTAGGAGCAGGATAAAAGAAAATGTACTGCAGCAGAAATATACTCCGGCCGCCTCCGACTTCGTCTGCGTATGTATCTTTATAAATTATAGACTTAGCCTCGTATTACAGAACGAAAACCAGTCGTAAATCTAGTTTTAAAACGAACGTTTTAGTACATAAATCAGTTTTTAAAACAAGATTTACGACTGGTTTTTTATTCTGTGATACGAGCCTATGTGTTATTCTGGTATATAAGCAATATTAATATAAATCTATCTATCTATATCATCACGCCAGATCACTTGCGGGGTAGGCAGAGAGTACAGAGTTCCAACAGGTTCTTTCCTTACATACCTCTCAGGCTTCCTCCACTCTCATAGTTCGTCTCATACACGCTCGCCGGCTACGGAGACTCTTGACTTGTCCTTCAGATGAGACTCGGTCTATTTGGTCGTGGTAAGATAGTCTAGGTATTTCCCGGTACTTACATCCTTCCACTTTCGCATTGTATATCTGTTTTGTCATTCTTTCTTCTGACATTCTTTCTATATACCCGAACCAACGGAGCATACCCTTTCTCATCTTAATTTAAAGTTTCATCCAAATCTCTTTAGTTGTTTTCGCGTGTAAGATTAAAAAACATCCATACACCTATCCTTAAACAAACTTTTGCGTGTATTATAGTTCCCACCACTTCACCAGAATACCAGGGCTGCACTGTAACCATAGTGCAGGCACACACTTTGTGCCGTCATTACTTTACATAAATTTTTACTCTTTTCTATAGTGTGTCCGTCAAATAAATGTTTTTTCTTTCTTTCTTTTACCATCTTCCGAAAATGCGAGCTCTGCAAAAGATGTGCGGAGTTTAACTTCCCTATAGTATTCGCAACAGCGTGGTAAGGAAGCGTGTAGGTATGAAAAGTATCAGTGTTAAGATGAGAAAGAGCATGCTCTGGTGGTTTGGGCACATAGAAAAATGTCGAAAAAATGAGAAAACAGATATAAAATGTGAAATTGGAAGTATGTAGATACTAGGGAAGACTACTAGGCTATCTTACCTTTTCCAAATAAACCATGTGTTATCTGAAGGGCAAGTCAAGAATCTTCGTTACTGACCAGCGTGTATCAAACGAACTATGAGCGTGGAGGGAGTCAGAGAGAAAGGTAAGGAAATAACCTGTTGGAACTCTCTGCCTTCCCCGCAAGATAACTGGCGTGATGATATAGATAGATAGAGTTTGCCACCACTTCCAATGGGTAACACCACAGTTATACCAGTTATAATATTACGTTTAGTGTATATTGGTCAACTGCCAGCGATGGGAAAATAAAACAAACGTAAAATGCAAAAACAAATCCCAGTTAGTCGAGTTCCATTTGATTTTCTTAAATTCCAAGGCATCCAATTTACGGATACCACAGTTCAGACGCAGTGACGAAGCACACTTTTTGTAAACGTACGATATGGCATGTGCTGAGCGATTGTTAACGCAAATTATCGATTTCATTTTATTACAAGCTTTTACTTAACTTGCAATATTCGTATGACTGTCTGCCTTTCGGGTTCAAATCTTGTAAACAATTTTTCAAGCACTTGCGAATATCCTTTTATGCTGAAATTTAGCAAACGTATGTGAGTTCGATGACTATGCAATATTATAGTACGGTAGATATGATCTGATCATGGAATCGGAGGGTGGCCATAGGAACATGTGAACTATACAACATAACTCACTTGTGTTTAGGCTTGTTAGATTGGTGTTGACAAATACTATACAACCAGATTGTGTTCAGGGTCTGATGATAAAACCAAAAGGTAACCAATTGAACCCAATTATTCAATGACCCCGTTGTGTATGGACTCGTTAGATTTCTTCTTCTTCTTCTTTAAGTTATGGCTTCACACTAATTTTAAGTGTATTTTGCCAGTGTCCAGTGAGATATGTAATCGTGTTTGTTTAAATTAATTCGATTCCCCGATGAACTTGATGATAACGATGATAATGAAATTGATGAAGTATCCCACCCTGGATAGTAAAGCGGTGGATACTTTACATACCAATTGCGACGGCCGTTTTGAGGGAAGTCAAAAAGGCACGTTTTATCACTTTGTTACAATTACCTTCACTCATGCACATATAAGTACACATAATGGATAATATTCCACCAACATTACACATTATTTGTCGAAATAACACAAGTTATGGAAATTAAAACAAATTGACAACATCACTCTTCCACTTCCCGCCAAAAAAAAAAAAAAAAAATCCTTTAGTTTGATTAGATTTGTCTTAATGAGTACTTTAGACTTTTATTTTTATTTTGAATTTGGTATAAAAGTTTGTTTTAAAAAAAGATGTTGTAATCGATTAAATTAAGTTATTTTTAATCGATATTCGAATTGTAATCGATATTTATTGGAAATAAACTGGTGTGCTTCGGCAAAAGCAGCCACAGTAGGACTCATTCTATTTTTTTTTCATTCTTTCAGGAAAACGACATTGCGGCAGGCTCAGAAAGAGGTTGCGAAGCTGGACTCTTATCCTTCTTCTTCTTTTCGTGTCAATGGTTCATATTTGTCCTGCTAAGTGAGTGGCTAGTTTAATTGCGCCGTCTGTGGCCGCGCTCTGCTCTTCCCTTCTACAGTTGGTGAGGCCTATAGGGCAGACTAGCAGGTGCGACAGTCTGTGAGGTCACACCACAGTTGCAGGCTGTTAAATTTGGATCTCTGAATCCCCATGTACACAGATTTTGCCTGCATCTACCTACCTGTGTGCGGGCCGATTTAATGATTTCTACACTGGCTATGATAGTTGGTGCCCGGGCGGTAGTTGCTCCTGACATGGGACGAAGTAAGGCGGTGGGGGTTTAGATTTTCTTCATAGTTTCAGTTTGGCCACTCTTATACTAAAGGACTGGCATGAGTCTGCACTAGACGGGTATAAGTGGAAGAAGGTACGGGAGGTTTTTCCCTTACAGTGGGACAATATAGACATATAAGTGAAGTGGGTCGATGCATATTAATAAGCCCTTACAGTCCCTCTACAGGTCGAACGTTTTCCGTCACAGATCGAAGTGAGAGAGAATAGGTCTACTACGCCGACTCAGTGCGGATTGGTGGAGGCAGGTTTGTGACCACCTGCTGTTGGAACTTATCAAGCCGTCCTTCAGACTTCTAAATTGGCTTAACGACTACTAGGTAAAGTTATAACCAGAACCAACGGCTGAACGTGTCTTCCGAAGCACGAAAACGCTCAAATATGGAAATGCCACAAACGGTCACTGGCTATAGCTATACATTGAATATATTTAAAAATATATATTTAGTTCTATCTACATCATCACGCCAGATCCCTTGCGGGGTAAGCAAAGAGTACAGAGTTCCAACAGGTTTTTGCCCTACACACACCACACACTTCTCTTGCTTCCTCCTCACTCATAGTTCGTCTCATACACGCTCGCCGGTTACGAAGACTCTTGACTTGTCCTTCAGATATGTAGTTTTAGTTCGACTATTTAAAACTCTAAATCAATTACCAGTTAGTCTGTTTCAGATAACTATATGAACACGAAAACAACGTTCAGATTTTATTTCGTACGGCTTGTTTAATTTTTTTGTCTGTTTCAAAATATCAGTCATTTGATCGTAAAGAAATCTCATAACATAAAAACGATGTAGTCATCCTTCTAATAATCGTTTCGACCGTATAGTTTAGACAGCATGTGTGAAAATCCGAATGGTGCGACGTCCACAAATTATTGTGTAGTAATGCCATTACAATTCTTCCGATTCGCCAGCTGCATTATGATATTTATTACGGAAACATAAGGTCCAAAGATTTAATGACATAAGTAACATATACAGTTCTACAAGGATATTTTGGCACGCGGCCAAAATCGGAACTAACGCTGTCATCAAGTGAAATGTCACATCATGACAATCGCAGAGTTGCCGTTTGCTATTAAATTTAAACAAGTTATTTTTTTTATTAGTAAAAACGGGTTAGTATGTGCGGTTGAAACCCCTGTTGAAAAATCAACTAAGAAGCAGGAAAAGGAAGTTGTTCTGCGTCCGTAGCCCTTGCTCCAGATTTGCCCCAGAACCAACAGCAATTAAAAAAGCTTGTATGATTTTAAATTACCTATAATATATCTTTATGTATTTATTATTAAACGGACAAGCAGGGGACTCGCATTATTACAATACAAGTATTAGATTTAGAGGTTATAATTTAGTAACCAACAATGTATCTCTAAAATCGTTATGTAAAAGTATATTAGCAATAATTATGGTTTAATGTAATCGATTGAATATAACCGATTGATAGGATTGGCATCTCCAACCGTAATTCGATAACAACGCTGACATTCGCTAAATATGTCAGCGACTTCGATTTAAGTACTTACAATTCATTGAATTATTTGTTTTGAATTTCAAATTGTTCATAAGATACGAATATTTGCCACTACTATAATAAAATAAATAAATAATTATGGTATATGTCACATGTTTGTTGGTTCTGGGGACATTTTCGTCGATGTCCTTTTAATAAATGTTATCTCTAATGTCACACCAACGTCCCTCTGTCAATGTCATCCACGGGTCAAATGATCCTTGTTGGACTATATCTTATATTTCTCTATCTATATAATCACCTAGGCAGAGAGTACAGAGTTCCAACAGGTTCTTTCCTTACATACCTCTCTGGCTTCCTCCACTCTCATAGTTCGTCTCATACACGCTCGCCGGTTACGGACTCTTGACTTGCCCTTCAGATAAAACACGGTCTATTTGGTCATGGTAAGATAGTCTAGGTCAAAGTCTTGCGCAGAACCTATATCCTTCCACTTTCGCATTGTATATCTTATGACCATTCCTATTTCTTCCGTAAAAGAGGATTTTTAATGATGACTTTAGTGTAGTTACGTAAATTATCATACATGTTATCCTTGATTACATTCAGCCCACTGCCGTGGTAGTAGGGAACAGGTTATAGCAATGAGCTATGCAAGAATTTCAAGCTTACATTTATTTGACTGCCACGTTGGTCTAGTGGCAAAGCGCATCGCTTTTGTGATCACGAAGTCGATCCGGACAAATGTAGTTTTTCTAACGAAAATTCCCAGTATGAGTATGGGGTCTGAAATTGTGCCCGGTATGTGGTAATAGGCTCGCCCCCTATTAAATGGGATCTAACATCGTCGGCGAAAAGTGGATGTACTCAGTACACCTCTGCCACCCCCGTTTGGGGAATAAAGGCGTAACGGTGTTACATTTATTTACCCAGCTCATTTTTATGGTCATTAGATTTTTGAATCTGCTTCAAATCCTGCATTTTTGAGGTTTTTGACACGATAGCGTATGAAATATATTTTTTATCTATCTATATCATCAAGCCAGATCCCTTGCGGGGTAGGCAGAAAGTACGGAGTTCCAACAGGTTCTTTCATTACACACCTCTCTGGCTTCCTCCACTCTCATAGTTCGTCTCATACACGCTCGCAGGTTACGGAGACTCTTGACTGGTCCTTCAGATAAGACTCGGTCTATTTCGTCATGGTAAGATAGTCTAGGTCTAGGTTATATTTTTTAAATGTCAATATGACAAGGCTTACCGAAACCACTTTATCAGTATTATCTAAACCTTATTTTGCCGTAAGAAAGAGACGGCTCTACATATAACCATGTATGTTTCTAACCGCATACCAAGTAAGATTAAAATGATACACAGATTAAAATAACAGCACCCAGGTATAAAATCGCCTACACCACATTAAAAAGCTATCATTCTAATAAATGGCAACTAGACAGGACTAGTATCCACATACTAGTCGTATCAATGTTGCACCGCTATTAATCGCGCCATATAAAGTAGTTTGTATAAATAAATTTACCGCTTATTAAAACACTTTGAATTTTGCAAGTACCACTATGAGTTATAAGGGTGTTCATACTGCACGATTTTTTATCGTTTACGAGGCGATCCGATAAGATTTGAGACTGACCAGGCTGAACTAGATACATTATTACTAGTCGTAGTCGTTAACGTAGTTTATACAAGGTGTAACATAAATAACGCAAGACTGAGGTCTTGCACCCCAATTAGATTATTGCTTTACGAATTCAATACGAAAATCAAACTTCCAAATTTATGGAGTTTACTACCATTTTTTTTAAATCTTTGGTAGCCAAATTAATCATAAAATTTAATAAATAATTAACTTTTGTATGTCTATTGAGGTGTATGTAATAGAAATATATTTAAAATAGCCGTAATGTTTTGATTAATTATTAAGTTTTGTTTAATACAGCGGACAGAACGAGTAACAGAATTTCTTAAAAATTAAAAAAAAATTAACTAACTTTAAAAATAGTCGGATTCGATTCAGTTGCCGATTTAGAACAAATTACTTTCAGGTCTTGCTTTAATTATGTTACACATTGTAAGACATGTCTCCTCTTGCCATTCGTCGCGCTGATGTTCCTGCAACTACGTAAAGAAGATTATCATATTATAATTATAAATAGTCAAAACAGAACATGATTAGAGAATGGTATCCGTGGGATGAAAAAATAATAAAAACACCGTCACGCCTATATTCCCCAAGCGGGGATGGCACAGATGTACTGAGTACACCCACGATTCGCCGACGATGTTAGGCCCCATGTAATGGGGACGAGCCTCTTGTCATATACCGGGCACTGTTCTAGACCCCGGGCTCATACTAGAAAGATTTTCGTTTGAAAAACTACATTTGCCCCACCTAGGTTTTGAAACCAGGACCTCGTGATCGTAAAGCGATACGGTTTGCTACTCGACCAACGAGGCAGCAATACTGTAAAAGTAATACTGTACTAATAACTATCTCCTTACTACATGATACTGAGACATCGTACCTTTCAATGAATCAGATGAATTTAATTAAATCTAATATAATAAATCGGCCTAAAACCTAATATTTTCACTCCTGGGCATCTCTCACAGACACCTAGTGGTGAGTGAAGGTCGAACTCCAACTGGACCCAATGCTGGTTAGTGAAAGCAAAACTTGCTTGGTGTTACGACTACCATATGAAGTGGTAACCGGGACCAACCGCTTAGCATGCCTTCCAAAGAACGAGAACTGTAGAATATTCTAGAGGTCTCGTTCATCTAGTTCAATTAAAAGGCATAAACTGTCTCCGAGCTTTAAACCTACCGAGCAACAAATACAAATACACAGCTTGACGCTAGCGATTTGATATGCTATCCTTGTCATACTACAATTAGCTAAATAAACATGAACGTGACAGCACGCTAACTCACTAACGTTATTCTGTCCATGCAAAGCTGTCAGTTAACTGAACCAGTTGGTTGCCACAATCTCGCATACTGTAAAGAGCCTTAAAATCCTCTAAGGACACAGTTGACACCACGTTCCTTTCTCAATCGTACGTTCGATTTTTTACTGTTTAAGACCACAATCGGTATCCGTGATCGCAAAAACCACCGAATCAAAATTCCACGGCGCCCATCTTTTATTTATATCCACCGATTCGACTAACAGGCGTAATTTTTTCCGGTAAACAATCAGTTTTGCCAGAAAAATGCGAGACGGGAAGAAGACATAAAAAGATCTCTCTCGTATTGTCGACTCAACATTTTTTAGCTTCTTGTTTGGTTTCCAACTCATAAATATTGGGATATGATTGGCGGGGCCGAGGTGGAATGACCGACTCGCGAATCGGAGCGGTACTAACTGAATTCGAATGTACTTGCTGTGGTTTTTATGTGGTCGCTTTTGTCTTCGAGTTTGTTTCCTGTGTGCAGTGTTGGGCAAAAATCAATTGATTAAACAATTGACAATTAACAATTGATCAATTGTAATTGCAGTGTTATGCAATTAACAATTGATCAATTGTAATTGCAATGTATTGCAATTAACAATTGATCAATTGTAATTGCAATGTTTTGCAATTAACCATTGATCAATTGTAATTGCAAAACATTGCAATTACAATTGATCAATTGTTAATCGTTTTATGCACATTTACGATTAAACAATTAACAATTAATCATCAAAAAACCGTCGGCGCAATGTAGGTGTTAAAAGCACACTTAACGTTGGCGCAATGTGGGATTGTACAATGTACACTTCTGTCTGGTGTTGTAAGGCTTGAATCGGGAGTACGATGCTTGAGTGAAAGCTTGCCTTCTAAAAAGACTCAAGACACAATCATCTATGAGATTTTAGGGGATGGTGACAACTAAAATGGCGTTAATTTTTGGATCAAAGATGGCGGTCGCGACTTCTTATGAATATTCAATATGAGCATCGTTTTTGGGGTTTAAGAGTATGCTGATTATAAATATGGGTTGATTACGAACAAACTAAACACGAACGAACGAACGAACACTATATTCGTTATCAGCACCCCCAAAACCCCAAAAATGATATCCATATTAATTTAACACCAATATCAATTTACTTGTACTTGTCAGTATCAATCTAACCAGCCTAAACACGAGGGGTTTTATTCAGTTCACATGTTTCTATGGCCACCTTCCAACTTCATCATCAGACCAACCCCATGGTACCATATTATTGTATTGTTACCGAACTTACATACGTATGCCAATTTCAGCTGATTCGGATACCCTAAGTGCTTGAAAAAAGGATCAGAAGAGTTGATCCGGAAAGACAGACAGACATACGAACAGTGAAAGTTAAATAAAAGTTTGTAAAAAATTAAGTATTTCTATTTTGTCCCTATAAGAATTGAATATTTTACAAGTTCCAGTTCCATATAAAAGCATTTGACATTCATTCAATACACTGCACCCCTCTGCCAACCCCCCGTGATATCAATATGTTTGTTTATAAATAAGTACCTAAACTTTAAAGAAACGCGCGCGCAATCGTCGCCTTTCGGCAGCGGCACGAACCGACAAGAGCGCGCGCGTCAGTAGTAGGGTTGCCACCTATTATTTGAGCAAATAAAGTACATTGGTTTTTAAAGGAAGGCAAAAAATTACATTATATCTAAATAAAATATTATTTATTTCACTTTACTATTTTGTTTAAAAACATATGTTTTATTACTTTTAGAACTTTTCAATCACTATTATCATTGCAAAACACCTTCACAGCATGTTAACAGTCTATGATAATTTAAATAGATTGGAGAAAGAATTTAAAAGTGTTTATAGTATTTACTATTTTCTTTAATTTAGCGAAGTTGTACATGTAACAATGTTTTTTTCTTAAATTTAGCTTACCATATATTCGGTTTCTAACACCAGACATCATCCACTTTAAACAAAACTATTTTTTCGGATTTTATCGCGGTTTATTTTTTATTTTTAAGTTCCCGACGTTAAATAACCGTTATAAACCGCGATAGAATCAGAAAAAATAGTTTTATTTCATGTGTAATATTCGTGTAAATCTAAGAACTCAGTATCATCCACTTTGCTTTTAATGCGATCAATTATTTTCTTTTTAATGATTTATGTAAAATGAATCTTAAAAAATCAATTTTCACGTACTTTACAGTTCTCATAAAGTATGAAGTATACTTACCCTAAATAACGTACAATACGTACTTTAGAATAAACTATGGGTGGCAACCCTAGATACTCGTCGCCTTTCGGCACCGACACGAGCCGACAAAGTGCACGTGCGTAGGTAGGTAAAGTCGGTCGGTAGTGCCACAGTATCTATCTATCCAGTAACTCATCTAAGCCGTTTTAGTGGCATTATTACACTCCCGTCAGAACGCTGTTAAGTTTAGCACCTTTTATTGGATTTACTTTTTGTCATTTATTAAAACTAATCTACTGTAGTGGTTATAAGCCTGTATTTTTTCGATATGAGTGCGTAATACAATTTAACATAGACATTGTGCAATAACAGCATAATGAAAACGTTTATAATTTTAATTTTTATGCTCAAGAATATATTATTTACCTTTATTGCAAATTGTTTCTAGAAACACGTTTTCTCCTTTTACGAATAAATATTCTCATTATATATAAATATTCTCGTATCTCATTCTTATTGAGAGTTTTTATGATAGATTACTCGGAAATTGTATATAAGTTAAAACCGATATATGTTAAAAACCACATGAGTTACTAAATATCAATTTGGCGATTCGAGTGGCCATTATTTTAATTCTAATAATAGATACATATTGAGAAACCATACAAGCCCTCATGTATCGATTTTGATAGCAATAAGCAAATAGCGATGTAGTAACTAATAAGTTTAAAGTGGTCATTTTATTCTAAATATTAAGGCCTAATAGCACAAAAAGCCAAAATATTTAAATTTGTATTAATTTTCTATCTATCTATATTGTCACGCCAGATCCCTTGTGGGGTAGGCAGAGAGTAAAGAGTTCGAACAGGTTATTTCTTCACAGAACGTTCTAATGTCAGTTGTAAAAAAAGCGTCCGTCTCGGACGTGCATGCCACCGCGGCTTATTACATGCGGAAAACTATCGAGAAGGCGTGTAGAGCGCGCGTCTGTGTGCGTGAGTTTGATTCGGACCGTAAGTACTAGGATGTTTTACTGTGTTATAGTACACTGTGGTAGGGCACACCACATACCCCGCCTACATATTGTCATAACTTTTTTCGGAGCGCAAAGTATCGCCTACATTTCAACACGATCTCACTTCAGAGTACTTTTGTGTGTACTTATAGTAGTAGGTATTTAAACTTACGAATTTTCTATTAAGTATATTCGCATATTTCAACGAATATTTCCACCCTTTATGGATATTATAGTCATTATGGATGATAAGGAATATAGTTATATGTCAGATAACACGTCGGATACGGACATCAATGAACAGTTAGATCGAGATGGGCAGTCTTCAGGGCCGAGCTCAATCACGTCAATATCTTCACCCCCGCGTCTTGCACTTGCACATATAATCACAGTTCTGTGTACTAAATGCTCGCCTTTCACTACTAAAATCAGAGGATTCGACAACTGTACGTCCAATTTTCTGAGTCACCTCAAACGGAAACATGGATAACATTGTGTAAACGAATATAAAAGATACATAAAAACAAAGAAAAATAATAAAAAAGGTGCAAAAATTCCAAAAAAAATTACCAACAAGGGGCTTAAGAAAAGTTAAAGACGTCCAGCCACATACACAAGAAAAATTTGCACAAAATATGATAAACTATAAACCCCAAAAATGAAACCCATATCGATTTAACTCCAAAAGTCGCGTCCGCCATCTCGGTTTCAAATGTTAACGCCATATTCGTTATCAGCATCCCCTAAAACCCCAAAAGTGACACCTATATTGATTTTACATCAAGAATCACGTCCGCCGTCTTGGATTTTTAAATAACGTTATATTTCTACTCAGCATCCCTTAAAACCCTAAAAGTGACACCCATATTGATTTTATTTCAAAAGTCGCGTCCGCCATCCTGAATCCAGAAACTAACGCCATATTCTTAATCAACATCCCCTAAAACCCCGAAATCGATATCCGTATCGATTTTCATAAAAAGTCGCGTCCACCATCTCGGATTTTAAAATTATCGGTACATTTGTCATCAGCATAACCTAAACCCTGAAATCGATACCCATATAGATTTTCATAAAAAGTCGCGTCCGCCATCTTGGATCCAGAAACTAACGCCATATTCGTAATCAGCATCCCCTAAAACCCCGAAATCGATACCCATATTGATTTACATAAAAAGTCGCGCCCGCCATCTTGGATTTTAAAATTAACTTCACATTTGTTATCAGCATCCCCTAAAACCCCACAGTCCATACCCATATTGATTTTCATAAAAAGTCGCGGCCGCCATCTTGGATTTTAAAATTAACATTATTTTCGTTATTAACATGCCTCAAAACCATAAAAGTGACACGCATATTGATTTTGTTACAAAAGTCACGTCCGCCATCTTAGATCCAGAAATTAACGTCGTATTCGTAATCAGCATGCCCTAATATCGCAAATGTGACACCCATATTGATTTAACTTCAAAAGTCGCGTCCGAAATCTTAGATCCAAAAATTCACGCCATATTCGCAATCATTATTCCCGAAACCCCAAAAGTGACACCCATTTAACTTCAAAAGTCACGTCCGCCATCTTGGATGTGTTTAAAATATATTCTGTCGTGTGTTTAATTGTTAATTGTTTAATCGTAAACATGCAAAAAACGATTAACAATTGATCAATGGTAATTGCAACGTTTTACAATTACCATTAATCAATTGTTAATTGTGAAAACCTACAATTAACAATTAATTTTTCAATCGTCAATTGCAATTGATGTTTTCTGCGATTGAAATTTCAATTGTTTGATCCTACAATTGAACAATTAAACAATTAGTGCCCAACACTGCCTGTGTGGTCTTTAACAGGTATGACAATTAGAAGCTCACCGATTACATACGCATGACGGTATGTCTGTCGTTTTTATTGCCAATTTTTTACAATACGAAAGAAGATTCCGTTACGAAAGTTTTATACGAATTGAGTGCTAATGATTGATTAATAATTGTGGACAGAGATTTTAGTGAATGCAATAAGCGCATGCTACTTTATGATAAAAAAATGGCATATTACATATATTCACTTATTGCTGCGTGTACTAACATCTTTGAGAAGTAAGATGGCGAAAACATGTCAGAGAGAATCTAAATATAAATGACGTTCTGGTATGTGTGTTTTCTGTTGACGTTAGTTCTTTCGCTGTAGGAACACAAAGGCATTTTCTTGGTGTGTTTATTACCTTTTCTGTCCGTTCCAGTTCCTTACTCTTGTCAACATTTAGAGTCCTCACTATTTCTCGCTTCACTGCACCACTATCGCCCCCTTTAAATCTGTCTTATCTGTCGTATTATAGTATAGGTTAATATCTGATAAGTACATTACGATTTAATGCCTTCGGTCACATAAATATATGTATAAATTAACCAGTTAATTTAGGCACAAGTTCGTTCATCGAGTATTGATATTTTTGCCTCTGTACATGGAGTGGGCACATTCTAAATGTTTTGTATCATCTTTTAATTTTAATTTGCATACCTTTGGATTTATGGTCAACCAAGTATGACGCAAGAAAGGCAATGCCATATTCAGTTTAAAGTACTTTCGTACATCAGGTTCATTGAAATTCCGTAGAAGTTATATCATTGTCTGTCTGGCTATACATTTTATTTCGTCGTTTTTACTAAAAAAAACCCTCTGAATTCATACGTTAATGTGATTGCGGGATAGTTGGTTTGTGTCCGATGTAATGCAATCGATAGAGTATTAAATAATCGATTTGAATATATAATAATAATATCAGCCTATACTGCCCACTGCTGGGCAAAGGCCTACTTTCACAAATCAAGGCGAGAGAGATTAGGTCATACTCCACCACGCGGACCCAGTGCGGACTGATAAAGGCAGGTTTGTGGCTACCTGCTGTTGAAACTTATCAAGCCGCCTTTAAGGCTTTCAACTTGGCTTAACGACTACCACATTAAATAGTAGACGGGATCAAAGGCTTAGCGTGTCTATCACAGCACGAAGACACTTAAATATGAAAATGACACAAACGGTCACCCATCTCTGGCCGATCGTGTCGAACACTCCTTAACCTTGCTAATGCAAGGTTATGGAATGTTCGACTCGGTCGGCCGGTCGGTAAGAATATATATTGTTAACATACCTCTTTACTAGTTCTTATATCTTAATGTTGTTTTAGAGATATTTATTATTAATTCCTTAATTCGACATCACCTGAAACATGTCCACTGTAAGATATATGCCTCCCTAAAAGATCGCCACTACGACTGCCTTTGTGTCGTACACATCCTGCTTCGACCCCCGACTTTCACGAGTTCATCGGTCGACCTTGTAAAGGGCCTGCTTATTCCACGTCTTCTGATACGTGGTGGCCACTCGAGAATCTTTCTGCCCTAACAGCTATCAGTTCTACGAGCGAGTGATTTAATAATCTGAAGTAAATAATCCGATAATAATTTCATTTTCGCACTCTATTCGCGTTCACATAGTACCAACCACGCCGCAAGGTATTTTACTTACTCGGGTGTTTTAGAAAAACCAATCGACGATTGTCTTTTGTTTGCTCCTTACTACAATCATGGTCAACTGTGGGAATCTTCACGAACTAAATAAAAACCGACGCGGTACGAATTACTAAGAAAATTGTAAGAAATTTGGAAAGTATTGCCATTTTGGGAGAACTATGCCTAGCAACATGCGTTTTCTTCTTTTCGAAGTAATGCTTTTGTACGGGTGCCTTCACAGTTTCTTCAGAAGGGTTAAATAACTTGTAGCTGCCAAAAGTCACCTACGACATTTTCTAAAGATACGGCCAAACCAGCGCGTTCAGCCGCGGCCGCGGTGGCGTGCACGATGGCGATCAGCTCCTTCAGGAATATTTGTATGGAAATGGTCACACCAACGCGTCCTGCGTCCTGCACGCGCTATCGGGGCGGCATCTGCATGCGCAATCATAGGGAAATACTGATCGCCACCGTGATCGCCGCCGGGGACGCTATCGCGGCTGCGGCTGAAAGAGTTGGTTTGGCCGTACCTTTACACTTAAAATTTAAAAAATATACACCGTCACGACTTTATTCTCTATACAGGGGTGAGAGATGTGTACTTTTTACACCTACTAATCGCTGACGATGTTAAATCCCGATATAACAGGGGGTGAGTATTGTCATAGTACTGGGAGCAATCAGGCTCCGGTCAAATACTGATCCACTTTCCGAATTCAAATTCCGAATTCAAACCTCCATGGGATTCAATAGTTCTCACACATAGAGCGACTGCCGACCACGAGGTCCTGGTTCTGAATGATGATTTAGGATCCGGATCAGCAATTCGGAGACACCATTTCGAACTCCGGATTGCTATTGACCTCACCCACTTTTAAACAGGGGACGTGAAACCATCAGCGAAGTGGGTGTACACAACATACCTCTACCAATCCTGTTTGGGCCATATGGGCGTGACGGTTTTTATTTTCTATATATCTATATCGGCAGATCCCTTGCGGGGTAGGCAGAGAGTACAGAGTTCCAACAGGTTCTTTCCTTACAGACCTCTCTGGCTTCCTCCCCTCTCAAGACGAACGTCCCATACATGCTCGCCGATTACGGAGACTTGACTGTGTTAATTTTTATACACCGTCTCGCCTATATTCCCCAAGCGGGGTGGCAGAGGTGTACTGATTACACCCACGTTTCGCCGACGATGTGAGGTCTCATGTAATAGGGGGCGAGCCTATTGCCATATACCGGTTACAATTCCAGACTCCTGACTCGTACTGGGAAGTATTCGTTAGAAAAACTATACTTGTCCGACCTAGGATTTGAACCCAGGACCTCGTGATCACAAAGCGATGCGCTTTGCCACCAGACCAACGAGGCGGTTAATTTTTATTTTGTTTTGAAATACTTTGTCAATAAATCTACCTTTCGGTATATGCCATTTTATAACATTATGTAGCTCTCATCATCATATTTATCATTTGTTAATGTTAAATTAAGTTTCCAAAATCCAATTTCAAAAGTTTAAATATCTTCATGTGATTAAGTAATAACCAAGTTTTGACATAAATAGAATAAGTTGAACGAAATTAGAAGGTTATAGGTTCCGAGGAAGACCTAGACCATCTTACCATGACCAAATAGACCGTCTCTTATCAGAAGGGCCAGTCAAGAGTCTTCGTAATCGGCGAGCGTATATGAGACGAACTATGAAAGAAGAGAAAACTAGAGAAGTATATAAAAAAAGAACCGGTTGGAACTCTGTACTCTCTGCCTACCCCGCAAGGGATAGATAGTTTTTGAACGAAAACAACCAATGTTCGTTTTAAATAATATAATAGCTCGTTGAAATAATAAACTAATTACCTCCTGCGTGTACCTTCCCAAAATATAAAGTCATAATAAAATACCCGGGCTCTCATCAAAATACCAATCAGAATATCGCATTACGATGGACACGGTATAATGTTGCGGGAATTACGTACCGCCAGCAACAGCAGCAAACCGTACAAATTTAATAACAAACATATTTATTTATACTATTATAATTATAGAGTGGAGTGGAGGAGACAGAGGGAGGGCTTTTGCCCAGCAGAGGGAAACTGAAGGCTAAATTTTAGTAATAATAATAATAGCTCCCCTTAATGAAATCCACTTGACTTAGGCCCATCGGTTTTGTTTTGATAGTTTTTCAGAAATCACCAGGTTCATCTATCATACACATTTTTTTTCCATTTTTTTATCTTTACTCTGCGATTAAAATGTTATTTTTTTTTTCAAAAAATAATTACCTAGTTCAGTATTTTTATGTAATTTGTGAAAATAATGTCATGTTTACTCACTTAACCAACCGCAAAGTTTTTAAATTAGTAAGTATATCAAAGCAGTGATAGACCTAGTGGTTAGACCGTTGGAATGCAAAGTCAAAGGTCTCGGGTTCATACCCAGGCACGCACCTCTGTCTTTTCGAAAAGCATGTGCGTATTAAAATTAATTATCACTTGCTTTAACGGTGAAGGAAAAACATCGTGAGGAAACCTGCATGCCTAAGTATTTCTCGAAGGTGTGTGAAGTTCGCCAACCCGCACTAGGCCAGCGTGGTGGACTATGGCCTAAACCCTCTCAGTTTGAGAGGAGGCCCGTGCCCAACAGTGGGACAGTTTCTTAACAGGGCTAATATTAAGTATATCAATAGAAAAGAAAAAACAGATAGGATTTTTAAAGTGATTCGGCTATGGGAGTGTGAGATTATCAATTTATTTTTGTAAAAGAGGTCTCTTGACAAAAATGGTTTGGTAATATTAGTAGGATGTAATATAACATTATATTAGGGTTAGGATAAAAGTCATCGTAATTTTCATGTGCATCGATATTTTAAATTTTTGCAATATTTATTAAGTCTGAAAGTGGTGGCTAACGGGAATAATTTAAAAAGTTGTATCACTGTCCCCCACTGGTAGATAGAGGGAACAATTTTAGCCCCCAACGCAAATAGAGGGGTATCATAAGTTTAACTTGTGTCTGTGCCTCTTTCTGTTGCATCGTAGTCCCTAAACGGATAAACCGATTTTGATTTAGATTTTTTTAATTGAAAAGTAACTTGATCGAATGTATTCTATGATTCATTTGAGTTGGTTTTTTTTTAAATTTTTATTTAATTTTTTCAGAAATCTGTAACACAAACCTTATAAAAGTCGTGTTATTCTTCACCACTAGTGGATAAGCGCATGGGAGATAACAGAAATGTCGTAATAGTATTTTTTTATTTGTTATAATAGTTTCTCTCTCTTCAATTCGTTGCGATTAAGAAAATCAGCATTCCGATAACAACAGTGAATTCTCATTAATTTATATATCCCAAAAGAAGAAGGGGGCTTAAAAATTATGATTTAAAATAGATGGAAGATAATAAAACAATTGCTTGAACATTTAGAGATATATATACAACTTTACTACATTGTATTAAGATCGAAACTCCAACAACTTGTCCTGCTAACCGTACTCACCCTACGCAAGAAGCAGCGTGGAATATTGCCATGCTCGCTAATGATGTGCGTTTCTGCGCTTTAATTGCGATCAAACAGCCAAACCAACATTCGTATACACTAACTAAAACCCTTATCCGAAACCTGTAAGGTTCAAATACGTTTGGTGTAACTTTAAACCAAAGTTGGCGGCCAATGTTTTGCCACATACGCCACATGAAAAATGTATGAACGAGCATCCCTTTGTAAAAAGCAAAACGTATTGGAAATGTTGGTGTTTGCTTTGACGGTGTTTCATAACAGATACACCATAACCAGTCTGAGATCCGAAACGGAGAAATAGATTATTTCATAAGATACAAGAGCTGGTTTCGATGTGTTTTTCGTATATGCAATTGTGTGTGAGAAATTTTGTGTTATTTTGATTTGGGACGATACGATTATGAGTTACGTCGATGGGAATATGAAAGAAAAGAGACATGAAAAAAAATGGGCATAAAGATTTGGTTAGCGAAATTTTGCTATTTATTTGTTTTCTTTAGCCCCACACTAGGATTTATTCCCGTAACGTGGGTGCGTTTACAAACATGAAAATTCACATACACAAATAATACTAATATTAGCCCTGTAAAGAAACAGTCCCACCGTTGGGCACGTGCCTCCTCTCAAACTGAGGGGGTTTAGGCGATAGTCCACCACGCTGGCCCAGTGCGGGTTGGCGAACTTCACACACCTTTCAGAAACTCTCAGGCATTTTAGACTGTGTATAGATTGTCGGACACAAATAATATCAATAATAAAATATTAATAATCTACTAATACCTGAGTAATAATATCAGCCTATACTGCCCACCGCTGAGCAAAGGCCTTCTCTCACAAATCGAGGTGAGAGAGATTAGGTCATACTCCACCACGCGGACCCAGTGCGGATTGGTGGAGGTAGGTTTGTGGTCACCTACTGTTGGAACTTATCAAGCCGCCTTTAAGGCTTCCAACTCGGCTAAACGACTACCACATTAAGTGGTAACGGGGACCTACGGCTTAACAACACGCTGCGGCTGCTTTCCGAAGCACGCAGACGCTCGAATATGAAAATGCCACAAACGGGCACCCCTCTCAGGCCGACCGAGTCAAACGCTGATTAACCTTGGTGATCGGTAAGAACACCTGGGTAAAATAATTTTAATTTAAAAAGACCTTTTTAAAAAAAGCTTTTATAGCACCAATACAACGAAGATATCTAGCTTAGTTGAGGAGTTTCTATGGTTTCCTTTCAGCTCCGTCATCAGACCTTGGTCACCATCCGGGTCTAAGGTAATCATCAAGACTAATTCAACGAGCCAAAATACGACCACCTTTCGGCTTCATCAGCAGACCTTAAACATTACCTGGTTGTATAGTACTTGTCAATGCCAATCTAACAAGTCTAAACACGAGGGGGTTTCGTTATATAGTTCACATGTTCCTATGGCCACCTATCGACTTCATCATCAGACCAGCTCCATGGTGCCATATTATTGCATTGTTACCGACTTTATATACGTATGCCTAATTTCAGCTCAATCGAATACCCGAATGCTTGAAATATGGATCAAGATTTGAACCGGAAAGACAGATAGACATACGAACATTGCATGTTAAATCATAAAACACCGTCACGCCTATATTCCCCAAGCGGGGGTGGCAGAGGTGTTAGGTCGCCGACGATGTTAGGTCCCATATAATAGGGGGCGAGCCTATTGCCATATACCGGGCACAATTCCAGTCTCCGGACTCATACTGGAAAGTTTTCGTTTGAAGAACTACATTTGTCCGACCTTGGATTTAAACCCAGGACCTCGGGATCGCAAAGCGATGCGCTTTGCCACTAGACTAATGAGGCAACGCTGTTAAATCGTGACGCTTATATTTTCCAAGTGAGGACTACAGTAGTAGGAAAATGTAAATGAGCCTAAACTATCCTATTGTTAGGCAAAGCCCTTCTCTCACAAATCGAAGTGAGATGGATTAAGTCATACTCCACCACGCGGGCCTGGTACCTATTGCTAGAGGCAGGGTATGGCCACCTACTGTTATCAAGTTCCATAACACTTTATATCCAGGATTCGGAAGCAGAATCTCGAGACTGCCAACCGCTCTATGTGCCACTACATCAATCAGATATACAGCAAAGTAAAGCGAAAGTGAAAGAATTAAGTAAACTAGTGGTCGCCCATTGGTCGAAATTAGACCATAATTAATTTAAATTATAAGCTTAAACATTATTAAGGTTCTATTATCAAAGACTATACTTCTATAATCACAGATTTCGCTAAGGCTACACTGTTAATTTGCCTATTTTTTTCACACAAATTATATGTAATTTAAATTAAAAAAAAAAACATAAAATGATTAAAATATAGAATACCTTTTTTTATTTTTTTTTATTGAAACATAAAACCAAAAAGAAAACGCTGTCCATTGAACTTGACATACATATTTCGATAATTTAATTAATGATACAAAACTTCTCTGTAAACGATGTTTTTTGTTAAAACTCTTTCATCGTTTGCTGGTTATGTTTGACATTCAGTAAGACAAATAATATTAAAAACGAACAATATTAATCTATTCTCAATTTGAAGTGTATTGTGTCAAATACATGGCGTAGTGTGCGTAATGTGTTTTTTATTGATTTATTGTAATTATTTATGAATAATTTATCTATCTATCTATCTATAACCTCACGCCAGATCCCTTGCGGGGTAGGCAGAGAGTACAGAGTTCCAACAGGTTCTTTCCTTACATACCTCTCTGGCTTCCTCGACTCTCATAGTTCGTCTCATACACGCTCGCCGGTTACGGAGACTCTTGACTTTTTTATCAGATAAGACTCGGTTTATTTGGTCGTGGTAAGATAGTCTAGGTCTTCCCCGGTACCTGCATCCTTCCACTTTCACATTGTATATCTGTTTTGTCATTCTTTCCTCTGGCATTCTTTCTATATGCCCGAACCAACGGAGCATGCCCTTTATCATCTTTACACCGATACTATCTTTCATACCTACTCGCTGTCTTACTATGCTGTTGCTAGTGCGGTCGGTCAGCTTCACTCCGCACATCTTCCGCAGAGCTCGCATTTCTACCGCATTTATCCTACTTTCATTCTCCTTCTTACATACCCAGCTCTCGCTACCATATAACAGCGTTGGGACAAGAACTCCGTTATGTATGGCCAGCTGCGCCTTATGGCTTAAGTGCCGGCTCCCGAGTAGCTTTCCCATCGCACCATTCACTCTGTTCCCTGCACTCACTCTTCTCTCTATGTCAGCGGTGTATTTCCCATCCTTACTGAAGGCGCATCCAAGATATACAAACTCATTCACTTGCTCCAGCACATCGTTACCAACCACAATCCTTACATTCGTTCTGGTTTCTTCCCTTTCAAAAACCATAATCTTGGTTTTCTTCACATTCAAGTGTAAGCCATTGATCATGCAGTCGTCTTTTATAACTGTGACTAGTGTTTGCAGATCAGTGGCTGTTGGCGCTATTAAAACCGCGTCATCTGCATAAAGTAGATGGTTTACCACTAAGTCACCCATTTGTACACCTTCATTCATCGCTTTCAGTCTTTGAAGACTTTTGTCCAGATATATTATAAACAGTCTAGCGGACAACACGCAACCCTGCTTGACGCCGATTTTAACGTCAAACCAGGGTGACCTGTTACCACCCACCCGTACGTATGCCTTGCAGTCCACATAAGTGGACTCGACGGCTCGCAACAGAGTGCCATCTTTACCATACTCTGGCAAAATGTCCCAAAGTCTCTTTCGCACAACTCTGTCAAATGCCTTCTCCAGATCTACAAAATCGCAGAAAACCTTCCGGCCCACTGCCAGATGCTTCTCTACGATGTTGCGGGGTGAGAAGTCTTGATCCGAACATCCTCTTCCAGACCTGAAACCCCCTTGTGCCTCGCACAACATTCCATCGGACTTCACGCGCATTCTCCGTTCAATAATTTTACCGTACACCTTGGCTGCCAAGCTGATCAAACTGATGGCTCTGTAATTGGTGCAGTCATATTGTGAACCCTTGCCTTTATACAAGGGTACTATGACTGCGCGGCGCCAATCTGTAGGGACTCTACCGGTCCTCCAGCAAAGGTTTGCAAGGGCCCGGAAAGCGTCCCGGAAGCAAGTTCCACCATATTTGATCATCTCGGCAGATATCATGTCTACTCCCGCAGCTTTACCGTTTTTCATACTTCCTATCGCCCATTCAACTTCTTCCATAGTGATGTCCTCCGTTGATTGTGGTGCCGCAATCTCGCCTTTGGGCACGTCTGCGGCATCAGCATCCGGGTCATCTCCATACATTTCTCCAAAATATTCACTTCACCGCTTTAGCACAGCTTGTGTGTCTGCAAGAATGTCACCATCTTTAGATTTTATCCTTTCCATTCTGGAGCCTGACGAATAACCTCGAGCCTTTCTCACCTTGCTCCAAAAGAGTTTGGTGTTGTTCTCGAAGTTCTTCGCCAGCCTCTCCTCCTCAATCATACTGGCTCTTTCACGCTTTTCTTTCACTAAAGTTTTAGTGGCATTCTTGCATTGCCGGTATATTTCTTTCCTCATCTCTGTCATACTGGCATTCAGGTTCAAAGAAGATACATAGTCCTGCCACGCTTTCTTCTTACTTTCTACAGAGCTTTGCAACTCCGCATCCCACCATGCATCCCCTTTTGCTGTAATATGCTTCTTTGAGCAACCACATACTTCTTTCGCGGATTCCACCAAACTCTCTTTCAGGCTATTCCAGCATTCATCTACATTTGAGTTCGAAGAGCCTGCTGTCAAAAGCTTGTCCCGGACTCTATCTTCATACATTCTCCTCACGCTCTCATCTTGCAACTTTTCAACCTTTAATCTTTCAAGGTCTCCGAAGGGGATACGCTCTCGCCAGTGTCTCCACTTCCTGAACAGACCACTAAACCGCGCAACTACGAGATAGTGGTCTGATTCCAGAGTGGGGCCTCTATACGCACGCGTATCTTGTAGTTTGCTTCGGAGACGGTTATCAACCAGGATCAGATCTATCATGTTTTTTTGTTCATTCCTTCTCCACGTATACATATGTATGTCCTTGTGCTGGAATATCGTGTTAGACACAAGGAGACCCCTTTCCAAACAAACATCTACAATGAGCTTACCTGCATCATTCACTCTCTTATCACCATAAGGACCCAGAGCAGCGTCGCAAGTTTGCCGCCTGGTTCCTACCCATCCGTTCAGATCGCCACACAAAATCACCTTTTCGTTAGCCTCAGCCAAATCCAGAACTTCCCTGACATTATCCCAAAACTTCTCAAGGTCCTGGGGTGTCGACGAGCTTACGGGAGCATATGCTGCGACCAAAAATACTCTAGTGACACCCAGTTTTAAACGGACCCAGAGAAGTCTCGCATCGCACAGGCCATAATCTCTCACTCCAGAGGCCAGGCGACGGGACAGCAAGATACCCACCCCCATGCTGGCACGACTGCTCTGCGGTACCCCAGACCACAGAGCCATCGCTCCATCAGGAAGATCACAGGTTTCACTGCCCCTCCGCTTAGTCTCTGTTACACACAGAGCATCCAGGCGTCTCTCTTTCATCACATCAATCACCTCATGCATCTTATCTTCCATACCACCTCTTACATTCCAAGTGCCTATTCGGCACTCTGCACCCCACTAGTCGCCAGTTTGGGCCCGGCGTGATGGGTGGCGGCCCCCATCGCCGCTTCCACCTATATTCGTACCGACGGGGGCAGGCCGGTACGCGTCGCCTCGGGGGGACGCCCTAGCCCGCACTGCGGTACGTCTTCGGTCCAAGATTGCAGCCATAATGACTGGCAGGGGTCGCGACGAGGACGCTCTTGGACAGACCACCAATGCATAATTTAAAAAAAAATATTAGCATTCTGCACTCCTTCTCGATATAAACTATATATATAAGTGTGGGAAATTTCATACTCCTCCGTCCGCGCAATTTTCGTAAAAAGGGGTAAAAAGTTTTTGCTTCACGTATTAATATAATGATTAACTACGTAGTTAGTTAATTATAAAATTCTTAATTTAAAGAAATCGTAGCTTTTAGCTAGGATTAGTCCTGTGACGTAGGTGCATTTACAAGCATGAAATACCTAAGCCAAAAGAAATATTTGTCATACAAAGATTTGTCCTGTACGGGGACTGAAACCTCAAGCCAACGGGCTGAGTGGCTAATCTCTTAACCACTGGATCCGGCCGTCCATTGATTCCCTTTTTTTTTCTTTAAAGCGAGGATTGCCTGCCCCATACCGCCACATCACGGGCTTTCAGAGATGCGGCAGTGATGTGAGGCTCGCACCCCCATAAACTCCCCGGCGTCCGTCAGCTGCCCGAGTGCCCTGCCGCAGGAATCGCTAAAGGCATCGCATCTAAGGCGCGGACGGGCCTGGTCCGTTCTGCACAGACGTCCGCTTCGCCCTGTATTGCGAGAGCGCGCAGCAGACTACGCGCAACCTCCACGGGCCTGTCAATAGTCAGGCGCCCGGTTGCCCTTACGCCTTCGCCCAACAGGCCTTCTACGAATGAGATTCGAACTAGTCTCCTCCCGCCCCCCTTCAGCCTCCTCCTTTACTTCGAGAAAAACAGTTTTTTTTATTTTATTTATATCTATGTCGTGGGTGTTTAAAAACATTAATATTCACATACACAAATACCCAGACTGAAACAATTAATTGTGGGTTACACAAAGATTTGTCCCGTGCGGGAATCGAACCCGTGACTATTAGACACAGTGGGCGGAGCGGGTTTATTCTATGGAAGAAACGGACATGAGAAATATATATTTTTTTTATTTATTCTATCTATGTCTATTCTATTTATATTATCACGCCAGTTCCCTTGCGGGGTAGGCAGAGAGTACAGAGTTCCAACAGGTTCTTTCCTTACAGACCTCTCTGGCTTCCTCCACTCTCATAGTTTGTCTCATACACGCTCGCCGATTACGGAGACTCTTGACTTGCCCTTCAGATAAGACACGGTCTATTTGGTCATGGTAAGATAGTCTAGGTCTTCCCTGGTACCTACATCCTTCCACTTTTGCATTGTATATCTGTTTTGTCATACTTTCTTCTGTCATTCTTTCTATATGCCTGAACCAATAGAGCATACCCTTTCTCATATTTACACCGATAGTATCTTTCATACCTACACGCTTTCTTATTACGCTGTTGCGAATACGGTCGGTCAGCTTGACTCCGCACATCTTCCGCAAAGCTCGCATTTATTTATTCTTTTTAATTTCTGTTGATTGAGATCCCAAATTACCTCTTATTTTCCAACCCATCCTTACATTGTAATTACGGTTCGAATCCCTGTTTATTACCCAATACCCACACCTAATTGATTAAAATCATAAATAATTCACCCCATATTGCTTCGAGTGGTGGCACTTCGGGTCCTTGTTGCGACTGCATTACGAATTAGTTCCACACTCTGACGCCTGTAGCTACATCAATTTGGGGGTTAGGTTACCATGGAATAGACTTTTTCTTAATTTTTACAATATTTTATGACGACTTGGGTTTTACTTCATAAATAATGGCTTACATTTGAATGTAAAGAACACCAAGATTAAGATTTTTGAACGGGAAGAATGATTGTGGTTGGTAACGATGTGCTGGAGCAAGTGAATGAGTTTGTATATCTTGGATGCGCCTTCAGTTAGAATGGGAAATACACCGCTGACATAGAGAGAAGCCTGAGTGCAGGGACTAGAGTGAAGGGTGCGATGGGAAAGCTACTTGGGAGCCGGCACTTAAGCCAAAAGGCGCAGCTGGCCATACATAACGGAGTGCTTGTCCCAACGCTGTTATATAGAAGTGAGAGCTGAGTATGTAAGAAGGAAAATGAAAGCAGGGTAAATGCGAATACCATAACTTTTCGTCGATGATGTTAGGGCCAATGTAATAAGGGGCAATATTATACCGATCAGTATGCTAGACTCCGGGCTGTTACTTTTTTTTTATCAAACAGGTACGTTTTGTCCGACATAGAATCCGAATCCACATGCACTACAATCCAAATCCTTGTGATCGCTACATGCCTTGTTATATAGTAAAAAAACGTTTTGTCCTGTACTTTTATTGTTGTAACAAAAATATGTATCCTTCTTGTCTAGAGTCAAGAGACAACCAAAAAAATTAAGATGTCATAAAAGCACTCTCCACACTTGTCTCGCCTCAAAATTCTTTCAAACAATCGTCTCGTGACAAAACGTATAGTTTTCTTATTAATCAAACCCTAGACACCTCGGGGTGTATCCGTTACCCCTTCATTACATCACTGCCCTTTATTCAATCGTTTACCGACGACGTTGTTAGCATTATTATGATATGGGGTTACGTATTTTTGCCTGTGGGAGGTACTTCCGAGCAAGTATTTGGGGGCACGGTAGTGCCCCCGCCAAGACGAGCTAAGAGATGCACAAGAGCACTACTATCTTTTCTCGAAGCGAAGGATTATACCAGATAACCAAAATTCTCGGGATATGATGTCAATAGTTGACTCATTAAACATATAAAGTTTCAATTGCATAGCTTTTATACTTTAGATTTTATTGCTATCTAAAAAAATTATTGAACGGAGAATGCGCGTGAAGTCCGATGGAAAGATGGTGACATTCTTGCAGACACACAAGCTGTGCTAAAGCGGTGGAGTGAATATTTTGGAGAAATGTATGGAGATGACCCGGATGCTGATGCCGCAGACGTGCCCAAAGGCGAGATTGCGGCACCACAATCAACGGAGGACATCACTATGGAAGAAGTTGAATGGGCGATAGGAAGTATGAAAAACGGTAAAGCTGCGGGAGTAGACATGATATCTGCCGAGATGATCAAATATGGTGGAACTTGCGTCCGGGACGCTTTCCGGGCCCTTGCAAACCTTTGCTGGAGGACCGGTAGAGTCCCTACAGATTGGCGCCGCGCAGTCATAGTACCCTTGTATAAAGGCAAGGGTTCACAATATGACTGCACCAATTACAGAGCCATCAGTTTGATCAGCTTGGCAGCCAAGGTGTACGGTAAAATTATTGAACGGAGAATGCGCGTGAAGTCCGATGGAATGTTGTGCGAGGCACAAGGGGGTTTCAGGTCTGGAAGAGGATGTTCGGATCAAGTCTTCTCACTCCGCAACATCGTAGAGAAGCATCTGGCAGTGGGCCGGAAGGTTTTCTGCGGTTTTGTAGATCTGGAGAAGGCATTTGACAGAGTTGTGCGAAAGAGACTTTGGGACATTTTGCCGGAGTATGGTATAGATGGCACTATGTTGCGAGCCGTCCAATCCACTTATGTGGACTGCAAGGCATGCGTACGGGTGGGTGGTAACAGGTCACCCTGGTTTGACGTTAAAATCGGCGTCAAGCAGGGTTGCGTGTTGTCCGCTAGACTGTTTATAATATATCTGGACAAAAGTATTCAAAGACTGAAAGCGATGAATGAAGGTGTACAAATGGGTGACTTAGTGATAAACCATCTACTTTATGCAGATGACGCGGTTTTAATAGCGCCAACAGCCACTGATCTGCACACACTAGTCACAGTTATGAAAGACGACTGCATGATCAATGGCTTACACTTGAATGTGAAGAAAACCAAGATTATGGTTTTTGAAAGGGAAGAAACCAGAACGAATGTAAGGATTGTGGTTGGTAACGATGTGCTGGAGCAAGTGAATGAGTTTGTATATCTTGGATGCGCCTTCAGTAAGGATGGAAAATACACCGCTGACATAGAGAGAAGAGTGAGTGCAGGAAACAGAGTGAATGGTGCGATGGGAAAGCTACTCGGGAGCCGGCACTTAAGCCATAAGGCGCAGCTGGCCATACATAACGGAGTTCTTGTCCCAACGCTGTTATATGGTAGCGAGAGCTGGGTATGTAAGAAGGAGAATGAAAGTAGGATAAATGCGGTAGAAATGCGAGCTCTGCGGAAGATGTGCGGAGTGAAGCTGACCGACCGCATTAGCAACAGCATAGTAAGACAGCGAGTAGGTATGAAAGATAGTATCGGTGTAAAGATGAGAAAGGGCATGCTCCGTTGGTTCGGGCATATAGAAAGAATGCCAGAGGAAAGAATGACAAAACAGATATACAATGTGAAAGTGGAAGGATGCAGGTACCGGGGAAGACCTAGACTATCTTACCACGACCAAATAAACCGAGTCTTATCTGATGGAAAAGTCAAGAGTCTCCGTAACCGGCGAGCGTGTATGAGACGAACTATGAGAGTGGAGGAAGCCAGAGAGGTCTGTAAGGAAAGAACCTGTTAGAACTCTGTACTCTCTGCCTACCCCGCAAGGGATCTGGCGTGATGATATAGATAGAGACAGCGATAGTGAACCTCCCATTTTTTAAAGTCGGTTAAAAGGATATTAAAAGGATAAATAATGGAATATTTATAGGAATATTTGATAATAGACGGCATAGTCCAGTAGCTTGAGCGTAGGCAACTTGGGTCACTGCATCGTGTACTCGCGGGTTCGACTCGATAAACTTTGTGTGAGCCACCAATGAATATTATCTGGGTATTTGCGTATGTTAATTTATTGTTTGTAAACACCCCCACGATATTCATTTTCCTTTTTTTATTATTAACAACGTAGCCCCATACTAGGATTTATACCTGTGTCGTGGGTGTGTTCACAAACATGACATTTTACATACACAAATACCCAGACCGGAACAAATAGTTGTGGATCACACAAAGATTAGTCCCGTGCGGGAATCGAACCCGCGCCTATTAGATGCAGTGGGAGGAGCTGCTTGAACTCTTTATCACTGCGCCAAATCGTCCGCCAAATTCTTAGTGTTGTTTGTTTAAAATATCATTTACATCATCAGTTAAAATACGCCCACTGCTGGACAAAGTCTCTTCCAAAGATTGTTTTACGCAGTAGGTGCGTTTAAACCATGAAATTCACATACACAAGCATCCAGACCGAACCAAATATTTGTGGGTCACACAAAGATTTGTCCCGTACGGGAATCAAACCCGCGACTACTCAATGCCGTGGGCGGGCCAACTCAAGCTCTTAACCAATGGACCAACACGTCCGCCAAAAATACACTTACTACGTAAATACGTACAAAAATCTTTAAAAAAAAGGTAAACCGACTTCAAAGAGCAAGAAATAAATATTTGAAGTCGGTGCTGGTAGGTGCAGACGGTTACTTGGCACCGACTTCAAATATTTATTTTTGCTTTTTGAAGTCGGTTTACCTTTTTTTTTAAAGATTTTTATTTTACAATTTTAAGTGACGAGTGAATTATTTAGTAATACCGACATTATATTATTTTGCTGAGTTGTACAGTAAGGTACCTACAGGATTAATATAATGACTATAATAACGGAATCTATACATTCGTGCTGTTCGCCGTTGAGGAGTTCCCTCTTGTATCTTCAAAGTCCAAGGTCCAAAACAAATAACATTAAAATAGGACCATATCTTCAAAGTCCAAGGTCCAAAACGTATATCTGTTTTGTCATTCTTTCATCTGACATTCTTTCTATATGCCCGAACCAACGGAGCATAACCTTTCTCATCTTTACACCGACACTATCTTTCATACCTACTCGCTTTCTTCACTATTTCTTTAGGTTCACTATTATTTTTTTGAGGTGGCAAGGTCAAGTACAAATCGATAAACCCATTTTTCCTAATAACGTGAAACATTCCAGATGTCAAAAAAAATATTATTGTACCCAGTCCAGCAAAAGATCCCATAAAAAACTGCATCCCACTTTAAGTTCCCACACATTTTTCCCTTCCAATATTGTTTCATACCTACCTACAAAAAAAGTTTCATTTAAAACCCCAAAATCACAGCACGTACCCACAATCATCGCCAAATGTCTTCATCGCACGTAATTCTGATTATAACAAATTGCTTTATAACTAAATTACTTAAAATCAATCGCATCAGTCATGTTGCATTGTTTCAAATGCCTCGTACAATTAAATGCTTATATTATACTAACTGCAGTCCGCGACTTCGTTCGCGAGAAGTTTTGGATTTTATAGTTTTTTTTTGCGCAGCACGCTAATTCTTTTTATATGCTTAAGTTACTCCTTATAATATCAGCTATCTGCCAGTGAAGCTCCCGTCAATATCGGTCCAGCCGTTTTGGAGATTAGCTTGAACCAACAGACAGACAGACAGATAGACAAAAATTTTAAAACGTTTTTTTTGTTATATGTACGTATAACAAAAAAAATAAAAATTTAAAATTTTTGAACGTACCGTATATACTTTCATATGCATTGAGTTATTGTTATTTTGACATTGCAAACAAACACTTCAATTGTATTTAATTGTATTTATTTGTAGTATGTAGTATGGATACTATACATGCTTTACACACGACGTCGTTCATCGCATACAAATTTTGGACACGCTTTTATTAACTTGACCTGTAGGTCTGGTCTTAAGGACTATGTAACGGAATATTTTAACGTAATTTCCACCAATTTCAAGGCGTCCAATTAATTTGAACATTGATACACGTATCAAAGACCGATCATGTTCATAAGGTGTTCGTGTCACAAAAAAAGTGTATTAGATCGATTGCCAACATAGGACCATTGGATTCATGCAGACAAATATTTAGAAAACTAAAAATTTTAACGTTAACTTCACTTTATATTTTGGAAGTTGGAATATTTGTAAGAAAGCATCCGCGTTTATTTCGGAAAGCCAGTGAATATAAGATTCATCTATCTAGAGATAAAACAAAACTATTATTACCAAGTTCTAGAACCTCACTTCACCAAAAGAACTCCTATTATATGTGTGTAAAAATATTTAATAATGTACCAAAATCCATAAGAGAAATGACAATGAATCAATTTAAAAACACGTTGACTAAGTGGCTCATCGAAAAGTGTTTTTATAATATGAAAGAATTTTTAGAAAATAAGTAACCTTGGAGCTTGACAATCTCAGATATACTTCATTAATTATGACGTATTAATCATTGCATCCAGTCCTGACATTTTATTATGGACATTGTGTGTATTGTTTTATTTTAACAAGCCAATTATCGATGATGTAACTGTTATTATTAAACTCAAAATTATTGTATGACATTCATAATAATTATAATTTAATATTGATAATGTAATAATAATAATAATGATAATGTAATAATAATAATGATATTATAATTGTTATGATTAATGTTAGAGATTTATGAATATGACAAATTTGCATGCCAAGCTCTCGGCGAAACATGTAGCACTGAAATAATAATATTATTATAACAAACACCTTGTATAAAACCATGTTTCAAGCAATAAATGATTTTATCTATCTATCTATCACTATATAAAAAATTTATAACATTAATCTATTATCGTGACCAGTATCACCAGGATAAAAAAATAGGTTTACAGCTTAAATATGCATCTTTGTTATTTGTACTAACTACTTTGATTTTGATTTAGGACTAAACAATAAGAATATATGAGTCGTGTAGAAGCAAAACCAGCAACATCCATATCGATGGATACCGATGTTGCTGGTTTTGCTTCGGCAGGGCAATTTACTCTTCCAATTTATAGGAGTCGATACATTACCATAAGATTTTTACAGAAGCTAGTCTCTTATAGTAATACCATCAGACCTATATTCCCCAAGCGGTGGTGGCAGAGGTGTAAGTAAACCAGCAACATCTATATTGATCGATATGGATGTTGCTGGTTTTGCTTCTATATGACTCATATATTATACAGTTTAAAAAAAAAACGCTTTAATAGCAAGCCGAACTAAAAAGGAAAAGTATTCTTTTAGTGTAAAGAGTTTGTTAAATTAATTTTATTGTGAAGAAGCGTGGGGTTCTTTTTACTATATATTTATACCAACTTTACTTTTAAAAGTGGCTACCAATGAACTAGTTATACATTAGATAGTCAAAAAAACGACACACTTACAAACCGCATTATCAACCTATTATGGGTATACATATGCTTGGCTTAGCTATGGAATTATAATGTGGGGAAACAGTACAAATGCACCTACACTTTTTATTCTACAAAAGAAGCTAATACACATCCTTGGTAATATTAAACAAACCGATAGTTGCAAACCGCTGTTCCGAAAACATAAAATATTAACATTACCGTGTATCTACATATTGGTCAATCAGCGTGACTCCGCACATCTTCCGCAGAGATCGCATTTCGACCGCTTTTATCCTGCTTTCGTTCTCCTTCTTACATACTCAACTCTCACTGCCATATAACAGCGTTGGCAAGCACTCCTTTATGTATGGCCAGCTGCGCCTTTTCGCTTAAGTGCCGGCTCCCAAGTAGCCTTCCCATCGCACCATTCACTCTATTCCCTGCATTCACTCTTCTCTCTATATCAGCGGTGATAGAAATTATTAAGAATTATTAAATTATATTTATTATTTGGAATAATAAATATAATTTAAAATAACATAAAAGATAATATAATAGACATTTACAATAATATATAATCATGGGTAAAATATCAACAAAGCATGTAGCTTATGTGATTTAGGTCAAATCTCATCCATGTCCGATAAACCGCTTACGGCCGGTTCCTATATTCAACTCAAGGATAAATTTGCTTACTGTCAGTATAATTTTGACAGATTTTCACACAAAATATGTCAAAATTCTATCCGTAGTAGGCAAATCTATCCATGAGTTGAATATAGGAACCGGTCGTTAACCGTAATTCGGTTACAAACAACCGGTCATCCAATTCGTATTTATAATATTAGTGATATACGGGAACCAATAAAGTATTTAGACCGGTAATGACAGGGCGGTGTGAGTAATGACGTAATAACTCATTACCGTTCGTGTCCCAAACACGGTAAGGAACAAAAGGGTAGCTACAAACATGGCGATTTACATTACTTTGACGTTTTAAATTTGTGTATTTTCGATGATGTACTTTAGTTATTTTATTAAGCACGCATTAATATATCTATATATTAATACGTGAAGCAAAAACTTTGTACACATTTTTACGAAAATTGCGCGGACGGAGGAGTATGTAATTTCGCACACTTATAGTTTATATAGAGAAGGAGTGCAGAATGCTAATATTTTTTTAAAATTATGCATAACACATACATTAAATCAATGAAAAAAACATTACACACACTACCATGTATTTGACACAATACACGTCAAATTGATGTTTGTCTTTAATATTATTTGTCTATAGTCTTACTGATGTCAAACATAACCAGCAAACGATGAAAGAGTAGGTCGAATATCGACCTATAGGCAACCACTAGTCTATATTAAACACTGTACCATTAATGTTTTTTTTTCTTATTAACCTCTTTCGTCCCACTGCTAGGCAAAGGTATCTCCCATGATTCTCCACTTACCCCGATCCTTGGTCATATCAGACCAACTCTCCTCATAGGCGTCAAGGTTGTCGCGCCATCATTTTCTAGGTCTTCCCCTGCGTCGGTGTTCATCTGGCCGCCATTCGGTAGAAATTTTTGGCAACCTATCTGGGCTCATTCTGCTCAAATGTTCCGCCCATCTCCACTTGAGCTTGACAGACTAAAATTGCAGTGTTGGAACGCACTATGGTGTTGCGGATATGATCAGATATTTTGATTCCTAGAATACTGCGTTTCATTGCACTTTGACATACTTTGAGTTTGGATTTTTGCAATTCGGTCAGTGACCAAGTCTGTGAACCGTAGAATAAAACAGGCAAGATACATCCGTCGATGAGTTGGCGCTTGAGTGAAAGAGGGAGTTCACCCTTTATAAGTTGCTTATTTCCTTAATGGGTTAGTATTTTTTTTATCTTCATATAACACGTAGCCTCACACTAGGCATTATGCCTATGTCATGGGTGCGTTTACAAAGATAAAACTCATATGCACAAAAACCCAGACTGAAACAAATATTCGTGAGTCACACAAAGATTTGTCCCGTGCGGGATATCGACCCTCGACTACTCAATCCAGTGGGCGGAGCAACTCAAGCTTCTAACCACTGCACAAAGCAGTCCGTCCATTTTAATAATAATTTTCTACAATAAAATTTTGTTTAAAAAAAAACAATCAGGACATAGGTAATGTCAAACTATGTTTTTGATAATGTATCATGCATCACACTCTTTAGTGGTGCCGGCTGAGTTGCCTTCCTCCGCCAACCGCTGCCCCTGCTTTATCTACCGTTGACTGCTCGTAGGTAGGTGTGCGTAAATCATGAAATTCAAGGCCTCAAGACAAAGTCAGGCAGTAGGCGTACGTCGGAACAACAAAATAGTTTGAATGTAGGTAGATAGATAGAAAGATAGATAAAATACTCTTTATTATACACACCAAATACATTATAACAAAACAAAGTATTTGTTGTAAAATAACAAGCACAATTGGCGGTATTATTGCTACGGTATTATATACCAATTTCTTCCAGACAACCAAGTCGAAAGAAATACAACAACAATGAAGGGCAGTTTGTGGCGTACATTTATTCAGAATAAAGTAACTATATCTATCTATCTATAAACTCACGCCAGATCCCTTGCGGGGTAGGCAGAGAGTACAGAGTTCCAACAGGTTCTTTCCTTACATAACTCTCTGGCTTCCTCGACTCTCATAGTTCGTCTCATACACACTCGCCGGTTACGGAGACTCTTGACTTTTCCATCAGATAAGACTCGGTTTATTTGGTCGTGGTAAGATAGTCTAGGTCTTCCCCGGTACCTGCATCCATCCACTTTCACATTGTATATCTGTTTTGTCATTCTTTCCTCTGGCATTCTTTCTATAAAGGCCGAACCAACGGAGCATGCCCTTTCTTATCTTAACACCGATACTATCTTTCATACCTACTCGCTGTCTTACTATGCTGTTGCTAATGCGGTCGGTCAGCTTCACTCCGCACATCTTCCGCAGAGCTCGCATTTCTACCGCATTTATCCTACTTTCATTCTCCTTCTTACATACCCAGCTCTCGCTACCATATAACAGCGTTGGGACAAGAATTCCGTTATGTATGGCCAGCTGCGCCTTATGGCTTAAGTGCCGGCTCCCGAGTAGCTTTCCCATCGCACCATTCACTCTGTTCCCTGCACTCACTCTTCTCACTATGTCAGCGGTGTATTTCCCATCCTTACTGAAGGCGCATCCAAGATATACAAACTCATTCACTTGCTCCAGCACATCGTTACCAACCGCAATCCTTACATTCGTTCTGGTTTCTTCCCTTTCAAAAACCATAATGGGATGGGAGGGAATGTACCCCAAAATGTCATATTCGTCAGACACCACAGTCTTTTCCGTAACCATGGGTGCTCTAAAGCAGCAGATATATACTCGAAACATCAGACACTTAATATTAGACATAAACTCTAATATAATCCGAAAAAAAATGGTTTCAGGTCATTATATTTAATCCATCTCACGAAATTAGTTGTCTCGTGTGTAACCGCCCAAAGTCCAAGAGCCGGCTACGTTTCGATTTAATTGATAAGAAATATCGATCATAAAATATTGATAACATAAATATTTACAGTAAGAAACAAGTCATTATATCATAACGATTCATCTCGAAGCGATCCAGAGCACGAAGATATTTCATTATAGTTTGAAAATATGTGTTTTTGTTATAAGAATTATGATTTAATTGGTTCGGATTATGATCATAAGCGACAGATAAGAAGAGATATAGATGCAAAATGATTGGCAAATATGGATGGAATTATTACGATAAATGCAGACATGCATCCAAAAACAAAATTTTTGTTTTACTATTTAATGGAATCCAGATTGATATAACCAGATAATATCTGAATTATTGGGATATTTTAACATAAATTAGAGGTGCTTGTAGCGCTGTTAGTAACGACCACCAAAAGTTAAACAGCATTCTACTCAGTCAGTCTATGATGTGGGGTTTGCCACAACCGGAACCCATGGAAAATGTAAATCCATTATCGAGCCTCTCCGAGCTTTGGAAGACCGGCCTTATCTACAAACCAATCCGCACTGGGTCCGCTTAATGAATTATGGACCATCTTGTTTCACCTCGATTTGTCAGTGATTATAATATTATTTTTAACATGAACTAAACAATTATAGAGTAGAGTAGAGAGAGTAGAGGTTTAAAAATCACGATGGTGTAGATGTGCATCACTATCATTTTATACATACGAATATTTATCAACCAATCATGTTCATCGTGCATAAAATTGATCATCGAGCCTCGAGCATCGTACCACGAATCGTAGTTAATACGTACAAAGAGTAAATACTTCATGGTTTAATCATTGTTAGGTTTACCTCATGGTCTACGTTGAAACGATGAAAGCATCAATCTTTTAATAAACATTTCGGTAATTTTATACTAAGAATAAAATTAATATCCGCTTTCAGGGGCCAAATTGAAACGGTCGCTATAAACGCAAGCAACATTGTACAATATACTCGAATGCGATCCCAACCTCTTGTGAGATAGCTGGATAAAACGAAGAGTAGTTTTAGACGTTGTTTTAGGTAAAGAAAACCTCTTGGTTTTCTTTACCTAGAAACAACGTCTAAAAAAACTTTATGGTTTTTGAACAGGAAAAAACCAGAACGAATGCAAGGATTGTGGTTGGTAACGATGTGCTGGAGCAAGTGAACGAGTTCGTATATCTTGGATGCGCCTTCAGTAAGGATAGGAAATACACCGCTGACATAGAGAGAAGAGTGAGTGCAGGGAACAGAGTAAATGGTGCGATGGGAAAGCTACTTGGGAGCCGGCATAAGCCAAAAGGCACAGCTGGCCATACATAACGGAGTTCTTGTCCCAATGCTATTATATGGTAGCGAGAGCTGGGTATGTAAGAAGGAGAATGAAAGTAGGATAAATGCGGTAGAAATGCGAGCTCTGCGGAAGATGTGCGGAGTGAAGCTGACCCACCGTATTCCCAACAGGGTAGTAAGAAAGCGAGTAGGTATGAGAGATAGTATTGGTGTAAAGATGAGAAAGGTTATGTTCCGTTGGTTCGGGCATATAGAAAGACTGTCAGAAGAAAGTATGACAAAACAGATATACAATGCGAAAGTGGAAGGATGGATGTACCGGGGGAGACCTAGACTATCTTACCGCGATCAAATAGACCGAGTCTTATATGAAGTTCAACTCAAGAGTCTCCGTAACCGGCGAGCGTGTATGAGACAAACTATGAGAGTGGAGGAAGCCAGCGAGGTATTTAAGTAAAGAACCTGTCGGCTCTCTGTACTCCCTGCCTACCCCACAATGGATCTGGCGTGATGATATAGATACATAATTTTGTTCTAAAACAATCTATATCGTCACGCCAGATCCCTTGTGGGGTAGGCAGAAAGTACAGAGAGCCGACAGGTTCTTTACTTAAATACCTCGCTGGCTTCCTCCACTCTCATAGTTTGTCTCATACACGCTCGCCGGTTACGGAGACTCTTGACTTGTCCTTCAGATAAAACACTGTCTATTTGGTCATGGTAAGATAGTCTAGGTCTTCCCCAGTCCCTACATCCTTCCACGTTCGCACTGTATATCTATTTTGTCATTTGATCTTCCGACATTCTTTCTATATGCCCGAACAAACGGAGCATATTCTTTCTCATCTCTATTATGACAAGATAAAATTATTGTTAAGTATACACAAAACCTTTTCTCTTCGCTTATACCGCAATGCCTTAAGACTAAAGTCTACAACCAATGCGTCCTACCTGTTATGACTTACGGGGCCGAGACGTGGACACTCACAGTGGGACTAATTCACAAATTCAAAGTCGCACAGCGGGCTATGGAGCGAGCTATGCTCGGCGTCTCTTTGAAGGATAAAATTCGTAACGAGGTAATCCGACAAAGAACCAAAGTTACCGACATAGCTCGCAGACTCAGTAAGCTAAAGTGGCAATGGGCTGGTCACATCTGCAGAAGGACCGACGGCCGATGGAGCAAGCGTGTCCTAGAGTGGAGACCGCGACTTGGTAAGCGTAAGGTAGGACGGCCCCCAGCTAGATGGACCGACGACCTCAAAAAGGTCGCTGGGCCAGACTGGATGCGGAAGGCAGAGGACCGTGTGCAATGGCGCGTGTTAGGAGAGGCCTATGTCCAGCAGTGGACTGCGATAGGCTGATTGATTGATTGATTGATACACAAACAATAATTCCAATGAACTCCACTTGGTTGAAGGCCTTGGCGTTGATTGAATAGCTGAAATTTTGAGAAAAATTAAAACAATTTCAGAAAAGAATAACAGTAACAATAACTTACCCCCTTTTAATAGACCCCGTGATTCTCAGGGAGATACAAAAATCTGTCTTAGACTCTTGACTTAACTTAAGACTCTTGACTTAACTTCACTTGACCTAATATAGTAATAATAATCATAAAGTGCCTCTGACACAAAAATAATACAAATCACGGTCACGCCTATATTTACCAAGCAGGATATTAGGTCACAAAGAAATAAGCGTCAAGTCATTTGCCATATACCTAATATTTAATAAAAAAATTTTTTTTTTTTAAACTCGACTTCTAAAAGCAAAAAATAAATATTTAAAGTCGGTACCGGTTAGTGCAGTCGGTTACTTGGCACTGATTTCAAATTTTTATTTTTTGCTTTTGGAAGTCGATTTTTTTTTAAATATATATATTTTACAATTTTAAGTTAAAAGTGAATTAGTTACTAATATTTATATACCTATATTATATTATTTTTCTGAGTTGTACATCAAGGTACCTACAGGATTGTTATAATAACCATAATAACGGAATCTATACATTCGTGCTGTTCGCCGTGAAGGAGTCCCCTGATGTATCTTCAAAGTCCAAAGTTCAATACTGATTTCATTAAAATGGGACCACCTTGAAACTATACTAAATCCAACGCAAAAAGAATCATCACAATCAGTTCATAAATAAAGACGTTATAAAAAAACACAGATGAATTGTCGACCTCCTCCTTTTTTGAAGTCGGTTAATATTCTGATTGGTTCTATGGCAGGGTACCTATAGGATTGACGTAATACCCATAATATCTCAATTTACGCATTCGTATTGTTTGAGTTAAGAAGTTCCCTGGTGTATCTTCCAAGTCCAAGGTCCAATACCGATGAAATAAAAATGGGACCAACTTGGAGCTATACTGGACCCAATGCAAAAAGAGTCATCAAAATCGATTCATAATTGGCGGAATGATCGCGTAACACACATACAAAAAAAAACATACAGTCGAATTGAGAACCTCCTCCTTTTTAGAAGTCGGTTAAAAAAACGTACACACCACACTAGGATTTATTCCTGTATCGTAGGTGCGTTTACAAACATGAAAATTCACATACACAAATACCCAGACCGAAACAAATAATTGTAGATCACACAAAGATTTGTCCCGTACGGGAATCGAACCCGCGACTATTAGACCTAGTAGATGGAACGGCTTAAGCTCTTAACCCCTGCGCTAAATCGACCGTCACATACCTATATATCGTAAACCTAGAAAATTCGAAAAATCATACTCTGTCCGACGTAGAATTCAAACCCAAGCCCTCGTGATCACCCATTCACCACTGCACCAACAAAGCAGTTGACGATAATTCAAATATAAACACCACATCTAAACCCAATAGACACTAGTAACCCTCACATCACAACCTGTCAGCGCAGTAGGGCGCAACCCTCGACCTGCCTAAACTACCCCGACCACCCGTGGGACACATATAATCCGTATTATAAAAACAACACTATTATACAATAACCTATCAAACTTTAACAACAGCCTACTCGAAAATCAACTTTACGTTTAATAGTTAAAGTTAGTATTACAGTGTTATTTAAATGTTGGTTGACACAGTTTTGTTGATTTGTTATAGAGAACAGTTTCTCGTTAGCGAATGCGTTCGTAGATAACTGTAAGTATCAATGATAGGGATTACATAAAGTTAATTTGGTCGCGTGGCGGTTCAACCCTAATCTATAGTTGACTTTTTTGTAAGAAAAAAATAAAGGTTGTCAATCAAAAAGTTGGCTGTGCGGAAGATTTTTGATGCAGACCAACTTTTTTTATGATTCTTGCAGAATGGAATTAACGATATTAGGAGGTGCCGTTAAATGAGTTTTTAATTATATTTTGTTCGTTACATAATAATCTATAACAATAGATGACATTTAAGTACACCTTTGTTTAACTTTCGGTATATTCCTTCTTATTCTTAGTTTTGACGTCGGCTTATTCCAGTCACTGGGTCGAGAAGTCGCGGGTTTGATCTCCACAGGCGACATATGTATCCATGGCCTGTTTTAATTTATTTAATTTTTGTTATCACACCTATGACTGTGCCCATGACACTAAAATAATCCATAATGTGGGGCTACGTTTTTTAAAAATAGTAAACGAAGAATGTTTAGATAATGGAGAAGATCAAAAACAAGCTTTTAGGGTCATATCTCGTCCAATTATCATCAATTTTGTTCTAAAGTTTAATTTCATTCACTTTGCATATAATGAACTCTCTTTTACCTGAAGTAAATTAAGTTTTATCATATCGAAGTAAATGAAATAAGAATATTTGCTTCAAACTAATTTTAATATAGTTCCGGCACCGTTCCCTGTAGCCATTCTCATGAATAGTATAACTTGGTTAATTTAATTTTGACTCACCTAATACTACATTGTTCTCCCATACCCCACAACAAAATGTACATAGAAAAAATTGTAAAAATACTATTTTAACAGAATAACCGTGGAGTTTCTTGCCCTTCTTTCCACAGTAATGACATTCCGAAGCGGTGGTAGTCTTTGTTACTATTCTGACGATTCATAAATACTGTAATCGTTTACATGGATAAAAAATATTCTGATTCTGATTTACAATCAACACATTTGGGTCAAATAGAAAATAAATGACTAGAAAAACACCATATTATACGCACATTTGCTAAGCTCGTAAACAGATAAACACATTCATAACAATAGAGAACTGCACATCTACTTGTCACCACATCTGTTAACTGATAAAACCAATTTCACTTGACCTGCCTCTCCCTTTTTATTATTCATTAAGTTTATTTCATAGAAGGGTCGCAAAGACCGGTTATACCGTCGCAAGTGTTATACAGTGCGGTCCAAATGACTTGTCACACATAAATAATCACGTAATTGGGAATCTCGAATCACAATATTGTGGTATCGTGGTCACCCTACTTGTGAATATTTTGGGGTCGTAGTGAGATTGGTTGGTAATTATGTTTGTTTGTTATTTTTACAAATAGTAGCAGAATTTCTGCTCCTTACTATCGAAAAGTATTTTTAGCTTACTGGTATAAATTAATCACCGGCTTTAATTTTTCATTGTCAATTGAGTACATATTTCCATTGATTTTCTCAAACACGTTCTTAGGACGACTTGGTCTAGTGATATGAACATAAGCCGCTTGACTCACAGAATCGTTGCAATAATTATGTATGTGTGTATTTCACCAGGAAAAAGAGCGACGTGAAACAACTATGCTCCTGCCGAAGGGCAAGGGAGTCAACTAGCTTAAGGGCGCCCCAAAAAAGGACGACCTCGGCTCGGGCTGACGCTATAGGGGGCATAAACTAGGTGTCTTGCCGTGGTACTTTACACCGACCGGCGGGCAAGCGATCTTTCGACCTCGTCAGTACGGTCGGTGTCTGATCCTGCGTGCGCTATCTGTATTCGAAAGGAAGGAGGTAAGAGTAATGGGAGAGTAAAAATTATGTATGTAACTCATACTGTTTTTACCATACCAATTTCAGTGTCATCTAATAACAAGAATTGAAACTAACCGAAAAATCTCAAACAACCCACAAAATATAATGCGATTTAATAATAAACATTAATAATCTTATAGGGGTGTATCAAATAGGGTGGCTCTCGAGGGCGGCATATTGCGTGTAAAGAGACAGTGCCGTAATAGTTTAATTGTGTGGTCACCCTACTCATCTTACACTGGGATTTTATTCCATAATACACTTGTTACATTATTTAGTTAATCAGATAAGAAATTATCGCCTGTTTACCAGCAATTCGAAACTGAATATTATCCCATGAGAAAATGCCTAAAAACTGCGTCCAATAATTCGGAATTTTGATATATGAATTGATATATCTTTCTTTTTCTTTTTTTAATAACGTAGCCCCACACTAGGATTTATTCCTGTATCGTGGGTGCGTTTACAAACATGAAAATTCACAAACAAATACCCAGACCGGAACAAATAATTGTGGATCACACTAAGATTTGTCCCGTGCGGGAATCGAACCCGCGACTATTCGACACAGTGGGCGGAGCCGCTCAAGCTCTTAACCACTGCGCTAAATCGTCCGTCAAATATATTTTTTATTACATAGCAAGGATCTGTTCTGCGTAGTTATTATGATAATACAATAGTGTCCTTCCTTCTTTCTGCTGATGATAGTTACACAGAGAACTAAATATCACAAAATAGCCGTGCCATTGTGTTTTAACACGTTTTATGGTTTTATATTTAATTATGAAACTGTATGTTATTTTGGTTTTATATTTAACTATGAATGTTTGGATGCCATTATTATCTAGCTATTTTGCGCTAATTTTGTTAATTATATTAGGTATAATTAACAAGTCAATTATAGGTGTTCCTACTAACGTGTAACCTTCATTCGGAGATAATTTAGTATTAATTAGTGAAGTACAAAATTAAACGAAAAACGCAAACTATCAATAATAAACAAAATTAAAAAGATATTGTCTTTGCTATTCAAAAAGGTACCGTTTCCCAAAAAAAAACCGCATTCCATTCCCGCCATTAAACGTTCCTACGACGTTCGCATTTTAAAATGTTTTATATTTTTTCTTAATACGCAGTGACATAAATTTAAGAAAAACAAAAGAAGGCTGTAATAGAGCGCAACATCCCAAAATGACCGTTTAACTAAATTATATCGGCGTGTTATCAGCGAGCGGTAGCGCCCCCTGGAGAGAGAGATACTGTTTTTGGGTAGATGTCTTCATTCTAACGGGGAATTTAATTTGACATTTTGTATAGTTTCAATAAGTCCTATGGATATTACCCTTTCTTTTTTTGACATAAATATTAAAGAGTCTATCCTTGCGCAGGAGTAGGGCAGTAAAGTACCCTAGTAAAATAAATATGCATACACTTATCATGAGAGACTAAATAGAGCAACGACTGTCCTAGAAATAACAAAAACTCACCGCTATCGCTTGCGTAAATACTGGGAAGAGAGACCTTGACAAGAAGCAAGGAAATAGCTTAGTTATGCAGGTAAGGCTTATAACAGAATATTCCTGAGTCATGTCTATAATATACTTGGGACATACTTGGAATATGTGTGAGAAATGCGCAGAAAACACCTAGATGAGACCAATTTGCCTTCTATCCTTACAAAACTGGATCGTCAGTGTCTAACCAGACGATCTACATTTGTACTGCACGCCAGCTGCAAAACTGCGAACCGACTACGCAGTCCACTTCCAGTGCGCGTGAAGTTGTATCAGGCGTTGGCTGAAAACAAGCGTTGGGGGAAACTTTATTCCTCTCCAACACATGCTGAGCCCAATATCTTTCGGCACAGCTCACACCGAGGCAAACGTCACAAGCAGCAGTAGCAGCTTATTTATCTTTCTTTGTTTTTCTTTTTGTAACCGTTCTGTTGTATATTTTCTGATGTTCATACGTGTGCTGTGCTGAATAAATATCTTTTCTTTCTTTTTCTATTAATTGCACAAAAAATGCATCCAACAATTGTGCAGCGATTTTTCGAGGCGCTCGTAGTGCTGTGCGACCGCGGTGTTCTTACCAATCACCAAGGTTAAGCAGCCCTTGACTCGGTCGGCCGGAGATGGGTGACCGTTTATGGCATTTTCATATCCGAGCGTTTCCGTGCTTCAGAAGGCACGTTAAGCCGTTGGTCCCGGTTACCACTTAATGTAGTCTTTAAGCCGAGTTGGAAGCCTTATAGGCGGCTTGATAAGTTCCAACAGCGGGTGGCCACAAACCTGCCTCCACCAATCCGCACTGGGTCCGCGTGGTGGAGTATGACCTAATCTCTCCCTCGATTTGTGAGAAAAGGCCCTTGCCCAGCAGTGGGCAGTATAGGCTAATATTATTATTTATTAATTTTGCAGCTAGCGTGCAAATTAAATGCAGACCATTTAGACCCTGAACTAAGTGGAGCTGTACTAGCATTTAGTCTTGAAACTACAGAAATCATAATAATAATTATTATAATTTCTGTGCTTGAAATTGATCCACTACAAAACAAAAGAAACAATTCAATAAGTAGCTATTATGATACACAAAAGCAGTGTTGATAGCTCCAACGGCGCGACGCACCCCCTGCTGGCCGAACCACCCACGGGACGTAAGGGGGTCGTCGTATTTCAACATAAATGTTCCGACTGAACTGTTGAAAGTAAATTTATGGAACATGTCTGAGACTTGCTTAGAAGATCTGGGACACATCTAGAATAAGCCTGACATTTATCATTAATATCTATTTATTTTTAACGTATCCCCACACTAGGATTAATTCCTGTGTCGCGGATGCGTTTACAAACATGAAAATTCACATACACAAATACCCAGACCGGAAAAAATAATTGTGGATCACACAAACATTTGTCCCGTGCCGGAATCGAACCCGCGACTATTAGACACAGTGGGCGGAGCGGCTTAAGCTCTTAACCACTGCGCTAAATCGTCCGTCAGTAAATGTCCGTAAATGACTGGGACACACGTATAAATTACATGCTGAAACATCTCTAGACTTTCGCGACATTCTTAATTACTAGTATCTCAAATATGCGCTAAAATCAAAGCCGCAGCCGCAAATAGTTTTTACAATGAACCTAATACTTCTTATTTTGTGTGTGTGAGTGATCTACGCTGTGTGTGTGTGAGTGATGTACGCTGTTGGCCGCGAGGCCTTTACAGCTTCACCGGACTTAAGGGCGAGCGTGCAACCACTACGCTCGAGCCAAAAGGGCAAGGGGCGACATCCTCGTGGGCGCCTTGAAGAGGTAGTCGCTGTAGGGGGACGGGTGCACTACTAAGTGCACCGGTCAACCGCCGGCTATGGGAGGGGATCTACGACTACGTCGTCGTCGCCCGTATTCTGAGCAGAAAGAAATTTGGCCGCGGGGCCTTTACAGTTTCACTGGACAAGACCTGAAACTCTTGTTAATATCTCCGACAGTGCAATTCACCCCCTGCCGTTCGAACAGTCGTAGCGTAAGGGGCTCCTCGAATTTCTACTTTTTATCTGCAAAAACTGACGTCATAAAACCTTTGATAAGTGGATTTTATTGATATTCTTTGACAAGCATATCGACGTGTCCAACGAACAAAGTCCTATAATTCAGTATTTATATTTGGCATAAACAACCTTATCACCGGGCACGAAAGTTGCAAATGTCATTTATTTTGTTTGGCTTATGCAACTTTGTTCTATGGGACCGTCGATGTTCTTGGAGGGTGGTCATACACATCCGAAATAATCCTACTATCCTTCTTCTTCTTCTTCTTTAAGTTATTGCTTCACACTAATTTTAAATGTATTTTGCCAGTTTCCAGTGAGATATATAATCGTGTTTGTTTAAATTAATTCGACTCCCGATGAACTTGATGACAACGATGATAATGAAATTAATGAATACCCCACCGTGGATAGTAAAGCGGTGGATACTTTATATGCCAATTGCGACGGGCGTTTTGAAGGAAGTCAAAAAGGCACGTTTTATCGCTTTGTTACACTTACCTTCACTCATGCACATATAAGAACACATAATGGTTAATATTCCACGAACATTACACATTATAATTCGAAATAACACAAGTTTTGGAAATTAAAACAAATTGACAACATCACTCTTCGACTTCCCGCCAAAACCTCTACTATCCTTCTTATATTATAAATGTGAAAGTTTGTATGTTTAGATGATCGGATGTTTGTCACTCAATCACGCAAACGGCTGAAAGGATTTGGATAAAATTTGACACACAGATGGTTTATTGCCTAGATTAACACATATGATACTTTTTATCCCGGAAAAATTTTAGATTCCTGTCTAAAGCCAACGCAAACGAAATCGCGGGCAGATACTAGTTCAAAATATTAGTAAGATTTATCTACCGGACCAATAAACCGGAAAATATCGCGGGTGAACGCTGTATGCGTACAGGAAAAACCGGTCGTCGTAGCGATCTTCGCGGAAGGCCGTTGTCCTGCAGTAGAAGTCTGATGATGACCTACTAATTTCGAAATTTTGACATAATTCCGTCGATAGTCTAACATCTCAAACCATTCCTTAGAGTGTATTAAGCATGAAGATATGTGCTATATCCAATAACTGTGTCTGTATCAAACTACCCATCACAATGAACAAACCGATACAAAACCATAAGCATTTCCGCCTTGAAAAAAATTGTCGCCAAGCTTTATCTATGGTAAAATCAACACTTTTAAATTAAAGGTGCCGACATCGCACGTCAGGTTTTATAACAATTAAGATTTACGCTCCATTTGAATTTGCAAAAAGTGGGTATCATTGATAAAGGAAACAATACGTTTGGTTTGTGCAAAGGGTGCCACAATTTTTTTTATATCCGTTTGCTGAGTTCAGGGTCTTTATGACTTCACCCGTCAAGGGGGCGAGTGCCCACGCGTGTGTGTGTGTGAGTAATGTACGCTGTTGGCCGCGAGGCCTTTACAACTTCACCGGACTTAAGGGCGAGCGTGCAACCACTACGCTCGAGCCAGAAGGGCAAGGGGCGACATACTCGAGGCCGCCTTGAAGAGGCGCCCTCGGTTGGGACAGTCGCTGTGAGGGGACGGGGTGCACTACTAGGTGCACCGGTCAACCGCCGGCTATGGGAGGGGGGATCTACGACTACGTCGTCGTCGCCCGTATTCTGAGCGGAATGAATGAATGACAAAGCATCGGGGGGATCGGAGAGAACACGTCGGGGCCGGCGGTGGCGGCAGCGCATTGCGTACGGAAATTATGAAATGTATCTCTCCTTCTATTTATATTATCACGTTAGATTCCTTGCGGGTTAGCCAGCGAGTGTAAAATTCCAACCTGTTTTGCCTTACAGACCTCTTTGACTTGTTCCACTCTCATAGTTCTTCTCTATGATGGAGACTGATGCAATCGACGTGTTATCGATTGCATCTTACTTGCGGCGCGGGCGCGTGAACCGAATGGATGAGCGAGACAGAATAATGCACTTATTGTTAATAGAACTTAGTTTGTTTTATTTAAATACTTATTTAAATTTTAAGTCTATGTGAGGTATTTTTCGACCACTTCGTACGGCAAAAGCGTGTTTTTATTTTGTTTTTTATTTATATTATTTTAATTGCCGCTAATTGCCGCGCGACTGGCTCGTTAGAGAAGCAAGGCATGCACGGACGTCACTCGGGGTACCACTGAAAATCAGCGCTGTGTTGTGGTTACGCTGCAACACACACAAAGCTTGACGCTGAGTGTTACCCCATTAGTGCGGCTAATAGTATAAGTACGTTTTATTTTTATTTTTGTAATATCGCTTTTATTTAATTTTTGTGGTGTACTTGTTAGCTGACTAATAAAATATCTTTTCTTTCTTTCTTTCATACACGCTCGCCGGTTACGAGGACATGAAACACGGCCTATTTGGTCTAAGTAAAAAAAACGTAATAAAAGTAAACTCTTACACTAGTGATCTATGTTTTTGTGCATGTAAATATGCGTTTACACAGACCTGATACATTTAATAATGGGAGGAAATGTTTTATTTAAGAAAACATAAGAGTTAATAGGGTACAACTAGCGAAAGAATAAGTGTAAAGTAAGATCGAATGAGTAAGGTTTCTTTTGTTTTCGAATTCCGCTAAGAAATGCCAGAAATATAACCATACATCCAACTTTAAAAAAATTCAGTTGAAATTAAGAGTATCTGAGTTTTTTCGTAAGTCGAAAAAATCTTATTATGGTATTGTAATAAGAACAGTCTAGTCTCCTATTAAGTTGAGACCTAACATGTTATGGTGGATTTCTTTTTTATTCGAATTCAAAATTCTTTCTTACTTTCAATCGTCTATTCAGAAATCACCCTTTTTTCCTAGGGAAAATCCTGAATAGTTTTCCCGCGAGCCTCGGGGGAAGTTCGCGAGGCGTGTCGGATTCCTACCGACTAAACTAAACCCGAGGGTGGCCGACATCAGCACTTTGGAGGGGCTCCGGGATCTCCGTATGGAACGCACCGGTGCCCCTCTTGTGCCGCGCTCTGAAGAGCCCGCTATCGGGGGGATACTTGATGACACGCTCCCCTCCCACCGACGCGGTCAAGGCGACGTGGGCCAGACCACACCGTTGTCCTTCTCGGGGTCGCTCGTGAAGGACGCGTCTGCGATCCCGAATAAAGAATTTACCCCATACTAACTTCCTTTAACTACACAGATGTTAGTACAAGGTTTACATAATTATAAAGCAAACAGTTTAACAGTGCCTGAATTAAAGTAATATGTGTTATCGTATACAGCGCCACCTATCGACATAACTCAGGCGCTCCTCGACGATGCTCGGACATTTGTTGATCACGTTGATAAAATAACACCTGTTAGGTACCCACGACGGCTTAATAACTTTTAGAATTGCCAGTATAAAATACATAATTGTGAAAGAAAATATTTATTTAGTTACATATAATAAAATAATGTTTGCTGTAACGCTGCTAGCGATCACGAAGTCCTGATTTGAATTCTTAGTAGTCTTCTGTAGGAAGAAAGAAAGTAGAAAGAATAGTTCATTTTGTGCTCACATAACCAAAAAATGTCTATCGAAATGACAGGGACAGAAATGGAGCACATACGAAAGACGGTTATTTTGTGAGATCAGTATGAGTGTTGTAAAAATGAACGCTGAAGTCGAGCGTTTAGCGCTGAGTCGACGCTCACGAGCATTGAAACACGTAGAAGACGCGAGCGTTTTAAGCGCCGACTCGAGCGTTTTTACAACAAATTGTTCCCTGTTTTAACTATTGCTGCAGCAGAAGTAGCAATCCGGTGCCTGGAATTCCTACATAATGGCTCACCCCCTATCACAGTGGGACCTATTAACGCCAAAATATGGATTTACATAATACACTTTTGCCACATAATAAAGTCTAAAGTGAGAACGCGTGACAGGTTTTTTAAGTGTCAATTCGCTGTTGTTTCTGGAATCTAATGTTATTCTTTTGCCTTATCACTGCAGATGACTTTTAATATTTATTTAAGTTTTATCTAAGTTTCTAGCATCATTGCTAAATATTTCGAGTAATAATTCAGAGATCAAAATCATAACCTTTTTTATTTATTTAGACTAAGCAGTACTTATGATTGATGACGTGAGGATAAACCAAGCGACCACTCACCGGTAAACGTAGGGAGAGCAGAGGGCCTAGAATAGTTGCAAGCGTTTTGTTTCTATTCTCTTGTCGCAATCGATAGCGCATTGTTTTGACCACGTGACTTTTCGTTGCAAAATGTCATTCCCATACATTTTTCCGCTTTCTATTAGCGTTAACGACTGAAGATTGTCAACTTGGCTATAGGCGCAGGTTCCCTACAAGATGGACCGATGACCTGGTGAACCTAACCAGGAAGACACCAGAGAGGTCTTCCACTCTCATATCAAAATGACAAAGTAGACAAGACTCCATAAATCAAAATAACCATTTATGCAGATTCTAATATATCGAATTGACTACTCTAACCATTTCTAACTCTATACCGTAAATGTTTCACATGACCACATTCACCATATATCCGACGGAATTAGAAAGAATTGTATCGCGATTGTTATCTTTTATACAAAGACCCGACCGACGACCACAGTCTTGTGTCCCTATCTATTATTTTATACTGCTAATAAACTGTACCATAAAAATACTCTACTAAGTCTTTAAATCATTTAGTAAATTGGTTTTCATGTGTCTGTGTATATTTGTGTATTTTTGTAATTGAAATTGTAAATGTTGCCTTATAGAGTTGTAATTGCAATGTTTTGAGAGTTTCATTGCTGTGAGAATTGTTGGAGGCGTTTGGTGTATCAGGAAGTGATGTTTTGTATCCTTTCTTCTCTCGTTTACACACGTTGTCTTTTTAGTGGATTTAAAATAAAGACAATTAATTATACTGGGTGAATTTTTGAGACAGGGTAGTAAGGGCTACTTCAACTATTGTATTTAATGGAAAACCGTCTTAAGAGACTATCTTAACTTTTTGCATCATTAAAATAGAATTTTGACACATAATAATAATAATAATAATATCAACCTATACTGCCCACTGCTGGGCAAAGGCCTTCTCTCACAAATCGAGGTGAGAGAGATTAGGTCATACTCCACCACGCGGACCCAGTGCGGATTGGTGGAGGCAGGTTTGTGGCCACATGCTGTTGGAACTTATCAAGCCGCCTTTAAGGCTTCTAATTCGGCTTAACGACTACCACAATAAGTAGTAACTGGGACCAACGGCTTAACATGCCTTCCGAAGCACGGAGACGCTCGAATATGAAAATGTCACAAACGGCCACCCATCTCAGGCCGACCGAACCGAACGCTGCTTAACCTTGGTGATCGGTAAGAACACCGCGGTCGTACAGCGCTACGAGCGCCTCCTATATACATATATCATTTTGACATATATTGTATGGAAAATCTATCGTTGACTGCCTCGTTGGTCTAGTGGCAAAGCGCATCGCTTTGTGATCACGAGGTCCTGGGTTCAAATCCTAGGTCGGACAAGTGTAGTTTTTCTAACGAAAACTTCTCAGTACGAGTCTGGAGTCTGGAATTGTGCCCGATATATGGGAACAGGCTCGCCCCCTATTACATGGGACCTAACATCGTCGGCGAAACGGGGGTGTACTCCGTACACCTCTGCCACCCCCGCTTAGGGAATATAGGCGTGACGGTGCTTTTTTTTAAAACTTACAAAATTCTACTGACACTGAGCAAATGTATTCTTCAGCTGAATATTAAAACCAGCCATTAGATAAGTAACTAGGCATCTATGTTTGGGACAGGGTTTGTTTGGGTTGGGGGTATGGGCAAAATGTAATCAGATCAATGCTTTCAATTGCATTTTGTAATATTCTGTCATGATTCATGATTCAAACTTTAATCGTAAACATTGAAGATTACAAAATGTAATTGTAATCGTTAATCATTAATACACCTTCACGCCTATATTTCCCAAGCGGGGATGGTTAGGCATTATACTGATTACATTTGGCCCATCTATGTTTGTAAGTGTACACAGTACTAATCTGCCACCCCTGTTTTCTATACTCTCCGAGCCGATCTATGCAAACGGACCCAAAAGCAGTAAGATATTGGAATACCTCACAATTCTCACATTTAATTAGTATCAATAAAATCCGGACATCACCCTTCATTCACGCTTCGGGAGGCTGACAAAACATCGATAGTATCTCATCGAAATATTTATGTAAACCAGTACGTATTTGTGGAATGCTTCGGTCCTACAACTCTTTGAAATATTCTCTTTTTTATAGCTATCGTTTTGATTTTATCTGATAATAAAACATCTGGTATGACAGGTATTTTCAGCTCCCTATAGATATTAACGACCTGTCCTGCCTTTGTACGGAATACACTAAATTTCTGTGACTTATACTTAGAACTATTTGAGAGAAATAACTTTACCTTAGTATGTTAAGACTGCCTCGTTGGTGTAGTGGCAAAGCGCATCGCTTTGTGATCACGAGGTCCTGGGTTCAAATCCTAGGTCGGACAAGTGTAGTTTTTCTAACAAAAACTTCCCAGTACGAGTCTGGAATTGTGTCTGGTATATGGCAATAGGCTCGCCCCCTATTACATGGTACCTAACATCGTCGGTGAAACGTGAGTGTACTCAGTACATCTCTGCCACCCCCCACTTGGGGAATATAGGCGTGACGGTGTTAGTTTGTTATATTGCAGCGCACTATATGGAAACTTCCATAACGCACATTTTTTCCGAAATAATTGACAAATATGACTAGAGTTCGGTCAATTTGCACAAAATATTCATTTATAAATTAAATACTTAAATCTTCTTCATGAACCACTTTATCTACCTGGTGATAATCGAATAAAATTCCTTCTACTAATTTCTGAGATTAGTTTGTAAATGACGTTAGTAGCAATCACGAAGATTAAGCTACTTTCGGAGATGACCGTTTGTGGCATTTTCATTTTCGAGGGTATCCGCGCTGCGAAAGGCACTTTAAGACGATGGTCACCGTTACCACTTCATATGATTGGAGCTTTATACGAGGTCTAATACATAATGTTCCAACAGCAGATAGCCACGTGGTGGAGTATCCATTCTCTCTCACCGCCATTGGTAAGAGAATTTCACCAATATTGGAAAGTCTAGGCAGATTAGGTTTATTGTTGTGAGATGCATTTAGATCAGAGCCTAACAGTTTTCAAACGCTTTTTACTAGCTTTTATTTAACTTGCAACGTTGGTATGTCTGTCTGTCTTTCCGGTCCAATCTTGTGATCCATTGTTGAAGTACTTGCTGATATCCGATTGATTGGCACACGTATGTAAGTTCGGTGACAATGATAATATGGTCCTCTGGAGGTGGTCATGATGGAGTCGGAAGGTGGCCAAAGAAACATGTGAACTATACAACGTAACCCCCTCGAGTTTAGGCTTATTAGATTGGTATTCGCAAATACTATTCAACCAGATAGTGTGTATGTGTGTTTAGGGTCTGATGATTAAGTCGAAAAGTAAACAATGAAACCACCCTACTACAGAATATAGCCCCGCAGCGTTGGGCCCGCAGTGTTGGGATTTTTGTCTTAAAGAGTACTGTTTATCCGGATGATGTCCAGGATCTGATGATGGAGAGAAGCCATAGGAGCTCCTCAACTATAATATTTTTTCACATACGATGGGTAGTGACAGTTCTAAGTGCCAAACGAACTTAATATTTAATTCAATAGTATTAAGGTACAAAACTACAGGTATAGAAACAGGTCATGACTCTTATTGCTATTGAATAAAGTATAATTTTCTTTGACACCTACTACTGTCACAGTACCCTTCCTTCATGAAAAATACTATAAGCGAGATATATCGTCGTTTAAGATTTAAGTGGTTACCAATTCGCCTTCGCCGGAATGCTCACATATTATCTCTTCTTTATAATATCTTATTTAATCCAACATCTGCCACTTACCTCAAAGAACGATTTGAATTCCTTCACGACACACATTCAAGGTTTCTAAGGTCATCGGAGAACCTAAGGCTGAAAACACCAATGCATTCTACCAACTACTTCGATAAATCCTTTTCTAATCAAGCCGTTCGCTTGTGGAATGCATTGCCTGTAACAGTCCGTCGTGCACAGTCGTTGCCGTCCTTTAAAAATATGTTTCACCACCACTTTCTTCATTTATAAACTCTTCATTGCACACTCTCTGTATTGTGTGTAAGATATATTTATATATTTGCATAGTATTATATGTGTATGTAAGTCAAAAGATGACAGTATGTTTTATTGAGGTTTATAGTGTACGCCACCATAACTGCCCTATTCCGTATGTTGCTTCTTCCAATACATTGGTTGTCTGGAAGAAATTGCTTTTAGCGATAAGTACCTATGTACCTATTTTTTTTTGTATGTAATTATTTGTAAATATCACTGGTGTACAACAAAGAGTACTCTATCTATCTATCTATCTATATTTGTGGTATTTTTGCTATTAAAGCTTGTTTTTAAAAAGGTTTCCTTTATATAAAATGATTACCATATCAAATATTATAAAATGATTACAGATATACAATGTGAAAGTGGAAGGATGCAGGTACCGGGGAAGACCTAGACTATCTTACCACGACCAAATAAACCGAGTCTTATCTGATGGAAAAGTCAAGAGTCTCCGTAACCGGCGAGCGCGTATGAGACGAACTATGAGAGTCGAGGAGCCAGAGAGGTATGTAAGGAAAGAACCTGTTGGAACTCTGTACTCTCTGCCTACCCCGCAAGGGATCTGGCGTGAGGTTATAGATAGATAGATAGATTACCATATCTCCAGAAAGAAATAGTGGCTCTATTCTACTGCTATGTAACTACTAGTGCAAGTCCCTTTCCAATGTTAAAATACGTAGCCCGTTACTTTGGGTTATTCCTGTGTCAGGGGTACTTTTACTCACATAATCTTTGTGATTTTTAATTGCGACTAAATTATGTAGATAGGTGCTAAATGTGGAGGCTTGTAAGCTATTTGTAATATGTTTATATTTCTATCTTATATGTATCATTAGTCTGTAAGATTTTCACATACACTATAGACGGAAACTGACATTTTGTGGGTCACACAAAGATTTGTCATGGGCTGGGATCGAACCCGCGAATATTAAGATCAAGTGAATGGAGCGGCCTACCGTCTAGCCACTAGACCATCCTATCATCGTTTATTTATATCTGAGTACGTGGTATATGACCAAAAAACACATTTTTTTGACAAAACGCATCGCTTTGTGCTCACGAGGTCCTGGGGTCAAATCCTAGGTCAGACAAATGTAGTTTTTCTAACGAAAACTTCCCAGTATGAGCGTGGATTGTGGCCTGTATATGGCAATAGGCTCGCCACTTATTACATGGGACACAACATCGTCGGCGAAAAGTGGGTGTTCTCTGTACACCTCTGCCACCCCCGCTTGGGGAATATAGGCGTGACGATGTTTTTTTTTTACATTTTATCCATCTTCCACCGAATAAAAACGCGGCCTCCACTGAGAAGATAAGATAAACAAGAACTACGATTATTTATTTTAGCAAAAGCCAAAACAGCTTTTCTAATTTCGTTTCCCCCAATTAGAACCTCATTATCTCTCAATAAACTATAGGGTTGTAACAAATTAAGCAATAACTCAAATAACTACATCTAATCACTGACAAATCACTCAATCGTGTTGTATTAGGTACAGGTGTGGCCAGAATTGGTGAAGTGTGAGTGCGGTAGACCGCATGTAGTTCCGCATCCCTTAAATAGCATGCATTATCTGAGTTAAATATATATTATATATTTAACTAATTCTCACGAAGTATACATAATTGATTTTTTATATCTGTTAACCGTTATAGTGTGTAGAATATCGTTATAGGCATGTACAATTCTCTAATCCGGTATTAAAACAGTATCAAAACTCCAATTTTTAAATTCACTTCTACATAGATTATGCCACAATATTTCCACACCAAAATGTTTACTTGTTCCATCGTGTTTTTGGAATTGAACATTGGTATACACATTTTTTTATTTTATGTGATATTCCCACCATTGTAAGTCCTGTAAGACAGGATCCACAATAGTCTCCTTAGATGACACCAAGGTTTGAACCTTGGGGTGTCCCGGAAAGCGCTTTAATTGTCTTGGAACCTGCAACAAATTCAATTAGAAAATAAATCAGGAGGAGTAGGAAAAATAAAATTCACTGGTATACACATATTTAACATCATGGATGATACGCCATTAACAAAAATTTAAAAACTAATGCATTAAGTTAATCTTTTTTGACCATACCATACTACTTTACCGCAACAAAATCTATTATCCAGTCTTTTATCCTAGTTACTACCACTCTACCAAATTTCATCGTAGTCAGTAACAAATCATAATAGCTTTAAACATTCGCATTTATCACCTTTAGATTATTTGCCATATTACAAACTTGATGACCATTTCAAACGGAACTCCAAATATATTAGGACCAATAAAACATTTTATTTTTACATCCCCTTTTCCGCCCTTAAACGATCTCGTTACCTCGTTCCAACCCCTGACCACGGGGTAATCTGTCTGATTGAATATTGTTGATAAGGGTTAAATGGAATGGTTTATTTGTAGATTATTTTATTTAGATAATTTTTCAATTGATAATGCTATCTGAACGATTAGATGAGTTTTTTTTGTTTTATATCTTTGGAGAAAATAAATAGACGCTATACCTAACGGTCATTATATTGTAAGGAGGATAATATGTCCATTTATCTATATCATCACGCCAGGAGTAGGGAGATAATATAATGAACAAACTTTAACTAAACACAATATAATAAACACGTAGGTACCATGACAAAACAGATATACAATGAGAAAGTGGAAGGATGTAGGTACCGGGTGTTCGCGCGCGCGCCTACTCATATTTTAATGCAATCAGTCATGCAACCGAATAGCTAATTTATTCATTCTGTAACTTTGAATAACCCACTTCATGTTCATTTTTTGTAACGATCATTCCTTCTAATATTGGCACGCGCCAAAGACACACGCTTATCCAAGAACTTGTAATTAATTATTTTGAGGAATATACGCCAAGCTGAAGTTTTGAGGTTTTATTTATTTAAAACTTCCATTTTGTCTAATACGAGACACCGGGGAAGACCTAAACTATCTTACCACGACCAAATAGACCGATTCTCATCTGAAGGATAAATCAAGAGTCTCCGTAACCGGCGAGCGTGTATGAGACGAACTATAAGAGTGGAGGAAGCCAGAGAGGTACGTAAGGAAAGAACCTGTTAGAACTCTGTACTCTCTGCCTACCTCGCAAGGGATCTGGCGTGATAATATAGATAGATCAAGATAGATAGGTACTCCAACTCTTAGATGGATTACTAGTCTAGATGGAGACATCTACCGATAAGGTAGATAAATTAAAAATGTTAAAGGTTACATAGATATTTCTGTTTTTAGATGATGGCTCCTAAAAATGGCAACTATCTATCTATCTATCTATAACCTCACGCCAGATCCCTTGCGGGGTAGGCAGAGAGTACAGAGTTCCAACAGGTAAGGAAAGAACCTGTTGGAACTCTGTACTCTCTGCCTACCCCGCAAGGGATCTGGCGTGAGGTTATAGATAGATAGATAGATAGTTGCCATTTTTAGGAGCCATCATCTAAAAACAGAAATATCTATGTAACCTTTAACATTTTTAATTTATCTACCTTATCGGTAGATGTCTCCATCTAGACTAGTAATCCATCTAAGAGTTGGAGTACCTATCTATCTTGATCTATCTATATTATCACGCCAGATCCCTTGCGAGGTAGGCAGAGAGTACAGAGTTCTAACAGGTTCTTTCCTTACGTACCTCTCTGGCTTCCTCCACTCTTATAGTTCGTCTCATACACGCTCGCCGGTTACGGAGACTCTTGACTTTTCCATCAGATAAGACTCGGTTTATTTGGTCGTGGTAAGATAGTCTAGGTCTTCCCCGGTACCTGCATCCTTCCACTTTCACATTGTATATCTGTTTTGTCATTCTTTCCTCTGGCATTCTTTCTATATGCCCGAACCAACGGAGCATGCCCTTTCTCATCTTTACACCGATACTATCTTTCATACCTACTCGCTGTCTTACTATGCTGTTGCTAATGCGGTCGGTCAGCTTCACTCCGCACATCTTCCGCAGAGCTCGCATTTCTACCGCATTTATCCTACTTTCATTCTCCTTCTTACATACCCAGCTCTCGCTACCATATAACAGCGTTGGGACAAGAACTCCGTTATGTATGGCCAGCTGCGCCTTATGGCTTAAGTGCCGGCTCCCGAGTAGCTTTCCCATCGCACCATTCACTCTGTTCCCTGCACTCACTCTTCTCTCTATGTCAGCGGTGTATTTCCCATCCTTACTGAAGGCGCATCCAAGATATACAAACTCATTCACTTGCTCCAGCACATCGTTACCAACCACAATCCTTACATTCGTTCTGGTTTCTTCCCTTTCAAAAACCATAATCTTGGTTTTCTTCACATTCAAGTGTAAGCCATTGATCATGCAGTCGTCTTTCATAACTGTGACTACATGGCAACTATATTTTTACTTGTTTCCTGTAGGACATAAAACGACACAGCTGCTTTCAATCGAAGATCAATATGTTATTGGGTATGGTTTTATTTAGATATTTTTTTTTGGATATGGTTTTTTTTTTAAATGATTTCTTTTAGTTCCTATAAATGTGAGAAAATGTAACACACTCCCCCCTGTAACTTAAGCTGAAATTCATTATGATGTTAGAGTTCATCTCTTGTCGGTACAGCTGATCTTTTTCCATTCATTTCAATTCAAAGCGTACTCTTTGAGTTCCTTATAGGACCTAATAGAAACATTTTCTTTTAATTGACTTCTGTAGCTTATCCTCGGCCTTCCTCTTCCTCTCTTTCCTTCTGCTCTCTTCCAAGTAGCTAGGCTAAAATATGGACGGGATGTGGAGGGGATAATAAGAAATTACAGATTCAAAAGTCTTATTTAATTTAAAATCACCATCGGTAAAAAACCTTAAAATAATGTATGTATGTTCCAACTTCCAAGCGAAATTCCAATTACATATTGCATAACATCACTCACTCAGCGAATTAGAAATCTAAATAAAACAAAAGCTACGCATGTCTCATTAGAAATGAAGATCTGTGAAGATGAGATCAAAGAATTCCCAACCTTATAACTATTTAACAATAGTCTAAATTCTAATGAAGCGAATCTAGATCATCCATTTGAAAATACACGCGAAATTAAACTTTAACAGTGTAATAATTGAGGTTGGAATTCAAATTATGGTAAATGGATGAATTAATGTAACAAATGCACACGTGTAAAAAAGTTAAATAAGTGGAAAGAACAAATTGATGGGGAAGTTAGTAAAAGTATGTTATTTATTGATATTTAACGCGTGCTCCACAGCGTTGTAAAGTGGACACCTAATTGGTTATGTTTTGCATAATTTCGTTCTGTTCCGCGTTGTTAATGTAACATGGTACCTAACAATGATTTTATTAACTTAAAAAATCTGTCTTGAATAATCCCTTCTATCTATCTATCTATAATCTCACGCCAGATCCCTTGCGGGGTAGGCAGAGAGTACAGAGTTCCAACAGGTTCTTTCCTTACATGCCTCTCTGGCTTCCTCGACTCTCATAGTTCGTCTCATACACGCTCGCCGGTTACGGAGACAAAATATAATCCCTTCGAGGCAAAAATTTTATTTATCAAATCTAAGTAGTAATCTACCACCAAATCTGAACGCGACCTCTACTGAAAAGGTCAAGCGAGAAACTAAGCGGACTTGTCTTTTGTATTTCATTCTCTCTCTTTTTTCTTTCTATTTTTTTTATCATATTGTAAAGGTACAAGGTTTAGGTTACAATTAATAGTTTCCGATATAGCTCTAGCTTACAACCGAGATATGAGACTAATGATATTATTTCTAGAGTGTCTAAGGGATTCGGATGGACCAGTCCCAAGGCAGCATCCGCTCACGAGTGTGACTACTGAAACAGCCCTCACTCCCCTCGATCATATTAGAGGGAAGGAAGTGATACACGGGAGACGCGACGGGGGTCTACGTTGCCGTGACAAAAAAATGGGGGTTCTCAATTCGTAAGCGGGGGTCCACAAAAATTTATTTGCTTTCGATAGTGAAGAACTAAAATGTTGGCTTGACTTCACTTATCAATGTAGGCATATAATAGTCTAGTAATCAGTACAACGTATCGAGACTTGCAAAGCGCCGCCGCCGTCCGCAACGCTTGTTCAGACGTGCAAAGATAACCTCTAGTGAGCATGACCAAACCATATAAGAATAACGTAAATAGTCTAATCAAACTTCTTATAAAAGCCCTACTATAATACCCCTGACCTACTTCCTTCGTATTATGTTAATTTACGGACGGACGATTTAGCGCCGTGGTTAAGAGCTTAAGCCGCTCCGCCCACTGTGTCTAATAGTCGCGGGTTCGATTCCCGCACGGGACAAATCTTTGTGTGACCCACAATTATTTGTTTCGGTCTGGGTATTTGTGTATGTGAATTTTCATGTTTGTAAACGCACCAACGACACAGGAATCAATGCTTGAGTGGGGCTGTTTAAAAAAAAATTAACACACCTAACAAAGACATTATGCAGATGTAGTGAAAGTTTAATACGCTATTGGAAATGCAGCTTCGTCTTCTTTAAAGCACCTTTTGGCGCAGGCGATAATACTAACATAAATAAATAGAGATAGAACATAAATCGACGTGTCCAACGAACAAAGTCGTATAATCCAGTATTTATATTTGGCATAAGCAACCTTATCGACAGGCACGAAAGTTGCTAATGCCATTCATTTTGTTTGGCATATCTAACTTTGTTCTATTGAACCGTCGAAACTTTTGGCTATTCTGCTGACGTTTGCTTGACTTGATATATCAGGAAAAGCTCACTTCTAAGATGCGATTATAATGCATTATATTTTTCATGATATTTACACCTAGTCTGGTTGAACTTCCACTCCATAAGGGTAATGAGCGAGAAATAGTCGCAGGGAAAGAGGTTTGATTATTTTACACACCGTCACGCCTATATTCCCCAGTACAGGTCGTTTAGGTTCCTCCAAGAAAGGGTTAAACGGAAAGTGCTGAGCGAGAAAAAATAGTTTAAAACGAACTTGCTCCGTTCTTTTGCTTTTTCAGTGGAATACAAATATTTAAAATATTATGTTGGTCTGGTGGCAAAGCGCATCGCTTTGTGATTCTTAGGTCGGACAAATGTAGTTTTTCTAACGAAAAACTCCCAGTATGAGTCCGGGTTCTGGAATTGTGCCCGGTATATGGCAATAGGCTCGCCCTCTATTACATGGGACCTAACATCGTCGGCGAAATGTGGGTGTACCCAGTACACCTCTGCCACCCCCTCTGGGAAATATAGGCGTGACGGAAAAATGGTAATAACTTTGTTATATTTAGCCAAATCATTATATTGACGAGCCATTCTCGTAAGTGGGTTGAATTAGGAAATGTTATTTTTATAAACTTGTAAGTTTTACACTTCTTATTTAGATTATAGATTTTTAAAAATAGGCTGCGTAACAGATATTAATGACACAGATTTATCCAAAGAGGTCATACACCAGTTACAAGGCGCGTACAGACGGAACTTGCATGTCATCTGTTAGCGATGCAAGCTTAAACTTTCAACTTATGCAAGTCATACCTAAACTGTTAGCCAATAGGGTATCGATCAAATGTTGGCATACACGAGACTTGCTGTAACCTAAATATTAAAAATTATGAAAACTGTTTTAAATAAATTTCTTAGTTTCCGATCTTAAGCCCTTCCGTGACTATGGGTGCTGTAATGTACCCGAATAATCGGGAACTTAAAACTCTAAAAAATAAACCGCGATAAAATCTGAAAATTAGAATTTAATAAAATATAATTTAGATCATGAGAATGGAAGCACTGATAGCCAAGGGGTTAGACCGTTGAACTGCAAAATCAGCGGTCTCGGGTTCGAACCCAGGCACGCACCTCTGTCTTTTCGAGAGCATGTGCGTATTGTACATTAACTATCACTTGCTTTAACGGTGAAGGGAAACGTCGTGAGGAAACCTGCATGCCTAAGAGTTTCTCGAAGGTGTGTGAAGTTCGCCAACCTGCACTGGGCCAGCGTGGTGGACTATGGCCTAAACCTCAGTTTGAGAGGAGGCCCGTGCCCAACGGTGGGACAGTTTCTTCACAGGGTTATTATATTTTTATTTATAGAATTTAGAAAGACTACCTCGATCGTCTAGTGGCAAAGCGCATCGCTTTGTGATCACGAGGTCCTGGGTTCAAATCCTAGTTCAGACAAATGTAGGTTTATAACGAAAACTTCTCAGTATGAGTCCTTAGTCTGAAATTGTCCCCGTTATATGGCAATAGGCTTGCCCCCTATTATATGGGACCTATTATCGTCGGCAAAAAGTGGGTGTACTCAATACACCTCTGCCACCCTCGCTTGGAGAATATAGGCGTGACGGTGTATTATTATAAGTATTATAGAATTTAGAACCTGTTGGAACTCTGTACTCTCTGCCTACCGCGCAAGGGATCTGGCGTGATGATATAGATAGATAGATACAATTTAGAAAATTTTCATGTGTCGCGTAAATTTAAGAATTCCTTTATGAAAATTATTTAGTCTTGTGATTCTGAAAACATGATAGAACATCCACTACCTTTTTAGAATCACATAGGGGATGTGTCTGTACCGTAGTCTGTACATTGAAAATATAAACAAAATATATGAATTGTATCGCGTTTAGAGACCCAAAAAAGTAAATAACTGTTTCTTTGGATGTTTGTTCGAGTATAGCGGAAAAAACTACCAAAATTATGGTAATAGGGCCTTTGCATTTGAATAGCTTATCATATTCAGATTATGAGAGAGCCGAAATTAGCTCATATGGGGAAGGTGCACTGGTGACCTGAAATACAGGTTTTACCTAGTTTAGGCACCAGTCTCCCACAACAAAAACTGCATTGTAATATGGCAATCTATCTATGTAATGTTATATTGTGGCGAGAAATAAAATGATATTATTATTATTATTTTTTTTTTTAACCTTTTTCTCCCAGGTGATTGGGGTAATACCATTTTCTGCGGGCTTTTGGCCAAGCAAAAATGGGTGGGTTGAGCTGCGATGATGTAATTCATAGTAGGTAGTAGGGGTATTTTTATGGATCGGGTATGGCTAGGAACTTTCTAACAATTCTACAAGTATTCAATATAGTAGCCTTTTGAAGGAGATAGTAAGTATATTTATGTAGGCCAAGAAGTTGAAGACTGGTATGTAAAGTATAAGGTATGACACCTGTCGATGAAAGAATTATGGGTACTGTTTTTACATTTTGGACTTTCCATTGTTTTTGTAGTTCTATAGATAAATCAGTATATTTAGTAATTTTCTCGGTGTACGTGTGAGCAATATTGTGAGTGTTGGGTATAGCTATATCTATTAAATATATGGTATTGTTTCTTTTATCCTGGAGCAATATGTCTGGCCTATTGTAATGTATAGTTTTATCGGTAATTATCGTTCGATCCCAGTATAATTTATAGTCAGCAGACTCCAATATTGTTTCAGGTGTGTATTTATAGTAAGAAGTTTTTTCTGTGATTAGTAAATGTTTGAATGCAAGGTCTTGATGTATGATAGCGGCGACTTGGTCATGGCGGTGTTTGTAATCGGTTTGTGTTATAGATTTGCAAGCTCCCGTTATGTGCTGTATTGTCTCTGGACTACTTTGGCAATGTCGGCATATGTCGGAAGTAAGAGTTCTATCTTTTATAATGTATTTTCTATAGTTTCTTGTGTCTATTGTCTGGTCTTGGATAGCGATCATAAATCCTTCTGTCTCGGGGAACAGCTCGCCACGCTCAAGCCAGGCGTTCGACGCACTTTTATCGACGTTGGGCTTGAGCAGATCCTGGCGATGCCTGCCGTGTAGGGATTTTTGCATCCAAGCATCCAGTTTCTGTGTGATATTTGTTAATGTTTCATTTTTTTGTGGTATGGGATTAGATAGATTTAGTGGTGTAAATTTCTTATCTGTATATAATATGGCTTTATGTAGTTCGGATTTTTCAGATTTATTAGCGAAATAGGTACGGAGCGTGGTTATCTGCTTATTATGTAAATTCTGTATGTCTATTAGTCCACGTCCACCTTCACCTCTGGGAAGTGTCAGTCTTTGTATACATGCACGCGGGTGATGTTTCCTATATTTTGTGAGAAGGGTGTTGATAATACGCTGTAACCTTTTTAAGTCTGTTTGAGACCAGTGTATAATACCGAACGAGTATGTTAAAGTAGGGATAGCATAAGTGTTTATAGCTTTAATAATATTTTTAGAGTTTAGGTGAGTATTTAGTATTTTATGTAATCTTGCTCTAAAGTTGCATTCTAATATTATTTTCGTTTCTTTTTGATGTAGTTGTCGTGTTTGATGGTAGCCTAAATATTTATAACCGGTGTTATTGTCTACTGGATCTATTGTTTGGCCATCTTGAAGTTCGTAATTGTTTAATTCTAAATTTCCATTACGCACGGATTGTATTCTACATTTATCAATACCAAACTGCATTTGGATATCGCGGGAAAAAGTTTCTACTTTGTCCGCTAATGTATGTAATTCGTGTAAAGAGCTTGCATATAGTTTAATGTCGTCCATGTACATTAAGTGGGATAGAGTATATTCAGCATTAGTGGAGTTTACTATTTTATAACCCTTCTCAGAACTATTGAGAAGATATGATAATGGGTTAAGTGCCAAGCAAAACCAAAGGGGGCTTAACGCGTCTCCCTGGAATATTCCTCTTCGAATCTTAATAGGTTCAGTCATTACAATCGTCCCATGACTGTTGATTTTTAGAAAGGTAGACCAGTTAAGCATAGCGCTTTTAAGAAAATGTATAAGAGTTGGATGTATTTTGTAGAAATTAAGTACGTATAATAGCCATGAATGTGGAACCGAATCGAATGCTTTCTGGTAGTCAATGTACATGGTAAAAATGTCTTTTTTATTAGTATAGGCTTGTTTAGAAACGATAGCATCGATTGTTAACTGCTCTTTACAACCTTGACTCTGCTTTCTGCAACCCTTTTGTTCCTCGTAAAGTATGTTGTTTGTATTAACATGCATGTAAATAGTTTCAGCGATACAGGATGTCATAATTTTATAAGTAGTTTGAAGGCATGTGATTGGTCTATATTTGGCTGGGTGTGAGGTATCGTTAGGGTCCTTTGGCAACATTAAAGTAATTCCTGATGTGATGTAGTTTGGTACTGAGTCAGGGTTATGAATAAAGTTATTTATGAATTTGTGTAGATATGAATGAAGGTGTGTAAATTTTTTGAGCCAATAATTATGAATATTGTCTGATCCCGGCGTCTTCCAATTATGCACCCTGTTAATGACCTTTTGGAAAATTTCGAGAGGAATATTTCTAAACTCCATTCGTTCTAAACTTGGACTGTTTGTTTGTAAGTTGATAGTCCAAGCAGCGTGAGCATTATGTTCAATGGGGTTATCCCATATATTTGCCCAGTAAGTTTGGAATTCTTCTGATGATGGTATGTTATTAGTGCATGTTGTGTTTCTATTAGTAGGAGAGTTGCTTAAATTGGAGTTAGTGATATTACGGTAAAATTGTTTCTCATTTGTTTTAAATTTCATGTTTTGTGCTTTACGTAGCGTACATTTCTTGTAGCGTTTCAATCGGTTTGTTGTAGCACTAAGTTTCTGCTTGAGTGTATCTAAGAAGTGGGCGTGATCCGTATTTGGTTCTTCATGTTTTGAGTGTGTTTTGTACTGCATGTATATAGTTTTAACATGTTTTATTATATTTCTGTTTCTATTTCCATTTATATATTGAGATAGTCTGGCTATTTTAGCTCTTAAATCCTCTACTTTACGCTCTAATCTTTCTTGCCATTTTGGTTTAGTGTTAGTTGGTCTGTTTGGGTTATTTGGTACAAGTGATATTTTTGTTCCATTTATTTTAGCAGCAGTTACAGCGGCACTATATACGATCGTATGAAATGTTTCAAAATCTGTATTTTCATCTAAGTAATCAGGGAGTAAGATGCTATTTATATATTGTACAATAGAGGCCAATCTTTTAGATGTTTTCTGTTTCGGAATAAAAGGTCGTTTAGTTGGGTCTGTGTTTGTAAAATGTTGTAAGGTATCTCTAAATGTTTTATCAATTTGTTCATTTCTTTCCCGTGTGTTATATAATTGGTCTGTATCTATAGATGTTTGAGATCCATTTGGATTGTGTGAGAGTGTTATGCTTATGTCAGCTTGCGTACTAGGTTGTAAAGTTGTGTTGGTGTATGTTATATTATGTGTTGTTAATATAGGTTCGACTGATCTCTGCGAGGTAAAGGGGCTCATAGTTGTTTGTATGGGTGGTTCGGGCGTAGATTGTGTAAAGACATTGCTCATTATAGGCACATTTGATGCAAATACCGTAGGATACATATTGGTTTCATGCATGTTTTGTGTTATTTGTTCCATATTGTTTTCGTTTCTCTGTCTGTCTGTTACTGTCATTTGAAGGTCTTTAGCTATTTCTTGTTTAATTACTTTTAACCTATCGTCTGATATATATCTGTTATTTATGATAGCTCTTTTTTGGTCTGCTACTCTTTGCTCAGAAATATGGGCCAAATGGGGGAATAAATTAATAAAATCTCTGTGTAGGTATTTTCTGTATGATGTTTTATTTGTTTCTAATTGCGTTATTTTATAATATATCCTAATTATGGCTTCATTATATTCGTTTGTCCATCTCATGCGCTGCCCTACTTGTGTGTTGTGTGATTGAGAAAACTGTGTAACTTGCGTCTGAATGGATTCTAGTTCGTTTCTGACATCTTCGTAAATTCTGTCTATTTGATCTTGTGGTAATAGTTTGTTTTGGATTATTGCTCTTCGTTGGTCTCCTAGTCTCTGTCGGCTAGTTTGTATATTGGGGTATTTTTCTGCAAATTTCGTATGTAAGGGTAATAGATAACCTTTAATGTCGGTTTCCATGTTAGTGAGATGGAGATAAGTACGTAGGATGAATTCATTCATTTCTGTGCTCCATTTCCTACGTGTTTTTATGCCGCTAGTGGTGGGCGCAGGTTCATTGACGATTGAGTTTGTCTCCTGTGCAACATCCACATGGCTTATACTGGTTGTAGACGATGGTGTTGGTGACACACAGTATGATAATGTTGTTGAAGAAGTGGAAGGAAAAAGTGACCTGGCTGATGATCCAGTCACTGAGAATTGGTCGGCTGTAGCCAATTTATCGAGAGGATCCCGCCTGTTCGAACCCTCGTCGCCGATGGTCCGCATGCTGCAACATCCAGCACCGGCTCCAGATGTGCCCCGGCGACCCCCGGGAAGCGACCGCAAATTATATCTACTATTTTTACCTTTATCCATATTTTATCTGTAGGTTTGGGACCGTTAGTTCAGAAAGGGTATAAGGGTTTTGGATGTTATCAACCTATTACATTTAGTACCTCTGTTTAGGGTTGGTCTGATGTTCGACCGGTAAAGCTTCTGTGCCTGCTTTCCTTAAGCCCCCCCACCACGGCAAGGTGGTCCCATGGGGGGGTTATTATTATTATTATTATTATTATATAATCTGATTCAAAATGTCTATAATTTGGTTCCATCGAAAAAGACGAAATAAAAGTATTTTTTTGTTCGATTTTAGTCGGTTTATTTTGATTGTAAGTTTACGACGACGCGACGTTTCAAGGACTTTACAGTAAACACCCACGGTCATGTTAAGGAGGTATTAGACATTGTTATTCCAGGGTACTATTAATCTTTTTTTGAAAGCACTCAATATGTGACTGAAATCGGTTGAATAATCTTAAAGATGCAACTTAACCTCTCCATAATTTAAGATAAGTGCTAGAGGCTCCTAGGAAACTGGTTTTTATTCAGCATATTGTACTTTTTAAGATCTATCTATCTCTATCATCAGGCCAGATCCCTTGCGGGGTAGGCACAGAGTACAGAGTTCCAACAGGTTCTTTCCTTACATACGTCTCTGGCTTCCTCCACTCTCATAGCTCGTCTCATACACGCTCGCCGGTTACGGAGGCTCTTGACTTGTCCTTCAGATAAGACTCGGTCTGTTAAGTCATAATAGTCATCCATTTTCGGCCTAATTTTTAAGATGAAGTCATAATTTTCTTTTTCAATGCACTAGTTACTTAAGCAGAGCTGGGAACAAAACCTAGTATAGATATAAGATTAAGCAAAGCCCTTACAACTGGTTACCGGTAATGCAATAACGGAATAGATTATATTATCTAATAAACATTTACTTTCTAAATCTATATTATCTGACAGCATTGATTAGTTGGTGCACCAATAGATGATAATTATCTGCATTGTGGATTTATATCCACAATGCAGATCGGTGGAGCTAGCTATGAGAACTCCTCAACTAAATAAGATTTGTCTTAAATAGTCCTAGATAGTGTCCAGGATCTGATATTGAAGCAAAAAGGTCTAAGAACTTCCCAACTAAATAACATAGTCCGATTGGGTTTGGGCTCGTTAGATTAGTCTTGAACAATTCTATAGCCCTGGGTAATATCCAAGGTCTGATGATGGAGCCAGAAGATGGCCATAGGAACTTCTCAACTAAACAACGTAGCTTCGTAGCGCCAGGGCTAAAAAATCTTGTCTCCTTAAAAGACACCGTCACGCCTATATTCCCCAAGCGGGGGTGGCAGAGGTATACTGTGTACACCCACTTTTCGCCGACGGTTGCTAGGTCCCATGTATCACCCCCAATAGGGGGCGAGCCTATTGCCATATACCGGGCACAATTTCAAACTCCTCACTGATCTTGGCAGTTCTTCGATGGAAAAACTAGATTTTTCTGGCCTAGGATTTGAACCTAGGACCTCGTGATCGCAAAGCACATTATTCGCCACTAGACCAACGAGGAAGTATACAAGATACAATAGTTTTTTTTTTAAAACGTACCGCTATCCTAGGATCTATTCCTATGTCGTGGGTGCGTTTATACACATGGCAATTCACATACACAAATACCCAGACCGGAACAAAGAATTGTGGTTCATACAAAGATTTGTGAGACCCACAATTTGTGTGACGCACAAACTATGAGAGTGGAGGAAGCTAGAGAGGTTTGTAAGGAAAGAACCTGTTGGAACTCGGTACTCCCTGCCTTCCCCGCAAGGGAACTGGCGTGATGATATAAATAAATAGATAGATAGACAAAGATTTGTCCCATGCGGGATTCGAACCCGCGACTATTCGACCCTGTGGGCAGAGAGGCTTAAGCTCTTAACAACTGCGCTAAATCGACCGTCACTTTATATACATATAAGAGTAGGTAGTAGCAGTTACTCACGGCTCCCCGCCGGTTAACAGTAGCGCTACCTGCCGGATCCAATTATTGCTAAGAATCATCCAGATGCCGCATAAGTACAAAAGAAAACTATTGAAATCGGACAAGCCGTTTAGGGGAAAAGAATCACTAACACACGAGGTAATCAAGAGGTCCTAGGTCGGACCAATGTACTTTTTCTATCAAAAATTTCCCAGTACCAATCCGGAGTCTGGAATTGTGCCCGATATATGGCTACTCACCCCCTATTACACGCTACCTAACATCGTCGGCTAAGAGTAGGTGTATACAGTACACCTCTGCCTACCCGCTTGGGAAACATAGGCGTGACGGTGACTTTTAAAGAGACAAGATTTTTTAGCCCTGGCGCCACTAAGCTACCTTGTTTAGTTGAGGAGTTCCTATGGCCATCTTCTGGCTCCACCATCAGGCCCTGGATAATACCCAGGGCTATAGAATTGTTCGAGACAAATCTAACAGGCCCAAACCCAATCGCACTATGTTATATAGTTGGGAAGTTCTTAGACCTTTTGGCTCCAGTATCAGATCCTGGACACTATCTAGGACTAAGCACTTTTTAAGACAAATCTTATTTAGTTGAGGACTATATCCACAATGCAGATCGGTGGAGGCAGGTTTATGGCCATTTGCTCTTGGACCTAATCAAGTGCATCTAACTATTCTTTACGACTACCATACATAGTAGCTGGCTGGACCGATATCTTAACGTGCCTTCTAAAGTACGCAGACGCTCGAAAATTCTCCAGATGGTCACCCATCTAAGACTGACAGAGTCGAACGTTGCTTAACTTTAGTGATTGCTGAAAATGATGCAGTCTTTCAGGGTTACAAGCACTTATTTTAACATTTATTATTATTATTATTTAAAATAATTTGTAGCCCCATACTAGGATTTATTCCTATGTCGTGAGTGCGTTTACAAACATTAAAATTCACGTACACAAATACACAGACCGAAAACAATAATTGTGGATCACACAAAGATTTGTCCCGTGCGGGAATCGAACCCGCGACTATTCGACCCAGTGGGCGGAGCAGCTTAAACTCTTAACCACTGCGCCAAATCGTCGTACCGTATTAAATTTAATACGATACGATAGGATAAGATTCTAGATCTGTAGAGATCTTCGTTTAATTTGCTCACGATTTTCTCCACAAGCAAATTCCCTAACAGCAGAGAACTAAATAAACGTTTCGCAACAACAAAAGACAATAACACGCGTGGAGAGCCATTATTTTCGTAGTTGTATATTATATTGCGTTTGTCAGATGAAATTAAGTAATCCAGCTTTCGTAACTTAACTTACGTGGGACAGGGTAATATGATCTTAGCGAGTGTAGCGCAAATTGATAGGATATAAATTATGGTGACCTAAATTAAAATACAATAAATTATTGAGGAGTTGTGACAAGTAAATATTAAGTTTCAAAAATATATACCGATTCACTAGATGCAGCAAATAGTTAATGGATTTAAGTTGCAACCTCAACGTACGAAAGACACAAAATCATCTGGCGAATTAATAAAAAAAATGGCAACTAGTGTGACCATTCTCATATTGGAGCCAAAATACATTGCTACAATGGTAGTAATAAGCGAAATTTTTGCTGAGGAAATCCACTTTTCATATAAAATTGGACATAAGCGGTTGACTTACTTGAACTTAAATAAGTAAAATAAATTATGGTAGGTAGGTATTTTATATAAAGAAGGTGAATTATTATCCGATGAAGCTGTAAAGGCCCCTCGGCATAGTCATTCACACGTACAAAAAAAATCCTGGCACTATGCGTCAGAACGCGTTAATCATTAGTCACGATTTTGAAAATCTCAAGGATATGGTCAGTGGTGTATGTAGGTAACTGGCCAGTAGTTATCTAAGTCAAAAATATCAATAGAGCCTACATACCGGTGGTCTCACGGAAGCTAAAAGAATCGACTTAAGCATAAAACCCTGGCAGGAATTCCAAAAGGATGACCTTGTTAATCAAATTCAGATCGTTACGCACAATCTGATATTACAACTGTTTGCTACAAAGGAAGCGAGTACAAAAAGATCTTCAGATAACACTGAACAATTATTTCTTAATTACACACTGCCACTAAACCTAATTACATCAGCATGAAGATCCAACCAATGGCTACATTTATTAACTATTGCGTCCATGAAGAGCCACCAGTGCGGAAAATACACCCATATCTGATCATGTAATGCACCAATTACTATAATAGCAAATTGCGAGTGGATTTCGACATCAAACTCAAGACTCTGTTGCACTTTTTGCATATCCTCCTGCAAATTAAACTTTGCAGGTATAATTTTATGGTTTATTTTTAAATATTACAAGGATATAGGTTAAAATATTTTTGTTACATTATTTCTATAGCCTTTAAAACTTTGTCAAACTTTCAGTACATCTCTCTGTAAATTGCTATCTATCTTCTACATATTAGAGTTCAAATCAAAGTATCTCAGTGGCCCAGGTTAATATGTTCTAGTTGTTTTCAGTTTCAAGTATCGCAATAACAACAATTGGATTGGACAACATTTTTATTGCGAGCAAAACAATAAAATTACTGACTTGATTGGTATTCGGCGATTTTATTACTTCGGTATTGAGTTTAAGTAGCTCAAAATGGAAACTTGTGATTTCATTTCTTAACTCTGTTGCGGATTTTTCCATTAATATATTTTTATTCGTTCTTCGTAAATGGAAATGTACCAGAATGATTCAATGATCAATGCCACGTAGAAGCACAATTTTATATTTTAATCGCAAAATCTAAATATTATTATTATATTTATATAATTAATACGTAATAGGATTAATGACTAGTCTAGGCTATATTTTAGTTCAACAGAAAAAATAAAACATTAGATAAAATATATTGTGCATATGTAACGCATATTGTGTTAGTTTTGCATTCAAAAAAGACAATATTCATAATTGCTTAATTTTTATTAGAACTTAATGTTTAAAGTGATCTGACAAGGACACCCTCTAAAAAGGTACTTTATTTATTTTAATCGGTAGCATAAAATACAGACCTAGAGTCTATACTGAGCAATATTGGTACACTGATAGTGTAAATTAGACAAGCAAAGTGTCTACAATTTCAATGAGTCTTCTTAAAGACCTAAAGCTAAAGAAGTTGCATGTACCCAAGCGTTTCACCTCCATCATTTTGTCTTAGCATATACAGTTTTTACTATTACTGTACCTCAATGATTGACTTCAATTTCGATTTCATTCCAATTGTAGCTAGCTTATGTTTCAATTTTGTCTTTGAATTTGGCTTTGACATTTGTAAAATCGCATTAATTCTTTATTTATTCTTCGTGATCCATTTTTTAGTAGAACGCCATCCATTACAAATTATTATTGTGTGTTATTTCTAAGTATGATTATCGAAGTCATTTGATTTAATTTTTGGAATAGCACTATGACTAGTATTAAAAGCAACAGACTATATTGCAGCTTCATTAAAATGTGGTTTCTATTTGTTATTATGCATTGTCAAACCAACATTAGGTGTAAGTCATTTCCCAATGACGTTAGGCCACCTGTTCTCTCGTAATCATCGTGAAAGTGTGCTCGACTCATTTGAAATGATTTGATGAGTAATTTATTTCTCTTAGAAATCTCAGTGGAATAAAAAAAATACATGAACATTTCATACTTTTATTAAATCAGCCTCAACTCTAAGTACACGTACTTCGTCAAGTTACATACATTTACAACAAGCATATAAAAGCTAAACAAGTAAATAACAGTTTAATATCTACAACTGTCGGCCACGCACCGAGGACGATGCTATGCGGCCTGCAACTGCAAAAGTACGAAACCTCCTAATTTTTTGAACTCCATTGCGCTTTAGTAACATTATTTCCATCAAAAAGTTTAGTAACAATTAAGTTCCTGCGCAATGTTATTTGTACTGATCGAAAAACTCATGATTCGTACTCTTGCAGCGCTTCGCAACTCCCTGGAAACTTACAGCTTAACAGCATCACAACCTTCAAACGTGAGCGATTAGCACCAATACGGTAACAATTTTGTGAGAAATATATACACTAAAAATACTAATTGATCACATTTCTGAGCTTAGCCTACAAGGTACTGGTGTGACAGGTAGTCAATTTGGACTTAGTGCCAGCCGTGGTGCTGCTGTTCCTCCTGCTGCCAGCCGTGGTGTTGGTGGTGGTGGTCTTCCTCCTTCTTGAGGTAGACTGGCACGTGGACCTTGACAGGGTAAGGAACCTCCTTTACAAGGGGAACTGGGACCTCCTTGTAGACGGGGTAAGGCTTGTCAATGGGCACTTTGACTTCATAAGGCACCTTCTTCTCGACGGTGTAAGGGATCTTCTTGTAAACGTCATAAGGCGCGGGGACTGGCACTTTGACATGCACGGGGTAGGGTTTCTCGACCTCGACCTTGTAGGGCTTGTCTACGGGTACTTTTACTTCATACGGGACGGGCTTGTGTACAGTAACGGGGTAAGGCTTCTCGACTGTGACTGGGTAAGGTTTGGGCACGTAGACGTTGTAAGGCCTGTCGACGGGCACCTTGACTTCATAGGGCACCTTCTTCACGACCTCGTAGGGCTGGGGCACTTTGACTTCGTACTTGACAGGGTAGGGCACTTTCTTCTCAACGGTGTAGGGCTGGGGAACGGGCACCTTGACTTCATAAGGCACTTTCTTCTCGACAGTGTAAGGGGTGGGTACTTTGACCTTGACTTCGTAGGGCTTGTCGACTGGGACTTTTACTTCGTAGGGAACCTTCTTCTCAACGGTGTAGGGTTCGGGGACGTACACAGGGTATTTCACGTACTCCTTAACGGATACTGGGACTTTCTTCTCAACGGTGTAGGGTTGGGGATAGGGCACTTTGACTTCATAGGGTACTTTCCTTTCAACGGTGTAGGGGACGTGTTTCTCAACGGTGTATGGTACTGGGATCTTCTTTACCACCTCGATGGTTTTGACGTGCTCGTGGTGATGATGGTGGTCATTGGAGATTGGCTTCCAGCCGGAGTCTCCGCCGTGTCCGTAGCCCTCACCGCCCCCGTAGCTGATTCCGCCTTCGTGGCCGTGACCACCGAAGCTGGCCTCGCCGCCTCCGTGACCTAGGCTGATTCCTTCATGGCCTCCGTAGCCGCCTTGGCCGCCGAAATCGTGACCTCCGTAACCGCCTTGGCCGCCGAAATCGTGACCTCCGTAACCGCCCTCGGAGCTACCACCGTATGAACCGATCTCGTAGATGCCTCGTTTCTCCTGCTTCTTGTCTTCGGGGGCTGCCTGTTTCGGTGCGCCCTTTTCCTCGGCGGCAAAGGCCACCACGGCCAGTGATACGACCAGGACAACCTGCAGACAAAGATAAAGATTCTTTTAGTTTTAATCTTTTGGGAAAGTAATAACTCTAATAGTGTACAATCGACTACAAGCGGGACTATTCAAGTACTATTTGTTTAAACTTTAGAGCTTCGTATTTCACCTTGAATTTTAATATTAATTTGCTATTTTAACGTTTTGAAGTTTCTTAATAAATCTAAACGTCGGCAATACCTGATAGCTAACGCAAATTGTGTTGAATAATTCACCTTCACATCACGCGGATAGTAAAATTCTATGGATTGGCGAGTGCATTACAAAGTAAAAGTAACATCGATCCAGTTTAAGTCTCATCGACTCAGAATACTAAAATACCACACTTTCACTCGATTTAATATCGAGTGTACATCTCGATTCCCAACGGCGGTTCGAATGCATTGTTTCGAACAATTGTACGCACTAAAAAGTTTGATGATAGTGTTGGGTTACTTCCTAGTTTACTTATCTTTGTTTTCATTTACTTAAAGATTGTCCGTTAATTATTCGTCTTAATGTAACAAGCATATTTTATAACAGTTATTAAATAATGGATCATTTAGTTTGCAAACGCTAATGAATAAGCATGCTGCTTCTTTAAGTAAATTTATTTCTATCTATCTATCTATATCATCACGCTAGATCCCTTGCCGGGTAAGCAGAGAGTACAGAACTCCAACAGGTTATTTCCTTACATACCTCTCTGGCTTCCTCCAATCTCATAGTTCGTCTCATACACGATCGCCGGCTACGAAGACTCTTGACTGGTCCTTCAGATAAGACTCGGTCTATTTGGTCATGGTAAGATAGTTTAGGTCTTCCCCGGTACCTACATCCTTCCACTTTCGCATTTATTTATTCCTTCATAGAATCATTATCCTACGACAGACCGAAAGGCCTGCTTGGGATATGTACTTATTAAATAAGCTAAAGAGTGTGCTCATAATTTCTGCGATCGAACATGACTTCAGAATATGTCGTCATTATGAATCAGCCTATATCTACCTACTGTTAAGTGTAGGCCTCTCCTTTATCTATATATTTGGAAAACCGGAGGGTTCGGTTTTGTTTTATCTCTTCAATTATTAAATACCGTGTCTAGATCGTAATCAATAGGGTTTGTTAGTCAAAGGTGATTGATAAGTCCAGAGTCTCCGGCATACATTGTTTAATCCTAGGCTAAAGGCAAGTAACGCCGGATCCTATTACTTGTTTTATGTAGCTACTCCTAACTTATGCAAGCTCAATTGGGTAGAAAATAATATAGACAGACATGGGTAATTATCGCTTCAAGTCTTACCACATATTAATAGCTATGCACTTTCTCAACGTACATATTTCGCTAAGATTTAACTGGAGTGGATTACTGCAACTGGTATTCGTAATACTTCGGTTAAAGAAACTTAACATTGCGTAATTGTGTTACAATTAGTAGATATAATCTGTACAACTGCTGCCGGTAAATATTGCGAGATATCTATGTATCAAAGCTTATTATTAAAGTACCCCGAAAGGGAACTTATTTTTGAAGTGTAAAGTTATGTAAGGTTTTGTACCTTTATGCAATACGATGTCAATAAACGGAACAGACCAAAGTTACATACTGTCAATATTTTAATAATAATCTAAAATACACCTTTGTCCCATGTTTTCTACTTAAATATTATCTCTCCTACTCCAAAAATCAATATCCAGACCTTGCTAACATTAAAATTATAGCCTAAATTTAAATTTTGCCACTCATGTTTAGTTTGTCATAAGCTTACCATTAACTTACTCCCAAACATAACTGACCTGACATAACTTCTCATACATACCCATGACAGTATATTACATAAGTGATTATACTAACTAATAAATGTTGATGAACGTTTAAATTTTGTAAGAAGAGAAAATCAAGCCCTCGTTGTTCATAATTTGCATGGTTGATACACCTACCTACAGATGCATTTAAATTCTTTAGTTACATTGACATCATGAGTCAGATGCATAGCAAGAGGTTGTTTTGAAACAAATCCGCGGTGAGGAGTGAGTTTGAATGTATTACGTCCATTGCCTATTAGTAGGCAGTTTTAAGAATATTGCGCAGTTTTAGAAAATACTTGCCCGAGATATTGAACGATAGTAAACTTTATGTGAGACAGGAAGCAAAGTTTGTGATGAAAGACGTTATGATCTATTGGAATATTTTTGCAATTCAAATATCTGTATGAATATTAAATGTTTATTTAGATATTTGTTCATTTAGATGTTTGGATTCTTTATAGTTTGTTAGTTACAGACGATGTAAAAAACATGTTCTAATATGGTTTCTGGTCAATTGGCGTTTAATTATTTCACCTATTTTTAAATACAAAATCTGTCAAAATCTTTATCAACAAAGAGAAAAGTTAATATGGTATTCAAAAATTTCCGAATCGAGTAATGCAATTGTTCGCTGGATCAAAACAACGAGTGTTAATAATAATACATTCAAATGAAAACATTATGTACTCTCACCTACCAACTAAAATGAACTCTTTCATGCGAAACTTAAGCTTGTTACAATCAACCAATTAACCTAGTTATGTTGAAGAGATAACGGCCTAACAACAATGAGTCATCAAGGTAGCAGTGTGCACTGGTCCATATTTATTTACGACATATGCACAGCTATAGTGAAAGTATGGATTAACGTACCTACGTAACATTTTAAGATACTATCGGTTTACAAGGTAGAGGTTTCGCAAGCTTGCCTTAAATGGCTATACGTTTTGACGGTTAATGGAATTTAATAGTAGCCCCTGTTAAAATTCAATTAAGAGATGTTAAGTTGCTGTCTGATTTTATTATATATTAGCATTCTTTAGATGTAATACCATGTCTTGTTAATTATCTCTGATTGTAATGTTTGTTTGCCGAATGATGAGACTATTACAAATAATTCTTTGAGATTTAATTTTTATATTTGATTTAGTGTTTTTGAACTCATAACTGATATTTCTCTGTTCGTGGCCTCTGTGGCCCATATTGGAAGAAACCTATATTCAACAATGAACAATTTGGGCTGATGATGATAATAATAAGAATAATAATAGTCCAGTTTTTGTCCATCAAACCTCATTTATATAGTCTTTGTTTTCTTTACATAGTTTACAATAGTCCTTGCACATGCCGGGGTCAGTTCGCTGGTTATGTTTCTTCATTTTCAGCAAGTGATCTCAGCAGGTGACTTACATAACATTAACTTCTCGCAAAAGGCCTCTACGTGTTGGACCCATGTCCCCATGCAAGCCTTTCAAAGGTCCGGGTAAAGCCCGTGACTCTTAATAAAAACAATAATATTAATTACATAGTGATATTTTTAGACGTTAAAGCTCTAAACATATCCAAAATACCTATAAGGAGTTGATTTAAAATATCCATATTCATAAAAAAAACAATTCCTCATTCTATGCCATATATTACGAAACTCATTCAGAATAATAATAAAACTTTTTCTCTACGTACATTTTATAATGAAAGTGAAATTGAAACAAGTCCCGCTAATAATTGTTTCCGTCGGAGCAAGCCGGTGTCATTGATCGCGAAACTAGTTTATACGTTCGGAATCCACTAATGCATGTGAGATTTACCCCCGACATTGCGAAACGAGACACGACTGTATTTACAAAGTGAATAGACACGGACAAACAGACGGATGGCGTAAATTTTACGGTTGATTCGTAGGTGTCCAATGAATAATAATTGGCTGTTTGTTCCGTATCTAATCTGATAGTATTGTGCGTGTTTACATAAACTTAGAGATTGGAGCTTTACTCAATAGAGCAGGTCTATTAAAGAAATCAAATTTGACACATGAAAAGTGTAGAAATTGCAATGTACCCTTCGATATAACTACAACGTTTGAAGATGAGGTTACCTGATTTGATATGATTCTTAGAGTGCTATCGACAGTAAAAAGAACTAAATGTATATTAGCTGCACTTATTTCTGCTATAAAACGGTTATATTACATAAAATCACTTTGTTGATATAATTGAATACCAATAACTGCCCTCTGTTTTAGTTGTTCTTCGAACTTGGTTGTCTGGAAGAAATTGCCATTAGCAATATGACTGCCAATTATATGTTGTTCCATTATAACTACATTAGGTGTATTATTGCATTAGGTGTACAATAAAGAGTAATCTATCTGTCTATCTAACTAATGCTTATATGCAAATGATTGGCCAAACAAGTGGTCAAGCCTCCAAGTTTACGATTCTCAAATATCGTTTCTGGTAAAAAAAAATTAATAGCTTTAAAATTTATGTTACAACTATTCATAATAAACTCTTGTTAGTTTATTACCCATGCCTAATTAAGTTCGGTGATTATCGCGAAGAGGTGAATCCATCCGCCTATGTCATAACCATTACGGCGAACTAGAGATGCGTGTCGATTATATCACTGACCAATTATGGGCTACGCATGTTTTTTTACTTGTATACATAACTGTAAATATTGGATCAGATGTATTATGTATTTTCACATATGGATGAGAACTAAGAGTATTGAGACTTGTAATATGGACCGTGTCTTATCTGAAGAGCAAGTCGAAAGTCTCTGTACCCGGCGCGCCTATATGAGACGAAGTATAAGAGTGGAGGAAACCAGAGAGGTCTGTAATGGAAGGACCTGTTGGAACGTTGTACTTTCTGCCTACCCCGCAAGGGACTTGGCATGCTGAAATAGAGAGATAGACAGTTGTGATCAGTAATGTTAACTTGTGTAGCTTTTAATAATAATAGTATACTTTATTGCACAGAAAAATATTATGACAAAAATATCGTTATGATGGTACAGCAAGACGGCCTTATCGCTTATAACGATTTCTTCAGAGCATCCTTTAGGTATAAGACAGGGATGTTTAACATAAAATAAGAAGAGGCATTGCTATTTTAGCATAGTTGACTAATGACTTTGCGACTGCGCTTTTTTAATAAATGGCCAAGTTCATTCGTGTATGTTTAACACACACACCGTCACACTTATATTCTCCTAGCGGGAGTGGCAAAGGTGTACTGTGTATACCCACTTTTCGCCGACCACGTTAGGTCCCATGTAATTGGGGGCGAGCCTATTGCCATATAACGGGCACAATTCTAGACTCTGGACTGATACTGGGAGTTTTTCCACAGAAAACTACATGTATTTTTTTACTAAATCGGTTGTCTGAAATTCTCTAAGGCGATATTGAACTGCCTAAACTAATTACCGCGTGTTTAAGACGAGAAAAAATTACTACTCTATTTATCAAAGAGGCTATAAGTAATAAAGCTGACATAACTGCTGTTTTAAAAGGATTGGAGCTGGAATATCATAATGTGCTATTAATAGGCACGATATGCAGATCACTAAACTAAAGATACGTTTGGAATGATATTTAAATGCGATTCAAATATCCTATGTTAATATTCTAATGTGATTTTATTAGGCCTATTATTCTTAATTAACATGACGCCGTTAATATATTAACATACTAAAAAAGTCACCAAACTGGAGCTACAAAGTGATCTTTCACCTAAAAATAAATTGACAGACATTTGGTATTTGTGTATTTTTTTTAAATGTAGCTTCATTCTGGGAATTATTCCTGTGCCGTGGATGCGTTCACAAAACATCGTGTACACGAACACCCAGACTGAAACATATGCGGGTAACACAAAGATTTGTTCCGTAAGACAGAGCGAATTACGCCCTAACCACTGGGCCAAGCTGACGTCAAATGATTATATTAATGATAAAATATGAATAATGATACATTTTAGTAACGAACTTACACATGCATTTTATAATAATTATACATTTTGTTGTTATGTGATGCTATCGACATGATCATTGGTTCGTTAAAGAAGATTATTTATATGACTTATTGTTGTCATAAATCCTCTCTGTAAGCGATAATCAAATATTTCTATTGAGATATTAATATCTGTGAGAAATTTAAGATTAAGTATAAAATGAATGATATAGCACTATTTTAACGTAGCATTCATATTAAAATGACTTTGATTAAACGCTTTAAGATGGATAAGTGCAACACGAAGCCGTTCATTATGATGACTTTTGAGGGGCATTTGTTCTGATGACGGATCACCTAGTTTTCTCAAGTGATAGGAGAACTAATTCATTTCTATCAATACAGGATATCAAGTCCAGCGTTATTAGAACCATTCCATATGGACGTGAATTTTATAAATACAATGTTGAAATATACTTTTTATACTTTTTTTAAATTTCTGAGAATACTGAATTAGTGGTTTTGTCTAATGGAGATATTGTGAAAATTAATAACTCCAAGACTAACAAAATTATAATTTCTCAAATAATGTTAACGATGTTTATTTTACTTTTCTCGTCATTCTCTTGTTCTTTATCGCCATTTTATCTAGTATTAGCATCAGTGGTTTGCAGATATCATTTTAGACGTTCAAATAGCTCTATTAAGCTTTGCATGCTACAAAGTAAGTAGAGATCTAAACGACTGTGACATTAAACAACGCACAGTGTGATTTGTATCTAAATGCCTTACAATTTTCGAAACTTTCTACGTTTAGTTGGAAAGCGAAGTGGAAATAACAGACCCGCAGAGCTAGGAAGAAAATTATGCTATACATATTTAAGTGTAAGTCATTATTGTAATTTGTGAGCTTATGTTCGTAGTTTTGCGGTACCGGTTATGACGTAATAGTTTTCCTTTTATTTTATTTAAAGGTGTCGCGAATAGGAATGTATATGTCTATATTATGGCATAATAAAAAAAATAGTTTGGATTGTCATTTACGTTCGAGAATTATAAATTAGGCGTTTATTATATTTCAAATCGATTTTTACAGGAAAGCAAATTATCGGATAGTTTTATATTTCATAGAAGTTTTATGTATTATGTTCATTTAAAACTTAATGTTTAAAGTTAATAGCAGTAAAATAAAACACTAAGCATAACCATTTGTATGCTCTAAGATATTATTCGAGCTTTCGAAAGATCTTAACCGGGTAATAACGATTATAACCCGTAATTTGTCTACACGAGTACATTTACTGATTTTCTACGCTTATTATAAATTAATCAAGCTAATAACCGTACATAATTTGAAAACTATATTTATTTTTAAAATTAAATCGAAACAGAACGCACTTATTAATAACTCTCGAGTTTAAAAACGCGGTACCTAATTTTTTTATCACACTTTCGGCACAAACACTTTTTTAGCACTTCACTATTTTTAGTTATAAACTCACCAAGAACTTCATGTTGCTGTGTGTCTTCGTCCGTCGCCGAAGACTGGTTGTGTGGTCAGACTATGTTACCATCATGTTATATACTGTCCCTCCCACTTTCGGAGCAACGCTAAGATACAGCCAAAGAAGGGTGAACGCATGGGCCTGATAATGGCATGTATTAATTGTAACTTGCACTTATGATCTGGTATTCCATTTTCGAATTGGATCGATCCGATTCGCATAATAGAGAAATGATTAATAGATGTTTTCAATCGATTATAAATAAATAAAACATTAAATCGAATAATTAAAAATTCGATATTCGAATAAAAAGAAGACGTGCTGATTACATCTGATTTTGGTTAAAATTTTTAAATATAAGAATTGGCGTATTAAGAAATTGCTTGAGGATATAATATTAAGATAAGCTTGAGATGTTTGGTCCAAGGATTTTGAAAAGTGTGCCGTTTAAGTGCATAGCAAGAACCGGTTGTTACATCTATCAGACTTACTTTAAATGCTGTGCTTGTTTATTAAGATAATAATGTTGTCTGCACCTAATCCTTTGCATAAATCCTTGATTTTTCCCCTTTAAATAAGTAAATAATAAATATTGTCATACATATATTTCACATACTGCCTCGTTGGTCTGGTGGCAAAGCGCATCCCTTTGTGATCACGAGGTCCTGGGTTCAAATCCTAGATCGGTAAAACGTAGTTTTTCTAACGAAAAACTTCCCAGTATGAGTCCAGAGTCTCGAGTTGTGCCCGGTATATGGCAATAGGCTCGCCCACTATTACATGGGACCTAACATCATTGGTGAAAAGTGGGTGTACTCAATACCGCTCTGCCACCCTCGCTTGAGGAATATAGTCGTGACGGTGTATTATTATATATTTTACAAGGGATAGTGGAAATAGACGAATTCCTTCTCTACATGGAGCGTCGCGCGCCCGGAAATGGCATCAAATTTTTATATATAGGGTAGATAAATTGTCGTATGCATGCGCACGCACACTTTGACAGGTTTTGACAAATCCTCTAATAATGGAACATTGGCGTGAGTGTGTGTGTGAATGATCTACGCTGTTGGCCGCGGGGCCTTTACAGCTTCACCGGACAAGAGGGCGAGCGTGCAACCACTACGCTCGAGCCAGAAGGGCAAGGGGGCAACTAGCTCAAGGGCGCTTCAAGGAGGAACTTCCTCAGCTTGGGCAGTCGCTATGGGGGAGGGCGTATACTAGGTGTCCCGCCGTGGTGCTCTGCACCGGCCGGCGGGCAAGGGATTCTTCGACCTCGCCGGCGAGGTCGGTGTCTGATCCTGTCGAAGATTGGCATCATGCATACATAGTGCATAACTGAGGCCGCTTTTAGGCGCCATTTTTGTTAGCTATTCTGGGTCTAGACGAGTTTTACACCCGTATCTATAGACATTTAATTACTTAGTAAATTTACTTAGCCGAGTAATGTCATGTGTTTAAAATTCTATACTTGGCTATGAAAACCAACCTCTGACATTTCTTACTTTTGACAGTTATAGAATAAAAATGATGTACTAAGTAAAAACTCGTGTATACATGTTTATAGATACGGGTGTTAGTCTAAGGGAGATATACCCAGACCACGCAAAACCCAGACCGAAACAAATAATTGTGGGTCACCCAAAGATTTGTCCCGTGCGAGAATCGAACCCCGACTATTCGAACTGGTGAGCGAAGCGGCTAAGCTTTTAACCACTGCACTAAATCTTCCGCTAAACCAGTAGGCAGAGAGTATAGAGTTCAAACTGATTCTTTCCTTAAAGACCTCTCTAGCTTCCTACACATAGTTCGTCTCATACCGAGAATGTTACGATAGAAAAACCAGACTTTGTTCGACTTAGGATTCGAATCCAGGAACTCGTAATTACCACCTGAATATACGTCACTTAACCAACAAGTCAGTCGAATTAGAGATACTATATTTATTTATCTTCTTTTTTATTTTAGGGTTCACCTTCACCTCAATTGGTAAACAGAACCCGTATGAGATCATTTTTTTGTCCGTCTATTCGTCTGTCTGTTCGACGATTAAGATCCTTTTTTCTCAAGAACGGGCAGAGGTATCAACTTCATATTTATGTTAAACACTTATTCTTCTTTTTATTGTCTCGACGGCAAACATGCTATAATTATTTGAAAGCGGTCCAGAACGTGGCCAGTTTGACTGCATTGTCGGAGCCATCAGGAAATAAAGTGGGAAATCATTTGGGTTGCAAGACACAAACACAGAAATTATCAATCAAGGATACATTGATAATTTCTGTAGCCGAAGTTCGAAGTCAATATTAAACTCAATGAGAGATTTGCTTACTACCAGTAGAAGTTTGATATATGAAAAATCTGTCAAAATACTATTGACGGCAAGCAAATCTATTTATTACTTAAGTATTAAAACCGGCTTAAGACGCCCGATTACAGATAGATACATCAGATAGACAGGTAGATCCTCGGGATAGATGTACTATCTACAAACATAAATAACGGACGTCTTGGCGTGTGATTAAGAGCATAAGCCGCTTCTCCCACTGATCCCCGCATGGGATATATCTTATCATAATTATATCTATATTTAGGAAATATGGGTCTCTATTAAAACTTATATCCGAAGAAAAAACAGATATACAATGCGAAAGTGGTAAGATGTAGGTACCGGGGAAGACCTAGACTATCTTACCATGACCAAATAGACCGAGTCTTATCTGAAGGGCAAGTCAAGACTCTGCGTAACCGGCGAGCGTCTATGACGAACTATAAGAGTGGAGGAAGCCAGATAGGTATGTAAGGTAAGAACCTATTGGCACTCTGTACTCTCTGCCTACCCCGCAAGAGATCTGGCGTGTTGATATAGGTAGATAGATATTAGTACTTATGGTTATCTTTGTGTGTATCAAAATATTTGTTTCGGTCTGGGTGTTTGTGTATTTGAATTTAATGTTTGTAAACGCATTTACGGCACAGGAATAAATCCTAGCGTAAGGCTACATTTAAAAATATATAATTGAGTCTACACGGAACCCTCAATGCGCAAGTTCGTTTTGCACTTAACCGGCTTTAATATCCAGATGTTCATATCGTAAAACCTAGGCTAAAGAAATGCTTAACATTTGACATTTATACCTAGACACCTACATACATGCTAAAAGTCAAACCCAACGACCTGATATGATCTTGAGAGAAGGTGTTTCAAGGTTATTTACGTCATTCAATAAATTTAGATAATAAAATTAATTTACTTCTATGATGGCGGATGCGAAAATACGTGTGAAAAAAATTTATAGGAATTTTATTACTTGGTATACAAATCCTAAAACACATGTAGTAACTAGTTTTCTTAATTTAGTTGGGACATGAAATTGGACTGTGTTTGGAATACTAAGGCCCGTATTACAGAACGGAAATCAGCGGTGAATCTAGTTTTAAAAACTGATTTTTGTACTAAAACGTTAGTTTTAAAACTGGATTCACGACTGAATTTCGTTCTGTAATACGAACCTTAAAGTTTCATCTCTAATCAAGTTTATACATAGTGTAACATAATTAACGAGGGACCTGAAAGTAGTTTGTATTAAATCGGCAACTGAATCGATTCCAACTATTTTCATACTATGTTACATTTTTCTGCTGTTATTCGTTCACTCCGCCGTATTAAACAAAATTTAATCATTATCCAAAGCAATACGACTATTTTAATTGCATTCTTATTATACACACATCAATATGCATTAAATTTGGTTAATTTGGGTACCAAAGAGCTTTAAAAAATCGTTTTAAAACTCCTAATAATTGGAAGTTTGATTTTCGAATTAATCGTCGTAAAGCAATAATTTAATAGGGGTGTTTGAGGTCTTGCGTTATACAAGCTGTAACATAATTAACGCAAGACCTAAAAGTAGTTTGTTCTAAATCGGTAACTGAATTGATTCCAACAATTTATAATGTACCTTACATTTTTTTTAAATTTGCAAAATATGTTTTTACTCCTTCAGTGCGCTATAAAAAACTAAATTTATTCTTGATTCATAGCAATAAGGAGAATTCAAATGCATTCCTAAAACTCAAAACTAATTTCTCAAAACGCACACATACACATACAAGTTTCATTGTTAATTGGGGTATAAAAGTGCTTAAAAACGGGGTAAAAACCTTTAAATTCGGAAATTTGGCTTTCGTTTTGAATTTATAAAGCAATTCTCTAATCGGGGTGTCTGAGGTCTTGCGTTATTTACGTTACACCTTGTATATGTTACAACTTGTATAATAGATTTTAGGTTATATTTGATATTATTAAAGAATTTATTTACACGGTCGTGCCTATTTTCCCCAAGGCTGATAGCAGAGTTGAACACACCCATATTTAACCGTACACCATACCTCGTAACCTACCATCGGTGAAGGTACTGCTCGTTTCACACTGCCCAGGGACCGCGTCTAGTAAATCCAGAGTAAATCCCACGGATGCAAGCAACTTTGGCTCTCGAACTTTATTTACAAAGCCTTATTATGAAATGTACATGTGAATGGCGTTCAAAGCTCTCGCCAGTACCAGAGTTATTTCATAAAATACTTTCAATTGCTGCTCTCGTTTCCACGTTTCAAAACCGATACATCGCATCAAACATTATGTCTCAATTGTCACAAATTTATCGAGTTAGTGCAACTTGAAGCGTTACGTATTCATTATACTCCGGTGAGATCGACGTCAGCGTAACGCTAGCGAGTTGATATGCCGTCCTTTTCACACTAAAAGTATATTAAATACAGATGAACGTGACAGCAAGCTTTCCTGATAGCGTTACGCGAGTTGCCACATAGTCGTCCTGTTACCCGATGAAGTATTAAGGCCTCTCACCCAACGGCTTAGATCATTACACACAAAATGAATAACTATATTTTCTATAAACTATAAAAAAATAACTTTTTTTGTGTTTAACAATCCTAGGGTTTTTACAATCTATCTCGGCTATACGAGGGGCTACACCAACTGACACCGGAGGCTAAGCAATGGCTCCTCCACCGTGATATAATAAGAATAAATTAATAATAATATTTTGATCGTAAATCGATCTATACGATGATACGACGATGATTATAATGATGATAGAAACTGTCATTACAAAAAGAAAGACTCAAATTAGACCGCGAATTGAAAAATTAAAACGTTTCTCAAATTTTGCGGATTGGCAAAATTAACTAACAAGCACAGTATGCTATAATTTCATAAGATTATACGAAATACACTTGAATAAAACGCTTATCGTTGCATTATTTAATTAATTAAATACGTCATGTTTACAAAACGTATGATTCGCGTGTTTTGAAGGCTTCAATTACTATAACGTGTGGAGCAAGGTTTTCACAAAAAAGAAAGTTTTTGTTTTGCTTGATATAATGGTAAATAGTTACTACCCATTTTGCAATTTGCCTCCTCTTTTCAAGCTCTTATTTAACTTGCTCCGTTTGTCAGACAAACGTCTATCTGTGTTGCCGGATCAAGATTTGTAATCCATTTTTACAAGCTTTTATGACTTCCAATGTTCGTATGTCTGTATGTCTGCCTTTCCGATTTAAATCTTGTTGTGCGGGTAAGTCGGTGACAATGCAATAATATGATACCATGGAGCTGGTCTGATGGTGGAGTATGAAGGTGACTATAGGAACATATAAAATATACAACGTAACCCCCTCGTGTTTAGGCTTGTTAGATTGGTATTGATAAGTGCTAACTAACGAGATTTGTGTTCAGGGTCTGATGATAAAGCCGAAAGGTGTCCAATGGGACCAGCCAATTACTCAATATAACTCCGCCATGTCCGGACTCGTTGGATTTGGCTTGACGAGTACTTTAAACCCGAATTGTGTCCAAGGTCTGAAGATAATATCTTCGTTGTAATTTTGCTATAAAAGCTCGTTTTTGAAAAGGTTTTTTTAAATTAAATATATTATTAAGAACTTGCTCACATTCGATTGACCTAAAATAATGTATGCATACTTATGTAACTTCATTCACTACCATGGACCTAGTCTGATAATAGAGCCGGAAGGTAGCTAGAGGAAGACCTTAACTAAACATCAGTCTTTGTCGTGTTTTCACTAACAGGCTTATTGTATTAAGATTTTTTAAAGTTTACAATTATTATTAAATAAACCCTAGTTCGAGCGTGTCGATAAGGCGCTGTCTTTAAACTGATTATGGGGATATGATTCAGCCTGCAAATCATCCATCCACTCCATCCATCCACTATAAAAATGTCTCTAAAAATCGTATTTTAATGCAAAGTTGACCTTTGGATTTGTAGTTGACGCCTCAAAAATTGTTGTTACAGTTAGAATGACTACTCTTGACTAAATTCGAATCTAATGCAATTAAAAACACCTATACCAAGCCTAAAATAACATTGCGAAGCGGCGCCGCTTACCAACTGGCCGGTAGATACCTTGTGTTCCAGTTTTTTCCCAAGCTATGATATTCACATAAGTCAGTAGGTAGATATTACTTATTGAAGTGTTTTTTCATTCATTTTTTTATAAATATTGATTAATAGGTATTTGATACATCACCTTAGCTACAGCTCCAGGACGACTAAACTTACACTGTGTATATATGCAAAGTGACACGTGTCAGAGTGACTTGGAAGGTTTTGGAGGAGACCTATGTCCAAAGACGGACTATAGAAAGGCTGTAATGATGATATTTGCAAAATATGTCAAGTAGTAATTAAAAAATAATACCAAGGAATATAAATTATTTTATTGTTTACTTACTCATCCCTTAATACCTTAAAACGATTCACAGCGGATCGAAGAGAACAAAATAAAACTATCAAAGACAATGTTAGACTTGTTTTAAATTTATGCAAGCAAAGAAATTTTATTTTCAGTTAATTGTAAGCTGTATCATTACAGAGTGCATGCACGTAGTGAATATTCGGCTATCTCGAATATCTTGTTATAAGGATTTGGGGCAGAGGGTCCGTTGAACCCAGCATTATCAAACTTCGCCTGCGAAAGTCTGAAAATTTTGATAAAGGCTTTGGCACATGGGTAGCATAGTGCAACAGGTGCTACCATGCCGATCTGTGTGTCGTCGCCTGTATTGTTCAGTCCATTACAACTACCCATGTCTCATAGGCGTCGCGTTACCGTTCCGCCCCGCTTTAAGTGAAGAATGGCATTTCAAGAGAGCTGATTTCCAATCTAACACTTTTTCAGAAATTTGAAAATACTCCACAGGATAGGTATAGTATATATGAATTTTGGACATGGAAATAGGAAAATAAGTAAAGGAAAGCACTTTTTAATGTCGATTTTAATAAGAACTAAACCGATTTAAATGGACTGATGAATTTAAATGGACAATGAAACATACTTTACTGGCATACGTTAAGGAATGAGAGCTAATTTACCGTCGAAGACACACGCAAATTGCAATTAAAATATAAACCTAAGCCCATTTTTAACGGCAAATTTATTTAGGCTTTAGTAAATCATGACGATGCGCGGTTCGTGATGGGGAATTTGCAACCAAGTGAATGCCCGCGAACAAATTTCCGCAGTGGAGGTACCTCCACTTATCTCCCTTAAATTCATTCAGGACGCGTGCCGCAATATCCTTAACAAAGTAATAATTTTACTTTACTGTGTGAAACCCTCTCAGTTGGAGAGGAGGCCCGTGCCCAGCAGTGGGACAGTTTCTTAACAGGGCTAATATTATTTACTGTGTGAAAGAGATATATGCAGTTTATAGTTTTGTCTCTTTTTCACGGCAAAGTAAGATAAAAATGATTTAGCCCCCACATCATTTGTATATAAAAACTCACACATAACCAGTTTTAGAATTCAAGAAGGATTTTGGAATCGATAATAAACATAATCAGATAAATAATAAAATGAGATAAATAAAAAACCAGAATTATTGAAAATGTCACTTACACTATAATATTGTGGAATAACCATATTATCCGGTTTTGATGAATTAATAAGAGTATATTATTAAAACACGAACTAAAGCTCGTTTAATTTTTATAAATGCTTAGATATTGATGCTTAGATTTGAATATGAAGAAACCCAAAATTATGGTTTTTAAACGGGAAGAATCCAGAACGAATGCAAGGATTGTGGTTGGTACGATGTGCTGGAGCAAGTGAATGAGTTTGTATATCTTGGATGCGCCTTCAGTTAGGATGGGAAATACACCGCTGATATAGAGAGAAGAGTGAATGCATGGAATTTTTTTTTTAAATAGATTGAATGGTGCGATGGTACGTATTCGCAACAACGTAGTAAGAAAGCGAGTAGGTATGAAAGATAGTATCGGTGTAAAGATGAGAAAGGGTATGCTCCGTTGGTTCGGGCATATAGAAAGAATGAAAAAAACAGATATACAATGCGAAAGTGGAAGGATGTAGGTACCGGGAAGACTTTTTTTTTTTTTTTTTTACCTGGGGAAAATCCTGCATAGGACTTCCGCGAGCCTCGGGGGAAACTCGCGGGGCGTGTCGGATTCTTACCGACTAAAAACCCCAGGGTGGCCGACATCAGCACTTTGGAGGGGCTCCGGGATCTCCGTATGGAACGCACCGGTGCCCCTCTTGTGCCACGCTCTGAAGAGCCCGCCTTCGGGGGGAGACTTAATGACACGCTCCCCCCCGCACCAACGCGGTGCTCACGGCGACATGGACCACACCACGCCGCCGTCCTCCTCGGGGTCGCTCGTGAAGAACGCTCAAGGCCCCCGCCCCTTGCGTCCGCGACCCCGAAGGCCCCCCTGCTGATGTTACGGCGGGAGACGCGAGTTAGCCCGTATTCTTAAGCCCCGGGCTATTGGGCTGGGGGGCCTGGGCGGGCTGTGCCTCCGCCCCGGCGCCGTCGCCTTCGTCGAGCAGGATCGGCCCTCTCCCGATCCCGCTCGGCCTCCTCCTTCTGGGACATCACAGTCTCGCAGAAGGAGGATACGGCCCCCACGCCGATTCCCCTGCCAGCATAGCCGCTACTATTGCCGGCAAGGAGAGGTCCGGTCCGATCCGGTCGACCAGGATCCGCCGCTCGGAGGCCCACGCTGGGCACTCTTCGAGCGTGTGCTGGGCGGAATCCTGGTCCCCACCGCAGTGGTGACAGGTCGTCGTCGCCTCGCGTCCGATCTTCCTCAGATAATCACCGAAGCAACCGTGATCGGTGATTATCTGAGTAAGTCTATAGGTGACTAGCCCTCTCCTCCGCTGTTGCCAGGCTTCGAAGGACGGCAGGATAGCTTGGACGACGCGCTTGCGCGCGATGTGCTCTTGACTAAGCCTCGCGCGCCACTCCTCCAGAGCGCGCCGTCGTTCCCGCCGTCTCACTTCTTCGAGCGCAGGCACGCCCTCGCCACTTTGGCGGACGCCACGAGTCTGGTCGTAGACCCTCGCGTCCATGTCTGCCAGGATGTCGAGCGGCGGAAAGCGCGCCAAGAGTGTTGCCGCCTCAAAGGATATGGTACGGTATCCTCGTGCGATGCGGATGGCCATCTTGCGCTGCAGGCTCTGGATCTTCATCCTGCTGCGCCGGTCGCCCGACAGTCGGTGTGACCACACGGGCGCCCCATAGAGGGCCACCGATCGCACGACCCCCCCGTAGAGGCGGCGCACCTCCTTCGACGGTCACCCAAGGTTGGGCAGCAGTCTGTGCATAGCACCCACTACCCTTTCGACCCGGGGGACTAGGCGCTCGAAGTGCTCCTCGAAGCCCTAGCGACTGTCCAGGGTGAGGCCTAGGTACTTTAGGTACCTCCCCAACCGGACTGGCGAGTCTCCAACGCGAACCCACGAGTCGGGTGGTTCCCTGCTCCTCGGCAGTTTGTGGAACCATAGCGCCTCGGTCTTATGAGGCGCTATCTCCAGGCCCAACTCGCGGATCTTGGCGACGACGACCTCTGCCCCAAGCTCGGCGAGCCCTATGGTCCTCTCGAAGGTGTCCCCCTCGGCCAACACCAATGTGTCGTCAGCGTAACATACGACGCTGACGCCGGGGGGGAGATCGACACGCAGGGCCGGGGAAGACCTAGACTATCTTATCATGACCAAATAGACCGTGTCTTATCTGAAGGGCAAGTCAAGAGTCTCCGTAACCGGCGAGTGTGTATGAGACGAACTATAAGAGTGGAGGAAGCCAGAGAGGTATGTAACGAAAGAACCTGTTGGAACTCTTAACTCTCTGCCTACCCCGCGAAGGAGCTGGTGTGATGATATAGATAAATAGATAGATAAATGCTTAGATATAAGATAACAGATTTAAGCGGACAGAACTTGTTGGAACTCTGTACTCTCTACTCTCTGCCTTCCCGGCAAGGTAATCCTAGTGATGTAGTAACGTACCTAATGGTCCAAGATTCAACGACGTGTAGTGATGAAGAGCTTAAGCCGCTCTGTCCACTGAATTAAAGATTTGCAGGTTAGATTCCCGCACGGGACTAATCTTTGTGTGACGCTCAAATATTAAATCTCTTTTATATATCTGCCTAAGCATATACTAGACGTCAATGATATGAGTATTTTTAGATATAGACTAAAACGACTTTTAGTGGAAAGGGCTAACTATAGTGTTCACGACTGTTGTTCACGTTGTTGACAATATAATATGATGCTTTTAATGACACAACTAATCTCAATTGAATATATGAGTCCTGATATTATTCTGAGTCCTGATAAAATTACTATAATCAAAAAAACACACCGTCACGCCTATATTCCCCAGAGGGGGTGGCAGAGGTGTACTGAGTACACCCACGTTTCGCCGACGATGTTAGGTCCCATGTTATAGGTGGCGGGCCTATTGCCATATACCGGGCACAATTCCAGACTCCGGACTCATACTGGGACTTTTTCGTTAGAAAAACTGATAATTGACATTTGTCCGACCTAGAATTTGAACCCAGGACCTCGTGATCACAAAGCGATGCGCTTTGCCACCAGACCAACGAGGCAGACTATAATTAACATTAGTATAATTGTTATTATTAAAACATACACTTGGTATTAATTCAATTTTACACATTTTAGTATATATTTGGTATGTATTTGGGGCGAAAGGTTTTCTGCGGTTTTGTAGATCTGGAGAAGGCATTTGACAGAGTTGTGCGAAAGAGACTTTGGGACATTTTGCCAGAGTATGGTATAGATGGCACTCTGTTGCGAGCCGTCCAGTCCACTTATGTGGCCTGTAAGGCATGCGTACGGGTGGGTGGTAACAGGTCACCCTGGTTTGACGTTAAGATCGGCGTCAAGCAGGGTTGCGTGTTGTCCGCTAGAATGTTTATAATATATCTGGACAAAAGTCTTCAAAGACTGAAAGCGATGAATGAAGGTGTAAAAATGGGTGACTTAGTGGTAAACCATCTACTTTATGCAGATGACGCGGTTATAATAGCGCCAACAGCCACTGATCTGCAAACACTAGTCACAGTTATGAAAGACGACTGCTTGATCAATGGCTTACACTTGAATGTGAAGAAAACCAAGATTATGGTTTTTGAGAGGGAAGAAACCAGAACGAATGTAAGGATTGTGGTTGGTAACGATGTGCTGGAGCAAGTGAATGAGTTTGTATATCTTGAATGCGCCTTCAGTAAGGATGGGAAATACACCGCTGACATAGAGAGAAGAGTGAGTGCAGGGAACAGAGTGAATGGTGCGATGGGAAAGCTACTCGGGAGCCGGCACTTAAGCCATAAGGCGCAGCTGGCCATACATAACGAAGTTCTTGTCCCAACGCTGTTATATGGTAGCGAGAGCTGGGTATGTAAGAAGGAGAATGAAAGTAGGATAAATGCGGTAGAAATGCGAGCTCTGCGGAAGATGTGCGGAGTGAAGCTGACCGACCGCATTAGCAACAGCATAGTAAGACAGCGAGTAGGTATGAAAGATAGTTTCGGTGTAAAGATGAGAAAGGGCATGCTCCGTTGGTTCGGGCATATAGAAAGAATGCCAGAGGAAAGAATGACAAAACAGATATACAATGTGAAAGTGGAAGGATGCAGGTACCGGGGAAGACCTAGACTATCTTACCACGACCAAATAAACCGAGTCTTATCTGATGGAAAAGTCAAGAGTCTCCGTAACCGGCGAGCGTGTATGAGACGATTTATGAGAGTCGAGGAAGCCAGAGAGGTATGTAAGGAAAGAACCTGTTGGAACTCTGTACTCTCTGCCTACCCCGCAAGGGATCTGGCGTGAGGTTATAGATATCTATCTAGATAGATAGTATATAGTAAACTTTTCATTAAATAATTTATAAATGTCCGACACAATTATTATGTTTTCTTAATTGATAGGTGCTTTAAGTTCTTGGATTATTCCTAATGATATTTGCATGCCTAAAGGCAGAATATGGCGTACGACCATTGTAATTTTAACATCCACTGTAACCCATTTTCGCAAATAATTTGATTTGATATTTGATTTGGTCTGGATATTTGTGTATATGAATGTCATGTCGAAATGCACCTAAGACACGGGAATAATTATTAATATTAGGTTGTTCTTTTTAAATACTCTCAAAAGTTCCCAGGGACGTCAAATTCAAATCATTTCAAACAGCAAATGCAGACCATACGGAAAATAAGAAGAGCATACGGAAAGTCGAAAATAATTATTAATTCGTTTTGGCTATGATAGATCGTTTTTGCCTACAGACAAACACCCAAACGAGTTTTACACAGAGACCTCTCTAATTTTTGTACAATAAAAGAAACAGATATTGCGTTCGTTTATTTTCTGTTAATCATTTTATCAATCAAGCTAATTGACTTGCCTTATTTTGGAAATTAACCTGTCACATTCCTTAAGTTATTGGAACTTTAATTCGAGGACCTTTCAACACTAATTGTATAATCATCGTTTAAGAATCCATTTCAAATTATAAGAAAATGTATTTTATCTTGTGTATTATGTTACATATAATTATCTATATGATACCGAGCAAAACAAGTTTGGCATGGGATTTAAATAAAATATATTGAAACATCTAGCTTTACTAAACCAGGCAAATACAAGTTGGACACTTATTGGGAGAGTGCGTGTATGTGTGGTTGTGTGAATATTGTACGCTGTTAACCGAGGGGCCTCCCCAAGGGCAAGAGGGCGAGCGTGCAGCAACCACGCTCCACTCAAGGGCCAGGATGGCAACTAGCTCAAGGGCGCCCCAAAGAGGAACGGCCTTGGCTAGGGCTGACGCTATGGAAGTGGCATATACCTAGTTGTTGCCACGCAGTAGTGCTCTGCACCGGCTGGTAGGTAAGAGAAATTTTTCGAACTCCCCGGCGAGGTCCGCGTCTGATCCTGTGCGCGGTATCCTTATCCGAAAGGAGCGAGGTACGAAAGGAAAAATAATAATCGTTTATGTATATTGGGTTCTTAGATTTAAGCGGATATTACACATGGACTATTGTTGGATTTTATCGCGGTCTATTTTTGATTTTAAGCTCCTGTTTTAAATGCTTTACAGAATACATAGTCACGAAAAGGACCTATAAACAACAGATTTATTAATAACAGATTTGATGCATAACAAAAGAACGCAAGAAGAAAAACTGAGTAATAAATATACAAACTTGAATATAACCTCTTGTTATATACAATTTATGTAAATAGAGATGCACATATGCAAAACAGTGCTGCACCCAAATGCCGGCGCATCGATCACTAAGAATGCACAAGCGTATTATTAAATCGATATGAGACAGAGATTTCACAACGTATGATATTTAACACCAATACTTTACTGGTTCAATTCAAGGATTTTATCGATACATCAAAATTGACTCAAGATACATACTGAAATAATTATTTTATATTAAGTTTCGAAATCGTTCTAACGTTGTGATTGCCGAGTGCGGAGATTACATTTCAAGTAATCTTTAGGTGGACTCTTTAAAGTGACATATCAAGGCCTATGCAAAAGTAGTTGGAAGGCTGTAATCCGCTGTATGATTGTCTGACATATGATAATGTATGGAACAAACGCTTAATTAGTGTCACAAATCAAACCAAGCAACTATCGAGGTAAAGCTTTGGAAATTTCTTTATTCCTGAATAATAATAATAATTGAATTGTTTAACGGTGAAGGAAAACATCGTTAGGAAACCTGCATACCTTAGTATTTCTCAAAGGTGTGTGAAACCCGCACTGGGTCAGCGTGGTAGACGATGAGCTGAACCCTCTCAGTTTTAGAGGAGGCCCCTTGCCCAGCGGTGAGACAGTTTCTTAACAGGGCTAATATTATTGAATTGTTAGTTAACTGCATCTTGAAAGATGGGCTAGAAAAGCCACGCAATCGGTGCCTGCAGATCGAAATCGACGTCGTCGGGGACAGGCTCAGGAAGAATATGGGTGAGATCTTTGCCCAGCAGTGGGACGAAATAGGTTAATAAAATAAAAATGGATTCTGACACTATCCAAGCATATGTACAGCATGATGATGTTTACTCGTTCTGCTATCTCTTCAAGTGAAAGGTGGCTATTTTTTTTTTAATTCATTCCTATCCTGTGCGATGCAAAACAGTTGTGCTGCACCACCACTCCCGTCCACTCTGGGATGCTGCGGAGCCATAACTGCCTCCTGCAGCCAAAATTATTCATCTTAATGACTTGCAAAAGTTAATATCTAAAGTCCGAGAGCTCGTGGCCAAGATATGCCGTTTTTCATATTTTTATCTATATGACATATACCATCGTATCCGATTCCTTGCTGGTTAGGCAGAAAGTACTGAGTTCCAACAGGCTTATTTGTTATAGACCGCTTGCTTCTTCCATTCTCATAGTTCGTCTCATTTACACTCGCAGGTTACGGAGACTCTTGACTTGTACACAGAATAAATCACGGTGTATTTGGCCATGGTAAGATAGTCTAGGGCTTCCCTACCTACCTACTTTCTAGCATTATTGCATGCTTTCTCTTTATGATGGAAATTGAGTTACACCGTCACGCCTATATTCCCCAAGTGGAAATGAATTCCTGTTTATATTTTCCTTGTTGCAAAACTTCTTCGTAACTGACTTTTGCGTCTAACTTATCCGCAAAATTAGTGTATCAGTCGAAGTCAAATTTATTTTGTATAGCCCCTTCGGGGGCGCTTACAAATAGTCAATTTACATTTATTAAATCTAATTTAACTATCTACCACCGGATCGGAACGCGGCCTCCACTAAAAAGATCCGGCGAAGAAACTCAGCCGGCTTGTCTTTTCTATTTAATTCTCTTTTTCCTTTCTATTCTATTCCATTGTGTGAATACAATATTTAGGTTCCAATTAAATAGTTAACGATCTAGCTCCAGTGTGATGCCTTATATGCCTAAATGATGTTATTTATAAAGAGTGTCTAAAGGTTCCAGATGGACCAGTCCCGACATGCAGCACTCGTTCACAAGTATGACTACTGGAACAGCCATCACTCCCCTCAACCATATTGGAGGGAAGGAAGTGACCCGCGCCAGACAACCACCGTAAGCAAAGACATTATAACAAGCATGACCAAACCAGAACACCAAAGACTAGTCAGATTGTGTCTACCAAGCAGCGATACCCCAAGCTCGTCAGGCCCATTTTAAATGCTTCTCAACACGCTTTCTAAGTTTCTTGTTTAGAGATCTATATTGAATTATGAGCTCAGATACCGGAAGGCTCAGATCTTACTTCTATGATCTGGGAATATGAGCTAGATATACCAGAGAAGAAGGCAGGTCGCAAATTGATTTTAAGTTCCGGTTGCCAATTCTTATTTATCCTTGTATTTTTTTTTAAGATTTTTTTTTAATAATTTAATCAAGAACATGTAATTTACTGACTGTCAGATAATATTATTATTTATCACTAGATTATGACCAGTTAACCCAAAACCAGATTGACCAGTTGAGCCAAAACAAAATTAGCTTGACCTTTCCGTAGGCCATCCCCGAGATCTCATATGAGTATATCTCCAGTTATGTAAAACAGATTATAAGCATTTCAATTGTAAAAATCTGGTCAAAATCCATTTAGAAATGTTAGCGTAAAGGCATACAAAGAATCTAAAAACAAAAATGTGGTGGGGCTTTTTAAAAGTCGATCGACTCGATTTGACTTTGACTTTGATCCCATTTTTTTTTTTGTATTTACGTCTTATCGGCTTCTAACGGTGAAGGAAAACATCGTGAGGAAACCTGCGTGCCTAAGAGTTTCTCTACTGTGTGTGAAGTTCGCCAACCTCTACTGGGCCAGCGTGGTGGACTATGGCCTAAACCTTCTTAGTTTAAGAGGAGGCCCGTGCCCGACGGTGGGAAAGTTTTTTAACAAAGCTAATATTATTATTATCATGTCAAAGACCAAAATCTATATAACACAATATTTAAGCCAAGTGATAAATTATAGAAAGCCTTAATGTAATAATTACTAACTAGTTTTCGCCCATTGGTCGGAATTCGACCATAATGAATTTAAATTATAAGTTTGAACATTATTAAGGTTCTATTGTCAAAGACTATACTTCTATAAACACAGATTTCGCCAAGGGTACACTGTTAATTTGCCTATTTTTTTCAAACAAATTAATGTAATTTGAATAAAAAAAATAACAAAACAAATAATGATTAAAATAAAGAATACCTTTTTTTATTGTAACAAAAAACCATGCGGTAAAGAAAATGCTGTCCATTGAACTTGACATACATATTTCGATAATTTAATTAATGATACAAAACAACCGATGTTTTTTGTAAAAACTCTTTCATCGTTTGCTGGTTATGTTTGACATTCAGTAAGACTATAGACAAATAATTTAAAGTGTATTGTGTCAAATAGATGGTAGTGTGTGTAATGTTTATCTCTAAAAAAATAGTAGTATTCTGCACTCCTTCTCTATATAAACTATAAGTGTGGGAAATTTCATACTCCTCCGTCCGCGCAATTTTCGTAAAAAGGCGTACAAAGTTTTTGCTTCACGTATTAATATAATGATATTTATGCCTTAATCTAATTATTATTTTTTGCAAACACTATGTACAATTGTAGTCTTCAGGTTTGTGTATTGTTCGTTTTTGTAACATACCTAGCTATTAAGTTACAAATCGTCCGTTAGTTTCATTAATTTTTGTTCGGTACAAAAATTATGTCTTAAAACAATAAAGAAATGGCACCTAAAAATTACTCACAATACTTCCATGTATGCGCTGTTCGACCACACGGTTCAAAAGCATAATTTATCATTGTCTATCTATCTATCTATATCATCACGCCAGATCCCTTACGGGGCAGGCAGAGAGTACAGAGTTCCAACAGGTTCTTTCCTTACATACCTCTCTGGCTTCCTCCACTCTCATAGCTCGTCTCATACCAGTCGCCGGTTACGGAGACTCTTGACTTAATTTATCATTGTAATACTGTGTGTGTTTATTCATCATAATTTGCGAAGAATCTAATGCTCATTACCTTTTACTTTTTTTTATTTTGCAATCCTCGCTTGGCGTGCGAGTGTATATTTTTAAATTTAAATAATTCAACGTAGTAATGTCCTTAAAATTTTGTAACGCTCTTTCGCTCCGGTATTCAGATAAGTCAAAGCAGGCTTACAACGTTCTATAGATAACATATTTACAACATTTTGCTGTCATAAACGTTTGTACGAGTCCACCATAATTAGAAATTCAAGTTTCTCTAGACATGGGAAGTGCCATGTAAAACATTCTTCTAGATACCAATTGTGGCTTCCCGTTCCGTACGAAGCGGGTTCTATATAAAATTACTATTCAATAGCTTGTGACATCAGGTTACCCAGATTAAATTCAATTTTGTGTGCGTGTCATTTTTATAAACTTGAACTCAAATAATTTATATTTTCCTCCCTCCCTTCCCTATTACAAATTGTCAATTTACATTTTCTCTATCTAATCTAACCACTAATCTAGCCCCCGACCTCCGCTCAGCAGATCCGGAGTAAACCGTAACTCGATCGATGAAAACAGAACCCTTATAGGATCACTTTGTCCGTCTGTCTTTCCGAGAGGGTTATGAGCGTTTTTTTCAGGAACAGCTAGAGGTGTCAAGTTGATATATGTTGGACTACCTCATTGGTCTGGTGGCAAAGCGCATCGCTTTGTGATCATGAGGTCCTGGGTTCAAATCCTAGGTCGGACAAATGTAGTTTTTCTAACGAAAAATTCCCAGTATGAGTTTGGAGTCTGGAATTGTGCCCGGTATATGGCAATAGGCTCGCCCCCTATTACATGGGACCTAACATCGTCGGCGAAACGTGGATATACTCAGTACACCTCTGCCACCCTCTCTGGGGAATATAGGCGTGACGGTGACTACAATCCAACGGTCCTTAGGCGGTGTAAGAAATTGAAGCTTCGAAATTAGTGCAATCGAAACATATGGCCATTTGAACTAAGTTATCAACACCTGAGGCGCTCGTAGCGCTGTGCGACCGCGATGTTCTTACCGATCACCAAGGTTAAGCAGCGTTCGACTTGATCGGCCTGAGATGGGTGACCGTTTGTGGCATTTCATATTCGAGCGTCTCCGTGCTTCGGAAGGCACGTTAAGCCGTTGGTCCCGGTTACCACTTAATGTGATAGTCGTTAAGCCGAGTTGGAAGCCTTAAAGGCGGTTTGATAAGTTCCAACAGCAGGTGGCCACAAACCTGCCTCCGCCAATCCGCACTGGGTCCGCGTGGTGGAGTATGACCTAATCTCTCTCACCTCGATTTGTGAGAGGCGGCCTTTGCCCAGCAGTGGGCAGTATAGGCTGATATTATACATCAATACCTATCCTACTTATATTATAAATGTAAAAGTTAAATATACAGTTTAAATATTGGGATGTTTGTTGCTCAATCACATAAAAACGGGTGAACTGATTAAGATTCCTGTCTACAGTCAACGCGGACTCAAGCATAAAAGAATTTTGAATGAAGAATTCATTCCAATCAAATCTATCTATCTATCTATAACCTCACGCCAGATCCCTTGCGGGGTAGGATCCAATCAAATCGATGGTGATTTGTTATGTTGCTAAATAAATATTCTAAAAAATGCAAGTAAAATAAATAAAATTCAGTTTAGCCAAAGTTTAGCAGTCGCTCCGCTCTACATTTTAAATCCATAGACTAATAATACAAATCGGAAAGTATGTTTACATGTTTCCATGTTTGTTACTCAATCTTTTAGGCACACGCAACAATCTATCTGGGTCTTGTATGTAAGGGTCGGTGGTATTGGTAATAAAATCTAGAATAGTGTTCTGTGAGTTTAGCACGCAAAGATTGACGTAGCGTGTTGATATGCCATCCTTGGCACACTACAAATTTATCAACTAAATATGAACGAGACAGCACGATTACTCGATAACGTACGCGTAATATGTCTATGTCAATGTCTTCATGCTAAAGTCTCGGAAGTGTGAAATCCTGAAGCCGTAAAGGCCCCGCGGCCAACAGCGTAGATTATTTACTCACACACACGCGCACACGCACATATACACAATCACGCACACATCCATACACACATACGCACACATACACATATACACACAAACACACACACACCAGTGAAATCCATTATATCCATACTTTTACGCGTAACCCGCAAAATTGATTTTGATCAAATTTGTCAACGGGAATTGGGGAAGGACATAGACTACATTTAGTTAAAAAATAACGCAATCGATGTTGCGGGTAATATATGATATAAATGTCGCGTTTATAAATAGTGCGAGCAGCAATCACGAGGTCCCTGGTTCAAATCCTTGGACACAGAGTGGTTTTTCTATAAAAATCTAAAAAAACACAGTTCCGGATTTGGAATTGTGCCCGGTATAATGGCAATAGCTTCTGTTCTTCAATGGTTCTCAGATGAGTACTATTGATATTAACATAACGCCGACGATGTTAGGTCCCAATATAGAGGGTGGGCCTATTGCCATAACATCGGGCTCAGTTCAACACTAAAACAAAGCAAGAAACACTTTGTCCGACTTAGAACTCAAATCCAGGACCGCGTGATCCCAATTCTCACATGCACCACTAGACCAACTAGGCATAGCTTTATCTATCTATATCATCACGCTAAATCCCTTGCGGGGTAGGCAGAGAGGGGTAGGGTCCCAACAGGTTCTTTCCTTACAGACCTCTCTGGCTTCCTCCGCTCTCATAGTTCGTCTCATACACACTCGCCGGTTACGGAGCCTTACGTTCATACTCTGTTATATACCTTCATACATAATAGATAAGAGTTATTAGTATAATGGGATGTGTGAAGACGTTAATAACTGATTCACTTCACGGCAATTAAATTAGTTATATACGACTATGCTGTTTACATAATTATAGTAAAGGCGATACGGTGAGGAGAAAACGATAAGCGGAGCGGAAAATCCGAATTTATTCTTATTACACAATCTGTTTTTTTTTTGCTTTATCAAGAAGGAGAGGTAAAGATTCTGTATTGAATACTCACAAAGGATCTGCAAGAACTATGATAATAACAGTTTAAAAGGATATAACTTGTTTCACACGTTTTGTTTAGGAATAGATAATAACCGAATAGTTAATACTGACAGTTTGCAACTGGTGTCCCCTATTTGATTGTTACCACACTGCTTCATTGTGCCTAATGTTACTAGTCATCCAGTATTACAGATAACTGTCTAAATGTGACATGTAATTCCTGATCATTTAACCGATTTAGAATGATGAATGATGATTTAAATTCAAGCCTTGATTGTCCAGCACGTCGTCCCGATTCCTTTAATATTTTTCAGATTCCAAAACTTAGGAGTTTTTCTATATATCATTTCACAGTTACCGAGTTATAAATCTAATAATGGGGTATACTCTTCGAAAAATCCAAGAGTAAGAGATGTTTTATGCCTAATGCTTACAAAAGTAAGCGTCCAACTTATTTGGTATTCACATTTAATTATATATTGTGATACTATAACCATACTCTCTGCCTACCCCGGAACAGATCTGATGATGTAGATGAATAGCTACTGTAATATTTTTCACATAAGATGGGTGACAGTTCTAACTGCCAAACGAAATTAATATTTAATTAAATGCTATTAAGGCATAAAACCTTAAGTTTAGAAACTGTTCATGCCTCTTATTGCCATTAAACAAAGTATAATTTTCTTTGACACTTACAACTGTCACAGTACCCATCTTACATGAAAAATACTATATAACCGCTCCGCTTCTCGCTTACTTCTACACAATACAACCTCAGCCTAAATCAAGTAGTGTCTAGTGTTTGAACTAGTTGTCCATTTGTGGGCGGTTGTTCGAGTTCCCATTACGAAAATACGTTCAAAGGCGCCATTCACTGAGACGTAACTATCACGCTTATCGCTTGACTAGGCTTCGCACGTGGTTGCGCTTGGATTAGCTCAAATCACTTAAGATAATAAGATAATACATAAGCACGATGATTTCCGAATTATTTCCTTATATTGTTCCTCTATGTGCACTGCCACGTTATTGGTCGATCTAATGTTTTTCTACTGAAAAATTCCAAGTCCGGAGTCTGGAATTGTGGCCAGTATCTGTCAATAAGCTCGCCTCCTTCTACATGGGACCTAACGTGAAAAGTGGGTGTACACAGTACGCCTGTGTCATCTCCGCTTGGGGAATATAGGCGTAATGGGGATTGTGCTTTATGTTTTCTTATATGTATTGTGGTTAACGCGACCATTAATTTGCAGTTCAAACGACACTGCTGTATGTATCACGGTTACATTGCACCACCAAAGCCGATGTCATTATGGAGTATGTATACCCCGTCCCTTGTTCCACATCCGATCATGTCGAACTAAAGTTGGTAAACATTTACCTGTTCCTCGACTGTCTTGTCCCTACAATAGACTTACGTTCAAAAATGAGAATATTACAGTATATACAGTTGCTATTTTTATTATTTTAGTTTATTTTAATTTCCTACCTATAAAATAGATTTTGGCACATGCTGTGATTACCTATTATCAGAGTTGCAATTAGAATAAGGTTTTTATATACATAATGAATAATTGTAATCTAATCTTGTAAACAGTTGGAAGTCCTTAAATAAAAAAATAAATAAGTATGCCCATAAGAAGACCATGTACACTCTGAGGGTCAAAAAGCTAAACTCGCAAAACAATACGGCGTTTAATTCGTTTGTGGTGCGAGTTCCCACTGTCAAGCTGGAGACCTTCATGAGCGAGGAGTTTTGGCCGAAAGTGTCGCCTACAGAAGATTTCTTGGGAGACTGCGAGACGCCCTTGCACAGCGCAACATGTTGCCAAACTTACAATACAATATACTTTATTGCACACAAAAAAAAAACAAAAAGAAAGAAAAGTATTGGACATAAGTATCGGTACAGTAAAGCGGCCATATCGCTTTAAGCGATTTCTTCCAGGCAACCTTTAGGTAGAGGACAGAGATGCTTACTTAGGTTATAAGTTTAATATATCATATGTATGTTAGTCTGTAAGATATATATTATATGGGCCTAGAGATTGTACAATTTCTGATGCCTGAAATAAATAAATTATTATTTTAATTTATCGATATACATCCACAAATCTTATGGTTACGTTACTATTATCAAACCTAGGAGTTAGTGGACGGTCCCACATCGTGTAATGGTAGTTAAGCCAATGGAAGCCTTATGGACGGGTTGATAAGTTCCAACAGCAGGTAGCCATGAACCTAGTACCACGAATCCGCACTAGGTCCGCGTGGCATGACCTATTTTCTGTCACCTCGATTTGTAAGAGGCCTTTCAAGGTGTAGGACAATATAAACTGACTGAATTTTTATATTTTATTTTGCAATTCACAATGTAGGTCAGATGGTTATATTGATCTGCATAAAAGCCAGGTTAGGTAACAATTATGGACCATTTATTTAAGGAAACAGATTAGGCACAGACACACATGATCTAAAAAAAAAATTGAAGCCAAATATTTTAATCGTATATTGTTATATATGGTATTCAATTCATAATTCTAAACGTAGAGTAATTGAAATAATTAATCTACTTGTCAAATTATTTATATTATTACGAATGTATTATATAACATGTAATTATTTTAAACTAATTAAACTATATCACAAGATTTACAATAAAACTTGCTGCATTCATTTAATTATTTTTAATTGTTCCGGATTCGTTTTCATAAGAAGCGGAAGTATTTAAGTCACCGAACTTATTCGATGGATTGACAGATTTAATTATACCAACAGACTTGAATATTTTTGGGCGAACATGCAGTGTAAATTAATGCCCACTGGAAGTGTTATGCCACTTGTATAGCGCAGTCACAGTTTGCAATAGAGATATAACTATCTAGATGGCGCTAAACAGTTTTAAATACACCTAAAACCATACTAAACCGCGTAAGCATTTAAACAACGCCTAGTATCTTATCTGGTAAATCGTCTTTACCATTCTACCCATATTTTGCGACGGACGGAATAGACGATTTAGCGCAGTGGTTAAGAGCTTGAGCTGCTCCGCCCACTGTGTCTAATAGTCGCGGGTTCGATTCCCGCACGGGACAAATCTTTGTGTGATCCACAATTATTTGTTCCGGTCTGGGTATTTGTGTTTGTGAATTTTCATGTTTGTACACGCGCCCACGACACAGGAATAAACCATAGTGTGGGGCTACGTTTTAAAAAAATATGAAAAATATTATAAATTCGAATGTTTGAATGTTCAGATGTTTGGATGTTTGTTACTCAATAAAGCAAAAAGGGCTGAAGGTATCTGTGTACCAAATTCCATCCAAATCGGATGGAATTTGGTACACAGATATTTTATTACCTGGATTAAAACATAGGAAACATTTTATCCCGCAAAATGTTAGGTTCCTGTCTAAAGTCAACGCAGGCGACGTCGCGGGTCAGTTCAGTTGGTCACAATCAAGTTCTGTATATCTCCTGCTGCATGCAGTAATTTAAGAGGATTCTAATTATATGACTAGCTTCAGCAAATTACATCTTCATTCGAACGACAAATGCTTTTGGCCTCCATGACTTCAGTCTTCGAACGACACTGAAATAACCTTAAAAAAATTATACTCTATCTATATCATCACGCCAGATCCCTTGCAGGGGAGGCAGAAAGTACAGAGTTTCAACAGGTTCTTTCCTTACATACCTCTCTGGCTTCCTCCACTCTCATACTTCGTCATACACGCTCGCCGGTTAAGAAGACTCTTGACTTGTCCTTCAGATAAGACTCGGTCTATTTGGTCATGGTAAGATAATCTAGGTCTTCCGCGGTACCTACATCCTTCCACTTAAATGATACTACTTGCTTGATAAATACCGTTGAGTTTAGGGATCAGTGTAAGCTAACTTAAACCAATTATAAAAAAAACTTGTTATTCTCGACCGCCTATCATCAAATTCTCCAACTGCTTCAAATGTCTATCATTAATGAGACGACTCCAGGCTCAAATACCTACATACAAATCGACAACTTGCAGTCTCAAAAACCTTTACCTATTGAAATATTCAAAACGACGTCTTCAAATCCACAACCTGTAGGTTTAAAAACCTAAAGTTTACCTATAGAGCATTGAATTTCATGAGCATCCAACTCAAGCTCGTATCACCAAACCAACGACCTTCAGGCCCTAATGACTATCAAATTGACGACCTTCATACCGAAACGTCTACCATAACATCTTTGTATCACGCTGTCATAACTAACCGATCTATCCATCAGACATCAATCAAAATCACTACTCTTATTATGTCGTAATGACTACTAGCGCTGCGGGCTTTTAATGGTATTACTATATCAAGCTGGATGAGACCGCCTCGACAAGTTTATACATTATAATTTAACATATTTATATACATAAATAGTGGCCATAAATGTCTTAAGTCTATTACAATATATTTTAATCGTGCACTGAAGTTTGGGATTAGACGCGCCAGACGAGCCAGTCTAAACCGGAATGGGCGTGGGGCGTTTTATAACTAGGAGATATGTAATCGAAATCATAATCGTCTGTAGTTTTAACTTAGACATAGACTCCATTAAGTTCACATTCGTCCACTATGGAACAGACACTGATTCCGCTGATGAAGCCAAACTTGCTTCATATCTTTTTTTGGAAAGTTTCCCTCCATAATGCGTATACGAGTATGAATTTTACCTACACAAATACGCAGACAAGGAGAAATATTTTTGAACCCCACAAAGATTAGCTCAGTCGATCGATCTTAAACCGTCGTCAAGATATCTCCTCTTCCCACCACTTCTTCTTCAGTGGGCATATATCATCATTGTTATCAGTGTCCAGTTCAAAAATACTTAAACCTTCTTGGTGATCGATTTCACATAGGCATATTGACTAAGACACGGCCACTATGGCATTCCATATGGCCTTCTCTCACATATCGAAATGAGAGATTAGGTCATACTCCACCACGCGGACTCAGTGCGGATTGGTGGAGTATTTTCGGCCTCAAGTAGCCGAAATTCGTATACACTTTCCATAATTCTACATCTGTATATCTCGAATGCACGTACAACTGAACTTATTAACGCCCAATAGGTCACTAGAGCCGCAGAAACAATAAAAATTAAACACCGCATTAATTGTAATAAGTTTCGTAACGTAAGGTTTTTGATATTTTAGAGATCCGTAATTTAGTAAAGCAAAGTCGTTTCCGGATTGTTCTCGATAAAAGGATTTAAGGCAACTTTTACGTATCAAACCTTAGAGGGAGGACGTCGTCGTGACAAGTTAAATGCTGGTAAATAATATTGTTTATTTCTGAACCAAATTACCGTAAGATACATATGTTTTATTCAGTACAAAACCATTACTTGTACACTTATATCACGTACACACGACAGTGTTTATTGGCCTATAAAAATGTTATAGGCCAATAAACACTTGACTAGACAACGGCAAAAAGTTCAAGTCATCTATTGACAAATAGTTTGTAGTGACAGTGGTATGGTTACTACAAAAAAATTATAATATATGAAATAAGATATTGATAGAATGGTGACCCAGAACTAATAAAATACATGTAGGGAAACCAGTACCTCGATGGGTAAATGATACATCGAATGTTGGAGTATAACTTGACATAGATTGGAACACGACCACGAATAATGGTAAAGAAGGGAGTCTTTCCCTCGGCAGTGGGTTCTGAAAATCTGATGATGATGATAATGAGAAAAATCACTTCAAAATCGTTATAGTTTTTACATCTGCTGTCGAAACGAAATGCGGGCTCCACTAAAAGAATCTAGCAAGAAACTCAGCGGGTCGGTTTTTATAACTTTCAGGTGAAATCCGCGAGGCATAGCGAGACAGATTTAATAATATTATATAAAACTTCATTAATACTTAATTTGCAAAAAAAAGAAAAATAACTTCAAGAGAAAGTACTTCATGAATTAAAATACAATACGGAATCCGCAGTAAATGTAGTCCATCACACTCGCTATTCCATTATTTTTTCTTTTCCCCGCTCGTTGCCCATCGCCACCTAATTATATATGTTCACGTAATGACTTATATAATGTACAGCACATAATGTGTGTGTATCGGAATTTAAATTATATTTCACTTGTTATAATATAGATTTGTATCGAGATAACTTTCCTACTGCATTATACAGGATGTTGATTTGTCTGTCGATCAATATATCCATGGTCGATCTATCTTCAGAAAGATGTCTACAATAGGACTAAAGCCTTCCACATAGACAGCCACGACCGGCTTCGTGCTGTTCGCATCCGCGTTCTACCTGCGACCAGGTCATCGGGCCTCATGCTGGTGACGATTCCTGTGGCCCAGCAAAAGGGCAGTGGGACGCCGAGGGGTTTTAGTGGGTGCAAGCCCCACATGACAACCCGTGCCCTCGGCTCGGGGTATGCGTTAGGCATTCCCCTCATTAAAAAAAAAGGTCATTAGGCCTACCCACTTCTATTGTTTGGAACTCTCGCGATATTTACGGATTACGTAATAGACGAAGCACATAATTATTCTATTTTTGTGTTTAGCACAATTTTTATTAATACTGATTCGAGAGTAAATCACAACAACCCTTAGTTGTAGTGACAAATACCCTACCACTGAATTAGTATATACACGGTGTATCGTAAATAACACAAGACCTCAGACACCCTGATTAGATAATTTCTTCACAATTTCAATACGAAAACTAAATATCTATAGATTTTTACCCTTTTTTTTTAAGCACTTTCATACCCCAATTAACAATGAAACTTGTACGTGTATGTGTGCGTATTGAGAAATGTGTTTTAGAAATGCATTTGAAATCGCCGTATTGCTCTGAATCAAGAATATGTTCAGTTTATTATAGCGCAATAACAAGTAACAGCATATTTTGCAAATTAAAAAAAAATGTAAGATACATTAAAAATTGTTGGAATCAATTCAGTTACCGATTTAGAACAAACTACTTTCAGGTCTCGCGTTAATTATGTTGCATTGTATGTTTTATATTGAGTTCTTAGATTAACGCGAATATTACACACGAAATAAAACTATTTTATTTTTATTCCCGACGTTTCGTGTGTTTTACAGCACCCATGGTCACGAGAAGGACCCTCCTTCCCGGATGTTGAAAAATAGTTTTATTTCATTGTATGCTTTCCTCGGGCCGACACACATGGCATGTTACACACGTGGAGAAAAGAAAATAAGAAATAGTTTTTTTTATTTATAAGTAATTATCAACAAAATAAATCTAATTTGAAATTCTTTATTTTTTACGATATTGTTTTAGGATACAAAACAACAGTCTGTATAGGTGCGTGATATAGATATAGAATGCGATACGTTTGTACATAATTGTTTGTCGGTATTAAGAAATTTGTTCAAATGTGGCCACCGGTAATTGCTTCATTCTGACAAAAAAAGTGTGTTAAAAGCTTGATTTTTTTTTGTGTGTGGTTTCGTACTTTCGGAACGGAAAAATCTATTTTCGCCCGGTTTATATATATCCTGTAGGACTTCAATTTTTGACTAAACCCTTATAAAAAGATCATTAGTGCGGCAATCCCCTTTTTTAAATTATTTAATTCTTTATTGTACACACACAGAAAATGTTACAAAATAAAAATAATAATAAAATAAAATGTACAAAGGCGAGCTTAATTCAAAATTGAGCTCTCTGACAGCAAACCTTTGAGTGACAGAGAGACAAAACATTAAAATAAGGATAGAAATAAGTGTACAACACGAAGGGAATAGTTTTAGATAATAAACCTATACCTATAATACACCTATAAATATACTACACACTATACGATAACATAAAATATACTACTTGATATAATACATACATACATATAACTTACATAGATAGGAAATGTTCTTTAATTTTTTTCCTTCTTTAATTTTTTTTATTTTTTTCCTTCTTTTAATCGAAATTTCTCGTAAATCTGAAAAACGAAATCCTTTTAGGATCACTCATCTTTGCCCGTTTACTCGACAGCTAAGTACGTTTTTCTCAGAAATGAACAGAGGTATCATGTTAAAATCAAATACTAAAGTTAACAGAAAAAAGTTTACGATCCCTTGGCGGTGTAAGCTTCTAAGCTTATGCTTAAGCTTCAACACATAGGTGTGTACACTTCAACACTATAGAGTACTTCCCGTTGGTTGCCCCAGAATCATGAAATTTGGCAAGAAGCAAGCATTCATACTACAAGTAAAGGGAAAAATACAAAAATCTCGAATTGAGTTAAGTTCGCCTTTGTACATCATATCTGTAATTGTACTTACTAATTTATGTTATTTTGTACAATAAACAATAAAATAAATATAAATTAAATTCTTAATTTGCAATTATATTACACAAAGAAACATCCTCAGATTTGGTAAAGAATCAAAATAACACAATGGCCTTAGACGCGCCTTTCATACCTTTACAGCGCGTTTCATACTCGCTATATATTATTAATCTATATATTAATACGTGAAGCAAAAACTTTGTACACTTTTTTACGAAAATTGCGCGGACGGAGGAGTATGCCAGTTCCCACAATTATAGTTTATATAGAGAAAACAGTATGCTAATATTTATTTTAAATTTTGCATAAAACATACATTAAATAAATGAAAAAAACATTACACACACTACCATGTATTTGACACAATACACTTCAAATTATTTGTCTATAGTCTTACTAAATGTCAAACATAACCAGCAAACGATGAAAGAGTTTTTACAAAAACATCGCTTACAAAGAAGTTTTGTATCATTAATTAAAGCATCGAAATATGTATGTCAAATTCAATGGACAGCATTTTCTTCATCGCATGGTTATTTGTTACAATAAAAATAAAAAAGGTATTCTATTTTTCTATCTATCTTTATTATCACGCCAGATCCCTTGCGGGGTAGGCAAAGAGTACAGAGTTCCAACAGGTTCTTTTCTTACATAAAAAAGGTATTCTTTATTTTAATCATATTTTGTTTTTTTTTTATTTAAATTTCATATAATTTGTTTGAAAAAATAGGCAATTTAGCAAAATCTGTGATTATAGAAGTATAGTCTTTGACATTATAACTTAGAATAAGCTTATAATTTAAATTAATTATGGTCGAATTTCGACCAATGGGCGACCACTAGTATGATTAATTAAAGGAAACAGTTTCGTTAATATTCTTGTGGTGTTACATATGCGTTATGTAGTGTACAAGTGCATTCAGATTACGAATCAATCTTTAAAGATCTTAAGCAACAAGCAATAATACGTTTAACGAGGATTAGCTAACCGAACATAAATATAAATAGTGAAGTTTACGTACTAGGGAGCAATTCTAATTCACAACGTTAAATGTGCTAACCGAACTACTTCCTCTAGAACGTTTTACTTAATAAGGTTTCTTTTTTACGAGAGTTTATTTTAACTTGCAGTGTATGTTTGATCAAATCTTGCAAGTTGAATTAGAACTACTTCTTCACATTGTTCTGCGCCCATACATGATTTGCCCCAGAACCAACAGCAATAAAAGAATACTTTTATGATTTCAAATCACCCATAAATTCTCCTAAGGCATTTATTATTAAACGGACAAGCGGGGGAATTGCAATATTGCACAAGAAGTGTTAGATTTTGAGGTTATAATTCAGTAGCCATTAAGAAGGTTATATTGTGTGGTGACATTTAGTAAAGATGTCGGCGACTTCGATATCGGTACTTACAATATTTTGAAATATTCGTTTTAGATTGCAAATTGTCCGTTAGATACGGATAATTTCCATTATTTTAATAAAATAGATAAATAATGATGGCATGGGTCAAATATTTGTTGGTTCTGGGTCAATTTCCGACAATTCCCTTTGGCATACTGATTCAGTTCCGATGACAGTACATTTTTATCGCAAGCATGAACCACATTTATTTGTTTCGGTCTGGGTATTTGTGTATGTAAATTTTTATGTTTGTAAACGCACCCTCGACACAAGAATAAATCCTAGTGTGTATTTGACACGACATTTTATGCACACATTTTTGATAAGCCGTTTTGACTGCATAAAATGTTCATAATTATATTTTTTTATCTTATTTTTACAAATGTTGTTTTCATTACTTAATAATTGCATAGAAAAGCCTCGGGGGAAGCTGACGGGGCATATCGGACTCCTTCCGACTAAAAACCCTACGTTGGCCGGCCCGAGTAGCTTGGAGAGGCTCCGGGATTTTTCTAGAAACGCACCGGTACCCCTCTGTACCGTACTGGGACGAGCCTACCATCGAGGGGGAGAGGGGGCTCATGCCCTGCATCGACGCGGTGGTCGATATTGAGAACTCCACGCAGGCGTTCTTCTTGGGGTCATGCGCAAAGGGAGCTTAGGGCCTCCTTCTCCTCACGTCCCAGGACCCCAGGGACCCCCTTGTGGATTCCAGTGCTAGGGGAACATTCTGAACTGCTAGTATTCATAATTTTTTGCTCCAACAATGCATCGTTATTTATGATGATACATAATAATAGACTGGTGTTTTGCTTTTAGAACAATACGAATACAGTTAATTCGGCGGCGGTTAAGTTTCGGTTTTTGCGGATATTTATTAATAGAATTGCCCCCCTGTATACGGTCCGGTGGCACGAAGATCATCAATCAGTTATTTAATTTACTTCACATTTTAATACTAGCTGTAGCCCGCTGTTTTATCCGCGTGTACCTGACTTTATTAACATTGCCCATTGGTGTGGTAGAATGCAAAAAGTAGACTCATCGAAAATATGACACTTTTTACATTAGTATAGCTATGCCGGCACATTCCCTTCAAAATCGGTTAAAAACCCCAGGGTGGCCGACATTAGCACTTTGGAGGGGCTCTGGGATCTCCGTATGGAACGCACCGGTGGCCCTCTTGTGCCGCGCTCTAAAGAGCCCGCCATCGGGGGGAGACTTGATGACACGCTCCCCCCTGCACCGACGCGGTGCCACGGTGAGACCACACCACGCCGTCGTCTTGCTCGGAATTGCTCATGAAGGACGCTCAGGGCCACCGCCCCTTGCGTCCGCGACCCCGAAAGCCCCCGCGACGGCATAGCTATCCTAATGCGAAGTTCCCTACAAAATCGGGTCAGTGGTATTTGCGTGATCCCCGAATAAACAGACGAAAACTTTAAACTTTATTTTTCTATTTAACAACCTGTGTATATCCGTACTTATTTTTTAACTATCTTATATGCTATATAATTATACATTAAACTTTTATCTACAATTAATTTACTTTCAGAGCAAATTGCTTACTTAAGTAAATATAAATGCTCTTAAATGAAATCAAATGTATGCAAAAGAGGTAATTTATTAAATAGACGAATTCATTCCGCTAAGACAATTGTCGATGCGCATCGCTCCTTTTCAAGCCAAAAATATCTACTGTTCTATTCTGAATACACAATGCTGTGGTCGAATTGCACACTCACTAAATTTAGGAGAAAACTTTATTTTTATTGTCACTTTTTGTATTAATTCGCCTTCTTGCCTGTCTGTTTATGTGTACAAATTTTGCATTCGATTTTAGAGTTCCTGATGAGCTGGACTTGAATTATTCCTGTGTTTAGGCGCGTTTCCAAACACAAATTTCATATGCAAAAATATCAGAACGAAACATCTATCTTTCTCGTCTGTATATCGAACCCGTAAGTAACGTACACCTATTTCCTTACTTTTGAAACTACCAATTTATTCCAGTACCGGATTTATTATCGTTTGAAAAATGTCCAGAGGTATGCAATAATGCGTACGGGTATAAATCGGAAACTTTTTTTCAGCATCATCATCAGCTATTTATAATCCACTGCAGGGCATATCCCTTTTGTACCATTCTCCGCGGTCTTCTGTATTCACTTTTCTGAAAAAGGCTATCTCTAATAATTTAATTCACGTAACTTAAGTCTAATCAAAACCACGCGATCAATAAAATTTTATCAACACCATTTTTTAAAACATAGTATCTGAACTTAAGGCGCACCATATATCGTTGACCAAGCATTACTTAATGATAGGCGTATAGAAAGTGCGCACGAGTCGGGCGGCGGCGTGTCCGGAACTTCCGTGGATCTCCGCGGCTCACTACCGGCTTTATAATCATCTTTAACTATCGAATATTCAAGTTTGAAAGACAATAAAATTGGTATAGTGCGACCAAGATCCTTTGCCCCATGAATTCCATTGACGGGGGACCTTGGTGTGAAATTAGGGTTAAAATTTAGTAAATTTTCCTACTTCCAAGGAGATATTTCAACAGGTGGGTTCGCACGATTACTAATTAAAAAAGGAATTTGGGTAAATTCAACCCTGAGAATGTCATGGAGTGACATTTCGCTTGATGACAGCGTTAGTTTCGATTTTGGCTGCGGCCCAAAAGATCTGAGGGCCTAGACAAGTTGCAAGCGTTTTGTTTCTATTCTCTTGTCGCAATTGACAGCACATTGTTTTGACCACTTGCGAACGAAACGAAAAGCGTTGCAAAATGTCATTCCCATACATTTTTCCGCTTTCAATTAGCGTTAACAACTGTAGATTGTCAACTTGGTTATAGGCGCTGATGAGACTATAGAACACTGACAATCGTTTAAACGTACGTTTAAATGATTGCTTGTCTCGCAATGGAAAATTCGCAACCAATAAGTGAATGATACATACATTTCTTTTAATTAAAAATTGCGTAGAGCGCGTGGTGAAAATATATGGCACAATAAATTTGTATAATGATAAGCTTATTACCATACACATTGACCAAGAATAAAAAACGTGCATTAGAGAGCGCCTCTAGATAAATACAGAGAAATACAGTACTCATGCATGACTCATCAACAATGATAGGTTAAAGCAACTATGCGGGACTTTTTAAAAAAAAAAAGATACTTTGCCCCACACTAGGATTTATTCCTGTGTCGTGGGTGCGTTTACAAACATGAAAATTCACATACATAAATACTTAGACCGAAACAAATAATTGTGGATCACACAATGATTTGTGCCGTGCAAGAATCGAACCCGCGACTATTAGACACAGTGGGCTCCGCGGCTTAAGCTCTTATCCACTGTGCTAATTCGGATGCGATTTCATAAGGAGATCTTAATATGGACATGCTATAAAAGTACAGATAGTCTCGCAAAGGACATTGTCCAAAATTGCCCCAGAACCAACAAACATTTGACCCATGCCATCATTATTTCTCTCAAAATCTAATACTTTTTGCGCAATATTGTGATTCCCCCGCTTGTCCGTTTAATAATAAATGGTTTAAGAGAATTTATGGGTGATTTGGAATCTACCTCGCTTGGTATCTGGCGTGATGATATACAAGGTGTAACATAATAAACGCAAGACCTCAGACACCCCAATTAGAGAATTTCTTCATAAATTCAAAACGAAAACCAAATTTCCAAATTTAAAGGTTTTTACCCCTTTTTTACCCCAATGAACAATGAAACTTGTACGTGTATGTGTGCATTTTGAGAAATACGGGTTAGGAATGCATTTGTAATCTCCTTATTGCTATGAATCAAGAATAAATTTGGTTTTTTATAGCGCACTGAAGGAGTAAAAGCATTTTGTGCAAATTTAAAAAAAAATGTAAGTTACATTAAAAATTGTTGGAATCAATTCAGTTACCGATTTAGAACAAACTACTTTCAGGTCTCGCGTTAATTATGTTGCATTGTATGTTTTATATTGAGTTCTCAGATTAACGCGAATATTACACATATAGTGAGGAAAAAATATACTGTCGTGGAAGTCGCTGGAACTAATGTATGAAACAATATTTTTTAGAAAACAATGGATTTTGAAAGTCTGGTAACAATCGGACTTTGACATTGAGCCCCCCTTTCAGAGCTTCGTGCCACCAATTACATAGGTACCAAACATTATTGGCGAAATGTGAGTGTATTTCGGTTGGGGAATATAGGAGAGACAGTGTTAATTTTTTTGACCTAGAACAACATTTTTATGTCTTCGACCTGCATTTAAATTAAAAGAAAACCTTGATAGGACCTTACCTACACTTACAAGTTATATAATTTTATGCAAACATATCAAACAATTTGTTTTCATATCTCCACTTACTTCTATCGAGTTCAAGAACAATTAAAGCATAATTATGGTCGCCGATCGAAAGTTTCGTAAGACAAAGCTTGTGGCGTGTAACTCGGTCACCATTCAATTATACTAATATGTATAGAAAGTAATAAGTATATACCATTTTTCCTGTGTTTTGCTGAGGAGAAATCTTGCAAAGAACAGTTTTCTGTAGGAAAGACTAGGGCAGAAATGACGAACCAAAGGCACGCGTGATATTAAAAGCACACGAGAACTAGATTTGTATTGTGGCCGATAAGGCAATATACCGGCCCCAATTCCATGCTTGGGCTTGCCTTTTATTAAATTGAAACTTAACATTGAGAGCGAAGTCCTACCTTTAGCACCGCAACTTGGAAAATATTGCTGTTTTTTTTAAACAAGTGAATAACTGTACTTCTCTAAAGTAACAGGGATCAACAGCTTACTATTCTTTCATAATGGAAATGCCACCCACTCGCAACGCTACAAGCGCCTCTTCTCGAAGACATCAAATAAAAATAAAACACCTTGTTCTTCTTTTCGTGTCAATGGTTCATATCTGTCCCGCTAGGTGAGTGGCCAGCACATTCAGCCGTTCGTAGCCGCGCTCAGCTCCTTCCTTGTAAAGGTGGTGGGGGACAAAGGGCAGACCAGCAAGTGTGACATATTCTGTGAGGTCGAACCACAATTACAGGCTGTTGAATTTGGATCTCTGAACCCCCATGTGCACAAATTTTGCCTGCATCTACCTACCAGAGCGCGGAGCCGATTCAAAGATTTCCACACCGGTCATAGTAGATAGTTCCCTGGCGGTAGTTGCTTCTGACATAAATAAAACACCATCATGCCTATATTTGCCAAGTGGGGGTACCAGAGGTATAGTACACCCACTTTTCGCCGACGATCTTAGGTCCCATGTAATAGGGGGCGGCCCTATTGCCATTGTTCCGGGCACAATTTGAGACGCCAGACTGATATTAGCAATTTTTCTATAGAAAAATTACATATTTGCCCGTCTTCAAATCCTAGAACACATGACCTTTTCCTTGTCCCTTGACTTTTCCTTCCAAATTTTTTTTTTCTACTTGGGAAATCCTGCATAGGACTTCCGCGAGCCTCGGAAAAAGCTCGCGAGGCGTGTCGGATTCTTACCGACTAAAAAGCCCAGGGTGGCCGACATAATGGAGGGGCTGCGGGGTCGTCGTACGGAACGCACCGATGCCCCTCTTGTCCAGGCTTGGAGGATACAGTCTTATCTTCTTCGTCCCTCAGCCCACAGGCTTTGTACAATAGACAGAATTCTTATCCGATTTTAAACTTATTATTGGGTGCAATAATAATATTGGCCCTGTTAAGAAACCGTCCCACCGTTGAGCACGGGCCTCCTCTCAAGCTGAGAGGGTTTAGGCCATAGTCCACCACGCTGGCTCAGTGCAGGTTGGCGATCTTCATACACCTTCGAGAAACTCTCAGGCATGCAGGTTACCTCACGATGTTTTCTTTCACCGTTAAAGCAAGTGATAGTTATTTAAAAAAAACGCACATGCTTTCGATAAAAGACAGAGATGAGTTTGCAGTCCAACGATCTAACCACTAGGCTATCACTGCTTGTTATACTGAGTGCAATATCAAGCTCAAAATTGCACGCAAATTTAACTCTGGACCTCGTAATTACAAGTTCAGCTAATTTAACTGATACTTTACAGTCGAAGCACTTAACCTCAACACACTTTTAAAATAATGCGGATGTAGTTAAGACACATCCGACCGATTTCAGCTGAATGTGGACGGAATCCTAAATATTGTAATTAATAGAGTTAAGACACAGAAAAAAAAATCTCTAGAAGTGAAATAGCGCACGCTAAGAGCACACGATTTTGCTGCTTTGCCGTACATGCACAATTTTTCTATCTTTCTTTTAAAAAAAAAATCATGGCCTCCACTAGGATTTATTCCTATGTCGTGGGTGCGTTTACAAACATGAAAATTCACATACACAAATACCCAGACTTGCGACTATTAGACACAGTGGGCGGAGCGGCTTAAGCTCTTAACCACTGCGATAAATCGTCCGTCGAATTAAAAACAAATAGACACAGACCCACATACACTCACATTACATAATAGGTACCATTCGTCGGAAAATATTTTTTATTTTATGAGTACAGTTCCAATTTTGGCATACTTTCATACTAACTTAGCCACTGCAGCGTCGGCCCTGGGGTAGAGCAAGAGGAACGGTCGCTCTAGGCGCCAGGTGGCAACTAGCGCCAAGAAGCCAAATACGGAAAACAATTTCCAGCGAAAAATAAAATTTAGATGGCGCCTTTAGAATTAATTCAATTAGTATTGATGTTAACAATAAAATGTTGATTTTTGAAAATTTAAGAATTAGTTCGATAGATAGAATACTCTTTATTGTACACCAATGAACACACATTAAAAAAAAACAATACACAGAGGTACATTTGGCGGTCTTATCGCTAATAGCGATCTCTTCCAGACAACCAAAACTGAATAAACAAGAAAAAAAATACAAAATAGAGAGCAGTAGCTGGTACATTTATTACGTACATTTATTCAGCTTATTTTTATTATATAATACACGTTCATATGTTTATAAGTATATAATATATAGCAGTTTCCCGCGACTTCGTACCCGGTCGACGACAGCGCCACCTACCGGGTCTATGTTTTATAGCCTATGTTACTTCTGGATAAGGTAGCTTTCCAATGGTGAAAGAATCATTAAAATCGGATCAGAAGTACCGGAGATTACCCCGAACATCCAAACTCACAAACTGTACCTCTTTATAATATTAAGTAAAGACTACAAATGACAATATATAAATATACAGAAAGATATCAATAAAGACGAAGAGAAACGGTATGATATATATAGGTAACTTATCAAATATTTGTCGAAAGAAAGTAATCCTTAACCAGAGAATTACTATGCATTAAACAAAAAACTGAAGTAGAATTTACTCGAAGTGAAAGAGTCGACCAAAGGGCGTTGGAAAACAATCTCGCTATACCCTGATCAAGGGCTAGGGCCGGCGCTGCACAACATCACATAGACACATTGATCCACGCAGTCCTGAAGCATTTCGTGATAATTTTCTCATATGTGTGGCAACTAGTGAACGCGCCTATACCACTTCTAGTGACTTATTCTATTTCTAGGAGTTATGAAACTGCAGGCGGCCGGTTGTTGCGTCGAACTAATTGATCCGCGGTTAACTTACCGACATAATTGGTAATAGCTAACGATAAGCGTAGTTACTTGAATGTGTTATGTGAAAGATTAATTGTTTAGAGATCTTAAATAATACCCAACCAGTTGCCAGACTTCGTGTATCCTACTAATCTTACTAATATTATAAATGTAAAAGTTTGTATGTTTAGATGTTTGTTGGACAATCACGGCTGAACGGATTTGGATGAAATTTGGCACATAGTTTATTACCTAGATTAACATATAGCGAGTAGGTATGAAAGATAGTATCGGTGTAAAGATGAGAACGGGTATGCTCCGTTGGGTCAGGCATATAGAAAGATTGTCAGAAGAAAGAATGACAAAACAGATATATAATGCGAAAGTAAAAGGATGTAGATACCTGGGGGAGAACTAGATTATCTTACCACGACCAAATAGATCGAGTCTTATCTGAAGAGCAAGTCAAGGTCTCCGTAACCGGCGAGCGTGTATGAGACCAACCAGTTGGAACTCTCTCCGGACTCCGCAAGGGATTTGACGTGATGATATATATATATATATATATATATATATATATATATATATATATATATACATGTAACATAATTGACGCAAGGCCTTTTAGGCCTTGCGTCAGGTACTTTGTTCTAAATCGGTAACTGAATTAATTCCAACAATTTTAATGTATCTTACATTTTTTTAATATGTAAAATATGCTGTTACTCCTCCAGTGCAACATAATAAACTAAATTTATTCTTGATTCAAAGCAATATGGAGATTTCAAATGCATTTCTACAACGTAATTCCCAATACGCACACATACTCATACAAGTTTTGTTGTTAATTGGGGTATAAAGGTTCTTAAAAAAGGAGTAAATAATTTTAAAGTCAAATATTGGCGAAAATTGCCCCAGAACCAACAAACCTTTGGCCCATGCCATTATTATTAATCTCTTTTTTTAAATAATGGCTTATATCCGTATCTAACGGACAATTTGCAATCTAATATGAATATTTCGAAGTATTGTAAGTGCTTATATCCAAGTCGCTAACATATTTACTGTATGTCAACATAAAAGATAACCTCATATGTATTAATGGCTACTAAATTATAACCTCAAAATCTAATACTTTTTGTGCAATATTGCGATTCCCCCTCCATAAGACAGGGTATATTTGGTCATTGTATGATAGGTTAGGTTTTCCCGGGTACCCATATCCTTCCACTTTCGCATATCTTATAAATGAAATATGTAATGGTAATAGTCAAATAAATAATCTATTTATCTATATCCTCATGCCAGGTCCATTGCAGGGTGGGCAGCGAGTACAGAGTCCCAACAGGTTCTTTCTTTACAGACCTGTCGATAAATAAATAATATCTAATGATATATGACCTGCCTCATCTGTGATACTGTGGTACAGAAGGATTAAAGAAACTGATGATATGAAATTATTAATGAACTAACAAGAGGAACGAGGATATGAGTCCTAAAAGCTGTAAAACTTGCTCACCGAAGGCAAAAACCGCGAACAAACTCTTTGCTAGATTTTGAAATATGAAGTCAAAGTCAAAAAATTAATTATTTGCATAGGCCAATACAATAGCACTCACAAACGTCAAAATTATTAAATTTTTTACATCTACCACCGGATCGGAACGCGGCCTCCACTGAGAAGATCCGGCGAGAAACTCAGCGGGCCAGTCTTTTAATTTAATTTGTATGGCCTTTCTGATAACCATTTTTTTGTTTTGCAAAATTTTATTATACATCATTGATTAATGTTGCTGATTGAGGAGCTGCTCAAACCCAATCTGGTTTATCATCAAGATAATCCGAAATTTTGTAATACCCTTTCTCACAGAGTCTAGTTTTAATTGCCTTTTTAAACTTATTAATAGGCATGTTTCGGATATCTATGGGTAATTTTTTGTAGAAGCGTATACATTGCCCTATGAAAGAATTACTAATTCTGTAGAGACGAGTGGAATGTACAATAAGATTATCTTTGTTCAGTGTATTTACATGATGTATGTCACTATATTTTTCAAAATTACTGATATTCTTTTTAACATATAGAAGATTTTCATATATAAATATATGATGCAACAGTTTTAATATTTATTTCTCGAAATTTTTCCTTAAGAGAAGCTCTCAGGGCCAAATTGTAAATTGCTCGAAAAGCCCTTTTCTGGAGAACAAAGATGGTATTAAGTTCTGCAGAGCATCCCCAAAGTAGTATGCCATATGACATAATACTATGAAAATAAGCGAAATAAACAAGTCCAGCTGTTTCAATATCAGTTAGTAATCTAATTTTCTTTACAGCATATGCCACTGAGCTTAATCTACCAGATAATTGATCAATATGGGGGTCCCATTGTAATCTGGCATCAATAGTGATACCTAGAAATACAGTCGACTCTACAAGGTCTAAATCCACGCCATTTATTTGTACATTAGTTGCAACCTGTCTTACATTTGGCGTTGTGAATTTAATACATTTGTGGTCATAGAATCAACTTATTGCAAACAAATGATGACCACATGGACACATGACAAAACCCACATACTACACCATTAAACAATGGTATTTCCCTTTCAAATTAACCAACAAAACCAACACGAAATAGTTTTATTATCTTCGCATGCCATCACAACTAATACACTGCTTCCGTCGCCCTACATTCTCAAAATGTGGAACTAACATTCCAAACTTACATTTGCACCTGTCTCAACAAAAAAAAATATTTTAAAAGCCCTTATACACATTAGTATAAGGGTTATAACAATAGCATTTTGATTTTCAAAATGCAAAGCATGTTTGTAAAACGATTTCCATCCCCAAAAAAAGTTAAAAGGCTTTATTGTTATAGTAATAAAATATATTATCCATTGCATTTTTTGATTAAGAACGCATACTGCAATTGGTATGTCGTTACGCAACGGATTCTTCGTAACGCATGATGATCACAATGCAACGACATTATTGAGTTTTCTTAGTAAAAAGGGCACAAGCGGCAAACAGCGTTCTTAGAGTAAAATACCTAAATGTCTTGTAAAATAACGTTCTTTGTAGCTTACGACGGTCTTCGACAGATTGAGGTACGGTTGGTGCTTAGATCCAATTAATGGAATCTCCTTGACTTTGTTGCTCATTAACGCACATTTTGTTATTTTTTCATATTTCACACTCTCATTTTGACGTAATCGCTTTCATTTGTAGATTTTTTTGTATAATTACCTAAGATGATTATAAAAGTAAAAAAAAATAATTGCTAAATACGGTCACGGCATGTGCCTTATAAATTACGTGAAAATAGCTCCTAATGTAATATTTTATGCGATGCGTACGTAACTATGCGCGAAGCTTAGAAACGATAATTAAAAATGAAATTTGTAACACTAATTTAATTTTACTGAGTGTTTGGACTGCCTCGCATTCGCGATACCAGATGGTGATTTTACTATTAACATGTTACTCTTGTAACATGTTAATAGTAAAATTCGTATTAGCAGTCCGGAATTTGGATTTGCGTTCAATATACAGGCAATTTGCTTCCTAAGTATAACATTGCGAATTAACAGCGTTCTGGCCCATCATGACGTACGAGGTGTTCGTAGATAGATTCCAAACGGTCCAATCCCGTCTCTTCCGCAAAGCCGTAGGAGCCCCGTGATTCATACAGAACGTCGATCTTCATTCCGATCTCGATCTCGAACTTATTCGCGCCTTTATTAAAAAGGCGACAACCCGACATTTCGCGAAAGCGTCCAATCATAGAAATCCGCTTATCGTAGCCGCCGCCGACCACGAACCTAACTCCCCTCCTATCAGCCGCTACCGCCGTCCGCGGTATGTTCTCACCGACCGTCCCGCCTCCCTTACATCCCTTCTTTCGGATACAGATACCGCATACAGGATCAGACACCGACCTCGCCGGCGAGGTCGAAGAATCCCTTGCCCGCCGGCCGGTGCAGAGCACTACGGCGAGACACCTAGTATACGCCCTCCCCCATAGCGACTGCCCAAGCCGAGGCCATTCCTCCTTGAGCCCTTGATCTAGTTGCCCCCTTGCCCTTCTGGCTCGAGCGTAGTGGTTGCACGCTCGTCCTCTTGTCCGGTGAAGCTGTAAAGGCCCCGCGGTGAACAGCGTAGATCATTTACACACACACACACACACAACAGCGTTCTGGGAGTATATAGTGCACCTCTGCTACTACCACTTGGGGAGTATAAGCGGGACGATGTTTACTTTTATTATTTTTAAGTGCATTTTGTACTAGATATACTATATATATTTATTTATATCGTGCCTACCCCATAAGGCATCTGGTGTGATTACATAGATAGATTTTGTACTACAATACTCAAATAATGATAAAAACACTAACAAAATACATTAAGCACGCTTAATAATCCAATATTTTCCGATACTTAACGTAGATTTCAATTAAAAAAAATCGCATTCAATAATTTCCATTACAATTTTTAATAACGTTCCCATACGGAGTACAATAGTAAACTAAACCATTCATGTATATCGAGTTCATCTGGTAAATACATAAGCTCAGCCCTAGCTATGCGCCGGGACACAATGTCTTTGAGCGGTGCGGACGCCGCACCAATCAGGGAGCGGCCCGGGTAGGGGTGGCAGCGGAAACTTTGCGAGGAAATTCAATTAAACTTGAGCGCCCACTGTTATCTGATGAGGCCGTGGAGAGCCGGCTACGTAACGAGATCGTTTAGGGTTGCTTGTTACACGTTCATTTGAATTACTACGGGGGTGTATTATAGTGCTACTTCTTTCTTCCTAAGAATATTTGACTGCTTCGTCGATCTGGTGGTACATAGTTCAAAAATGTCTTTTTTATTGAAAAACTTCTCAATACCGTCCGGAGTCTAGATAAATGCCGGGTATATGTAATGGAAATAGAATTTAAGAATATTTATAAGTTCTATATTTCTAGCTAGCGCACAAGTTCCTGTGGCTGTCGTAAAATACTATTTAAGAAGTAGACACCATTTACAAACGATCCAACAGTTTAGCGCTGTATTAGGCTTATCCTCTATTGCAGTTGTTTGAGATTAATTCCCAAAGTACCTACTAATGTGAGTATTCCTGGTAGGATAATTGTCATGTTAAACAATGTGTTCTAAAGAGATATAAAATTTTTGTCAGTTAATAGTCTAAAGCACTTTTTCTTTTGAACTACCCATGTAAAGAGTTTCACAAGACATTTTATGTTTTGTATAGTAAATGTATGCCAAGGCCTAACCGTAACTACCAAAAATAAAATATGTAACTAGATTATAATTGATTTGAAATTTAATATAATCGCACTCGCAGTAAGTTATAGTAAGTATATGCCTAAGGTTAACGGAAAATCTGATACTTTAATAAATCCTTTACAGTTCAAGCTGTACGTTTGTGGAATGCATTACCTGTGTCCATCAGACGCGCAAAGACGCAAGCTTCTTTTAAAACCATGGTCAAGGATCATTTTCACTCTTCTTGTCTGTCATAATCCTTTTAATGTGTTTTGCCTATTAATATTTATATGTATGTATATGTAGATATATAGTTATGTATATTTATTTGTAGGTATCTCTTATGTATGTTTATGTATGTAGCTTAGTATGTAGTGTAAGTAGCGCCAATTGTACGAGGCATGCCTTTTAAGTTCTGTCGTTTCCATATTTCCCGGCAATTTTGAATTTGGAACTGTTCTATATTCGAATGTGTTTAAATTTTGAATCTCAAACAGTTGAAAATATTAGGACTAATGCTATTGTTTAGTCACAGCGTCGATTGGAATCTGTCAGGTTACGTACGAAAATGAATCTTTCTAAGGAAAATGTTCGTGCAATAATTTTCTACAACTTTAGAAGAGGCCTGACACGGCTTCAGTGTTTTGAAGAGCTAACATCAGTGTTCAGTGATGAAGCTCCATGTCTGCGGACTGTCGAACGCTGGTATTTAGAATTCCAGCGTGGACATACTAGTGTTAGTGACAAATCTCGCGAAGGACGCCCAAAATCCGTCTTAACTGAAGATAACATCATTGCTGTGAGACAACTAATTCTCGAAGATCGTCATGTGACGTATCGAGAGATAGAGGCTCTATTAGGCATCTCAGTGACAACCATTTAGAAGATCTTGCATGAAGCGCTTGGTGTGAGAAAGCTAGTTTGCCGTTGGATACCGCATCTGCTTTCCGACGATCACAAGGCGGCCCGCGTCAGATGGTGTAAGAAAACTCTGCAAAGGTTCAACCGAGGAGAGTCAAATCACGTCTACGACATCATCAGTGGTGACGAATCTTGGATCTATGCCTACGATCCTGATTCCAAACAACAATCTACAATCTGGGTCTCTCAAGACGAGCCAAAGCCGACTAAAGTTGTTCGTTCTCGAAGCACTTCAAAGATGATGGTGGCCACGTTCGTTGGAAAAACCGGCCATGTTGCGACTATTGCACTTGAAGATCGTAGAACGGTTAACGCAGAGTGGTATGCCAGTTTGTTTACCACAAGTCATCGCCGAACTTCGAAAATCTAACTCAAAGCGACGCATCATCCTGCACTACGACAACGCAAGCTCACACAGCGCTCGTCAAACGATTGAGTATTTGAAGCAGGCAAAAGTAGAAATTCTTGCTCTCTCTTCCATCCTCCATACAGTCCTGACCTAAGGCCTAACGATTTCTTTATATTTCCTAAAATTAAGAAAAGACTTCGTGGTCAAAAGTTCCAGTCCGGTGAAGAAGCAGTCGACGCTTTCAAGTCAGCCATTTTGAACACCCCCACTTTGGAGTGGAATAAATGTTATAATAAGTGGTTTGAGCGTATGGAAAAGTGTATTAAGCTACGTGGTGAATACTTTGAAAAACAATAAAAAGTACTATACGGTTCTAGTTGTGTTTTTTTCTTCAAACGACAATACTACGATCTTATGCGTGTAAATTTTATTTTGTCTGTTGTGCTGTGTGTACAAGAAAGTGTACTCTATCTATCTTTGATACGATTACTGCTTGGTTGCTCTAACGGGGCATGGTGCGTCTGGCGATTACGAGGTACTGAGTTAAAATCCTAGGGAGTTAATATTTTTTTTTGTAAACGTAGATCCGGAGTCTGGAATTGTGCCTAGTATAATTGCAATGTCTTAGAATATTCATTGTGTTTTCGATTGGTTCGAAGACATTTTGGTTTTTTTTCTAGCCTGTTTGACTATCCCACACCTGGACAAAGGCCTTTATACTTCCACAGCTGTCGATCTATCGCTGTTTCAGGCCAAGAAGACATTTATTTTTTAAAGAAAATGTCGTTTAACGTAACGAAGCAATAAGTATTTTAATACGAAACAATGCTTTTTTTATTCCAAAGGCAATAGGTTGGTCCAGTGGCAAAGCGCATCGCTTTGTGATCACGAGGTCCTGGGTTCAAATCCTAGGTCAGACAAATGTAGTTTTTCTAGGGAAAACTTCCCAGTATGAATCCGGAGTCTGGATTGTGCCCGGTATATGGCAATAGGCTCTCGTCCTATTACATGGGACCTAACATCGTCGGCGAAACGTGGGTGTACCCAGTACACCTCTGCGACCCCCGGTTGGGGAATATAGGCGTGACGGTGCAGTAGGTCCTTATTTTGGTAAAATTCTTTATGTAACAATGTTACTTCATTAAAGAAGCACATAAAACACTATAAATATAATATTGTGACATAATCACAGACATATTATATGTCTGCGGACATTATATACCTACAATTAAGTCGCAGATATACTTTACACTTCCGTCGTCTTAGTTTTATTCATATCCGAGGCATCATGAACGTGTTATGTAAAAGAAGCCGTTTAACACTCAATAGTTTTATTTTAAGTCCACATACATAGTAATCAACATAGTTCTTACGCTCTGTACAGACAGGCAGCAGCAATTGACTAGTTTAATCTATCTATCTGAGGCGGAGAGTAAAGAATTCCAACAGGTTCTTTCCTTACATACCTCTCTAGCTTCCTCCACTCTCATAGTTCGTCTCATAGACGCTCAGCGGTTACGGAGACTCTTGACTTGTCCTTTAGATAAGACTCGGTCTATTTGGTCATGGTAAGATAGTCTAGGTCTTCCCCGGTACCTACATCCTTCTACTTTCGCATTGTATATCTGGTTTGGCATTCTTTCTTCTGACATTCTTTCTATATGCCCGGACTAACGGAGCATACCCTTTCTCATCTTTACACCGATACTATCTTTCTTACTACGCTGTTGGGAATACGGTCGGTCAGCTTCACTCCGCACATCTTCTGTAAAGCTCGCATTTCGAGCGCATTTATTTTACTTTCTTTCTGCTTCTTACATACCAAGCTCTCGCTGCCATATACCAGCGTAGGGAGAAGCACTCCGTTATGTATGGCTAGCTGCGCCTTATGGCTTAAGTGCCGGCTCCCATATATATTTCCCATCGTACATCCACTTTGTTCCCTGCACTGCCTCTTCTCGCTATGTCAGCGGTGTATTTCCCATCCTAGTTACAATACTAGTACTAGTTTAATCTGAGTTAGATAGCCAGTTGTGGCATTACGATTTTCAAGAATTTTCGTGCTACTAATAGCACTTTAGGCCGTTGGTACCAGTTGCCATTTCATGTAGTCATTAAACCAAGTTGAAGGCCTTAAAGGTTTGATTTGTCGAAGGCTCTTTGCAGTTTCATCGGATAAGGGGTCGAACGTGGAACAACTACGCTTCAGCTAAAAGAGTAATCTAACTTAAGGGCACCTCAAAAGTGGAACAGCCTCGGCTTGGGCGGTTGCTATGGAGGAGTGCCATAAAAAGGTGCCTGGTCGTAAAATTCTGCATCAGCCGGTGGGCAAGGGATCCTTCTACCCATGTCTTGCATTTAATTTATTTGACATCGTGAGAACTTTCATATCGCGTTCTAGACGTGTATAGAGATTTGTTAGCGCCATCTATCGGTAGTTAGTCGCAACTATATATCAGAGTAAGGAGTAACTACTACTATGTACGTCTTCGCCTACCGCCTATGATCAGCCTAAAAATGGCTCAAAGGCCTCGTCGAAAGATCGCTTAAGAAACATTATTTTAGTTTTAATCATGTAATTTGTTGTTAGTGACAACCCTAGTATCCGAGCCAATAACATCTAAATCCCCATCCCTCTAAACCGGAGCGTCAAGCGAGACTCTAGTAACCGCTAAGCCGACCTGTGACTTTATCGCACCCCCACTTAAAACGTACCCACCCTTGTACATCTTCCCACACACCTATACACCCGATCTAAACATCCTCCACTCGATTTTCAACTCTATACCTTGAGGCAGAAAGTTAACAGTGTCATCCGCCTCCAAGCAAATACAATTTGGTAGAAATATAATCACAGGATTCGCTGTTACGTAATGATAACTTTGGACGGTTCGAGGTAAGGTTTGAATGGCGGTTAAGGTGTTAAGGTAAAATACTATTAAAGTCACACCATAGTCTAATGGTGCATAGAGCGCTTCGTTTCGTTCGAATTCTAGCTCGAACAATGTGTTATTGGCGTTTTCTATTGAAAAAGTCCCAGTAGAAGTTCGGAGTACGAAATAAAGAAAGTAAAATGACAATAGGCTCGCCCCCTGCTATATTGGGACCTAACGCCGTAGGCGTGTGTGTACAGCTTCACCGGACAAGAGGGCGAGCGTGCAACCACTACGCTCGAGCCAGAAGTGCAAGGGGGCAACTAGCTCAAGGGCGCCTCCAGGAGGAACGGCCTCGGCTTGGGCAGTTGCTATGAGGGAGGGCTTATACTATGTGTCTCGCCGTGGTGCTCTGCCCCGGCTGGCGGATAAGGGATTCTTCGACCTCGCCGGCGAGGTAGGTATCTGATCCTGTGTGCGGTATCTGTATCCGACAGAAGGGATGTAAGGGTATCGGGAGAGTCGGTGAAAGTTAAGTTCGTAGTTGGCGGCGGCTACGATTAGCGGATTCCTATTATTGGACGCGTTCGGGAAATATCGGGTTGTCACATTTTTAATGAAGGCGCGAATAGGTTCTGGGCCGAGATCGGAATGGAGATCGATGTTCCGAATGAACCACGGGGCTCTGATGGCTTTCCGGAGGAAACGGGTTCGAACCGTTTGGAGTCTATCGATATGAGAGCGGGCGGCGTGTCTGAACACACAAGCATACGTCATGATTGGTCGTACACAAGTTTTGTAAAGTGTCACTTTATTCCTAAGGGACATTTTACTCCGCTTGCAGATCATCGGGTACAGACGGCCGAGAACAAAGGCTGCTCGGTCACGGACTCGCTTGATATGCGGTCCGAAGGTCATGGTATCGTTTAGGGTGACCCCTAGATATTTGACCTGTTTGACCCAGGGTATATGTCGGTCGAACATGGTCACTTGATCGAAATTACTTCTGGGGTGGCGCAGGGAGGGTAGTGTTGTAAAAATGAGCGCTGAAGTCGACGCTCACGAGCGTTTAAACACGTAGAAAACGCGAGCGTTTTAAGTGCAAACTTGAGTGTTTTTACAACACTAAGCAGCTTTTGCAGCGCTCTTGTCCGGGTTCACCTCAATACGCCACTTCCTGATCCAATCCCCTAGGGTATTGGCGGCTGCCTGAAGGTTTCTGGAAATGAAAGCCTTATATCTATGCGAGACAACGTCGCCCTGCTGCTGCTGCCCTCACTGCCCCGTCTCAAAAATCCACCCTGTATAGAACACCTCTGCGATCCCCTCTTGACGAATGTAGGCGTGATAGGTTTTCTTTTCTTTTTTAGCAAAGTTAATCATAAATGGTACAAAAAATTCTTTATATAACTATAGAGATATAAGGGCCTGCAGCTCTTAATTTCGTTAAGTCTCCACGAATCCGCACTGGCCCCGATGGAGTATGACCTATCTCTCGCAATTCAATTCAAAAGAAAAACATTTGCATAGCAGTGAGACAATAAGCTGATTTATGTAAGACGCGGGAACTGCGACCGGCTGATAGATAAACCCGTCAGTCCCGCCTCTAAACTGACGGATCCCAAGGGACACGTAGCTTCATACTAACTGGCTATTTCAGATCTTAATGTGAGGGATAGTTGATAGTAGGGATTGTTGACGGACGATTTAGCGCAGTGGCAAAGAGCTTAAGCCGCTCCGCCCACTGTGTTGAATAGTCGCGGGTTCGATTCCCGCACGGGACAAACCTTTGTGTGATCAACAATTATTTGTTCCGGTCTGGGTAGTTGAGTATGTGAATTTTCATGTTTGTAAACGCACTCACGACACAGGAATAAATCCTAGTGTGGGGCTAAGTTTTATATAAAAAAGAAAAAAAAGAAAGAAAGTTTATAATTCTATTACAAAACAGTTTTATTACAAGTATTAAAAATACATTTTGCGTGTTATTGCCACGCGTGTGAGGTGACCGGCCCCAAAGATTATAATAATACTGACCCGTCCCGCACGGTCGGTCGGGCCAAGTAAAGCATACTGTATTTGCAATACCTACTAATACCTACCATGTGGTAGGGTATTCTTCACTTCGACGAAGGACTTTACAGGACACTTACTGTCTAATAAGGTTAAACATCGATATATTAATGAAGTTAAACAACTAAATACTCCATCCCTTACGTGCCCCATAAATAATGATGTCCGTAATTACGGTTATGTGAATATTCCATCGACATTAATACAAACTAATCACAATAAGATTAACAACATCGCTGCTACTTTCCGCCCCGCCATTTATTCCACCAAAAAAAACACATTTTTTTATGTGTTTTTTATGTTTATGGCATTACGACAACGCGTATTTTGCCAATGTCAAGTATTACGAATATTCATTTCTAAATTAATTCAACTCCCCAATGAACTTGATGACAAAGATGATTATGAAATTGATACTTTACGTACCAATTGCTACGGCCGTTATGAGGGAAATCGAAAAGGCACGTTTTATCACTATGTTACAATTACCTTCACACATGGATATAAAGGAATACATAATGGTTAATATTCCACCAACATTACACATTATAATTCGAAATAACACAAGTTTTGGAAATTAAAACAAATTGACGACATTACTCTTCGGTTTCCCAACAAAAAAAAATTTAGATAAATTTACAATAAATTTAAAAAATATAATGAGCTCTTTCTGACTTCTTCGCAAGAGATATGGCGTGATGATATGTAGATAGAAAGATGAGTACTAAATTAAAAAAAATAATCAAAAAGAACAATAACACAATTGCTAGAAATTTAATAGACATTAATTTAACAGACAATTTAGCAAACTTATCATAAAAGCAAGTAATAACTGATCCGTTAACATGATTTTAAACGCACGCTCACCAAATTAACTGCGTCCATTATCAGTCAGTTTACATACAAACCGCACGCCTCACGATAAACCAACTGAATATTAAATGTATTTAATAAAATACAAGTTAAAACCGATATTAAATTCATATGTCAATATTTCACAAAGAGGTTTTCATTTCAAAAACCGCATCGCTAAGCTTGAATGCGAAATTCGAAAGCGTAAGTCAGAATTTCATTCAAACCATTTTCGTTTATTTTTCTGAAAGCTTTAAGTACCGTAAAGGTAGTTTTCGTGTGTGTATAATTTGAGTTAGTACGTTTTATGCGAATGCAGGGGGGGCGGGAAAAATGGGAAAATGGTGACAGGGCTGAGAGCCGTGATAGCGCTGAAAGCGTGGTGCGGGTTGTATAGGGCTGTCCGGATGGAAAAATCATTTTAACACCTACCATCATACTAAACGAACGAATTCTAGGAAAATATAGGATACCTATCTGTATCATCAGTTCAGATCAAAACTTCAGGGTTCCTTACCATAGTATAGACTATGGTAAGGAACCCTGTAGTTTTTTGACGGAAGATATAATGCCAAAACAAATATACAATCTAAAAGTGGTAGTACCGGGGAAGATCACGACAATCTTACCGTTACCAAATATAACATGCTTAATCAATATAATATATAAAATACGATTTTTAAAAGAAGAACGCTTGGATATAATCTAACTTAAATAGTGCGATGTTTTGAACAGGTTTTCTGGATTAGCTCCAACATGTGGTTGGTTTTCAATGCACCATGTAACAGCAACGTATATAATTAGATAAAAGCGTTTAAAAATATCGTGGTTACATCCCTAATAGTCAGGTACAGTGAAGCACAGCGTTTCAGTGTAAAAATAATAAAAGTGTTCGGTGGCCCGTGGGTTCAATTAACGCGGCCGCGGCCTCCGGTGACACCCCTTCCATTCGAGTTTATCCAGCGCATTCACATGGCTTCACACTTCACTTATTTCTTCATTATCATCTTCATAATAAAGAAAAAATACGCGCCATTTAACTTAGCCGGATTGAAGTTAGCGCTATGCAATACAGATGTGAGACTTACGCCCAGCACCATGTAATTACGAGTATCCGTTACTCCTAATCGTACGAAATAAGGTGACTGGTGACTTCAGTAGATAATTTATTTTTTCAGACCAAATTTTTAAAATAAGCAGTACCACTTGCAAATTTGAAGAAATATACATAAGTAGTACGGGCACTATACTAGGAGGGATCAAAAAGTAGTGAGAACGACATACTCCTTGGTAAAAAAAAAATACTGGCAGGCATAGCTCAGATACATATTTGTAATATTAATAAAAAAAAAACTTCGATTCTCTTTTTTTTCTCTTTTGTTTTTTTCTGAATGTAGTCATTTGTTTGCTTCGTGTCGGAACGTGTTCTCGAAAATGGAGAAAAACGAAGTGCGAGCCGTTATTAAATACCTCTGTTTAAAAAAGTTAACGACGCAAGAGATTCATTGCGATTAGGAGGTAACATTAGGAGAGTCTGCTCCGCCGTATTCCACTGTCGCAAGGTGGGCTTCTCAATTTCGAGTAGGGAGAACGAGCACGAAAGACGAACATCGTTGCGGCCGTCCATCGGCGTCAGTCACCCAAAAAAAAGTTACGAAAGTCGAGAAAATTGTATTGAGCGATCGAAGAGTTACCATCCGATACTTAATTCAAGAAACGGGCATTTCATATGGAAGTATTGAATCCATATTGAAACAATCTTTGAATATGAGAAAAGTCTCCGCAAGATGCCTCAATATTTTCGGACTCAGAAGGAATATTGTTGATTGATTACCTGGAGCGTGGAACCACTATTAAAGGCCAATATTATGCAGCTTTAATTCCCAAGTTGAGGAATGCCATCAAAGAGAAAAGGAGAGGGAAACTTCGAAGGGGCGTGCTGTTTCATCACGACAACGCACCCGGGCACAGGTCGGCAGTTGCGATGGCTGCCATTCAGCAAGCTGGCTTCGAATTGGTTGCCCACCCCCCTTATTCACCAGATCTGGCGGCTAGCGATTTTTATCTGTTCCCGAAATTGAAAAAATACTTAAGGGGAAATAGGTACGAAGACGATAACGAGGTGATGGATGCCGTGGAGAGCTTTTTGCAGGTCCAAGACAAAACTTTTTTTGTGAAAGGGATTCAAGCCTTGGAAAAGCGCTGGACTCGGTGTGTAGACAGACTCGGAAACTATGAAGAAAAATAAATTATTAAGTTATCAATAGTCATTATATTCTATCTCATTCTCACTACTTTTTGATCCCTCCTCGTACATATCAGAGATAGGGGACCGGAAGGTAGAACGGTCCACTTAAGCGAAAACAGTCGTAGAAAAAACTATAAATAATAAATTTAAATGTTTGTTTGTTTTGTTAAATGAAATCACCTACTAAATTTACATTATTCTACAAAACGTATTAATAGAATCTTTAATAAATTACGGAATAGTTATAATAATATCATATGATTTTTAAAAACACTAGATTTGGCCCGTTTTGTCTTCATAGCGAGGCTCCAAAGATCACAAATATAAGAAGAAAGAAAAAAAAATTTATTAGTCACAGTATGAGAGACACGATATTTATCTGATATGACACATACATATAGGCAATATAACCATACAATTACAAGAAGTACAAACTATTAACATTGTCTTGAAAAAAATACACGTAAGGAAAAAATACAAAAAAGGAACACAACAACGTAATACACATGTGTATGTGTCTCACGGCTGAGCCAAATAGGTATCCATCATGTAAGGCGCTCGTAGCGCTGTGTGACCGCGGTGTTCTTACCAATCACCAAGGTTACGCAGCGTTCGACTCAGTCGGCCTGAGATGGGTGACCGTTTGTGGCATTTTCATATTCAAGCGTCTCCGTGCTTCGGAAGGCACGTTAAGCCGTTGGTCCCGGTTACCACTTAATGTGATAGTCGTTAAGCCGAGTTGGAAGCCTTAAAGGCGGCTTGATAAGTTCCAACAGCAGGTGGCCACAAACCTGCCTCCACCAATCCGCACTGGGTCCGCGTGATGAAGTATGAACTAATCTCTCTCACCTCGATTTGTGAGAGAAGGCCTTTGCCCAGCTGTAGGCAATATAGGCTGATATTATTATGACAGGCACAAGTGTGAGATGCTGATTTTGACCCTCCTGAGTCTTCACAGACGTCAATCCAGTATCAATTGATAATAAAAATAATGAAGGCAAAGCAGACTAAAATAAAAAACAGTCTGAGTATAATTCAGAAATGCGGACGGTATTATCGTTATCATCTATACAAGCTGTAACTAAAGTAGTTTGTTCTAAATCGGTAACGGAATTGATTCCAACAATGTTTAATGTATATTCTTTTAACTTGCAAAAAATTTCTGTTACTCCTTCAGGGCACAATAACAAACTTATTTTATTCTTGATTCAAAGCAATACAGAGCTTTCAAATGCATTTCTTAAACGTATATCTCAATACGCACACATTCACATACAAGTTTTATTGTTAATTGAGGTACAAAAATACTTAAAAATGGGTAAAAAACTTGGTCTAGACTGCCTCGTTGGTCTAGTGGCAAAGCGCATCGCTTTGTGAGCACGAGGGGTTCAAATCCTAGGTCGGACTACTGTAGTTTTTCTAACGAAAACTTCCCAGTACATTCCGGAGTCTGGAATTGTGCCCGGTATATGGCAATAGGGTCGCCCCCTATTACATGGGACCTAACATCGTCGGCGAAACGTGGGTGTTCTCAATACACCTCTGCCACTCGCTTGGGGAATATAAGCGTGACGGTGTGAGTGTGTTAAAAAACTTTAAATTTTGGAATTTTGTTTTCATATTGAGTGTGTGAAGCCATTATCTAATCGGGGTGTCTGAGGTGTTGCGTTAATTACATTACAGCTTGTATAATCGCAATGGCAGCTAGGATACATTTATTAAACAGTACCAAATTAAGCTGATAAGAAATTTTGAAATCGCTTTTATAACCGACTTCTAAAATGGAGGAGGTTCTCAATTCGACTGTTTGTTTTTTTGTATGTTACGCGATCATTCTGCCAATTATGAATCGATTTTTATGATTATTTTTGCATTGGGTTCAGTACAGCTCCAAGGTGGTCCCATTTTAATTTCATAGGTATTGGGCCTTGGACTTAGAAGATACACCAGGGAACTCCTTATCGACAAACAATACGAATCCGTAGATTGAGATATTACATGAATCCTATAGGTGCCCTGCCATAGAACTAATCAGATATTAACCGACTTCAAAAAAGGAGAAGGTTGACAATTCGTCTGTATTTTTTATAACGTCTTAATTTATGAACTGATTGTGATGATTCTTTATGCGTGGGGTTAAGTATAGTTACGAGGTGGTCCCATTTTAATGATATCGGAATTGTACTTTGGACATTGAAGATACACCAGGGGACTCCCTTAAGGGCGAACAGCACGAATGTATAGATTCCGTTATTATGGTTATTATATCAATCCTGTAGGTACCTTGCTGTACAACTCAGCAAAATAATATAATATAGGTATATAAATATTACTAAATAATTCACTTGTCACTTAAAATTGTAAAATAAAAATCGTTTTAAAAAAAAATAAACCGACTTCATAAAGCAAAAAATAAATATTTGAAGTCGGTGCCAAGTAACCGACAGCACTGACCGGTACCGACTTTCTAATATTGATTTTTTGCTTATTGTTATAGTCGGTTTTTTTTTGATAAAAATCAAAATCTGATCATGTCGTACTTTGAGGTTTCAAAGCAAATCTAACTTAATACTTCTCGTATTAAACATGTAAATAGTTAATATAGTTAAATAACATTTTCTGGAACACAATAAGTTGTTATGTAGGCAACGAGATTGTTCAATAATAGACGCACTCGATAAGTAGAATAACGTTATATAATAAATTGTGCTCATTGCAACTGACAAGCAACAATTTATGATGCAATACTAACACTTCTGTATCTACTTGTATATGCTAAGAATACGAACACATCATATATCTATCTAAAAATCTTCTTCTCATATGTTACCTCATGGCTGCGGGTCGTGTCAATATCAGGAGGATGCTATCTCACAGGTGTTTAGAAGTCTTCTCCATTCTTCTCTATTTTGGGCATGTCGTAGAGCTGTGTTGAGAGACATTGCTGTCAGATCCCGTATTTGGTCGGATCATAGTGTCGGTGAACGGCCTCGAGGCCTTTTACCGTCTACTTTGCCCACTATCACGAGTTTATCGAAGCTATCTCCATCTCGCCTACCTTTGTGGCCAAAGTAAGTTATTATCCGTTTTAGGCATACGTAATATTTAAACTATTAGATATATAAACTGAACTCGCCTATTAGTTCTTTTCTATGCATGTACGCGCGTATCTAAAAAATATGTAGTGACACGCATATCTTATTGGCTTTCACCAATAAATCGACTGATTCATAAAGTGGATTTAGGTATAACTAAAACGTATCAATATATTGTTATCCCCTCGTAGCCAGGCAGGGTCGCTGGTACGGACGGTCGATTTACCGCAGTGGTAAAGAGCTTAAGCCGCTCCGCCCACTGTGTCTAATAGTCGCGGGTTCGATTCCCGCACGGGACAAGTGTATGTGATTTTTTATGTTTTACGCACCCACGACACAGGAATAAATCCTAGTGACGGGCCCCATTTGTATTAAAAAAATTATTTACAAATAGGACAGGAAAAGTGGTCCGATGACCTGGTCCAGGTCGCGGCTGGATGTCGAAAGCCGTTCGTCGTGGCTATTTTTGGGAAAGCCTTTGTTCTGGACGCCGTTTGACTGATGATGAACATTGTACCATAATTGGAGAGTTTGTTTTTGTGATTATAAAATCCGCTTGCAAACGCTATTTACAAACCCAACGAAAATATAAGTGAATCACACACAATATTCCCTTCCGAGATTTGGAGCTATGATAGGTTACTCCTACATATCATAAAAGCTTATACAAGGTGTAACATAATTAAGGCAAGACCTGAAAGTAGTTTGTTCTACACCGGTAACTGAATTGATTCCAACAACTTTAAATGTTTTTTTTTTTTATTTGCGAAATATCAGTGCCCTATAACAAACTATTTTTTTTCTTGATTCCAAGCAATATAGAAATTCTAAATGCATTCTTATAACATATTTCTCAACATACGCTTACGTGTATGTACGACGCATGCCTTTTAAGTTCTGCCGTTTCCATATTTCCCGGCAACAAATTTGGAACTGTTCTATATTCGAATGTGTTTAAATTTTGAATCTCAAAATGAAAGTATTAGGATTAATGTTATTGTTTAGTCACAGCGTCTATTGGAATCTGTCAGGTTACGTACGAAAATGAATCTTTCTAAGGAAAATGTTCGTGCAATAATTTTCTACAACTTTAGAAGAGGCCTGACACGGCTTCAGTGTTTTGAAGAGCTAACATCAGTGTTCAGTGATGAAGCTCCATGTCTGCGGACTGTCGAACGCTGGTATTTAGAATTCCAGCGTGGACATACTAGTGTTAGAGACAAATCTCGCGAAGGACGCCCAAAATCCGCATTCACTGAAGATAACAAACATCATTGCTGTGAGACAACTAATTCTCGAAGATCGTCATGTGACGTATCGAGAGATAGAGGCTCTATTAGGCATCTCAGGGACAACCATTCAGAAGATCTTGCATGAAGCGCTTGGTGTGGGAAAGCTAGTTTGCCGTTGGATCCCGCATCTGCTTTCCAACGATCACAAGGCGGCTCGCGTCAGATGGTGTAAGAAAACTCTGCAAAGGTTCAACCGAGGAGAGTCAAATCACGTCTACGACATCATCAGTGGTGACGAATCTTGGATCTATGCCTACGATCCTGATTCCGAACAACAATCTACAATCTGGGTCTTTCAAGACGAGCCAAAGCCGACTAAAGTTGTTCGTTCTCGAAGCACTTCAAAGAAGATGGTGGCCACGTTCGTTGTAAAAACCGGCCATGTTGCGACTATTGCACTTGAAGATCGTAGAACGGTTAACGCAGAATGGTATACCACAGTTTGTTTACCACAAGTCGTCGCCGAACTTTGAAAATCTAACTCAAAGCGACGCATCATCCTGCACCACGACAACGCAAGCTCACACAGCGCTCGTCAAACGATTGAGTATTTGAAGCAGGAAAAAGAAAGAGAAAAAAATATAGATAGAAATTCTTGACCATCCTCCATACAGTCCTGACCTAAGCCCTAACGATTTCTTTACATTTCCTAAAATTAAGAAAAGTCTTCGTGGTCAAAGGTTCCAGTCCGGTGAAGAAGCAGTCGACGCTTTCAAGTCAGCCATTTTGAACACCCCCACTTTAGAGTGGAATAAATGTTATAATAACTGGTTTGAGCGAATGGAAAAGTGTATTAAGCTACGTGGTGAATACTTTGAAAAACAATAAAAAGTACTATAATATATATATTCTAGTTGTGTTTTTTTCTTCAAACGACAAAACTTAAAAGGCATGCCTCGTACATGTTTCATTGTTATTTGAAATTTAAAAGTACTTAAAAAAGGGGTAAAAAGTTTGAATTTGGAAATTTGGTTTCGTTTTGAATTTCTGAAGCAATTATCTAATCCGGGTGTCTGAGGTCTTTTGATTTCATTCTTTATTTATTCTCTCCCTGCCGCGCAAAGTATCTCTTGCATGTTCATTCGTACAGATGATTATTGAGTCTAATATCTTCATATTTTCAAGCACTTTATGCTATCCGATTGAGCTGAAACTTGGCATACGTACAAATGTAGTTCGGTGACAAGGTAATAATATGGTACTGGTCTGATGATGGAGTCGGAAGGTGGCTATAGGAACATGTGACCTATACTACGCAACCACCTTGTGTTTAGGCTTGTTAAATTGGAACAAGTACTAGACAACATATAGTGTTCAGAGTTTGATGATGAATCCGAAAGGAAGCCAATAGAACCACACAACTACTTAATATAACTCCGCCGTGTTGTGTGTGTTTGTGTGTGTGTGTGAATGATCTACGCTGTCGGCCGCGGGGCCTTTACAGCTTTACCGGGCAAGAGGGCGAGCGTGCAACCACTACGCTCGAACCAAAAGTGCAAGTAGGCAACTAGCTCAAGCACACCTCAAGGAGGAACGGCCTCGGTTTGTATGGGGCGGCCCTATGGGGCGTATACTAGGTGTCTCGCCGGCGGGCAAGGGATATTTCGACCTAGCCGGCGAGGTCGGTGTGATCCTGTGTGCGGTATCTGTACCCGAAAGAAGGGATGTAAGGGCGTCGAGAGGGTCAGTGTGAACATGCCGCAGACGGCGGTAACGGCTGATAGGAGGGGAGTTAGGTTCGTAGTCGGCGACGGCTACGATTAGCGGATGCCTATGATTGGACACGTTCGCGAAATATCGAGTAGTCGTTCGCCGTGTTTGGGCTCGTTGGATTTGTCCAGACAAACAGCATCCAGGTCTAAAGTGCTCGTCAAGACGTGTCCAGGGTCTGATAATGGAACCGGAAAGAAGCCATAAAAACCCCTCAACTAAGCACCATATCTTAGTTATGTTCTATCTATCTATATAATCCCACCAGATCCCTTGCGGGGTGGACAGAGAGTACAGAGTTCCCACAGGTTCTTTCCTTACATATCTCTCTGGCTTCCTCCACTCTCATAGTTCGTCTTATACACGCTCCCCGTTACGGACTCTTGACTTGCCTTTCAGATAAAAAACGACCAATTAGGCCATGGTAATATAGTCTAGGCCTTCCCCGGGTCCTACATCCATCCACTTTCGCTGTGTTTTAACTATAAAGGCATGTTTTAAAAAAGTCTTTTTAAAATAAAATTATTAATAATAAATGAAGCTTCTTCTTCTTCTTTAAGCTATGGCTTCACACTTATTTTAAGTGTATTTTGCCAGTGTCCAGTGCGATATATAATCGTGTTTGTTTAAATTAATTCAACTCCCCGATGAACTTGATGATAATGAAATTAATGAAGTACCCCACCCTGGATAGTAAAGCGTTTAATACTTTACATACCAATTCAAAGAAGTCAAAAAGGCACGTTTTATCACTTAGTTACAATAACCTTTACTCATGCACATATAAGAACACGTAATGGTTAATATTCCACCAACATTACATATTATTAGTAGAAATAACACAAGTTTTGGAAATTAAAACAAATTGACAACTTCACTCTTCGACTTCCCGCGCAAATCCTAAATGAAGCTTTTAAGTTTCTGACGATTTCTGAACAGAGGCAAAGAGGTCGTCACAAAAGGTCATTGTCCATTTGACATCTGTCAATAGTGCTATAATGTAAAATCGTGGACAACGGCATTCAAATAATACGCCGTCGAATAATAAGCAAAAAGTTTTTACGAAATAAAAAAGTATAGTAAAAGTTTTGTTCCGTTATTCAAAACCACTACTGTGCGCTGTAAAAGTAAGTACCTCACTTTCGTGATATCCCTGTAAATAAAAGTTAAGTAAAACCATTATTATTAATTCATCCAAATGTTTCTTTCAGAAAAATAACTCAAAATGAATAAACCAAAAACGTCTAAAGCTAAAAAAGAGAAACTCCCTAAGGAATCTAATAAATCTGGTTTGGTAAGCGTTTTAACTGTATTTTTTAAATATTTACTCAAGTACCCATTTGCAAATTTAAACAAATATTTGTAAATAAAGTTTCGTCTTATGTGATGAAATTATGACTATTCGATCCCGTGAGCAAAAGCTGATGCTCTAACTGCTATACCATGCCATTGTCAACATACAATTGACACAGATTATGAACGGAAATAAATTTATAGGTGTAGTTCTGTAACTAAAAATAAATAATTGCATGCACAGATAGATAAGACTTTAGATAATGAATCAATGTCCCACTGTTTTGTATTATATGAAGGGAAAATTACAAGCTTTTATTAAACTTGCACTGTTCATATGTCTGTCTGTTTTTCCAATTCAAATATTGTGATCTATTCTTCAAGCATTTGCAAGTATTCAATTCGGTCTAACTGATCCACTGAAATTTTGCATATGTATGCAAGTTCAATGACTTTGCAATAATACCATAGAGCTGATCTGATGATGGCGTTGGAAGGTGGCCAATGGAATCGCTTAACTACTCAATATAAATCTTCTATGTTTGGGCCCCTCGGATTTGTCTTGATGAGTACTGTATACTCAAATGGTGTCCAGGATCTAAAGATGGAGCCACAAGGCCATTGGAGCTTTAACTAAGCAAGATATCTTTGTTGTATTTTTGCTAATAAAGCTTTTTTTTAAAGATATTTTAAAATTAAAATTATTTAGAAAAAGTGTAGACCTACACTAGGACACTTATTCCTGGGAAGTGTATTTACAAAAATAAAGAAATCGGTGTTATAATAAATAACAAAAGTGATACATTGGGAAAAAACCTATAATTTGTTACATAGTCATAATTTACGGCCAGTTTCAATATGTAACTTAAGGATAGATTTGCCTACTACACATAGAAATTTGACATATTTTGTATGAAAAATTTGTCAAAATTTAATTTGACAGTAAGCAAATCTATCCTTTTATTTTTTTTTCGTGGCTATTGTGTTTACATTATGCCATTGTACAAAGTTTACAAATAATTATTTCTAAATTAATACAACTCCCCAATGAACTTGATGACAAAGATGATAATGAAATTGATGAAGTGCCCCACCCTGGATAGCAAAGTGATGGATACTTTACATACCAATTGCGATGGCTGTTTTGACGAAAAACGAAAAGGCATGTTTTATCACTTTTAATATTCCACTAACATTACACATTATAATTCGAAATAACACAAGTTTTGGAAATTAAAACAAATTGACAACATCACTCTTTGATTTCCCGCCAAAAAAAAATCTATCCTTGCGATGAATATTGCAATAGACCACTAGAAATGCACAAATGTTGGTACCCATGATAAGATTTAACTTGTTAGACTTTAACATAATAACCATTCATCCAACCATCACACAAAATCTTGTATTCCTGGATTGTTCCAGTGGTAATCACAAGGCCTTGGTTTAAAATCCTAGGTATGTAGATAGGTAATGTATGCTTCTATTGATAAACTGTCAGTTGTGGTCCAGTCTGTTATTGTTCTCTGTTTAATGGAAATAGGCTGCTATATATGGGTGTAATCAGTACATCTCTACCACTCTTGCAAAGGAGGAATATAGGCAAGAAATTGTTGTTTTTTTTTACCATAGAGCACAGTAATTATTATTAGTGATGCTTTAGTATATATGTATGTCTCAGGTTTCTCCGATACACGTCTAGCACTTTGTCCAGCAATCACTGACTATTTTCCTTTATAACGTTTTAGTTTTTAAATAAATTTCATTTCAATTTTATATGCAACTAGCAGTTTCCCGGGACTTCGTACCCGGTCGACAACAGCGCCACCTACCGGGTCTATGTTATATAGCCTATGTTACTTCTGGTAAGGTAGCTTTCCAATGGTGAAAGAATCATAAAAATCAGTTCAGTAGTACCGGAGACTACCCCGAACATCCAAACTCACAAACTTTACCTGTTTATAATATTAGTATAGACATAAAGTGTTACTTCTCCTTTTCTAGACTTTTTTTTGGGACTAAGCCCCCCATCGTAACGGGTTTGAACCTTGGGATGTATTCAGGGAGTGCTTTAATTATCTTTGCCCACAACAAATTTAATTAGAAGAAAACAGGAGGAGTAGGCTTTAAAAATAAAATTACACTTCTTTTTCCAGATATCAAAACCACTATTTATATCAGCAATACTTATTGGTCTCGCATCATATTATGTCTACAAACTGTTGACAACACCGCCGGAGATGCCAAAGTTAGATCTTGAACAATGGTGGGGACAGTATCCCATAGATATGAAAAGGGATTTGTCTATCAGACCGTTTGAGATCGAGTTCCCCAAAGAGGTAAGTGGGAACATTAACTCTTCACTGGTATTGAATATCTTTAAGCACATTGAAGTACTTATTTTTAACCGACTGACAAAAAGGAGGAGGTTCTATGTTCGGTTGTATGTATGCATTTTTTTTTTTTTTTTTTTTATGTATGTTCAGCGATATTTCTGTCAATTGTGGACCGATTTTGATAATTTTTTTTGCATTGGGTTCAGTATATCTCCAAGGTGGTCCCATATTAACTTTATTGACGTTGGACCTTGGACTTAGAAGATACACCAGGGAACTCCTTAACGACAAACAGTAGGCATGTGTAAATTGAGATATTATGGGTATTACGTCAATCCTATAGGTACCCTACTATAGAATAATTCACTGGTCACTTAAAATTGTAAAATAAAAATCTTTTATAAAAAAAGGTAAACCGACTTCAAAAAGCAAAAAAATAAATATTTGAAGTCGGTGCTGGTTGGTGCAGTCGGTTACTTGGCACCGACGTCAAATATTTATTTTTTTGCTTTTTGAAGTCGGTTTACCTTTTTTTATAAAAGATTTTTATTTTACAATTTTAAGTGACCAGTGAATTATTCTATAGTTTAAGATTTTTTTATAATATAGGTACCAATTTGGTGCTTAATACTTGCGATATTTTTAAAGATTAAGTTATAATCCCGCCATTCCGTCCGTCGGTTATCCAAATTCATCGTTTTTGACCCTCTCTCTCTCTCTCTCTCTCCCTCTCTCTCTCCCTCTCTCTCTCCCTCTCTCTCTCCCTCTCTTCCTCTCTCCCTCTCTCTCTCCCTCTCTCTCTCCCTCTCTCTCTCCCTCTATCTCCCTCCCTCTCTCTCCCTCTCTTCCTCTCTCCCTCTCTCTCTCCCTCTCTCTCTCCCTCTATCTCCCTCCCTCTCTCTCTCCCCCTCTCTCTCCCCCTCTCTCTCTCCCCCTCCCTCTCTCCCTCTCCCTCTCCTCCCTCCCTCTCCCTATCCATCTCTCATTATTTCTCTCTCCCCCTCTCCTTAATTGTAACAGATCTGTGGCTTCATGCTTTGCCCAGCAGTCCGACAGTATAACCTTATTTATTATATTTTTTTTTATTATTTGCAGATGGTTGATGATCTAAGGGAACGCCTTCTCCACCAGCGTCGCTTCACACCTCCATTACATAACACAGGGTTCTCATATGGTTTCAACACACACTTCCTATCCCAAATACTAGATTATTGGAAGAACAAATACAATTTTGAAGAACGAGCGAGATTTCTGAACAAGTACAATCATTATGTCACTAATATACAGGGGCTAGATATACATTTTATGCATGTGAAGCCTAAAGCGTCGGCTAATGTTACTGTAAGTTATTATTTTGTTGTTTTTAAGGTCCTGTACCCTCAATCTGTAAAAACGGAATTCTTATACTACTATCTTTAAATCTACTAATTCCTTAATTAATATCAGTCTGTCCCTCCTACAGTGAAAAGTATTTCAGCACCCGGGAAATTTATGTCAAATCCAAGCTGTAAGGTCTTTGGTTGTGTTAATGTTTTTAAGTCAATGCAATTAAAAGCATACTTCCCGTTGACGTAAAATCATGATATTTGACAATAAGCAATGTTTTAAAGTACAAAGAAAAATCTGAAAATTATTAATATGTAGACATCACATAAAAAAATCCTTATAACAGGAATTTATATACTGGAGCCTTCAGCACTTATCCGGTGTTCTTAGGTGGTACCTTCATTAATGACACATTTTCCACAGGTTCCTCTACTAATGCTACACGGCTGGCCAGGTTCCATTCGGGAGTTTTATGACATCATCCCCAAACTGACTACCTACCGACAAGACCAGAACTTCGTGTTCGAAGTGATTGCGCCCAGTTTACCCGGCTATGGTTTCTCACAGGTTCGTACATAATATTTCTACCAGTGCCCACATTCATAGAGCGATAGTCTAATTAGTTATGTAAACCATTATAGTGTTTATGACTCATCAGAAAAGTAATGTTACGTTTGCGGGGTAATTAAATGCCGAATAACGTGTGAAGTACTTTATTGGGCGCTGTACACACAACACAGTACGTCGTATGCAAGTATACACACGCGCTAATCACACACTAGTACTACTCTCGTTATCTTATCTTTATGTTGGCTTGCCGGACCGAGGAGACCTCTGGCGCACTTAAGACCCGATGGGTTCTTTTGTGCTGTCTTTACCCTAATGCTCTTACGTACCTGAAGTGTCCAATACTCCCTGTATCAGGTTGTTAATTCCAGCAGGGGACAGAGCCGTAGTTCTTCTGGGTTTGGATAGGCCAATCCCAGTAGCTTCATTCGCCGCGCAGCCAGAGCGTTGCAGTAACAGAGGACGTGCTTCATCGTTTCAGTTTCTGTACCGCAGCTCCTGCATACCACGTCGTCGCATAGGTTCATCTTGTGTAGATGTTCTTTCGTGCCATAGTGGCCTGTGAATGCTCCAGTTATTTGCCTTAGTTGTAGTCTACTGTATTTTAGTAGTCTCTTGCTGTCGCTCCCACACCATGCGGAGAGAAACTCCTTTGAGGGTCTAAGCCCTGTGTGTGTTTCCCATTCTTTCCTGTGTTGTTCTTGGGCATATTTGAAGAGTGCGCCTCTGTAGGCACCGTCTGGTATGCCTATGAACGGTTCTGGACCAACAGGTTTTTCCCTTGCTTCCTTCCTGGCTAAGTCGTCCGCACGCTCATTGCCATCAACTCCCGTTTGCCCAGGGACCCAGACTAACCTGACCGCGTTGCGCGTTCCACATCTGTCAAGAACGTATGCGCACTCCGCAGCCAGTGCTGAGTTTAGCTCATAGGAGCTGATGGCTTTGAGGGCAGCTTGACTGTCACTACAAATGTAGATTTTCTTGCCTGTGATTCGTTTGTCCAATATCTCTCACTACTCTCGTTAGTACCCAAATACTGCTTCCAAGTGGCTGAGTCACTCGTAGTATCCGTATATCGTTGCTAAGGTCGCCAGTGTATTCCACTTAGATCGCTTGTTCTCGATTTGATCGCTGTCGCTTCCGAAAAGAGACTTTGTAATGAGTTTTAAAAACGACATCCCCCGATAAAGGGTTTTCGAGATATCGGGGTACGACCGGGTCCTAACATTAACAAAGACTTTACAACCACTTTGAAATGTCATTCCTATGGAGAAGAACAGCAAGAAACTCCATATTTACTTTAAATTTTTTTAATATTTTTTTGCATATTGGGGTATTGGAGGCCCTTGTAGTGATGTACAACCGCGGTGTTCTTACCGATCGCCAAGGTTAAGCAGCATTCGACTCGGTCGGCATGAGATGGGTGACGTTGATTCGAGCGCTTCCGCGCTTCGGAAGGCACGTTAAGCCGTTGGCCCCGGTTACCACTTAATGTAGTAGCCGTTAAACTGAGTGGGAAGCCTTATAAGCGGCTTGATAAGTTCCAACAGCAGGTGGCCACAAACCTGCCTCTCACGGCACCTCAATGTGTGGGAGAAGGCCTTTGCCCCCTAGTGAGACAATATAGACTGATATTATTATTACTATGAGAGAATAATCTAGGCTGATTTATCATATGGTTACCGTTTGGCTGCCGTCTTTGGGGTTCTGGTTTGGTCATGCTATATGGTATGCCTATAATATCTTTGCTTGCGGTGGCAGTCTGGTGCGGGTCACTCCCTTCCCTCCAATATGGTCGAGGGAGCGATGGCTGTTCCAGCAGTCATACTCGTGAACGGGTGCTGCTTGTGGGGACTGGTCCATCTGGAATCCTTTAGACACTCTTTACAGATAACATCATTAGATTCATATCTCAATCGTAATGCATCACACTGGAGCTAGATCGTAAACTATTTAATTGTAACCTAAACATTGTATCCACACAATATGATTGTAAAAAAAGAAAAGAAAAAAGAGAAAGAGAAGTTAATGGCCATGGAGACCACGTATTGACAAGCGGACCGTGGGTCGGCCTCCTACCAGATTGACCGCCGATCTTGTGGGGTTCGCAGGAAGTTATTGGATGCAGGTGGCATCGGACCGGTTGCGCTGGAAAGCGATTGGAGTTCAGCAGTAGACAAGTATAGGCTGAGATGACCATGACATGGGCACAGCCTTGGATCTACGATTTTTTCGAACCGGGCAGAAACTTGATAGTGGCGCGTTTGAGATAAATCACTTTAAAAAACTCACAAATATATAATAGTTGGCATGTTTCGTAAATGGGACAATGAGAACCGTTTAATAAATTTGTACTCTTTTATATATATTACCTAATAGCTTTTTCATTTGTGTGACATGAAATTATATACCCGGGAAAAAATAGAATAGATTTACGTTTAGTAGATCTATGTACATTTAAATTTAAGCCAAATATCCCTAATATCTAGCCAACCAGGCTTCCGTATGCTAGGCGCTTTATGGAGCAAGTGTTTTATTTTTAATCATATTATATTATGACCACGACCAAATAGACCGAGTCTTATCTGAAGGAAAAGTCAAGAGTTTCCGTAACCGGCGAGCATGTATGAGACGAACTATGAGAGTGGAGGAAGCCACAGAGGTATGTAAGGAAAGAACTTTTTAGAACTCTGTACTCTCTGGCTACCCCGCAAGGGATCTGGCGTGATGATATAGATAGATTATATTATGAGTTTGGCGAGTGCCCCGGTTTACTCCCCCCCCGTAGGTCCGGGGCTGCACGGGCACACTAAGTTTGCCTTCTCAAATAATGAATTTTATTTTATTTCTTCACAGGCTCCCGTCCGCCCCGGCCTGGGTTCAGCGGAAATATCAGTGATATTACATAATTTAATGAAACGGATTGGCCACGATCGATACTACGTCCAAGGAGGGGACTACGGCCATGTAATCGGCTCGATGATGGCCACGTACTTCCCGGAGAATATACTGGGATTCCATACTAACATGCCTTTAGTCGTTTTCCATCCGTTAGCGCCGGTTTATATTATGCTGGGTAAGTTTTGTAAACTTTTGTGTATATAGAACATTTCGCAGGTAAAATGTGAGAAATTATATGAAATTTTTGAAATTCGTAGCACAAACTAATTTTTAACCGACTTCTAAAACGGAGGATGTTCTCAAATCGACTGTATGTTTTTTTTTGTAGGTATGTTACGCGATCATTCCGCCAATTATGAATCGATTTTGAAAATTCTTTTTGCATTGGGTTCAGTATAGCTCCAAGGTGGTCCTTTTTTTAATATTATCGGTATTGGACCTTGGATTTGGAAGATACACTAGGGAACTCCTTAACGGCGAACAGCACGAATGTATAGATTCCGTTATTATGGTTATTATATCAATCCTGTAGGTACCTTCCAGTACAACTTACCAAAATAATATAATATAGGTATATAAATATTAGTAAATAATTCATTTGTCACTTAAAATTGTAAAATATTTTTTTTTTAAAAACACCGACTTCAAAAAGCAAGAAATAAATATTTGAAGTCGGTACCGGTAAGTGCAGTCGGTTACTTGGTGCTTGGTGGTTAATGGTTGCTTAAAATCCCATATTGGAATATAATCATTTAGTAGATTCATTTTACACTTTAATAGCGAACAGTAAGTAGCATGTGTAATGCTACTTAAGAATAACTTTTTATCGAATTGAAAATGATTACCTGTATAATTTAACATGTAAACCACTGTGAAATAAAATCTTAATTAAAAAATGGACCTCTATCTAATCTATATCGTTACACCAAAAATTAATGAAATGAAAACTAAAACACCGTCATGGATATATTCCCCAAGCGAGGGTGGCAGAGGTGTACTGAGTTCACCCACTATTCGCCGACGATTTTAGATCCCATGTAATAGGGGGCGAGCCTATTGTCATATACCGGGTACAATTCCAGAATCGGAGACTCATACTGGGAAGTTTTCTTCAGAAAAACTTTATTAGTCCGACCTAGGACTTAATAAAAACAGCATAAATGCGGTCGAAATGCGAGCTCTGCGGAAGATGTGCGGAGGCACGCTAACAAACCGTTATCGCAACAGCGTGATGAAAGATAGTATCGGTGGAAAGATGAGAAAGGGTATGCTCCGTTGGTTTGGGCATATAAAAAGAATGTCAGAAGAAAGAATGAAAAAACAGATATACAATGCGAAAGTGGAAGGATGTAGGTACCGGGGAAGACCTAGACTATCTTACCATGACCAAACAGACCGTGTCTTATCTGAAGGGTCAAGAGTCTCCATAACCGGCGAGCGTGTATGAGACAAACTATGAGAGTGGAGGAAGCCAGAGAGGTCTGTAACGAAAGAACCTGTTGGAACTCTCTACTCTGCCTACCCCGCGAGGGAGCTGGCGTGATGATATAGATAGATAGGACTTAAACCCAAGACATCATGATCACCAAGCAATGCGCTTTGGCATAGACATCATTACACCATAGTCATCATTTTCATTCATCAATATTTGATGAGTTTAAACATATTTATCTACAGGGTCGCTCTGGCCGCGTCTAGTTGTGGAACCAGAGCTAGAAGATCGCTTGTACCCTATTAATAACAAGCTGAGTTGGTTATTAGGGGAGTCTGGATACGCCCACCTACAAGCCACGCGTCCAGACACCGTCGGTAAGTTAATCTATTCATATTGTTACGACTTCAATACACCCCAATATCTCGTGAACCCTTTATCGGAGGATGTTAATTTTAAAACGCATTACACACCCTTAGGTCCCCTATCGACCCGTCAAGAAAGATCTCGAATCCGCGTTTGAGTGCTAAAACGTCTGAGGTTCCTCCCCTTTTAGTTATCGCCGGCGCGCGGACGCGGTAAACAAGTACCTACTTGTTCACGTACTAATAGGTATGTAATAAAAAATGGTGAACATAGAAAACACATAGAAAATGATGGGCAGGTTGATGTGGTCTACACAGATTTTGAGAAAGCATTTGATCGTGTAGACCCCAATGTCCTTCTTCACAAACTTCAAGCTCTAGGAATTCATGGGGATCTCTTAAAATGGGTAAAGTCATACCTTTCTAACTGCTCTCAATCAGTCATACTAGGTGGTTTCAAATCTGACTTTATTAGTATACCCTCCGGAGTTCCCCAAGGCGCTCCTTTGGCCCCTTTATTTTACAGTGCCTATATCTTCGATGTTGGTAACCACATCCGTAACGCTAAACATTTGATCTATGCTGATGATAAGAAAATTTTTATGTGTATACGCTCTAAATACGACTGTATGTTATTGCAACAAGACCTAAACAATTTATTAGCTTTCTACAATTCAAACAATATAACTGTAAATATCGACAAATAAGCTTAACTCGAAAAAAGATCCCATATGTTTTTCCTATGACTTCAATGGAGTCATAATCCAAAGAGTTAATGTCGTGCGTGATCTAGGTGTCTTATTTGACTCACAAATGAGCATTTCCTCTCATATTGATAGCATTGTCAGTCGATCTTATCGTAATATCGGTTTTATCATGCGCACCTGTAAATGTTTCAACGATCTAACTAGCCTCAAAGTAATTTATTTTGCTTATGTTAGATGCATTCTGGAATATGCCAGCTCCATATGGACCCCCTATTATGCAGTACACATTAACCGTATTGAGCGAATACAAAAGAAATTTCTTTCCTATTTAAATAACAAATTGAAAAATGCGTCCTTGTCTTATGTTAAAAACTGTCCAAAATATAACATTCTTACACTAGAACACAGAAGAGAGCTATTAGATTTAGGACTGTTGTTTGACATTGTACGTGGCAATATAGACTGCTGTGAATTACTGGGCCAAATATCATTTTCCACACCAGCTCATCGTACCAGACATACGCCTTTATTCGACGTTCCCCCACATACAACCAATTATGGGAGTAATGCTGTTCTAACACGTATTGTTCGCTTGTACAATAATAAATTTAATAATATTGACCTTTTTATTGGTTAAAAATGTTTTAAACAAAAATTAAACAACCTCTTACATCAAATCAGCTCCGCCGCCACCTAATTTTATTTGATTGCTTTTTATACATTTATCGCACAAATGGATGTGTGATTGTAGTGCGGTGTTGTGTATGGCTATGTAATTAATGTTTCCCAACATTCGTATTTGTATTCATAATGCTCTCAATTTTTAAGATTAATGTTCTCAATTTTTCTATATTATAGACATAATAATTCGACCTTCACCTAACTATTAATGTTACCTCATCTTTCTTTAATGTTTCTTCGTACAATTAAATTATGCTGGAAATCTATTGTGGTTAGCTGTAAAGGCTTTATTTTAAGTAATTATTCTCATGTAATTTTTTAATATACTTTTGCTGTTGCTACCCTGAAGAAATAAAATAAAAAATAATAATACCGCTTTGTGGGATGCGCCGGCTATTGTTCGATGTTTTTTTCTATCGATGTACTAGAAAGGGTTCCCGTCCGTTCTAGAACTTTCATACGAGTATAAAAGGAACACTCAGCGCGGTGACGGACACAGTCCCTCTTCGGAAGCGACAGCTTTAATCCAGAACAAGCGATTTAATTGGAATACACCAGCAACCTAAGCAACGATATACGGATTCAACGAGCGACTCAGCGACTTGGAAGCAGTATTTAGGTACTAGCGAGAGTAGTACTAGTGTGTGTTAAGTACTTCTGTGTACTAGTATATGACGAACTGTTTTGTGCCTACGGTGCTTAATATAGTACTTCGCACGTTATTTGGCATTTACTTACCCCCGCCAACGTAACAATATTCATACCTCGGAGTTCAAGGGACAATTTGACGAAAATGAATTTTGAACATTACCATTATTGTGATATTATTCAAAATTCATTTAGTCCTTTATATAAAATTGTAAAGGGACTGCCCTTGAGGTGATTCTTAAGGTAACCTCGATTGAGTCGAGGTCGATAAATTTTCGAGGTAAGTTCTTAAAATACAGGTGTATCAGTACATAAAAATATATATATAAAATGCCGGTGTGTATGTGTTCGTAATTCTTCTCCTAAACGGTGAGATCGATTTTGATAAATTGTTATTTTGTACTTAGAAGTAATCTGGATGGTTCTTAGCTATATTTACCCGGTAGGTTTTCGACCGGGTGCGGAACCCGCACCAGCAGGAAACCAGAATACCAGCAGGAAACTGCTAGAATCTGCTATCTATCTATCTATATCATCACGCCAGATCCCTTACGGGGTAGGCAAAGAGTACAGAGTTCCAACAGGCTCTTTCCTTACAGACCTCTCTGGCTTCCTCTACTCTCATAGTTCGTCTCATACACGCGAGCCGGTTACGGAGACTTCTGACTTGTCCTTCAGATAAGACCCGATCTATATGTGCATGGTAAGATAGTCTAGGTCTTCCCCGGTACCTACATCCTTCCACTTTCGCATTGTATATCAGTTTTGTCATTCTTTCTTCGGACATTCTTTCTATATGCCCGAACCAACGGAGCATACCCTTTGTCATCTTTATACCGATACTCTCATACCTATTTGCTTTCTTACTACGCTGTTGCGAATACGGTCGGTCAGCTTCACTCCGCAGAGCTCGCATTTCCACCGCATTTATCCTACTTTCATTCTCCTTCTTACATACCCAGCTCTCGCTGCCATATAACAGCGTTGGGACAAGCACTCCATTATGTATGCCAGCTGCGCCTTTCGGCTTAAGTGCCGGCTCCCAAATAGCTTTCCCATCGCACCATTCACTCTGTTCCCTGCACTCACTCTTCTTTCTATGTCAGCGGTGTATTTTCCATCCTTACTGAATGCGCATCCAAGATATACAAACTCATTCACTTGCTCCAGCACATCGTTCCCAACCACAATCCTTGCATTCGTTCTGGTTTCTTCCCGTTCAAAAATACGCTATCGACTGATTTATATTTCTTTAGAAGCGAAGCAATACCCTGTCGGCCTAAAAAGTCCAGTTCTCAAAATGTCCAAGGGTCTGAGAATATCCGAGTCTGAAAATGTTCATTTGACATTTTCCAAAATGCCCAATGGACAAAATGTCAAGTCCAGACATATTCAGAATCACACATTTTAAGCCGAGATAATTGGTTGTATAATTCATTACCTCTTTTGTTAGTCGAACTGTAGCTTTGAAAACAATTTAACAGCTGTTCACCCCCCCGACCCCTGCCGCCACCGCCGGCCGCGACATGTTCTCACCGACCCCCCCGATGCTTTGTCATCCCTTCTTTCCGCTCAGAATACGGGCGACGACGACGTAGTAGTAGATCCCCTCCCATAGCCGGCGGTTGACCGGTGCACTTAGTAGTGCACCCGTCCCCCTACAGCGACTGTCCCAACCGAGGGCGCCTCAATTCGAGGCGCCCTCGAGTATGTCGCCCCTTGCCCTTCTGGCTGGCTAGAGCGTAATGGTTGCACAGACGACGTAGTAGTAGATCCCCTCCCCATAGCCGGCGGTTGACTGGTGCACTTAGTAGTGCACCCGTCCCCCTACAGCGACTGTCCCAACCGAGGGCGCCTCAATTCGAGGCGCCCTCGAGTATGTCGTCCCTTGCCCTTCTGGCTGGCTAGAGCGTAATGGTTGCACGCTCGCCTTTAAGTCCGGTGAAGCTGTAAAGGCCTCGCGGCCAACAGCGTACATCATTCACACACACACACATAACAGCTGTTCACAAACCAAATCCTACTAATATTATAAATGTGAAATATTGTATATTTGTCACACAATCACGCAAAAACGGCTGAACGGATTTGGATGAAATTTGGCACACAGTTCTGGATTAACACATGGGATTTTTATCTCGGAAAAATGTTAGGTTCATGACTAAAGTCAACGCGGTCGAAGTCACGTGCAGAAGCTAGTAAATAAAAAACACCGTCACGCCTATATTCCCCAAGCGGGGGTGGCAAAGGTGTACTGAGTACACCCACGTTTCGGCGTCGATGTTAGGTCCCATGTAATAAGGGGCGAGCCTATTGCAATTAATTTTTGAATCTTTCACGTGACAAACTAATGTTTTTATTTATCTTAGTCTATTTACTTTTATTAGGTTATTAATTGATATTTCTATAGTTCTGTAATTTCTCATAACTTTATAGCCCTATCTTAACTAATATTTGTCAATCTACGAAAGCTGTGCCTGACTATATAGCCCTATCTTAACTAATATTTGTCAATCTACGAAAGCTGTGCCTGACTATAATCGGATTTCAAATTAAACTGTATTCTATTCCTCACTATATTACTTCTCAATGTCTATTTATTTATTTTTTATTTAATCCTTTATTGTATACAGTACATTTACAGTTGTAATTTCACAGGTGATATACAAAGGCGAGCTTAACTCAAAATATGAGTTCTCTTCCAGCGAACCTTTAAGTGTTGAGAGATGAGAATGTTAATAAGAGGGTAGTTATACAATTACACATTAAAACATACAATAAAATAAACATAAATATAAATAAATTACATACTATACAAAACTAAATATATATAATTTATAAAATAAACATACATAAAAATACACATAGTATATTATATTACAAATGTGTATCAACAATCAGATAGGAAATGTTCCCTGATTCTTCTCCTGAAGATGTCCAGAGAGGAGCTTGCGCGTATAGCGTGTGGAAGTGAGTTCCAAAGACGCACTCCACGAACAGTATCTAATTTGTAATCTGTAGTCGTGCCTATAAGTAAATAAATATTACGGGCACAGACTCCGCACTCGTACTGGGAAGTTTTTCGTTAGAAAAACTACACTTGTCCGACGTAGGATTTGGATACAGGACCTCGTGATCACAAAGCGATGCGCTTTGCCACTGGACCACTGAGGCAGTCAGGCAGGCCAATAAATAATAAATACAAAATGCAATATGATATACCTAATGGTCTAAGAACCAGCTTGCAGTCGGTCTCCACACGGTCGAGTTTAAGCATATTTCATATAGATGCCATAAACATTTGTCTCCTCTCCAGGCGCCGCTCTCGCCGACTCCCCCGCTGGCCTCGCAGCCTATATCCTCGAGAAATTCTCCTCGTGGACCCACAGAGACAATAAGCGAGCCGTTGACGGAGGACTCCTGAACAAATTCACACTAACTCACCTATTAGATAACGTCATGATATATTGGGCGACTGACTCTATTACGACGAGCATGAGGCTGTATGCAGAGACGATGTCGTCGCCTCACCTGTACATTGTAGATCGGTAAGTTAACTCCTTATCACATTAATTATTTTCTTTAAACGTGGGCTACGTTTTTTCCTGTATCGTGGGTGCGTTTACTAACATGAAAATTCACATACACAAATACCCCGACCGAAACAAATAATTGTGAGTCACACAAAGATTGAATGTAAGGATTGTGGTTGGTAACGATGTGCTGGAGCAAGTGAATGAGTTTGTATATCTTGGATGCGCCTTCAGTAAGGATGGGAAATACACCGCTGACATAGAGAGAAGAGTGAGTGCAGGGAACAGAGTGAATGGTGCGATGGGAAAGCTACTCGGGAGCCGGCACTTAAGCCATAAGGCGCAGCTGGCCATACATAACGGAGTTCTTGTCCCAACGCTGTTATATGGTAGCGAGAGCTGGGTATGTAAGAAGGAGAATGAAAGTAGGATAAATGCGGTAGAAATGCGAGCTCTGCGGAAGATGTGCGGAGTGAAGCTGACCGACCGCATTAGCAACAGCGTAGTAAGACAGCGAGTAGGTATGAAAGATAGTATCGGTGTAAAGATGAGAAAGGGCATGCTCCGTTGGTTCGGGCATATAGAAAGAATGCCAGAGGAAAGAATGACAAAACAGATATACAATGTGAAAGTGGAAGGATGCAGGTACCGGGGAAGACCTAGACTATCTTACCACGACCAAATAAACCGAGTGTTATCTGATGGAAAAGTCAAGAGTCTCCGTAACCGGCGAGCGTGTATGAGACGAACTATGAGAGTCGAGGAAGCCAGAGAGGTATGTAAGGAAAGAACCTGTTGGAACTCTGTACTCTCTGCCTACCCCGCAAGGGATCTGGCGTGAGGTTATAGATAGATAGACAAAGATTTGTCCGCCCCGACCCCTGCCGCCACCGCCGGCTGCGACATGTTCTCTCCGATCCCCCCGATGCTTTGTCATCCATTCTTTCCGCTCAAAATACGGGCGACGACGACGTAGTCGTAGATCCCCTCCCATAGCCGGCGGTTGACCGGTGCACTTAGTAGTGCACCCAGTCCCCCCACAGCGACTGTCCCAACCGAGTATGTCGCCCCTTGCCCTTCTGGCTCGAGCGTAGTGGTTGCACGCTCGCCCTTAAGTCCGGTGAAGCTGTAAAGGCCTCGCGGCCAACAGCGTACATCACTCACACACACACACACACCCGTGCGTGAATCGAACCCGCGACTATTATACACAGTGAGCAGAGCGGGTTAGGCTCGAAACCACTGGGCTAAATCGTAGTAATTAAATTTTGTTATTGATTTATTAACTAAATAAAACAATTTTTCCTTTTTTGGAAGCTTGATTCCGCGTTCGAGAGCTTGCCGCCGCACACACACAAACTCTAGTCTCAGTGATCACGTCCCTTTTCGGACGTTCAATGCAGCGACTGAACGCTACGCTCCTGATTTTGGTACCGTTAAAACGCGATGCAATTTCGATGCAGTCACTAAGACGCACTAATTTCCGATCGAACGCTGAAATTCACTAACATGCGATACGGCATTAGTAACACCGTCACGCCTATATTCCCCAAGCGGGGGTCGCAGAGGTGTACTGAGTACACCCACGTTTCGCCGACGATGTTAGGTCCCATGTAATAGGAGGCGCGCCTATTGCCATAAACCGGGTACAATTTCAGACTCCGGACTCGTACTGGGAAGTTTTCGTTAGAAAAACTACTCTTGTCCGACATAGGACTTGAACCCAGGACCTCGTGATCACAAAGCGATGCGCCTTGCTACTAGACCAACGAGGCAGTCGGCATAACTGTTGTCGCAAAATCGCCGATTGACGATGCAAAAAATATAGTACACACGATTCTTTCAGACCCTACTTACGTCTGCCAAAGACAGCAAACAAGTCAAATTTGTTTGTTGCATTTGAATTGCGATTTGTTTAAAATATGGATGGAACTGTTGACTCCCGTATGGTGCCAAGATCTAGTTACACGGTAGAAGAATACTCTTAATTCCTATGGATCTTCTAAATGCTAAAAACTTCTATCATATGTCTCTTAAAGAATCTCGTAGAAATTTGGAAAAATAATTAAGTTTTAAGCAGTGATAGCCCAGAAGTTAGACCGTTGAACTGCAAAGTCAGAGGTCTCGGGTTCAAAGCCAGGTCAGTCAACACCTCTGCCTGCGTATTAAATAACTGGACAAGTGCAAGTACGACTCGCGCTCCGAGGGTTTCGTACCGGGTTCAGTTTCGGCCAGTTCCAGCGCCAAGTTGTAGTTTCGTCGGGTCTAGAGAACTCGTTAAGACTAATCCAATGAGGGTGTGAAGTTCGCCAACCCGCACTGGGCCAGCGTGATGAACTATGGCCTAAACCCTCTCAGTTAGATAGGAGGCCCATTCCCAACGGTTGGGAGAGTTTCTTAACAGGGCTAATACCTATTATATTATAATCAAGTTTTAAACTCTAAAATCTCTTCTAGGATAATGGTGGAAACATTTCTGTTTTGTCGGTTAATGTGCACGCGATTCAATAAAAATAAGTATGTGGTAGGTTTTAGAAGAAATTTGCCGGAGAGGTAGATAACCGAAATAGTATATAGGATACATAGATTTGATAGAAAAGTATATATAGGGTATCACTAAATTTAAGTGACACTGAGACTGAATACTGACTGATCACGGATTTAATTATGAATTGACTCACATTTTGTATTCTACTCCACTAAAATATCGATCCGATTTTGATATTACCTCAGCCTAATTTCGATATAATGTCGAGTTCTTTAATTTGCGATGCGAGCTCTGCGGAAGATGTGCGGAGTGAAGCTGACCGACCGTATTCGCAACAGCGTAGTAAGAAAGCAAGCAGGTATGAAAGATAGTATCGGGGTAAAGATGAGAAAGTTGGTTCGGGCACATAGAAAGAATGTCTGAAGAAAGAATGACAAAACAGATATACAATGCGCAAGTGGAAGGATGTAGGAACCGGGGAAGACCTAGACTATCTTACCATGACCAAATAGACGGTCTATTTGGTCTTATCTAAAGGGCAAGTCAAGAGTCTCCGTAACTGGCGAGCGTGTATGAGACGAACTATGAGAGTTGGGGAAGAGAGGTATGTAAGGAAAGAACCTGTTGGGACTCTGTACTTTCAGCTTACCCCGCAAGGGATCTGGCGTGATGATATAGATAGATAGATTATTTAATTTAAAATATATTGTAGATCACATGTTAATCTCAGCTGCCACAGTCTAAATAAATAATATCTAACTGAAATCTTTAATTTATCGTTTGTTTTATACATTTGTTGTTAGTCAGTTCAAAATTTTATCGGAATACCGTTTACATTTTGTTCCACTTTAGGCCCAATCTCGAATTAGTTGATATTTTACGAGAATACCATTTGTGAGATTTATGTGATTTATGCGAAAGTGGAAGGATGTAGATACCGGGGAAGACCTAGGCTATCTTACCATGACCAAATAGACCAAGTTTTATCTGAAGACAAGTCAAGAGTCTCCGTAACCGGCGAGCGTGTATAAGACGAACTGTGAGAGTGGAGGAAGCCAGAGCGGTATGGAAGGAAAGAACCTGTTGGAACTCTGTACTCTCTGCCTACCCCGCAAGGGATCTGGCGTGATGATATAGATCTAGACTGCGTTTCGAACACTTTTAATTACAAGAATTGGCCTTCAGTTGATAAAGATTTATCTATATATTATTAATACGTAAAGCAAAAACTTTGTACACATTTTTACGAAAATTGTGCGGACGGAGGAGTATAAAATTTCCCACACTTATAGTTTATATAGAGAAGGAGAGCAGAATGCTAATATTTTTTTTAAATTATGCATAAAACCTACATTAAATCAATGAAAAAAACATTACAAACACTACCATGTATTTGACACAATACACGTCAAATTGGTGTTTGTCTTTAATATTATTTGTCTATAGTCTTACTGAATGTCAAACATAACCAGCAAACGATGAAAGAGTAGGTCGAATATCGACCTATGGGCGACCACTAGTTATAATAATATTAACCCTATTAAGAAACTTTCCCACCGTTGGGCACGGGCCTCCTCAAGCTAAGAGGGTTTAGGCTATAGTCCACCACGCTGGCCCAGTGCGGGTTGGCGAACTTCACACACCTTCGAAAAACTCTTAGGCATGCAGGTTTCCTCACGATGTTTTCCTTTACCGTTTAAACAAGTGATAATAAATTTTTAATACGCACATGCTTTCGAAAAGACTGAGGTGCCTGGGTTTGGAGCCGAGAAATCTGACTTTGCAGTCCAACGGTCTAACCACTAGGCTATCACTGTTTTTTTTATAGACTTATTATATAGGGAGTAGATTTATTATTATAGACTTATCCATATGTTTGTAATTTCCTATTTTTTCATGATTGTATAACAATCTTTGACGGACGATTTAGCGCAGTGTTTAAGAGCTTAATCCACTCCGCCCACTGTGTCTAATAATCGCGGGTTCGATTCCCGCACGGGACAAATCTTTGTGTGATCCACAATTATTTGTCCCGGTCTGGGTATTTGTGTATGTGAATCTTCATGTTTGTAAACGCACCCACGGCACAGGAATAAATCCTAGTGAGGGGCTACGTCTTTAAATAATAAAAAAAAAAATCATGTGTGTGTGTGTGTGTGTGAATGATGTACGCTGTTGGCCGCGAGGCCATGGAAAATAGGAAACCTATTCTCATAAATTTCGTAGGAAATCCACATTTACGATTTCTAAATTTTCTAGTACCTCAGCTGGTCCAATAGAAGTTCAGACAATAGAAACAGGATCAATTACCATCAAAAAAGTATTTGTGTAATTTGCCACGAGTGATCTTCTACAAAATGTATGCAAAAAAGTTTTTTTGCGATTTCTGACTTTTCTCGGAACTCATTTGGTCCAGTTTTGTTGGTGAAGTTTTTGATCCTTATAAGAAACGGGATCGATTTGCAATAAAAAATAGTTTCCGTGTAAATAGCCCATTTTCTTTCTGACTGTAAATTTTTTTCAAAATTTCGCAAAAGTTAAGGAGAGTCTCTTAAAACCGTTTTCCCGCAGCTACAACGGTTAAGGTAGCTGCCCTTACTGCACCGTCTCAAAAATTTCTGTTTTTCGATTTTCACAGAATACCGACGGAAGTACCAACCTGGGGAATAAAGTTCAAACACGAGCTATCCTTCGTCCCGGATTGCGTGCTGCGACTGAAGTACAAAAACTATCTACACAGCACAGTTGTGGAGCTGGGCGGCCATTTCGCGGCCATGGAAAACCCAGACATATTAGCTGATGACATATATGAAGCTGTTGAAACCTTTAGAGCCTTCCATTCGAAGGATGATGTGTGAGTTAGTTTTATACCAATTGTAACTCTGTACTATCTGCCGACCCCGCAAGGCATCTGGCGTGATGATATAGATAGATAGTAAAACTATCGATAATCTATCGACACCACGATGGATTTATAAAGAGGAGTCCGCCTAAGCAACTGTACACTGTGTCTTGCAAGTAGGCCCTGACGTCATCGCGGTGGGCGTAGTTTACGTCAGTCTGTCATTCTCAGCTAGATGGCAAATGCAGAAGTAGGCGAGGTGGAAGGTTCACTTCATACCGCGCCACTCCGCACAGTGACTCGCTTGATTGTATAGGAAAGTATAATACCGGCATCTTCTCTCTATATTTGTTTCGTGAGTGATACTATCGTGACCTCGAAATATAGTATTCTATTGATAGTACAAATCAGCTAATATTATTGATTGCAAACTATAGAAATAAGCAATAACACATCAATTTCACTCGATTCGAAATAAAACTCTAAAGTGCAGCAATAAATTATGCTAAGTGCTAAGTGCTTTGTGCCACATCGCTGTCGTTGTGGTAAGAATTCAAATTCAAATCATTTATTTGTGGATAATAGGTTACATAGGATGTTACATGTATTTATTTATTTATTTTATTTATTTACATATTAGTACGGATTAACCAATTACACTAATGGGTCTAAAAATTCATAATATTAATATTAATTAAATACAGACTTATCTACGAAATAAACAAATTAATCACAAAGAATATCATAGTAAAAATTAAAGTAATCATAAAATTAAAAATAATAAAATAAAAATATATATTTGAGCATACGTCACGCCTTTATCTCACAGTACTGCAAGCAGACTGAAAGTATCACGTTCCATTCATCTGCGAACAGATCGCAATGTGGCGTAGCGTCTAGGAGGGCATTGAGCGCAGCCAGTGTACGTGGTACAGGTGACTTAGATCGAGCCACTGTGCGGCTTGACGGAACAGCAAAGAGCCTGTGATGTCTGCCCCGTCGGTAATCGTTGGGAGCATAAAGCCTGCATAACTCGCCACTTAAACCAGAAGCATCTATAGTTCCTCTAAGAATTTTACACATCGTTACAAGTTGGTCTCTCTCTCTTCTGACCTCCAAAGAGTTGTAACCAAGGGACCCGAGCAAAAATTTTGTTGGGTACATATATGGGTAGTACCCATAGGTGCGTTTATATAAGTACCTCAAAAAAGTTTTCTGGACTTTTTCTATTATGAGCGTATACGTACTCTGATACGGATGCCAAACACACGCACTTGATTCAAGTTTACTGCGGACTAAAGCACTAAATATCAATTTGATTACACCGACGCTTTGGAAATCATTAGAGTTGCGAAGTACAAAACCCAGGCGCTGAAAAGATTCTCTGGCCACTATGATGATATGGTCATGGAATGTAAGTTGACGATCAAATGTTACACCTAAATCTTTAATGGTGCTCGATTGCCTCGATATATTAGTGTCATCCAATGTATAGCAAAACTCAATAGGGTGCCGCATTCGTCCGAAAGTCATAACAGAACACTTTATGGGATTAAATTCCATTTTGTTGTCTACACTCCACTGAGAAACCGCATCAATATCACGCTGCAGAATTAAACAGTCCTCCACACTCCTGATCTCCAAAAACAACTTCAGGTCATCTGCATAGAGAATACACTTTGCAAACTTAACGACTGAGGGCAGGTCATTGATCATCAAAATAAATACTAGGGGACCGAGTATTGATCCTTGACTTACTCCGGAACGCGTATGATAGGGCTGAGATTCGTATATACCGTGCCGGACATACTGCTGGCGGTTGCGAAGGTAATCTGCTATAAAAATAAGGAGGGCAGGTGTAAAACCCAGAGCGGATAGCTTCCCGAGAAGTATGTCATTGTTCACCCTATCAAACGCCTTCCGAAAATCAAAGTATAAGACATCCACTTGGCTCCCATGATCTAGTCGGGAGGAGATAAAATCGACGACAGTTAGCAGGTTCGTATTGACTGACCTCTTCTTTATAAAACCGTGTTGCTCATTACATAAGAAAGGCTCAACTTGTCTGTAAATCGCAGTACGAAGAATTTGCTCGAATATTTTACCTAAAGTGGGGAGAATCGCGATAGGTCTGTATGTTTCGACGCACGTCTTATTTGAGTTTTTAGGTATAGGGGTGACTCTCGATGTTTTCCATTGTGAAGGGTACTGCCCAGTCTGCAGCGCAACATTGAAGAGGTGACAAAGCGGACCAACAAAATTCTTTTTACATAATTTGAGGATCCATGGTGGGATACAGTCAGGTCCCACCGAGCTACTCGATATAAGATTTTGTATACCCATATCTACGTCTTTTGGAGTTATTTTGCTTATTGTAACATATCCGCCTGATGAGTAATTACTCCAAGTTTTTAAATTTGTTACGTCTAACTTGGGTGTCTCGTCAAGAAAAACACCAGAGAAAAAGTTTGCAAAGGCTTCAGCAGCTCCCAGACCACTCACGACGTTGCCCTTATATTCAACATTTGGTTCGAAACCCCCCTTGGACCGCAAACACGATACGTGGTGCCAGAACTGACGAGGATTTGACCTAATATTCTGTTCAATTTTGGCTACATATGAGTCATAAGCGAGTGCTATGCGCGTTTTTAATTCAGTTCTCAAATTAGAGAAAGTCAAATATGCATCCCGAGAATTCGTTTGTTTCCATTTACGATGTAACTTTAGCTTAAGTTTAGTATCACGAATGATATCATGCGTAAACCAAACAGGGAATCGCGTTCTTATTGCACTGTTACGCTGTTTTTTAGTAACACAGGTATTAAATATGTTGTACATAGTTTCATAAAAGTAATTTACACTTAGATTGGCGTCTTCAATTTGATAAATTTTGTCCCATGAGACCTGAGAAAGCATCTCATAAAATAAAATACAATTAGTATTCTTGAAGTTCCAGTCTCTAGTTTTATCAATAATACAGGGTGCAATGCGATCAGAATTACGATCCGCCGTCGCATCTTCCAGAGACAGTCATTAAAGCTGGTAGCGCCGCGATTTCTGCCGAGTGCCGCAAACGGCGCAAATACAGCAACCTGGATAAAGGATGCTTATTTGAGCCGTTTGGTGTGGAGTAGAGATGAGTCGTATTTATTACAACAGATCCAAAGAACAGGTATTTTACGGGAATAGGCGGCACCTAATCCAATTCTGGCAATACCTAATACACCTAATATTCATATTTAATATAATCTAATGTTTAGCCGTTTAGCGCGCTCACTCACACCTGTTCCCGCGCTCTCTCACTCACTCATATGCTTATCGCTTTGCTATCCCGCTTACGTGTAAGGGAGCGAGACAGTGCTATACAACGCGTATTGATATAAAACAAATGTAAATATAATAAATTGAAATCTTTTAAATACGCCTATAATAATAATACTATCTTGCAAACGCTAAACTTTTGCGGAATATTTAATATCGCAAGACTCAATACTTTATACATTCGTAAGTTAACAGTCCTAAGCCTGTAAAAAGTATGAAGGAAAGATACCAATTCATCACTAATATATCATTAAATGATAAAATAGAAAACAAGTATTAGTTTATTCAACCAATTTCGTGCAGAAATATCTAATCTAATCAAAAAAAAAAATTGATTCCATTTTGAAACTTCCATTTTCTTAAAAGTGTTATTATAACTCAATATAACACAACAATTTAACATTAAATTAATTCAAATATCGATAATTCGATATCAGGATTTGATATAGAATAGGCGGATTGAGATCACTAAGTAACGGTATGTGTATGAGATCATTGAGATTACGTGGATTAGGTGGAATAGGTATTTGGATTAGGTATTTATGCAGACTAGGAACAGGTGTACTTAGTACCTGATTTACCTAATACAACCAATCTCTAGTGTGGAGACTTTCGGTCCATGGGGTTCAAGTGCCCATCACATCGACACTACACATGACTAGAGGACTGGCACGTATCTCGCGCAAAGGATTAGCATTGCTATCCAGCGCGGGAACGCTGCCAGCCTTCTAGGCACCCTGCCGAACGCCAGCGATTTGGCACAGTTGTAAATAGTGTATTATATTTTTCTACTTTTTATTTATTTAAAATATGTGATAGTTTAATTTTGTATGTTAAATGCATTTGTAGCAATAAATTTGAAATTATGATTACAATATATTAATGATTGACACATTATTGCATATCTCTGTCCAACTATACTATCAATAGTGTTGATACTATTAATAATATTATTGCAATCAACAGTATTGGTCGTTCTATACTATCGATAGAATCGACACTCGAACTATCGATAGCTTTGCAACTGTAGTGTTCGACTTTATGCGATAAAACCGCTTAAGATTAATAATGTGTAATGTTGGTGGAATATTAACCATTATGCGTTCTTATTAGAGATGGGTCGTTTTAGGAAAATCAGGTACTAAGTACACCTGTTCCTAGTCTGCATAAATACCGAATCCAAATACCTATTCCACATAATCTCAATGATTTCATACACATACCGTTACTTAGTGATCTCAATCTGCCTATTCTATATCAAATCCTGATATCGAAATATCGATATTTGTTTTAATTAAATGTTAAATTGTTAGTTAAGAACGGGTACAGTCATAATAACACTTTAAAAAAAATGGAAGTTTCAAAATGGAATCAAATTTTTTTTTTGATCAGATTAGATATTTCTGCACGAAATTGGTTGAATAAAGTAATGCTTGTTTTCTATTTTATCATTTAATGATATATTAGTGATGAATTGGTATCTTCATACTTTTTACAGGCTTAGGACTGTTAACTTACGAATGTATGAAGTTTTGAGTCTTGCGATATTAAATATTTCGCAAAAGTTTAGCGTTCGCAAGAAAGCGTATTTAAAAGATTTCAATTCATTATATTTACATTTGTTTTATATCAATACGCGTTGTATAGCGCTGTCTCGCTCCCTCTACCCTTACACGTAAGCGGGATAGCAAAGCGATAAGCATATGAGTGAGTGAGAGAGCGCGTGAACAGGTGTGAGTGAGCGCGCTAAACGGCTAAACATTAGTATATAGTTTTTATTGAATATGAATATTAGGTGGATTAGGCATTGTCAGAATTGGATTAGGTGCCGCCTATTCTCGTGGAATACCTGTTCTTTGGATCTGTTCCAATAAATACGACTCATCTCTAGTTCTTATATGTGCATGAGTGAAGGTAATTGTAACAAAGTAATAAACCGTGCTTTTCGACTTCCCTCAAAACAGCCGTAGCAATTGGTATGTAAAGTATCCATCGCTTTACTATCCAGGGTGGGGCACTTCATCAATTTCATAATCATCTTTGTCCCCAAGTTCATCGGGGAATTGAATTTAGAAATGAATATTCGCAATACTTGACATTGTCAAAATACGCGTCGTCGTGATGCCAAAAAAAAAGTTCCAACAGAAGGTGGCCACAAATCTGCCTCGACTAAACCGCACTGAGTCCACGTGGTGAAGTGTGACCTATTTACTTTCACCTTGATTTATGAGAGAAGGCCTGTGCGAGACCTGGGACAGTATAGTTAGATTTATATATCCATACTAATATTATAAATTAGATTTCACGCCTACACCGCTGAACAGATTTCAATCAAATTTGGCATGGAGATACATTATAGCCGGGAAAAGGACATAGGCTAATTTTTATCTAAAAAAGGGGGTAGCAGAGGTATACTTGGTACACGCACGTTTCGCGGACGATGTTACATCCCATGTAATAGGGGGCAAGCCTATTGCCATATACCGGGCACAATTTCAGACTTATACTGGGAAGTTTTCGTCAGAAAAACTATATTTGTCCGAGCTAGGATTTGAACCCAGGACCTCGTGATCACAAAGCAATGCGCTTTGCCACTAGACCAATGAATTGTTTATTGCAGTAATGACGTATTTACCATCCATTTTTATTTAACAGAAAACCACCAAAACCTCAAACAAACCCAGAATCAGCAAAAACAATTTACGACTTTACCGTACGAGACTCCAAGGGCCGTGACGTCACACTACAACAGTACAAGGGACATGTACTCATCATAGTGAACGTTGCTTCCCAGTGTGGGTACACGGAAAACCACTATAAACAGCTCAACCAACTATACAAAAAGTACGAACAGAGAGGTCTAAGAATACTGGCCTTCCCTTGCAATCAGTTTGGAGGCCAAGAACCGGGGACAATGAGAGAAGTCCTACAATTCACCAAAAGTAAAGGCGTTAAATTCGATGTATTTGAAAAAATTGAGGTGAATGGGGACAACGCTCATCCATTATGGCAATTCTTGAAGAAAGCTAAAGGCGGCACTATCGGCGATTTTATCAAATGGAACTTCTCGAAGTTTATTGTCGATAGGAACGGAGTTCCAGTTGAGAGATTCGGACCTAATGTCGATCCGTTGGATTTAGAACCTTATTTGGATAAGTATTGGTAGTAATTTGTAAGAGATACTGAAGCATTTTTTATGTTTAAGAGCGTTTGCACATCACGACTTTGCGCACACTTAAGAGGCGCCGTGGAAATTCAAACGAACTGCGAACGCAATAAGGTGCATTTCAGATCATTAGGAAGTGTCGTTCGTTAAACGCATTGCTACTGCCCGCGACAAACTTGACATGTGCAGAGTCCTTAATATTTTTCCTGTTATTTTTTAAATACTATAAGTCAAAAATGTATAATTTTAATATTTTATCACTCGTCAAAGGTCAATAGATAAAGCAGATAAGCCACTCCTGAGTAGATACAAATCATTTGATATTAGAGTAACGCTTTGGAAAAGTATGCTGACACATTCTTGTTTATTTAGGATATTTTTAGTATGACAAAGATGGCATATTAAGCATGCTGTCAGATACTGTTACTTTTTTTTTAAATATAGCCCCACCCTAGGATTTATTCCTGTGCTGTGGTCGTTTACAAACATGAATATTGGCATACACAAATACCCAGACCGAAACAAATAATTGGGAATCGAACCCGCACGTTTAGACACAGTGGGCGGAGCGGCTTAAGCTCTTAACCACTGCGCTAAATCTTTCATTTATTTAATAAACTTTTAGTGTGACAAAATTGCATATTTACTGGATAGCGTTGCGCTAACGGCCACCTTGTCTTTCTTACCTCTGTGATCTTTAAAAACAAACTGCAAAGAATGTTCAAATTAAAAATTATATATTGAAATTAAATGAAAATTTTCAACATTGCATACAATTTTTTTCAACATCTTCCTTGGTACCTGTTACACGCTCTGCCGTCCAATTCTAAGCTTCGCAAGGTCATGTATGGTGTTGCGAGAGCTATTCTCGCTCCATTGAAGCTCGGGAATCGAAGCTATGATCTGTATATTCAATGGTATTGTTAAACGGATCGTACTAAAGTTCAGATATGGGCAGAATGTAATCAGATTAATGATTACAATTAATATAATATTAGCCCTGTTATGAAACTGTCCCACCGTTAGGCACAGGCCTCCTCTCAAACTGAGAGGGTTTAGGCCATAGTCCACCACCCTGGCCCAGTGCGGGTTGACGAACTTCACACACCTTCGAGAAACTCTTAGGCACGCAAGTTTCACAATGTTTTCCTTCACCGTTAAAGCAAGTCAATTTGTAATATTCAATCATGATTCAAGATTAAAAGTGTAAACGTTGAAGGCGGTCGTAGCGCTGTGCGACCGCGGTGTTCTTACCGATCACCACGGTTAAGCAGCGTTCGACTCGGTCGGCCTGAGATGGGTGACCGTTTGTGGCATTTTCATATCGTCATATCGTTCATATCGAGCGTCTCTCTGCTTCGGAGGGCACGTTAAGCCGTTGGTCCCGGTTACCACTTAATGTGGTAGTCATTAAGCCGAGTTGGAAGCCTTAAAGGCGGCTTGATAAGTTCCAACAGCAGGTGGCCACAAACCTGCCTCCACCAATCCGCACTGGGCCCGCGTGGTGGAGTATGACCTAAACCCTCTTAGCTTGAGAGGAGGCCCATGCCCAACGGTGGGACAGTTTCTTAACAGGGCTAATGTTATATATGATCAATAAACACCTCTCTATATTCCCCAAGCAGGGATAGTATTACTGTGTAACTAACGGTCAGTTACAATATTTAACTTGAGGTTAGATTTGCCTACTACAGATAGAATTTTGTATGAAAAATCTGTCAAAATTCTACTAATAGTAAGCAATATAGTGCAAATCGGTTACAATATATGGCCATAAATGGATGAAAGAAATAAGACTAATTAATAAGTATCGCTAAGATATGTACAGAAATCGAATAATACGACTACAACTAGAAGTAAATACGCACCAACGGGATATAATAAATACACACAAATATATTTTGATATATCTTTTATTAAACAGTGAAATACTTACTGTAAAATTCAAAATGTCGCCCACACCACGCTCTGAGTAATATTTCAAATAAATTACCATGAAAAATTTCGTTGTGCAAAATAAAAGCACAAAGTGTTGCTAATTTGAGTATTGTGATTGATATAATTTTTGACATAAATCACAAACACGGCTTTTATTATACATTCAAATAAAGATCAGGGCCCCAATTCTAATAAATTCTGTTACAACCAAATATCAACCGCCATCGATCAATGTATTCCGTTTTAATTTTTCAACAAAGGCTGTTCGACCTACGTTTATGTACGCCAGTGAATGTCCCAGTATGGCAAAAGAAGCATGAAAGTAGAGTGTGGAAAAATACTGTGGAAATGCGCTCTTTACGGAGTATATGCGGAGTCAACCTTGTTTACCGAATGACGAATAGTGTGATTAGAAACCGATGTAAGTTGAAGGTTAACGTGGTGACTAGGATTAAAAGAGGTATGTTGAATTGGTATGGGCATGTGGAGTGGATGTGTGACAGGCGGCTAACGAAAGGAATATATCGAGCAAATGTGAGTGGAAGCGTCGGAAGAGGTAGCCCAAGGAAAACCTATCACGACCAAATTAAGTCTCTTGGAAAAGGGTCAAGTGCGTAGCACTCAAATCGACGGAAATGTATGACGAGATGTATGAACGTAGATGAAGCGAAAGAAGTGTGTCAGAATCGTAGAATGTAGCACTGTAGTCTCTGCCTACCCCAGTGGGATAAAGGCGTGAGTATGTAAGTAAGAAAACATTTAAACACCAAGCAAAGGCAGCAATTAATATTCGGTATAGCCTAGTTTTGCTATTAGAATTGGACCCTAGAACTAGTCGTCAATCTCGAGATAAGTGATACATAACTAAGATACAGTAAGTAGTCTATAAGTCCGGCCCTACTTTTACTTTGAACGTCTAGGACTCCACCACGCAGTCCTTTGCTGCCCGATAAAAAATCAATACGCCGTCACCGAAGGCAGAGCCGGACAGTGAAGACGAGGGAAGGGGAGTAACGAGCTTACATGATTAACCGCGAACCGCGAGAAACTTACAAGTATATTGTGAAGATGATCACGAATTTTCAACTGATTGGAACATATTTGCGATTTAACTGAACTACAATAGTATGTGATACATACTTATTGAATAATATAAACATATTGACAATACATTCTCAAAGCTACAGATAATCTAATTCTTTCTAATGGATAAATACTCAATTTACTTATAATATTACTCACAACGCTACATTACGATTTGTACGCGATCTCGGCATGTAACAATGTCATTTAAAGGAAAGAAATGTTTTTTTTACATTGTCTTAACCATATAATGTAAGTTATAAACAATCGATTGTCAATTTAATTGCTAAGATATTATGGTTCACTATTGGTTTTATGATACAAAGACAGCAGCGTTTGATTTAAGATGACATCACACAAATATTCTATCTCAATAAGGTAATTGTAACTGAGTGTATGGATCCAGTCAATATAGGACAAACTGGGGAGGTACCACCAACTCTATATATTTTCATCGTATTTTGATATTAAAAAGCGCTATAAATTGTGCATATCAACATCTCTCTCTTACACTAAAATAGATTATACCAGCTTTGAGACTGATACGCGCCCGGAATTCAAATTTTGTTGATACTGGAATTGAAACATATTTCTCATTCAAGTTAAATCCTCTTGAAATAGAATATTTAGTATCTCAAACAAAGATTTATAAATTGGAGCTCGTATGCTGTTTTACTCACACTTTACTGCCTGGAAATAGCCAATGAAAATGCTTTGGCCGAGAGGGCCTTTATAGCTTCATCGGAGAGACGTTAAATTAACGCTCTAGCCAAATAAAATCCCGCGATATTTATAAATTGGATTGATATAAGCAATGATGTATCAATCATTAAGATATTACCACGTAAATTTGAAATTATTTGCTACAATTTAGAGTTTTACTTTAAATGTCACATGAAATGAGATGGGGCATTGTACGCTTTTACGCACTTTTGCTTATTCCTTCCCAATTACAGCAGCAACACAAGTGTGAGCGAGACAGTATACGAATTGCCGCCATTTATAAATCTTTTAGCGCGAATATTTTTAACCTCCTGTTAATATTAAAGACAACATTGCTACAAACCAAAATCACACCCAATAATGCTAATATAACTCAAGGTATATCTTTGATGACCTCGGCAAGCTGTTCCCGGGTGAACATGTGGAACAAGGAGCCCGGAGTCATGGTCACCACTTCTACGTTGTTCTCGGAGAGTTTCTCTTCCATAACTTGCTTAAGGATGGTGAGTGCGGACTTGATAGCTTCCTTCAGAGTCATGGATTTGTGGTAGACTTCCTGTGACAGAGAAACATTAAATTTACATTCATCTGTTGTCATAGTAAAAACTTCGAGAATGCAATTTTGACCTATATGTAGTCTATTTAACTTTTAAAGCCTAGATTCTGCCGTATAAATCAAATTCATGTTGTATTAATTTAAAACACATCTAAAATATAAATATTAAGCTGTTGTAATAAACATTTTAGCGGCTGCATGGCGCAGTCTTTCCATCCTCCTTAAAGGTTTTAACTCTATTGCAATGCTGTACCATTAATGTATAACTACACTGATAATAGATAAAAATTGTTCAGCATTGTTGAGAGTTTATTTGAAATAGATAGCTTTGTGTGTGAATGATCTACGCTATTGGCCGCGGAGCCTTTACAGCTGTAAAGGCCCCGCGGCGGTCACCGGACAAGAGGGCGAGCGTGTAACCACTACGCTCAAGCCAGAAGGGCAAGGGGACAAGTAGCTCAAGGGCGCCTCAAGGAGGAACAGCTTGGGCAGTCGCTATGGGGGAGGGCGTATACTAGGTGTCTCGCCGTGGTGGCCGGCGGGCATGGGATTCTTCGACCTCGCCGGCAAGGTCGATGTCTGATACTGTGTGCGGTATCTGTATCCGAAAGAAGGGTCGTAAGAGCATCGGGAGGGTCGGTGAGAACAAGCCGCGGACGGCGATAGCGGCTGATAGGAGGGGAAAGAATAGATAGCATGAAATGATGAAAGGAAAGAAGAGGCATATAACAAAACTAACAACGTACTTATCAAAGCAAAGGTACTACAAATCCTAAGGATCTGATACAGTCTAGGTGTTTATTAGTCTCTTTGAATGCACCTCTCAAGAGGGGAAAACCTTGAAAGTTTGAAACTGGTAGGAAGACTAGAGTAAGGGAAATCATGAAGTTTTACTTTTGCTTTAGATCTATTAAACACAATTTTGCTGACAGCTGAAGACAGACTTACCTTCAAGCTCTGCTGAGCTCCTTCACTACCAGAGCCTATAGCCTTAGCGTCATACTGCACAAATGTACCGCTGGGATCCATATGGAACAACTGGGGACCCTTCTCATCAATGCCTGGAATAAATACCATTGAAGATTTATCATTCATGGCCACATGACATAATTATAATTAACGATATCAGCCTATACTGCCCACTGCTTGGCAAAGGCTTTCTCTCACAAATAGAGGTGAGAGAGATCAGGTCATCCACCACGCGGACCCAGTGCGGATTGGCGGAGGCAGGTTTGTGGCCACCTGCTGTTGGAACCTATCAAGCCGCCTATAAGACTTCCAACTCGGCCTAACGACTACCACATTAAGTGGTAACCGGGACCAACGGCTTAACGTGCCATCCGAAGCATGGAGACGCTCGAATATGAAAATGCCACAACAGTCACCCATCTTATGCCGACCGAGTCGAACGCTGCTTAACCTTGGTAATCGGTTAGAACACCACATTCGCACAACGCTATGAGCGCCTATAAATTATAATCGATTAACATAAAAGTATTAGTCCTGTGTCAAATCATTGCTGCCCAACAATATGAAAAAAGAATGCCCAAAGATATGAAAATCTATACTAATATTATAATCAAAGAGTCTGTTTGTTTGTCTGTTACCTTTTTATGTCTAAACCGCTGAACAGATTTTGAAACAATTTGACTAGTAGATTTAATACATCCTTGGGAAGGACATGGGCTACTTTTGTCTCAAACAAATTGTTGTTGATGAAGTTGTAGGTAACTGCTAGTATTATTATAACATTACATGTATACTCCACAAATGAGTGCTAGAGGTGTGGTTTGTGACAAGCATTTTGCCATTGTACCGGACACAATTCCAGGCCTCAATAACTATAAAATATTAATAAATATTAGCCCTTTTAAGAAACTGTGTCACTGTTCGGCACGGGCCTCCTCTCAAACTGAGAGGGTTTAGGTCATAGTTCACCACATTGGCCCAGTGCGGTTTAGCGGACTTTAAACATCTTCGAGAAACTCTTAGGCATGCAGGATTCCTCACGATTTTTTCCTTTATCGTTAAAGCAAGTGATAGTTAATTTGTAATTCGCACATGTTTTCGAAAAGACAGCGGTGCGTGCCTGGGTTTGAACCTGAGACCTCCGACTTTGCAGTCCAAAGGTCTAACCACTAGGCCTCAATAAGTGTGAAATAAAATAATCCTGTTATATATATATCTGTTAGGAAAAATCCTGTTGGAACTGTGTACTCTCTACCTACCAGCATGATGATATAGATAGATACCTGTTAATATTATAGAAAACTTACCGGCAAACATAACCGCAACACCAAAAGGCCTCGACATAGCAGTACCGCTGTCGTCATCGCTGTCACCAAACTGTATAGCAAGGTTTGAGACAGCTTGGGCACATGACTCGACACTCATGCGCTCATTATAAACAAACCAATGGTTCTGGCATTCCACACGAGCACGCTCCACAAGAGTCCTGTTGATAAAATTAGCCTTAATTATTTTGAGAATAATACCTGGTTTACACACTGCCGACTCTTGCATGAAGTCAGGGAAGCTAAGTCATATGAACGTGCCACTTCGCTGTACAACCCTCCCCAGACATTTGCGGCGGACATGGCATTTGCGGCTTGTTTTTTGAGCGGGAGATACAAAGATAAACAGGCTGCGCCCACTGAGTATTTCCGGTTTAGAAACTTTTTTGTAATTACGAGGAAAATAAGCTTGGAAAAAATGCAATAATAAATTTCTAAAAAAATACGCCGTGTGGTTCCCGGCTTAGAATTGGACCAACCCATCTCATCCCATCAGGTGTCGTAAAAGACTACTAAGGGTCAACTAGGGAATGGGCAGCAGCGTTCTCCTAGATACTTCCACGACCATCGAACTGCTCTCGCCAACCCGCCTGCTAAGCGTGGCGAATAAGGCAAATCCCCCCAATCATTATGAAAGAAAAATATAAAACCAGCCCCTAGTCCCGGCGGTCCTGTTCGTCCTGGCCACGGTAGCAGCCATGGTGACGACAAGACAAGGGGTGCTAAGATAGATCTCCAGAGAAAGCTAAGGAGATCTCCGGCAGAGTTTCGGCTACCACCAATCCAAAAGATATTTGCTGAAGGTCATACAGGTCTACGCACCAGCCTCGGCATATTCAGATGATGAGGTCGAAGTTATGTATGAGGACATTAGTAGAGCCATACATACTTCCAAAGCACACTTTACAGTGGTCATGGGTGACTTCAATGCGCAGCTGGGCAAACGAGACGATGATAAGTTGAGAGTGGGGCAATTTGGATATGGGCAGCGCAACCCCAGGGGTCAGAGGCTGGTCGAATTTCTGGAGAAGGAGGAACTCTTTATGATGAACTCTTTCTTCCAGAAGCCGCCTCATAGGAAATTGACCAGGATGAGTCCTGATAGTTCTACTAAAAATGAGATAGACTTAATCATGAGCACCAAGGGACAAATATTTAATGATGTCTCCGTGATTCACAGGGTAATATCCGGTAGTGATCACGGAATGGTTAAAGGCACAATTAATATTAATGTCAAAATGGAAAGATCGCGTCTGATGAAGTCTACGCTTCGACTTTCTTATGCACATATCCAAAACCCCGAGAACTTTCAACTCGAATTGTCAAACCGCTTCGAATTGTTAAAAAGCAGCGCATAAGTGGACGAAATCAACAACAGGCTGGTAGAGACCATCCATACAGTCGGTTCCAAGTATTTAAGCCCCATCGTAAAAATAGGCCTCAAAAACTATGTCTACACCCAGAACCTCATGGCTAAATGGCACAAATTAGAAAAGGATGACGCATCAGAAAAAGCAGGTGAAAGCTAGCATAAAAATTGTTTTAAGGATATTTTTATGAAAACAATATCATTTTAAGAAAATCTGATATAGGAAGTCTTCTAGAAACATGAGATTAACGAGTAAGAGAGTGAAGCATGAAGTATGAAGGGATTATCAGTAGTGTTGTAAAACACTCGAGTCGGCACTTAAAATGCTTGCATTTTCTATGTGTTTCAACCCTCGTAAGCGTCGACTCAGCACTAAATGCTTGATATCAGCACTCATTCTTACAACACTAATTATGAGAACAAGTAACGCTGCATCTGTTCTGCTCATTTCTCTATGCATGGAAGTCGTGGCAGAGGCAGTGTGTAAACATTATACTATAATATAATGGTGCATTGCCACCAGATGCAGCTACATCATTTAATTTTGAACCAGAAAAGCAAGAAATATGTACAAGGCAAATTAAATAAGTTTTATATATAAATAAGTATTATGAAATGTATGAAAAATAAATATAATGCACATGCTTTTGAAAAGACAAAAGTGCATGCTTGGGTTTGAACCAGAGACATCTGACTTTGCAGTCCAACAGTCTCACTTCTAGGCTATCACTGCTGCTTTGCAATAACACCTAATCAAAAATTGTAATAAAGACAAAAAATTACAGGTAACAGAATGAGCACAAGTGACATTATACTTTTTGAGTTTATTTGATATCTAGCACACACCTTAAAATTTCAGACCAGTTAAACCTTAACAATGTTGCAAGTCATCATAATTTTATTAATTTATGAACATTCTTAGCACACTGGCTACATCACATTAAATTTTCTATAATTTACTCTGTAACCGGCAAGCATGTATGAGACAAACTAGAAGAGTGGAAACTAGAAGAGTGGAAGAAGCCAGACATCTGTAAGGAAAAAACCTATTGGAACTCTTCAATCTCTGCCTACCCCACACGGGATCTGGCGTGATGATATAGATGGATAGTATTGTAGCTTTACCAACTCACCTAGAATCAGCCATAAGACCAGAAACAGCGCAAGCAATATGCCTGTCGACCTCCACAATCTTCTCAATAGTTGTTGGTTCCATCAACGGGGAAGTTATTCGCTTCTCAACAGCTAAAACTACACCTTCCGAGGTGCAAATCCCGATGGCAGTAGACCCCAACTTGATAGCTTCAATAGCATACTCCACTTGGAACAGCCTTCCTTCAGGGCTGAATGTATTAACGCCGCGGTCATATTCAGATCGGGTTAAAAACATCTGAAAATATTACAAATAATTACGAACCGGTTAGGTTATGTGCAATGACAAAGCGTTTTCGTAAAATTATGTCTTAGAATCGTCTCCAATATTAATTGCAATCAACTTATACGTACCTTGCGACGATTTATTTAAGTATAAAAAAGTTGAATAGTAATTTAAAGTTTAGGAAATTAGAAATAATCCCTTTTTGTTGAATCCGGTGATGAAAAGATCCAAACAATATGAAATGTCAAATCAATGAAGCCAAAACCGCAAACGAACGAAACGTCAGCGTATGTGTAGGCATGTGCAAACTTACTTATCGTGTCTCGAGTCGATTTTATTATTAGACTAAATTATAATCACTAGCTATTGCCCGCGGCTTCACACGCGTGTATCATATAATTAGACATAGGCAAGTATTAAACATTTACTAAATTACATATTTTACAATTTGATAAAAATTTGCTTAATCTTATCCGAACCTCAAATTCTATAACGGAGGCTTTTTGGCGGGAAATCGAAGAGCGATGTTGTTTTAATTTCCAAAACCTGTGTTATTTCGAATTATAATGTGTAATTTTGGCATAATATTAACCATTATGTATTATATGTTCACGAGTAAAGGTCATTGTAACCAAGTGATAAAACGTGCATTTTTGATTTGCCTCAAAACGGCCGTCGCAATTGGTATGTAAAGTAACCATCGCTTTATTATCAAGGGGTGGAGCACTTCATCAATTTTATAATCATCTTTGTCATCAAGTTCATGGGGGAGTTGAATATAATTTAGAAATTAATATTCGTAATACTTGACATTGGTAAAATATCAAGTAGTAGTAGTAATGGCGTCGTCGTGATGCCATAACCATAAAAAAAAGAAAATCTTTAACAGTATTAAAACACTTGATTACTTAAAATTATAATTTCTAGGTTTATATTCTGCCTACCCTGCAAGAGATCTGGCGTGATGATATAGATAGATATATAATTTCTAGTCCAAGTATGGTCTCTCACACAGCCCACATCTCAGGAATAAAAGAGCCTATACAGTGCGACTAAGACCTTTTGGCTCATGGATGACATTGACAGTGGGCGTTGGTGTAAAATTAAGGTTTACGTTTAGTAAAGTTCTCCTACATCCAAAGAGATATTTCAAGAGGTGGGTCCGCGCGTTTCTAATTTAAAAAAGAACTTGGGTAAATTTCACTGCTAACGGCAACTCAGTGACTTGATGACAGCGTTAGTTTCAATTTTGGCCGCAGACCAAAAAATCCCTGCTGCACTGTAGCTGTAAGAAGTTATAACCAACTCCACAATTACTTCACAGGAATGGGGTTTCATGTCAGAAATCACAAATCACATCATAAAACTGTTGATTCACATTGCTTTATTCATAATAAATATACATATGCATATAGAGCTACAAATAAATTAGGCAAGCAATTACGTTTGTAAATCCTCAGCGTTCCTTACAGCTACAATAGTACACACATACGTATTAACATCAAAAACACAGCTTATAGATAAATCTTCTAATACGCAACTGTACTCATGGTCTGGGTACCTACTCCTCACGTAATGGGACCGTGGATCTTCAGAGAGCAGGCACTCAATATTACTTTTAAAGGTGTCAGCCCTTTCCCCAATTAAATCGTTAAGTCTTTTCAAAGCGTCTTCTGTAAACCTGACATCGTAACGCTGTGTTGGTGGATTTGATATCCATGGAGCTACTCTGACACCGTCAACCGTTATGCTCGATAAATGTGCAGACTGAGGGGGGGTATATCTTTCTTGGCCGTCCGGAGCTCCTCTTTCGGTGTCCGGTCTTCGTGTTGGTGGTGTCGGGTAAGCCCCGTCTAGCAGGTCAACGCTTGATGGAGATTCTGGTGATGGGGTTATTGGGGTGATGAGATTGCTAGGCTGGTCTGGTGATGGGTTGTCGTCGAACGGTGAACGAGATAGAGGAGTAGTGGTGTCTATACCGATCGGGTTTGATAGTCTAGGGCTGAGGCTGCAAAAAAGTGATGGTAGAGAATTGAGCTACAATTTGGTGGATTTTTTTTAAGTTTTCTTTAATTATCTATCTATCTATAACCTCACGCCAGATCCCTTGCGGGGTAGGCAGAGAGTACAGAGTTCCAACAGGTTCTTTCCTTACATACCTCTCTGGCTTCCTCGACTCTCATAGTTCGTCTCATACACGCTCGCCGGTTACGGAGACTCTTGACTTTTCCATCAGATAAGACTCGGTTTATTTGGTCGTGGTAAGATAGTCTAGGTCTTCCCCGGTACCTGCATCCTTCCACTTTCACATTGTATATCTGTTTTGTCATTCTTTTCTCTGGCATTCTTTCTATATGCCCGAACCAACGGAGCATGCCCTTTCTCATCTCCCTTTCTTCTTTAATTAGATTATATAAAATATGAGCCATATAAAACAAGTTCAAGGTATCTAAAATTATTATCAAGAACAATTCATCCTTCATTTATTTCAGTATTAATGTTTGAAAAAGATGAATGATAGGCACCCGCTATCTTATAGTAAATGAAGATTTGTGGGATCTCTTAATACAATGTTATTTATTCATTAATTTTTTATAGGCACGAATATAAATTACAAATGAGACATTTAGAAATAGTGTATAACAGTGGCGGATTTACACATTTGCCGCAAGTAGGCTATTCAATTTTTGCCGCCCCTACTAACTTCTGCAATTCAATAGCCTAGTTCACAATCATATTAATTTTCTTTGTCAATGGAATTGTAATTTTATGATTTGTGCTCTATCGTCATCATTACATCAGCTATTTTCCGTTATTAGTATAATTGTGAACTAAGGGATCGTTGTGTCAGTTCCTAGATTATTCTTAAATTTCACGATTTAGTGAAGTTTATAATATCAGCCTATACTGCCCACTGTTGGGCAAAGGCCTTCTCTCACAAATCAAGGTGAGAGAGATTAGGTCATACTCCACCACGCTGACCCAGTGCGGATTGATGGAGGCAGGTTTGTGGCCACCTGCTGTTGGAACTTATCAAGCCGCCTTTAAGGCTTCCAACTCGGCTTAACGACTACCACATTAAGTGGTAACCGGGACCAACGGCTTAGCGTGCCTTCCGAAGCACGGAGACGCTCGAATATGAAAATGCGACAAACAGTCACCCATCTCGGGCCAACCGAGTCAAACGCTGCTTTACCTTGGTAATCGGTAAGAAAACCGCGGTCGCACAGCGCTACGAGCGCCTCCACAGCGCTACGAGCGCCTCAGTGAAGTTACACACAAGAAATAATCTTTTGGTATATTTTTGAGCTAAGAAAAGTTCAATCATGTACTACTTATAAAAAAAATTATGAGACAAATTTGCCGCCCTAGGCTCCAGCCAACTCAGCCTGCTGGTAAATGCGCGACTGGTGTATAAGAAGTATGTATTTTGATTTCTGGAAATGATCTCCTGTGGTTTCCGTAACCGGCGAGCATGTATGAGACGAACTATCCGAGTGGAGGAAGCTAGAGAGGTCGGTTGGAACTCTGTCGTCTCTGCCTACCCCGCCAGGGCTCTGGCTTGATGATATATATCGATAGATCTCCTGTCATTCCTCTTTTAACCCACCTTCTTGCATCAAAAGCGTCATCATCAATTTGCAAAGTAACCAATGTCTCCACTGCATCGCTAATGCCTTCCGTCGGCGGTCTGACCAGAGATGACATAGTGGCTCCAACGAAATCCGGAGAAGGGTAGTCATACTGAGGTATGTACGGTTTAATGTCCAACACTGGGGTACCATTCACCATGTCCACACCGTGAAAGAATATTTTGTTACCTGAAAATGTATTTTATTTTAGAAACATAACATTTAGGTCTGAATGTTACGCTTACTTCTGTATATAAGCTTTCACTTAAAATCCTTGATTGTTGGCATATTGACTGAAAATAATCACATACTGGACAGAAAATAGAGTGGGTTGATGAGTACATCTACTTAGGAAAAACGCTTAGAACAGGCAAGAAACTGAAATCATACGCCGTGTTCGATTGGGATGGGGCGCTTTTGGAAAATTGTCCGACATATTTAAGGGAAACATACCCATGAATCACAAACGTCGCACCTTCGAACAGTGTGTCCCGCCCGTTATGGTATATAATATATCAGCCTATACTGCCCACGGCTGGGCAAAGGCCTTCTCTCACAAATCGAGGTAAGAGAGATGAGGTCATACTCCACCACGCGGACCCAGTGCGGATTGGTGGAGGCAGGTTTGTGGCCACCTGCTGTTGGAACTTATCAAGCCGCCTTTAAGGCTTCCAACTCGGCTTAACGACTACCACATTAAGTGGTAACCGGGACCAACGCCTTAACGTGCCTTCCACAAAATGCCACAAACGGTCACCCATCTCAGGCCGACCGAGTCGAACGCTGCTTAACCTTGGTGATCGGTAAGAACACCGCGGTCGCACAACGCTACAAGCGCCTTTGCACGAGTTATGGTATATGGAGGCGAAACCTAGACGCTCACTAAATATAACTCAAATAAATTACGTGTGACCCAAAGAGCTATGGACCGAGCTATGTTAGGTATATCGCTAAGAGAGCATGTCCAAAATATCATGATCCGGAAAAGAACAATACTTACCGACATAGCTCAAATGATAGCAGAAAGAAAGTGCAGATGGGCAGGACACATATGCCGGAGATCGGACAACAGATAGGGGAAAAGGGTGCTTGCGTGAAGACCGCGAACCGGCCATCGAAATGTAGGAAGGACTGATAACCTGACGAAGGTAGCCGGAAAGAACTGGATGCGAAAAACGCAAGAACGAAGGGAATGGAGTGCCATGCTAGAGACCTACACTCAGCATTGGGTGGCTAACGGTTAAAAATGATGAAACGAATAAAAATGTGTACTTCGTTACCAAAATAGTTCCAAAATAAAACAGTCTACAGTGGTCCCCGCACTAAGCACAGCTTGTATCGCGGGATACGATGCATAAGGAGTTGTTTTGTTGGCTTTTTATTGATAAACATGATTATTTATGATCAAAATGTCATCATGCTACACCTGCGTCGCAGTGCATTAATTAACACACTAAAAATATCTATCACACAGATGTACCCAATATACAAACGTACAAGAATCTTGTGGCCCGCGGCCAAAATCGGAATTGACCCTATCAATCAGTGAAATGTCACTTCCTGACAGTTGCAGAGTTGCCATTTGTTATGAAATTTACCCAAGTCCTTTCGAAATATCTCCTTGGAAGTGGAGAGTTTTACTAAATGAGAACCCTAATTTCACATGAATGCCCCCCAAAAAGATCCAAACCCACAGATACCTGTTGCACTATAATGAATGTGTCGATTGAGACTAACATTTACTTGAATGCAGGTGGAGCAGAAGCCTTGAGCATTTACTAATGCATAGCCATCTCTAGGAGGTGGGGCATGCTAACTGGGGGTTAAATGAGGTTTTTATGTTGACAGTGTACCTTATCAAACTTTTGTATCCATACTCCCTCTTTGGATATACCAATATTGCTTTCTGATCCTTTAAACTGAACATAAAAAGGTTGAAATTCTCTTGATAAGTATGATAATTCCAATTTTATTTAGCACTTGGATATCAATACATACCCTCAATACTCTGTATCTTGACTAGAGACAGGCCGATAGGGCACGGTCTATGAGGTGATCTGGTTGACAACACACCTCGCCTTTCACCGCCGAGCCGTGGCGGCGCCACTTTCGCTGGTACGCTAGTGCTTTCTGTCGCGTGAAAATGGAATAATATCCTGAGGAAAAATAAAAATTATTTCTATACAAATTATTTCTAAGCAACTGTTACAATAAACTTTTACATTTTGGTGTAATAGGTACATTCTGGTACAAGCAGTAATAGCCTAGTGGTTAGGCCGTTGGACTGTAAAGTCAAAGGTCTCGGATTCAAACCCAGACATGCACCTCTGTCTTTTCGAAAACATGTGCGTATTAAAAATTAACTATCACTTGCTTTAACGGAGAAGGAAAACATCGTGAGGAAACCTGCATGCCTAAGAGTTTCTCGAAGGTGTGTGAAGTTCGCCAACCCGCACTGGGCCAGCGTGGTGGACTATGGCCTTAACCCTCTCAGTTTGAGCGGAGGCCCGTGCCTAACGGTGGGACAGTTTCTTAACAGGGCTAATATCTATATATTAATACGTGAAGCAAAAACTTTGTACACATTTTTACGAAAATTGCGCGGACGTAGGAGTATGAAATTTCCCACCCTTATAGTTTATATAGAAAAGGAGTGCAGAATGCTAATATTTTTTAAAATTATGCATAAAACATACATTAAATTAAAGAAAAAAACATTACACACACTACCATGTATTTGTCACAATACACGTCAAATTGATGTTTGTCTTTGATATTATTTGTCTATAGTCTTACTGAATGTCAAACATAACCAGAAAACGATGAAAGAGTAGGTCGAATATCGACCTATGGGCGACCACTAGTTATTATTATTATTTAGGTTTTATTTTGGCGTAGTATCCATTTTACGTTAAAAAGTGCCAAATTTCACGTCATCTCTCTTTAAATTCTTGCCTGACCTTAATTTCCCCATATTTCCTGTCCTTTCTGTAAACTTGTCGTTAACAGATGCTAACAGATTTATTAGTTACTAGCATTTTCCCCCGACTTCGTAGCCGGTCGACAACAGCGCCACCTACCGGGTCTATGTTATTTCTAGATAAGATAGCTTTCTAATGGTGAAAGAATTTTTAAAATCGGTCAAGTAGTTTTTAAGTTTATTCGTTACAAACATACAAAATTACAAATTTTTCCTCTTTATAATATTAGTATAGAAAGATAATACCAAATTAATTGCAAGTTTTGCCCTCTGATCCCTATTATACTATGTATGTTTTAAAATAATGTTGCCTCATCCCTGTATCATAGGTGCATTTACAGACAGACAGTTTTGGTCAGTCTCATTTCTCATCTCTTCACCATACTTCAGTTGGCATGTAAAGCTGTTAAGCTGGACTTCGACTGCATAATGGTAATGAGCTGGAAATAGTCCAGCGGAACGGAGTGCAATTAGTTGAAATAGGTTTTACCTTTTCTCTTAACTAAGAAAGAGTTTTGATTATTTTAATTATTAGTCTTCAACTGCAAAAGCCAAAGTGCAGAGCACATCCTTTTTTAACTATATTAACATTTTCAACACTTTCTGTTTTACTCTTTCTTGGTGGAAGCACTTTTATAAAAATAACTGTTGCGAGTTAAACATACTCCTTAAGGAGTTCATTCCGCTCACAGTGGAAACCCAGCTTTTGTCTCGGCTACCACTTCGCGTGGTAGATATTAAATCAAGTTAGAAACCTTAAGGTATTGAAATTCCAACAGCAGATGGCCACAAACATGCTTTCACCAATCCATACCCTCTCTCACCTTCATTTGTGAGAGGAGGCCTAGCAGTGGGACTATAAAGGCTGATTATTATATTTTATTTTATATGTGTGTGTGTGTGTGTGTGTGTGTGTGAATGATGTACGCTGTTGGCCGCGAGGCCTTTACAGCTTCACCGGACTTAAAGGCGAGCGTGCAACCATTACGCTCTAGCCAGCCAGAAGGGCAAGGGGCGACATACTCGAGGGCGCCTCGAATTGAGGCGCCCTCGGTTGGGACAGTCGCTGTAGGGGGACGGGTGCACTACTAAGTGCACCGGTCAACCGCCGGCTATGGGAGGGGATCTACTACTACGTCGTCGTCGTCGCCCCTATTCTGAGCGGAAAGAAGGGATGACAAAGCATCGGGGGCGTCGGTGAGAACATGTCGCGGCCGGCGGTGGCGGCAGGGGTCGGGGGGGAGATCGTAGTCGGCGGTGGCTACGATTAACGGATTCGCATGGGTAGATGCGTTCGCGAAGTGACGTGTTAACGCCTTTTTAATAAAGGCGCGAATAGGTTCGAGACCTAGATCGGAGTGGAGGTCGACGTTCCGTACGAACCAGGGGGCTCCTACGGCTTTACGGAGGAAGCGGTTTTGAACCACTTGGAGTTTATCGATGTGAGAGGGGGCCGAATGCCCGAACACAACACACGCATAAGTCATAATGGGTCGAACACAAGTTTTGTAAAGTGTCACCTTATTTCTAAGGGACATTTTACTCCGCTTGCAGATTAACGAATGGAGACGACCGAGCACAAATGATGCTCGGTGACGGACCCGCTTGATGTGCGGGCCGAAGGACATGGTACTGTTTAGGGTGACCCCTAGATATTTCACCTCTTTGACCCAGGGAATGGGTCGGTCGAACATGGTCACTTGGCCAAGATTACTTCTAGGGCGGCGCAGGGAGTGGCGCGGGGAGGCACCTCTGGAGAAGAACACCGCAGCGCTCTTGTCCGGGTTCACCTCAATACGCCACTTCCTGAACCAATTCCCTAGGGAATTGGCGGATGCCTGAAGGTTTCTTTTATTTTATAGAATACATAGGTATCTTAACAACACACCCTTACCCAGTAGCGTGTATTGCAATATAGGCAATTAAACAACAATAAAAAAAGAATCTTTTATTTCTATCTATCTATATCATTACGCCAGATCCCTTGCGGTGTATGCAGAGCGTCCAGAGTTCCAACAGGTTCTTTCCTTACGTACCTCTCTGGCTTCCTCCACTCTCATATTCGTCTCATACACGCTCGCCGGTTACGGAGACTCTTGACTTGTCCTTCAGATAAGACTCGGTCTATTTGGTCATGGTAAAATAGTCTAGGTCTTCCCCGGTATCTACATCCTTCCACTTTCGTATTCGTATATCTGTTTTGTCATTCTTTCTTCAGACATTCTTATGCTTGCTCTTCTATATGCCCGAACCAACGGAGCATACCCTTTCTCATCTTTTATTTCAGACTACAAAGTCCATAAATGTTAGTATGCACAATAATAACTTAATAAACTAATGTTAGTAAGAAGACCATAAGTAAATGGGAAGTGGCTGTCACACTAGAGCACTGCACACTTAGCAACAGGTGCATGCAGCTGTATCCAGTGCTCCAGCATTGGGCAGTCCTACCTATCTCATAATAATATCGCAACACCTACCTCAATAATAATAGTATGTATCTATTAAAAAATCTATTACTACTGACTTCCTACAAACAATAGCTAAGTTCCAAGCTAAGTATTTCAATAAAAAATACTGTAATATTTATCACTTTTAATCTAGTCTTCCTCTCTCCTAAACACTTTGCTGTGCCCGACAGGGACCATGATTATTGCCTAACCTAGCTTTTAAACTGATCAATGTTACCATCTAAACTTCATCGTGGAACGCAAAATAAAATATGAATATGATATTCTTAATATATAATATAATAAGATATTAATTATTATTATACTTACTAACTATAATATGCACTAATATTATAAATAGGAAAGATTTTTATTTTTGTATGTTCGTAACAAATAAACTCAAAAACTTCTGAACCGATTTCAAAAATTCTTTCAGAATCAGAATATTTTTTATTCATGTAAACCATTACAGTATTTATGAATCGTCAGAAAAGTAACAAAGACACTACAGCCACTTCGGAATGTCATTCCTGTGGAGAAGAAGGGCAAGAAACTCCACGGTTACTCTTTTAAAATAAGAACTTACAAACTTCTTCATCTACATTCTGTTGTGGGGTATGGGAGACTTTCACCATTAGAATACAACATTATGCTTTAGTTACATGGGCTATAATTATCAGTAGAAAAAAATATGGGTTCCCTAGGAAAACTTTTTTCAAAAGAATTTGTCCACCCTACTCTGCAAGGGATCTGGTGTGATAATATAGATAGAATTTATCCACCCATGCATAGTCGGAGCAGGCCGCTAGTAATATCTAAAGGTATTCGAATTCTTATAAAGTAGGCACTGCTTAATTACTTATATGCAATGAACACAATAGTACGTACCATATATGCGAAAACTCTTCCAACCCACTCAATGCATGCTCAGGGTTATTAAATACACTGCTATCAATAACCACAGCTCCCCGTGCCTTTGCCATCACGGTGGGCTGACGTGGCACCCCCCTCTTGTTCTGAAAGGTGGTTTCGATGGTACCAATAGGCCGATATGTAATGCAGTCTGTAACCAGTGAAGATGCCTCTTCTTCATGATGATTATTTGTTATTGTTGTGGCTGACAAAATAAAACATATCATATAAATAACTCTACTATATATGTTGGTTGTCTTTGGTTGAATGGAAGATAACTTTGACGGACGATTTAGCGCAGTGGTTAAGAGCTTAAGTCGCTCCGCCCACTGTGTCTAATAGTCGCGGGTTCGATTCCCGCACGGAACAAATCTTTGTGTGATCCACAATTATTTGTTTCGGTCTGGGTATTTGTGTGTGTGAACTTTCATGTTTGTAAACGCACCCACGACACAGGAATAAATCCTAGTGTGGGGCTACGTTTTTAAAAAAAAAAAAAAAAAAAAAAAAAAAAAAAAAAAAAAAAAAAAAAAAAACTTTTTTTTCTATTGTATTGTGATTTTGTTGTGTAGTATCTTTATTTTATAGATGTACAATGAGCATGGTAAAGACAGCCAATGTTGGTGATATGGTTTGGGAAATGTTGAACATAATAAGGGGCACATAATGTCCTTCATATATATTCTTTATCAGACCTACATTTCTCAAGTAGGGGTGGCAGTTCTATTAATAGTTGTCTCTATACAGACATTAAACTGCTAACAGGTTCCCTATTTTCTATTATTCAGAACTTTACAAACAGCAGATGATGATGATGATAAGAAACAACTTAAAAAGGCAATTAAAACTAGACTCTGTAAGAAAGGGTATTATAAAATTTCTGATTATCTTGACAATAAAACAGATTGGGTTTGAAAAACCAAAAAAATGCTTATCGGAAAGGCCAAACAAATTAAATTAAAAGACTAGCCCGCTGAGTTTCTCGCCAGATCTTCTCAGTGGAGGCCGCGTTCCGATCCGGTGGTAGATGTAAAAAATGTAATATATTTGACGTTTGTAAGTGCTTATATATTGGCCTATACAAATAAATGATTTTTGACTTTGACATTGAAAAAGAAAATAAAAATAGTCACCAGTCTCTTATAAGAAAAAAAAACTAAAACATGTACTTGAAAAAATTTGAATTTTAAGCTCCTGAAACGCAAAGAAGCGTAAAATATTTTCACAACTGACAGTGATATGTGGGATAATGTAATTGGGTTACATACCAGGCTCACAGCAATTTGCGCATCGCAGACCGGTCAATGTGTTCTTTATCAACTTTATTTCTTTCATATGCTCATGTTTTAAAGCAGATAACTGCTGTCTACAACAAGAAAATATCTTTTATTCAGCTAAATTCAGAATAAAATTGGAGTTATTTACATATATGTAAATAAAGGCAAATATCGATATCTCACCGTAAATTCTTTATTTCGGTCCTGGCCAGAGCAATCTGGTTACGGTAATGTTCAATATTATCCGTCATTTCTTTTCGTCAATTGTTAAAATTTACGCACAAAGTAGCAAAAAAATCCCATGGCTTTTATGAATTTTATTTTGACCACAGATTAGGTATGTTACATTTTGACCACAGACTTCGTTTTCATTTTTACAATTTTTATGGCATTTCTGAGTTGCGTTTTCAGTGTCGGGACTTTAAGCATTATAGATTCACATATTGAAATGGGTATCTCTTTCGCAATTTATTAAAAATATTTTATAATATAATAAATAACTAAGAAAACATACTTAAACATTCTGCTATCATAGAATCGTGTAATTGAATAATTTAAATTCTAACATTTGCTAAATATCAAATTTTTTAATGTGTTCAAATTATTGCAGAAGACAAACTTCGAACGAGTCGATGACGTACACAATGCGTACGAATACATTAGTCGAAAAAGAAATTTATTATGTTTGTAATTGATGGAATTCTAAAATTATGCTAGGCTCCTTCTAATAATTAGGCTGCGATTTTCAAAATGTCGTGCTTAAAGTGAATCACTAGTCTCATCAATTGATCCTTTAAGGCATTGAGGTAAATACATAGAGAAGCAAACGTCACTTCGGCGCGTCGAAAAAAGTGTAACGACTTAAAAGTATGCCGACGTAGCTTTGAATCCAATAAATAATTTGGAGTAAACATATATCCATCTCTTTTACTCTTGTTCCCCACCATACCGACATTACGTCGATCCGATAGAGGTAGCAATATTACTAGTAGTAGGAGGCTCAGTGTTGCTTACTATATAATTATTTCCCACAATTTAAATGCACAATAAATATAAATTTTTAATGATGTTATGAATATAATTTTTTTTATATATTTTTTTAATTAACTTCGTTACATTTCAGATAGAATCCAATACATGAATTATTAAAATAAATTATTATAGTACCTAATTCATTTTATTCTATATGAAATTAGAATTGTTACATAGATTATTTGGATATTATTTAACCTTTTAACACACTAAGCGACAAATTTGTCTCGGTAAAAATCATGCCTTATACTCACTAAGTCACAAATTTGTCTCATGATATTACTGATTAAAAAAGTCCATTCTAGTATGAACACATGACCTTGTAGACATACGGTTTGTTCGGACGAAAGATGGCGGAGTTTACGTCTACGAGTTTCTTTGTTTTGGTGTATAATACTTGTCTTAAATTGTCTGTGAGCATCGGCCATTCAAATTAAGTAAGAGAATAAAACTCGTGAGAGAGGACGCACGTCTAAAACGTCGTAAATAAAACTAGATATGCAGATTTTTATAACTAGTCATCCTAGATTACAAAAAGCATAACTTGTTATTTCAAAGTAGAGTAATATTTTCTAAAAAAATTATTAGCTTGAACACTATTTTTTTTAGATTTCGTATGTATTTTTTAGGCTGTAAATGTAATTGTATAGGGTGATGTATCAAATAAATGTATATACAAGTAAGACACAGTAACATCATAGATGAAAATACTTTTTATTTCAAATCAAAACATTAGGTAGTTTTTGAATTATCGTCGTTTTTATAAACCTCGTCAAATTTATGACCGCGCGGCCGCGACCTCATTGAGCATACTCGTACCGTCTTTCGTCGCGGGTGGAGCAGAAGGGTTAATAGTGTCCATTAGGCTATGTGGTCAAACTATGAAGATATTATTGAATGAGTAATAAACAAAACACACCTAATGTTATCTATTGCATTATTTTCAAAATATGCAGGTTGATGGTTGCAGTCTATTTAGAGCGGGTAAAATAAATACAAATTTACAAAATACGTATCTCTTCAATAAACTCAGTAAAACGTTGTTGCCTATTTCCTGTTTCCACTTCTTTATCCAGACGTGGTAGGCCGCTCCAGTTACTAAACTGAATAGTCGCAGGTTCGATTCCCACATAGTACAAATCTTTGTGTGACTCACACATTTGGTTTAGGTCTGGCTATTTGTTTGTGTAATTTTCATGTTTGTAAACGTACCTGTACGGGCCAGCCCGTCCGTTTGCATCATCAGCATTTTTACGTCACATGCACATTATATTAATTACGATCATCAGTTCGCAATCGGTTAGCAAGAGAATCGCGCGCGTGCTCACATACATACATATATCATATCATGTACATTAATTCTCATTTATCATTAAATCATAGAATAGTGATAATTTGAACTATCAATCAACCTTTTAATTATTACAATATCAAGTGTATCATTTATCATCTTCAAAAACGCTGTACGAGTACAGTCTAACCCGTACAGTACCCACGAATAATTATCAGGTGGCGCTTTTTTTTTAATAAAAAAAGGATAGAAAAAGTCTTGGTTAATTCCCCAATTGCTTTCTACGACACACGTGAGGACAAATGGGGTGGAGCTATTCTTTACCGGATCCATTAGGCAATTATGTAACAAAGAATTGTGTACAATATTCGCTTTGAGTAAATAGCTTATTTATTTTCATAATGTTCTAATGAAACTTTTGGAACTCTATACTTTCTGTCTACCCCGCAAGGGATCTGGCGGAAATTGCACCCTTCGGGATCCAAAAAAATTAATAAAATAGATATTCGTATAGTACATAATTATAGGTGACATAATTATCCAACATTTTCCCATAAATACGGGAACACCAGATGGTGTTTTAATTGGCAACACTGCGTCTAAAATTTATTTTTCTAACTTGAAATCGGTTTTTTATTTTATTTACTAGTAAATATATGAAAAAACAATAAACTTATGTATGGAAAGTCATTCCGCTTGCGGTATAGTGATTTTGTGACCACAAATCGCGTTCTTACACCACGCATTTACTTATTTTGTGATTTTTTATTAATACGTGTTACTCGAGAGATGTCAGGCAGGCCAATGAATGACAGAAGCTTGAAACTTGGCTGCGGGCTTATTCTTAGCCGACATACATTTACGCCGTTACTGCTAATCTATTGTTATGTATATCAATGCTTTAAGGCCTCGGACACGAAGGCGGCGGCGCGGGGAGCGGCGCGTTTCAATGCATACGGGAGCTGGAGGCAAGCGGTGTACGAGCGGTGCGTATCAATCTAGCGGTGCCCGCGCGTCTGCATTGACGTAGTGTTGAGTTGTAGTATTCTTTTTTTGTTTTTTAACGACCAAAGTTTCAAAATGCCCGCCGACGTGTTGGAGCAAATTAATACAATGATTTTTGATAGAATTTGATTTGATAGATTGCTTCCTCGCCCGGTTGTAGGAATTCACATCTTCTTTTGCCCACAATAAATCAAACTTTAGGAAGGAATTAGTATCAAACAGATTTTAGACATTTCGTTCGCGAACAAAGATACTAATTTCTCATAACACAACACCATTCCGCTCTAGCACCGAGCGGTCGGCCTGCTGGCTTCGATACCGGGTACAGCATTGCCGCGCCGCTCCCCGCGCCACCGCCACCGCTGCCTCGCTCCCGCTGACTTGGTGACCGAGGCCTTACTGTTTAAGAACAATGATAAGAGCAAATAATAATATTTTAGTTAAAATTACAAGTTTCTGAACAAACTTTACCATTACTCCATAGACAATCTCTGTTAAATAATTTCGTATTAACTAAGTACCTAGTATACGTATAAATTTGTTTTTATTGCAATTCAATCAATTACCTAAAAAATCATACTTCTATTTAGTAAAGAATAAAAATTATATACCTATTGAAGTACATACTTATAACGTTATATTAATTTTAGATTTTATTCCTTCAATTTTCGAACGCGACCGCTTTTTTCTGCTATGCTCAATTTTTCGGCCAGTGATGTCCATTAGAAATACTATATATTTATTTCGGTTATGTTGTGTGTAAATTTATAGAAAATAAAATAACAATGCTGGTATCGACTAGGCAAATAAATTTCATGTATAAAGGTTAGTACACTCGATTCATAAGGAGAATTAATGTATAATCAGATTCAGCGAGCAGATCAGCACATAGTCGGTGAAAGCTAGTATAAGTGATTCGCGAAAAGGGCAGACTGGAACTCGCGGAAGATACAGCTTGTAGATCTAGCCATTGTGTCAGATTTTAACAGCAGAATATGGCACTGGTGTAAATGAGCTTCGGCTTTAATATGCCGAAACTATTCTCCGTGATGCGGTTCACTTGGTAAACATAAGAGCTTTTAGCTTGACAGGCAAACTGCTCTTTTATAAGAATACCCAAATATTACAAAGACTAATCCTTAATTTTAAACTTTCAACTACTCTTAATTGCACTAGGGCGTCCTAGTGCAATTAAGAGTAGTGGAAACGAACCATTTTTCAAGTAAGGGGTATGAGGATAAAGAATTAGGCATTTCAGCATTTGAAGTGATATAGTCTACAAAAAACATGCCTGAAAATCACAAGAACGAAGTCGCGAGTACAGTTTGTAATTTTTAATTTTTTTTTATTTTCACGTCAACAAACCAGATTACAATCAGTTGTGTAGCTAATTATTATTTAAAACCGACTAATTAGTCTATATCGATAAATTCTACTATCAATTAAAATACATGGCCGCAGAAATAGACAGTTATTACTTTCGACTATTTATTATTGTAATCGATGCACTGCGAATCATTTTCCCATCACTCACTATTGCGGTTTGCCATTTGCCGCACACGTGCTGAGATTTTGTGATATTTTTACTAAATTATTTTAATTTGCAGCGTTAGCGGAACGTCGCAAAACATCTCCCGTGCACATTATTTGTCCGAAAACATCTTATCAACATCGCGTTTGGATCGTGAGTATTATTAAATAAAATTATTTTGACACGCTGGGGTGGGGCTTATGTATCTAGAAAAAGGCCGCCACGTGTCCCATATTTCAGTTTTTTGGTAATATATGTTTATTTTGAGATTAATCTAAGCGCTGTGAAAAGTTTTAGCACGATAGGATACGGGAATACGTTTAATTTTGCCTTTTGTTTGTCACTAGCGATGGAGTGCGTTTGGCGTAATTATTTTGTTTTCACTTCATCGATTATTTTGGGCGCCGGTTTTTTTTCTTAATGCCCGGTGTAGTTGCCAGAGACGGATGATAGTGCGAGAAAACGTATAGTGCCAAATTATTTTTGATTTCCAATCCTACCGTCATAATTTGTAATGTTTTCGAATCTAATAAAATCTAACCCTCAAATGTGCAACTTGGGTAATTTCTTGAAGGTAATTTTTGTTTCATGAAAATATTTTGCATTCAATATGACCTTGAATTATACATGTTTATAGTATTTGAGTAAACTTTGTGAATGTAATGCCGTACATTGTCTTATCAATTATTCATTATCTTTAACATTGGAAGTGTGGCTTAGATAGCTAGAATGTTCAGATTTTACTACAATTATTAATTTGTTTATAATGAGAGTCTCATCAATCATTTGTTGTTGGTCAACTCAACCACTTAACAACCTTAGTTTACAAATATTTGGCTCTTATCATTGGACATATAGTTTTTTTTATAGTTATCACCCAGACTGTGGGTATTAATGGTCAGTATTTGTGTTTTTTTTTATCTACTTCGCCCCATTGCTGGGCAAAGGTCTCCCTTATGACTCCACTTAACATGATCCTTGGCTATTTCATACCATCTCCTCTGAGGCGTCAAGGTCTTCACACAATTAGTATACAAAATATAATGTGTATATGATACTATAATACGATAATTTAATAGTGATAATGTTGCAATTTCTTTGATATAGGGCAAACATATTTATTAACATTTAACACCCAATTTACATAAATCAAAATTTTCTTAAACGACCATATAAACCGAGTCTTATCTGATGGAAAAGTCAAGAGTCTCCGTAACCGGCAAGCGTGTATGAGACGAACTATGAGAGTCGAGGAAGCCAGAGAGGTATGTAAGGAAAGAACCTGTTGGAACTCTGTACTCTCTGCCTACCCCGCAAGGGATCTGGCGTGAGGTTATAGATAGATAGATAGAAAATTTTCTTAAATGGTTTTCACATGATCTCTTTTCTTCATTTGTGACTTTTATGATGTAATATGTGGTTTCTTTTCATGATTTTATTTTAAGCATAAGCTATCTCCCATTGCCTTCAATGTGGTCTTATAACAGACTCGAGTTCTTCCTACAAACCCCCACAACATGATTCGCTCATTGAGTTGTCGTTGTGTCACTTTTTGCCAGCTTAATGCTATCATTCTTTCCGTATTATTAACTGTTTTTTCTAATGATACTTTCACAAAGTTAAGTCACTAGTTTTGCTTCTAGCTTTGCCTGCTAGATGATAGAAATATTTGGATGTAATATTCAGAATTAGCAATCCTAAAAACTTAGTGACAACCATATGGGTCAAAACATTATATGCCAAGTTATTTGGACCGTTTTGTCCAGTCTAGACCTAATTTATAGTACAACTTTGTGTCCATTCATAGGATGTGTTTTAGCTATTTAAGGTAATGCGAAAGTGGAAGGATGTAGGTACCGGGGAAGACCTAGACTATCTTACCATGACCGAATAGACAGAGTCTTATCAGAAGGACAAGTCAAGAGTCTTTGTAACCGGCGAGCGTGTTTAAGATGAACTATGAGAGTAGAGGAAGCCAGGGAGGTATGTAAGGACCTGTTGGAACTCTGTACTCTCAGCCTACCCCGCTAGGGTTAGATCTATCTCTCTTCCAAATTATGACTATATATAGAGAAGTACAACAAACAACAAATCATAATTCTCACATTAATGATATTACAACACTTTTCTGTATTGTTGATAATTCCTGTTACAAATATCTTACTAGTAACTGCCTGTGACTTCGTTCACATTGATTTTAGGAATAACCCTTGTATTTTCCAGCACATAAAGTATGTGTAAATCCAGGAAATAAACTGTATGTGTTTAAGTGTAAGTGTTTCATCCTATCCATTGATGAACAAACATCCAAACAAACTAACTTTCATGTTTATAATATTAGTAGGATACCAGCTATAGGAATACAACCAACACATACCTAAAATATAATTTTTTTTTATCATTGTAGTCCTTCTGCATTGTTCTTCCATACCCCATGAACGCAATGTATACAAAAATAATTGTAAAACTCTCATCTTAAAAGAATAACCATGTAGTTTCTTTCCCTTCTTCTCCACAGGAATGACATTCCGAACGGGTGGGTAGTCGTAAATAAAAACTTTCTTTCTTGACTATTCATAAGTACTTCTTGGTTTACATGAATAAAAAACTTAATTGTGAGTATTTGAGTGGGCATTATTTTATTGTTATTTTTATTCTTGCAATGAATTTTGCCAGTGTATAACTTGTTAAAGTAAAAACTTCTTTAAGCGTGTTGGGCGTTTTTTGAGATTGGAGAAATTGGAAAAAGCAATTGAACTCGCGACGCTGTTACCTTTACCGACACGTCTGTATATAAGTAAGTACATATATTGTGTATGTACGTACATAGATACACATGCACGTTGGCAATTTTTGAGATGGGAATTAATCATTGAACTCGCGACACTGTTACCGATACCTCTGTATTAAAAAAAGCAAAAAAAAATCCTAAAGAATCTTTTTTTGTTCAAGTTGTCAATTCTGTCGGCACTCCCGGAGTGCCACTGTTAATTTTTTTTTTTTTATGGAAATAATATGTATTAGTAATTTTTTTGTTCTCGTCCAAAATTCCGCAGTGTCTCAAGACAAAAGTCTTTGACCAGTGTGTGTTGCCAGTGATGACTTACGGCACTGAGACATGGTCGCTTACGATGGGCCTCATAAGAAGGCTCAAGGTCACCCAAAGGGCGATGGAGAGAGCTATGCTCGGAGTTACCCTGCGGGATCGAATCAGAAACGAGGAGATCCGCAGGAGGACGAAAGTCACTGACATAGCACTCAGAATTGCTACACTTAAGTGGCGGTGGGCGGGGCACATCGCTCGTAGAACTGACGGCCGTTGGGGCAGAAAGGTTCTCGAATGGCGACCACGTACCGGAAGACGTGGAGTGGGTAGGCCCCCTACAAGATGGACCGATGACCTGGTGAAGGTCGCAGGTAGAAGTTGGATGCGTACAGCACAAAGCCGGTCGTTGTGGCGGTCTTTAGGGGAGGCCTTTGTCCTGCAGTGGACGTCTTTCGGCTGAAGAAGAAGTAATTTTGTAGACACAATAAATCTGTATAAGCCAATTATTAGTGTCTGAACAAAGGTCTATTTTTGGCCTAAGTCCAAGCTGATTAATAGGCCATGGTTAAAACCGGGTGAAGCAGAAGCTGAAGGTTTAATAACCCTAAAAAGTATGGTTCATTATTGGCTAAATTTAAAAAAAGTTATGTTTACAGTATTAACTTAACAAGATGATTAAAATTACCTACAACAAAATAATAAATCTGAAATAATATCATATATATATAAAAAAATGAATTGACGTTTGTTAGTCTCAGAAAAACTCGAGAACGGCTGGACTGATTTGGCTAATTTTGGTTTGAAACATTTGTAGAAGTCCAAGGAAGGTTTAAAAGGTGAGAATATATAAAGAAATTGCAAGGAAAGTAGTAAAAACAAAGGACAACAAACAACAATTTTATTTTCCCGTACAAACTGTTCGTATGTGTGTGTGTGTGTGTCAAGCAGGATGCGTTCAGAAATTAATTTTGCGACTAATTGCAAGGAAAACAGATAAGTTTAGAACTTTGGCGGTACGAAGTTCGCCGGGTCAACTAGTAAGTAATAAAAACATAACACCTATAAATAAAGTATTGTGTTTTTATTACTAGGTTGATGGAAATTTAACGTTATATCCTTGAGTGTACCTATAGGGAAAGGTTAGCATTGATTAATGCTAACCTTTCCCTATAGGTACAACGATTTAGGTAGCTGTACTTACTGTCCCATCTCATAAATCCAAGTTCGCCGGGTCAACTAATTTATAATATTTCTATCTATCTATAACATCACGCCAGATCCCGTGCGGGGTAGGCAGAGAGTACAGAGTTCCAACAGGTTCTTTCCTTACATACCTCTCTGGCTTGGCTTTATAATATTTATTTTCTTAAAAGCGTTCGTAAGTCGTTATTTGTAGTAGATCGTTCAATTTTGGTGCTTGCTGGAAACATCCAGTTTCAGCCATAACTTCGGCACATTTTAGCCGAAGGTGGCCGAAGCTACTGTCAGACACTACAAATTAGGTATGATTCATCTAAGTACTTATGAGCACAAGATGAGCATGAAATGCCATGGTTCACATGTTTAAATTACATTGTTATCTATGGGCGAGCAATTTAACATGATTGCCTTAACAAATGAAATATCGTAAGATTGTACTCCCACAGTATTCAATGCACAAATCATATATATAAAAAAAGAATCTTTAAATAAATCAGTCTAATATTATTTTTTGTCAAGGATTTGATACATACAGATTGGCTGCCTCGTTGGTCTAGTGGCCAAGCGCATCGCTTGGTGATCACGAGGTCCTGGGTTGAAATCTTAGGTCGGACAAAATAAGTTTTCTTAACAAAACTTCCCAGTATGATTACGGAGTCTGGAATTGTGCCAATATATGGCAATAGGCTCGCCCCCTATTACATGGGACCTGAAATCGTCGGCGAAAAGTGGGTCTATTCAGTACACCTCTGCTCCCACCCCTGCTTGGGGAATATAGGCGTGATATGTGTTTATTTTGTTTTTATTATGTTCTATTTGCCATAAATACCTTTTATTGTGTTTGTATGTGTAAATGATTTATGCTGCAGGCCTAAGGGTCTTTACAGCTTCATTGAGCAAGAGTGTGAGCATGCAACAACTACTTTCCAGCAAGAAGGGCAAGGGGTAACAAGTTCAAGGGCGCCTCAAGGTGATACAGCCTCGGGTTGGGCTGTTGCTTTGGGGTAGGGCATATACTAGGTGTCCTGCTCTGCACCGGCCTGTGGGCAAGGGATTCTTCGACCTCGCTGACGCGATCATTGCCTGGTCCTGAAAGCCATAAAGATAATGCTATGTTTGTATTAACTGTTTTGTCTGTTCAGTACTAATTTTGCAATTTATTTATTTTATTTATTTAGGATAAAGACACACCATCGACAGAATCACAGATATCACAGTATAAATATTGTAACAGTTTAGGACAGTGTGAACTGTCATTACAGGAGTGTACAGCTTTTACAGAAAAGAATACAAGATTATTATAGGAACATGCAATCTATTGATAAGAATATTTGAATACAAAAAAAAAAATAAACATGAAAAAGTCAAGATTATGGAGATTAGAGATATTATATAATAAAATTGTAATAGATGGTATTTAATCATTTTATTATTATGTCATTTTTATTATTATGTCATTTTTATTATATAATTCTAGTCGCAATCAATTTAGAATAGGAGAATAATGGAAATTAAAATAAGATTACAATTAATTTTTATATATTGCAGTTCTCCAATCAGTTTATATTATTTTTATCACTATATGGCGTGCAGGGCGGGGCCGTGAGCATAAACTAGTTTTACAAGAATATGAACCTAAAGGTTATTTGACTCATAGCAATTTCCTAAATTGTTGTTGTGTATTGTCTGGATTTTTTTTTATCAATGGCGGGGAATTCCCCGATTTTATATTTAGCTCGGAATGGATCGTCATAATACATGATGACAACAATAAAAATAATGGAAGCATAATTATGCAGATGGTTGTTGTCATCTAAGCCCTTGATTTTTTTATTTATTATGTACCAGAATATGATCTTTATGAGTGATACTTTCCGTTGGTGAAAAAAAAAAAAAATTAAAAAAAATCCGTCACGCCTATATTCCCCAAGCGGGGGTGGCAAAGGTGTACTGAGTACACCCACGTTTCGCCGACGATGTTAGGTCCCAAATAATAGGGGGCGAGCCTATTGCCATATACCGGGCACATTTCCAGACTCCGGACTCGTACTGGGAAGTTTTCGTTAGAAAAACTACACTTGTCCGACCTATGATTTGAACCCAGGACTTCGTGATCACAAAGCGATGCGCTTTGCCACTAGACCAACGAGGCAGTATAAAATAAAGATGTTATTTCCTTTTTAAATCATCATTTTTTATCATTATCATCAATCGGCCTGCATCTACCCATTGCTAAGGGTAAGTCTCTCGTCTATCACGCCATTTGTTCCGGCCATGAGCTATTCCACAATTTGCACCTTCTCAATTTCAATACTCCATCTGTCTAAGAGTCTGCCTTTGGGTCTTCATCCTATTCTTGGCCATCACTATGTCACCTTTGTCCACCTGCCGTCATCCCGCCTCATCAGGTATTATCCTACTCATCTCTTTCACATTTCTCATAATGCGAAAGATTAGATGCTTCTGACTCTCTCGCGTCTTAATGGGTTAAGAATAAATTTGGCAGAAGGGTTGATCATAATATAAAGCGTCACTATCACTACATATTATAAATCGAAATCCCCCCGCCGCGTCTGTCTGTTTGTCTGTCTGAATGCAATAAAATTAACTACCAAACGGATTTTCATACGGTTTTTACCAATGGGCGAAGTGATTCAAGAAGGTTTATGCCCGTGCGAAACCTGGATGGGTCGCCAGTAAGGATATAATTATAAGCTGAAATAGCACAGTATAAATTTGGACATACCATATCATAGCTTCAAGCCGGGCATTAACTGCAAAAAGGGTAATGAGCGAGACTTAATCGAGCGTAACAGATTATTTAATTATTTTTCTTCCACAGCGAAGGAGCGGAGCGAGTATGTTTGGGGGCATCCATTAATTACATGAGCTCAAAATGGGAGGGGAGGGGTCCAGTAAAATCTCATCAAATCTCATTTAAACTCGGGGTTCAGGTCAATTGAAAATCTAACGTTAACTTGTCAAAGGCATAAATTTATTAAAAGCATAATGAAAAAAAATTATTTGGCTTTTGCTTAGAGTATCGCTAAAAAAATCATATGGCTATTAAAAACATTTAATTCGAAAATTTAGTCTTAACAACTAGAGCTTAAAACCCACGAAAGGGGGACGGAGGGATCCCACCAAATCTCACAAAATATCACCAAGGGGGATGAAGGGGTCCAAATTAGAACAAAAACAGCTCACGAAATTAATGGATGGCCCCTTTTTAACTAGTTTTACTCGCTCCGCAATTTCCGCTTAACTCTTTCTTGGTGAAGGCACATTATGAAATTTACTGTTGCGAGTTAAACAGACTCCTTATGCAGTCTGTTCCTCCCGCAGTGTAAACCCGCCTTCAAGGTTGTTGATTACGAATATGACATCCATTTTAAAATCTAAAATGGCGGACACGTGCATTTTAATGTATACAATTGAGTCATAGAAAAGTCTAAACATTGTGACCTAAGAGTAACTTAGGAATACTATTCTTAATACACGAATATATCACGCGATAGATAGAACACGTTTTGTTATCCATTTATTACTCAAGTACTTACTGTAAATAGTATTTTTTTTTGACGGACGATTTAGCGCAGTCGTTAAGAGCTTAAGCCGATCCGCTCACTGTGTCTAATAGACGGGGGTTCGATTCCCGCACGGGACATCTTTGTTCCGGTTTGTAAACAGACCCACGACACAGGAATAAATCTTAGTGAGGGGCTACGTATAAAAAAAATAATCGTCAATTTTTCATATACAATATCTCACTTTCAGAGCAGTAGTAACTTATCTCAAAAAATCAAGTTTTTATTAAACTAATCGCGTTCTTTAAGAACCGAGCGGCGCGAGTAGAGGGAGAGAAAGTAAAAGAGACCGAAGTATCGTATTTCTTAATTCTACCATAAAAACGCCGCTGTTTTAATATTCGCCAGATAGAGCGTACCTTTTAATGGCCCTCTATGACGGTAACTCGATTTCTTACATTTTTGAGTTAAGTCTTTACCGTTCTAAAGGTGCGATATGTCAAAATTCTACTAGTAGTAGGCAAATCTATCGTCGATATTAAAAACAGCCGTATTATTAATGAATAGGAAGGAAATAGTAGCTCGCAATGAACACACAATTCGCTAGCTGAGTGCAATAATTATACTACTAAAAAAAGAAAGAATTTAATTTTAAATTAGAGTAATTGACATTTCAGCATCATCACGCCAGATCATTCGCGGGGTAGGCAGACAGTACAGAGTTCCAACAGGTTCTTATATACCTCTCTGGCGTCCTTCAGTCATAGTTCGTTTCATACACGCTCGGTGGTTAGGGGCACTCTTGACTTGCCCATCAGATAAGACACGGTCTATTTGGTCATGGTAAGATAATCTAGGTCTTCCCCGGTACCTACGTCCTTCCAACCTTCGCTATATTCCGACATTTTTAACCACCATAGCATACCCTTTCTTATCTTTAATGCTTCATATCTACATTTGCTTTCTTATTACGCTGATGCGAATCTGGTCGGTCAGATTGATTCCGCAAATCTTCCGCAGGGCTCGCATTTCGACCGCATTTATCCTACTTTACATACCCAACACTAGCGTTGGGACAAGCGTTTCGTTATGTATGGCCAGCTGCGCCTTTTGACTTAAATGCCGTCTCCCAAATAGCTTTCCCATCGCCCCATTCACTCAATTTCCCGCATTCTTCTTTCTATGTCAGCGGCATTTTATCCATTCTTACCAAAAAAGCATCTAATGAAATGCATGTATGTGCGGTATTATTAACTAGACAACAGTTAGTAAGTTGATGCATTGTTTGTTGCAGCGTGACACAGAGCTACATGGCAATGGTTTCCGAAGCGAAGGTGAACGGTGGTGAGATGGAGGCAACTGCGGAGCTGCCGCCAGCGTTGGCTGAGAAGCCGGCGGGCCTGCCGCCCGGCAAGTACGCGCTCGTCGGCTGGGACATGGACACTACTGGACGCAGGCTGATTGACGAGGTATTTACTTCATTCTCAACGTATTTTTAATTCTCACACTAGGGATTACATTGAATTTACATACACAAATAGCCAAACCGAAAGAGATATTTGTGAGCCTCATTAAGATTTTTCCGTCGTCCGACGAATCCGCTGCTATTCGATCCAGAGGCCAGAGTGGTTTAAGCTCTTACCACTGGACTGACTCAAGGATTCTATGGTTAGTACGTCGCAAGTTTTCAGAGGGTAGCACCTTCTGAGAGCTGTCGAGAAGTACCTTCTGAGAGCTGTCGAGAAGCAGTGTAGAGCGCGCGTCTGTGTGCAAGAATTTTAGTACTTTATTAAGTACTAAAGATGTTCAACTTTTTACATATGTTATTTGTGGATCTATCTTATAGAGCGACAAGGATATTTTGGCCCATTGATGATGTTGATAGAGGGGGCGTTGGTGTGAAATGAGGGCTATAGTTAGTAAAATTTTCCTACCTCCACAAAGATATTTCAACAGGTGGGTCCGGCACGGTTATTACTTAAAATAAAATAAAAACGAGCGCGCCTAACAGTAGTCGTATATGATGTGTAACATCTGACATGTTATCCTACTATGAAATTGTGATTGTCAAATCAAATAGCGCGCGTTTCCCCGGTTCCACCGCGTGCGCTCATTGGTCAAATCAAATAGCGCGCGCTTCCCCGGTTCCACCGCGCGTCTTTCCTGTAACACATTTCCGTCCCTTTTCCAAAATCACTCCCACAAAAAGTATCCAGCAAGCGAGAGAAAAGATGTTACACATCAAAAACTTTGGTAAATTTCATAGGAAATGGCAACTCTGCGACTGTCATGAAGTGGCGTTTCACTAGATGACATCATTAGTTCCGATTTTGTCCGCGGGCCAAAAGATCCTTGTACGACTGTACGCGTGTATTGTTGCAGATCTGCCAGATCGCGGCGTACACGCCGAAGCAGTCGTACTCGCAGTACATAATGCCGTACGGGGACCTGAACCCGGGCGCGCGCCGCCGGCACAATGTTCGCGTCGTCACAGTCGGCAGATACCGCATGCTCAAGGACACTAATACTCATAAGGTAAGATGAATACAGACCCGTTGATCACATTAAGGGGTATATGCAAAAAAACCTGATTTTGTTCTCCATGCACTTAAAGAAGTATATGGATTTTTTTTTGTTAACCTGTTTTGTCTCACTGTTAGGCAAAGGTCTGCCCTATAATCTTCCACGTGGATCTGTGGTTGGCCATCACTGGCCAATCTTTATGAAAAGTATCTAGATCATCGCGCCAACGTATAGGCCTGCCCCGACGTCGATGTCCATCCGCAGGCACCCATCGAGTGACCATTCTAGCCCAAGTATATGGATTAGTGACTTCATATTTCGAAATATGATTTTTGACTATATTTTAGAATCTGATAAAACGATTTTCTCGATAGGAAAAATCTTCTGATTCCGACGCGAAATGCTGAAGAACTAATACAAAGAAAATATGTACTTAAAGACATATCAGATAATGGTAACAAAGTTCTTGTAAAGCAGTTTTTTATTGTATAATGTAGTTTTTTTTTAAAAATGATAAAATTCGTTTTTGGACATACGTCGTTTATTTCCGAGCGTACGCTCAATATATCTATCTATATCATCACGCCAGATCGCTTGCGGGGTAGGCAGAAAGTACAGAGTTCCAACAGGTTCTTTCCTTACATACGTCTCTGGCTTCCTACACTCTCATAGTTCGTCTCATACACGCTCGCTGGTTACAGAGACTCGTGATTTGTCCTTCAGATAAGACTCAGTCTATTTGGTCATGGTAAGTTAGTCTAGGTCTTTTCCGGTACCTACATCAATCCACTTTCGCATTGCATATCTGTTTTGTCATTCTTTCATCTGGCATTCTTTCTATATGCCCGAAACAACGGAGCACACCCTTTCTCATCTGTACACCGATACTATCTTTCATACCTACTCGCTTTCTTATTACGCTGTTGCGAATACAGCATCACCCCGCACATTTTCCACAAAGCTCGCAATGACTAGTTAATATGGGACATGTCATAGCGTGTGCAACAAATTTTATTGTAAGTTCATAAAAAGGATAAAATTGACACCCTTGACTCCAAAGCATTGTAATTTGAGCTATATCTATCATGATCACCATCCCTCTCCCAAAGATAGCTTTGCAACGATGACCAGGAGGATACCACTCCAGGGGGAAAACTATTTCACTCTTTACTGTGGTAAACAAGCAGCTGTAAACAGCATATATTCACGTCTCTTTATTACAGCAAAGTAAAATTATAATAGTTTGGTTAAAGAGATACACAGCCTGGTCTAGGTCTGGTAATTCATCTACACATTAACAGACTGCCTCGTTGGTGTAGTGCCGAATGTGCTTTGCGAGGTCCTGGGCTTAGATCCTAAGTCGGACGAATATAGTTTTTCTATCGAAAAGCTGCCAGTATAATAATAATTATAATTGTTTACTTTCTGAATTAAGATACATATTTCCTAAATTATTAAGTACCAAAAAACGTTACAATACCTTAAAAAGTTTTTACCAGGGGTTCCCAAACTAGGCACAGCCTGTATCTTGGGATACCGATTACAATTAAAAGAAATAAGATTTAAAAAATAAACGTAATAAAAGAGGACGGAAACATTAAAAATATAAGAAAAATAAAAGAAAAATGTTGAAAAAACACAGCTCAGTATTAGCTACCCACCACGAGTAAACATAAATTACCATAATAATATAACATGTCTATTATAAAAATAACAATTCACACAATAACAACTTACACAGGGAAAATAAATAAAACTTTTATAGACTATTAAAAATATAAAAACAAAACAGCTTCAGTGCCCTCGTAATCAAGACTTTTCAACCAGTTTGTGACTTTGACCTTTGCTTGAGATGAGGAAGAATTTTTAAAATCGCAGAGAGTTAGAGCTTTGTTATAAATTAAAGGTAGACATAAAACTGGAATCCTTTAGCGAAAGTAGATTTAACTGTCGGCAGTTTTAGCTGAAAAACTCTTTTCTGTAACAGAGTGTCGTAGGCCGGTGAGCTGCAGGTAGTTTTATGGGTAGTCATACATGCTTTAAGAATGAAAAGTTGGCGTACTCTGAGGACATCTACTTCTTCGTAAAGCGAATTAGTGGAGTACCTGAACGGTTTCTGAAGCATAACTTTCAGAACAGCACGTTGAGCCCTTTCGAGATTTAGCATAAAAGATTTAGCAGCAGCTCCCCAGACTCCAATGCAATAGGAAAGAAGGGACTGGCAGACAGCATAATAAACAAGTTTGCGAACATGCATACTGGCGGAGTTGCGCAAAATTTTCATAATACCGATCACTTTCCGTATTCTAGTCGATAGGTTAGATATATGAGACTCAAAATTCAAGCGTTCATCTAAAATGAGACCAAGATATTTAAGTTCCTTCGTCCGTTGTATCGAGTCACATGTACATGTGAGGTCAGAAGAAAGACTATGATTACTGGTATGAATTTTGATGTCTGGCATAGGTGGAGGTTGACTTCTGGCTGTCTTATGAAAACAAATATACTTTGTATTCCCAGTATTTAGTGTCAGGAGATTATTTTGAAGCCATTTGGAAACCAAAAGTAAGCCTATTTCAGTAACGTTACGGACACATTCCCAGTTTGGACCATAAAACAAACGAGCACTGTCATCTGCGTAGCACACAATTTCTGCTGATTCTAAATTTAGTTCATGGATGTCATTCATATACAAAATAAACAACAATGGCCCCAGTGTGCTGCCCTGTGGCACTCCATAAGTGGTGGGTAGCGTCGCACTCATTAGAGAATCTACTTTTACAAGTTGTTGCCTGTTAGTAAGGTAGCTGCAGAAGCAGTCCAAGGCAGTGCCACGAATTCCCATTTCCTCCCTTTTCCGTAACAGAATGGAAACCGAAACCGTGTCAAAGGCCTTAGCCTTCAGTATCAGGCCGGAGTCTGAAATTGTGCCCGGTATAAGGCAATAACATGGGACCGGACTGCGAAAAGTGGGTGTACGCAGTACACTTCTGCCACTGCCGCTTGGAGAATATAGGCGGTGTTTATTCTTTTATCAACAGCTTTTTGGGTTTTGGGTTAGCTATACTCGTCTTAAACTTCCAAAGGGGCAGGCCCATAGTAACATTTGACCAACAGTGCCTTTTAAATAATGTATTGGTGACAACATCAAAACCAATAAAAACCTTATTCGATAAACTCTTCATTGCCATACAGATATTGAAAACAAAGTCGGAGGTTTCGGCGCTGTCAGACTTCCTGGACTGGTTGGAGAAGGAGAAAGGAGATGGCAGCGTCATCCTTATCTACCACGAGCCTCGCCGCCTCAGCCCTACCATGTTGCTCGAAGCGCTCACCAGGTAAGCTCTACAAATAGCATAGTTTCTATTGCCGTGACCGGAGTTGAGTGTGTGTGGATGGAGGAATCGATTAGGAAAAAGTTTTTTGAAGAAATAGCAAAAAACTCCTCCAACTCCAACCTCAGTTGGTCCAATAGATGTTTGATCTCGAATATTGACCAAACGATTTCCTTATGCACACCCGTATGTGCATAACATTCAAGCTATATAGTCTTTCAACACGTCAATTTTTCCAGGTACAAGCTCCTCGACCGCTTCAAGTCCATAGTGGCCGGGTTTGCGGACAGCTACGCGCTCGCGGCGGAGAAGTGCAAGGCGACGGTCAAGTCTGTGTCCCTGCGAGTACTGGCGCGAGTGCTACTGGACGCAGACTCGCTAGCCGTGGACAGCGCACTCGACCGCGCCACTGCCACCTACAGGATCGTGGAGCATCTCGCGCAGGGTCAGTTGCGACTGGTAACCACAGCTACTAGACTAAGTACTGGCGCGAGTGCTACTGGACGCGGACTCACATATGGACCAGAAGGGCCTTCTTTACCTGGTGAAAGTCCTTCGTAGGAGACTCGCGAGCTTCGGGGCGAAGCCTGCGGGTATGTCGGACTACCAGTGTGGCCGGCATCGAGACCCAAGTCTACCCTTTTTATTTCTAGCCCGTGATATCCCAGCTACATGGCCAAAAACTATTTTAACTTTATCTTTAAAACAAGCTAAACTACGTATATCCACATACACCATGCATCTTCTGACTGACGAGTAAGATTATAACAGCTTTGTGTAAGAGAATTTGGTATGCGCCCAGGTCGTTGTCGAACTGCTAATAAGGCCAAATTTCTCGGCGTGTTTTTGCTGAGTCCAATCTTTTGATCTACACTTAGACAAAGAGTTTAACCTCGAATGGATGGCTATGTCCAGAAAGCTTGAGTGGCACCGCCCATTGAATCGAGAAGTCACAGATCCGACTCCCACACGAGATAAATCTTTGTGTGGCCTCCCAAGTATTTGTTTCTGTCTGGATGTAACATTCATGTTTGTAAACGCACCCACGACACAGGATTAATTAATAGTGTGTGGTTTTTAAAGCAAACTGCGAATTTTGTTGCGAAAATGGTTGACAGTGGATGTTAAAATTACATTGGTCGTACGTCATATTCTACCTTTAGGCATACAAATATCATTATTCATAATCCACAAACTTAAAATTACCTTAAACTTACTTTAAAGATGAAAGAAGGAAAAGTTATTTGTGATTTCTGACCTTTTTAGTACGCCAACTTCAGTGGCTCAATAGATGTTTTTGATCCTTATAAGAAACAAGATCCATTGGCATTAAAAAGAGTTTTGTTGTATACTCAGGCGAGCAGCAGGAAGTGGGTGCGGGTGGGGAAGGCGCGGCTGCCAGTGCCGATATGGTAGCGACTGCACGTGCCTGGGCGCGGCCCGTACAGACCGAGCTGGAGGCACTCGCCAGCCTCAAGAAACTGCTGGAAAGGTGAGCTGGTTGTCAATATACTATACTATTAAGCTAAGAGTTCTCGTAACCGGCGAGCGTGTATGAGACGAACTATGAGAGTGGAGGAAGCCTGAGGTCTGTAAGAAAAGAACCTGTTGGAACTCTCTGTATACTCTGCAATGGGTCTGACTTCCTCCACTCTTGTAGCTCAGCTCGTACACTCATTACAATATTCTGAACTAATATTAAAGAGGAAAGTTTGTAACTAATAAACTAAAAGTATTACATTTAAAAAATACTTGATAGAAATCATCAATCTCACCGATTGTAAGCTCCATTATTACCAAGTAACACAGGCTAGATTTTATTCTCAAAAAATTAGAGATCCATACGCGAAAATTGCATTAATTTAACCCAAGGTATCAAAGATTTGCTTATAAAAGTCATTATTTGGCATGTGCTGCGAAAACTAGTAGTTATGCATAAAATAATGTACCACAAAAAAGTCAGCGAAACTATATGTCTATTAAGTCATAGTAAGGTTAAGCAGCGTTCGACTCGGTCGGCCTGAGATACGTGACGGTTTGTGGCATTTGCATATTCGAGCGTCTCCGTGCTTCGGAAGGCACGCTAAGCCGTTGGTCCCGGTTACCACTTAATGTGGTAGTCGTTGAGCCGAGTTGGAAGCCTTAAAGGCGGCTTGATAAGTTCCAGCAGCAGGTGGCCACAAACCTGCCTCCACCAATCCGCAATGGGTCCGCGTGGTGGAGTATGACCTAATCTCTCTCACCTCGATTTGTGAGAGAAGGCCTTTGCTCAGCAGAGGGCAGTATAATATTATAAGTCATAGTAACAACTATTTTTCAAACTAGTCAATCAAAACATGGGTAAAATCGAAAGATGATGACATTCGTATTACGATACCTATTAAATACGGACATTCGTATAACGATACCTATTAAGTACGGACGGACAATGACGGACGATTTAGTGCAGTGGTTAAGAGCTCAACCCGGTCCGCCCAATGTGTCTAATAGTCGCGGGTTCGATTCCCACACGGGACAAAGCTTTGTGTGATCCACAATTATTTGTACCATGTTTGTAAACGCACCCACAACACAGGAATAAATCCTAGTGCGGGGGCTACGTTTGTAAAAAAAAAATAGTTTCGCAATCAATATCAATTATGTACATGTAAATTCCTCTTAAAATGATTGGAATCGAACCTTTCGTTTAGAAGTTGTAATTTAGATTTCGAATATGTAACATTGTGCTTGCATGCTTTCTTACTACGCTGTTGTGAATATGGTCGGTCAGCTTCACTCCGCATATCTTCCGCAGAGCTCGCATTTCCACTTTCATTCTTCTTACATACCCAGCTCTCGCTACCATATAACAGCGTAGGGACAAGAACTCCGTTATGTATGGCCGGCTGCGCCTTCTGGCTTGAGTGCCGGCTCCCAAGTAGCTTTCCCATTGCACCATTCACCCTGTTCCCTGCACTCACTCTTCTCTCTGTCAGCGGTGTATTTCCCATCCTTACTGAAGGCGCATCCAAGATATACAAACTCATTGACTTGGTCCAGCACATCGTTACCGTTGTGTAAATAACAAGTAGCATGGGCTTGTGACGCAGACAGAACACGTTCCGGCCGGTGTTCGCGCCGCTTCTGCGTTCGGCTCGGCCGGAGCGCAAGCGCGTGACGCAGCTGCGGCGCCTGCTGGCGGACGCCGGCCTGCTCTACGACCAGCTGCAGGACGCCTGGCAGGACCAGAAGCTCGAAGGTAACCTCGCACGGAATACAGCGGGTGCTGCTTGTGGAGACTGCTCCACCCAGGATCCTCTAGCTTTTCGTTATAACATTTAAAAATAGTCTTATATCTCAGTCGTAAGGCATCGCACTGGAGCTGGATCGCATTAATGATTTTGTATAATATAAAAATGTATGTATCTGTACAAAAAATGGTGAAAAAATATGAATGGAGAATTAACAGAAACTAAAAAGACAAGCCTGCTGAGTTTCTCGCCGGATTTTCTCTGTGGAGGCCGTTTTCCGATCCGGTGGTAGATTGTAGGTGCTGTAAACACCCCCGCAGGGTTTATGCAAAATAAACGGTTTGAGATTGAAATATGGGTGCCCGCCGGCGAGACACTTAGTATACGCCCTCCCCCATAGCGACTGCCCACGCCGAGGCCGTGGTACGGCCTTTAGGCCCTCTAAATCTAGTTGCCCCCCTTGCCCTTCCGGCTCTAGCGTAGTTGTTACACGCTAGCCCTTTTGTCCGGTGAAGCTGTAGAGGCCCCGTGGCCAACAGCGTAGATCATTCACAAACACACACACACACACACACACACACACACCAAATATGGGCAACATGTAATCAGATTAATGAATTTCATTTGTAATATTCAATCATGATTCAAGATTAAAAGTGTAATTGTAATCGTTAATCAATAATACACCGTCACGGCTATATAACCCAAGCCGGAGTGGTTAATTGTTAATCGGATTACATTTTTGCCCATCTCTGCCTCACACACAAAAATTTGCTCCTTTACAGTTCTACACCTCGATAAGTAAAAACATAACCCTTATAGGATCACTTTGTTGTCTATCTGAAGTTTTAGGCCCTGTTTCTCAGGAACGAACAGAGGTATTAAGTTGATAATCCTTGATAGGCTCTGAACTGAAATCTATCAAGGACGAAATACAGGGCGTGAAAGACTCAATAATGTTTATTAGCAAAGAGTATGACGACATTAAGAAGGAGCTAAAGGTATCATCGGATGCGGTCAAAGAACTCGAGAAGGAGAATGAGAGACTGGAAAGTACAATCAATACCTTAACTACTAGAATGAACCAAATTGAACAGCATACTCGTGGCAGCAATGTTGAGATACAGTGCGTGCCAGAATACAAAACTGAAAATTTAATTACACTAACTCAACAATTGGGCTCAGTTATAGGATGCAGGATAACCGATGAGCAAATCCTTCACTGTACTAGGACACCCAAATTAAACCGCGAGTCCAACCGCCCAAGATCAATTGTAGTTCAGTTTTGCTCACCTAGAACTAGAGACACTTTCTTGGCAGCTGCAATAACCTACAACAGGGCTCATTGCAATGACAAGCTAAATTCTTCTCACCTTGGGATAGCTGGAGAGAAAAAACCGGTATTTATCATGGAGCACCTTTCCCCAACAAATAGAGCTATCCATGCAGCAGCCCGAATTAAAGCGAAAGAGGTTGGATACAAGTTTGTTTGGGTGAGAAGCGGTCGGATCCTGATGAGAAAGGACGTGTCGTCGGAGTATATAGTTGTTAGAGATATTGCATCATTGAATAAGTTAAAGTAGACCCCCTAACTACTCATGATTCTCTAGACTTAAAATTGTCAAAATTCTCAACACTAAATATATTTTACCAGAATGTTAGAGGCTTACGCACCAAAACACATAATTTAATTTGCTCTGTATTGAATTGTAACTACGATATCATAATTTTAGTAGAAACTTGGCTTAATAGTACTGTATATAGCAAAGAACTATTCGATGACAGGTACTTAGTCTATAGAAGGGATCGAGAGAACTCAGGGTTTCATAGTGACAAGGATGGCGGAGGGGTATTAGTTGCTGTGTTAAAAAGTTTAAACGCTACAAGATTAACAGTAAGAGAAAGCAACTGTGAAGACCTATGGGTATCTATTGATATATCGCCCCGGAGCTCAGCTCAACCTTGTAGTCTTGAAATTTGTACAATTTATCTTCCGCCGCCCGTGTCACGACGTATGCTTGAGCACTTTCTGGATGGATGTAATGAAGTTTTAGATAATTCTAATGCTTATACTTGCATTGTGGGAGATTTCAACATGGGTCACGTGAACTGGTCGGAGATGAGCAATTCTAATTTTGCACAGAAACATTCCACGCTTGGTGAGATACTTGCGGACTTCGTTTCGGTTAATGGTCTACACCAATGTAACACCATCACAAATAAAAATGGAAAGATGCTTGACATTGTGCTGGTGGATGTTCCGGGTTGCACTGTTTGTGAAGCGGAACCATTAAGTCCCATTGATAACTTTCACCCTCCCCTAAACATACAAATATCCTTGTTAAATAAAATTAAGCAACTTGAACCTAATAGCGACTGCAAAAAAACAAACTTTTATAAAGCAGATTACGGACAAATAAATGAGTACCTAAAGAGTCAGAATTGGAGTGAATTGTTTCGCGATTGTAGAGACGTCGATGACATGGTAAACATGTTTTACAACGTTTTGGAGACGACCATCGACACGTATGTACCAATGAGTCGAAAAACAAATAGAAAAACTCCAGCCTGGTTTAGTAAAGATTTAGTTAGAATGTTAAGAGAAAAGAACAGAATTAGGAAAAAAATTAAAAAATATCATAACCCATTAGATTCTGTGTCTCTGCGTTTAATTAATAAACGATGTGACGAACAGATAAAAACGTGTTATAAAATACATATAGAATATACTGAAAAAGCGATAACTGTTAACCCAAAATATTTCTGGACGTATGTAAAGGGCAAACGCGGCGGGGAGAGTAGCTACCCAGCAATAATCTCGGATGGGACCACATCCGCGTCTGAAGGCACAGAGATATGTAATCTCTTTGCTTCAACATTCTCCAAGGCCTATATTAAGGACACGGAGGTTCTGGATTGCAGCATTACACACTCTAATTCAATAAATGACAACATATCCACTTTGGCACTGAGCCGGGACGTCGTCTTAAGGAAACTGAAAAACCTCGACGTATCAAAGGGTGCAGGTCCTGACAGTATTCCCACAATATTCATTGCAAGGTGTGCAACAAGCTTAGCCACCCCCTTAACAATAATATATAACAAATCTATTACTTCAGGGTGTTTCCCGAATAAATGGAAATTAGCTAAAGTAATTCCGATCTTTAAAAATGGTGATAGGGAGGTGGTGAGCAACTACAGACCTATATCGATTCTGTCTATATTTGGAAAAATCTTGGAATCATTGCTATGCCCGTATATACAGCGTCATTTTGGAAGGATATTAAGTGAGCAACAGCATGGCTTTATAAAATCCCGGTCAACATGTACAAACCTTACATTATACACAGAGACCGTGACACAGTTCATGGATAAAGGCACACAAGTAGACGCTATATATACGGACTTCAGTAAAGCATTTGACAGCGTGTCCCATAAAATACTACTCCAAAAGCTTTCCATGTACGGTGTTTCTGGTGACCTGCTTGAATGGATGCAATCCTACTTACGCCAGAGAGAGTTTTATGTAGTCGTCAATGGGTTTCATTCAACCTGTCGCAGCGTTGAATCAGGCGTCCCTCAAGGTTCGCATTTAGGTCCTGTTCTATTTAGCATCTTTATCAACGATGTCATTACATGTTTTCACCATTCTACCCCCTTCTTGTTTGCTGATGACATTAAACTAGTAAGAGCAGTTACTTCTCAGCAGGATGCTGTTCTCATGCAGGAAGATATAGATAGACTTTCTAAGTGGTGCAAACGAAACAATATCTTGTTGAACTGTGACAAGTGTCGACATATCAAGTTCAGCAGGAAATTACAAAATATAAATACAGCCTACAGTATAAATGGAACCTCACTGACGGAAGTAAACGGTATCAGGGATCTAGGGGTGTTTCTAGATAGCAAATTATCTTTTGTGCCACATGTTGACAGCATTATTAAAAAAGCCCTTCGAATGTTGGGGTTCGTAATTCGCAACGGCAAAATGTTCCATAACTCACGCACCAAAATATGTTTGTACAATAGCTTAGTACGAAGTATCTTGGAGTACTGTAGCGTGGTCTGGAGGCCTCATTATGCAACACATTCATTGCGTATAGAGCGGGTGCAAAAGAGGTTTTTAAATCACTTGGCCTATTCAAATACCAAGGGGAAAAAAACTAAATGGTCGTATACAGATAAGCTATCACATTATAAAATGAAAACTTTAGAGAAACGCAGAGATATTCTAGATCTTAAGTTTTTTCACAAGCTGTTTAGGAATAAAATTGACTCCCCTCAGCTTCTTAGTAAGTTTTGTTTCAGAGTACCGCGAAATTCTCCCCGTAAACCTATAACCCCATTAGTACCACCTCTTCGGCGAACGAACTTTGGTGCAAACTCTCCAGTACCACGTCTATGCAAACTTATAAATAGCCGAAGCGATCGCTGTGATATCCACGCAGATAGTCTGGCAGCTTTCACCCGCGCTTTCTGTTCACCATAGACAACAAAAACAAAATTACACCACCCATTGTTGGGGTCTCCCCTGTGCTCTCTGTAATGTCAAAAACTCTAAGTCTAAGTCTTGTGTTGTTTTCATTTGCTTAAACTATTATTATTGTTTATTATATTACAATACGCTGGTTGAGTGAAACATTGTCTTCTCCCAACGATTAAAGTACCTATTACATGTTGTGTGTACCTATAATTGGTTGTGCAGCATTGTTCGATAATGGATTTGTATGAAAAACTTGTAACACGGTTTACTGTAATAACTGTTGGTATACCTAAATAAATAAATAAATAAATAATTATGTTACTGAGAGTCCTACTCACATTTGTCTGATTGTAGTCTTTTGACATGGGTACGGTGACGTTTCATCTAATCGAATTTACGCATTTTTTATTGTGGAATACTTAAAATAGGGAATCTAGAAAATAAAAAAAAAAATATAAACAGCCAAAAATCAATTTTTATTTGCATTTAAAACGTATATTACTTATAAATTTGCGTAATTACTTAATAACTTAAAAGTTCATATAACTAAATTTTTAATTATGTAAATTGGAACGATTTGCGTTTTAGGGACTGACAAAAAAATTAGGTTGAATTTCTTTATGAATTTGTATCCGATTAAAATACATGGCGTGCTCAAAGTCAAGAAATTAGTAAAAAATTCGAGGATGCGCCATCTTGACACATTGAAATATTTTTATAGATGTTTTAAATAATAATTCACGTGCACGACGAATTAGGTGATTTCAAAGACGGTGATTCAGACGAAGCGTTTGATTCGAAGATGAATAACGTAAATTTGTATTTTGTTTTCTTTTTGTTCCTAAATTATTGTTATTAAAATCGATTCATTCTCTATTACAAATTATCTCGATACGATTTTTAAATCTTTTCTATTTCATTCAATATTATCATCATTTCTAGAAATGTCAAATCCCAAACGTCAGCTTACCTGTCTCGTGAAAAAGACTATAGAAGGAGTTTTGGCGGGAAGTCGAAGAGTGATGTTGTCGAATTTGTTTTAATTTCAAAAACTTGTGTTATTCGACTAATAATGTGTAATGTTGGTGGAATATTAATCATTATGTGTTCTTATATGTGCATGAGTGAAGGTAACAAAGTGATAAAACGTGCCTTTTTGACTTCCCTCAAAACGGCCGTCTCAATTGGTATGTAAAGTATCCACCGCTTTACTATCCAGGGTGGGGTACTTCATTAATTTCATTATCATCGTTGTCATCAAATTCATTGGGGAGTCTAATTAATTTAAACAAACAAGATTATATATCTCACTGGACAGTGGCAAAATACACTTATAATTAGTGTGAAGCCATAACTTGAAGAAGACTATAGAAATCATTCCTTTGTCGTGAATGCGTTTACAAACATTCAGTTCCTATACACCAACACCCAGACCGCAAAAGGTTTGTGGGTAAGTTTGGGACATCTCGACATTCTCAAAGTCCCAAAAGTTCCCGAGACTTCGAGACTATTAAATTATCAAAATAGATTTTATGTTCTTTTGATTTTATTGTAGAAACTTCGGGTATTTGTATTTTTTAATTCCCGTTTCATATATTTCCCTTACGTGCTGTGGAGGTGCAGTTACTTGGGTTCAGCGTCTATTATTTGCATATCTAGCCATCGGGAATTACATTTTATAGGAAGCGATTTTGACAAGTGTGCCTCTAATTTCCACGTGAAAGTAGCAGGACAAGAGACATAAATTTAAAAAATAAAACCCTACACTTCAAAACACGCGATGTCCACAAATCCAAACCTTATATACTAAGGATATTATCGATTACTAGTTAAGCTGTTAGAGAACATTATGGCGACATGTAGCTATTTGAAATAATAAAGAAAGACTGACAAAACAGATATACAATGCGAAAGTGGAAGAATGCAAGTACCGGGGAAGACCTGGATTATCTTACCACAACCAAATAGATCTTGTCTTATTTGAAGGACAAGTCAAGAGTCTCCGTAACCGGCGAGGGTGTATGAGACGAACTATGTGAGAATGGAGGAACCCAGAGAGGTGTATAAGGAACGAACCTGTTGGGTCTCTGTACTCTCCTTACCTGATTCTATAAGGCGTGCTAAGTCCCGGGAAATATTTAAGCGGCATCTTAAAGCACATTTCCTGCAGACCTAACACCTTTAGCAAGTTCCCTTTTAATTTTAGTTTTTTACATTTGCTCGTATCTCTTTCGTTTCTCCTTTCCTTTATATTTATTTATTTCGTCATTCAGTTGCGTAATGTATAATAGGTTCTTTTTGTTTTATTTTACTTCTTTTTTATTTTTATGTTATTATATTCATTGTTGCACCTTACCCATTTCCATTTTTTTTTAACATCTCTGTCCTCTACCTAAAGGTTGCCTGGAAGAAATCGCTTTAAGCGATAAGGCCGCCTTACTGTACCAACATAACTATGTTCGATCTTGTTCCCTGTCATAATATTTTATGTGCAATAAAGTGTATTATTATTACTCTCTGCCTACCCCGCAAGGGATCTGGCATAATGATATAGATAGATAGAATGTTTTAAAAACGATCATGACTTCGGGGCTGGAGTGTAAGTGTGACATAATCAATCAAATAAAAATTTTCTCGTCTTGTGCCTAGGTCTGGAGAAACAACTGGCCGCGTTGACCGTATCCGCCAAAGAGGAAGACATAAAGGAACTGATTGAGATCTTCGATTGCCACTTTGACCCAGCCAAAGAGCCAAAAGGTCCAAAACCAAGATTACCCAGGACTAAAACTAGAGTGAGTCATTATTATTATAACATTACATTTTTTTTATGTGTACTATTGTGTGAACTAGAGAAATCGGTAAGGAAAGAACCTGTTGGAACTCTTTGCTCTGTGCCTACCAGGCGGGAGATCGGGAGTGATGGTATACGGACGATTTAGCGCAGTGGTTATGAGCTTAAGCCGCTCCGCCCACTGTGTCTAATAGTCGCGGGTTCGATTCCCGCATGTGACAAATCTTTGTGTGATCCACAATTATTTGTTCCGGTCTGGGTATTTGTGTATGTGAATTTTCATGTTTGTAAACGCACCCACGACAGGAATAAATCCTATTGTAGGGTTGTTTTTCAAAAAAAATAAAGTGCTACATACATATTGTGGCCTGTGAATGACATTGGGCGTTGGTTTACACACCGTTACGCCTATATTCCCCAGAGGGGGTGGCAGAGGTGTACTGATTACACCAACGTTTCGCCGACGATGTTAGGTCCCATGTAATAGGGGGCGAGACTATTGCCATATACCGGGCACAATTACAGTCTCCGGACTTATACTGGGTTCTACAGTTCTTTAGAAAAACTACATTTGTCCGACCTGGGATTTGAACCCAGGACCTCGTGATCACAAAGCGATGCGCTTTGCCACCAGACCAACGAGGCAGTTGGTCGTTGGTTTAAATTAGTTTTAAAATATATATCCTACATTCAGGGAAATATTTCATAGCAAACGGCATGAAGTGACATTTCTCTTGATGACAGCGTTAGTACCGAGTTTGGTGGCGGGCCAAAATACCCTTGTATGACTGCATTAACTATTGTGTGACTCGTGGCTTTTTTGCGTTTGGTGCGTTTGATGTATTTAGCATAATATCAGCCTATACTGCCCACTGCTGGGCAAAGGTCTTCTCTCACAAATAGAGGTGAGAGAGGTCATACTCCACCACCCGGACCCAGTGCGGGTGCGGTGATGGCAGGTTTGTGGCCACCTGCTGTTGGAACTTATCAAGCCGCCTTTAAGGCTTCCAACTCGGCTTAACGACTAGTAAGTAATAAAAACATAAAACCTATAAATAAAGTATTATGTTTTCATTACTAGGTTGATGGCAATTTAACGTTATAACCTTAAGTTATTCAATGTTAACACTGGTTCATGCAAATGTGTAACAGTTTTTGTTCAATTAAAATGATGTAAAAAAAAAATATTTTTTCCTTATTTACAGGCGACATCGTCGGCGGGTGAAACGGGCGAAGCGGAGGGTAGCACTAGCGAGTCTCAGAACAGCTCGCCACACAACTCGCCTAATAAGACTAGCAATGGTTAGTATTAACACTCGTCTCTTTTGCTTTTTGAGTCACCAGTGTCAATTAGGCATGTCGATTTAAAATCGATTCTTTCGAGACAAATAATCGAGATTTTTTAGATCGATTTGAAGCACTGAATCAATTCGGTGAATCAATTCTGAATGCCCTTGAATCGGATCAAGTCACATTTCAATAATAAAAAAAATGGTAATGGACAACATGGCTTATTATTCAAGTAGTGTAAATCAAGCATTAGAAATATCTAAAAGCACTTATATTGGTAAAAACTAGGTGCTAAACTAAACATTTCTTAGAGTCCGTTGTCTATTTGATAGTCACTAAATTCAACGCATCCAAAAATGGTAGGGGTAACAGAAGGATTCAAAAAAATATTTTCATTTTATCAGCACATTGATTAAAATCGACTTCGAATCGATTAATCGAGAATTAATCTATCGATGCTCAATTGAATCGGGAATCGATTTTAGTGCGTTCGATTCGAAACGATCCAAAGATCGTTTTTTTTAGAATGAAATGACATGCCTAGTGTCAATAATATTATAAATGCGAAAGTTTGTGAGGATGGTTGTTTGAATGTTTCATACTGTTTCACGCAAAAATTACTGAATGGATTTTGATAAAATTTTATATTGATATAACTTATACATCAGAATAACACATAGGTTATCACTAAATATTATAAAACAAAGTCCCCCTTCCGCAGCTGTTTGTCTGTCGGAACCCGATAAACTCAATAATTACCGAGCTGATTCTTATACGGTTTTCACCAATGGACGGGGTGATTCAAGAAGAAGGTTTATGTGTATTATTCATTCGGGTCGCAAGTAATTTAATAAGATTCTATACTATCACGCCAGATCCCTTGCGGGGTATCAATCAATCAGCCTATCGTAGTCCACTGCTGGACATAGGCCTCTCCTAACACGCGCCATTGCACACGGTCCTCCGCCTTCCGCATCCAGTCTGTCCCAGCGACCTTTTTGAGGTCGTCGGTCCATCTAGCTTGGGGCCGTCCTACCTTACGCTTACCAAGTCGCGGTCTCCACTCTAGGACACACTTGCTCCATCGGCCATCGGTTCTTCTGCAGATGTGACCAACCCATTGCCACTTTAGCTTACTGAGTCTGCGAGCTATGTCGGTAACTTTGGTTCTTTGTCGGATTCCCTCGTTACGAATTTTATCCTTCAAAGAGACGCCGAGCATAGCTCGTTCCATAGCTCGATGTGCGACTTTGAATTTGTAGACTAGTTCCACTTGTGAGGTATGCGTAGATTACAGTTACAACAGGTTCTTTCCTGGCATATCTCTGACTTCCTCCACTTACATAGTTCGTCTTTCTTTCGTTCTCACATTTATATAGATCTCTATCTATCTATATCATCACGCCAGATCCCTTGCAGGGTAGGCAGAGAGTACAGCGTTCACAGGTTCTTTCCTTACATACCTCTCTGGCTTCCTCCACTCTCATAATTCGTCTCATACACGCTCGCCGGTTACTGAGACTCTTGATTTGTCCTTCAGATATTACAATATAAACGCGTACGTAGTCATGGGTACCAGCTAGTTAGGAATATAGCTATGATCCAAAAAGCGACATAAGTTACTGATCATTTTGAGTTTTCAAATCGATTGCTTGTTCACGACTTAACGTGCCCTCATAAGCATCGTAGAAAATTAAAGTGCCACAGATTATCACTAGTGTCTGACTTCAAGCTTTAGCTTCAGCCACCTTCGGCCAATCTTACGGCTTTAGCCAAAATGTGCCACGGTCGAAGGTTTCCAGCAAGCACCGAAATTGAACGATCTATTACGATTTACGACTAACGCATGCTTTTAAGTAAATAAATATTATAATTAATATTATTCAGAGTGTAGGAAGCCAGAGGGGTAGGTATGTAAGGAAAGAACCTGTTGGAACTCTGTATTCTCTGCCTACCCCGCGAGGGAGCTGGCGTGATGATATAGATAGATTATTCCAGTGTTCTTTTTTTTTTTAATTGTAGCCCCACTCTAGGATTTATTCCTGTGTCGTGGGTGCGTTTACAAACATGAATATTCACTTACACAAATACCTATTTAATAATTGTGGATCAGACAAAGATTTGTCCCGTGCGGGAATCGAACCCACGACTATTAGACGGAGAGTGGGCAAAGCGGCTTAAGCTTCTAACCACTGTGCTAAATCGTCCGGCGTATTCTATGCCAGTTGAAGATCATTTTAATCTTAAATTAATACAGTCGAACCTTTAAAAATTTAGCCAATCATGAACCAAATTTCTTAGGGTTATTAAACATTCGGCTTAGGTTCTGGCTATGGCCGATTAATCGGCTTAGGCCAAAAATCGACCTTTGGTCGGACTAATTATCACCCATTTGAGACCGAACAAACGCGAGTTATCGTTAGTCATTATTGAAAACACCGCATTTCAGCGGGGCTACAAGCGAAAACGAACGAAATAGTTTTTTTTAGTCCTAGCACTAGGTATTAGTTTACAAACCTGAAATTTACATACACCAACACTCAGACCAAAACTAACATTTGTGAGACACAGAGATTCAGTGGATGGAGCGACTTAATCTCCCAAACCCTGCACAAGCCATCAGTCAAACTGGTCAAAATTTCATAATTTTTATTTAATTCACTTCTGTATTTCTTTATACTATATGTTTCCCACTGCTGGGCAAATCTCTTCCATGATTCTCCACTTATCAAACCATCTCATAGACGTTAGGGTCGTCCATCATTTTCTGTCTTCCCCGGATTTGTCGTCAATCTGGTCGCCATTCGGTAGTGATTTTTGCCCACCTATCTGGACTCATTTTCCTGAAATGACCCGCCTATCCACATGAGCTTGAATCAGAATCAGGCACGGGCCTCCTCTCAATCTGAGAGGGCTTAGGCCATAGTCCACCGCTGGTCCAGTGCGAGATAGCGAACTTCACACACTTTTTCGAATTTTTCACTTATTTCCTTGCGATGTTTTCCTTCACCGATAAGCAAGTGATAGTTAATTTTTAATACGCACATGCTTTCGAAAAGACAGACAACACAACTTAATAAATAAAATGCATATTTCCAGATGTAGCGGCAGGTGATCCTAGTCAAAAACTCGCCGCCCCAGAGCCGGTGGCGGCCAACTAACATCAGACTTTACAACGGAAGCTTAGACTTTTCTACTATGTAGTCGTTTAGTGTAAGCCGAGGCTTTCGTGTTAGCGACGCGTCGCATTTGCGGATCACTAATTAACTATACAACATTAACTCTTATCTTATTATTGGCTATTTTCTTACTAAGAAGACCTCAAGCGCACTTCGACCCGACGGGATCTTTTGTGATGGCCTTTGTTCTAATGCTCTTACACACAGTTACTTGGAATGATTTCGTCACCATTTTTACGGTAAGCAAGTTTATAATTCATGCAAATATTATCTAAATCTTCGAACCAAAAACTTACTAGACAAAAATAAAATTAGTTAATATTTTGAAGTGCTGAAATTACAGCCCAAAATGTCATGGGTAGGAAGTTTTTGATAGACGTATGTTCGGCTATTTAAGTGCACCCAAGCAATAATCTTAACAATATATTTGGCATCTTAGACAAATTGGACTTAAAACTATTAGCGATAAAGCTCAATTTCTTTAAAAACTAACTATATTATGGAATGTCTATCGCTTAACTGCACTCATTTGCGGATTAAATTGGGGAGTGAGTGATTTGAACTTAGTTAATTTGTGAGCCACTGCTGGGGCGGTAGCGGATTCTTTGATGTCACAAGTGCAATGATGTTGGCTGAGCGTCCTACGGTTTTTACCTAGGATGGGTGTCCTAACAGATTGAGTATCAACAGTATACGATCACAAATTTTTATGGTAATTCTCGTGCAATATTTTTATTTTTCTAAGTCAAAATCTTATGGCTTCCCAGAAACATAGTATTTTAAACTGTTTTTTTTTCCTTACAAGATTATTTAAGAGCCATTGGCTATAGGTAAAATCCAATATTAAAAAGCATAGTGTGTTGCCACACGCCAATATATTCTTTATTTAATTAGGTAGTAAAAAACCTGACAAGCTAATTTATATGTGTAGAAATTTATTATAAATTTCAAAGAATTGACCACATGGTTCGATTCATAACCGTTCTTCAGCGACGATTTTTTTTATATTCTTCGTCGCTAACTCGAAAGCATTACATCAGAGCCATAGGGATGTGACAAAAAAAAAAACATTTATTCGTATTATACAATTAGGTTAAGTCTCCTTTGGAATTGAGAGATATTTGTTTTGCATGTAAAGATGGACGAGATTTTTTTTTTCCCCCTCAAAAGCCCATTTTTTTTTCTCTTTTGCTTACGCATAAAGTTATTTCTATATATAGATGATAATTGTAGATGAGTGCCTTAGCAACTCAGTGTACTAAGATAACAGTTTTTTATATCCCATTAATAATTATTTGGACGTATTTAAGCAATAACGTAATAAAGTGTGTGAATTTTTCAATGCAAATTGTATTCTATTATTCGTGATCAAAGTTCATATTGTACGGCAATTTAATACGTTAGTGTTTACGTCCGATTTTTGTCTTAATGTCGCATTGTCAAATGGAACCGCATTTTTATATGGAACGAATTATTTTAAGACGCGTATAGATATTGGTGATAAAATCTAAAAAGCATCTTGAGAGTCCAGTAAAGTGGACCTTGCGTGTTGTAATTGGTTTCGGGACGGAGAGAAACTCCGTTATATGTTGAAATGGGAAGTTGTAACGCGTCTTCTCTTCCTTCGCTTCTCTTTTTAACTTATAACAGTATCTCTCTCTGACTGTCAGATGGGCTGATCATGTAACCTTTGTCTAAGAATGCAGGATTGGTACCGGAGTCATTATTTAATTAAACCATGTCTGCGTTTTATATTATATCGCTACTATCTACACCCGACTTTAATCGCAATTATGTTACGCGGTAATAAAATAGAGGTTTTATACATTTTTAAAAGTATATTAATAACAGTTTTAACAACTGCTTAGGAATGAGAATTTTTTTTTTAAGTCCTTTTTGTGTGGAATATCGTAGTTTTGTACAACGAGGACTGTAAGTACAATCTAGTACTATTTATTTATTAAAAGTTACATTTTATTTATTTATTTTTTCGTGTGCAATCACAGGAACGGATGGACTGATATTTGCATCCGATATTTTAAAAAAAGTAATACTTTTTTCCCCATTTTTAATCTGTGCGTTATTTGCTAGCTGTCGCTACAATATTCTCACTTTTTTCGTTCGCCATAGAACAGTTTTCGTGTCTAAAAGCAAAGATTTTTGTTTACCAAACAATAAGCAAAGTAATGGAAAAAGTGTGTACCTATTAACTTACCTCTAATTTAGTTAGTTTTAACATAGACTGTACATATAATTTAATTTCTTATTTTGTTCAGATCTCTAATAAATATGTAAGTCTATTTTCGGTGTTTTATTTTTTTTCTTGTAATTTTTGTGTTATTACTGTCATCTTTAATGTGACTGATGGGTTATAAGCTTTTTAGAGGATATTTGCGCATACTCAAAGTTTAGGGTATTGACCGCCAGGATCTATTGTTTGAAGGGTCTCACACCCCCTTTCGTCCCGCATGTTTCGGCCCCGATGGTACAAATGAACCCGTTCTTCGCCTCTTGAAAGTTAAAATGGTCCAGTTCGCCCCTCTAAATTTCATGCCAAAATACAGATTTGTAAAAAAACTTAACTATCAGCTCTAAATGAACAATCCATGACTAGGCACGACGGAATAAAATTTAGATTAAAATATACTTTTTATTTTTAACATACGGTGAGCGAACGGGCCTGTGCTTCATCGATACTTTAATATTATAATGAGGAAAGATTTGTATTTTTGTAACGAATAAACGCGAAACTACTGGACTGATTTAGAAAATTCTTTTACCATTATGAAGCTTTTTTTTGAAATCATGGATACCCGTTCACGACGGGGACGTGAACAGGTTACGTGGGACTCCTTGCTCCAGCGACAGTCGGCGTTATTTCGGCCGTCGCTGGAGCAAGTCCTACTCACTAAAACCCCACCGTGTTCCATCTCCCGCTAGGCGGCGGCTTACGAGGACGCGGACATACTACCGCGACCCGCAAGCTGCTTTCGTTATTTCGGACCCGTATTAGGAAGCTACCATATCCAGAAGTACATAGGCTCGTTGGTCTGGTAGCAAAGCTCATCGCTTTGTGATCACGAGGTCCTGGGTTCAAATCCTAGGTCGGACAAATGTAGTTTTTCTAACGAAAAATTCCCAGTATGAGTCTGGAACCCGGTATATGGCAATAGGCTCGCCCCCTATTATGGGGGCATGGGACCTAACATCGTCGGCGAAACGTGGGTGTACTCAGTACACCTCCGCCACCCCCTCTGGGGAATATAGGCGTGACGGTGTTTTTTTTACATAGGCTATATAACATAGACCCGGTAGGTGGCGCTGTTGTCGACCGGGTACGGAGTCGCGAGAAACTGCTAGTAAATAATAAAAATAACACCTTAGGGCGCCGTCAAATTTGCCGCAGTTACGCGCGGATGCTGCAGCCATGCGTCCGCGCCGTTTTATTAATCCATCCATAAAAACGCAGGACTGCAGCTCTATCCGCGTATCAGTTTATCGATGGAACTCTTAACCGCACGGTCGCTGGGTCACCGCTTAACACGGGCGAATAAACGTTTTTAAACAACTAGTGGCGAACAGGTCTCCGACCAATACAGCTTCACTGGAGTATAGAATCTCTCAAAGGGTAGCTTTGAAATTTAAAGTGGATAGATGACAGCTTTATTCCCGCGGTTTTGAAAAAACGCGTACTCACTCGGCTCGACGTCGGCGACACGTGGCGACTTGCTCATACTGTTCCGCGGTTTCGTACACCGAAGAGGTCTGGTGTTATTTAATATCATATTATGTTATGAAAAATAGTAAGGAATGGTCAACCAAAATAGAATAAGAATTCGTAAGCGCGTTCCATGTGCAACCGATTCGAATTTTCAAACAAAATTGCGGCTCGCGGCTCGCAGTGCTGCCTACGTACGAACCGAGAGGAGCTACGAGCAAAATTTTAAATCGGTTGGATCGCCGACGAGCTTGTTCGGCGACTTTAAAGTACGCGTAGGTACCTACCTAAGGTGACACACACGCGAAAAAGGTCGTCAAACCGTAAGTACGCGTACTAAATCGAACGTTTGTCACCCACTTTAGACCGATTATTATTATTATATGTAACTCGCTGAGATTCACGGGCTTTACCCGGACCTTTGAAAGGCTTGCATGGGGACATGGGTCCAACACGTAGAGGCCCATTGCAAGAAGTTCTATCTATCTATCTATAACCTCACGCCAGATCCCTTGCGGGGTAGGCAGAGAGTACAGAGTTCCAACAGGTTCTTTCCTTACATACCTCTCTGGCTTCCTCGATTCTCATAGTTCGTCTCATACACGCTCGCCGGTTACGGAGACTTGACTTTTTCATCAGATAAGACTCGGTTTATTTGGTCGTGGTAAGATAGTCTAGGTCTTCCCCGGTACCTGCATCCTTCCACTTTCACATTTTATATCTGTTTTGTCATTCTTTCCTCTGGCATTCTTTCTATATGCCCGAACCAACGGAGCATGCCCTTTCTCATCCTTACCCCGATACTATCTTTAATACCTACTCGCTGTCTTACTATGCTAAGAAGTTAATGTTATGTAAGCCACCTGCTGAGATCACTTGCTGAAAATGAAGAAACATAACCAGCGAACTGACCCCGGCAGGTGCAAGGACTATTGTAAATTATGGAAAGAAAACAAGGGCTATGTAAATGAGGTTTGATGAACAAAAACTGGACTATTTCAAAGGGGACGGACACCGGCCATAATTAGTGATACCTAATTACCCGTGGCCGGCGGTGACTCGCCGCTTACTAGATGGGCCCTCAAACGGTCGTCCTAGGACAACTGAGGGCAACACCGGTGTGAGCGATTCAGGGGTGTAGAGAGGTGTCCTGCGCTTTCTCCGAAGTTACTCGCGGCGTTATGCCCTTTAACACTTCCACCCCTGGAGTACATCGACGTAAAAGCAATAGAAAGTAATAGAAAGCTCTCACGGCTCCTCTCTGGACGGCCAATTAAGGCTAGCCAGAGCCGAGAGTCCTGCGGGGCACCATTCGGTTTCCACTCGACCGACGAAGATACGCCGAGTTGGGGGCCCTGACAGACTCTCTGAAGCACTCGGGTCTGTGGTGTCGTTACTCACCAACAGCTCGCCACAAGCTGCCCTGCGGGCTTATTATTATTATTATTGTCTTATCCATACTCAGTTTACGTCCCTCTCGTTGAGAAACTATTATGGTTATCGCGCATAGCGACAATGTCAAAGCAGGGAAAGGTCAGGGTCTCAGCCGTGACCATGATATGATAGTCTAATGGAAGGTGAGAGTTCCACTCCGAACAACCAAACTGACAACTACTCCTTGTTGATGTTCTGTAGTTATATATGTAGTTTGTTAACCTAAAACTTTCCTTTAAGCCTTACTGATTGATAAGGAAACTTTAGAAGTGTACACAAAAATTAAAATAGACAAAATTAAAAGAATAACGTTTATTTCATATTATCACTACATCTTGTTTCGTCCAGCCTTCTGCTAAATGTTCTCTGACGGCTTTGTCTAATATTACCTGTAAATTTAAATACTTATAAGTAGGTTCGATTATTAGTTTCCTTTAAAATAGAATCGGTTTGCTAATATAGACGGAAACATCCCCACACGGTCAATCATCAGATCAAATCAAATGTTGGGTGGTCACACAAAGATTCTTCTCTTAAGAGACAACGGCACATGGACCAAATAATGGGAGCAGCATACGCCCTAACTAGTTTTACGTGCGGAGATCAGTCAGAGTCCGCCCGCGAGCCTCAGAGAAGTTCACGGGGCATGTCGGTCTCTGTAAATTCACGGTGGCCAGCATCGACACTTTGGAAGGGCTCCGAGATAGATATACTAGGAACAGTGCAATGCCTTTACTATACTTGTCCGGTGAAACCGTAAAGGCCCCACGGCCAACAGGTTACATCATTCACACACACAAAAAAGCCTTTACTACAGACTAAACCGTCTACGTATCTGAATTGCTTCTGCGGTTAATGATTGTATGCTCTTTGCTGCGGCACTGGCAATCATGCCCTCTATGTTTCTTACACTAACCTCTATATCCCTGCAGCCTTGCATGGCTCTACTAAGCACAATATCGAAGTAGTCCATGTGAAGTCTATGCGACATTTCCAATAAGGCTATACTTCCTGAAACAAAACAATTTCATATAAATCAGTCATTATATAATAGACATGGCAGAAGTGCCGCTCTGTTCAAATTCTAAAACAATGCAAAGATACAAATACCAATATGCTTTATTTGTCGGCCCACCGACCGAAGTCGCGTCCCATATTCGTTCGTTCTGTAAGATTGTAAGTGTGAATGAAACGAGATTTAGATTAACATGGAGCACTTTGTTTCAATCATGGATATATTACAATGGATTGAGCACTCTGCGAGACAAAACGTGATGACAAGGATACTCACTTAGAGCCCTACGTCTCTTTCTAAGTAGGGTGACCAAACATTGGTACGATCATGGACTTGTTGACATATAGTTAACGTATAATTCTCGGGAACTGTTTATTGCCGTAATTCTTTCTTTCTACGTATATGCCACAGGTTAAATAAGTAGAAGTCAAAGTTTTTGATTAAATTGTCCATTTTCTTGCTGACTATACATTTTTTCAGAATCTGTAAATTCAATTCCAAATATCGCAAAAGTCTCCTAGGGCCGTTTTTCTGTATCTACAACGGTTGATATAGCTGCCCTTACTGTCCCATCTTAATCCATCCTGTATATTAAGACGAATTGAGAACCTTTTTCGTTTTGAACTCGGTAGTAAATGGTTTACAACGTATTTAAACCATACCATAAATAGGTATAGTCCGTGTTAGTTCTACCTTATGGTCACCGTATTGCATCGTAATGGGTGCGAGCGTGACACCGGGCTCTAGGCTATTGCTCGTACTCATCGTGATTCTCGAGTTGTTTAAATCATAGATAATTCGATGTTGTGTCTGTGAGTAAGTTTAATTTTCTTAATCAATATTTTGACAGTACTCAATCCATTGTAATATATCCATGGTTTCAATATCAGGTATGCTGACCACTGAATGTAGTATCAACAATCAACATTCACATACAAATGAGGCATGTTTGGTACAACTGTTTTATATCACTGAATCGCTTCAGCAAAGATCGACACAGGTATATAATAATAATATTAGCCTTATTAACAAAACTGTCCCACCGATGGGCACAGGCCTCACCTCCAACTAAGAGGGTTTAGGCCATAGTCCACCACGCTGGCCCAGTGCGGGTTTGCGAACTTCACACACCTTCGAGAAACTCTTAGGCATGCGGTTTCCTCACGATGTTTTCCTTCACTGTTAATGCAAGTTATAGTTAATTTTTAATATGCACATGTTTTTTATCAAAAAGACAGAGGTGCGTGCCTGGGTTTGAACCCGATACTGGGCACTGGGCTATCACTGTTTTTTACCTTTATAATTTTAGTAGTCTTACCTGTGCTGGGCAGGCTGGCGACGGTAAGTACAACGCCGCCCGCTGCCTCCTCCACGTGTCCTACGTCTAGTAACGGCTCAGGCGCGGCGCGCAGCCACGCCATAGACGCAGAGCATGCGCACGCGTACGCGCGCAGTGGGATGCCCGCGTCGATCAGCGCGAGAGTCGCTGCGTTCACGCTCACGCAGTACGCACCGCCGTCCGCCTAAGTAAATAGATATAGGAAGATAGATAGAATAATGCGGTCGAAATGCGATCTCTGCGGAAGATGTGCGGAGTCACGCTGGTAGGTATTTATTTTTATTTTTTGAAGTGATAACTTCTTATGGGAGTGTGTGTGTGAGTGATGTACGCTGTTGGCCGCGAGGCCTTTACAGCTTCACCGGACTTAAGGGCGAGCGTGCAACCACTACGCTCGAGCCAGAAGGGCAAGGGGCGACATACTCGAGGGCGCCTTGAAGAGACGCCCTCGGTTGGGACAGCCGCTGTGGGGGGACGGGGTGCACTACTAAGTGCACCGGTCAACCGCCGGCTATGGGAGGGGATCTACGACTACTTCGTCGTCGCCCGTATTCTGAGCGGAAAGACAGGATGACAAAGCATCGGGGGGGATCGGTGAGAACATGTCGCGGCCGGCGGTGGCGGCAGGGTTCGGGGGATCGTAGTCGGCGGCGGCTACGATTAACGGATTCGCATGGGTAGATGCGTTCACGAAGTGTCGTGTTGTCGCCTTTTTAATATAGGCGCGAATAGGTTCGAGACCTAGATCGTAGTGGAGACCGACATTCCGTACGAACCAGGGGGCTCCTCTTATGGGAGGGTAAGCCGCTTCGTAACGTAACGCGTAACGGCGCGGTAGGCATGCTCTTCCTATCTCACTCTAACCCACAGCGCTCTTCCCTTTCACTCACGCATACGGCAGCGGTAGGCAGGCTCTTCCTCTCTCACTCTAACCCACAGCGCTAGTTTAAGTTATCACTTCTGTCGGGCGTCCCGAGACGCTCAATTTTTTTTCTCATTTTTTATTTTATTTATTTATTTGGATTTTCAACACAGTTAAATGTATACTATAACAAGTTAAGCTAAGAGTCTTGTCAGTTACAGGAAATCGTAGCATGCATTAATCCAAAAATAAAAACGGGAATTACTACCACCACCAAGCTAAAACTAAGGACCACTCGCAACATAATACTCAACTGTAAGCAATACGGGATAGAGCTTGTCTATCGCTGGGCACTTTAAGCCATATATTACGAGTGGACACTACTGACTAAAAAAAATTATACAAGAAGAGAAGGTAGGAAGAGGAGAAGGAGAGGTATATAAGATAGTATCAGTGTAAAGATGAGAAAGGGTATGCTCCATTGGTTCGGGCATATAGAAAGAATGTCAGAAGAAAAAATGACAAAACTGATATACAATGCGTAAGTGGAAGGATGTAGGTACCGGGGAAGACCTAGACTATCTTACCATGACCAAATATACACCGTGTCGTATCTGAAGGGCAAGTCAATAGTCTCCGTAACCGGCGAGTGTGTATGAGACGAACTATGAGAGTGGAGGAATCCGGAGAGGTATGTAAGGAAAGAACCTGTTGGAACTCTGTACTCTCTGCCTACCCCGCAAGGGACCGGCGTGATGATATAGATAGAAATAGACAATAATGTGATACAAATTTAAAACATAGTAGGTACCTATTCGAACTATAGGAATATCTCGTTGGTCTAGTGGCAAAGCGCATCGCTTTGTGATCACGAGGTCCTGGGTTCCAATCCTAGGTCGGACAAATATAGTTTTTCTAACAAAAGCTTCCCACTATGAGTCCGGAGACTGGAATTGTGCCCGGTATATGGCAATAGGCTCGCTCCCTATTTAATGGGACCTAACATCGTCGGCGAAAAGTGGGTGTTCTCAGTACAAGTCTATCACCCCCGCTTAGGGAATATAGACGTAACGGTGTTTTAAGAATACCTACCCCGCAAGGGATCTATATATCGTGATGAAATAGATTATGAAAAAGACAGATTTAGAACACGCATATTTAATAAGGATGTTTTTAATTAATGTCCTTGCACTCTAAACACCAACTATAACTATCTCCATTCCGATCCCGGTCTCGAACCTAATCGCGCCTTTATTAAACAGGCGACAACCCGATATTTTGCGAACGCGTCCAATCATAGTAATCCGCTAAACGTAGCCGCCGGCGCCTACGAACCTAAATCCCCTCCTATCATCGCTACCGCCGACCGCGGTGTTCTCACCGACCCGCCCGAAGCCCTTACATCCCTTCTTTCGGATACGGATACCGCACATAGGATCAGACACCGACCTCGCCGGTGAGCTCGAAGAATCCCTTGCCCGCCGGCCGGTGCAGAGCACCACGGCGAGACACCTAGTATACGCCCTCCCCCATAGCGACTGCCCAAGCCGAGGCCGTTCCTCCTTGAGGCGCCCTTGAGCTAGTTGCCCCCTTGCCCTTCTGGCTCGAGCGAAGTGGTTGCACGCTCGCCCTCTTGTCCGGTGAAGCTGTAAAGGCCCCGCGGCCAACAGCGTAGATCATTCACACACACAAACTATAATATTTTTCACAATGGGTAGTGAGTAGTGACACTTCAAGTGCCTAACGTAAAAAACCATAAGTATAGAAAGGGGTCATGACTCCTAGTGCCATTGAATATAGTATAATTTTCTTTGACACTTACAACTGTCAGAGTTTTGACGGACGAATTAGCGCATTGGTTAAGAGCTTAAGCCGCTTCGCCCACTGCGTCTAATAGTCGCGGGTTCGATGCCCGCACGGCAATCTTTGTGTGATCCACAATTATTTGTTTCGGTCTGGGTATTTGTGTATGTGAATTTTCATGTTTGTAGACACATCCACGACACATGAATAAATACATTAAAAAAAAAAACGTAGCCCCTCTACCTTTAAAAAAAAACAAAAATAACAGTACCCTTACATGAAAAATACTATAGTAATAGAAAATATAGAGAGATATAGATTGACGCTATATGAATTATAAAGTTATGCCTACACAATAGGTATATTTTTATAGCGTATTTGTATTTCTAACGAAAAAGAATTACTATTATAGAAGAAAGAAGAAGAATAATCATACTGAGTTCTTAGATTTACGCGAATATAACACATGAAATAAAACTATTTTTCGGATGTTATCGCGGTTTATTTTTGATTTTTAAGAAGTAGCTCAAAAAAGTCTGCAGTCTGTGAACATGTCCTTGACCGCACCCGCCATAACATCTGATTTGATAGACCACAAATCCTCGTGAAAGAACACCGATTCCTACCAAGGATGGTTCGCGAGGCTATTGAAATTAAAAAACATCCTAATTTCAATAGAGAAGATGGCTGGGTGCTTCCATCGACTTGGGATCCGGTAATTAATATAATCAAATCCAAAACCAAGCACAACACTGCAAGACCTCAAGACACCGTGAGCTCATTCTGCGTAGATCGGACCAACAAAAATAATTCAGAAGTTTGAGGGTACCCCGGAAGAACTTTGCCTTTTGGACGTCTAACACCTCAGTCCCTCCCGTGACCATGGGTGCTGCAAAGCACACGAAACGTCGGGAACTTAAAAATCAAAAATAAACCGCGTAAAAATCCGAAAAATAGTTTTATTCCAAGAATTATCATTTTGTGTCTCTAACTAACTATATCATCACGCCAGTTCCCTTGCGTGGTAGGGAGAGGGTACAGAGTTCCAACAGGTTCTTTCCGTACACACCTTTCTAGCTTCCTCCACTCTCGATCACAGTAATTCAAGAAAGAAATAAATTAATATTTCTTAATAAATTTCTTAGAGTTTCATATATAAACATTAATACAAAACACGGCACTATCGCGCTTGACTGATGACATCCAAATATCGCTGACGATGTCCGCTTCCATAGGGCCGGAAATCGTCGGCGTTATCGTTAATAGAGTGAGACCATTCTATTTAGTGGGTACAGTTCCAGAATCTAGACTGTTACCTATTAACTTTTTTTCAAAAATCCACTACCCTCTGATTCTAACTCAAAAAACAAAACTTAAAACAATTGATTACAGCATAAGTTATTATTTTGATTTCTGCTATCCTTACTAATATTATAAATGCGTAAGTAAGTCTGTCTGTCTGTCTCGCTTTCACGCCAAAACTACTGAACCGATTTAAATGAACACTTTTTTGGTACACATATAGTCTAGAGCCTGAGAAAGGACATAGGCTAATTTTTAATGCAAAAAAAAAACGTTGTAACGGGTTGAAAGGGGGGGATAAAAGGTGTATGGAAGTCTCGTCATTTTTAGAGCTAGAAGCTTGAAACTTATGTTTTAGGCTGTTGATTCGATATAAATATATATGACATTCAAAGTTCATAAAAGTTTTATCTCCAAGGGTGTAAAATAACAATAGGGAATAGGGGATGAAAGTTTGTATGGAAATAGGTAAGGTTTATGATTTAATAAACTCTTTGCAGTGAAACACTACAAATAGCTCATTAAAGTATTTATACGTGTGTCTTACTTGTAAAATAATTACCCTAAATAATTATAAATGCTACCCAAAGACACTATTCCACGCGGACGAAGCGGGTACAGTTAGTGTTCAATATATTTATTGTTATATATTTAGAAAAGATAGTGTATCTATTAAATACATACATATCACCCACCAATTCCAGGGAATATTAACTCGAATAGCCTTAAAAAGAAGTGTCAGGCTAAAAATACAAATATTATCAGACTTACATAAATAACTTACCTGTAACACTTCAACATAAATGTCGATCTGCGATCGTGGATACAGCTCGGTTTTGATAGCAGCTGTGAGAGCTTGTCTCAAATGCATAGACATCTCCTGGGACTTGCGATCTCCACGAGGTCGGTTCTTTCTCTCTCCTACAAATATTTATTGCTGTTACGACTTCAATACACCCCGATACCTCGTAAACAGGGGATGTTAATTTTGAAATGCATTACAAACCCTTAGGTCCCGTATCAATCCGTCAAGAAAGATCTAGAATCCGCGCTTAAGTGCTGAAACATCTAGGCGGTTCCTACCCTTTAATTATCGCCGGCGCGCGGTCGCGGTAAACAAGTACCTATTTTTTCATGTACATATAGATATGTAATAATAATACCGCATTGTGGCGCGCCGGCTATTGTTCGATGTCCTTAGAGGGTTCGCGTCCGTTCTAGAACTTTCATACGAGTACAAAATGAACACAGACCACGGGTCGGACACAGTCTCTTTTCGGAAGCGACAGCGATCAAATCGGAGAACAAGCGATCTAAGTGGAATACACCAGCGACCTTAGCAACGATATAAGCAAATATAAAGAAGGGATGGCATTATTAGATTTCCTTATACAATCAAGCGTGACACTACGCAGGGTGGCGCGGGATGGGGAGGAAGTTACACCCCGCCCACTTCTGTATTTGCCTCTAGCTGAGAATGACAGACTGACGTAAACCACGCCCACCGCGATGACGTCAGGACTTAGTTGGAATAAACTTTATCAGTGCACAGTTGCTTAGGTAATCTCCTTTTTATGTTTGCTTCATGATCCTCAGCTTCCCTTTCTTATTTTTGTAGGACATCCTATTTAAGAAGCGTTCTCTCTTTAACACTCCAACTTCGGGCTTGAGACTATATGACATCCTATTTCTATTAATAATGTTAGGACGATTGTAGGGAGGAGTAGCGAATGGGTACCGTAAAAAGGGATGAAAGACCCTTTTAAATTACAATGGGAGAGAACAGAGGGCCAAGACAAGTTGCAAGCGTTTTGTTTCTATTCTCTTTTCGCAATCGATAGCCCATTGTTTTGCCCACGTGACTTTTCGTCGCAAAATGTCATTCCCATACATTTCTCCGCTTTCTATTACACGTCCGGCGTAATTATATAGATAGATTGAGGTTGTTCGATTTCCCTCCTCCTCCACCTCCACATCCATGGCATTTAGAAAGACAATTTATAAAACAAATACGCGTTAACCTTAAATGCTTACACTATAAAGTATTTTCAAAATATTGCATCTGCAAAGATATCTATTTTTAAGAAGAGCCCACTTTGTGAATTCTTGTATCTGAGAATCTGATAAAAGTGAGCCTTTTACGTGGGGTTGCTCGCTCACCCTCTTGTCCAGTGAAACTGTAAAGGCTCCGTGGCCAACAGTGTAAATCATTCACACACCAAATAAAAATCTTTAAAAAAAAAAAATATTTGAAGTCGGTGCCAAGTAACCGACTGCACCAACCAGCACCGACTTCAAATATTTATTTTTTGCTTTTTGAAGTCGGTTTACCTTTTTTTTTTAAAGATTTTTATTTTACAATTTTAAGTGACCGCGAATTATTTATATTAGTTATATTTATATACCGATATTATATTATTTTGCTAAGTTGCAATGTAAGGTACCTACAGGCTTAATATAATGACTATAATAACGGAATCTATACATTCGTACTGTTCGCCGTTAAGGAGTTCCCTCTTGTATCTTGAAAGTCCAAGGTCCAATACCAATAACAATAAAATACGACCACCTGAAAACTATACTGAACCAAATGCAAAAAGAATCATCAAAATCGGTTCATAAGCAAAGGAGTTATAAAAAGAGGATGAATTATGAACCTCCTTTTTTGAATTTGGCTAATATACTGCTTAGTTCTATAGTAAGGTACCTATAGGATAGACGTAATACCCATAATATCTCAATTTACACATGCCTATTGTTTGTCGTTAAGGAGTTCCCTGGTGTATCTTCTAAGTCCAAGGTCCAATACCAATGAAATTAAAATGGGACCACCGCGGAGCTATACTAAACCCAATGCAAAAAATATCAAAATCGGTCCACAATTGACGGAAATATAGCTGAACATACATAGAAAAAAAAAAATCATACATACAACCGAACATAGAACCTCCTCCTTTTTGAAGTCGGTTAAAAAGGTCCTTCGCATGGAATGTGTTAACCTCTTCATTTTATATGTTGTACATACCACTGGAGTTCCTAAATTAGCATTGTTATTTTCTATCTATCTATCTATCTTATCTTATCTTAGTGTTGGCTTACCGGACCGAGGAGACCTCTGGCGCACTTCGACCCGATGGGATCTTTTGTGCTGTCCTTGCCCTAATGCTCTTACGTACCTGACGTGTCCAATACTCCCTGTATCAGGTTGTAAATCCCAGCAGGTGGGCAGAGCCGTAGTATTTCTGGATTTGGATAGGCCAATCCCAGTAGCTTCATTCGCCGTGCGGCCAGAGCGTCGCAATGACAGAGGACATGCTTCATGGTTTCAGTATCTGTACAGAAGCTCCTGCATACCACGTCGCCGCATAGGTTCATCTATCTATCTAAATCATCACGCTAGATCCCTTGCGGGGTTGGCAGAGAGTACAGAGTTTCAACGGGTTCTTTCCTTAAATACCTCTCTGGCTCTCTCCACTCTCATAGTTCATCTCATACACGCTTGCTGGCTATGAAGACTCTTGATTTGCCCTTCAGATACGACACTGTCTATTGTTATTTTCAATATTTTGTATTACATCTGGCTATCCTACTTATAAATGTGAAAGTTCGTATGTTTGGATGTTTGTTACTCAACCACGCAAAAATGGCTGAATGCATTTGGAAAAAATTTGGCACATCGATAGTTTATTACCTGGACCAATACATCAGATACTTTTTATATTAGAAATTTCTTTGGTCTAAATAAGCAAGGTAAGGAACAAATGATATGGAACACTACAACTAAGGTAACTAATTGTAGCATATACAGGCCACTATGGCACAAAAGAACATCTACACAAGATGAACTTTGCAGCCGCGTGGTATGCAGGAACTGTGGCACAGAGACTGAAACCATGAAGCACGTCCTCTGCCACTGTGACGCACTGGCGGCGCGGCGAATGAAGCTACTGGGAGTGGCCTATCCGAATCCAGAGGAATTTCGGCTCTTCCCCCTTGCTGGAATCTACAGCCTGCTACAGGGAGTATTTGGTTCTTCAGGTACGTAAGAGCATCTGGGCAGGGACAGCACAAAAGACCCTATCGGGTCGAAGTGCGCCTGAGGTTTCGTCAGTCCAATAAGCCAACAAGATAAGAAAAGATCTTAGGAAAATGTTAGCTTCAGCTCTAAAGTTCATGTGGACGAAGTTGCTGGCAGAAACTAGTAAATAGATGATATTCTTACCAGTTGAAAATGTAGCCATACTGTACTGGCAATTAACAACAACTCCATCCTGCAAGCTTTTTGATTTTGAAGCCTGAAATTAAGATACAAATGTGTTATTAAATTACAAGTGATTTGATGTTTGTGTAAGAAATTTAATATTAATTAACTCATAATGCCCGGTTTTCAATCTTCATGTCCAATGTATTTAAACTTTTATTTGCATACCCACTTACACACAATTTGTTACAAAATATATATCTTTGACTGCTTCGTTGGTGTAGTGGTAAAGCGCATCGCTTTGTGATCACGAGGTCCTGGGCTCAAATCCTAGGTCGGACAAGTGTAGTTTTTCTAACGAAAACTTCCCAGTACGAGTCTGGTGTCTGGAATTGTGCCCGGTATATGGCAATAGGCTCGCCCCCTATTACATGGGGCCTAACATCGTCGGCGAAACGTGGGTGTACTCAGTACACCTCTGCCACCCCCGCTTGGGGAATATAGGCATGACAGTGTATATATGTTATTTGATGAAACTGACTAGACGGGTGCAACAAACCTAAATCTGATTTTTGATGCACCCTTAATGTAATAATTTGAATGTATCCTTATTCTTTTAATAAATAAAATAAAAAATAAAATTATATTCTGTATTCTAGATAGATGGATCTGTATTGTATAGATAGACCTATATCTTGCAGTAAATTTCTATGTATCTACTGAAATTGAATAAATCAGAACTGTTTTTACAACCACGCATTAGTCCTTCGGAGGATATAGCAGTAACCTAACCAGAGTGCGGTGACACCCTCTTTGTCACATATTGTCGGAGTCACGGGATCGCCGTTAGGCACGCTCCGCGACCATAACGTGACCTGCGCTGTTGAGGGCCAATCCTGGGAGTTTGGACTCCCCCTGACGTACCTTCGTACGTCCTCCTCCTATGTAGACGCCGCGTTGGTGTCACCCAACGCGGCGTCTCTCTCTCTCGAGCTAGGAGGCAGCCTCCCCCGAGATTGCCATCCAGGAGAATTGATATACTCAATGCCCAGAAGCAGTGACCTAACCACAATCTAACTTATTAAGGCGATGCCATAAATAGGGACATACCAGTGTTCAAATCCTATATATTATATAGGTAATGCTTACAGCTAAATAAAGTAGTACTTACTTGATGTGGCCCGTAAACAGCAGCTAAAACTTTAGTGTTTCCTTGTTCCAAATACGCGCTTCCATCAGGTTGTGTGAAAACACCCATTTTACACCTAATACGACGCAGTTCGTTCGGCCTACGCCCGTCTAGACGAAGCCCTTGACTTGATAGTAAATCAGGTCCCGGCATATTTATAAAATTTCCACAAATCAATAATTAATAACACATTTGTAATTTTGTAAACAAGGTGGAATTTGAATGAACCATGAAGGCGTTCCAAAACTTTTTACCACGCATGCAGCAGAATTTAAACATGACATTCAAAATTAGAATGAGATAAAAATTAGAAGAATATTGTGACAAACAAAGGTGGTAAGGAGTTTTGGCGGGAAGTCGAAGAGTGATGTTGTCAATTTGTTTTAATTCCCAAAAATTGTGTTATTTCGACTAATAATGTGTAATGTTGGTAGAATATTAACCATTATGTGTTCTTATACGTGCATGAGTGAAGGTAATTGTAACAAAGTGATAAAACGTGCCTTTTCAACTTCCCTCAAAACGGCCGTCGCAATTGGTATGTAAAGTATCCACCGCTTTACTGTCGAGGGTGGGGTCCTTCATTAATTTCATTATCATCGTTATCATCAAATTCATCGGGGAGTCAAATTAATTAAAACAAACACGAATATATATCTCACTGAACACTGGCAAAATACACTTATAATTAGTGTGAAGCCATAACTTGAAGAAGAAGAAGAAGAAAGGTGGTAAGAAAATGTGAGTTTAAAGTGAATATGAACTGTATCGTTCGTTCGGAATCAAAACCAATTCTCATGTAGAAAAAAAATATCGCATGAACCAAGAAGTTATAATTTAATTTTTATCATTTAAATCATATTTAAATATGAGAACAGTCATTAATGGTTGGCCCCTCAGAGTAGGGACTAAGATTGGACCCACCTAAGGAATTAAATATTTTTTTTTGTTTCCGCTCAGGCAAAAAAATTTGGGCTCAACAGTTAGGTTTCTTGTCTATGCCACTATTAAATTAGGGTAGTATTCTACTCATCTCATATATTTGTCTAATTTCTTTAACCATGTTAAAAAAATATATCTCTTCTCTTATACAAAATACGATAACGATACGATATTTGCAATATTTTATCTATCTATATCATCACACCAGATCCCTTGGGGGGTAGTCAGAGAATACAGAGTTCCATGTATTAATTAATTTAAGAAAAAAGAGCACAATACATTAAAACTAATTACAAATCTAAGTCTTGTCTGCAAGGTATCGTGGCAGGAACGTCGGCAGCATTCCGTCGTTGAATGGCTATGCTAATTTTTTGACCGAGAGATGAGCCAGCTGTCTTTTAATCTATGTGTTATTATTAAAAAAAACCTTGCGCAAGTACTCCATGAGCCTAAAGTTTCCATTGAAAACGGCACATATACGTAATTAGTACTTACAGATACATACTTGTGCCACTTCCCAAGACACGCTTTACTAGCTGAAGCTCCCACCTTAGACACTGATTCCTTGAGGTGGGACGGTACCAATGTATTAACGCACGTGGCAACGAGCCTCCAAAGCTGGTCTTTCCGAGACACGAGCTACTAAATTGGTGTTGGATATAATTTTAAGCAGAGCTCTTGTATGCTGTGCACGGATACTGAATTTTTTCGAAAGCCGATACCACCATATCTGATCGGCAAAGTTGATTGGATCGAAGAAGCATCGTTTAATAGTAACTTTAAGGTTTGCCCAACCTGAAAGAATATTAGATCAAGATTTAAATATTTTATAGGTAGTCTATGCCCTTTTTTTTATTGTACCCTGCAATCTCATGCGACTATAATCAGCCTGGTTTAAGTGAAATGGGTTTTAGGGAATTAGAGCCACTGCCCAAACTATCTTGAGTCATCAAGCACATGGCTCTTTTTAAACGAATAATGGGATTTCTTTTCCGTAGCAATTTGTCACAGGGTTAGGATGATTTATTAGGCGGTTTGAGTATTTCTCTGTGTACTCATGAATCTCTGGAGTTGCGAGTGAACCAGGTTGCGCCACTTATAGTCCTTATTATATTGTTTTGGGATCTTTGAAGACATTGGATGTTTGATTTACTGGTTGAAGACTACAGTTGAATCACATAAATCCAAATGCGACAAATCCTTTACGATTCAAGCTGTTCGTTTGTGGAATGCATTGCCCATGTCAGTTAGACGTGCAAATTCGTTGGTTTCGTTTAATGCAATGGTTAAGCATCACTATTTATCAATAATTTAACTGTTTGCATTTTTTTATATAATCTTTATCAGTGTTTAGCTATAATAAGTAATAGATAAAATTATAATATGTGTGTATATTTACATAATAAGGTATATAATAGTATATGTATTGTTATGTATGTATGTATAATTAGGTATGTATGTATCGTATATCATTAATAATGTACGCCACTAACTGCCCCTTTCTATCGTTATTTGTTATTTTCACAAGAAATTGCTTTCAGCAATAAGACCGCCATTTGTACTTATTTACTGTTTATAAATTGTTTGAAATTTAATATTTTGCTGGAGTACAATAAAGTGTACTATTATTATGTATTAAGTGTATTATATTATATTATACGTATTATATTATATTTATTAAGTATAATTTCTTATAAAAAATATATAGAAATATAAAATACAAATATTCTTTTATATATTGTATAAAAAGAAAGTGCTCCACCGACAGCAAGGTCTACGACCCAAGCTACCGGTGGTCAGGGCTCCAAAGAGAGGAACCTCCTCACAATGCGTGCCGTGACCAACATTACTGCCTTCTGTATCAGGCCCTTCACCCAATTGCCTAGCGAGAGCTTCTCAAGGTGTTTATCGAAGCTCTTCGCTATTAGGCCGTTGAATAAAACGACCATCGGAATAATGATAGTTGAATCAACATTCCACATGGCGGTAACCTCATGGGCCAGGTCCAAATATTTAGATTATTTTTCTTTTTCGGCCTTCACAGGGTTCTCATCATGCGGAACATCAACGAGCATTACACGACGCATCGATCGATCTATTATCACGATATCAGGCTTATTGGCTACAATAGTCCTGTCCGTGATAATAGATCGATCCCAGTAGAGCGTGATATGACCACTTTCGAGAACTGGAAGAGGCTGGTACTGGTAGTACGGTACTTCAGAGTCCACAAGGCCATATTTAAGAGCAAGTTGCTGATGGATAATCCTAGCCATTTGGTTGTGTCTGTGCAACTACTCTCCGTTAGCAAGACGAGAACAACCGGAAACTACATGTCTAATAGACTCACCGGGACGGTGGCATGCCCGACAAATGTCAACCGTGCCGTCCTTTAGGATGTGCTTCCGGTAGTTGTTCGCCATGATAACTTCGTCCATAATTGCAAAGACAAAGCCTTCAGTTTCCCCAAAAAGGTTGCTGAAGCGTAGCCAGGTCACGGAAGCGAGCTGGTCCACATCAGGCCCTGTAAGAGCCCGATAGAACCGTCCGTGTAGCTCCTTGCCCTTCCATATGGCTGTGCGGTCCGAAATACTTAATACCTGGGGCCTTCGCCAGTTCCCGTTTGCCAAGGAAAGCGGAGTTAGGCCTCTATCGATTGCGGCAACGTCTCGATACATCACCACGGATACACTCAAAAAGTACTGTCTGAGATTGCACACCTCGCGGTTGTGTAGTGTCTTAGCGTTTAAAAACCCACGACCACCGCACTTCCGCGGGATGTACAACCTCATAACAGACGACCGCGGGTGATGCATACGATACGCTGTCAGCAATCGACGGACCTTTCTATCCAGAGCATCCAGTTCAGACTGAGTCCACCTTAGTATGCCAAAAGAGTATGTAAGAATAGGCATGACCCAACCATTGAAAGCTCGGACCTTATTTCCACCTGATAGAAGGCTTTTTAACACTTTTATCAGGCGGGCAAAGAACCGATCTTTCAATGACTGTTTCATATCCTGTTAAGCTATACTTAAGGCTTGTGACATACCAAGATACTTGTAGGAATCCATTTCAGAGAGAGACCTGAGGGATATATCTTCAGAGAGCTGTAGATTAAAAGAATCTTCAACTCTCCCTCTTTGTACATGGATGACCGCACACTTGTCTACTCCAAACTCCATTCCGATGTCGTTGCTAAAATTGCCGGTTATTTTGAGCAAGTCCATCAGGTCTGTTTTCTTCGAAGCGTACCACTTGAGATCATCCATGTACAGTAGATGAGATATAGGCTCACTCTCCCTCCGCAAATGGTAACCTAGCTTTGAATCCTAAAGTATAGCACTTAATGGATTCAAAGCTAAGCAGAACCACAACGGACTCAAACTGTCGCCCTGAAAGATACCCCTGCTTATCTTTATCAAGTCCGACGAACCAGAAAGGCCTCCACATCCTGGGTGACGAAGAACTGTGGTCCACTGCTTTATACACAAACCGAGGAAAGAGCATAGCGCTGGGTGTACTCTGTACAGCTCTAGCACCCTCCCCAGCCATGTATGAGGCACCGAATCATAGGCCTTCTTATAGTCAATCCAGGCCATGGAGACATTCTTTCTGGATCGTCGCACATGTTGGCAAATGGCAATATCAATGAGGAGCAAATCCTTTGTACCCCGGGACCCCCCCTTACAACCATTCTGAGTAGGCGATAGAATATGCTGTGCCTTAAGGTGATTATTGATTTTTATTCTCAGAATGGATGTAAGGAGTTTATAGACCGTAGGTAGACATGTAATCGGTCTATAATTTTTAGGTTCCGAAGTACTGCCAGATTTAAGAATCAAGTGATGTCATAAAGCTAGGGAGCGATCCCAATTGAAGAGCTTCTTGGAATTGAGTCGCTAGACGAAAATGTGAGCCCTGGAGCCTCTTTAGCCAGAATGCGTGCAGTCCATCCGGCCCCGGACTTTTCCAGTTCGGCGCCGCACGAACCGCACAGGCCAGATCTTCACGGCTTATGACTACGGGCTCCATTTTCTGAATGGGCCAACAGGATCGTCCAACAACATCAAACCAATCGCCCTCGGAGTGACTGACGGGCACTGACCAAATTTTACGCCAAAACTCGGCCATCACGGCCGAATTTGGCAAGTGCACGTCAGTCACTCTCTCTTGGGGGCGCTCCCAAGCCTGGTATACACTCCTTTGATTCGTCTGGAAGGTGCGATTCACGTGGTATCTGTCTGCTCTCGCCTTATACCTACGAATCCTCTTCGCCCATGCATAAACTTTTTGCTTCCAATAGTCTATGCGCTCCGCGACCCCTGCCACGTAGTCCACAGGAGCCACTCCTGTGCCTGCAAAGACTTGGGCCACGAAACGCATAACTCTCGGGCGGTTGTTTCCAGCCTGGAAGCACAACAATTTCGCTATGAGTGTCCTAGCCATATTTATACGCCGCTCTATTCTGCACTGCCAGAATGGTTTAGCATTTGTGGGTTGGGTGGCTCGATGTAGATTAGGAAATCTTACACCTGCCACCCGACACACCGCCACCGCTCCACAGTACAAAATAGAGTGGGTATCACATAAGTCCACACTGGTCTCCCAGTGTGGCTTTAAAACACTGTCTAGGGCACTCACAAGCGAAATGTTACGTCTATGCATGGACAAACGGGGTAGGCATGGTCTTAGGGAAATCGGTGCAGACCGATACTCCGCAAAGGCATCCTCCAGAGCTCTCCTCACCTGCTCCTGTAGCTGGTCACTAACACTTACCTGCTCGCTATTTACCTCCTCCGATCGTGCGAAGTTATTTAAAGAAATAGGTTCTTCGACACTTCGCACGTTGGATTCAGTACGAGCAGGAAGTGCTTCGCGGCGCAGTCGCTCAAGCACTGTGTCATCCAACAACTTGCACCGCTGGATGGCACGTACTTGATCCGATATTCGTTGCGCAGTAACGGCAACAGTCGGGGGAAGCCCCTGAAACAGAGACAATAATTTCGGACGGTACGCGGTGAGGATGGTTCCTCCCTCTGTAGCACCATAGTAGGCCCGCATGACACTCAGATTTAATTCCGAAGTCCATCTCATGCGGCGCACTACACCACCGGTAGCAGGGGCCGTGGGCGGAGCACAATGTCCCGCTGGTCCTAGGCGTGCCGGTAGCGGTGGGCGTCCTCTCCTCGCAGATGTTAATGTAGGTGGAGACGCCGATATCCCGGCATCGTCGCTAGAGGCCCCAGACGTCGGCGGTGTGAAAAAATCTTCATCCTCCGAAGGCTGGGGCGAGGTGGGCGAGCCGGGCAAGGGTGTTGGGCGGTTCTATTATTATTATAGACTCTAAGTTTATATATAAGGGATAACGTTCATTGTGTTCCATGTAGCCACAGTAGATTTTTTAATCGGTTTTTGACTTCGTCCCGTTTTTTCCGTATATGGTCTTTCCATGTCATACGTTGGTCCAAGTAGAATCCCAAGTATTTCACACACTTGGATTGCGGCAACGGATCCTGGCCGAGGATTACTGTTGGGCATATCTTCTTTCTAAGAGTAAATGTGATATGGTGTGATTTAGTGGCACTTACTTTAAAGCGCCATTTCAGCAACCAGACATTTTTTAGGTTTAGTAGAGTTTGTAGCATTGTACTAGCTTTGCCTGGGTCAGTGTTGGACGATAGAAAGGCAGCGTCGACGGCGAAGGTCACCACAGTTACATTGGGAGCTTGTGGTAGTTCATGAGTAAATAATGTTGTTCACCACAGGACCAAGAACTGAACCTTGTGGCACCCCAGCATAACAAGTGTAGAAAGATGATCTGGCATTTCGTTGCTTAACTTGAAACTTCCTATCCCTAAAATAAGAAGTCATCAAAAGGTAGAACGAGTGTGGAAGGGTATTTTTAATTTTGCACAACAATCCTTTATGCCATACTCGGTCAAACGCCTGTTGGACATCCAAGAATGCTGCAGAGCAATAGTCCTTTTTCTCTAGGCATTGTTCGGAATCCAAATTGATGATTGGGTATGATGGCATCTTCATCGAGGTGCAACTTGAGCCTGGTCAGGAGGATTCTTTCCCAGAGTTTTGACAATAATGGCATAAGGGTGATGGCTCGGTATGATGTCACTTCATTAGCGGGTTTACCAGGTTTATGGATCATTACTATTTGCGATATTTTTTAGAGGGCTGGAAAGTAGCAATCTCTTAGGATGGCATTGAAGAGATTTGTGAGAAAGACGATGCACTTTCTGGGCAGCTCCTTCAGTACTCATGGGGTGATAAGGTCAAATCCAGAAGCTTTATTTATGGCCATACTTGATATTTTCTTGGCTAGTTCACTTGGAGACTTCGGACGTAATGGTGTACCCAACTGAAGGTCCTGATTAAGGATGGCTCCTATTTCAGGGTCATCAGGGCCATCAGCAGCGTATGGCGTAAATACTTCGGCCAAGTGAGCTGCAAAGGCTTCAGACTTTTCTAAGTCAGTACGAGCCCAAGAATTACCAGACCTGATAGGAGGAAGGCATTGTTAGGGTTGACTCATTGACCCGGTAGCCTTCAAAATGGAGTGACAGTGGCTTGAATTAGGAGACATCGTTTCCAATTTCCGTTTGAGTGTTTCATTAGCTGCTTCCGCCAGAATAACTTTTAGATTTGCAATTGCACGGTTAAGTCGAACTTTATCTTCCTTATTGTGAGAAAGCTGCCACACTCTGCATAGTCTGCGCTTCTCTGATATTTTTTGACTAATTGTGATAGGAATCGGAACGCACTGGGGGGGGGGGGGGGGTTATGTATATTGCGGGTGTATTAGTCCACGCGGCAACCTGTATCAGATTTGTGATGTGTAAGCATGCGTCATCAATGTCCGCGTTAGTTTTTAGCAGAAGATTGAGGTTGATAGTGGGCTCGAGATAGCCTCGAAAGTTGACTCAATCAGTTTTCGCGTTATGTAGGTTGTCGTTATTCGTCTCACTAAATATGATCGTAGTGCTTAACATCAGCATTACTGGAGTGTGGTCGGAGCAACCTTCAAGGCTTGTTTTTATATGGACATACATATGACGTATATTTTTTGTAATATATAAATCAAGGAGATCTGGGGTCTTATGGTTGTCTGTGGGTCAGTACGTCGGTTCTCCAGTAGATAGAGGCATCAGCTTATTGTAGTCTACGCTTTTTTTTAATTCGCGAACTCTTGTTAGGGTTGTCCTTGCTCCCCAGTAGGTGTGCTTGGCATTCCAGTCACCCCCTCTTATGAATCGATTCCCCAGTGATTGGAAGAACTCCGTGAACATGGCTTCTTTTATGGGATGTCGTGGGCGGCAGTATATCGCCGAGAGATTAATATAGCCCGATCGGTCTTGTATTCAAACTGTAGTGGCTTGCAGATAATCTGTGGAAAACGGTGCAGTAGGCAGTGTTTCACGTTGTTTTTGATAACAATTGCAGAGCTAGCATGTGCTCCACCATCTCATCATGCATGTCAAATGACTTCTTGAGGTTTTATAATCTTCAGATATAAATTAAGCATCAAATTATTATAATTAGGGAATATGTCTAGTTCACGAGTATTAGGTGCGAGACCGTTAATGTTGCTATGTGAAGAGAGGTCAGTTTAATAGTTTAGAGACGAGTGTTGTGATAAGACCCAGCATGGAGTTTATTTGTTGAATTAAAAGATCGGTCTTCTCGCTTCGTTTAAAGAGAATATTTTCAAGATAATATTTAGTATGATGACGATTGTGAGAGTCAGAGCTTAAAACTGTTGTTGAAGCATTAGTATTTCCGAAGGCTACAGCTCGTGCATAGGTCTTTTAAGGAATTCCATCTTCTTAAGGAGTTAGAGGTGGAATAAGAGGCTCGGCAGAGGTGGTTAGTGTTAAGGTTTGGGAGCTGGTGTTATGCTGGGTAGGAGCTCGTTTTCTAGGTTTCGGGTGGGAGTGCTTCCGAGCAACGAGCTCCTTATAGACCTGGCAGCCTTTGTAGTTTGCTAGGTATATGAACATAAAGCGCATTTTGCAGGTGAGTTCCTATATTTTTTGTCACACTCGGAGGTTTTATGTTTCTCTGCGCATTTGACACACCTAAAGGGTCTCATGCAATTGTTCTTCGAGTGTCCATAATCTTGCCAGCGTTGGCATTGAACGTTTTTGATTTGCGGGGATCTTATCTTTTTATTTTTTATTTGTAGATATACATAATTGTTTTTACTGCGGGATTGTTATTACCTGGTTCAAGATACACAAAGAACGTAGAGGTGGGAATCTTCTCAGGTCCATATCGTGCATTATTAATTTCGCCCCTCACTTTGTTACCAGTAGCTTCAATAGTATTACTGATAGCTTCATGTGGAGTGCTGTGGTGGAGGTTTTTAATAATTATGCGATAGCTTTTTGAGTCCTTTGGAGTAAATGTATAACCGATGGGTCCATTAGTTCTAATTACAGTTATTATTTTTTTGCATTCCAAGCAAGCACATGTAGCACAGTTTTGTTGAGGATCTTGAGATTGAATTGGTCATCGTTGCTGCCTGTTTCAATCAGTTTTGATAGTTCCTTAATATCTTGGATACCATGCAGAACGATTGGCGAGGGCTTGCTGGGTTTTTAAGGTTCTTCTTTGGTCCTGAATCATCTTCCGGGTCTAGAGGCAAATTTTGAAACCTTGTTGTTGTCAACTTGTTGTTGTCCCTTCCGCCTGTGAAGGTGAGTCGCTTATCTTCCTCTTTTTTTTGTAGCCAGGAGGAGGGACACGTTGCCAAGTTAAGGAGCCGGATATTGCGAGTCAACATCATCTGAGGTAATTGTTGGGTGGGTTTCATTCTCTAGATCTATGATTGCAGTTTGCAGTGATTGATCAATGTTGTTGAGAGATGAAGATCTTTGTCGGTTAAAAAGTCCAGGACGGAATACTTGTTGAGTGAGTGTTGGTTGGGTTGATTCAGTAGAGTTATAGTTTCTATTGTGGCTCATATTTGTTCCCACGAGTATGATCGAATTATATGGTCACTCTCCGGGTGACGCCCGTTCCAGAGAGAAGGTACAATACAATGATGTTAGCCTTTTTTTTTTTTTTTATCGAGGGGAAATGCATACCCCCGGGCCGAGGGCAGGGCCCGGGTGGTTATGTGGGGCTTGCACCCACTAAAACCCCTCGGCGTCCCACTGCCCTTTTGCCGGGCCACAGGAATCGTCACCAGCATGACCTCTGTGGCACTGGCGGGCTCGGTCCGTGTGCGGACCTCGACACCTGTTAGGGGAGTTCGGTCTCCTCCCTGCCGCCTTTCGGAGGCTGCGCGGACGCAGCGCTTTTACGACGCGGGTCTGCGTGTGCTAGGGCGCCGGGGTGCCCTCCCCGACGCCTGCAGGCCGCGATCACGGTGGGCGAAGGTCGTTTCGGGCGTAGTCCCTACGCCTTCGCCCAACGCGCCGTCTACGAGCGGGATTGGAGGACGTCTCCTCCCTCACCCGCTCTGCCTCCTCCTTAGCCGACATGACGGCCTCGCAAAATGCCGTCATTGCCACCCAGGCGCTCTCGCTCCCAACCATGGATGATATCACGGTCGGGAGCGACAGCGCCTGTCCCCCTGCACCAAGCGCTCCGGCGAGCCGGCGCCGCTCATCATCCCATGCCGGGCACGCCAGCAACGTGTGCGCCGCCGTGTCCTCTGGGGCCGCACAATGATGGCAGCGCTCCGCCTCCTCACGACCGATCCGCCACAGATACCGCCCGAAGCAACCATGCCCGGACAGTACCTGCGTCAGACGGTACGTGAGGACACCGTGTCGCCGCCCCAGCCACTCCCAGAAGACTGGCAGCCGCGCAGCGATGACGGCGTGACCGGCAGAACAATGATGTTAGCCTGGTCCATCAAGGTTGGCGCTAATAACTGAAGCCCTCAGCCATGCATCCCGTCCGCGCGTGGCCCACATTTGGATTGGGGTAATTTTTTATAGAGATTATCTTTCTCTTGGCCCAGGCAGTTCAGCCAAGGCAGCCAGCCCCTATTCTCACAAGACATGACTGCAAGGTTACGGGTTGTGAAGGTCATTTCCTACCTTCACCTCAACATATTTTTCAGTCTGTTGACGTAGTAGGTTAATTGCCCGCCGCCCACGACTTGGCGTTATTACTCGTTTAGCACCACCCGGGGGACACGTATAGGGTGGGCCTTGGACAAGGTAGTCTAATCCTACTGACGCGAGTAGCTTCATCCCCCGTCCATGCCCTGAATGAATAATATCTTCGGTAAGCTTTGATTCAATTGCTTTCTAGTCGTTCTGGTTTCTTGATAAATGGTCATTGGATAAATGTATTGGATAAGTGGAATACCACCCTAAGTTTTTATTGTTGCTGTGCTGAGCTCAAGTTGAGCTGCAGTGGTTGTCAATATTTTTTATTTTCTTACAAAACGTGATTATCTATGCATGATCTATGCCAAATATTGTAAATCTATGCACAACAATGGCCGCCAGCGGGATTCTGTTGTGAATAAATTTATTTCTTACCTTTTGTAATACCATCAAATTAATAAAGATTTTATTTGTGAATAGTGTTAAATGTTCTGAACAAGCACTGAGGTATATTTCAAATCCAAATATGTCTAATGATTATTCAATCTAAATCATTGACCGTTGTCTTGTCAATTGTCATCCCGGTGATGCGTGCGTGTGCATTGTAATTTTGACTAAAAATCGATCTAATTATTTGCCTTTATTAGTTGTAGGAGCGAGCTAATCAATATTCAATGATATCTGTTACATTTGCTTTGTTTTAAAACTTCATTTTATGGTAATAATTTAAATTGAACCAAGGTTTGTTTATATCGATTGATGTTACCAAATAATTGTTGCGTTTAATTGATCATATGTAATTGTTACAGACGTGACTAACCATAATGGACGTCGACGACTCTGCAGTGGACTTGAGCGTCAGGTGATTGTGATTTAGATTTTTTTCATGTTTACATGTTGTTATTGGAAATTATGTAATTTTTTTTTCGCAGGTCATTGCCACCTGAGCTGAGTGAGCTTAGGGCTTTGACGGCGAGTGGACTTACCATTACACCTGCACAACCACCACCTCATGTAAGTTCAAAATTCTTTTTTTTAATTGATGTAAAGGCACAATTGTGCATAAATACTCCTTTGTTTATTATGATAATAAATTTCTTAAGTTGTGACATCTGCTCCTATTGTGGTCCTAATGACCTATATATATAGCTTCCATCCTTATTTGTAAATAAATAATCAAATACTTTGGAAGGATGTAGTTACGTGAGAAGCAGTTAGACTGAAGTCCAAGTCATTAGTCTTAGTTACTGGCAAGTGTGTATGAAATGAACTATGAGAGTGGAGGAAGCTAGAGTAGTCTGTAAGAAAAGAACATCCATTTCATACCATTAAAGAGCATCCATCCTCCTTTGTAAATAAATAACCATGATAGGATTTAGGTACCGGGGAAGACCTAGACAATCTTAGTGTGATTAATAGGACCATGTGTTATCTGAAGGCCAAGTCATTTGTCTGGTAAGTGTGTATGAGAAACTATGAGAAGTAAGGAAGCCAGGGAAGTCTGTTAGGAAAGTACCTGTACTCTCTGCCTACCCTGCAAGGGATCTTGGTGTGATAATATAGATACACTATAATTTTGAAGACAAAACTTACTCCTGATATTTTGTTTATATATTTTAATTGACATTGTCATACATTTAATATTCATAAAATATCTATTCATAATGTTTGTAAATCAACTTCTTATCATAATGCCATGTGGAGAGATAACTCAGTTAATGAATTGTTTAACATGTCTTATCTATCTGTCTATTTATATCATCATACCAGATCGCTTCCATGGCAGGTCGGAATACAAAGTTCCAACAGGTTCTTGCCTTACTGACCTCAATGGCTCCCTCCACTCTCATAATTGGTCTCATACTAACTGGCTAGTTATAGAGACCATTGAGTTGCCTTTCAGATAAGATATGGTCTTATAAAGTCTTTTAGAAATATACATATATTACAGATTTCCAACAGGTTCTTTCCTTACAGACTTCTGGCTTCCTCATTCTCATACATGCTTGTCGGTTACGGAGACTCTTGATTTGCCCTTTAGATAAAACACAGTCTAAATGGTCAGTACTGTAAACTCACTCTAAGTCCAGATGAAGACAGAAATATATAGTGTTGTAAAAATGAGCGCTGAAGTCGAACAGCAATGAGTCGAATCTAAAATGTCTATCTATCTATATCATCACGCCAGCTGCCTCGCGGGGTAGGCAGAGAGTACAGAGTTCTAACAGGTTCTTTCCTTACATACCTCTCTCGCTTCCTCCACTCTCATAGTTCGTCTCATACACACTCGCCGGTTACGGAGACTCTTGACTTGCCCTTCAGATAAGACACGGTCTATTTGGTCATGGTAAGATAGTCTAGGTCTTCCCCGGTACCTACATCCTTCCACTCTCGCATTGTATATCTGTTTTTTCATTCTTTCTTCTGGCATTCTTTCTATATGCCCGAACCAACGGAGCATACCCTTTCTCATCTTTACACTGATACTATCTTTCATACCTACTCGCTTTCTTACTACGCTGTTGCTAATACGGTCGGTCAGCGTGACTCCGCACACCTTCCGCAGAGATCGCATTTCGACCGCATTTATCCTGCCTTCGTTCTCCTTCTTACATACCCAACTCTCACTGCCATATAACAGCGTTGGGATAAGCACTCCGTTATGCATGGCCAGCTGCGCCTTTTGGCTTAAGTGCCGGCTCCCAAGTAGCCTTCCCATCGCACCATTCACTCTATTACCTGCATTCACTCTTCTTTCTATATCAGCGGTGTATTTCCCATCCTTACTGAAGGCGCATCCAAGATATACAAACTCATTCACTTGCTCCAGCACATCGTTACCAACCACAATCCTTGCATTCGTTCTGGTTTCTTCCCATTCAAAAACCATAATTTTCTTCACATTCAAATGTAAGCCATTGTTCATGCAGTCGTCTCATAACTGTGACTAGTGTTGACAGATCGGTGGATGTTGGCGCTATCAAAACCGCGTCATCTGCATACAATAGGTGGTTTATCACTAGATCACCCATTTTTACCCCTTCATTCATCGCATTCAGTGTTTGAAGACTTTTATCCAGATACACTATAAACAGTCTAGCGGACAACACGCAACCCTGCTTGACGCCGATTTTAACGTCAAACCAAGGTGACCTGTTACCACCCTCCCGTACGCATGCATGCCTTGCTGTCCACATAGGTGGACTGGACGGCTCGCAACAGGGTGCCGTTTATACCATACTCTGTCAAAATGTCCCAAAGTCTCTTTCGCACGACTCTATCAAACGCCTTCTCCAGGTCCACAAAACCGCAGAAAACCTTCCGGCCTACTGCCAGATGCTTTTCTACGATGTTGCGGAGGGAGAAGACTTGATCCGAACATCCTCTTCCAGACCTGAAACCCCCTTGTGCCTCGCACAACATTCCATCGGACTTCTCGCGCATTATCCTTTCAATAATTTTACCATACACCTTAGCTGCCAAGCTGATCAAACTAATGGCCCTGTAATTGGCGCAGTCATATTGTGAGCCCTTGCCTTTATACAAGGGTACTATGACTGCGCGGCGCCAATCTGTAGGGACTCTACCGGTCTTCCAGCAAATATTTGCAAGGACCCAAAAAGCGTCCCGGACGCAAGTTCCACCATATTTAATCATCTCGGCAGATATCATGTCTATTCCCGCAGCTTTACCATTTTTCATATCATCATTCATATCCATTCTAAAATGTGTGACTAATTAATATTTAAATTCTAATGTATGAAACAGGAAAATTTTGTCCATTGTTCTCAAGGTTATGTAAAGACTACTTTTTTATTTTAAAAATGATGTCATTGACCAAGTTTAATTTAAATGAATTATTGATTATGAGCTTAAACATCCAAATTAATGTGATTTTTTTTTTGTTATTGCTTCCTAAAAGATTGATAGAGTAAGTATGTATGTAAGTAGAGTATGATGTTTTAAAATTTTAATAGCATTAGTAATGGGACATTAGGTTGCCCATTTATTCTTGTGATGCAGAGTGAATCCTGAGTTTAAATCAATAAGATTATGACATGCATTATATATCTATTTAATGGACGATGTAGCGCAGAGGTTACAAGTTTAAGCCGCTCCGCCCACTGTGTCTAATAGTCGCGGGTTCGATTCCCGCAAGGGACAAATCTTTGTGTGATCCACAAATATTTGTTTCGGTCACTCTCTCGGCACTCACGACAGGAGTAGATCCCGAAAATCGTATAACGATACGTTAAAAAAAATATATATCAATAGCGTTACGCGGGTCTGGAATAATCTCCCTGCCTCCTTGACCTCTAGTGCACTTACAAGATTATTTTGAAATAAGATTTTTTTTAAAGTGCTCTTAAGTTACTTGGAGAGACTACGAATTTAAGGGCACATTTTGCAACTGTAAATCCCTAATTTAATAATTTAAACAATGTTCAAATTAGTTGAAATGTTGTGCGAGGCACAAGGGGGGTTTCAGGTCTGGAAGAGGATGTTCGGATCAAGTCTTCTCACTCCGCAACATCGTAGAGAAGCATCTGGCAGTGGGCCGGAAGGTTTTCTGCGGTTTTGTAGATCTGGAGAAGGCATTTGACAGAGTTGTGCGAAAGAGACTGGGAAATTTTGCCAGAGTATGGTATAGATGGCACTCTGTTGCGAGCCGTCCAGTCCACTTATGTGGACTGCAAGGCATGCGTACGGGTGGCTGGTAACAGGTCACCCTGGTTTGACGTTAAAATCGGCGTCAAGCAGGGTTGCGTGTTGTCCGTTGGACTGTTTATAATATATCTGGACAAAAGTCTTCAAAGACTGCAAGCGATGAATGAAGGTGTACAAATGGGTGACTTAGTGGTAAACCATCTACTTTATGCAGATGACGCGGTTTTAATACCGCCAACAGCCACTGATCTGCAAACACTAGTCACAGTTATGAAAGACGACTGCATGATCAATGGCTTACACTTGAATGTGAAGAAAACCAAGATTATGGTTTTTGAAAGGGAAGAAACCAGAACGAATGTAAGGATTGTGGTTGGTAACGATGTGCTGGAGCAAGTGAATGAGTTTGTATATCTTGGTGGCGCCTTCAGTAAGGATGGGAAATACACCGCTGACATAGAGAGAAGAGTGAGTGCAGGGAACAGAGTAAATGGTGCGATGGGAAAGCTACTCGGGAGCCGGCACTTAAGCCATAAGGCGCAGCTGGCCATACATAACGGAGTTCTTGTCTCAACGCTGTTATATGGTAGCGAGAGCTGGGTATGTAAGAAGGAGAATGAAAGTAGGATAAATGCGGTAGAAATGCGAGCTCTGCGGAAGATGTGCGGAGTGAAGCTGACCGACCGCATTAGCAACAGCATAGTAAGACAGCGAGTTGGTATGAAAGATAGTATCGGTGTAAAGATGAGAAAGGGCATGCTCCGTTGGTTCGGGCATATAGAAAGAATGCCAGAGGAAAGAATGACAAATCAGATATACAATGTGAAAGTGGAAGGATGTAGGTACCGGGGAAGACCTAGACTATCTTACCACGACCAAATAAACCGAGTCTTATCTGATGGAAAAGTCAAGAGTCTCCGTAACCGACGAGCGTGTATGAGACGAACTATGAGAGTCGAGGAAGCCAGAGAGGTATGTAAGGAAAGAACCTGTTGGAACTCTGTACTCTCTGCCTACCCCGCAAGGGATCTGGCGTGAGGTTATAGTAGTAGTAGTAGTTCAAATTAGTGTTGTAAAAACGCTCGAGTCGCCGTACCGACCGCTCGTAAGTGTCGACTCGGCGCTAAACGCTCGACTTCAGCGTTAATTTTTACAACACTAGTTCAAATGAGCTTCCATCTTACTCCCACTCATTAGTTTTTATGTTTTTATATGTTTAAACTCAGGGCGCCAGCGGTAAACGGATTCTTCGTCCACGGTCCGACCAACGTAGCTATGCGGAGAGTCCGGACATCGTTCTGTTGCCGGCCGCGCCGCCGCATAGGAAGCCTTCCCTTTCGAATTCCGCACCACCCACTGGTATGTAAACTAACCTCTTACAAGTAAAACTTTAATTAAAAATTTAAGAAACTCCAGACTGAATAATAGCTTAGTCACCCTTCATTAAGTCCCTTTTCAAACAAAAAATAAATAAATTGAAATCGATTCATCCATTTAGGGCACGAAGGACATTGTTCTGCGTCTACATGATTTGCCCCAGAACCAACAGCAATAAAAAACGATGGGACTGGTCCCTGAAGCTAGGAGTCGCTCAGCGAGCTATGGAGAGAGCTATGCTTGGACTTTCTTTGCTACATAGAATCAGAAAAATGAGACTATCCGGCATAGAATCAAAGTCACCGACATAGCTCTGAAAATCAGCAAGCTAAAGTGGCAATGGGCTGGTCACATTTGCCGCAGAACAGAACCGTTGGAGCAGACGGGTTTTGGAGTGGAGACCATGAACTGGCAAACGCAGTGTAGGACGCCCCCCGCTAGATGGAGTGACGACATACGTCGGATAGCGGGCAAGAACTGGATGCATAAAGCCGAGGTTCGGTCTCTGTGGCGCACATTGGAAGAAGCCTATGTCCAGAAGTGGACTAATTTGGGCTGATGATGATGTGTTTGATTTCAAGATACCTGCAAATTATCTTCATGCATTTATTATTAAGCGGGGTAATTGCTTTATTGCAAAAAAAAAGATTAGATTTTGAGGTTATAATTTAGTAGTCAACAATACATTTGTATAACCGCTATGTAAAAACACACTAGCAATAATCAAATCGATCATTATTGAATGTAATTGATTGAATATAACTGATTGATAGGATTGAAATCACCAACCGTAATTCGCTAACAACGTCGACGTCTGCAAAAGATGTCGACGACTTCGATTTAAGTACTTACAATATAATATATATATATAATAATATCATTATATACTGCCCACTGCTGGGCAAAGGCCTTCTCTCACAAATCGAGGTGAGAGAGATTAGGTCATACTCCACCACGCGGACCCAGTGCGGATTGGTGGAGGCAGGTTTGTGGCCACCTGCTGTTGGAACTTATCAAGCCGCCTATAAGGTTTCCAACACGGCTTCACGACGACCACATTAAGTGGTAGCCGGGACCAACGGCTTAACGTGCCTTCCGAAGCACGGAGACGCTCGAATATGAAAATGCCACAAACGGTCACCCATCTCGGGCCAACCGAGTCGAACACTGCTTAACCTTGGTAATCGGTTAGAATACCGCGGTCGCACAGCGCTACGAGCGCCTTACAATACATTGAAATATTCACTTTGGATTGCAAATTGTCCGTTAGATACGGATATTTGCCACTACTAGAATAATATATATGAATAATTATGGTATAGGTCATATGTTTGTTGGTTCTGGGGCCATTTTCGACGATGTCCTTTACACGTTAAAGTTATGACTCCTTTTTGCGTCGGGGGTTAAAAAAAAGAACTTGGACTACCAAGCTTTATAGGCGGCTTGATAAGTTCCAGCAGGAGGTGGCCGCAAACCTGTCTCCTCCACACCGAACTGGGTCTGCGTAGTAAAGTCAGATCTAATCTCCTCTCACAGATCAAAAGATTCTTCCTTTGCCAGTCAATCGGACAGTATAGGCTGATTAATTATACCAGATCTACATATATGGTATTGTTACAAAATGTTCCCAATATCATCATTGTTACTATAGTTTTAAATTTACCATTCAACTGTAATATGTTTCTATATTAACACTTGAGAAGGTAGATTGGCAGAAAATGCCTTAGCTATTAAATGCGCCCGTACATCTCTTCAATTGTTCCCTCATGACTGAGGATCGTGACTCGGTTGCTGGACTTGTTTTATAATTTCTCTCCATCTGCGTCGATCACTTGCCAGGTGGCGCGCCGCGCTGACTGGCATCTCGAGTTGTTTCAATATCTGACAAGTGTTGTGATTATGTCTCGGCTCACTCAGTAGTAACTGGGCCATGAAAGCCTTGTTCGATGTAGGAACCTAAGACATAACTATTAAAATTAGTAGTTTTTGAGCAACGGTCGATATTTGACTGAAACCGAAGCTAATTAATATGCCATCGCCAAAACCGAACCCAAAGCCGAAGGTTAATAACCCTAAGAAATTTGGTTCATGATAGGTAAAATTTTTAGAAAGTTATGTTGACTGTATTAACTTAACGAAATGATTAAAACTACCCGCAACTGGCTAACAATAATAACACTGAAATAATATTATTAATTTACTTAAAATGATCCGTAAGTCGTAAATCGTAATAGATAGTTCAATTTCGTTGCTTGCTGGAAACTTTCGGCCAAAACTTCGGACCATTTTGGCCGAGGCCGAAGGTGGTATTTTTCGGCCGAAACCGAAGCTTTGGTCGGACACTAAAAATATTTTAAAAGTCTCATTGGTCTAGCGGCGAAAAATGTACCATTACTAATACTTCTATCAAAGAACTATATTTCTTTGATAGAAGTATTCCCAGTATTAACAGTCTGGAGTTAGGCTATTTTTTTATATTTTTTAACGTAGCCCCTCACTCGTATTTATTCCGGTGTCGTGGGTGCGTTTACAAACATATAAATTCACATACACATATACCCAGACCGGAACAAATAACTGTGGATCACACAAAGATTTGTCCCGTGCGGGAATCGAACCCGCGACTATTAGACATAGTAGGAAGGGCTTAAGCACTTAACCACTGCGCTAAATCGAATTGTCCGTCTAATCGGCATTGTCCTTGGGGAATATAGCCTTGATGGTGTTTCTCTTTTTTTTTGTAGACATAAGCAACAAGCTGAACTCCGGTGGTGTGAATGTGTCGATAAGTCCCAGTACGTTGCCCGCGCCTGCGCCCGAGTCCCCGCGTGACCCTCGCGACGACGAAGACTCTGAAGACGAGGAGAATGAACCGCCATTGTCTATATCTGGACTTAGGGTGAGTTTACTATCTTACTACAGTACCAACCGTTTAGGCCGTGTCATTGAAGTGTTCTTGAAGGGCAAGCTAAGAGTCTCCGTATCCAGCGAGCATGTATGAGACGAATTATGAGTATATTATGAGAAAGCCTGAGGTCTATAAGGAAAGAACCTTTGGGCTTGAAGGAACATGAATACGGGTAAGGACGTAACTGTAATTGTGGTCTGGAGAAGGTTGCTGGATTATAAATATTGGAAATGAAACAAGTCTGCTATGCATGCACGATGGCGTCCAAGGCGAAAGAGGGCAATTTTATTTCCATACAACAAAAAATATAGATAGATAAAATAAAGTTGGTTTTCGGTTGCCTACACTTTCTGTCTACCCCTCTCAAATGATTTGGCATAATAATATAGACAGATAAACTCCAGCACCTATCCTTTTGGATACAGATCAGACACCGAACTCGCCGGCTAGGTCGAAGAATTTCGCCCGTCTGTGCAAAGCACCACGGCTACCCTATAGCAACTGCCCAAGCCCAGGCTGTTCCTCCTTGAGGCGCTCTTGAGCTAGTTGTCCCCTTGCTCTCCTGACATAGACCTCTCAATCTGCATGACGGCGAGGCAGCTAGTATATTGCCTCAACAGCCCAAGTAGAGTCAATTCCTCTTTTAGGCGCCCTGGAGCTAGTTGCCCCGTTGCCCTTCTGACATAGGCTTCTCAAACTCCACGTCCTCGGCTCACATTAAATATCTGCCAACCGCTCTCCGAAGACCTTCGCAGCCAACTAGTCTGAGGGTGTCCTGCATAACATTTCCAATCCATGGTCTCCACTCGAGAACTCATTTATCCTGTTATTGGTTCCTTGGCTACTGTGGTCAGGCCCAAAGCACCTTCAGCTTACTAATCGTCACCTTGTCCTTAGGAGCTGTCAAGCGCAGAAATATGGGAGCGAGAGCGTCGCATGCGAGCTCTTAGAGAAAAACTACGCGCGGAGGAAACACGATTGGTGCTGCTCAGAAAACTGCGCCAATCACAGCAGTCCACCGGGCTACCGCCAGCCAAGGTATTCCAATTTGTGACTTATCTCTTCAAGTTAAGGTTGATTTTTATCTCTCGTTCGTTTTGAGAGGTGGTTAGTTTAGCATAGTGACATCCATCTATTTTCTTGATAAAAGACACGGTGCCCACTGTGCAGCTGGGTTATCACTAGGAGCCCATGAATTATTTGTTTATAAGCACGTCAAGATGCTAATTGAAAAATAGCTCGATAACTGCTATTTTTATATAATTTCTCATTAAAATATGCCATTCTATGGCTGTATATCCACCATATTCATTTATTTGTGTTTTACAATATGTAGGTATTGAGTGATATTTAATCAGTATTAATCATATACGCGAGGTAATTGTAGTCTCAGTAGGGCACAGCAGAAGATAAAAGTTTGGAGATAGGAGCGTATTAATGTAAAAAAAATTAAAAAAAAAAGGGAAAAACGACTTAAAAAAGAAAAAAAATATTATTTAAAGTCGGTGCTGGTTGGTGCAGTTGGTTTCCCTTTTTTTTAAAGTTTTTTATTTTACAATTTTTAATGATGAGTGAATTTATTATTATTATTTATATACCTCCTTTATATTATCCTTCTTATTTATACAGTGAGGTACCTACAAGATTGATATAATATCTCCACTCCGATCTAGGTCTCGAATCTATTCGCGCCTATATTAAAAAGGCGACAACACGACACTTCGCGAACGCATCTACCAATGCGAATCCGTTAATCGTAGCCGCCGCCGACTACGATCCACCCCCCGACCCCTGCCGCCACCGCCGGCCGCGACATGTTCTCACCGATCCCCCCGATGCTTTGTCATCCATTCTTTCCGCTCAGAATACAGGCGACGACGACATAGTCGTAGATCCCCTTCCATAGCCGGCGGTTGACCGGTGCACTTAGTAGTGCACCCCGTCCCCCCACAGCGACTGTCCCAACCGAGGCCGCCTCTTCAAGGCGCCCTCGAGTATGTCGCCTCTTGCCCTTCTGGCTCGAGCGTAGTGGTTGCACGCTCGCCCTTAAATCCGGTGAAGCTGTAAAGGCCTCGCGGCCAACAGCGTACATCACTCACACACACACGATTGATATAAAACTCATAATAACTGAATTTTCACATTTATGCTGTTTGCCGTATAGGAAACCTCTGGTATATCTTCAAAGCCCATTGTCCAATACCAATAAAATTTAAATTCGACCATCACGGAGCTATGCTGAACCTAATACAAAACGAATCATCAAAATCATTTTATAAGCAAAGAAATTACAAAAAATTACAGACGAGTTATGAACCTCCTCCTTTTTTAAGTCGGTTTGTGTGTGTGAATGATCTACGCTGTTGGCCGTGAGGCCTTTACAGCTTCACCGGACTTAAGGGCGAGCGTGCAACCACTACGCTCGAGCCAGAAGGGCAAGGGGCGACATACTCGAGGGCGCCTCAAAGAGGAACGGCCTCGGTTTGGACAGTCGCTACGGGGGAGGGGGTGTAATTAGTGCACCGGTCGGCGGGCTAGGGGATCTACGACTTCGTCGTCGTCGTCCGTATCCGGAGCGGAAAGAAGCGATGTCAAAGCATCGGGGAGATCGGTGAGAACGTGTCGCGGCCGGCGGTAGCGGCAGGGGTCGGGTTCGTAGTCGGCGGCGGCTACGATTAGCGGATTCGCATGGGTAGATGCGTTCGCGAAGTGTCGAGTTGGCGCCTTTTAATATAGGCGCGAATAGATTCGAGACCGATATCGGAGTGGATAAGAATCAATGCATCACGCTTTGTAACAACAACAAACACGTTTGTTCGCTTCGTTACATACTAGGCGGCCAGCGGGCAAATTCTAGAACGTTTGTGATTCGCTAGCCTCGAGGCTAGCGAATCATCAATCAGTCTAAAAGTGTGACGACCACTGGCCTAGGCATCACTGCGGGCCGCAGATTTATGGATTGGGTAGTTTACACCACCAGTTCATTGCCATATTTTTTATAATCTGTGAAAACGCGATTAATAGCATTGACTGTTAATTGCTTTCAAAGCAACTATATACAAGCTGTAACATAATAAACGCAAGACCTGAAAGTAGTTTGTTCTTAATCGATAACTGAATTGATTCCAACTATTTTTAATGTATCTTACATTTTTTTTAATTTGCAAAAAAATGCTTTTACTCCTTCAGTGCGCTCTAAAAAACTAAATTTATTCTTGATTCATAGCAATAAGGAGATTAAAAATGCATTCCTAACCCGTATTTCTCAAAATGCACACTTACACGTACAAGTTTCATTGTTGATTGGGGTATAAAAGTGCTTAAAAAAGGGGTCATAACCTTTAAATTTGGAAATTTGGTTTTCGTTTTGAGTTTATGAAGCAATTCTCTAATTGGGGTGTCTGAGGTCTTGCGTTTATTATGTTACACCTTGTATATAAAATCTAATCTGCAATGAATTGAAAATAATCGGGGTTTCAAGGCTAAAATAAAGTGTTTCTTAGAACACTTGTAACTTGGAATTATTAGTTGATGGTTTCGACTACCTAATTAGATAATATTATATTACGTAGCATTATGAGAATGGGCGTGAATATTACGAACCCAACTCCCCTCGTATCAACCGTTACCGCCGTCCGCGGCATGTTCTCACCGACCCTCCCGATGCCCTTACATCCCTTCTTTCGGATACAGATACCGCACACAGGATCAGACACCGACCTCGCCGGCGAGGTCGAAGAATCCCTTGCCCGCCGGCCGGTGCAGAGCACCACGGCGAGACACCTAGTTTACGCCCTCCCCCATAGCGACTGCCCAAGCCGAGGCCGTTCCTCCTTGAGGCGCCCTTGAGCTAGTTGCCCCCTTGCCCTTCTGGCTCGAGCGTAGTGGTTGCACGCTCGCCCTCTTGTCCGGTGAAGCTGTAAAGGCCCCGCGGCCACCAGCGTAGGTCATTCACACACACACACACACACACTTCCATTTAGTTAACTTCATATACAAAATGAGTTTTGATAGTCTTTGTCTACTAAAGTTATTTGCTATGTCGCGGGCCGCACGTATACCGGCGGAGGGTGTGGTTTGACGACCACTGCTCTAGGCGTTAAACTAGCCACCTCTCAGTGCAAAAATAAGCCAAATTTTACAACTAATAAAAGCATTTATTAATTTCCCAAATAAATAAAAATATATGTAATTTTGTCACCAGGACAGCAGTACGGGAACGGCGTTGGCTGGCAGCGGTTGTGTAGTGCCTCCTGGGGTTACTGTTACACCCGCCCCACCGCCTGCTCATCAACAGACCAAGGTAACTTATATTATCACTCCTTGGTTAGATTCAGCTCTCAGTCGCGCATATGAAAAACGACCAGCATGAGAATGTAAATCAGCTCAAGCAAGTGCTTGGAAAGTGGATAATAAACGGAACCTGAAAGGAATTATGGTCATATGAACTACTAGCGACCCGCCCCGGCTTCGCACGGGTGAATTGTACACAAGATTTCAAACGTTCATCCACACTTTTACTTTTATATAAAGCTTTAATCCGTTCTCAGACGGAATTTGCAGTACCAATTTGGAGTCCCTTTTATCACAAATATATTCACAGGCTCGAAATGGTGCAAAAAAAGTTTCTGCGTTTCATGCACTACAAATGTTTTCTCACTAGGATCGCCTATTCTCAACTATGCGTTATGATTTGTTTAGCTTGGAGTCTAGGCGTATTTTGCTTATGAGTATGATGCTCTTTGGCTTATGTAATAATAGGTTCGACTGTAATGACCTCACGAATGACATATGTTATGTTGTACCTAGAACTGCGATGGTGGGTGGGGTTCGTGCACCCTGTTTGATCTATACACCTAGATGCAGAACTAATGCTGGTGTGCGGGTCCCACTACGTCGGCTCTTGGAAACATATAACACGCACTTTTCTGATGTTGACATCTTTGCCCACTCGGAGTATCAACTTAAAAAGATGATCAATAATAAACTTAGCTCGTCTAGAAGTAGCAATCTCTAGTTGTTGATTTTTTTTCCATTCTGATACATGCTGGTCGGCCAGCGCACATGATTATTCTTTTTACCAGCATTTTAGTTTATTCCGTGGACAAAGCCGTGGGTTATATGTTTGTTCGTATATATATATATATTCCTTTCCTGTGTGGTGGGTGCGTTTACAAATATGAAAATTCACATACACAAATAACCCAGACCAAAACAAATAATTGTGGATCACACAAAGATTTGTCCCGTGCGGGAATTAAACCGTGGAGCGATGACCTTCGTAGGGCGGCTGGCAGAAACTGGATGCGAGTAGCCGAGGATCGTACCCAGTGGCGTGCACTTCGAGAGGCCTATGTCCAGCAGTGGACTGCTATAGGCTGATGATGATGATGATGGGAATTGAACCCGCGATTAGACACAGTGGGCGAAGCGGCTTAACCACTGTGTTAAATCGTCCGTCTAATTAATATTATTGTATTTGTAACTTATTTATTAATAAATTATTAAATAAATAAAAAAAGCAGATATATAATCAATAAAACAGAAGTTGTACTTGCAGGCCTATATAATACATACCTTACAGACATATGTATGCTTCATTGTAAATGTATATTAAACTCATAATCTTAGCAACATGTATTGTCAGTGACATGTTGCGCTGTGCTGGGGTGTTATGTATGCTCCCATGAAATTTCTTAAAGAGGACGATCGTTTGGCCGGAATTCCTCGTTCACGAAAGACTCAAACTTGGCAGTGGGAATTCACTCTTCTACGGAATTATATATCGAATTAATTAAGTGAGTTAGGATTTTCGACCCTATATAAGGGTATACTCTAGCTTGTAAACTACATGTGATTTTGTTACAGAGGACCAGCAGCGGCAGCGGCAGCGCGAGCGCTTCAGGCAGTGTTTCAAGCAGCGCCGCGAGACGCACTTCCAGTCTACCTGGCGGAGCCACGCTCACCGCCGGTGCTTACCGACCACAGGTACACTTAACTCAACCGTTTATTTTGCATAAACCCTGCGGGGCTGTTTACAAAGTGTTATATTTTCATTTTTTTTTTAACTTTCATCTACCACCGGATCGGAACGCGGCCTCCACTGAGAAGATCCGGCGAGAAACTCTGCGGGCTTGTCTTTTTTGTTTAATTCTCCATTCATTTATTTTTCATAATTTTTTTATAGACATTTTTATATTATACAAAATCATTAATGTGATCCAGCTCCAGTGTGATGCCTTACGACTGAGATATAAGACTATTTTTAAATATGTTATAATGAAAAGCTAGTGGATTCTGGGTGGAACAGTCTCCACAAGCAGCACCCGTTCACGAGTACGACTACTTGAGCAGCCATCACCTCCCTCGACCATATTAGAGGGAAGGAAGTGACCCGCACTAAATAGACACTGCAAGCATAGACTTTTCATCGAGCAGCGTGATTTTCATACCTCTCTGGCTTCCTCCATGGAATGTTGTTGATAATGTTGATGTTTACATTTCATTTAGTCCTTAGAATACTTAGATTGTTAAATGTCACTCTTGACTAATAATAATTTGATCGAACCCATTTCCTCATATCATCTAGTCGCACCATGCGTTACTAAACTTTCTCATTGCTGCTGTTGGGTGCTGCTTGTGGAGACCGAACCACCCAAAATCCTCTAGCTTTTCATTATAACATATTTAAAAATATTAATAATATGATATTAAAAATATTAAATATAAAAAATATTAATAAAAAGAATATTAAAAATATTAATAAAATATAAATAATAATAATAAATATTAAAAATATTAATATTATTGTTATATCTCAGTCGTAAGGCATCAAACAAGCTGGACCGCATAAATGATTTGTATTGTAAAATACAGAAAATTGTGAAATAAAATGAATAGGGAACTAGACAAAGCCTGCTGAGTTTCTCGCCTGATATTCTCAGTCCCGATCCGGTGGTAGATTAGTAAGGTAAAAAAAAAATGTAAATATGACAATTTGTAAATACCTCCAGACTTAAGTAAGGTGTCCTCAACGATTTACGTTATGGCCGGCTTCATACCACCATTAATTTATACGCCCTTGCGCCCTTCACCTTAACACTCGTATGTTCAAACACGTGAGATATTAAAACAACATTGTTTTCCAGTCATCCACAAGCGGAGGCGCCAGCATCACTCCTTCAGTGACCATCACACCGGCCCCGCCACCTGCTTCTCAACATGCCTCCTCAAAGGTAATCTACCACCGAATATTCTGTCGTTTTGTAGATGAGAAAATGGTAGAGGGAATACAGTCCCTTCGCATTGACTACTCGCTGTCGGTAGAATTTTGACAGAATTTCCATACAAAATATGCCAAATTTTTATCCATAGTAGGCAAATCTCTGAGTTAAATATTAAAACCGGCCGTTAGGCGGTCGTCGAAGGTATGTACCGCGTATTCCCCACGTAAACGCCGTGGAAATGCATTGGCCTGTAGCCAAAATCAGAACTAAGCGAACGAAGCGGTCATCAAATGAAATGTCACTTCATGACAGTCGCAGATTTACCTTTCGCTATGAAATATGAAGTTCTTTTTTAATTAGTAGGAATGTCATAAAAAGTATTTATACAATATATATAAAAAATATTACTGCGTCCTCATGGTGCTGCTTGATTAAATTCGTTCATCAAATGCTTCAACTCTCTCGAGTTAGTTAAGCCATTCGGACCCAAATGTGCGTGTTAAAATTATTTCCTTGAAAGTTTTTAGAAGAAGGAACATTTTATAACCCTAATTTCACACCAACGGAACCAATACCCTGTCAGTGTCTTCCAAGAGCTAGAAGATCCTTGTTGAATTATAGTATTGATACAATCATTAACAAAACCTCACAGAAAACTTGGTCTATACCCTTAGTTCCCAGGTGGACCCCATGGGGTAAACGGGGGACTCGACGGGGGTCTACGTTGGCGTGACAAAAAAATGGGGGTTCACAATTCGTAAGCGGGGGTCCACGAAAATTTTTTTGCTTTCGATAGTGAAGAACTAAAATGTTGGCTCGACTTACTTGTAAAAACTTGCATATTCCATATTCAATACATTGGATGGAATCACTTTTTTGATTGGCCAACTTTACTTTTTTGACATCCACTCACAGCACAATCAATTAATTAATTAACCAATCAATTCTCACTTTTTTTTTTCGAAAACTATCAATTCGTGGTTGGAACTCAGCCGCAACGCAAATTTCCACAGTTAGATCTAATCTTCACATTTTTTGTCGAGTTTTGGGAATATGGTAGAAATGTACATGACCAAATAGACCGTGTCTTAGCTGAAGGGCAAGTCAAGAGTCTCCGTAACCGGCGAGTGTGTATGAGACGAACTATGAGAGTGGAGGAAGCCAGAGAGGTATGTAAGGAAAGAACCTGTTGGAACTCTGTACTCTCTGCCTACCCCGCGAGGGAGCTGGCGTGATGATATAGATAGATAGGTAGAGATAGAAATGTAGCTGCAGGGGGTCCACCGGAACCAGCAAAATTTTGGAAGTGGTCTATGAGAAAAAAGTCTGGGAACCTCTGGTCTATACAATGTTCACCGAACGTAACGACTTCTACGCGAAGGCTACTCCGCGTTTACGTTCGACCACCGCCTGCGTTGTATCAACGTTTGATCGGAAGAAACTAAATTCTAAATGGATTAGGCGCTTTGGTAGAGTCCGTAACTAGTTACTACGAAACCAATTTTTTTACTCGTAAAATTTTATAAGCAAATGTGTTTTGTTTCTAATCAAATTCCAAGCCGGCACAGGACAATTCGTCAGTTACAAGTAGCACGAGTGATGCAGTGAGTATGGAAATGTGATTTCATTTCTCTACTATTTTTATTTTATAGGAATTCGATTTTTCATCTTAGTAGAGTATATACAAGGTGTAACATATATAACTCAAGAACTCAGACACCCCAATTAGATTATTGCTTAACGAATTCAATACGAAAATCAAACTTACAATCTTAAGGAGTTTTCTACCATTTTTTTAAGCTCTTTGGTACCCAAATTAACCGTTAAATTTAATAACTAATTAACATTTGTATGCATATTGAGGTGTGTGTAATAGATAAAATAATAATATTAGCCCGGTTAAGAAACTGTCCCACTGTTGGGCACGGGCCTCCTCTCAAACTGAGAGGGTTTAGGCCACGCTGGCCCAGTGCGGGTTGGCGAACTTCACACACCTTCGAGAAACTCTTAGGCATGCAGGTTTCCTCGCGTTGTTTTTCTTCACCGTTAAAGCAAGTGATAGTTAATTTATAACGCACTTTTTTTGTGTGCAACAAAATCCATATAAAATAGCCATAATGCTTTGCAAAATTATAAAGTATTGTTTAATATTGCGGACAGAACGAGAAACAGCCTATTTTGAAAAAAAAAATAATAACTTTAAAAATAATTGGAATCGATTCAGTTGCCAGTGTAGAACAAAGTACTTTTAGGTCTTGCATTAATTATGTTACGCCTTGTATAATTATTTAATAAACGCAAGACCTCAGACACCCCGATTAGAGAATTGCTTTATAAATTCAAAACGAAAACCAAATTTCCAAATTTAAAGTTTTTTACTATCTATCTATCTATAACCTCACGCCAGATCCCTTGCGGGGTAGGCAGAGAGTACAGAGTTTTAACAGGTTCTTTCCTTACATACCTCTCTGGCTTCATCCACTCTCATAGTTTGTAGTACTTTTTTATAACACCGTCACGCCTATATTCCCCTAGCGGAGGTGTTCCCTGTACACCTCCCACTGTCACAGTACCCACCTTACATAAAAAATACTATAGTTGATACTAGCTAGCGTTACGCTAAGGTCAGTCTTTTCGTGCTAAGCTCTCTGGACCCCTTTGCTATGACCAAACGATATGATTCTTTCCTTACATACCTCTCTAAGTTTTTTACCCTTTTTTAAAGCACTTTTATACTCCAATTAACAATGAAACTTATACGTGTATGTGCGCGTTTTGAGAAATACGATTTAGGAATGCATTTGAAATCTCCTTCTTGCTATGAATCAAGAATAAATTTAGATTTTTATAGCACACTGAAGGAGTAAAAGCAATTTTTTGCATATTTAAAAAAAATGTAAGATACATTAAAAATAGTTGGTATCAATTCAGTTACCGATTTAGAACTAACTACTTTTAGGTCTTGCGTTTATTATGTTGCACCTTGTATAATTTATAGACTTGAAATATCTCACCTCTATATAATTTGATAAACTTAAAACTATTCGACAATAACATTCTGGTGGAGTCTGCATCAAAAAAAATCGGTGTACTCACACATGAAGGCTTATTTTCTGTGCAACTAACTTGTAGAAATAAATAAATATTTTTTTTTATTTTCATACTAAAGTGATACATCATGAAAAGTGTACAACTAGTGGAGACCGAAAAGGTCTTAACAGCTTTTTCAGATAAGAAAAATAAGGTTCATTTTTGTGTAGAATCTGTAAATCTTCCCGCAGGCGAGCTCGCGTAGTTCTGAAGATACCCAGACGCCCGCGCAGCGGCAGGCCGCCGCCAAACTGGCGCTGCGCAAACAACTAGAGAAGACATTGCTACAGGTATGGTTTATTTAATAATATGATATCAGCCTATATACAATGTGAAAGTGGAAGGATGCAGGTACCGGGGAAGACCTAGACTATCTTACCACGACCAAATAAACCGAGTCTTATCAGAAGGAAAAGTCAAGAGTCTCCGTAACCGGCGAGCGTGTATGAGACGAACTATGAGAGTGGAGGAAGCCAGAGAGGTATGTAAGGAAAGAACCTGTTGGAACTCTGTACTCTCTGCCTACCGCGCAAGGGATCTGGCGTGATGATATAGATAGATGGAATATCAGCCTATACTGCCCACTGCTGGGCAAAGGCCTTCTCTCAAAAATCGCGGTGAAAGAAATTAGGTCATACTCCAACACGCGAACCCAGTGCGGATTGGTGGAGGCAGGTGTGTGGCCACCTGCTGTTGGAACTTATCAAGCCGCCTTTAAGGCTTCCAACTCGGCTTAACGACTACCGCATTAAGTGGTAGCCGGTACCAACGGCTTAGCGTGCCTTCCGAAGCACGGAGACGCCCGAATATGAAAATGCCACAAACGGTCACCCATCTCGGGCCAACCATGTCGAACGCTGCTTAACCTTGGTAAAAAGTAAGAATACCGCGGTCGTACAGCGCTACGAGCGCCTCAGTGGTTGGATGGTTTATTTACATCATTATAATCAGGAGCTATGAGAGTGGAGGAAGAGTGGAGTGGAGAGATATGTAAGGAAAGAACCTGTTGGAACTCTGTACTCTCTGCCTACCATGCAAGGGATCTGGCGTGATGATATAGATAGATCATTATCAGCTTTAGCGTACGACGACGATTAAGCACAGTGGTTAAGAGCGTCAGCCGCTTCGGCCACTGTGTCTAATAGTCGCGGGTTCGATTCCCGCACGGGACAAATCTTTTTGTGACCCACAATTATTTGCTTCGGTCTGGGTATTTGTGTATGTAAATTTTCATGTTTGTAAACGCACCCACGACACAGGAATAAATACTAAGTGTGGGGACTACGTTTTTCTTACAAAAAGAAAAAAAGTGATGTTCACTCCAGGACAAAAGTCTATTATTTTACACTACTTCTGTTTGTGTATGATACGTACTCTCTGCCTCTCTCTCTCTGAACTCTGTACTCTCTGCCTACCCCGCAAGGGATCTGGCGTGATAATATAGATAGATTCTTCTGTTTGTTTTTAGTCCATAGTTTTACTAATACTCATTTGACTGTAAATCAATATAAGCCTAAGCTGAAGTAAAGGTTACTCTTCCACGCGGTAGGTGCCGCAAGGTGTAACATAATAAATAACACCTCAGACACCCCGTTTTGAGAATTGCTTCATAAATTCAAAACGAAAACCAAATTTCTAAATTTAAAGGCGTTTTAACCTACATTATAAAAGGAGGAGTTTCTATGTTCGTCTGTATGTACGCGTTTTTATATTTATATGGGTAATGATATTTCCGTCAATTGTGGACCGATTTTGATGATTCTTTTTGCATTGGGTTCAGTATAGCTCCAAGGCGGTCGTATTTTAATTTCATTGGTAATGAACCTTTGAGTTAGAAGGTACACCACGGAACTTCTTAACGACAAGCAATAGGAATGTGTAAATTGAGATATTATTGGTATTACGACAGTCCTATAGGTACTCTACTATAGAACTAAGCAGTATGTTAGCAGACTTCAAAAAAGGAGGTTCATAAGTCTTCTGTTTTTATTTTTTTGCTTTGGGTTCAGTATAGCTCTGAGGTGGTCCTACTTTAATTTTATTGGTATTGGACCTTCTTGGACTTTGAAGATACACCGGGGAACTCCTTAACGATATACAACACTAATATGTAGATTGAGATATTATGTGGATTGACATAATGTCAATCCTATGGGTTTAATATTCTGCTTATTTCTATAGTAGGGTTACTATAGAAATAAGCAGAATATTAAACGACTTCAATGAAGGAAGAGTTTCATAATTTGTCTGTGGTTTTTTAATAACTTCTTTACCTATAAACTGATTTTGTTGATTCTTTTTGCAGTGGGTACAAAATAGCTCCAAGGTGGTCCCATTTTAATTTTATCGGTATCGGAGCTTGGATTTTGGAGATACATTTATTTATTTATTTCTTGTACTTTTACAGAGTATATACTTCAATACAGTAGTGTTACCAAGTATTAAAATAATTTATTTATTTATAACATATAACCGTGCTAGCTGTCTTTGTGAATTCACCCAGAGCACAGTGAAATAAGTCTCATCTTGCTGTCAATAAGGTTAATGGTGGAGCCTCTTTTAGTAAGTTAGTGCGAGCTCGCGGCACCTCCGCCAGCGGAGGCCGGCGGCGCCGCCACACGAACCTGTTCGGAACACTTATCCCTATACGTACTAATATTTCCCTATTTTCTATTATCCCTATTTTCTTAAAACTTTAAAAATATATGAGACAACTGCGAGGTCTCTCCTAACATGTCTTTCTTTATACCCGACCATACCCAAAATAAATAGAGTCGGATACATTGCTATTAATAGTGACGACAGTGGTCTTCACTATTGATAGCAAGAGATAGCTTCAAATCGTCAGCAAATAGCCTTTGCATTTCTTACAATTTTTGGCAGATCGTTTACCATTATTATAAATTGTAATGGACCAAGATTGCTACCTTGACTTACACCAGATCGTGTGTAATACGGTCCCGACATGTGTCCTGCATACTCCACATACCGCTGTCTATCATTCATATAACTCGCGAAAAATTGAAGTAGATGTGGAGTGAAACCGACCCCTGTTAACTTTTTGAGCAATAGGTCACTTTGAACTAGGTCGAATGCTTTTTTAAAATCAAAGTAAACAGTATCATATTGCCCTCCATTGTTCAGTTGGTACTACAGCGGCTATATAGTTAAGCAGGTTACTTGTAGTGCTTCTTGCTGGTCTAAACCCATGCTGAGCGTCCGAGAGTTGCCCACTAACCTGTGCGAATATGCTCTTATGTATAGCAACCTCGAACACTTTTGCTGGTGTAGACAATATTGCTACCGGTCTGTATCACTCTACCTTATCGCTTAATCCTGTCTTGGGTACTGGTACGACTCCAGTTAACTTCCATCTCTTTGGGAATACAGCCGTTTCTAGACATAAGTTGTATATGTGGAGCAGCGGCTCAGCCATAATCAATGGACAGTCCTTAACCCCTCTGATCGGAAAACACTGCAAAAATTTTAAGTACTTTTTCGGAAGAGGCCGGGCGGGCGAGGCCATTTTTTGGCGACGTTTGCAAAAAATATATATAATTCAAAAACTATAGAAAATTATACATATACACTAAAGCGTGGGTGTACTCAGTACACCTGTGCCACCGAGTGTACCACTCAGGGTAAGTGCACCTTGAGCTTACACTACTACGCTTTTTCTTTAGAACACCTTCATTAATAATAGAATTAATAGTAAGATAAAAATCATTAATACTCCAGTCTAATCCTAATTCATACATTGGTGTCCAATCTGCCGCCGCTAAAGATACATACAATAACATAAAATTTGCTTTCCTAAAATTCCAATTCCGGCGTAGGCAGGTCGCGACAGCGCCGGCTAACCGTGACCTCTAGCGGGGGATGATAGACGTCTACTGGCACCAAGGGCATCTCTGCCGCGCGAAGCCACACACCCTTACCTCCGTCAGACGTACTTAAAACCAGATCTAACTGCCGCTCGTTACATTTTCCTACATTGAGGGAATCCACAAAATGTTAAAAAATATTCATAATAATGAGCAACACTCACAGAACATGAATAAAAATTGAAGTCTCCGATTACTAGTACATCGCGATAACTATTACAATATTTTTCTATAATTCTAAATAATAACACATATTTATTCTCGCAACAATTAGGTGGAATATATACACCGCAAATAAAAAATAATAATCTTTCTAGTGAATAGACGGTAACACTAATAATTTCATACATATGGTCGTCACTGTGCACTCGTCGAAGTTCAAATCGCGGTGTGGCCACAAAACACGCGCCACTTTGCTTCCGCCCATCCGCTCCATCACATCGTAATATTGTATATCCAGGTGGTATCATTTCGGCATCTTGAATGGATTCATTACACCCAGTTCAGGAATAACACATAACAGGTCTACATTCGAAACATATATACTAGTATACAATTCTTCTAGTTTACTACGAAGACCTCTCACGTTCGTAGTATATTGCGATGGACTTAGTTTGACGTATTTGTTTTTTTGGTTGATCGACGAAACCAAACCCATTATAAACATAAACCTATTATAAACATAAACCCATTATAAACATAAACCCATTAAAACATAATTCTATATTACAGCCCCGTTTTTTGTATCAGTTAATGCCCCTTATAAAAGATGCATAATCTCTTTCGGTTTTGTTATATCCTTTCTACCATTACGTCTACTTCTTAACCACATATATTCTTGACATGTCTCCAAATTTTTCTCGGCTGTTGGTTTCTGCAGGCGCCAGACATGCAAATATTTCTTACGTACTGTTCCTTTTATTTTAAGTGCACTTGTGTTACCAACCCTTTTTACTTCGTTGTTGGGATATCTACTTCTCTGTCTGCTAACCAAAGTCCACTTTTCATCCTTTGTCTTATTTTTCCATTTATAATTTGAATTACATAGTTTTTACCATTATTGTGGCTTATTGTTGGCTGATCCATTTTTAAATTCGCCATTGTTTCCGCTGATTTCGTGGCCATACGTTGCTTTGGCTCGTTATTGTTAACTACCTGCATTTGATTTTGTTTATGCCTAACTGCGTCCAGAAATGATAAAACTGGTTCTTTTTCTTGAACTACCTACAATTCCTTCCTTATTTCTTGTAATTCAAATTCTGTCCTAAAATCTATTTTGTAGCAATACGTTTTCCTTTGACTGTTCATCATACCGAGCTCTCATTTCCAGGCGAAAGTCACAGTTGTTAGGTGCAAATGTTCTAGTTGTGACTGTGTTACCTCGTACTAGTGTATCAGAGTTATCTTTCTTGGGAACGGTCCTTACGCATTCCGGACATTTTTACTGGCACTTATATTTCTGGGTGAGAGCCTCGAACTTCTCCACCGTCATCGCTAGGCATTTCAGGTTTAATAATAACTTACAGGTCTCTTGTGAACATTCCATGAAAGAAATATTATAAATGATAGTTAACCATTACATCTTGCATACGTTAAGTTTTCGATATTATACATTTTAAGGCAATAATTTATACACACGAATCTCCAATGCGTTAGTACTCTCGCGGGGTGCGCATAGAGGGTCGAACATCAGAAGACTCCTTGACGGTAAACAGCACGAATGTGTAAATTCAGTTATTATGAGTATTATATCAGTCCTGTAGGTACCATACTGTAGAACTAATAAGAATAATATAATATAGGTATATACATTTTGGGACCGTATCTTACCGTTGGGAACTCTACTCTTGAAGTTGTCGACGAATACATTTACCTGGGACAGGCAGTCCGGTTAGGTAGGTCCAACTTTGAGAGAAAGGTCATTCGACGAATCCAACTCGGCTGGGCAGCGTTCGGGAAACTGCGCAACATCTTTTCATCCAAAATACCTCAGTGCCTAAAGACTAAAGTTTTTAGTCAATGTGTGTTACCAGTGATGACATATGGATCAGAGACGTGGTCTCTTACAATAGGTCTCATAAAAAAGCTCAAAGTTGCTCAGCGAGCTATGGAAAGAGCTATGCTCGGCGTTTCTCTACGTGATCGAATCAGGAATGAGGAGATTCGTAGAAGAACCAAGGTCACCGACATTGCCCTCAGGATTAGCATGCTGAAGTGGCAATGGGCTGGCCACATAGCGCGAAGATCGGACGGGCGTTGGGGCAGAAAGATTCTAGAGTGGAGACCACGTATTGGCAAGCGCAGCGTAGGACGACCGCCTGCCAGATGGACCGACGATCTTGTGAAAATCGCAGGAAATCGTTGGATGCAGGTGGCATCGGACCGGTTACGCTGGAAAGCGATTGGGGAGGCCTATGTTCAGCAGTGGACAAGTATAGGCTGAAATGATGATGATGATGATGATATAAATTTTAATAATTTAATTCACTTATAACTTAATATTGTAAAATAAAAAACTTTTTGACCAAATCGACTTAAAAATGCATAAAATAAATTTTTGAACAGACATCAGATATTTATTTTTTGCATATTGAAGTTGACTTCCCTTTTAAATTTTTTTTTTATTTTAAGCACATTTGAACAGCATTTGGGAAATATGTTTTAGGAATGCATTTGAAATCTCCTTATTGCTATGAATCGAGAACAAATTTTGTTTTTTATAGCGCACTGAAGAATAAAAGCATTTTTATGCAAATTTAAAAAAAAATGTAAGATACATTTAACATTGTTGGAATTAATTCAGTTACCGATTTAGAACAAAGTACTTTGAGGTCTTGCGTTCATTATGTTACACTTTGTCTTTAGTATTTTATGGTTTCCATGGCCTGACCGCTCGGGCGTGTTGCCACACTCGTGAGGTATCTATGTCGTGCTATGAACGACGTATACTGCAGGGCAAACTCCTTAAACAAAGAGTGTTGTATGCGGTACTGTACGCATCTGGCTTTGACCTTGACCTGCGACAGGTCATGGAACGAACTTGTGGGCATTAGTCCACATCTCCGGTACGAGGTCACCTTCTGGCATTTTCGAGCGTATCCATTCTTCGGAAGGCACGTTAAGCCGTCCCGGTTACCACTGAATGTGGTATTTGGAATCAAGTTGGAAGCCTTATACGCTGGTTGATAAGTTCCAACATTGATGTGTGAGTTGATTGATGAACGATTAGGCGCATTGGTTAAGAGCTTAAGCCACTCCGCCTACTGTATGTAATAGTCGCGGGTTCGATTCCCGCACGGGACAAATCTTTGTGTGACCCACAATTATTTGTTTTGGTCTTGGTATTTGTGTATGTTAATTTTCACGACACAGGAGTAACTCCTAGTAAGGGGCTACATTAAAAAAATATAACAAGTGTCCACAATTCTGTCTCCACCGCACTACACTGGCTCCGCGTTATAGAGTATGGCCTATCTCTCTCACCTAGATTTGTGAGACACCTTTTTCCAGTATTGAGGCAGTGATTATTATTTAGTTATTTGTTACGATGGTGTCATCGAGATCAACAGCGGTTAGACCGTTGGACTGCAAAGACAGTGGTCTCGGGTTCAAACCCAGGCACGCACTTCTGTCTTTACGAAAGCATGTGAGTATTAAAAAATAACTATCACTTGCTTTAACGGTAAAGGAAAACATCGTAAGGAAACCTGCATGCCTAAGAGTTTCTCGAAGGCGTGTGAAGTTCGCCATCCCGCACTGGGCCAGCGTGGTGGACTATGGCCTAAGCCCTCTCAGTTTGAGAGGAGGCCCGTGCCCAATGGTGGGACAGTTTCTTAACAGGGCTGGCATTGTATTGTTTCATGTAGATCCCGCCGCCCAAACCTCCCCCGCCCGAGATGAACTTCATTCCGTCGCCCAGCAACACTGACTTCGTGTACTTAGTCGGTCTAGAGCACGTCGTCGACTACCTCACCAACGAGGATCGGTGAGTGGAGTTTTACAATAAGCAATGATTTATGTAATCGCGTATTCTGTAAAGCCTGTTTGCCAATTTCAAATGAATGAATGAACACAATGAATGAAGTTTGTTCATTCATTGATTTCTCTGCCTCGTTTGTCTAGTGGCAAAAATCATCGCTTGGTGATCACGAGGTCCTGGTTCAAATCCTAGGTCGGACAAATGAACTTTTTCTAACGAAAACTTCCCAGTATGAGTCCGTAGTCTGAAATTGTGCCCGGTATATGGCAATAGGCGCGCCCACTATTACATGGGTACACCTTTGTTACACCCGCTTGAGAATATAGGTGTGACGGTGTGAGTGTATTGTTTTCTCAAAACATATTAATTTTATTGTTTTTAGTTGCCACGCTATTATTTTTTATAAAATTGGCTACGTAGGATGAAATAGAATAACCATTCTGTGGCAACTGTTCCGATTTTTGACAATACTTGTGAGCTAGCTGGCTAGAATTCCTTGTCTAGTGCTTTGCTACCGATTAGATTTGGCTGAATCTAGAATGGGAATCTGATTGTGTTTTCAAAATACAGTGGAGCATCTTAGTGCTAGCGATCGCGCTCATAGGCACACCCACTTCGGCAGATCTCTGAAGGTACTATCCGCTAAGCACTCCCAAGAAGGCCTGTACAATGTGCTTCTGTGTGCATGATTCTGATTTGGACAGCTATTACAAAAATGCTTAAAGGTTTGTTGAAATAACCGACGGAGCGCTCGGGAAGCGCTCGGCTACGATCGGCCGGGTGTCGGCAGTGCGGCGCACACGTCATACTGCGGGCGTGAAGTCGCGCCGGCTGGGCCCACGCCTGACACCAGTGTCCCTCTCGCACGCGTATTGACGTCTCGCTCCCCCCGCGCACAGTTTGTAATCTTGTCGAACGTGACGGTGGCGGGCCGTGACGTTTGCCGTCGCGCCGAATGGGGCTACGCTGTGTGGCATTTCCCGTACATTTCAGTACATTATAATTCCCCAGGTCGCGCCACCGTCGCGCTCGTGTACTGTATACATATGTTTTACGATCCAAACAAGATACAGTTTAAAGTGATAAATCTCTCTTCCTATAGCATGCCGCGCTCGTCAGTACCAGCTGTTTGCGCTCAATGCGGGTGCGACTTCACTCCGGTTTGGCGCTGGGAGCGTACACAGACCACCTCGCGCCGACAAGACGCTACGTTCAGCGCCGCGCCGGCACCGGCCGGCGCTCGTCGCTTGTGCGAGCTGTGCGTCTCTGGGAACGTCAAGCGAGCGCTTAAGGTAATGTACCCACCTACAGTACCTTCACACTGGGAGCTTTCACCGACCAGCTCGTACAGGATCAGACACCGACCTCGCCGGCGAGGTCAAAGAATCCCTTGCCGTTGCAAAGCACCACGGCGAGACACTTAGTATACGCCCTTCACCATAGCGACTGCCCAGGACTCCTTGAGGCCTCTTGAGCTAGTTGCCCCCTTGCCCGTCTGGCTCGAGCGTAGTGGTTGCACGCTTGCCCTCTTGTCTGGTTAAGCTGTAAAGGCCCCGAGGCCAACGGCGTAGATCATTCACACATACACAAACGACCAGCTCGCGCCGACAATGCGCTCGCGTCGTGCGAGCTGTGCGTCTCCGCGAACGCCAAGCGAGCGCTTAAAGTGATGTACCTTTACCTGATGTGACGTTGGCCACGTATATGTGTGAATGATCCACGCTGTTGGCCGCGGGACCTTCACTGGGTAAGGGGACTGAGTTAGTATACAACAAATAGGCTCCAACCGGAAGGGCAAGGTAGCAACTATCTCAAGGGCTTCTCAAGGAGGAACGAGCTCGGCTTGGGCTGTCGCTATGCGGGAGAGTATAAGCGAGGAGTCTGGCCGTGGTGCTCTGCACCGGCCGGGCGCCAAGAGATGCCTCAAGCTCGTCGGCGAGTTTGGTGTCGCACCGATAAGATGTCACCATCAGTGCAAGTCCTTCGCCCGCAGGTTCACGTCGCTTTTGCAAGCTATGCGTCCCGGGTATATAGTATATATATGATATATATAGTGTATATATATAGTATATATTATTGGTACAAAACGAAAATTAGCATTGATAGATGTTATATATAATTAAAAAAGTTAAGGGCCTATCGCGATAAAAATTTGTTTTTACTCCATACACTTAAAGAAGTATATGGACTTGACACTTCTATATTATCACGCCAGATCCCTTGCAGCAAAGGCAGAGAGTACAGAGTTCCAACAGGTTCTTTCCTTACATACCTCTCTGGCTTCCTCCAGTCTCTTAGTTCGTCTCATACACGCTCGCCGGTTACGGAGACTCTTGACTTATCCTTCAGATAAGACACGGTCTATTTGGTCATGGTAAGATAGTCTAGGTCTTTCCCGGTGCCTACACCTTATACTTAGAAATATGATCTTTGATTTCACATTTTATAATCTGGTAAAAGGAATACAAGACTAAACAACATTTTCATTGAGAAAAAAAACTAATGTCATCTCTATTGTTTTACATTTTTTAATTACAACGCGAAACGCTTAAGATATAGTCAATAAAATTTACTTAAATACATAGAGAATAATTGTAGCAAAGTTCATGTGAAGTAGTTCTCTATTTCATAGTGTTTTTAGAAAATTATAAAATTTGTTTTTTCACATACGCCGTTTACTTCCGAACTCGTGCTCAATATGTCCGTCCCTTATTATTTATTTGTAAAGTAATTGCATCACTGTCGCTCTCCCAGTGGTCGAAGGCGATCATGTGATCTAGGCAATGTAACCCCCTCGTGTTTAGGTTTGTTAGATTGACTACTATACAATCAAACCAAAGTGGCCAATGGAACCAGCCAACTACACAATATAACCTCGCCGTGTTTGGGCTCATTAGATTTGTCTTGACGAGTAGTTAAGATTCGGATGGTGTCCAGGGTCTGATGATGAAGCCGAAAGGAAGCCATAGGAACTTCTCAACTAAGCAAGATATCTTTAGTATCCGACCGAAGGTCCATTTAAGTTGAAGCCGAAGTTGATTAATAGGCCATTCGCCAAAACCTTCGGCTGAAGCCGGAGGTTTAATAATCCCAAGAAATTTGGTTTATAACTGGCAAAATTTTTGTAAGTTACGTTGACTGTATTAACTTAACGAGATGATTAAAATAACTAACAACTGTCTAAAAATAATAACACTGAAATAATATTATTTATAATATTTATTACATTGAAGCAGTGATAGCCTAGTGGTAAGACCGCTGGACTGCAAAGTCAGAGGTCTCGGGTTCAAACTCAGGCACGCACGCACCTCTGTCTTTTCGAAAGCATGTGCGTATTAAAAATTAATTTTCACTCGTTTTAACGGTGAAGGAAAACATCGTGAGGAAACCTGCACGACTAAGAGTTTCTCGAAGGTGTGTGAAGTTCGCCAACCCACACCGGGCCAGCGTGGTGGATTATGGCCTGAATCCTCTCAGTTTGAGAGGAGGCCCGTGCTCAACAGTGGGATAGTTTCAGGGCTAAATAAAACTTCAGTCCATTTCAGCCGAAGCCGAGGGATCGGCCGAAGGCGACCGAAGCCGAAGCTTCGGTCTTCTTTCGGTTTTAAAAAGGACGTTTGAAATGAAAATGAAATGAATGTTCCTAACTGTGCGAATACTGTCGCGGCAGGCTGAGCACACGGCCCGGCTGAAAACTGCGTTCGTGCGCGCGCTGCAGCAGGAGCAGGAGATCGAGCGCAGGCTGGCCGCGCCCGCGCCCTCGCCGCCGCCCGCGCCGCAGCCGCCGCAGCCGCCGCCCGCGCACTCGCACGCGCACCGCCCGCTGCAGGTTCGCTTGGATTTTCGAAGTCATAACTTATGGGAGGGCTTCTTATACACCGCTTCGTAACGTAACGCGTAACGGCGCCAGTCTGTCTGGCTTCCCTTTCTCTCGCGCATACGGCAGCGGTAGGCATGCTCTTCCTCTCTCACTCTAACCCACAGCGCTCTTCCCTTTCTCTCACGCATACGGCAGCGGTGGGCAGGCTCTTCCTCTGTCACTCTAACCCACAGCGCTAGTTTAAGTTATCACTTCTGCCGGGCGTCTCGAAACGCACAATTTTTTTTTTATGAGAACTCGCTTACGTATAAGCTCGGGGAACGTTCAGATTTGTATGTTCAAAGTTTAGCACCTTATGCTCGGGGAACGTACAAATGTGTACTTTGTCGAGACGATGATTTTATTGTTGTGTTTTTGGGAAAACACTAATTAGGAGCCATAGACTATGTTTTAATCTCTGGAAATACTGTCGGATTTGAAAAATTACTTAAGGTTACCGAGCAAGTGTTTAGCTCGAAAGGCTACTAAGCGAAGTTGGAAGGCTGGCCGAGCACTACGCTCGCAAAACTGTTGAGGTAATATTTAATTCGGAAAGCCACCGCTCATACTTATTCAACTAACCAAAACAATGAATTAAACGAAGAAATTCTTTAAATTTCTTTAACAATAATTTTGACATATAAAAGGCTAATCCACAATATTCTCAAAGCCTCATAACTCACATTTAGTAAGTTAAGTTTATTTCTGTTTTATATTTAACTATGTGAACATTAATTTGAAATCTTTTTGTAGACTACGCAAATTTTGTATTTAATTTCTACTCTCTGGAACACATGTTATGGGTTATAATAATTTTTGTCCAGAAATCTCATATGACTCTAACGTAGTGCAATTTGGATTGTAACCTATTTGTGATTGATAAAATAAAGACTTCGCTTTTACCAATTACATTCATTCCCCTCTGTACACCTTTGAGTTGAATTCAAGGATAGTATGATAATATGTAGGATAATGTTGGCGAAGAAACGTTAGCTGCTTGCCAATACGTGTTGTTCTCGAGAGCTGTGATGGGAAAAATCCAGCAAGTTTAGTTTAATGGCAAAGTTTACAGTCTACAGAGCAACACTGGTAGTAATTTCTTTCTCATTACATTGTACTGATTGCACAGGTATTAATGTATGCAGTATAAATTGACGGACTATACTATATGTATTATACTATATTATATATGCAGTATAAATTGACGGACTATACTATATGTATTATACTATATTATATATGCAGTATATTTAGCGCAGTGGTTAAGAGCTTGAGCCGCTCTGCCCACTGCGTCTAATAGTCGCGGGTTCGAGTCCCGCACGGGACAAATCTTAGTGTGATGTGTGAATTTTCATGTTTGTAAACGCACCCACGACACAGGAATAAATCCTAGTGTGGGGCTACGTTATTAAAAAAGAAAGAAAAAAATAATGTACCACTTAATTATGAATTATATATGCCATGTGCGATGACACGCCTTGTTTGGTCAGCAAAAATGTACAAATGAGACTGTACACCCTTGTTGTGTAAAGATTGTTTTAATTCGTCCCTTCGCATCAGTGCAGCAGCTCCTTGCATCGCTAATGTATAATATTGCTTATGTATTTTCACAGATGTCGGTGTCTCGCAGTTCGTCTCGTGGCTCGGCCACGCCAGCCCCACCCTCACCCGCCCCGGCCAAGCCACCTGCTCCGCCACCAGCACCCAGGTATACTTCACTCTTCACAAATAAACATTACCCAATCATTTGGAAGTTTATACCATTGTTACTCACAGAATGTCCAAAAGAAACAGCTCAGAGGTGTGATGTGTGATAGAAGAATGCCTCTTAGGGTCAAAGGGCAAATTCTAGACACCCATACGGTCTATGGTTCTGTACGGGACAGAATATTGGACAACTAACAAACACCACCCTAACAAGCTACACACAACAGAACTGCGCATACTAAGCTAAGTAGCGGCTGTCGCACAAACAAAATCAGCAATAGGTACATAAGGGGGAGCTTTAAAGTTCCTTTGATAGTTTTATTTTATTTATTAAACAAAATTTACAGCCCTTTAAATTTATGAGATTAACTTAAACATTTTACATACAGCCAATGAGCTATTTACACTTATAGTTGTTAAAGTCAAAGAAACTCTCGGCCGTTGGTAAGAAACTCTCGCTCCTTTCCAAAGAAAGGAGGCCCCGGCCGGGCCCTGGGCAAACGCAAGCTCATAGCAGTGAACTGAATGTCTTAATGACACTGGATTCATGTTTCTAACATTAATAGTTTAGACGATAGAATAGAATAGAAAACTCTTTATTGTACACCAAATTATAAATAAACAATAATGTAAGGTACAAAACAATATAGGGTACAATTGGCGGCCTTATTGCTTATAGCAATTTCTTCCAGGCATTTGTTACTATCCTCTTTTGTACTGCTCGTTTCACGTCAAAACGCTTAAGATCGTACGGTCACATCCAGTGACGTTCAGATGACCATATTGCTGTTACTCCATCTAAAAGCGTAAACACTGGCCCACGGACGAATTACTGATTCTGTTGAGACGCGTGACCCATACAGTTATTATGTTTTAAAAGACTGGCCAGAAATATACTAGATGGCGCACAATTTCAGGTCACATTTGTGACCTGAAAATAATTGATAGCTCTAGAGACACTCTATGTAAGTAGAAACTTTCTGTAATGTTTTCTTTAGTTTCTACTACGATAAAATAAGATGTCTTTTCCTAGTTAATGATGTAAAACAATAGAATTTGATAACATGACAACACAAACAAGCATTGTCAAAAGTATGACGCTGTGTTTTGTTCACTCTGTTTGAGTATTCTTAGGAATATATAATAATAATAATATTGGAATTGAACTTATCAAGCCGCTTTAACGACTACCACATTAAGTGGTGACCGGGACTAACGGCTTAACGTACCTTCCGAAGCACGGGGACGCTCGAATATGAAAATGCCACAAACGGTCACCCATCTCAGGCCGACCGAGTCGAACGCTGCTTAACCTTGGTGATCGGTAAGAACACCGCGGTCGCGCAGCGCTACGAGCGCCTCTAGCCTTAGGAATATATGTAACGTATATTTAGCGATCCTAGCACTTCTTTTAACTCATGGAACATTGTTACCAGACCGATCACATCTTCGGAGACGCTCCGCAGTCACCACCCTGACCGCAGCAGGGAGACCAGCGAAGTACCCGCTAAGAAGGGCAAAGGTAATATTCGTATTCCCCAGATCTCTCATTCTAGATTCTTCATGGCCAGGCATCCTTGCGCGCATGCTTATCTAAACTAATTGTTACGCTCAAAGACTAGTAGGACTGTAGGATCCATATCGCAAATCCATGTGCGTCGTATTCTAATATGGTTCCACACAGAGATGGGCAAAATGTTATCAGATTAATGATTACAATTGCATTTTGTAATAATCAGTCATGTATAATTGTAATAATATTAGCCCTGTTAAGAAATGTCCCACCGTTGGGTACGGGCCTCCTCGAAAACTGCGAGGGTTTAGGCCATAGTTCACACCTTCGAGAAACTCTTAGGCATGCAAGTTTCCTAACGATGTTTTCCTTCACCGTTAAAGCACACACCGTCACGCCTATATTCCCCAGAGGGGGTGGCAGAGGTGTACTGAGTACACCCACGTTTCGCCGACGAAGTTAGGTCCCATGTAATAGGGGGCGAGCCTATTGCCATATACCGGGCACTATTCCAGACTCCGGACTCACACTGGGAATTTTTCGTTAGAAAAACTACATATGTTCGACCTAGGATTTAAACCCAGGACCTCGTGATCACAAAGCGATGCGCTTTGCCACCAGACCGTTAAAGCAAGTGATAGATATCTTTTTAATACGCACATGCTTTTGAAAAGAGTGAGGTGCGTGCCTGGGTTTGAACTCAAGACTCTGTCTTTGCAGTCCAACAGCCTAACCACTAGGCTATCACTGCTAATGTGTAATCGTTATGGTTGAAAATTACTAAATGTTATTGTAATCGTTGATCATTAATACACCGTCCCGCCTATATTCCCTAAGCATGGTTGGTTAATCATTAATCTGATTACATTTTGACCATCTCTGGTTCCATATGTGTCATGGCTTTTCTACATACTCCTAGCCTCGAGACGAATTTCGCTATGTGGTCTTCGTCTCTGTGATTGCCACAACGCGTCATGGGCGTTTTCACAAGTTACAACACGAATTTCGATTTTTTCGATTCGACGTGGATGTTTTACAGTGACTACATGGCTTAATTTTTTTTTAAACGTAGCCCCACTAGGATTTTTTCCTGTGTAGTGGGTGCGTTAACAAACATGAAAATTCACATACACAAATACCCAGACCGGAACAAATAATTGTGGATCACACAAAGATTTGTCCCGTGCGGAAATCGAACCCGCGACTATTAGACACAGTGGGCGGAGCAGCTCAAGCTCTTCACCACTGCGCTCCGTTTTTTGCTCAATGAGCGTTTTCGGTCTTTGCACATAACATATACAAGGTGTATCGTAAATAACGCAAGACCTTATACACCCCGATTAGATAATTACTTCACAAATTTAATACGAATCAATTTCTAAATTAATTTTTTTTACCCCTTTTTTAAGCACTTTTACACCCCAATCAACAATGAAACTTGTACATGTATGTGTGCAGGTTGGGAAATACGTTTTAGAAATGCATTTGGAATCTCCGTATCGCTTATAATCAAGAATATCATTATATTAATACGTGAAGCAAAAACTTTGTACCCCTTTTTACGAAAATTGCGTGGACGGAGGAATATGAAATCTCCCACACTTATAGTTCATATAGAGAAGGAGTGCAGAATGCTAATATTTTTTTATAATTATGCATAAAAATACATTAAATCAATAAAAAAAACATTACACACTACCATGTATTTGACACAATACACTTCAAATTGAGAATATATAATTTTGTTTGTTTTTAATATTATTTGTCTATAGTCTTACTGAATGTCAAACATAACCAGCAAACGATGAAAGAGTAGGTCGAATTTCGACCAATGGGCGACCACTAGTATTAGTTTATTACAGGACACTAAAGGAGTAACAGCATTTGTTGCAAATTAAAAAATAGTAAATACTATAATAATTGATAGCTTCAATTCAGTTATCGATTTAAAACAAACTACCTTCACGTCTTGCGTTTATTATGTTACACTTTGGATACTAAAACTGTTATTTATGGCGTTATTTTTCACAGGTTCCTCGTCGAGTAGCACTAGTCAAAATAGTAGCAGCAGTAAGCAACACCAGGTGAGTTGATCGCACATCTATATAGCCCGGTATGTTCTCACCGATCCCCCCGATGCTTTGTCTTCTTGATCCATTCTTTCCGCTCAGAATACGGGCGACGACGACGTAGTCGTAGATCCCCTCCCATAGCCGGCGGTAGCCCCCCCCCCCTCCAGCGGCTGTCCCAACCGAGGCCGCCTCTTCAAGGCGCCCTCGAGTATGTCGCCCCTTGCCCTTCTGGCTCGAGCATAGTGGTTGCACGCTCGGTCTTAAGTCCGGTGAAGCTGTAAAGGCCTCGCGGCCAACAGCGTATATCACTCACACACACACACACACCAGGTAAGTTGTAGTATAAATTAGGTATGGAAGTAATGTGTTGTTAAAAAAAGTTACATATCTGGCCAGGAATTAAACTTTTACTTTTTAAATGTAGCCTCACACTAGGATTTATTCCTATGTCGTGGGTGCGTTTACAAACATGAAAATTCACATACACAAATACCCAGACCGGAAGTAATAATTGTGGATCACACAAAGATTTGTCCCGTGCGAAAATCGAACCCGCGACTATCAGACACAGTGGAAGGAGCGGTTAAAGCTCTTAACCACTGCGCTAAATCGTCCGCTTGTCCGTATTAATCCGATTATATCACCCATTTCTCTCTTGATACTTCTTAATGACAGGGCAAATGTGTCGAATATCTTCAAAATTGACAAATTATCCGGCGGCTTTGTTCAAATTGTAATAGTTGTATTGTATTCCGCCAGCAGCTGGCGGCGGCCGCGGCGGCGCAGATGGCCTTCGAACAGCACAGCGCCGCGGCCATGCAGGCGCTCCAGCACCAACTGCTCAGAGGTACTGTTAACGTTATTGCTTAATTAAGGGTCTGACTGCCTCGTCCGTCTAGTGGCAAAGCGCATCGCGTGATCACATTATTATATATATATCATATTATTAGATTTATATCTCGATCGTAAGGCATCACACTGGAGCTAGGTCATAAACTATTTAATTGTAATTGTACATTGTATCCACACAATATGATTAAAAAAAGGAAAGAAAGAGAAGTAAGTAAAAAAGACGAGCCCGCTGAGTTTCTTCGCCGGATCTTCTCAGTGGAGGCCGCGTTCCGATCCGGTGGTAGATTAGTAGTTTAATTAGATTTTAAAAAAAAATGTAAATTGACTATTTGTAAGCGCTCCCGCAGGGCTTATACAAAATAAATTATTTGAGTTCGAGTTTGATCACGAGGTCCTGGGTTCAGATCCTACGTCGGATAAATGTAGTTTTTTGAACGAAAATTTCCAAGTTGAATCCGGAATTGTTTTGTACTAAAACCTTAGTTTAAAACTAGACTTGACTGCCTCGTTGGTCTAATGGCAAAGCGCATCGCTTTGTGATCACGAGGTCTTGTGTTCAAACCTAGGTTGGACAAATGTAGTTTTGCTATCGAGAAACTACTAGTATCAGTCCGGAGTTTGGAATTGTGCCCGGTATATGACAATAGGCTCGCCCCCTATTAAATGAGACCTAACATCGTCGGCGAAAAGTGGGTGTACGCAATACACCTATCACCCCCGCTTGGGGAATATAGGCGTGACGGTGTTTATTTTTTTTCATCATACTGTGTATCTTTTTCGACTCAAAGATTCTTTTCCATAAATATACTAGTAGTACGATTCCCGCGACTTCACACCTGGTCGACAATAGCGCCATCTATTGGGTTCAACTATAGCTAAGCACCATTCCGGTGGGGTCACCGGATACTACGTATAATAAATATAATTTAGCCCTGTTAAGAAACTGTCCCACTGTTGGGCACGGGCCTCCTCTCAAACTGAGAGGATTTAGGCCATAGTCCACCACGCTGGCCCAGTGCGGGTTGGCGAACTTTACACAACTTCGAGAAACTCTTAGGCATGCAGGCTTCCTCACGATGTTTTCCTTCACCGTTAAAGCAAGTGATAGTTAACTTTTAATACGCACATGCTTTCGAAAAGACGGAGGTGCGTGCCTGGGTTTGAACTCGAGACCTCCAACGGTCTAACCACTAGGCTATCACTGCTTTTTTTGCCCTATACGTACAAAATCGTTAAAACCAATTAGGAGAGGAATTAGTAAGCACACGTATCGGATTTTATATAAAAATAGCCAGTAGCTCTAAAAACCACGTGTATTGTTTAGGTACAAAGTATCTTAAACATTTTACTTTGAAAAAAATATCCACGAGATATCTAAGGTGAGGTATGTAAGGAAAGAACCTGTTGGAACTCTGTACTCCCTGCCTACCCCGCAAGGGATCTGGCGTGAGGTTATAGATAGATAGATATCTCACTACAAAGCCATTGTGATATTTCCTGATTTTTTCCGAACCCCCATCCCCTCCTGTCGAGACTCATGTGATTAATGGACGATACTTTAATGGATATGCGGCATCGTCATGGGCCTCAATGGACGTTTTAATACCTGGTAAATTATGCACAGCTGCCATTTCCCGCATAAAGAATAACCAGGCGGCATCGAGTATGTGAAGAGTGTTCACTCTAACGGTACTGCTTTATGTATGTGGGAAGTGACGGCAGTGGCATAATTTGAGGTGGTGATTACTCTGTGTACGAGCTGTGTATGTCGGCAGGGTTGAGCAGCGCGGGCGGCGGCGGCGGCATGTCCCCGGCGGCGGCGGCGGCGGCCATGATGCAGTTCTCGCCGCTGCTGTACACGTACCAGCTCGCCATGGCGCAAGCCAGCGCGCTAGGTAAGCGTTGTACGTATTACACATCATATTACTTATTTACACTACACACGGGAAACGTGTAAACAGCCCCGTTAGCCTAGTGGCAAAGCGCATCGCTTTGTGATCACGAGGTCCTGGCTTCAAATCCTAGCTCGGACAGGTGTTGTTTTTCTAACGAAAACTTCCCAGTACAAGTCCGTAGTCTGGAAATGTGCCCGGTATATGGCAATAGGCTTGCCCCCTATTACATGAGGCCTAACATCGTCGGCGAAACGTGGGTGTACTCAGTACACCTCTGCCATCTTCGCTTGGGGAATATAGGCGTGACGGTGTTTAGTTTTTTTTTATATAGACAGTAGAACATAGGAGCTTTAGTACTAAGTACTATGATATGCTTATAGTCAAGACATTAACAGATAATACAATGCGAAAGTAGTAGGATGCAGGTACCGGGGAAGACCTAGACTATCTTACCCTGACCGAATAGACCGGGTCTTATCTGAAGGACAAGTTAAGAGTCTCCGTAACCGGCGAGCGTGTATGAGACGAACTATGAGAGTGGAGGAAGCCAGAGGTATGTAAGTAAAGAACCTCTTGAAACTCTGTACTCTCTGCCTACACCGCAGGAGATCTGGCGTGATGATATAGATAGATAGATAAATATATAAACAGTTGAACATAGGAGCTTTAGTACCGAGTACTATGATATGCTTATAGTCAAGAAATTGAAGACAGATTTAGCGCAGTGGTTAAAGCTTAAGCCGCTCCACTCAGTGTCTAATAGTCGTGGGTCCGTTTCCCGCATGGGACAAATCATTTTGTGCCCCACACAGTTTTATTCGGTCTGGGTATTTGTGTATGTGAATTTTCATGTTTGTAAACGCGCCCACGACAGGAATAAACCCTAGTGTGGGGCTACGTTTTTAAATAAAAACAAAATAACATGTATAATGCGAAAGTGGAAGAATGTAGGTACCGGGGCAGATCGTATCTTATCTGACAAGTCCAGAGTCTCCGTAACCGGCGAGCGTGTATGAAACGAACTATGAGAGTGGAAGAAACTAGAGAGGTATGTAAGGCATGAACCCGTTGGAACTCTGTACTCTCTGTTTATCCCGAAATGGATCTGGCGTGATGATATAGATCGATAGAAATTAATTAAAACAGTTTCATCGATTTTTAAATAATAATTCAAATTCAATAATAATTAAGCCAATTTGGAAGACAATTCATTTGACTAGTGAATAAATAATCAAATTATTGTATTCAGTCTTATCCTTTTTACCCCACGCTGCGCTTGCCAATACGTGGTCTCCACTCTAGAATCTTTCTGCCCCAACGCCCGTCCGATCTTCGCGCTATGTGGCCCGCCCCAATGGGCGGGCCACATAGCGCGAAGATCGCATAAGCTGAAGTGGCAATCTACTTCAGCTTACTAATCCTATGGGCTATGTCGGTGACCGTGGTTCTTCCACGAATCTCCTCATTTCTGATTCGATCGCGTAGAGAAACGCCGAGCACAGCTCTTTCCATAGGTCGTTGAGCAACTCTGAGCTTTTTGTGAGACCTATTGTAAGAGAAGAGAGCTATTGTAACGATGTGTATAGAGCATCAATTCTGGTGAATGTAATGTTTTGGCCAGCGGGCAAGGGCGGCAGCGGCAGCGGCGGCGCGGCCATGGCCGCCGAGATGCAGCGCGTGGCCGAGGCCCAGCGCCAGTACCTGCTCGACATGATCCCCGGCCAGCACCCCCGGAACCCCTGGACCAAGAACTGAGCGCACGGGTATACATACTTTAGTTTTAGATTTCTCATTTTTGTGTGTGAATCATGAAGGCAATACGAAGAGGAGACGGCTTAAGCTAACGAGCCTTGTGATTTCATAAAAGATTTGACGTCATCGTGGTGGGCGTGGCTTACCTCAGTTTGTCATCGCTACTCGCTCGATTCACACGTCTGCTCGAGTTCGCATAACTTTGAAATATTATATATTTTTACTAAAAATAAATCCCCTAAAATGAAGTGATGTATCTTAACATGTAAAAATTACTTGGATCGACATTCTGATCACACAAATAGTATCAGATTGCACTTGTAAGTATATCTCTGTAATTTATTAGAAAACTTTTATATTTAAAATGCCATTTTCCGTAATATAATTGAACTTACAAGTAACTTAGTGAAAATATATTCAAATCTTGTATTAAATGTACGCTCTGCAAGCGAGCTTACTATACTCTAGATGATTATTTAAAAGATAAAAATACTTGGATAGGTGCTGTTCCTGCTACTCCACCAGAATGTGGATAACATGTTCAGCTATTATAATTTATCTCTCTTCCTTCTAGTAGTTAAATAAAATTGATCATTTTTCTTCCTCATTTCTTTATCGGTACATGAGAGAACCATGTAGCCATTCTCATGAATAATATAATTTAACTTGGTTAATGTAATTTAGAGTCACCTGATACTACATTGTTCTCATACGTTCATAACGCACAACAAAATGTAAATGGGAAAAATTGTAAAAATACTATTTTAAAAAAGTAACTGTGGAGTTTCTTGCCCTTCTTCTTCACGGGAATAACATTCCAAAGTGATGGTAGAGTCTTTGTTACTATTTTGACGATTCAAAAATACTGTAATGGTTTACATGAATAGAAAATATTCTGATTCTGATTCACTGACATAGACGAGCCGCGTAGCACTTACCAGTCTCCGCCAGATGGCATATAAAAATCTGCGTTGGGTGTAACGTCCCACTCGCCCTGTGCCACCCCGCGCAACGACACATTTTATTCTATAGAAAAATCTATTTAAGCCATCTCCCCTTCGTATTAGTTTCGTGGCCGTGGTACGCTGTTGGCCGCGGGGCCTTTACAGCTTGAGAGGGCGAGTGTAACCACTACGCTCGAGCCGGAGAGGCAAAGGGGCAACTAGCTCAAGGGCGCCTCAAGGAACAACTCTATTACATGGGACCTAACATCGTCGGCGAAAAGTGGGTGTACACCTCTGCCGCCCCCGCTTGGGGAATATAGGCGTGACGCTGTTTATTTTTTTTTACTGATTCTAAATATAAAGAAACAATTACAACTTTGAATGGAAATTGAACGTTGACGCCATGCCGGGACGACTATTATTACAATTACCGAAGAAAGTTCGATAATTTCGTTATACCAATATCAGCCGTATCTCCAATTAGGTAAAGTTGACTTTACTATCACTCCGTCGCTATGATATGTATGTATGCTAGGTGTTATCCAATTCTTATCTTATAATCAAAATATTTTATTTCTGTTTCAGGGGAACCGCAGTAACAATGCATTTTTAAGCAGAAAAGAATCTATTAATTTACCCATACTCAAGACAAACTCTATTGAAAATGTTATCTCTATTGCCAATAATCCTTACATCAGGATGCACATACATATGAACAATCCTTCAGTAACAAATTGAATTTCTTTTTATATCCACAGTAGGAAGGTAAAATTTCCAATGCTGGAAATAATTCATGTATGTGTTTTTTTTTTCAAAAAAATCATATAGTATCGAGATTTTTTTTTAATTATGGAAACTGAAGATATAAATGTGAATATGACATCTCGATGAAACGAGAAAAATTTATTGTATTCCATAGATAAAAAACCTCATACTTGTTACGTTTCCGAAATGATATTTAATTAATTATGTTGATTTATTATTCAAAAAAATAATAACTATCACTTGCTTTAACGGTGAAGGAAAACATCGAGGAAACCTGCATGCCTGAGAGTTTCTCGAAGGTGTGTGAAGTTCGCCAACCAGTACTGGGCCAGCGTGGTGGACTATGGCCTAAGCTCTCTCAGTTTAAGAGGAGGCCTGTGCCCAACGGTGGGACAGATTATTATATGATTTATAATACAGTGGTCCCTCGGTAATCCGGCCCCTGCCTAGTCCGGCCCCGTCTGTAATCCGACATTCCTATAACATGTACATACAAATTTAATTCGGCATCCTTCGTTTTATTTACTAAATTCCACATCGTATGTTTTATAGTACATATAGAATCTTACCACTTTGATATATAATTTGTCAGATTACAAGGTACTCCTTTTCAAAAAGTTCCAGACTAAAAGGGGTCTATGGCAGTACTTCAACAGGATTGATGCTCTATACAAGATGTATCCTAAATAACGCAAGACCTCGGACACCTTAATTAGATAATTGCTTCATAAATTCAATACGAAAGCTAATTATCGAAATTTTAAATTTTTAACCCCTTTTGTAAGCACTTTTATATCCCAATTAACAATGAAACTTGTACATGTATGTGTGCGTATTGAGAAATGCATTTGAAATCTCCGTATTGCTTTGAGTCAATAATAAATTTAGTTTATTATAGCGCACTAAAGAAGTAACAGCATTTTTTGCAAATTAAAAGAAAATGTTGGAATCAATCCAGTTATCGATTTAGAACAAACTACTTTCAGGCCTTGCGTCTTTTACGTTACACCTCGTATATCCCGACTATTTCGACGGACGATTTAGCGCAGTGGTGAAGAGCTTAAGCCGCTCCGCCCAGTGTCTAATAGTCGCGGGTTCGATACCTGCACGGGACAAATCTTTGTGTGATCCACACAAATCTTTGTGTGTTTCGGTCTGGATATTTGTGTATGTAAATTTACATGTCTGTAAATTTACATGTCTGTAAACGCACCCACGACACAGGAATAAATCCTAATGTAGGGCTACGTTATAAAAAAAATACTACTACACCGCCTTGCATAACGTTTGTCGAATTACCGCAAGTCGAGTGTATTAAGATTCCTTTTCAATCATTTTCAATAAAGTTTCTCTCTGGTACAGATTACATTAGTAATAAGGAGAATTCGTCAACATTTAATATAAGATGGGAGTACGCCGATGCACAAGTTTTAAAATACGTAAAATTTTCTTAAATTAGTTTTAATGATATGACAATATTGTCAGTGCTGCCTAGGACATCACAAGATCTCTCGGATAGAGTGCACTGCTGGCCGGAACGTATTTTTAAACGCGACTTATTATCGCGCATTCAGTGATATGAAACATGAACGAGAACTATACACGAAACAGTTATAATAAAACAAATGGCTCATTTATATCTCAATCTCTATATTATATTCACCAGTCAGTATGCAGTATAGGAACTAACGCTGTCATCAAGTGAAATGTCACTTCATAGCAGTCGGAGTTGCCGTTTGCTATGAAATTTCTCTAAGATCTTTTTTTAATTACTAACCATGCGTACCCACCTGTTGAAAAATCTTCTTGGAAGTAAAAAAAAACATTAAATGGTAACCCTCATTTCACACCAATGACATCAACTGCCTAAAGATCCTAGTCTGTTTATACCTAGTATTAAAACAGAATACTTCATTTTAATCTAAATGTCGATCTTACATTCACTAAACTTACCATCTCATAGAACGAACAAATACGCGACGTGGTTTCGGTCGGTGGACCGACTGTGCCAGAATTTAGCTGATTCGAATGTTCCAAATGAGGCATATTGGGATTCGAATCTTTCCATTGTTTTAGATACAAATGATAGAATCTGAACAGTGAGGCACTTTTTCTGTACCTACGCCTTACCATTACATTCTGTTCACAAATATAATTAAAACATTGGTGTTTGCTTCTTTGTTGCGTAAATGCACTCGAAACGTCGGGAACTTAAAAATCAAAAAATAAACCGCGATAAAATCCGAAAAAATAGTTTTATTTCATGTGTATTATTCGCGTAAATCTAAGAACTCCGTATATAAAGTATTTTGTTTTAATACTAGGTATAAACCGACTAGGATCTTTAAGCCGTTGATGACATTGGTGTGAAATTAGGATTGCCTATCTATCTATAACCTCACGCCAGATCCCTTGCGGGGTAGGCAGAGAGTACAGAGTTCCAACAGGTTCTTTCCTTACATACCTCTCTGGCTTCCTCGACTCTCATAGTTCGTCTCATACACGATTAGGATTAGGATTGCCATTTAATGTTTTTTACATTAAATGGTAATCCATTCTTTATCTTCATAAGTGGTCTTTTACATTTTGGTGTTCCGGCATATTTTATGTTAAAGGATTAAAAATGGGGACGAAAATTATTTAATTTGGTAGTTGAGCGTATAAAGGTTTTAATATTTTCGATTTTTAGAAAAGAGAAGTATTTTTCTATATAATGTGTGTAAAGTTCCCTTGGTCTTGGCCAGCGGTGCGCCAGCTAGCACTCCACAGAATGGTGTTTGTGTGAAATATTTAGTGTATAAGGGAGGTTCAATCATTTTATATGTTGAATTGTAGGATAATTGTCAAATAAATGAATATTAAGGTTATGTTTTGTTTTATTTACATCATTATTAGTTTATGCTTACATACTATATATGTACATACTATGTACTTTCATGCTTTATATTGTAAAATGTTAAGAATGTGATTATTAATTCTTTCACATTCGTTGAAATTAGCTTACAATGTAATCCTATTATTCGAAGCTTTCCTAATACAATCGTATCAGTCCATTATTATCACTTCATTTTGTATTATTCTTTTAACATGATGGCCGAAGACACTTGTTCCTGTAAGAGATAATCCAATAAGGTAAGATACAATCAATCTATTTATTTCTACCTACATTGTCACACCCAGAGGTGGGCAAAATGGAAATAAAGGCGGGATAATGTATTAATGATTAATATATTAATAATCTTCAACGATAACTATTACACTTTTAATCTTGAATCAGATTGAATATTACAAAATGCAATTGTAATTAATAATCTGATTACATTTTGCCTATCTCTGGTCACGCCCAGGTCCCTTGTGGGGGGGTTTGTAAAAATAGGTATGTACACAGACTGTTGGAAAACGGATCACAAGGTTAAAGTGGTGATGGGCAGGACACTTGATGAGGCGTGAAGATGGCAGGTGGACCAAGGCCGTAATAGAGTGGTGGCCCATAACAGGACGCCGACCCATAGGCAAACCATCGGCTAGATGGAGCGATGACACTGTAAGAGTGGCTGGCAAATGGTGGAATAGATTAGCACAGGATCGGTACGAATGACATGATAGAGGAGAGGCCTACACTCAGCAGTGGGTAGATACAGGCTGATTGATGATGATGATGATGATGACACAGACAATACAGTTTTTCTTTTCAGTATTCTTTTACCGTTAACGACTATAGTAACTTGTTTAGGATTTCAGTGCTCTAATATTCTTAACTCATAAATTCAAGAATCATTCAATTCAGTTCCAGTTCATGCGAGGTTTCACAACATAATTTATTTAAAGGGTATTGTTCTGCGTCCGTAGATGATTTGCCCCAGAGCCAACAGCAATGCAAAATGCTTATATGATTTTAAATCATCTATAAATTATCTTCATGTATTTATTATTAAACTGACAAGCAGGGGACTCGCATTATTACAAGATACGTATTAATTTCGAGGTCATAATTTAGTAGCCAACAATAAATCTGTAAAATCGTTATGTAAAAGTATATTAGTAGGTAATAATAAAATTGATTATGGTTAAATGTAACAGATTAAATACAACCGATTGATAGGATTGACATCTCCAACCGTAATTCGATAACAACGCTAACATTCGGTAAAGATGTCTGCGACTTCGATTTAAGTAATTGCAATTCATTGAAATATTCGTTTTGGATTGCAAATTGTCCATAAGATACGGATAATTGCCACTACTAGAATAAAATAGATAAATAAGTATGGTAACAGTTGGTAACATGTTTGTTGGTTCTGGTGCCATTTTCAACGATGTCCTATGGCTCCATTTTCCACTCGCAGCTTGATTAGAAAGACTATTCAATATTTCTGGTCTAGCAACTATAACAAAACACGGTAGGGAATCCAGGGCTTTTTTGGTTCACCAATTTTACGTAATCTAGCGCTTTTTACTCTAATTCAGTACTAAATTTATTTTGTGATCTGGCAGCATTGACCATTGTTTAATACATCTGGACTAAGCCCACCACTCATTCCCACCATTGTAACTCCTGTAAACCAGGATCCACAATAGTCTCCTTAGATAACGCCAAGCACTTTAATCGTCTTGGAACCCGCAACAAATTTAATTGGAAAGAAAATTAGGAGTAGGAAAAATAAAAATTCCACTTCCCTCCTTTCCAAAGCGGGAGACACAAAATTGGCAGATCAGCCATAGAGAAGGAGACTACAACTAGGCTAAGCCCAGGTCTAAAGCACCACGGTCACGAAAAAATATTAACATGTTTAATGCATCTATGGGTTGTTAATTGTAAACATCCCGCAAGGGATCTGGCGTGACGATATATAAAGGTGAAATTGAGAGAACATACTTTATATGTGCCCAAGTAGTCCAGGTTTGTGTCCGCGGCCAAGATTTGTACGGCGTCAATGATCACATTTGCAGCTTTCTTCACGTTCTTAGCGAACATCGCCAAGACTTCGGCAACAGAAACCTGTTCGAAACAACGATATATAACGTGCACTATAGTATTTTTCATGTAAGTGTGTGTGTGAGTGATGTACGCTGTTGGCCGCGAGGCTTTTACAGCTTCACCGGATTTAAGGGCGAGCGTGCAACCACTACGCTCGAGCCAGAAGGGGAAGAGGCGACATACTCGAGGGCGCCTTGAAGAGGCGGCTTCGGTTGGGACAGTCGCTGCGGGGTGAGGGGGTGCACTACTAAGTGCACCGGTCAACCGCCGGCTAGGGGTGGGGATCTATGACTTCGTCGTCGTCGTCGCCTGTATTCAGAGCGGAAAGAAGGGATGACAAAGCATCGGGGGGATCGGTGAGAACATGTCGCGGCCGGCGGTGGCGGGGGCGGCAGGGGTCGAGGGGAACGTAGTCGGCGGCGGCTACGGTTAACGGATTCGCATGGGTAGATGCGTTCGCGAAGTGTCGAGTTGTCGCCTTATTAATATAGGCGCGAATAGGTTCGAGACCTAGATCGGAGTGGAGGTATTCATGTAAGATGGGTACTGTGACAGTTGTAAGTGTCAAAGAAAATTATACTTGATAAGATGGCGATAAGAGGCATGACCCGTTTCTATACTTATGGTTTTATGCTTAAGATAGATAGAGTATTCTTTATTGTACACCAGCGAAAATACAACAGAGAAACACAATGTGATATTATCTTAAGACAGAGGTACAATTGGCGGCCTTATTGCTAAGAGCAATTTCTTCCAGACAACCAGTACGTTGAAAGAAGCAACATAAAAATAGAGGGCAGTTGGTGGCATACACTATAAAGATATATATGTTATACAATACTACATACATATTGATACACAAGACTTGATTTACAAAACATATAAATATAATGAATTTGTCAAATTATGACAGCAATTTATATCGTTATCCAACCAGGAAAAAGTGATCTTTAACCATTCTTTTAAAAGAATGCAACGACTTTGCACGTCGGACCGTAACAGGCAATTCATTCCACAAGCGTACAGCTTGACTAGTGAAGGATTTATGAAAGAAGTTTGTGGAATGCATTGGTGTTTTCAGCCTCAGATTCTTCGATGACCTTAGGAACCTCGAATGCGTTTCATGAAGGAATTCAAACCGTTTTTTGAGGTAAGAGGGAGTTGTCGGATTATATAGAATATTGTATAAAAGCGATAGTAGGTTAGATAATACCATTGAATGAAATATTAATTTCGTTTGGCACTTAGAACTGTCACTACCCATCTTATGTGAAAAATATTATAATGTATAGTTTTTTTTATTTTTTATAAAGATTTACAACTATCAAAGATAACTAGAGAAGTGTCTATATATTCATTTTCCGTAGAACAGTGTGATAATTTACATGATTTACCAATTTTGAAAACAAAAAAGGCTGTTCTATAGAAATATTTTTTAATTATATTGTAACTTCATTAAAATGGAATTGAGCGGGTCATCTGAACCGAATGGACACGAATGGGGCGCACAACAAGGTCATCGTCGCAGAGGCAGGCCCAGGAAGCGGCGGTGCTATGACCTCGACGCGGATCGAACAGAATGGCCATTATAGACAGGAGAGAGAGAGAGAGAGAGATCGTTGGACAAAAGAGGAGGAGACCTTTGCCCAGCTGTGGGACATATTCGGTTAATGAAAAAATTGTAACTTCCAAGTATTATACAGTTTTAAGAAACTAAGTAATATATAGTAACTAAGTATGGCGATGAGGTGCTCGTAGGTGTGGTCGCGGTGTTCGTACCGATTACCAAGGTTAAGCAGCGCTCGACTTGGTCGGCCTTAGATGATAGAATCATTTGTGGCATTTTCATATTCGCGCGTCTCCGTGCTTCGGAAGGCACGTTAAGCCGTTGGTCCCGGCTACCACTTAATTTGGTAGTCGTTAAGTCGAGTTGGAAGCCTCAAAGGCGACTTGATAAGTTCCAACAGCAGGTGTGGCAATCCTCACTGCGTCTCGTAGTGGAATATGCCCTAACCTTTCTCACCTTGATTTGTGAGAAAAGGCCTTTGCCCAGCTGTGGGCAGTATAGGCTGATATTATAAGTAATGGGTATCAACCCCAGGCACTCAAAGGGATATGCTACTTACAGATGTCTCATTGTCTCTCCAACAATCGTAATCGGTGATTAACGCCACTGCGGCGTAACTCAGACCGGCTTCCTTCGCCAATACGACCTGTAGCGTGAAACATTCATAAAATTATTGACCTTTTCTCGTAATAAACAATGCAGTTTTCGACCGGACCCAATGTCTGTTTATAAGCAAATGCTATTTATGCCAAACTTAAAGTTATGTTATTTATTATGTCTAATCAGCCAAAGTATAATAAATATTTATTAATTATAGTTTAATTCTCAGTTTTTCAAATCCGTAATTTTCTTCGGGGGTTACACCGACGCAAAAGGAGGCGTGTTTTAAGTTTAACGTTTGGATCTGCGTGTCTGTCTGTAGCATTGTAGCTCCTAAACGGATAAACCGATTTTGAATTCAAGAAAATCTGTTCAGCCGTTTGAAGATCATCATATGATTTGTAGTTGTTGAAGGGGTGTGAACAACTTTTAGTGGTCTGATCTATTCGGAATTTAGTATCCTGTGCCTTTGATAATAATACAATAACATGGTCACCTTGACGTGATGTTGCAGCATTACCCGGAATCATCAGGATACTTAACTTCTCGCCAACTTACAGCAGAGGTATCGTGTTTGGGCTCATTGGACCATTCCAATCTATCTATAACCTATTCATTCAAATCTTTCTCAATGATAGTGATTATTTTTTTATGAATCGGCAAAATAGTAACAAAGAATAGTACACCACTTCGGAATGTCATTCCTGTGGAGAAGAAGGGCAAGAAACTCCACGGTTACTCTTTTAAAATAGTATTTAATTTTTCCATCTACATTTTGTTGTCGGGTATGGGAGAACAAGGTAGTTTCAGGTGAGTCTAAATTAACCAAGTTAAACTATTCATGAGAATGGCTACATGGATCTCTCATTTACAGATAAAGAAATGAGAAAGAAAAATGAAAAATTTTACTGTATATAAGATCTTGTTTTACAATGGAACTCGCTACCAAAAATGGCGGCTCTCGAGAGAATCAATGTCGCACAAAATAGAGGCACGGGACGCGATTCTCTCGACTCTACGTGTATCAGTTAATGTTGGATTAGGAGACCGATAAGTACTTGTAACTACTTGTAATAATCAATGGACTAACCTCTGGGACTGTAGTCATGTTCACAAGATGTCCTCCCCATTGACGATGCATCAAACTCTCAGCGCGACTTGAAAACCTGCATTAAATATAATTGTTCTGCTATTAATCTACCGAATTTATATTTATTTTTATAAAACTTCGGACGCCGAGTTATACAAAGCACAATGATTTGAAAACGTCAAGCTAAAATTGTATTATTTTAAGTGCGTTTATTTTTGCTGTTTATGAAATACACATTGTGTAGACTAGGGATGATCGATATTCGTCGATGTTCGATAAACATCGATGTTTAGTGTGAAAACATCGATGTTCTTACATTGATTTTAAGGTCTCTATAACAAAGACACATCGATGGTACGAGTATAATATCGGAACATCGATATTTCCTTACTCAACTAGTTCATTTAATATATTGGTATACTGTTGGATCCTAAGCCACAAAATCTATTAAATCCAACTTAGTTTACTCATTGTACACTAAATTTCGTTGACTAAATTTTGACATTATTAATTCACTCAATCCACTGTTGTCCACTCAATCCAATGATGTTTTAAACATGGATGTTTCACTTTCGATATTTATTATACATCGATATTTTTGTATCGATGTTAACATCGATGTTTTTCTAATATCGCTTATCCCTAGTGTAGACACAAAAAACCGATGACGATGGGACCCAAGACGTGGCTTGCTGACTGTTAGCGTAATAATCTATTCTATAGGAGACGAAAGTTAGACCGTGTTCCGAATCTGTATTTGGCAGGAACGTTATGACAGGACCTGTCAAAGGGAAGATCTTCCAGCCAGACGGGTGTCGAGTCTAGCGGGGTCTGCCACTTCCCCCAAGAGTTGTTGTCGGGGATTTGTATATATGTTACACGTCGTGCGCACTCTAATATCGCGTTCTAGGCATGTATGGCGTATGGTCAGCGCCATCTATTGGTAGGTAGTCACAACTATGTAGCGATGTATAGGGGTCGCTATAGGTATGTTCGGGTTAGACCCGCGTCCTCGTAAGGTAACTCGGCAAGATGCCGGAACAAGACTGGTGGCACGACTTTACTGGGAGGATGGTGACTAGTCACGGCCGTAGCCTATCACTGGTGAAGGTGCTGCTCGTTTAGCACTGCCCAGGGGCCACGTGTAGAGAACCGAGAGTAAATCCTACGGACGCGAGCAGCTTCTGCCCCCTATAAGCTAAAGATAACTCACCTAGGCCCTTGTATAACAACAGCAGTGCCCTTCTCATGGCAGGAATAGTTCCTAGCTCGGGCGGCTTTGAGCAGGGCTTGCCGCGCTCGCTCGCAGTATGCAGGCAACATCGGCAGGTGGCACACGCCGCGGGGACCGCCTTCGGTACTGTCGTAGAACGTGCATTTGCGACCCCATGTTCTGTAGAAAGAGATAAATTACTGCAAAGGTAGTACGAAATACATTGAGTTATATGTACAGTGGCGTAGCCAGAGATGGGTAAAATGTAATCAGATTAATGATTACAATTGCTTTTGGTAATATTCGATCATGATTTACGATCAAAAGTGTAAATTAAATGTTGAAGATTATAAAATGTAACTGTAATCGTTAATACACCGTCAAGCCTGTATTCCCCAAGCGGGAGTGGTTAGTCATTAATTTGATTAAATTTTGCCTATCTCTGGGCTTGTGCAATAAACCGTGAATTACAAAAATCCCTAAAAATATATAACATAACAATCTTACAGTACTGAAAATACAACATACACTATGAAAATTGGAAAAACTGGTAGATACATAACTGCCACTTGTAAAAATGTTATGTAAAAATAATAAATAAAATATATTTTATTATGAGTATTTTTTTTAAACCCAGCCCCACACTCAGGTTTACCCCTGTCTCGTGGATGCGTTTACAAACTTGAAAAATCACATATACTCAGACCGAAACAAATAACCCTCGACTGCGGGCGGAGCGGCTTAAGCTTGACTGGACCATGAGTAATCTTAGAGCATTTAACCAAAGTAGTTGTTCAATGCTCTAAAGGTTACATTGTCAGTTCATACTAGCTTCTTATTCGTACACAAAATCGTAAAATAAAGCGTCATGAAGTCTGTCACCTGTCGATAAAGTCGTCCAGTATCACGAGGTCTCCAGGCTTGTACTCCTCGACGAGGGAGCCCGTGGCTGTGGTGGCCAGTACGTGCGTACATCCTACTTGCTTCAGTGCCCAGATGTTGGCGCGGTAGTTCACGTCACTAGGTAGAAAACATAATTAAGGATTAAAATTTTTACAAAACATGAGAAAGTGGCAGGTTGTAGGTATCGGGGAAGACCTAGACTCTCTTACCATGACCAAATAGACCGTGTCTTATCCGAAGGGCAAGAGCCCCCGTAACCGGCGAGCGTGTATGAGACGAACTATGAGAGTGGAGGAAGACAGAGAAAAAGTCTGTAAGGAAAGAACCTGTTGGAACTCTTACTCTCTGCCAACCCCGCAAGGGAACTAGCGTGATGATATAGATAGATAGGAAATTTTTACCACATACCTACATTGTAATTTTATTTTATACACATACAACCTCCATAACTACTACAGGTGAGATAGGCATTAATTAATAGCACTGTTCGCCGAGGGAGGATATTAGGCTCCACGTAATAGGGGGCGAGCCTATTGCCAGTATACAGGCATAACGTCACACTCCAGACTGATACAGAAAATTTTTCTATCAAAAAATACAGTTAGTCTGACCTAGGAATCAAACCCAGGAACTCGTAATTGCTGTTTTATCTGCAAGGAGGCAGTAAGATCTATATCCTAATTTCACAAAAATAATCCCAAATTCGAGACTGGGTTGGTTGTCGTACAGTATAGTTTATAAATGTCCCGAATAAGTAAACAGGCGAAAGATGACGGTATATGTGCATATAAAAAATCAAATAAAATAAAATCTGCTTATAAATTCATAAGGTAATCTTTTTGTCTGAAGTCCGCATTTGAAAGAAAATTTATTTACCTTGGCTGATGCTGATGCTTCCGACCATGCCTCGCCAGCAACACACACGGCACGCCTTTGATCTGTCCTTCTATCAGCACGTCCGAAGGTAGTCCGAAAGGCGTGTTCACTTCCCTTTCTACTTGGTTCTCGAACAACGTAGGATCGTCGAACCCTGACCCGCCGATTATACCTATCTGTAATGAGTTTTAGGGCGAATGGTGATTAGTTATGACAAAAAATCGACAAACAGCGTGGTCGACAGATCGTCAAATCTTTGAGGATACCACAATTTTATTTGTTTTGGTCTGGGGTTTGTGTCTGAACTTCATGCTTATAAACGCACGCAAGATATAGAAATTTTGCTTGGTCTAGGGTAAGGTTTTTTAAAACATAGATCCATATTTTTTTCATGATTTAAGAAATGTAGGATAAGATATAATAGACAAAGAAGTGAGTTCCTGTATTTAGTTTTTATCGTTTTTTTCCACTACCATGTTATTAGGGACAATGGTAATCACCAGTAATCATGATACCTACCATATTTTAAAAAAGTAAGTTATTACATGGGACCTAACATCGTCGGCGAAAAGTGGGTGTACACAGTACACCTCTGCCACCCCCGCTTGAGGAATATAGGCGTGACGGTGTGTAAGTGTTAAGGATATATACCATACCACAATCTCTTTGACAAAGGTCATTTCACTGTAAGAAAGAGATAGATGAATACAGCAGTAATGGACAAAAATTAAAATTTTGAGTCGAAATGAGTTTTGAGTTGAAATGAGTTTTGAGTTGAAATGAGTTTTGAGTTGAAATGAGTTTTGAGTTGAAATGAGTTTTGAGTTGAAATGAGTTTTGAGTTGAAATGAGTTTTGAGTTGAAATGAGTTTTGAGTTGAAATGAGTTTTGAGTTGAAATGAGTTTTGAGTTGAAATGAGTTTTGAGTTGAAATGAGTTTTGAGTTGAAATGAGTTTTGAGTTGAAATGAGTTTTGAGTTGAAATGAGTTTTGAGTTGAAATGAGTTTTGAGTTGAAATGAGTTTTGAGTTGAAATGAGTTTTGAGTTGAAATGAGTTTTGAGTTGAAATGAGTTTTGAGTTGAAATGAGTTTTGAGTTGAAATGAGTTTTAAGTTGAAATGAGTTTCGTCTCGAGCGTCGCGAGCGAAAAAATTCATAAAAAAGACTACGGCACCTAAAAATATTCTGATTAGACCAAAACAAAGCTGAGCACAAAAGAAAAAAGATTGCCGAGTGTCTTATCCAAAGAGTACTTAAGAAAGCTACGCCTATACTCTTATAACACGTATTATTTATCTCATTTAATTAATTTTTAGGTGTTAAAACTATGCACTCTTGATCGTAAATATTTAATGCTTATTAATTTATTAGGGTTTATTTAAATAAAATTACCCATGAAAATGATTATTAATAAAATTTTATGTATGGTTTACTCAGTCCATAGTGTTTACACTTATTAGTTACGGTATTTAATATTATTTAATAAATTATTTAATAAAAGCGAGAAATAATATGGCGTCAAGTAGGTATAGCGCAAACTATAACATACTATAAGAAAGATGACACCAAATAAATAATATAAATATACTGAATTATAATATATGATACTACATAATTAAATACTATAAGTACCGAAATAGCTAATGCTACCCACTGAGAGTAAAGGTACCCACATTAAATTTAGTTAAACTCAAACTCAAATCATTTATTTTGTATAACCCTGCGGTACCCCCGCAGGGTTATACAATATACCCTTGGCCCTTACAAATGGTCATATTTACATTTTTTTAAACTTACTGATCTACTACCGGATCGGAAGGATAAAATTTATTAGTACCTACCCATGTTAATTTAATAAAGGCGCGCGAAGTCGCAGACGGCGGCTGGTTCCCACTAAAAATTCACACACCATCACGCCTATATTCCCCAAGCGGGGATGGAAGATCAAAGAATCAAAACTCATGAAGAAAAATCCCTTCGGGTCCCTTTTTGCGTAATTACTCACAATGTTCCTACAATGTGTTGTGATCCTACAATTCAAAAATGCCCAACACTGATATACAGTTTCTAGCTCTGTCTCTTTTCCATGGCCAAGTATGATTTTGATAGTTTGTTTGTTTGGAGGGTCTACCCCCAGGTCAAATAAACAACGTCCTCTTCATGCAACACATTTATTTAAACAATAAAATTATCTACACAACACTATAAAATACTATTAACATAAATGCAAGTCTAAATTATTTTAATACTATTTGTCCAATCCTTGCTGGAATTTAACTTCTTTTGTTGTTTCATGTGCTTTCTGCAGAGCTTGAGCGATTTCAAAGTATTTTTTAGATTCCTCTTGATTTTTCTCAACTCCGTCACCTTTTTTGTACATCATACTGACGTTAGCACATCCATACATGTTACCTAGCTCACAAGCTCTTTTAGCGAAGTGGAAAGCTTGCTTCATATCAGTTTTAATGAGGTATTCAATATTTTTATTTGTTTGTGGCTTGTGGGGGTTAAATTCTGCTACGTTCTTCGGTACTCCAGTCATGTACATTCCAGATAAATAGTGGCATGCCATATTGTCATTGTTATCGCAGCTCTTCTTTAAATAATTGTAACCTGTAATAATTGGATTGTGTATAATTCTATGATTGGTATTGTAAGAAACCGGTGTGGGTCTGCAGCGGTCGACTATGGCACAGCAGTACCGATGACGCTGCTGTACGTGTTACGGCTACACTACACCACCAAAGCCGATGACATTGTGGAGTATGCCCGCAAGAAGTCCTTGTATACTCTGAGGGTCGAGAAGTTGAATTCGCAACACAATGCGGCTTTTAATTCCTTTGTTGTGCGAGTTCCCACTGCCAAATTGGAGACGTTCATGAGCGAGGACTTCTGGCCGAAGGGTGTCGTTTTTAGAAGATTTCGTGGGAGACTGAGAGATACCCCCGTACAGCGCAACATGTCGCCGGCAACACATGTTACTTAGTTTATAAGTTTTTATATATTATATGTATGTTAGTCTGTAAGGTGTATTCTATGGGCCTGTAAGTTTAACAAAATATTTTTGTTAAATTTCAGTTGCCTGGATTAAATGACTTATTATTATTATTAATTGGAATCACTACATCAGTCTTATCTGAAGGACAAGTTAAGAGTCTCCATAACCGGCGAGTGTGTATGAGACGAATTATCAGAGTGGAGGAAGCCAGAGAGGTATGTAAGTAAACCTGTTGGAACTCAGTACTCTCTGCCTACCTCCCAAGCTATCTGGCGTGATGATATAAATAGAATCATCGCTCCATCAGCCAGATGGAGCAATGACAATTAGCACAGGTCTAGAACAAAGGATGGGATAGAGGGGGTCCTACATAGCGATCTCAACAACGATGGATGACTTAGTTTAGTGGTTAAGAGCTTAAGCCGATCCGCCCACTGTAGCAAGTAGTTGTGGGTTCGATTCCCGTACAGGACAAATCTTTGTGTGACCCACAAATATTTATTTCACTCTGGGTGTCTCTGTGAATTTTATGTTTGTAACATGACAGGAATAATTCCTACTCCGGGGCTACTATTTTTATAAAGAAAAGAAAGGAACAAAATGGATAATTAGAATGACAACATACTTTAAAATAGAATTCCGAGAGCCAGGATCTCTAAAATATTATATGAAAGTAGGATTAAAAGCAGTATTTGAAGGGTACTTGATGTTTTTGAATTTGATCAATGAAAATAAAGGAACCTTACCCTTAGGAACATCTCGTGTAATATTAATACCAGGGCCTGTAGCAGTCAGCAGCATGCCAGCGTGTAGACAAGCCCCTGGTTCATTATATTCACATCCTTTCTCAAAATACTTCAATGCTTCCGTAGCATCCCCCTTTTCTCTACCTTTTCCCACTAGTGTGTAATTGCCGATCTTTAGACATGATTTCCCAAACTTATAGTCTAAGCAATTACTCTTAAATACTTTCGCAGCCTTATCAAAATCTTTTTTTATAGCTTCGAGATAGTCGCCCAGAAGGTGGCATACTTCCGGCTTTTTCTCTTTGTAACAACCGAAACGGTATTCGATACCTAGATTTTCTATGTACTCCTTTACTTCTTCTTCTTGTTTTAAGTCATAAGCCATCACGATTTCGTAATTATTATAAAACGAACAAAAAGTGAGGTTAGATAACAAGACGGGAAATGTCAAAGTCAAACTGATAGTTTATCAATTTGTAAACAAAATCGTTTGCGCACTTTTAAGTGCAAGAAGTGATTTAAATGATGCGTTGAATATAATGCTCAAACAAACACCATAAAATAATTAAATAATATTAAAATTTCCGTATATTAAATTAAAAACGATCATAATTTTTGATAAACGTGATTAGCTGGACTTACCTTAATTTTACAAGAGTCACCCATTTTAGCAAATAAACGTTAGAATAAACTTCCTTTATCTCACCGACCCACTTTCTGTGGATATTATTAGACTGTAAAAGGATAGAAGCAATTTATTCAAATTATCTTGTTATCAATTTGCTACAAAACGATACTTCCGTTTCACGACACTGGCACAGAGTAAATTTGGTTCACAGTAGGCATGTCGATTTAAAATCGATTATACGTAAAATCTATTTTTTTCAAGCAATATAATTGATTGTTCAGATCGATCTGAGGCTTTTGTTTTTTGCCGTAATGGCGACAAGAAGCCAATTTTTATAATTTACTGTTATACTCTATTACTACTTGACATTGGCGAAATACACTGTTAAAGTGTGCGGCCATTCATTAAAATAAAAAGAAGAAGAAGATTGATCTGATCCACTGAATCGATTCAATAGATCGGTTTCGAAAGCCGTCAAATCGGGTCGATTCCCGATTCTAACAAGAAAGTGGTAATCAAAAATATTGCCTAAGTAGGTTGTGTAAATCAGGGATATAAATAATGGCAAAACACGTTTATTGTTAAGAATACTACGTTCCAAACATTAGTTTATTTATTATTTTCCTAATGTAAAAAAGAAGAAACAAAAATAAGCTCATTTAATTGGCAAATTTAGAAGAATCTACTTCTAACCGATTAATCGGGGACCAATCTTTTTACATTGATTTAAACGATAAACGATTCTTCTTCTTCTTTATGGCTTCACACTAATTATACGTGTATTTTTCCAGTGTCCAGTGAGATATATAATCGTGTTTGTTTAAATTAATTCGACTCTCCGATGAATTTGATGACAACGATGATAATGAAATTAATGAAGTACCCTGGATAGTAAAGCGGTGGATACTTTACATACCAATTGCAACGTCTGTTTTGAGGGAAGTCGAAAAGGCACGTTTTATCACTTTGTTACAATTACCTTTACTCACACTGCACACATAATGGTTAATATTCCACCAACATTACACATTATTAGTCGAAATAACACAAGTTTTGGAAATCAAAACAAATTAACAACATCACCCTTCGACTTCCATCCAAAAAACTCATAAACGATTCTTTCGCGTTCATATTTGGATCTATCTAAAGATCGATTTTTATTTAAATGAATCGACACCCCTATTTTACAGACAAAACACATAATTTTTCTAAATTACCACAGCTTATAAAGTTATGTTACAGGCATGGATATATTACAATGGATTGAGTACTGCCAAAATATTGCTAAAGAAATTTAACATTGAATTTTCTATGATGGATAATGGATTAAGATGGGACAATAAGAGCAGCTATCTCAACCGTTGTAGATATAGAAAAACGGCCTCCTAGGACCATCTATCTTTTATTTTTGCGATATTTGGAGCTGAATTTACAGATTCTGAAAAAAATGTACAGCCAGCAAGAAAATGGGCAATTTAATCAAAAACTTTGACTACTACTAATTTAAGACGTGGCATATGCGTAGAAAGAGAGAATGACGGCAATAAATAGTGCCCGAGAATTATACGTTACTTTTATGTCAACAAGTCCATAATCGTACCAATGTTTGGTCACTCTACTTAGAAAGAGACGTAGGGCTTTAAGTGAGTATCCTTGTCATCACGTTTTTTTCGCAGAGTGCTCAGTCCATTTTAATATATCCATGGTTGCAGGTTGCAGGTTACAGTACCGTACAGCACAGTAAACAAAATGTATTTCTATAATGCTCCTGCGTTGGTTGTGTTCTGTGATTGTATTGCATTAATTAAAGAAAATTTTGAATATCTACTTTAATTGTGTAGTGATATTTTTGACTCAAGTTGTGGTAATAGGTTTTAAACCTATAGGTTTTAACCACTGGTGTTGTAAAAACGCTCGAGTCGGCGCTTAAATCGCTCGCGTCTTCTACGTGTTTCAATGCTCGTGAGCGTCGACTCAGCGCTAAACGGCTGACTTCAGCGCTCATTTTTACGACACTATTAACCACTCATTTTGTATCGCCTTTTCACACAGCTGTGAACATAACGCAAGTGAAGCAAGGACCATAAAAGCATAAACAAAACGTAAAATGACAAGTCCGGTAGATGCATGAGTGAACAGCTGATTCAGCGATTGTTCTTTCTTCAATCAATGTTCAGTAGTTATCACAAGTTTTTTCTTTCCTGCTATCTTGTAGTATACAAAGGTTATTCAAGAGCACCGTTATTTGCGTGAAATCACGTTTATTGAATAATTAATTGATAAACGTTAAAATGTCGGAAAACGGGCAGCTTTTTACAACGCGAATGCGTAAAGCCACAAGAAAAATACATTCTCTCAGTGATGCTCTGGTCAACGCTAAATTCGCTATTTGTAAGTACAGCGTAGTATTTTTTTGTCTTTAATGTTGCTATTTCGATAGTAATATAATTTTCTTTCCCAAAGAATAAATTTAATTTGACACTACTTCATAAATCCGCGATCATTCGGCGATATTCAAATAAGTTCTAGTTTTATATATCTGTATGATCACGCCAGATACCTTGCCGGGTAGGCGTTTACTTAGATACCCTAATTTCTTCCTTAGTTTATTATTTTATTCATTCAAATACTTATATGTCATAAATTTGTGAAAAAATCTTTGGTATCAGAATCAGAATATTTTTTATTCATGTGAACAGTATTTACGAATCTTCAGAAGATTAACAAAGAGTTTACCACCACTTTGAAATGTCCTTTGGAGAAGATGGGCAAGAATTTCCACAGATACTCTTTTAAAATAAAAAAAAAATACATTTTTGCCATTTACATTTTGTTGTGGGGAATGGGAGAATAATGTAGGTTGGTCGTCAGGTGGGTTTAAGTTAAATTGAGAAAATTAAAGTGTTCACAAGAATGGCTACATGGTTCCCTCATTTAATCTAAAAGGAAAAAAATATACAAAAAAAACATTATGCTAAATTAATAGAGGGAAGAGATGGAGTGTTAACTAATAATATTTGAACAAGTTATGATTACTGCAGTGCAGTATATAAGCAGTGATAGCCTAGTGGTTAGAATGTTGGACTGCAAAGTCAGGGGTCTCGGGTTCAAACCCAGGCACGGGCCTCATGTCTTTTTAAAAGCATGTGCATATTAAAAATTAATTATCACTTGCTTTAACGGTGAAGGAAAACATCGTGAGGAAACCTGTATGCCTAAGTCTTTCTCGAAGGTATGTGTAGTTTGCCAACCCACACTGGGCCAGTGGCGTGGTGGATTATTCCTTATATACTGCCTTGTGATTGGGAAAACCAGAAATTACATGTAATTTGTTTTTAGCCTTAAGAGACGAGAATGTGTGGGGTGGAGGCCTTTTCATATTCTACCACATATTTGGATATCTAGAAGATGCGAAAGAGAGGCTGCATATGCCAGATTTTGATAAGCTATTTGTCAACAAAGTATTTTACAGGTAAACTTTACTTTTGTGTTGACTAAAACTTTCTTGACTTGTCCTTCAGAAAGACTCAGTCTATTTGGTCTTCCCCGGTACCTACATCCTTTCACTTTCGCATTGTATATCTGTTTTGTCATTCCTTCTACATGCCTGGACCAACTAACTAACAAGATGAGACAAACTATGACAGTGGAGGAAGCCAGAGAGATCTGTAAGGAAAGAACCTGCTGGAAAGAGTTCCAGCAGGTTCTTTCCTTACAGTTCCCTTGAAGGGGTAGGCAGAGAGTACAGAGGTACTCTCTGCCTACCCCTTCAAGGGAACTGGCGTGATGATATTGATAGATAGACTAAACTTTCGTTTTCTGCAAGCGGAACGAACACCAAAATACAGTTTCCGTTGTAAAAACTAGTTTTGGTCGAGCACTACTTACTTTATATCCCTCAAGCCATATAAGAACGTCGTTGACGTATCCCCGTTGTAGTTGTGTTATCGTAGATAGTAAATGATTAACACCAAACCATGTATAAGTTTAAAGTTTTTTTTTTTTTTTTTAAACGTAGCCCCACACTAGGATTTATTCCTGTGTCGTGGGTGCGTTTACAAACATGAAAATTCACATACACAAATACCCAGACCGGAAAAAATAATTGTGGATCACACAAAGATTTGTCCCGTGCGGGACTCGAACCCGCGACTATTAGACGCAGTGGGCAGAGCGGCTTAAGCTCTTAACCACTGCGCTAAATCGTCCGTCAATTATTCATAACAAAACGTCAAATTATTGATAACTTAAAGTTTCTCTCTATGGCTATGTTGGCTATGTTCTAATCTGAGTCGCACTGTTTTTGTTATTGATTATTGGGTACACATTAGCGCGTGACGGAAGTTCAGTTACGACTGTACTTATTGAGTACACTTGTTTAAAAGCGAATTCGCTGTACGAGCATAATTGGCTCCTACAAACATCATCAATTGAAAGGTTTGCTCTGCACTACAAAAGATCATCATGTCATGGGTTTAGTGTATGCAACCTTACCTAGATCATAACTCCCTGTCGACCACATCTTTTGCAATGTGGTCACTACTCAAAAAGCTTTTTGCAAGGAATGCCCAAACCACTGAAGCAGAAATATATTGTTGTTCTATTGTATCCCACATACATATAAAAAAAGGCCACCATCGCATCTTTCTGTCTGAATGCGATAAACTCAATAACTACCAAACAGATTTTCATATAGTTTGCACCAATGGATGGAGACATTCAAGAGAAGGGTTTATATGTATAATTCAAATGTTTGAAGCCGGGATAGATCCGATTTTTATTAGGTTTTCCTCAATGGACTGGACGGAGTGATTTAAGAGGAAGGTGATGTGTATAATTCACCCTTGCGAAGCTGGGCGGGTCGCTATCTAATGGATATATCTAATATTAAAATGTGGCTGTTAGGACATTGTTGGCTTGGCGAAATGTAGTTTACGATTTACACCTTTGGAAAAAAATGTATATGACTAGTAATGATAAATTATATTTCCAGGAAGGCAGCATTTGAAGAAGACCTTGCACATTACTTAGGGGAAAACTGGAGGTCTATACCGAAGGCGGCAGCTCTAGACAACTATTTACAGCATCTGCAGGATCTGGAACAGACTAATCCACAATTACTGCTGGCTTATGTGTACCATCTGTACCTGGGTTTGCTTAGCGGTGGACAGATTCTTGCTAAGAAAAGAAGAGTTTTTGGAGAAGGTAAGAATAGTGAACCATACATATCGGCATCGCGTGGAAACCTCGTAAATGGTTGTTTTTAGTAAAATAGGATTATTTTTAATATAGTTACAGAAGTTCTTATCGTATAACTCGAATGCACGCAATTTCAGTATGATAGTCCATTAGGCCATCTGTGACTGTCGTGAATTGTCAATCTATCATAAGTTTTCTCTCGTCGGCCGCAATAAATATTTACGATTTTACATGAAATCTGTGCAAGGACGACACGCAAAATCGTGAAGCATTCCACGTTTTTGACTACCTCATTGGTCTAGTGGTGAAGGATTCGCGTTGCGAACACGAGGTTCTGGGTTCAAATTCAAGGTCGGACAAATGTAGTTTTTCTATCGAATCATTGCCCCAATTGTAACATTGTCGGCCGAGTGTGGGTGTACATAGTACGCCTCTGTAGGGTAGGGTGCCTTGCTACGTTAATATAGGCATATTATTACCACATTTTACATTTGAGTCATGTAGAAGCAAAACCAGCAACATCCATATTGAACGATAAAGGTTTTGCTTCGGCAGGGTAATTTGCCCTTTTAGCTTATAGTTGTCGGTACATTACCGTAAGATTTTTAGAGATGCTAGTCTTTTATAGTAACACCGTCACGCCTTTATTCCCCAAGCGGGGGTGGCAAAGGTGTAAGAGTTTTTCAAAGGTGTGTGAAGTTCGCTAACCCGTACTGGGCCAGCGTGGTGGACTATGGCCTAAGCCCTTTCAGTTTAAGAAGAGGCCCGTGCCCAACGGTGGGACAGTTTCTTAACAGGGCTAATATTATTATCATTATTCTAATCTTAGCCATAAAACTTCATGTCTCATGTTCTAACTTTTTAGGTATTATATGATGTGGGGAAATCGTAATTAACAGTTAAGTGTTTGTTCATATTCTACTAATCCGATATTACACAGAAATATAGTGATCATCATTATACAAGTTGCATAATAACTTTTTATAAAGTATTTTCAATGCTTTGATATTTATTAATTGATAAAATTCGACCCTTAGTGACAGGTGATAAGCCACATAAAATTATCGTAATTCAGATTTTAATACTACTTTGTGGCGAATAAAGTTATCTTCCAGTTAAGAAAGTTATCTCAAAATGTGAAATCCTAGTTTAGATTATATTTTATTTAATTTTATGTACCTTCTTATTAAGACCCAATATGTCTAAGATTAAGTTTCTCAATTTTATTTATCTAAATAAATCCTAGAAGTCATGGATATATTTGAACCTATTTATTACAGGCTGGGTGTCCAATGTAAGATATGTATAATTTTTATTGAACCCCCTATGAACCTCCATAAGGGTGGAATTTTCAAAGATCTTTAGCATTTACCTATGTTATAATTCCTCCTCCTTGTGTCGATATACTCAATGTTGAGGGTCGTGACCTCCAGGAACAACGATATCGCGGATTATGTTCCGCCAATCAGCTCGGTTCTCAGCCGTGTGTATCGTAACAGAAATTGTAGAGCCCTGGGCGGATCGGATCTGATCGGACCAGCGCATAGGGCTACGAACTCTTGGTCCCTTTACTTCTACTTTGCCAGTGACCAGTGGCTTTTCGAGGTTGTCACCCTTTTTCCTGGCTATGTGACCGAAAAACTTGAAAATCCTTGAAGATGGTGTAGAGTCTCATGGTGATCAGCTCGACCAATATGGAAGCATTGGTCCTATGCGCGGTCAATGGTACTCGGAGCAGTCTTCTCCAGCACCACATTACAAAAGCATCTATGCACAAGCGGTCTGCTTTTCTAAGAGTCCTGTTATAATGACTTCTTTGTATAATACTTTTAGACCCATGGGTTCAACTGGTTTATTGTCTGTCACTCAGTTTTAAGTAAATTTACCGTTATTATATTAGAAAATAATGCTCAATATTTATTTATTTATAAGGCTTACTAACTAACACACACATAACATTCACATCAATCAGATTACATAGAAACTTATATGGTTTTAAATTATAGGCTAGCACAACAATTATGTGAATCTTATTTCCAATGAACAATTATTAATACAAATTATATATAAACCAAAATTATACAAACTATACTTAAGATCAGGCAACTTACATTAACAATAATACAATTTGAACAATAATAAAGATAATTAGAATCTGTAATAATAAAAATATCAAATTATTTTATTATAAAATAAATATAATGAAATGAACATATACGTATATTATTTTCCGATTTTTTTTTTAACAGGCTGCATTAGACCCCCAAATATATGATGTTTCTGTCAAACTGTAGAGAAAAAGAGTGGTTTACAAAATGTCTTAAAACATGTAATTTCCTTCACATACATGAAACAGTTATATCCTACTTTTACTTAGTAAATCCTACTAGGCGCAAACCAACAAAATTTCGCAAAACCGAATCTTAACTGCCACCGGTGGTGCTATTATAATAAGCATACGCAGACAGCTGAACGCTGTTGATCGCTGGCAGTTAACATATAAACAGTAAAGTTTCGGAAGTGTTCAGCGGATTGTAGCCTCTGAGAGCTGTCGGGAAGCCGCGTAGAGTTCGCGTCTATTGACGTGATTCTTGTTCGTACCGATAGTACTAGGAAACCCAGCTGTTTACATTGATTGTCAGCCTTTTGACTGACTGTTTCGCTGCTTGGCTTCACACTTTCTTTTTGGCATACTTTCTTTTTGGCATACTTTCTTTTTTCCAGGTCTTGACAAACCGAGCACATACACCGACAGAGTAACAGACTTCGCAGGGTCCGACATCAACCAGCTAAAGAAAGATTTCCGCCAAGCGATGAACGAGATAGCTGAAAACATGACCGAAGAACAGAAACAAGCGTTCATCGAAGAGAGTAATAACGTATTTATAATGAACAATCTCATTGTGAACTCTGTGGGTGGTCAGAATAAGGTTCTTTATAGCATGCTGTTTAAAGTTTCCGCTGTTGTTATTGTCGTTTTCGGTACAATGTTGGCGTATAGGGCGCATAGTAAATAGATTGGTTAATATTGGGTTCATATTTTGTTAAAATATACTTGTTGGTTAAAAATATGTTATTATTATGATACATGAGAATTTTTTTTTTTTTTTTTTTAAACGTAGCCCCACACTAGGATTTATTCCTGTATCGTGGGTGCGTTTACAAACATGAAAATTCACAAACAAATACCCAGACCGGAACAAATAATTGTGGATCACACAAAGATTTGTCCCGTGCGGGAATCGAACCCGCGACTATTCGACACAGTGGGCGGAGCAGCTCAAGCTCTTAACCACTGCGCTAAATCGTCCGTCAAATTTGTAGGTAAGTTGCACATTGACATATTATCAAAGGATATGTAGTTCCTAAATAGTTGTTATTAACCACTTATTTCATACCACGCAGTTGTCTGGGAGATTGGTATCATAATTAATTTGTTAGAAACATTATATGCAGGCCAATATAATTACCAGAATTTGTACCATAATTATGTCATAGCGTTTACTCGTATTTTTTACTCACATATATTATTATTATGAGGCAGTTGTGTCCCACTGCTGGGCAAAGCCTCCCTCCACTTTTTCTACTCCTTTCTGTTCGTTGCTATGTCAGGCCAGTTTTTCAAAAAGATGTCCGCATTGTCAGACCACGTCAAGAACACACACACACTTCGCTCCATGTAGCAAATTGCCGACGTATGTCACAAAGCCCCTAAGCTTAAAAGGGACTGAGCCGGCCATATCTCCCGCATGAAAAATAACCAATGGACCAAAATAGTAACTGACTGGTCCCCACGAAATACTAAAAGACAACTTACATATATATACATACCAAAAAATTACAAAGCGGGCCTCCGAATTTCAAAGATTTTGTATGGTCTTTTCCAAGTTTCATTGGAGAGACTATATTTATTCTGGTTTTCGATATGGCGCCTGGTTCTTATCACCTGACTTTTCTTAGTAATGTTAGCATTACACTTTTCAGCTAGCTCTACACCTAACGGAAAAGTGTACGATACGATTATTTTCTATTAGCTTTAACTACTGTAGGAAGTCAACTTGGTAAATAAATTAAGGTAACCATTGCGCTGTTTTTCAATACTGAAAGAGAAAGTTTTCAAAAACCCTGGACAATTGAATGAAATTTAGTTTTTCTCTGGACGCCTTTGATAACGCGGCTTAAGTGCGCGCTGGTCTCGCGCAAAGATGATTGCATATTAAGTCTTTGATTTTATGTTTTACTTTGAATATATTTTCAAAACCCACAAGATCTTCCATAGAAAATTCGGAATCCAATCAGACGCCCCAAAATAGACCATAAACTAATCACTTAAAAAGGCCTGTGGAATTTAAAAAAATATATATTTTTTGCGTTATGTTATATAGAAAAGTTGTTTGCAATGACTGAAAAAATAGAGATTATATTATGTACTGTCGTTATTATAGTGGAAACAATATGCTTGTTTTATTTTTAAGACTGACTTTGAGTCTGGTAGTTTAATAAATTGTCTTCCTAGAAAGTTGTTTTATTTCGTAAAGTAATGGCTTCATTTAGGCCCGTGTTACAAAACTTAAATCAGTGGTAAATCTAGTTTTAAAAATTATGTTTTTTTGAGTGAAAGTTTTTTATGTTGTTAACATGCTCATTTCTGTGCGTAGAACCCATACAGTAGGTGCATACATATATATATATATATATATATAATATGGTGGTATGAAGACAGAGTCCGGGACACGCTTTTGACAGTTGGTTCTTCGGACTCAAACATAGATAAATGCTGGAATTGTCTGAAAGAGAGTTTGGTAGAATCAGCGAAAGAAGTATGTGGCTGCTCAAAGAAGCATAGCACAGCAAAAGGGGATGCATGGTGGGACACAGAGTTAAAAAGCTCTGTAGAAAGTAAGAAGAAAGCGTGGCAGGACTATGTCTCTTCTTTGAATCTAAATGACAGTATGACGGAGATGAAGAAAGAAATATACCGGCAATGCAAGAATGCCACCAAAACCTTAGTGAAAGAAAAGCGTGAAAGAGCTAGTGTGATTGAGGAGGAGAGGCTGACGAAGAACTTCGAGAATAACACTAAACTCTTTTGGAGCAAGGTGAGAAAGGCTCGAGGTGATTCGTCAGGCTCCAGAATGGAAAAGATAAAATCTAAGGATGGTGTCATTCTTGCAGACACACAAGCTGTGCTAAACCGGTGGAGTGAATACTTTGGAGAAATGTATGAGAATGCCTCGGATGCTGGTGCCACAGACGAGCCCAGAGGCGAGTTTGCGGCACCAGAATCCACAGAGGACATCACTATGGAAGAAGTTGAACGGGCGATACGAAGTATGAAAAATGGTAAAGCTGCGGGAATAGACATGATATCTGCCGAGATGATTAAATATGGTGGAACTTGCGTCCGGGACGCTTTTTGGGTCCTTGCAAATCTTTGCTGGAAGACCGGTAGAGTCCCTACAGATTGGCGCCGCGCACTCATAGTACCCTTGTATAAAGGCAAGGGCTCACAATATGACTGCGCCAATTACAGGGCCATCAGTTTGATCAGCTTGGCAGCTAAGGTGTATGGTAAAATTATTGAACGGAGAATGCGCGAGAAGTCCGATGAAGTGTTGTGTGAGGCACAGGGAGGTTTCAGGTCTGGAAGAGGATGTTCGGATCAAGTTTTCTCCCTCCGCAACATCGTAGAAAAGCATCTGGCAGTAGGCCGGAAGGTTTTCTGCGGTTTTGTGGACCTGGAGAAGGCGTTTGATAGAGTCGTGCGAAAGAGACTTTGGGACATTTTGCCAGAGTATGGTATAAACGGCACCCTGTTGCGAGCCGTCCTGTCCACCTACGTGGACAGCAAGGCATGCGTACGGGTGGGTGGTAACATGTCACCTTGGTTTGACGTTAAAATCGGCGTCAAGCAGGGTTGCGTGTTGTCCGCTAGACTGTTTATAGTGTATCTGGATAAAAGTCTTCAAAGACTGAATGCGATGACTGAAGGGGTAAAAATGGGTGATCTAGTGATAAACCACCTATTGTATGCAGATGACGCGGTTTTGATAGCGCCAACAGCCACTGATCTGCAAACACTAGTCACAGTTATGAGAGACGACTGCATGAACAATGGCTATTCGCGTAAATCTAAGAACTCAAAATGGCTTACATTTAAATGTGAAGAAAACCAAAATTATGGTTTTTGAACGGGAAGAAACCAGAACGAATGCAAGGATTGTGGTTGGTAACGATGTGCTGGAGCAAGTGAATGAGTTTGTATATCTTGGATGCGCCTTCAGTAAGGATGGGAAATACACCGCTGATATAGAGTGAAGAGTGAATGCAGGTAATAGAGTGAATGGTGCGATGGGAAGGCTACTTGGGAGCCGGCACTTAAGCCAAAAGGCGCAGCTGGCCATGCATAACGGAGTGCTTGTCCCAACGCTGTTATATGGCAGTGAGAGTTGGGTATGTAAGAAGGAGAACGAAAGCAGGATAAATGCGGTCGAAATGCGATCTCTGCGGAAGATGTGCGGAGTCACGCTGACCGACCGTATTCGCAACAGCGTAGTAAGAAAGCGAGTAGGTATGAAAGATAGTATCGGTGTAAAGATGAGAAAGGGTATGCTCCGTTGGTTCGGGCATATAGAAAGAATGCCAGAAGAAAGAATGACAAAACAGATAAACAATGCGAAAGTGGAAGGATGTAGGTGCCGGGGAAGACCTAGACTATCTTACCATGACCAAATAGACCGTGTCTTAGCTGAAGGGCAAGTCAAGAGTCTCCGTAACCGGCGAGTGTGTATGAGACGAACTATGAGAGTGGAGGAAGCCAGAGAGGTATGTAAGGAAAGAACCTGTTGGAACTCTGTACTCTCTGCCTACCCCGCGAGGGAGCTGGCGTGATGATATAGATAGATAGATAGATATGGTTAACCCTCTCGAAATTAGTCTCACGCAGGTGTGCGTATGCTTATAAAGTTTATGCTTGTAGACGCAAGTTCTGTGAAAAAAATGTAATACTAATAAAGTACTATGGTATCTAGCACCGCAACAAAAGTATTGATTTTACCTACAATCCCTTCAATGATTTGTTTCAAATGATATATCAATGCATAATACTACTTATCCGGTGAAGCTGTAAAGGCCCCGCGGCCAACAGCGTAGATCATTCCCACACACAAAAAGCATAATACTTACCTATTTACCTTAGAAAATGTGACTATTTTGGAGTGTCTTCGAGTCGAAGCTCACTTTACAAAATATTTGTCTAGTAATAATAGTGAACAACAGAAAATTAAATGTATAAATCTATCTATCTATCTATCTATAACCTCACGCCAGATCCCTTATAAATGTATAAATTACCTTCTTATCTCCATTACAGTACGTCCATTAAACGCCCAAAGCTCGCATCTGTGTAGTGCTGCAAACATAATATCTACTTGTGACGGTGGCGCTAGTGTCTTTGCAAAACTGTCAAATGAAATGTCATTTTAGTAGCAACAAGGTTAGTTTCACTTTTCACCACCGGAACGCATTAAGTTTGTTGTATAGCCAAATACCTTAGCGGAATATTTTTACCATTAAAATATTGTAATTGTTGCTACTAATAAAAAAAACTAACTATCAACCTATTTTGAATAAATAAAAATACAGTAAAAGTAGCAGAATATAATACACTATTTACAACAAATTTTACATTAATTAAATTTGATTTTAAAATTGAACCTAGCCGCTTTTCAGGTTAAAAATACACATCCATAATATGAATGCTTATTTATCTATATCATCGAATCAGATCCCTTGCGGGGTAGGCAGACCAGATATATGAATGAACTGTAGGAAAAAGTCGTGTTTGTCCTACATACACAATAGTACTGGTATTCTACAGGGGTAAGGCAGCGAACTTCGATATCCTCTGTTGAATTAAGTTAAATAATTGATTTTTAAACTGATAATTTTTTATTAAAAAAAATAATTGAATTTTATTTGATTTCTTTTTATTGTAGTTTATTTTGAGTATGTGTAGCCGAATTAACGTTCTCTGCCTCCTATTTTCTTTTCATTCAAGATGTCCATTTTAAATTAGTCCTTATGTTTCATTCCTATACTAGACCTAGGGTTTACCGGGTGGCGATCCCATACTAACGGTGTGCTCACATGCTCGCAATGTGCGAGGATCTTTACCAAGAAGCTGGCTATATAATCCACATGCGAGCGCACGATCTTCAACAATGACGGAGTTGATGCAGTCGCCATGGCCGAAATCGGACTGGACCACATCATCGGACCAAGGGTTTACTAAGATGCAGTGGCTATGGCCGAAATCGGACTGGACCACATCATCATCGGACCAAGGGTTTATTAAGGCATAAGAAAATAACAAAAACTGTGTCACAGATTAAAAAAATATTTTATTGATTCACTAATTAGGTACAATGTATACTTATAACTATTTACACCTGGATATAAAATGACTACTGGGGCTCAACTCTGCTATTTTAAATAAAATATAGTTCATTGACATTAAAGTTGTTGATTTTTGACGGATTTAATAATTTTATAACTAAATGGTGTCAATGGGTTTCCCGAAGCAACCCACTTAAAAAAAAGAGTTATTTGGTAATGTGGTAGACAATGACAAATTAATTGTTTGTTTATTTGGTACTCTGTTATTATTTTGACGGGTTTTTTGACAATTTAAATGTAATGGTCGTCTTTTTTACACAATCAAAACGTATTCATTAATAATACTATTGATAATTTACCTATTACACTAAATTAAAGTAACTAATAAATGTACGCCACCTACTGCCCTCTATTTTTAACCGACTTGAAAAAGGAGGAGGTTCTATGTTCGGTTGTATGTTCACCGATATTTCCGTCAATTGTGGACCGATTTTGATTATTTTTTTTGCATTGGGTTCAGTATAGCTCCAAGGTGGTCCCATTTTAATTTCATTGGCATTGGACCTTGGACTTAGAAGATACACCAGGGAACTCCTTAACGACAGACAATAGGCATGTGTAAATTGAGATATTATGGGTATTACGTCAATCCTATAGGTACCCTACTATAGAACTAAGCAGTATATTAGCCAACTTCAGAAAAGGAGGTTCATAATTCGTCCTTTTTTTATAACTCTTTTGCTTATGAACCGATTTTGATGATTCTTTTTGCATTGGGTTCAGTATAGTTTTGAGGTGGTCCTATTTTAATGTTAGTGTTATTGGACCTTGGACTTTGAAGATACAAGAGGGAACTCCTTAACAGCGAACAGCACGAATGTATAGATTCCGTTATTATAGTCATTATATTAATCCTGTAGGTACCTTACTGTACAACTCAGCAAAATAATATAATATCGGTATAAAAATATTACTAAATATTAGTCCTCCACTCGTCACTAAAAAATGTAAAATACAAATCTTTAAAAAAAAAGGTAAACCGACTTCAAAAAGCAAAAAAATAAATATTTGAAGTCGGTGCCAAGTAACTGACTGCACCAACCAGCACCGACTTAAAATATTTATTTTTTGCTTTTTGAAGTCGGTTTATCTTTTTTTTTTTAAAGATGTTTTTGTATATTTTTTTTTGTTCTTTCCAGTTTTGGTCGTCTGGAAAAGATCGCTATTAGCGATAAGACCGCCAATTGTACCTCCTTTGTTTATTTTTTTTTCTCTCAATGTAAATAAATGTATTGGTGTACAATAAAGAGTATTCCATTCTATTCTAGAGTACCAACTTTTTCAACAAATTACGTAAAAATAGCAGAGTTGAGGCCCTGTACATTGGCAATGTGGCTAATTCTCGGATCACCTAAACGAAGGTAGCGTGGGTTCCATCGCCATGTCTATGAGCTCGTCAATGTCGTCAGAGTTGAAGAATGACAGCTCCAGCTGTGGAATTAAGACCAAAACGTTTTTATTATGAAGACCAAAAAGTACTTTTGATTAGAGATTAAAGTACCATTTTATTTTTGATAAATAAATACACCGTCACGCCTATATTCCCCAAGCGGGGGTGGCAGAGGTGTACTGAGTATACCCACGTTTCGCCGACGATGTTAGGTCCCATGTAATAGGGGGCGAGCCTATTGCCATATACCGGCCACAATTCCAGACTCCGGACTCGTACTGGGCAATTTTCGTTAGAAAAACTACATTTGTCCGACCTAGGATTTGAACCCAGGACTTCGTGATCATAAAGCAATGCGCTTTTCCACTAGACTAACGAGGCGGTTATTTTGTACCGTTGCCTAAAAGTGAGATGAAAATGGACAAACATTATAAGTACTACTATATCTACTATCGGTCTACCCACTACGTATTATGTGTGTGCCGATCACAAGATCCTATTATTTGAACATAGGTTGGACAAAGTGTAATATTTCTGTTGAAAAATTGTGGATAGTGCTCCTAGGATTGTGCCCACAGGCTTTCTACTGTGCGGCCGCTGTGTTTTTCTTGATCACCAAGACTAAGCAGCGTTTAGCTCGGTCGGTCTGAGACGGGTGATTGTTTGAGGCATTTTCATATTCGAGCGTCTCCTTGCTTAAGAGGCACGCTATCCTTTCGTCCCGGTTACCATTTAATGTGGTTGTCGTTAAGCCACGTTAGAAGTCTTATAGGCGGCTTGATAAGTTCCACCAGCAGGTGGCTACAAATCTGCTTCGCATCGCACTGGGTCCGCGTATGGCCTCTTCCTTACATTGATTTGTGAGAGAAGGCTGTTAGGACAGTTTGTAACGTAAGCTTAGTATGGTATAAACGGACGGACGATTTAGTGCAGTTGTTAAGAGCTTAAGTCGTGTTAAGAGCTTAAGCCGCTCTGCCCACTGCGTCTAATAGTCGCGGGTTCGAGTTCCGCACGTGACAAATCTTTGTGTGATCCACACTTATTTGTTCCGGTCTGGGTATTTGTGTATGTGAATTTTCATGTTTGTAAACGCACCCACGACACGGGAATAAATCCTATTGCGGGGCTACGTTTTTTTTTTTTAAAAAAAAAGCTTATATAGCGGTAGGGAGAGCTCTGTTGTAAAGATGCGCGACTGCGAATAATCAGACTATTCGAATCATTTCCAACTACTAATTTTATGATTAGACTTAATATTAGCCCTGTTAAGAAACTGTCCCACTGTTGGGCACGGGCCTCCTCCCAAACTGAGAGGGTTTAGGCCATAGTCCACCACGCTGGCCCAGTGCGGGTTGGCGAACTTCACACACCTTTGAGAAACTCTTAGGCATGCAGGTTTCCTCACGATGTTTTCCTTCACCGTTAAAGCAAGTGATAATTAATTTTTAATACGCACATGCTTTCGAAAAGACAGAGGTGCGTGCCTGGGTTTGAACCCGAGACCTTTGACTTTGCAGTCCAACGGTCTAACCACTAGGCTATCACTGCTCTACTTATGATTAGACTTGAATATTAGTAATATGCTAATTTTTATATTCAAATGACGACTACTAATTAGTAACTAACTACTAATGGCGATTATATTATCTGCGATTCTTACCCTATTATGAATGAATTATTCGAATGATTCGCCGCTACTCGCGCCGTTTCCGCGCCAAAACGCCAAATTACGTGTGCGAGTGAGGGGTAACAATTAAACTATAAATAATAACGATCCTGCGGGTTTGTGTTTAAAAGTGCGTTTTAATGAAGTTTCTAGTTTAGAAGAATTTAATTAATAATAATAAAATCGGCAGCGGTAATCAAGTGGTGGAATGACACAAACGGCTAATAGTACATTTTTTGAAAAGCGCTTACCGTGCTTCAGCACAAAAAGCGCCCGTGCGAACGAGGGGTAAGCTGCGGTCCGAATTATGCTAAGTTACTTTCTTTTGTACTCTGCGGTGCGACCAATAGGTAAATTCGTTATTCGTTCGCCAAACTTTTTATTCAGTCCAGCAAGTCGAAGTCGAATGGGAGGCAGTTTCTAACTAATTTTCGTGAGTCATTCGAATGATTTATAAATTCGAATGCAATCAATCATTCGCAGGCGCGCATCGCTACTCTGTTGTAACTATGGGAGAATACAAGTTTCGGCTCCTCGCTGACTTTCATTGTTCTCTCAGAGTACTACACCTACAAGGCCTTTGCCCATTAGTGCAGCGTCGGGGACGCGTAAAAATTTAGAAAATCGATTTTCTTAGCCAAATAGGATTATTTTCTATATAGTAAAAAAAGTTCAAATCGCATAATTTGATCGCATCCAAATTCATTATTATAGTTGATTACACCATCTATGACTGTCGGGAATGGTCAATATACCTATGAAGTCTGAGAGACTGCAAGACTATCGGGGTGTGCATTTCGTTCCACTTATGAGGTGTTCACTCGTCGTCGACGAAAAGTTGATTGATTGAATAAAAAGTTGAGTTCTACCTAAGTCTATCGGCCGGTTTCAATATTAAATTGAAAGATAGATTTGGCTACTGCAGACAGAGTTTTGACATATTTTGTATAGTAAATCCGTCAAAATTCTACTGACAATAAGCAAATCTATCCTTGAGCTGAATTTTGAAGCCGGCCATATATGAAACAGTGCCCTTTTGTTCGGGCAGCATACAAAAATTATTGGAGTGTTGGAAGAGGAGTTCGTACGTACCATCCGCTGCGTGTCCGCGCAGGGTGCGCAGTGCAGGCGTGCGTCCGCGCACTCGCAGCGCGGCGCCGCCTCGCACGCTACTGCCGATAGAGCGGCGCGCCCGCCCACCACTGAGGACAAGCGCCGGGCCGTGGCGCGCTCGCCTTGCAGTTTTGTACCCGCGAATATCGTGCCTGCAACAACAGACGGATGTGGAGGATGGAAGGATTTAGGCACCGGGAACATCTAGACCAGACTTTCCATCTAGGAAGTTTGGATGTCTGATGAAGTGGTAAAGTACGTGGTAAAGTTAAAGATGTTCAACATTCGCTGATGGAATGTGAAAAGAAGCAAAGAGAAAGAGAAGTAGTGATGCAGAAACTACAAGTTAATGAATACGACGTAGGAGCTTTTATAAGGGCTTTGTCTGAGCCTATATCTGATGCAGCAAAATATCTTTATGATATGGTACGATACGTATCATTACCTCTTTCTCTATCGCAATAACTTCAGTTGATTGTATAATAATGTTATATTAGACTAGGGTATGATGGGGCTGACATACCTTGTAGGGTAAAAGCTTCTAAATAAATAAGATTAAAAAATATATATATCTAGACCAGCCCTGTTAAACTCAAAGTCACTGGTGGGTGAAAAGCATGAAGACCGTAGACTAAGTGGGCAAAACCTAATCTTAAAGAAGACCAACTACTAAAAATCTTAAAGAAAAAAGTACTATAATAGGACAAGTATATATGTATATATATATATATATATATATATATATATATATATTTTTTAATTTATTTGGGAAAACAAACAGTGACAAACTGAAATGTTAAATACATCATTTTATCACACGTACAAATAAATTTGACACCAGCATCGTTTACCACAAATTAAATTATAGACGTATGCGTTCTTGCATGTGATATAATTTTTCGTACATTTTATAAGATTTCTGGATATATATCATATGATTAGTGGGAGCCTAGAAGTTTTAACAAATCATTTTTAAATGTACTCGAACGTGGTGCCATAATGTCAATTGAGTTGAATTAAGTTGATATTTATTAAATTTCCAAAACGGTTTTAACACGGACGCATTTTCTGGCTGTTTTCAAAATTGATTCGGGCCGCAGAAAAATACTCAGTGGGCCGCATGTTTGACATGCCTGATCTAGACTATCCTACCTTATATACCGTGTCTTATCTGAAGGGCAAGTCAAGAGTCTCCGTAACCGAGCGTGTATGAGACGGTCTATTAAGGTGGGGGAAGCCAGAGAGGTCTGCAAAGAACCTGTTGCAACTCTGTTGCCCCACAAAGGAACTGGCGTGATGATATAGATAGATAGATCACTCCACTCACTATATCGATTAGAACCGGTTCATGCGGGCATGTCACTTGGGGTAACACTGAAAATCAGCGCTGTGTTGTGGATTACACAGCAACACAGCTTTACGCTGAGTGTTGCCCTATTAGTTAGGCTAAATAGTTAATGCATTTTATTTTTGTATATCATTGTTTTTTTTTTTTTTTTATTTTAGTCTATATGGCTGTAAGCCTAACTAATAAATATATCTTTCTTTCTTTCCTATATCCCCCAAGCAGAGAATATAGAGGTGTACGGAGTACACCCAATTTTCGCCGACAATCTTAGGTTCCATGGGGCGAGCCAATTGCCATATACCTGGCACAATTCCAGACTCCGGACTCATACAGGAAAATTAGTACGTTGTGTTGTAAAAACGCTCGAATCGGCGCTTAAACGTTCGAGGCCCGTATTACACAACATAAATCGGCCGTGAATATAGTTATTAAAACTGATTTCTGTACTAAAACACCGTCACGCCTATATTCCCCAGAGAGGGTGGCAGAGGTGTACTGAGTATACCCACGATTCGCCGACGATGTTAGGTCCCATGTAATAGGGGGCGAGCCTATTGCCATATACCGGACACAATTCCAGACTCCGGACTCATATTGGGAATTTTTCGTTAGAAAAACTCCTTTTGTCCGACCTAGGATTTGAACCCAGGTCCTCGTGATCATAAAGCGATGCGCTTTGCCACCAGACCAACGAGGCAGTCAACTGTCAGTCAGTGTACTAAAACATTCGTTTTAAAACTAGATTCACGACTGATTTTCGTTCTGTATGCTTCAATACTCGTAAGCGTAGACTCAGGGCTAACGACCTAATAATATTAGCCCTGTTCCGAAACTGTCCCACCGTTGGGCACGGGCCTCCTCGCAGAATGCGAGGGCTTAGGCCATAGTCCGCCACGCTGGCCCAGTGCGGGTTGGCGAACTTCACACACCTTCGAGAAACTCTTAGGCATGCAGGTTTCCTCACGATGTTTTCCATCACCGTTAAAGCAAGTGAGAACTAATTTTTAATTATAAATATTATATTTTTGACTAACTTCACAAATTTTGAAAAAATATTTATAAACAAAAAATAAACGTTACCATTAGTCTCCATAGCGAGGGAAATGCACAAGCCAAGCTTCTCTTTGGGCAATTTCACTTGCTTCTTGAGCGCGTAGTCTCCCACCAGCCTCTCGTAGTCTTTATTCGTGTACGCTAAAGTGCTGTCCACACCTACAAACACATCACAAATTCTTGTCAGAGTGAAAAGAGTTAAAGACCTATACATTTCGAAAATATAATTTGAAAATTGGTTCAAAACTCTAAATTGGTTCGGGCATATAGAAAAATCATATGAAATAAAACTATTTTTCGGATTTTATCGTGGTCACGGGATGGACTGAGGTGTTAGTCGTCCAAAAGAAATAGTTGTTCCTGGGTACCCTCAAACTTCTTAATTATTTTTGTTGTTCCGATCTACGCAGAATGAGCTCATCATGTCTTGAGGCCTTGCAGTGTTCTGCTTGGTTTTGGATTTGATTATAACAATTACCGGATCCCAAGTCGATGAAAGCACCTAGCCATCGTCTCTATTGAAATTAGGATATTTTTTAATTTCGTAATACACAAATCCTCGTGAAGGAACACAGATTCTTACCAAGGATGGTTCGCGAGGCTATTGAAATTGAAAAAAAAAACACCGTTATTTAAATAGAAAAGATGGATGGGTGCTTCCATCGACTTGGGATCCGGTAATTAATATAATCAAATCCAAAACCAAGCAAAACTTGTGTTTTTCGTGTGTAATATTCGCGTAAATCTAAGAACTCAGTATAAAGAAAGCATGACAAACCGATATACAATGCGAAAGTGGAAGGATGCAGGTACCGGGGAAGAGCTAGACTATCTTACCACAACCAAATAGACCGTGTCTTATCTGAAGGGCAAGTCAAGAGTCGCCGTAACCGGCGAGCGTGTATGAGACGAACTATGAGAGTGGAGGAAGCCAGAGAGGTCTGTAAAGAAATAACCTGTTGTAACTCTATACTTTCTGCCTACCCCGTAAGGCAATTGGCGTGGTGATTGATAGGTCATTTCGAAATCACTAGTGCCTGTGCATGTTGCCAAAATAGCTTGTTGGATTGGTGGTAGGTACATATTTATTACATAATTATTTCGAGAACAGCTATGATAATCAGAATACATTATTTTATGCGAAATTACGAAGACACATATACAACGAGAAGCGACGACCATAACACTCTTGGCAGTTAAATATTATCTTTGAATTGTATTTTGGTAGATTTTTTTTTGCCTTAATAAACAGTGTGATATATGAACTTACCGAATAAGTATTTGGAGGCGCGTTTCTTAGAGAGTGTGAAGTCGTCATCCATTAGTATATGAAGTGTGACAGAGTTCTCAAGCAGGTTATGGTAGATGGTGGAGTAGTCCAACTGAAAACAAAAGACAATAATGAAGTCAAAGTCAAGCATTATTTATTTGTTTAGGTGAATATAAGAGCACTAACAAACGTCATTTTTTTTTTTACATTTAACGCGGAGATCCGGCATGAAACTCGGCGGGCTAGTCTTTTAACTTAATTTGTTTAGCCTCTCTGCTAACCATTTTTTTTTTCAAAATTGTATTATACTGCATCGTTTAAATTTGCTGATTGAGGAGCTGCTCAAACCTAATCTGTTTAATCGTCAAGATAATTCGATATTTTGTAATCGAAGTTTTGTAAAGAACAACGAGCATAAGAGTAAAGTATTATTAGAAAATACTTATTTTGTTAAGTTTCATTCGGAAAAACTTATTAGCCGCGTGTGTTTGTGTGGGCATGCGGGTGCATGCACGCATGTGCGTGTGTTAAATTTCGATAGATTTAAATATTTGCACAGATCATGGCGAAAAAGAGAATCTATTTTAAAAATATATCATTGTAAAACTCATTATGATAAATGATTACGATTTTGATTGTATTTACGTGCGCATGCGCGTATATCCGCGGGCTTCCGCTTGTTTGTCTCCACTGTTGCTTTTAAAAAATCTTAGGTTCATCTTATTAAGTAAAATTATTTATTAGTGAAAATGTTTATTTCTTTAACCTATGGTACTAAGTTTTACAATTTTTATTAGTATTTATTATGAGAATATTGTGACAAGTTTTCGAAGTATTTTCGCACAACCGAATCTGACATTTATTTTTATTGAATGTTGCGGGCGTTTATATTGCTCAACCCTTTTAGTCAAGTTATCTGTGTGTATATGCGCGTTTTTGCGTATGAGCGAGTGTTTGTGCATGTTTGTGTGTGCGCGTGTGTGTTGTGGGCGTCCGCATATGCATGCGTGTGTGTATGATCGGCACGTACCCGCATGGTGCCCGCGTCGCACTTGGTGCAGGGCATGAGTATGAAGGTGCGCGGCACGCCGGCTCGGAATGGCAGTGAAGTCGCGAAATTTAGCGCCGCGAACATATCCGTCTTCACAGTCTTGTTGCCTTTCACTAGGTCCGCTTTATCTATAAAATATTGAGAATCATTTATTATTTTTGATAAAATACATTTGATTCAGTCTGTACTTCCTTCCATCGTGATATTGACCCCTGTCAATAGTTGACAGCCCTGGATCTACAATTTTTTTGAACCGGGGCATTAACTTGATAGTGGCACCCCTCTCTCCAGCGTTTGAGATAAATTATTTTAAAAAAACTCATACATATATAATAGTTGTCATTTTTTGTAAATGGGACAATAAGAACCCTTTAATAAATTTGTACTCTTTATTATCTATTACCTAATAACTTTTTCATTTGTGTGACATGAAATTTTTTTTTCTCTTCGCCTATACCTCAATGCCTGAAGACTAAAGTCTATAATCAATGCGTCCTACCTGTTATGACCTACGTGGCCACTCACAGTGGGACTAGTCAACAAATTCAAAGTCGCACAGCGGGCTATGGAGCGAGCTATTCTCGGCGTCCCTTTGAAGGATAAAATTCGTAACGAGTTTACCGACATAGCTCGCAGACTCAGTAAGCTAAAGTGGCAATGGGCTGGTTACATCTGCAGAAGGACCGACGGCCGATGGAGCAAGCGTGTCCTAGAGTGGAGACCGCGACTTGGTAAGCGTAAGGTAGGACGGCCCCCAGCTAGATAGACCGACGACCTCAAAAAGGTCGCTGGGACAGACTGGATGCGGAAGGCGGCGGACCGTGTGCAATGGCGCATGTTAGGAGAGGCCTATGTCCAGCAGTGGACTGCGATAGGCTGATTGATTGATGAAATTATATACCCGGGATTTTGGCGCCCTCTGAAACTGGCACCCGGGGCGGGTGCCCGGTTTGTAGGAAAAATTAAAATTCCACTTCCCTCCTTTGCAAAGCGGGAGATACAAAAAAAATGGCAGCTCAGCCATAAAGAAGGAAACTACAATGGGAAAGGAACTACTAGGATAAGCCCAGATGTAAAGCACAAAGGATACGAAAAACAAAGAATTGCAACAGTGCCTATTTGTGAGCCTCATGTTTGATTCCAGTAATAATATATAAAATAATAATTATCCCGAGTTTCTACAAGCGACGGTCAACTACTCAAGAGTTAATTATGCCAAAAGAACCACAGATAATAAAAATAAAAAGGGAATTCATAAAATAATTTTTACATTAGTCTATTATAAAAATAGACTGCTGAAATAATATATTCAGTTCTTAGATTTACGCGAATATTACACATGAAATAAAACTAATTTAAGCCTTTAAGACGTCTAACACGGCCCTCCCGTGACCATGGGTGCTGCAAAGCACTCGAAACGTCGGGAACTAAAAATCAAAAATAAACCGCGATAAAATTCGTAAAATAGTTTTATTTCATGCTGTAATAATATTTACATTATTATATTATAGAAATGCTGGACAGCCTTGCTAATTCGTCTCAGCGAATCGGTCTCCGGATGAACTTAGATAAAACCAAAGTTATGATCAACAAGCATGTTGACCCCGGACCGATCGATCATAAACGGAATCTCCCTCGAAGTTGTTTCCGAGTACGTATACCTAGGGCAGTTGCTCCAACTAGGTAAAAACAACTCCGACAGGGAAGTTAAGAGACGGATACGGCTAGGCTGGGCAACATTTGGAAAACTTCGTTGAGTCTTCTCATCGGCCATACCCCAATGCCAAAAAACGAAAGCTTTTAATCAGTGCGTGCTACCTGTAATGACATACGGAAACGTGGCCACTCACCGTGCGGCTTGTCTATCAGTTCAAGGTCGCTCAACGAGCTATGGAGAGAGCTATGCTCGGAGTTTCTCTTAGGGATCGAATCCGGAACGAAGTTATTCGTCAGAGAACCAAGGTTACCGACATAGCTCAGCGAATTAGCAAGCTCAAATGGCAGTGGGCAGGTCACATATGCCGCAGAACCGATGGCCGTTGGGGCAGACTGGTTCGGTGGTCGGCAAACGTAGTGTAGGGCGCCCTGTAGGGGCGACGATATTCGTAAGGCAGTGGGCAGGGATTGGAGGAGGAGAGCTGAAGATAGAGCTCAGTGGCGGGCTATGGGCGAGGCCTACGTCTAGCAGTGGACTGACACGGGCTGAAGATGATAATAAAAATGTGTTGTTACCGATGACGAAGTTGTCGAAGTGCTGTGTGATCTCTATGGGGTTGGTGAACACGTTGTTGTTTACATACAGCGCACGCGGCCGCTTGTACACGCCGCGCCCGCCGAACCCGACCACCGCGTACCTAGGATGTATAAACACTTGTACAGTATTTTTTACATAGAATGGGTACATAAAAATACATAATGGTTAATATTCCAACAATACTACACATTATAATTCGAAATAACACAAGTTTTGGAAATTAAAACAAATTGGCGACAGAACTCTTGGACTTCCAGCCAAAATCCCCCCGAACACATTGCCCAGAGGGGGTGGCAGAGGTGTACTGAGTACACCCACGTTTCGCCAACGATGTTAGGTCTCATGTAATAGGGGGCGAGCCTATTGCCATATACCGGGCACAATTCCAGAAAAACTACACTTGTCCGACCTAGGATTTGAACCCAGGACCTCGTGATCACAAAGCGATGCGCATTGCCACTAGACCAACGAGGCAGTCAAAAAAATTCGTATGTTACACCTTGTAGACGCTATTAGTTAACATATTGTCGGTCCAAAGGAAAACTAGTCAATCTTCAATGTCTAATCATTGAGGTCTATCTATGATAGATTTTAAAGATAGATAATCTATCTATCTATATCATCACGCCAAATCCCTTGCGGGGTAGGCAGAGAGTACAGAGTTCCAACAGGTTCTGTCCTTACATACGACATTGGCTTCCTTCACTCTCATAGTTCGTCTCATACACGCTCGCCGGTTACGGAGACTCTTGACTTTTCCATCAGATTAGACTCGGTTTATTTGGTCGTGATAAGATAGTCTAGGTCTTCCCCGGTACCTGCATCCTTCCACATTCGCATTGTAGATCTGTTTTGTCATTCTTTCATCAGGCATTCTTTCTATATGCCCGAACCAACGGAGCATGCCCTTTCTCTTCTTTACACCGATACTATCTTTCGTACCTACTCGCTTTCTTACTACGCTGTTGCTAATGCGGTCGGTGAGCTTCTCTCCGCACATCTTCCGCAGAGCCCGCATTTCTACCGTATTTATCCTACTTTCATTCTCCTTCTTACATACCCAGCTCTCGCTACCATATAACAGCGTTGGGACAAGAACTCCGTTATGTATGGCCAGCTGCGCCTCATGGCTTAAGTGCCGGCTCCCAAGTAGCCTTCCCATCGCACCATTCACCCTGTTCCCTGCACGCACACTTCTCTCTATGTCAGCGGTGTATTTCCCATCCTTACTGAAGGCGCATCCAAGAAATACAAACTCATTCATCATTGAGGTGATCGAAATAAAATAAATAATTGCCAATTTTAAATGTGTGTTAATACATTTTAAAACATACCTGTTGTCGGAAAGTCCTCCAGCTTGCAGCTTAGTGTCGAAAGTCTCTATGAATAGATCCATGTTCTTGTTCTTGCGCAGGTTCTTGTTGCAGTACTGCGCTTCGAGTAGGAACACCACGTCGGTGGAGCGCGGCACGTACTGGAGGATGTGGAACGCGCCTTCTTCGATCACGTCGCCTTGTGGTGTCGTACATCTGAATGGGTTTGTGGTGGTTAATATTAGTCATGGATCACCATTATCAGCCCAAATTAGTACTTTGCTGGACATAGTCTGTATATAGTACCTCGGTGTATCGCTTACGTTCTTCTCACTAGAAAGCGTTGGTATACTAGGACCAATTTTATATTAGACTTCACTACTTACTAGCAATGATAGCCTAGTGGTTAGACCGTTGGACTGCAAAGTCGGAGGTCTCGGGTTGCAACCCAGGCACGCACCTCTGCCTTTTCGAAAGCATGTGCGTATTAGAAATGAATTATCACTTGCTTTAACGGTCAAGGAAAACATCGTGAGGAAACCTGCATGCCTAAGAGTTTCTCGAAGGTGTGTTAAGTTCAGCAACTCGCACTGGGCCAGCGTAGTGGACTATGGCCTAAGCTCTATGCGACAGTTTCTTAACAGGGCTAATCTTATTATTATTTTTTATTTAATACTTAGGAGGAATTGGAATCGTCGTACCTATAAGAACGTTGAAAGGTGGGATACGCTCTTTATCGTCGCGGTAGGCCTAAAAAGCGGTGAGCTCGATGCATATCGGATTAACAAGCCATCATTGGCCAAGGATAAAACTATGCAAGGAGGAAGGGGGACCATTGGCCAGCAGTGGGACAAAATGGTTTAGTTAAAAAAAACTGTCTTACGTCTGCACTTTCTGCTTACCTCGTAGGATTTGACGTGATGATATGGATAGATTATTATCATTATATTAATACGTGAAGCAAAAACTTTGTACTCCTTTTTACAAAAATTGCGCGGAGGAGTATGAAATTTCCAACACTTATAGTTTATATAGAGAAGGAGTGCAGAAGACTAATATTTTTTTAAAATTGCATAAGAATACATTAAATCAATAAAAAAAAACATTACACACACTACCATGTATTTGACACACATTTGACTTTTGTTTATTGTTAAAGTCTGTGGTCAAATTGGGAATCTATTAATATTGTTTGTCTTTAATATTATTTGTCTATAGTCTTACTGAATGTCAAACATAATCCGCAAACGATGAAAGAGTAGGTCGAATTTCGACCAATGGGCGACCACTAGTAACAATAAATCTACATACTGGTTACAGTGGTCCGGCATGTGTGTGGGCACGTGTTGGTGTAAGCAGATCTCGCGGTACGCACTGGCTAACGCACACGCTGACCCGCCCGCTATGCATTCAGCGAAGAATGGCGTTGCAGATATCTGGAACAAAGTATCATTATAAATCACTCAATACTGATCATTTTGCTAAGACCTTCTGCCACGAAGAGAGGTGAGAGACAATAGATATAGTTCATCACGCGAACCCGCACTGGGTTCGAAGTATATCGGATTGATGAAAACAAATAATTAGTATAGTAGTAGTCCACTGCTGGACATAGGCCTCTCCAAGTGCACGCCACTGGGTACGATCCTCGGCTACTCGCATCCAGTTTCTGCCAGCCGCCTTAAGAAGGTCATCGGTCCACCTAGCCTGAGGGCGTCCTGCATTACGTTTGCCAGTCCGCGGTCTCCACTCAAGAACTCGTTTGTCCCAGCGGTTATCGGTTGTTCGGCTAATGTGACCGGCCCATTGCTACTTCATCTTACTAATCCGGTGGGCTATGTCGATTACTTTGGTTCTCTGTCGAATGACTTCGTTCCGGATTCTATCCTTCAGAGAAACTCCGAGCATAGCCCTTTCCATAGCTCGCTGAGTGACTTTAAATTTATGGACCATTCCAACCGTGAGTGTCCATGTTTCGGCTCCATATGTTATAACGGGCAGGACGCACTGATTGAAGACTTTTGTCTTTAGGCTTTAAAGAATTAGTAATATCAAATCAAATAAAAAAGAAAATCAGTCAAAGATAAGTCAAAAAGAGAAAATTATTGATTGCTTAACACTATCACCCGTTTAGAAAGACCTTCCTGTGGAGAAGAAGGGCAAGAAACACCACGGTTACTCTTTTTAAAAATGGGAGCTTTTTGTACACATTGCATTCATGGGGTATAGGAGAATAGTGCACAACGAGCTAAATAGATGCGCGAAGTATACATTAAACATAAATGTACTTATATTCATGGTAACAGTCAGTGTCTACACCATGTGTTCCCAGTATGAGTCAGGAGTCTGGAATTGTGCCCCTTGTGGACCTTACATCGTCGGCGAAACGTGGGTGTACTCAGTACACCTCTGCCACCCCCTCTGGGGAATATAGGCGTGACGGTGTGAGACTGTAAAGGTTTATAACAAAAAGTATAATAAGTAAGAGAAAAATAGTGCGTCCAAAATAATTGGTTATAGCTCCAGTGTGATGCCGAACGAGACAAAATTTAACAGTACATGATGAATCAGTCAAAGGATAGAGGACGGACCAGTCCCCACCAGCAGCGCCCGTTCACGAGTATGACTTGAGAAGCAGCCATCACTCTCCTCGCACATATCAATATTTATGTAAGTTCATCTACATATGCAAAGTTAGAAATTTTTATCCATACTAATATTATAATTCTCTCCTTTTCATTCATTCATTCATTCATTCCTTTTTCTCTGGAATGTGTGATTGTATAACTGCCCTCTTATTTTTTTGTCTTATCTCTCAACACTCAAAGGTTCGCTGGAAGAGAACTCATATTCTGAGTTAAGATGACCTCTGTTCTGTATACAATAAAGAATAAAAAAAAAAACCTGTGTCTGTCTATTTATCTACCTGTCCATCTCAAATTTGCTGAAAAGATTTTTATCAAATTTGGCATGGAGATACATTATCTGGAAAAAGTTTTGTGTGTGAATGATCTACACTGGCCTGTACACCGGACAAGAGGGCGAGCGTGCAACCACTACGCTCGAGAACGGGAGAAGCACATAGGCTACTTTTTATCCTAAAAAAATAAGGGTGTGAAAAGGGGATGAAATTTGTATGGTGAACCCAATCATTATTCAAGTTAGGTACATGAAAATTCATAAATAGACTTTTGTTAAGAAATAAAGGACTACGTTTATATGCACCGTCACGCCTATATTCCCCAAGCGAGGGTGGCAGAGGTGGACTGTGTAGATAGATAAATAGATAGAATACTCTTTATTGTGCACACCAAATACATTATAACAAAACAAAGTAGTTGTTGTAAAATAACAAGCACAATTGGCGGTCTTATTGCTAATAGCAATTTCTTCCAGACAACCAAGTCGAAAGAAATACAACAAAAATAAAGGGCAGTTGGTGGCGTACATTTATTCGAATAAAGTAACTATACATATACAAAATATGACATACATATATAGTAAGAAACCCCATATACCCATTTGTCACCGACAATGTAAGGTCTCATGTAATAGGAGGCGAGCCTATTGCCATATATCGGGCAAAACTCCAGACTCATACTGGGAAATTTTTGGTTGAAAAAAAAACTACATTTGTCCAAACTAGGATTTGAAACCAGGACCTCGTGATCACAAAGCAATACGGTTTGTGATTAAACCAACTTGCCACTAAACCTTTGCCACTAAACCTACCAACATTATAACTACCGATACTGCCTATTAGTATTTATAATGAGAATTTTGTGACATGTTTTCCAAGTGTTTTCGTACACTGAACCAATAAACAATATACAATGCGAAAGTGGAAGGATGTAGGTACCGGGGAAGACCTAGACTATCTTACCATGAATCTGACATTTATTTTTATTGAATGTTGCGGGTGTTTATATATATTATTAGGCTGTCAGTGTGTTTATATGCGCGTTTCTGCGTGTATATGCATGCGCCGCATATGCATGCATGTGTGTATGATCGGCACGTACCCGCATGACAACAACGAGTCAAAGACTACGTGTTTCAGCGTTTTGAAAAACCATCCCATAGGCAGATACACTACTATACCTATGTTAAAATACAAAATAACCAAAATTCACGACGGATAGCATTGAATTAGCCATAGCTGTTACGGTCCACATGTGGCCGGGTATCACTTTAGTGAGGCCTGGATGCAGTGAGTGGAAAGTGTCAGTGATATGAAGGAGAAATATAGATAGATAGAGAGCCAGACCTGCCACGTTTCATATGTGGCTTGTTATAGCTCCACTTGTGGCTGCAGTTAGTATACTATAGAAAAAGTGCTGGCAATACTTACGATCGAGAAACAAGGGATCAGCGACGATACTTTATTTTGGAAGAACTTGTCACATTGTGTGTCGTTCTTTAGCTCATGGTTCTCTATGTGTGCGGGAGTAGCCGTGGTCACCACGTTCCACGCGTGGCCTGGTATAGATCCACACGTGGAGTTGCTTTAGTCGGTCGGAGCTTAGACGATACTCATCACGGAAATACACTGGCCTAGTCATAGCCGCTACGTTCCACATGTGGCTGGGCATAGTTCCACTTGTGGCGTGGCTACATTAGTGTATAGTAGAAAAAGTTTTGGCAATACTCACGACCGAGAAGCAAGGGTTGAGTGGCGACACTTTGTTTCGGAAGAACTTGTCGCATTGCGTGTCGTTCTTCAGTTCATGGTTCTCTATGTGTACGGGGCTAGCCGTGGCGGCCACGTTCCACGCGTGGCCTAGTGTTGCTATGGAGGTGGTGTGAGTACTGTTCGGCAGCAGGAGCTCGTCGTATTGCTCGTTGTTGTAGGTGCCTAGGAGACCACCGAGCGTGGCGTAGCACCATCCTGATAAACATATGGTTTATTTAATATTTTACTAGCGGTTCTCCGCGACTATCGTAGGCGAAGAATTGTATAATAAATCTATTTATAAAATAAAAGTAGCTTAAGTTACTCCTTATAACATCAGCGATCTGCCAGTGAAAGTCCTAGTGGTTAGACCGTTGGACTGCGAAGTCAGAGGTCTCGGGTTCAAACGCAGGCACGCACCTCTGTCTTTTTGAAAGCATGTGCGTATTAAAAATTAACTATCACTTGCTTTAATGGCTAAGGAAACCATCGTGGGGAAACCTGCATGCCTGAGAATTTCTCGAAGGTGTGTGAAGTTCGCCAACCCGCACTGGGCCAGCGTGGTGGACTATGGCCTAAACCCTCTCAGTTTGTGAGGAGGCCCGAGCCCAACGGTGGGACAGTTTCTTAACAGGGCTAATATTATTTTATTATAAGTATTTACCTGAAACCTGCAGTTTGCATGTATGGAAGAGCAAGTTGCATTGTATCTCTATGCCGGTGTTGCTTTGCAGCATTAGCGTATTGGTTTGCCGGTCCAGAACCACGCCGTCCACATACGCTGGTAGACTGAGTACCTTACGGCCTATTGATACTTCCTGCGAGAAAATAACCCAATTTAAACACAATTTTAGTACAGTGAGGGTTGATATTAGCCCGTCGCATTGATCAATAATGATTGAAGATCTTTAGACACTTCTAGCAAACAACCAAATTTAACTTTCCTTAGTATAGATAGAATATAATAACAGCTTGTGGCGAGCTGTTGGTGAGTAACGACACTACGGACCCGATTGCTTCAGAGAGTCGTTCAGGACCCCCAACTCGGCGAGTCTTCGTCGGTCGAGTGGAAACCGAAGGGTGCCCGCAGGACTCCCGACTGTGGCTAGCCTTAATAGGCCGTCCAGAGAGGAGCCGTGAGAGCTATATCGACGTAGGAAGATAATGCGGTCCTACGTCGATGTTCTCTAGGGGTAGAAGTGTTAAAGGGCATAACGCCGCGAGAACCGAACGAACTTCGGAGAAAGCGCAGCACACCTCTCTACACCCCTGTGCCGCTCACACCGGTGTTGCCCTCAGTTGTCCTAGGACGACCGTTTGGGGGCCCATCTAGTAAGCGGCGAGTCACCGCCGGCCACGGGTAATTAGGTATCAAAATGTATGGCCGGTGTCTGTCCCCTTTGAAATAGTCTAGTTTTTGTCCATCAAACCTCATTTATATAGCCCTTGTTTTCTTTCCATAGTTTACAATAGTCCTGGCACCTGCCGGGGTCAGTTCCCTGGTTATGTTTCTTAATTTCAGCAAGTGATCTCAGCAGGTGACTTACATAACATTAACTTGTCGCAAAGGGCTTCTACGTGTTGTACCAATGTCCCCATGCAAGCCTTTCAAAGGTTAAAATCCCGTGAATCTCAGCGAGATACATAAATAATAATAATAATAAAAAGTTTATTTTATAACGCACAAGTAGTTCCATGAAAGCTTATGACTATAAAGTGTACGTAACAAGATGACTTGACCTAAGGTAACAATTTTTAGATAAAAATAGGGCGTGCATTACAAAAAGGGTCCTAACTCAGCAAGTTTGCTGACTGAGGACAGCCAGCGCTGATCTTCCGTAAGCACCTTTTAGCGGACCGTTGACTTGACAGCACCATACATAACAAAATACGCAGAGAAGAGAAGTCGTTGCTCTCAGTGAGACTATGACAAAATACTAATACTAGAAAACACAGTAATAGGACTAATAAAACTAGCATAGGATATGCTAGTCAACGAGCGCTCTCTCAACACGCCGGGCTGAAAACTGTAAGCGCTTCAGAATTGCCAATCTTAAGTGTGCAGTGAGCGGGGCACATTGCTCGTATAACTGACGGCCGTTGGCGGAGAAAGGTTCAAGAATGGCGACCACATACCGGAAGATGTGGAGTGGGCAGACCGATGATCGTAGATCAAAGGTCTTCGGTAAAAGCTGGAAGTGCGCACAAGGCCGGTCGTCGTGACGACCTTTGAGGGAGACCTTTTTGACTAGTGTTCGACCGAAGGTCGATTTTTCAGTCAGGCCGAAGCGGAAGACTATTAATAGGCCATCGCCAAAACCTACGGCCGAAGGTTCCTTAAGTAATTTGGTTCATGATTGGATGTTTTTTAAATTATGCTGACTGTATTAACTTAACGAGATGATTAAAATTACCCACAACTGGTTAAAAACGATAGCACTGAAAAAATTTCATTTGCATAAATAAAAATAAAAATTAACTGATTAAAATTAATTGTTATGTTATTTTATTGCTTATAATATTTAATGTCGCTTTAATACTTTGTACGTTTTATGTGGTGAGTAATAGTAATAATATTCTTTGATATATTTTTCTTGATTATTTTAATTGAATTTATGTTTTTTTTTTACTTATTAAGAACAAAAATTAATAATAAGTTCTAAACACGAAACTTTTAATTTTATGTTTTATACACCATTATTTTATCACTAGATTAAGTTAAATAATTTCATTTAATATATATTAGATAAGTTTTATAATTTTGGTTGACTTTGTAATGTATTGATTTGAATTTTTAAAGTAGCTGTTAATGCATGTTGTGATTACCTATAATTAGAATTACATTAAACATAAATGTAATTATAATGATGTTGACAAGAAAAAATTTATATTATGTTGGTGATCCTCAATAAATAAATAAATATTATTTATAATATTTGGGACCACTTTGGGAATCCCTGGTCTAGATACTTCGAGAAAATTCCAACTTACTTGCTTATACAGATCGATGTGGATCAAGTTCCTTCGAGTGAGAAGGACCAGGTTGTACCGACCCTGGTCGTTGCTTTCCATCAGCACCGTGAAGTTGCCCTGCCTGTAGTCCTTGCTCAGCAGGAACGTGCCGGCTTCCGATATCGTGAACACTTGCTTGTCGAAAGTCACTAGAGTACCTTGACCGGTCATCATTGCCATGCCTGGAGAAAAAGTTAGAATATTTTTGATTCATGTAAATTATACTATTTATAAATAGTCAGAAAAGAAATAAACACTATCATCAGTTCGGAATATCATTCCTGCGGAGAAGAAGAGCAAGAAGCTCTTTTAAAATACTACTAATAAACTCACTTTTGTATTGGAAGCTAAATATTGTTTTCGTCTCTTTTTGCAACTTTATAGGGGTAACTAAAGTGAAATCATATTAATTATTAGGAATCATATCTGTAAATCATTATTAAAATAAATTAAAGCTACAAAAAAATCGCGAAATGTCTATTTTGACTTTTAAGGCAAATATTTGATATTTTCAATTCACGTTGTTACATGTTAAGAAGCCATTTCCTGCGTCTACAATATCGTAATGAGTCCTATTCTCTTCTTATTCCATCATAACCTATCCTCTGTGGGTATCTGTAAATGGTACCATTTATATGGTATTATATACCTATAATATAGGTAGTCATGTACAATATACAAATCAGCATAAAATCAAAGGCCGTCTCATAAATCTAGGTAAGAAAGAATTGTTCATAATCCACCACGCGGACATACATATACAAATACATCATATAGACAAATCATTTCAGAGCTCAGCAGTGCTCAGATGACTACACACATCGTTGCAGAAGGTATCACTTCCTGCCACTGTACTGTAGACGTCAAATTAGCGATATATGCTTTTTAATAAAAATTGCTAATGGCTCAGTAGATTCTGTAGAACCTGCGTCCATATAAGAATTAAATACTAATCAAATTTTAATTTTAATCAATTTTTCCTACGAATTGCAAGTGACTTCAATAAGATACACCGGGACTTAAACATAGATTTATTCTGCTCCAATATTAGTACGGTGAGAAGGATATTAGCGAAACATATGTTTTATTCTCAGGTAAGTATACAAGGTGTAACATAATTAACGCAAGACCTGAAAGTAGTTTGTTCTAAATCAGCAACTGAATCGATTCCTACTATTTTTTTAAGTTAGTTAATTTTTTTATAATTTTCAAGGAATGCTGTTACTCATTCTGTTCACTGTGTTAAACAAAATTTAATAATTGTTCAAAGATTTACGGCTATTTTAAATGTATTTTTATTACACACACCTCAATATGCATACAAACTTAATTAATTATTAAATTTTATGATTAATTTGGGTACCAAAGAGCTTATAAAAATTAAAGAAAGCTCCTTAAAATTGTAAGTTTGATTTTCGTATTGAATTCGTAAAGCAATAATCTAATTGGGGTGTCCGAGGTCTTGCGTTATGTATATACTTTAATAGGTAGAAAAAAAAATGTATATACCTTGTATATACATTTTTTTCTACCTATTAACAACTTTAACCTAATTTAGTTATAGTTGCACGTATCTATTTATTTATTTTTGTCTGCGGCACGCGGTTGTCAAACTGTAGCATGGCTTAATTTACCTTGCCTGAAAAGAATATCTACACTTAACTATAATTTAGATATTTATGTGTTTTTTCCTCTAGTTTGTCCTATGTTTTTTTTTTGTAAATAATTAGTTTTGCGAATGATTGTAGATTGTTGATCACTAGTTTCTCGAAAAATGTTTCGCAAATTCATAGAACACAGCTTGCTTTTATCTTATTATGTCTGTAGAAGCTTGTAATTAGCAAATTGTCTAACATTTTACATTACTATAGATTGTTATTAGACTGTAAGCTTCTCTAAAAATAAAAAAATAAATACACTCATACATACCCATAAACGGCGGCATCAGATTATCAAAGTCCATGTACGGTCTGATATCATAGTAGAAGGACCAGATACTTTTGTTAGTCGTCAACCACTCGTCCAGGAAGTCCTTCACAGTCCGGTACTCGGAGATCTCGGTGAAGTCTGGGGTGCGGTTGAATGCGTGCCAAGACATTGGAAGCTTCTGTTCTAGGCGGATTTCACCGCTTCGCGGGTCGAATATGAAATTGGTTTTTGGTGTACGATGCCTGTTGAAAAATAATAAGATAAAATAACTATATCTTGTACTCATGTAAGATGGGTACTGTGACAGTTGTAAGTAGGTCAAATATCTAGGGGTCGGGCATGCAGCCCACTCTCACATCGATAGACTTCAAGCGGTTCAGTCCCGCTTCCTTCGCAAAGCCGTAGTAGCCCCGTGGTCCGTACGAAATGTCGACCTCCACTCCGATCTCGGTCTCGAATCTATTCGCGCCTATTTTAAAAAGGCGACAACTCGACACTTCGCGCAGCTTCCCATGCGAATCCGCTAATCGTAGCCGCTGCCGACTACGAACCCGACCCCTGCCGCTACCGCCGGCCACGACATGTTCTACCCGATCCCCCCGATGCTTTGACATTGCTTCTTTCCGCTCCGGATATGGACGACAACGAAGTCGTAGATCCCCTAGCCCGCCGACCGGTGCACTAAATACACCCCCTCCCCCCGTAGCGACTGTCCAAACCGAGGCCGTTCCTTCTTAAGGCGCCCTCGAGTATGTCGCCCCTTGCCCTTCTGGCTCGAGCGTAGTGGTTGCACGCTCGCCCTTAAGTCTGGTGAAGCTGTAAAGGCCTCACGGCCAACAGCGTATATCACTCAAACACACACACACACGACAGTTGTAAGTGTCAAATAAAATTATACTTTATTCATTGGCAATACAGGCATGACTTGTTTCTATACTTATGATTTTATACCTTAAAACTATTGAATTAAACGTTAATTTCGTTTGGCACTTAGAACTGTCACTACCCATCTTATGTGAAAAATATTATAGTGATAATTTATTTCAGGCAATAGAAATTACAGCAGTGATAGCCTAGTGGTTAGACCGTTGGACTGCCAACAGAGGTCTCGGGTTCAAACCCAGGCACGCATTTCTGTCTTTTCGAAAGCGTGTTCGTATTAAAAATTAATTATCCCTTGCTTTAACGGTAAAAGAAAATATCGTGAGGAACCTGCATGCCTAAGAGTTTCTCGAAGGTGTGTGAAGTTCGCCAACCCGCACTGTGCCAGCGTGGTGGACTATGGCCTAAACCCTCTCAGTTTGCGAGGAGGCCCGTGCCCAACGATTGGACAGTTTGTTAACAGGGCTAATATTATTAGCCGCAGCGTGCTGTGAGAAAGGGACAGCGATACTGTTTTTTTTTCTATTAAAATATTCTGGCTCAATTCTGGCGCTGTGTTAGGGTAATATTATTGCCTTATCACTGCATATAGCTGAATGAGGGCCCCTTTTTGCTGGCGAGACTTGGGTAATATTATTGCTCTTATTATCAATTACATTTTGTTATCTTGTGTGTGGCCCTGGTTTTTCCAGAAAATAAATATATTTTTTTTTCTATCTTCCTTATTATTACGATTACACATGACTGAATATTACAAAATGCAATTGTAATCATTAATCAGATTACATTTTGCCATATCTTTGTGTGGAACCATATTAGAATACGACGCACAGTTTCTTAACAGGGCTAATATTATTATTATGAACAGATCACTGGCCCATATAATATGTACCTTACAGACTAACATATGTGTATGTTACTACATCACTATCACTACATCCGTCGCGTCTGTCTGAACGCGAAAAACTTAATAACTACCTTACGGATTTTCATTCGGTTTTCACCAATGGACGGAGTGATTCAAGAGGAAGGTTTATGTGTAAAATACAACCGTGCGAAGCCAGGACGGGTCGCTAGTAATATATAAAAAAAATAAGCATTAGGAGGTAAAGCCAAGTTTTTTTTTAAACTTAGCCCCGCCCTCGGATTTATTCCTTTACCGTGGGTGCGTTTACATACATTAAAATTTACAAACACAAATACCCAGACCGTAACAAACAATTGTGGATCACACAAGGATTTGTCCCGTGCGGGAATTGAACCCGCGACTATTAGGCACAGTGGGCGGAGCGGCTTAAGGTCTTAACCACTTTTTTTTTCCTGGGGAAAATCCTGCATAGGACTTCCGCGAGCCTCGGGGGAAGCTCGCGGGGCGTGTCGGATTCCTACCGACTAAAAACCCCAGGGTGGCCGACATATGGAACGCACCGATGCCCTCTTGTGCCGCGCTCTGACGAGCCCGCCATCGGAGGGAGACTTGATGACACGCTCACCCCACACCGACGCGGTGCTCACGGCGACGTGGGCCACACCACATCGCCGTTCTCCTCGGGGTTGCTAAGGTCTTAACCACTGCGCTAACTCGTCCGTCAAAGTTGGGAGCCTTTTAGGTGGCTTGATAAGTTCCATTAGCAGTTGACACAAACCTGCATCCACCATTCCGCAATGAGTCCCCTTAGGCTCATCCCTTATTTCATGATTGTTTGAAATAATTTTGAGTGAACTTGAACGTAAGAATTATATTTATTGGGATCATAGTCTCTGATGGTTAAAGATATTGTTTTTTATAGTTAACTAGTGATTTCTGTTTTTTATAGTTAGACTGCCTTATTGGTCTAGCGACAAAGCGCATCGCTTTGTGATCACGAGGTCCTGGGTTTAAATCCCAGGTCGGACAAATGAAGTATTTCTAACGAAAACTTCCCAGTACGAGTCCGGAGTCCGGAATTGTGCCCGGTATATGGCAATAGGCTCGCCCCCTATTACATGGGACCTAACATCGACGGCGAAACGTGGGTGTACTTAGTACACCTCTGCCACCCTCGCTTGGGGAATATAGGCGTGACGGTGTCTTTTTTTAATCTTTATTTAGTCATTTCCCGAGACTTACTCTGCGTTGTTTTAGACAAAACGTCCTCACCAGGATGTAGTGTCCTTGCCAAATATTATCGGAATCTGTTTAGCGGTTTAGGCGTAAAATGTAACAGACAAAAAGAGTTACTTTCACATTTAAATTATTAGTATGATTATACTTACAGTTCTTCGTATTGCAGCGCTGTCTTGGCTAAGTCGGTAAGTTTAGCGTACAGTATCTCTCCAACGGTCTCTATTGCTTCGCCGATAAGGAAGTAATCGTACCACCATTTTAAACGGACATACGCCTCTTTGTACTGGAACAATAGTTGATGTTTAGTTAAACAGTTTAATGCTGAGTAGTCTGTATAGTATCTCCGTCTATTATTAAATTAAATCTTACTCTATCCAGAAATAAAGTCTAAGCTAACTCTGAAATTACATTACAGACAACTCACATCATTTTCCATCTCACATCGATAGACTCCAAACGGTTCAATCCCGTTTCATCTGCAAAGCCGTCGGAGCCACGTGGTTCATTCATACGGAATATCGATATTCATTCCGATCTCGGTCTCGAATCTATTCGCGCCTTTGTTAAAAAGGCGACAACCCGATATTTCGCGAACGCGTCCAATCATAGGAATCCGCTAATCGTAGCCGCCGCCGACTACGAACCTAACTTTCCTCCTGTCAGCGACATGTTCTCACCTGCCCTCCCTATGCCCTTACATCTATTTTTTCGGATACAGATACCGTACACAGGATCAGTACACCGACTTCACCGGCGAGGTCAAAGAATCCCTTGCCCGCCGGCCGGTGCTGAGCACCACGGCGAGACACCTAGTATGTGCCCTCCCTCAGCCACTGCCCAAGCTGAGGCTGTCCCTCCTTGAGGCGTCCTTTAGCTAATTGCCCCCCTTGCCCTTCTGGCTCGAGCGTTGTGGTTGCACACTCGCCCTTTGACCGGTCAAGCTGTAAATACACCGCGGCCAATAGCGTAGATCATTCACACGCACACACACACACCATTTTTTATTGGACTAAATTAAACCTTACTTAAGAAATATAAAGTCCAATTTACATTCTCCTGAACGTAGACCACTTGCAGAGTTTTAAGAAAGTTTGCCACACTTTTCTGAACTCCGCGCAAGTTCGTCCTTGAAGAGCATGTACTTCTCGATCTTGCTACACATAACTTCATTTAGTATATTTCTGTATTTCTATATTACCTCTTTCCAAGCATACACCTCGTTAATCTCCATTCAATGTTGCATTGTTGGACTACATTAAACTTTACTCTAAAAAGATAAAGTCCATTTTACCTTCTCCTGAACATAGACAACTTGAGGAGTCTTAAGGAAGTTCTGCCACGCGTTTCTGAATTCCGCGTACAATTGAGCCAGTTCGTCCTTGAATGGTATGTACTTCTCGATCTTGCTCCACACGACGTTCCAAAGTTTCTTGGTATATTTCTTTATGTTCGTTATTAGGTCGTTGTTCATGAGGTCCTTGTAGATGCTGAAGGAAGATTACGATAATAATGATTCTCTTAAAAAGATTCTTGGAGCATTTACCATGATATTTTGTAGATGACAGAATAATACAATGAGATAATTAGGATAGTAAACATTCATCATCATCATCCCAGCCTGTGCTTGTCCACTGCTGAACATCGGCCCAATCGCTCTCCAGCCTCTCCCTGCGATCTTCACAAGATCGTCGGTCCATCTGGCACCAGGCAGTTATCAAAAAAAAGTTTTGGATGATTTCATACAAACAATTACTAAATTAAAAGTAGGCATACATAAGGTTGATAGTCCATTACACTAAATCATGAAATTTCTTAAATCTACTTCAGAAAATTTGCATGCATTGTACAAAGATATTGGAGAAGTGGACACCAGATAAGTTCTCCTCCTTTAAGATTAACTTACATGTCCAGAATATCGTAAGGTGAATTAATGACTTAAAATCATTCGACATTCATCAACAGCCTGCGACGAAAATCATTTTGAGATCATTGCGGCGAAATATGGACGTTTAGAATATTAAAGTGTTCCAAACGTCAAACGCTCGCATAGGAATGTATCAGAAAGTAGACGAGTTAAATTCCCTATTATTATGGTTTATATAAACATTCTTTCCCATTAACATAAAATAGTTAAACGTCGGGAACTTAAAAATCAAAATAAACCGCGATAAAATCCGAGAAAAAATAGTTTTATTTCATAAAATAGTTGGTTCAGGCTTCTAGGAATCCTGCATCGACAAAAAAAAACACTTTTCTCCGTATAAACCTGCCAAATATTCCAATAATTGTCATCGAAATTTAAATTATTCTTGAAAGTCAATGCCAATCCAATGGCCTTCAAAACTACAAAATGTTCAAAATAATTGTAATAAATACTCACAGATCCATCTCATGGCCAAACGTCGACACATAATTGAAGTACGGCGAATCAGTCAGCTCCTGAGTCCTATTGTAGAAGAAATCCATCACGTTCTTCCACACAGTGAACACAAACGACTCTGTATAATGTAATATCTTAAAGAACAATGGTTCCACAGACTTAAGCAGCTCATGCCAGTATTTAGAGAGCCTATTAGTCGCATTTACCCAAGTCACCTCCCAGTATTCAAGTAATCTCATATGCAGATCTCTAATAAACGTATCGTACTTAAATATCATTGCCTCAAGTCTTTCAGATACCAGCTCCATGAAATCAGCCTCTAATACCTTGTTCATAGAGTCCAAAAAGTTGGCATACGCGTTCTTTATCGAATCAACTACGTAAGTTAAACTTTGCTTTATCGACTGACTTGTATTTCCCATCATACCCCACATATCGTTAACGATTCCCGGTAGACTTTCTAAATGATTCCGTATCGCCATTTCGTCTAGGACGTAATATGTGAATTCGACGATATCTTTAACGTAAAAATCGTTGCTGCTGTAAGATTGGTTTAGGAAGCGTTCGAAGTCGTCCAAATCATCTTTGATGACGTGCAAGTCGTTTAAATCGTCGAGGAAGTCGCGGATTCTTGGTTTGGCGTCCGACCAGATGTTTTTGAGGGCGGAATGTGCTTCCATCGGCATTTCTTTGAGGATTATTAGGGTGTCATTTATTTGGGAGTATAGAAGTTTTAATGTGTAGACAGCTTGGGACTTGACTTCGGTGAATATTTCCGGACGCCATTTTATCGTGCTGGTGAGTAGACGGGAGTGGTTGAGGCGGATGTAGGAGGCGACGTCGACGGTTGTGACGTCATCGAAGTTCCGCCACGCGTCCAATTTCGCGGATCTCGTGTCTACGATCTGTCCTATCATGTGATAGGAGATGTCTGTAAAGGAATTAAATAGTAATAGTTATGGTTTGTTGGTAGAATTGGAGTAGGCAGGCCCTTCACAATGTGGAACGGTAACCTTATGAAGGTTGCACGTAAAAACTGGAGGTATATAGCAAACCAGTCGTCGTGGCGATATTGGGGAGGCCTTTATCCTACAGACGTCTTTCGGCTGGTGAGTTGTTTTGGAAAAAACATATATTTAAGTAACCTTCAAGTATATTATTTATTTATTTATTCTTTATGCACATGTGTACATAGGCGGACTTAATGCCTGAGGCATTTTCTGCCAGTCTACCTTGAAGTGATGTGGAAACAACTGTGGTAGGTGCTAAGAAATGAGAATCAAAAAAAAAAAGAAGGGAAAACAATAAGAAAATAATATACCAATATATAATATAATACTATACATAAATAGCACACACTATAATAATAAAACAATATAATATATACATACATATATATAAACCAGATAGTGTGACATAACGACAAGAACTACTAACGTTTAGAAGATGTTATGTAGTAGAAAGACCTGCAGATTTTTTTTAAAAGTGAGACGATTGTTCGCCATCCTAAGGTCTAGAGGCAATCCATTCCATAGAAGGATAGATTGGATAAAGAAGGAAGAGTGAATGAAATCATTCCGATGAGAGGGACACTGAAGGAGACGATTATTTGAGGGACGTAGAGGTTTATCATGAGTAGAGCATAGGTACTGAAATTGGGAAGTAAGATAAGCAGGCGAGACAGAAGAATGGAGGAGAGAGAATAATGTTGTCAAAGCACTCAGAGCTCTGCGTTGCCGAATAGGAAACCACTTTAAAAGTGAACGGTGCTCTGACACATGATCGTATTTACGCATATTGAAGACGAATCGAATGCAGTTATACTCAATAACCGGTCTAATTTATTGAGTTGATCTGCATTCAGGTCGAAGTAACATACATCACCATAGTCGAAAATAGGAAAGATTAAGGACTGCACAAGCATTGCTTTTGTATAGGGTGGGAGAAAATTAATTAATATAACCTCTAAGCTTAGCTAAGCGCTGCTGGTGGTGGTTAGGTAGGATATATGTATTGGAAATGGCGAATAATGCGCTTGGCGATTAAGAGGTTTTGGGTTCAAATCCTAGGTTGGACAAATGTAGTTTCGCTATCGAATAATTCCCAGTATCAGACCAGTAATTATGCCCGGTATATGGCAATAGGCTCGCCTCCTATTACATGGGACCTAGCATCGTCGGCGAAAAGTAGGTGTCCACTTCTGAAAATTCAGCCAGTCCGGTCCGGTCTGGAATTGTGCCTAACATCGTCACCAATATGGTGGTTCCAAGTGCGGACGCCAGAGGTACAGAGTATACCTCTGTCGTCCCCACTTGGAATCGGAAACCGGTTAATTTTTCAAACCGGTTTCGGTCATTGACCTCAAACCGAAATGATTTTCGTTTTAGGTTACCGTTGAAAACCTGAAAAATTGAGTAAGCCGGTTCGACTTTCTGTATCGGTTTTTGGCATCACTTTAACCGGTATTGAAACCTACCATAACTGTTTAATTTGAGATTGCTTTCGCTTGTTGACTTTTTCAAGATCACAATCGTATTTGTCCTTGAAAAAAGAAGACGGACGTCGCGCCGTCGAAAACGTTATTAAGTACTAAAAAATATGTTCTTTGTGATAATCGAAATTAATTTAAATTTGATAAGGTTAATAAATAACGTAATTTTTAATCGGATTCCAAACGTTTTGAACCGGTTTTAAAAACCGGTTCTGACCCCTGTTTTCTCATTCTCATTACAGCTTCACCGGACAAGAGGGCGAGCGTGCAACCACTACGCTCGAGCCAGAAGGGCAAGGGGGCAACTAGCTCAAGGGCGCCTCAAGGAGGAACGGCCTCGGCTTGGGCAGTCGCTAAGGGGGAGGGCGTATACTAGGTGTCTCGCCGTGGTGCTCTGCACCGGCCTGCGGGCAAGGGATTCTTCGACCTCGCCGGCAAGGTCGGTGTCTGATTCTGTGTGCGGTATCTGTATCCGAAAGAAGGGATGTAAGGGCATCGAGAGGCTTGGTGAGAACATGCCGCGGACGGCGGTAGCGGTTGATACGAGGGGAGTTGGGTTCGTAGTCGGCAGCGGCTACGATTAGCGGATTAGGATTGGACGCGTTCGCAAAATCCCGATATTTTGTCGCCTTTTTAATAAAGGCGCGATTTTTGTAAATGTAAGGTTTATTTTGTAAGTGCAAGACAAGGTTCTGGATATTAGTAGTGCTAGTTATGTTAAGTAAAGTATCTATCTATCTATCTATATCATCACGCCAGATCCCTTACGGGGTAGGCAGAGAGTACAGAGTTCCAACAGGTTCCTTCCTTACATACCTCTCTGGCTTCCTTCACTCTCATAGTTCGTCTCATACACGCTCGCCGGTTACGGAGACTCCTGACTTGTCCTTCAGATAAGACCCGGTCTAGTAGTATAGTAGTTTTTAACAATACGCATTTAACATCCAACCTGAAGTCAAGATTTGGGTTCCTCACACGGGACAAATCTTTGTGTGACAAATGCTAGTTTCGGTTTGAGTGTTTTTATACGTGAATTTTTATGTTTGTAAACGCACAAGGCGCTTGTAGCGCTGTGCGACCGCGGTGTTCTTACCGATCACCAAGGTTAAGCAGTGTTCAACTCGGGTCGGCCTGAGATGGGTGACCGTTTGTGGCATTTTTCATAGTCATTTGGTCCATTCCGTTGGTCCCGGTTACCACTTAATGTGGTAGTCATTAAGCCGATTTGGAAACCTTAAAGGCGGCTTGATAAGTTCCAACAGCAGGTGGCTACAAACCTGCCTCCACCAATCCGCACTGGGTCCGCGTGGTGGAGTATGCCCTAATCTCTCTCACCTCGATTTGTGAGAGTAGACCTTTGCCTAGCAGTGGGCAGTATAGGCTGATATTATAAACGGACCTACGACAGGAATAATTTCTAGTGGAGCTATTAATAAAGAATCTTACCATCAGTGCTGTTGAAGTGAGCTACAAGCGACCTGTCTTTCATAGACAGAATTGCAATACCCGTATCATTCCCAGTGGGGCGATTCAAGTACGTGCGTATTCTGTATTCTGGATACACTAGTTCCCAAGTTCCATTGGCTTTGTAGAAGTAAGTTTCATTTGCTCGCTGAAATAAGGAAATAATTGCGGTATATGAAAAGTAACCTTAAGCCCTCATTTGCAAGAGCGCTTTTTGAATGCGTATTTCCTATTTGTTGCAAACCTGCGCTCGTACGAAAAAGGGCTAAGTAATAATTAGTTGTAGGATATGTTTTTATTTTTTATCATTTGGACAAGTTTTTTCAATTAAATTCTATAATAAAATAAAACCTGTGAAAATTGGACTTAAGGACTTTCACTTTTCATCTACAGATTGATGGTAACTTAATTACAATCAATCAATCAATCAGCCTATCGTAGTCCACTGCTGGACATAGGCCTCTCCTAACACGCGCCATTGCACACGGTCCTCCGCCTTCCGCATCCAGTCTGTCCCAGCGACCTTTTTGAGGTCGTCGGTCCATCTAGCTGGGGGCCGTCCTACCTTACGCTTACCAAGTCGCGGTCTCCACTCTAGGACACGCTTGCTCCATCGGCCGTCGGTCCTTCTGCAGATGTGACCAGCCCATTGCCACTTTAGCTTACTGAGTCTGCGAGCTATGTCGGTAACTTTGGTTCTTTGTCGGATTACCTCGTTACGAATTTTATCCTTCAAAGAGACGCCGAGCATAGCTCGCTCCATAGCCCGCTGTGCGACTTTGAATTTGTGGACTAGTCCCACTGTGAGTGTCCACGTCTCGGCCCCGTAAGTCATAAGTCATAACTTAATTACAAATATTTGCAAAAAGCGTTTTTGTACTTCGTGCTTCCGTTGACCTTAGCTGCGTAAAGCCAAATTAGAAGCCTTTAGGCGGTGACAATTATATAATATTTATAGGAGAATATATTGATTATATCATTTTGTAACATATAACTTATTTTCAACATTTTTTGCACTTATGGCGTTACTGCACTGATATGTACTGCTATATATATTAAAATAATAATCAGACCGAGATAGAGAGTTGGACGGAATATTTGTCGCAGTGGTAAAGGGCTTAAGCCGTTTCGCCCACTGGGACGAATAGTCGCCGGTTCGACTCCCGCACGGGTCAAACCTTTGTGTGCACCACAATTATTTGTACGGTCTGGGTATTAGTGTATGTGACTTTTTATGTCTGTAAACGCACCCACGACGCAGGAATAAAACCTAGAGTGGGGCTACGTTTAAAAAATAAAGTAAATAAGGCCCACTTTTGATGGGCAATGGCTTCTCTCTTCTGCAACGTCACTTGCTTCAGTTTTAATCAAAAATAGACACCGAAAAACTGTTTTCCACGACATAAATACTATACATGATACTAGCCAAGGCTTTACTAATAAAAAAAATATAATAAAATATCTCACCTCCCAATGAATATAACTGTCAGCCATATCGATGAACAGTTTGCTGCTTCTCAACTTCTCATAGAAAAGCGACTTCTGGAATCTATAGTAGTTCTCCAGGAGGTACAACCGACTGCGTATATTCACATCGGAACGCATATCCAAATCCAAATTCGTAGAAGGATGTCTACATGTTAAAGCGAATTTGTAGTCCCTGACAGGACCTACTGAGTTGTCTGTGAGTATTGATTTGAGTTTCAGATACTCGTTTTCGTAGTCCGAGTATTGCAGTTCGAGGGATATGTTCGACATTACTGAGGGAGTGTTGATGTACTGGCCTTTGAGGGTCACGTCCTGAAAAGATGTGGATTGGTTTAAGCTGTGCTAGAAGTATTAAGCAAATGACGAATTATAAATACAGTTGTATGCCTCGCTGGTCGTGTTTGGTTAGAGGGCTGCCGATCATGAGTTCCTTACGATTCCTAGGTCGAAGGAATTTAGTAGTAAATTGCACGAAATTTTTGACTCCGCCTATACTGCCCATTGCTGGTCAAAGGCCTTTTCTTCCAAATCGAGGTGAGAGAGATTAGATCTTAATCCATTACGCGACCAGTGCAGGTTAGTGGAGGCAGGTTTGTGGCCACCTGCTGTTGGAACTTATCAAGCCGCCTATAAGGCTTCCGACTCGGCTTAACGACTACCACATTATGTGGTAACCGGGACCAACGGCTTAACGTACCTTCGGAAGCACGGAGACGCTCGAATATAAAAACGCCACAACGGTCACCCATCTCAAGTCGACCTAGTCGAACGCTGCTTAACCTTAGTGATCGGTAATAACACACAGCGCTACGAGCGCCTCCAGGTATCAATAATGCTATCGGCATTTTTATTTAATGAAATTATAATTGCAATTTCACATCACATATATTTATAAAATATTCTAGTAAGGTATGTAAGGAAAGAACCTGTTGGAACTCTGTACTCTCTGCCTACCCCGCAAGGGATCTGGCGTGATGATATAGATAGATAAATTCTAGTAAGCAATGAAGATAGAACAAAATATGTTTTCTTGTTAAGTCTGATTTTAAGTAACTGTAAAAAAGGTAGCAGGTCCATCAAATGAAAAAGAATTCCATATTTTTCAAAAATGACATGTAATGATCCAAAGACAGTGCAACAAGGATCTTTTGACCCGTGAATGACATGGACAGGGGGCGTTGGTGTGAAATTAGGCTTAACATTTAGTAAAATGTTTCTACTAATACTAATTAAAAAATTAAAAAAAGAACTTGGGTAAATTTCATAGTAAACAGAAACTCTGCGACTCTCATGTACTGTTACATTTCACTTGATGACAGCGTTAGTTTCGATTATGGCTGCAGGCCAAAGATCCATTTGGGACTGTAAAGCGATTTTTTAATTATATTCCAATAATAATAATAATAAGCCCGCAGGGCAGCTTGTGGCGAGCTGTTGGTGAGTAACGACACCACGGACCCGAGTACTGCAGAGAGTCGGTGAGGGCCCCCAACTCGGCGTGTCTTCGTCGGTCGAGTGGAAACCGAAGGGTGCCCGCAGGACTCTCGGCTCTGGCTAGCCTTAATTGGCCGTCCAGAGAGGAGCCGTGAGAGCTATATCGACGTAGGAAGATAATGCGGTCTTACGTCGATGTACTCCAGGGGTGGAAGTGTTAAAGGGCATAACGCCGCGAGTAACTTCGGAGAAAGCGCAGCACACCTCTCTACACCCCTGAGCGGCTCACACCGGTGTTGCCCTCAGTTGTCCTAGGACGACAGTTTGAGGGTCCATCTAGTAAGCGCCGAGTCACCGCCGGCCACGGGTAATTAGGTATCACTAATTATGGCCGGTGTCCGTCCCCTTTGAAATAGTCCAGTTTATGTCCATCAAACCTCATTTACATAGCCCTTGGTAAATTATGGAAAGAAATTCCATAATTTACAATAGTCCTTGCACCTGCCGGGGTCAGTTCGCTGGTTATGTTTCTTCATTTTTAGCAAGTGATCTCAGCAGGTGACTTACATAACATTAACTTCTCGCAAAGGGCCTCTACGTGTTGAACCCATGTTCCCATACAAGCCCTTCAAAAGTCCGGGTAAAGCCCGTGAATCTCAGCGAGATACAATATACTAATATTAGCCCTGTTAAGAAACAGTCCCACCGTTGGGCACGGGCCCTCTCTCAAACTAAGGGGGTTTAGGCTATAGTCCACCACGCTGGCCCAGTGCGGGTTGGCGAACTTCACACACCTTCGAGAAACTCTTAGGCATGCAGGTTTGCTCACGATGTTTTCCTTCACTGTTAAAGCAAGTGATAGTTAATTCTTAATACGCACATGCTTTCAAAAAGACAGAGGTGGGTGCCTGTGTTTTAACCCGAGACCTCTGACTTTGCAGTCCAATGGTCTTATTATTAGGCTATCACTGCCTATGCTATTCCAATACAAAGTATTATTTATTACATTATAATAGTTCCGATGATACTAGCGTTACCTTTTTAAACGACGGATGCGAGAGTGCCAAATCGACGTTATGCAAGTTGCCTTCAGGCATCGGCGGGTTCTCCCAGCGACCCCGCAATTCTGCCGTCTTATTTTCCTCCTTGACATCCCAGTTGAGCTGTGCTTTGCCGTCTAATAGCGTGTCTTTGAGGCTGTATAGTGCGACTAGATTGAATCTACGAAGCGGGTACCATACGTTCATTATTAGCTGTTGGGATTCCATTTCGACCTGCAAGGGAAAATAGCCTTAAACATTGACTGTTTAAAGTTCAGGTAACATACATCTATATATTAATACGTGAAGCAAAAACTTTGTACCCCTTTTTACGAAAATTGCGCGGACGGAGTAGTATGAAATTTCCCACACTTAATAGTTTATATAGAGAAGGAGTGCAGTTAATATTTTTTTTAAATTATGCATAAAGCATACATTAAATCAATAAAATAAAAATCACATCCACTACCATGTAATTGACCCAATACACTTCAAATTATTTGTCTATAGTCTTACTGAATGTCAAACCTAACCAGCAAACGATGAAAGAGTTTTTACAAAAAACATCGCTAACAAAGAAGTTTCGTATCATTAATTAAATTATCGAAATATGTATGTCAAGTTCAATGGACAGCATTTTCTTTAACGCATGGTTTTTTGTTACAATAAAAAAAGGTATTCTTTATTTTAATCATTTTTTTTTATTTTTTTTTTAAATTTCATGTACATTGTTTGGAAAAAATAGGTAAATTAACAGTGTACCCTTGGCGAAATCTGTGATTATAGAAGTATATTCTTTGACAATAGAACCTTAATAATGTTTAAACTTATAATTTAAATTAATTATGGTCAAATTTCGACCAATAGGCGACCACTAGTACTTATAAAATGGTAAAGCGAGAACCCTACAGAATACTCGATACCTTTTAGAACTATCATTTTACAATTTTTTTCTCCACGAGATAAGGATAATACTAGCTAAAAGTTGAATAAGAAGGAAAAATGTTATGCCCCTCATCGTTTGTAAGGCTAATGTATTATGTATGAGCTTATTAGAAAACAGTTATCCATATACTAACCATGTGCTCGATAGGATTTGGTATCAACAATTTTTAACCCCCTGAAAGAATTTATGTTTTGGAAACATAATAGAAATCGCCGTATTACTATGAAATATGGTTAAATTTTATTTAATACAGCAAACTGGACAATTTCAACAAGATCTCTAAATTTCAAAATCAAAATAACATACATACATCAAAATTGAACGAATAGATTCAGTTGTGGTTTTGGTAAAAACTAATTTCAGGACTTGCGTTGTATTTTATAATATAAAAGTAATAAGTCCATTGTACAAAATGTTATGTTTCTAGACCCACTCCTTTATGCAGTGCTTTGTCTGTCGGTGTTAAGACTTTTATTAAATTACTTACGTAACCTGCCTCCACTAATCCGCACTGAGTCCGCGTGGAGTATGACTTAACTTTTATTAAATTACTTTCGTAACCTGCCTCCACTAATCCGCACTGAGTCCGCGTGGAGTATGACTTAACTTTTATTAAATTACTTTCGTAACCTGCCTCCACTAATCCGCACTGAGTCCGCGTGGAGTATGACTTAACTTTTATTAAATTACTTTCGTAACCTGCCTCCACTAATCCGCACTGAGTCCGCGTGGAGTATGACTTAACTTTTATTAAATTACTTTCGTAACCTGCCTGCACTAATCCGCACTGAGTCCGCGTGGAGTATGACTTAACTTTTATTAAATTACTTTCGTAACCTGCCTGCACTAATCCGCACTGAGTCCGCGTGGAGAATGACCTAATATCTCTCACCTCGTGAGAGAAGTCCTTTGCCCTGACAGTAAAGTCCGACTTATTTATATTGCAACACTTACCGTAGTCATATTAGTAACGTGTAAATCATAATTGAACCAAACATCCTCAGCCCATTTGATCTTGCTTCCTTGCTTCAGCTCCTTATCAACCGCTTCGTACTTATTATCAAACGTCCAGGTTCTGTTGCCGTGCATGGCCGTCAGTTTGAGATCCTTCCCTATGTCGTACGTATAAACGTCAAGTTTGCCTGTCACGTTGAATTTAGTCGCGTTGTGGAGGTGGAACACTGTTGCTTGTTTTACATCCTGCAATATTGGGATCTATGTTTAGAAATTTTAGGGTCTAGATTTGCGTGGATGTTTGGTAATAAGTCTTGTGAGTTCCTAATAATAATAATAATTATTATTATTATTGAATTTAGTTGCGTTGTGGAGGTGGAACACTGTTGCTTGTTTTACATCCAGCAATTTTGGAATCTATGTATAGAATTTTAGGGTCTAGATTTGCGTGGATGTTTGGTAATAAGTCTTGTGCGTTTCTAATAATAATAATTATTATTATTGAATTTAGTTGCGTTGTGGAGGTGGAACACTGTTGCTTGTTTTACATCCTGCAATATTGGGATCTATGTATAGAATTTTAGGGTCTAGATTTGCGTGGATGTTTGGTAGTAAGTCTTGTGAGTTCTAAGTAATTATTATTATTATTGAATTTAGTTGCGTTTAGGAGGTGAAACACTGTTACTTGTTTTACGTTCTGCAATTTAGAGATCTATGTATAGAATTTTAGGGTCTACATTTGCGTGGATGTTTGGTAGTAAGTCTTGTGAGTACCTAGAAATTATTATTGAATTTAGTTGCGTTGAGGAGGTGGAACACTGTTGCTTATTTTACGTCCTGCAATTTAGGATTTGGTGTTGAAGATTTTAGTCCATTCTGCAGTTTGAAAATGTAGCCGACATAATGGCAATAGGCTTGCCCCCCGTTACATTGAGACCTGACTTCGTCAGCAATATGTGGGTGTACACAGTACACCTCTGTCAATCCGGCTTGGAATACTCTTCCAATTATAAGTCCTTTTTCTCGCGATTGTGTCCTTTTTCTTGTGGGTTCTAGGAATTAATCCCTTGTCATGGGTGCGTATAAAGACACTATTATCTAGTCCGAAACAAATATCTGAGGCCACATAAGTGTCTTGGGCGGGGATCGACCCCGCGACTACTTGATCCAGTGAGCAAAGCGGCCTATGTGTGTGTGTGTGTGTAAATGATCTGCGCTGTTGGCTGCGGGGCCTTTACAACTTCACCGGACAAGAGGGTGAGCGTGCAACCACTACGCTCGAGCCAGAAGGACAAAGGGGTAACTAGCTCAAGGGCGCCTCAAGGAGGAATGGCCTCGGCTTGGGCAGACGCTATGGGGGAGGGCGTATACTAGGTGTCTCGCCGTGGTGCTCTGCACTAGCCGGCGGGCAAGAGATTCTTCGAGCTCGCCGTCGAGGTCGGTGTCTGATCCTGTGTGCGGTATCTGTATCCGAATCCGGGATGTAGGGGCATCGGGACACCACTCTACCAACTAGTCATTGATAAAAGAAGTCGGTAAAATTCTTCCAAAAGCTTTCAAAACTAATAAAATGCTTCAAACATTTAAAAGATCTCCAAAACTACTTACCACATTTCCAGTATCATCGTACTCATGTATATACTTAACACCGACAGGCGTATGAACATTTTCGACCTCAATATCCATAGTAGCTAGGTCCAAATTCCTCTGACTCTTACTCAAGATCTGGTTGAACGATCCCTTAACGAATCTCTCGCGATCAAAATCGATTGTCGCATTTCCATTGCTCCATTTGTCCCCTTGTATGTAATCGTACTCGGTGTTGACTAAGTGCTGAGTGCTCAATGGAACTGAAAGTGATATTTGTCCGGTTTGCGTGAAGCCTTGATCTGTTTTATGGTAGAGATGTGTTGTGTTGATTGTTGCCGTTTTGTTCGGCCAGAACAGGTCTATTTTGTTGTCGGAATGCTCGTCCAAGTTGTTTATCTGAAAAGAAATTGAAGTTAAACTTTTTTGTTAAAGGACTGTCTCGTTGGTCTAATGGGAAAGCGCATCGCTTTGTGATCACGAGGTCCTGAGTTCAAATCCCTAGGTCGGACATATGTAGTCTAACAAAATATTCCCATTATGGTTCCGGAGTCTGGAATTGTGCCCGGTATATGGCAATAGGCTCGCCCCTTATTACATGGGACCTAACATCGTCGGCGAAAAGTAGGTGTACTCAGTACACCTCTGCAGCCCCCGCTTGGGGAAATATAGGCGTGACGGTGTGTGTATGTTTTTGTCTGTAAGGAATGGACCTGATGGAATTCTGTACTCTCTGCCTACCCCGCAAGAGATCTGGCGTGATGATATAGATAGATAGATACAACTGATAAGTTTGTATTTTTTTAAATCATTGCCTCACACTAGGTGTTATTTCTATGTCGTGGGTGCGTTTACGAACATTAAATTCACACAGACACAAACACAGGCTGAAACAAGGATTTGTCCCGTGCCGGGATCGAACCAGCTCGACTCGATCCAGTAGTCGAAGCGGCTTAAGCGCTGGACCAAGCCGTTGTCCTTTGACATTTATTTACATTTTTTATTACAATAAGTTTTTTTGGAACGGGTTAGCAGGTTTTTGGACATCTCCTGTTGGATCTCATTAAGCCAATAAGGCTTCCCAATTCGGCTTAATCTATCTATCTATCTATCTATCTATCTATAACCTCACGCCAGATCCCTTGCGGGGTAGGCAGAGAGTACAGAGTTCCAACAGGTTCTTTCCTTACATACCTCTCTGGCTTCCTCGACTCTCATAGTTCGTCTCATACACGCTCGCCGGTTACGGAGACTCTTGACTTTTCCATCAGATAAGACTTCGGCTTAATCATTACCATATTAAGTGGTATTAAAGGAGATAGGTTTCTGGACACCCGCTGTTGGATCTAGCAGAAGCCTAAAAACATTCCAACTCGACTTAACTATTAGCACCGTCACCGTCACGCCTATATTCCCCAGAGGGGGTGGCAGAGGTGTACTGAGTACACCCACGTTTCGCCGACGCTGTAAGGTCCCATGTAATAGGGGGCGAGCCTATTGCCATATACCGGCCACAATTCCAGACTCCGGACTCATACTGGGAGTTTTTCGTTAGAAAAACTACATTTGTCCGAACTAGGATTTGAACCCAGGACCTCGTGATCACAAAGCGATGCGCTTTGCCAGACCAACGAGGCAATCACTATTAGCACATTAATGGTAATTGGTAGAGGCAGGTATCTGGACACGTGTTGTTAGATCTTATCAAGCATATAAGCTTTATAGTGTAAGGCATTTAAAAACGGTTTAATAATTACCAAATTCAAAGATGGAAGCAAAACTACGTCACGTTTTGCGCTTCGCCTATACCGCAATGCCTGAAGACTAAAGTCTTTTACCAATACGTCCTACCTGTTATGACTTACGGGGTCGAGACGTGGACACTCACAGTGGGACTAGTCCACAAATTCAAAGTCGCACAGCGGGCTATGGAGCGACTTATGCTCGGCGTCTCTTTGAAGGATAAAATTCGTAACGAGGTAATCCGACAAAGAACCAAAGTTACCGACATAGCTCGCAGACTCAGTAAGCTAAAGTGGCAATGGGCTGGTCACATCTGCAGAAAGACCGACGGCCGATGGAGCAAGCGTGTCCTAGAGTGGAGACCGCGACTTGGTAAGCGTAAGGTAGGACGGCCCCCAGCTAGATGGACCGACGACCTCAAAAAGGTCGCTGGGACAGACTGGATGCGGAAGGCGGAGGACCGTGTGCAATGGCGCGTGTTAGGAGAGGCCTATGTCCAGCAGTGGACTACGATATTTATTTATTTATACTTTTGCACAAAGTTGTACAGAGGCGGACCTAATGCCAAAGGCATTCTCTCCCAGTCAACCTTAGGGTGATGCAGAGAAAACAAGGTAGGTGCACTTGGACTACCTTATAAAGAACTATCGGGAGGACAAATATTTTAAATATAATACACAGATACGCATATATAATAAACTAATATATATCATTTTTTAATATGTATATATACATAGAATACATAAAATTAAATAAATGTTACATTAGATAAATAAATATAATTAAACATACTAACGAGATGATTCTGCTAACATCTTTTTGGTTATGTGTTCGCGAGTTCTTTTCTTGAAAGAGTACCGGCTCTCTGTCATTAAGAGGAAGAGAGTTCCAAAGAAGAATGGATTGTACGAGGAAAGAAGAGTAATTAAAGTTAGTGCGGTGGAGTGGGCATTGAAGAAGCCGATTATGAGAAGAGCGTAGATTTTTACAGTGGTTGGAACTTAAATATTGAAACTGAGATGATAGGTAAGACGGGGAAGAAGGAGACTCAAGAAGAGAATACAAGGTTGTAAGTGCTCTCAAGTTCCTACGCTGTCGAATCGGAAGCCACTTTAGTTCCGCTGTAGTAGCCACGATAGGCTGATTGATTGGAGCAAAATATACTTACATCGAATATAGACTTCAACCAGGGCAACCTTTGGAATGGCGTAGAGAAGTTGAAGTGTCCATCGGTGTGTTTGACGCCGCCGTAACGTAAGTCGATTTCGCCTATCTGACTATCAGCCGGGCGGTACATATCTCCCCTGTAATAAATATAATATTACTATCCGGTATAGGTTCAGCCTATTTGCACGACATTGCAAAACCAGACTTGGTATTTAAGAAATCGTTCTGGTTCTGGTTTTTGTTTTTTTTTTAAACGTATCCGCACACTAGGATTAATACCTGTGTTGTGGGTGCGTTTACAAACATACACAAATACACATCCACAGTTCACATACAGAAATACCCAGACCGAAACAAATAATTGTGGATCACACAAAGATTTGTCCCGTGCGGGTATCGAACCCGCGACTATTAGATACAGTGGGCGAAGCGGCTTAAGCTTTTAACCACTGTGCTAGATCGAAAGTGCAACAAAAACTTGACAATATTATAATGTATATATTAGATATCCATTTCGACAGTCCTCATACATTTCATAAATCTTTATCAACTTTATAGCTATATGTATGTATACACTTTTTCTGTTTAAAACTTAATTTATGTATGTCTTAATGTAAACTTAATCTACACTATTAATTAAATGCAGTGTTTATCTGTTATATGGTGTGCAATTAGATATAAGTACCTAGAATTAAAATTTTAATCCTTAAGCATGTAAGATTGTGGCACTTGTTGATAAACCCAATAAATAAAATAAATAATAAAAATAAAATAAATGATACCCTTTATTCTTCTGACAGGTAGCTTTAAAAACAAAAAATCTTCATGGAGGAACACAGTCCATCTACCACAAACGTCCTTCTAGAGTGAAACACATAGGATAGTATGCCAGTGATGCAGCATGTTCTACTAGTAGATACCTGTATTAAGAAGGGCTTCTTAATACAGGTGTCTACCTACTGGCCGGACAATTCATCTGGCAGTATATTGGTATACAAATTAATCTATGTTACACGGGTAACAATAATATAATAATGAACTTTGTTCATCTGGCAAGTAACTTAAATAAGCATACCCCATCTGCTACAAATGGTCTTACAAAGGGACGCAGTCCATCTACTACAAATGTCCGTACAGTTTGATACTGTCCATCTCAAACTCAAACTCGAAGTATGTGGTAAAATTGAAGATGTCCAACACTTGCTGATGGAATGTGAAAAAAACCAGACAGAAAGAGAAGTAGTGATGCAGAAACTACAAGTTAGTAAATACGACGTAGGAGCTTTTATAAGGGTTTTGTCTAAGCCTATATCCGATGTAGCAAAATATCTTTATGATATGGTACGATACGCAGCACTACCTCTTTCTCCATCACAATAACTTCAGTTGTTTGTGTAATAGTGTTATATATATTAGATTAGGGTATGATGGGGCTGACATACCTTGTAGGGTAAAAGCCTCTAAATAAATAAGATTAAAAAAAAAACTCAAACTAAAATTATTTATTTTGTATAAACCCAGCAGGGGTACTTACAAATTGTCAGTTTTTTATCTATTGTAACTACTAATCCATTGGATTAGAACGCGGCCTCCACTGAGAAGATCCGACGAAGCAACTCAGCGGGTCCATTTTATTTAATTCTTTCTCTATTTCTATTTTTTTTTTCAATCATATTGTGTGGGTACAATGTTTAGGTTAAAATCAAGATATTTACGAACTAGCTTCAGTGTGGTGCCTTACGACAGAGATATGAGACTAATGAGGTTATTTCTAAGAAGTGAGTGTCTAAAGGATTCCGGATGGACCAGTCCCCACAAGCAGCACTTCTTCACGAGTATGACTACTGGAATAGCCATATGTCAGTACAGCGTGACCCAGACGATGGTCTATAGCACTATTACTATATACTATACAATATAGAAGAATACTAGAATTACAATATAAGTCACGCATTTGACAATGCGATTATGATGCATTTTGTTCATCTGGAACTTAGCTTAAATAAACAATTTCCTTAGAGAAGGACACAGTCTATCTACCACGAATGACATTATAATAACAATGTACTTTTGTGTGTTGTTCTTGAGATGTTGTAGGTAGTGTTAACAAATAATCCTCATCTATCTATCCAGGTATCTATACACGCCAGTTCCCTCAAGGGGTAGGCAGAGAGTACAGAGTTCCAACAGGTTCTTTCCTTACAAACCTCTCTGGCTTTCCCCACTCTCATAGTTCGTCTCATACACGCTCGCCGGTTACGGAGTTAGGTTAATGTCCTCATGGAAGCACAAAGTCCATCTACCACAAATGTCCTTGGCACTCACTTGACAATATGATAATGGTGCACCATATCGCTCTGGTAGGACCCGCGTGAACACAGCGTGGGCTGTTGTTCGTACATCGGCGAGGTCAGCGTATATCGGACGTGCTGTGAGTCGTTCACGTCCCACCTGTTGTCGAAGTGTTTGTACGAGGACACGGACGTCTAAGTTACTGTGAGCACTAGTCGGAAGCTCTCCGATGGGTAGAGGAGCTGGATGATGACATTATAATAATAATTCACACTCCCTTGATATGGTAATGATGCGTGTCCTTTTGGTAGGACACGCGTATATGTAGCGTGGGTTGTTGTTTGTACATCGGCGATGTGAGCATATATCGGACGTGCTGTGAGTCGTTTACGTCCTACTGGTAGCCCACTCAGTTGTCTACGACTTTGTACGTCTATGTCACGAGGTGCGTCGAACCTCTCCACTAGGTAGAGAAGCCGGATGATGACATTATAATGATAGACACTCACTTGACGATATGGTAATGATGCACCATGTCCTTCTGGTAGGACCCGCGTAGATGCAGCGTGGGTTGTTGTTCGTACATCGGCGAGGTCAGCGTATATCGGACGTGCTGCGAGCCGTTCACGTCCCACCTGTATTCCACGCAGTTGTCGATGTGTTTGTACGAGGACGCGGACGTCCACGTTACTGTGGAGTTAGTGTCGAAGCTTTCGGCGAGGTAGAGGACCTGCGAGAGAGAATGTAATTATAATGAGACATAATATAATAATAGCAGTGATAGCCTAGTGGTGAGACCGTTGGACTGCAGTCAAAGGTCTCGGGTTCAAACCCAGGCACGCACCTCTGTCTTTTCGAAAGCATGTGCGTATTAAAAATTAATTATCACTTGCTTTAACGGTGAAGGAAAATATCGTGAGGAAACCTGCATGCCTAAGAGTTTCTCGAAGGTGTGTGAAGTTCGCCAACCCGCACTGGGCCAGCGTGGTGGACTATGGCCTAAACCCTCTCAGTTTAAGAGGAGGCCCGTGCCCAACAGTGGGACAGTTTCTTAACAGGGCTTATATTATTATTATATAATATAATAAATAAACCGAGTCTTATTTGAAGGAAAAGTCAAGAAAGAGTCTCCATAACCGGCGAGCGTGTATGAGACGAATTATGAGAGTGGAGGAAGCCAGAGAGGTATGTAAGGAAAGAACCTGTTGGAACTCTGTACTCTCTGCCTACCCCGCAAGGGATCTGGCGTGATGTTATAGATAGATAGATAGATAATATAATAAAAAAGTCATATACATAAAAACGTATGGAATGCACGTTCTATCATCGTGCTGTGTGCTTTTAAATCTTTTTATCGTTTTGACGGCAGATATAGTGTATTTATATACAGCTAGATAACTTTATAGATAGATAATACAGCTGCAACTTCCAAGAGTAGGTAGCAACAAACATGCCTCCACTAATCCGCACTGGGTCTGCGAGATGGATTATGATCTATTCTCTCTCGTTAATTTGCAAGATATTTCGATTTGATAGCATAGACACATTTTTTGATGTGTAACATCTTTCCTCTCGGTTGCTGGATATTTTTTGTGGGAGTGATTTTGGAAAAGGAACGGAAATGTGTTACAGGAAACGGGGGGAAGCGTGCGCTATTTGATTTGCCCAATGAGCGCGCGCTATTTGATTCGACCAATGAGCGCGCGCTATTTGATTCGACCAATGAGCGCGCGCGGTGGAACCGGGGCAGAGCGCGCTATTTGATTTGACCAATGAGCGCGCGCTATTTGTTTTTTTTTTTTTTTTAAAACGTAGCCCCACACTAGGATTTATTCCTGTGTCGTGGGTGCGTTTACAAACATGAAAATTCACATACACAAATACCCAGACCGGAACAAATAATTGTGGATCACACAAAGATTTGTCCCGTGCGGGACTCGAACCCACGACTATTAGACGCAGTGGGCAGAGCGGCTTCAGCTCTTAACCACTGCGCTAAATCGTCCGTGTCCGTCCAAACATGAAAATTCACATACACAAATACCCAGACCGGAACAAATAATTGTGGATCACACAAAGATTTGTCCCGTGCGGGACTCGAACCCACGACTATTAGACGCAGTGGGCAGAGCGGCTTCAGCTCTTAACCACTGCGCTAAATCGTCCGTGCCCGTCCAAACATGAAAATTCACATACACAAATACCCAGACCGGAACAAATAATTGTGGATCACACAAAGATTTGTCCCGTGCGGGACTCGAACCCGCGACTATTAGACGCAGTGGGCAGAGCGGCTTCAGCTCTTAACCACTGCACCAAATTTGACCAATGATTAATTTTAATTTCATAGTAGGATAATATGTCAGATGGTACACATCATATGCGACTACTGTAAGGTACTGCTCGCTCGTTTTTTTTTAATTATACAGTCTATGTTGGATGTAACTATCCTGCAAGGTAAACACCTTTACACACAAAACGAGATGAGAGATTATTATATAGTAATCTATCTATCTATCTATAACCTCACGCCAGATCCCTTGCGGGGTAGGCAGAGAGTACAGAGTTCCAACAGGTTCTTTCCTTACATACCTCTCTGGCTTCCTCGACTCTCATAGTTCGCCTCATACACGCTCGCCGGTTACGGAGACTCTTGACTTTTCCATCAGATAAGACTCGGTTTATTTGGTCGTGGTAAGATAGTCTAGGTCTTCCCCGGTACCTGCATCCTTCCACTTTCACATTGTATATCTGTTTTGTCATTCTTTCCTCTGGCATTCTTTCTATATGCCCGAACCAACGGAGCATGCCCTTTCTCATCTTTACACCGATACTATCTTTCATACCTACTCGCTGTCTTACTATACTGTTGCTAATGCGGTCGGTCAGCTTCACTCCGCACATCTTCCGCAGAGCTCGCATTTCTACCGCATTTATCCTACTTTCATTCTCCTTCTTACATACCCAGCTCTCGCTACCATATAATAGCGTTGGGACAAGAACTCCGTTATGTATGGCCAGCTGCGCCTTATGGCTTAAGTGCCGGCTCCCGAGTAGCTTTCCCATCGCACCATTCACTCTGTTCCCTGCACTCACTCTTCTCTCTATGTGAGCGGTGTATTTCCCATCCTTACTGAAATATAGTAATTCACTCACATTTCCTTTAATTCCAGTGATAATCTTCGTGACGTCAGTCCTGTACTCTGCTTCGAGTGTTTTTAGTGGGTTCTCTTTGGTGCCCATGTCACCGTCTATGTACAGAGTGTGGACGTCCACGTTCGGCTTCGGCAGTATCACGTTGAGGATCAAGTTGATTCGCTTGTTCATTATGTACCCGAAGGATGCATTTGCGCCGATTCTGTTGAAGAGCATAGATTTATAGAACAATTCGTGCTCTCAAAACTCAAAATCGTCACAACTCAAAATAGTATTTCATTATTTTAGTTTATTTAGTGAATTTTGTTAGTAATTGAGTTACATAATAATAATATTAGCCCTGTTAAGAAACTGTGCCACCGTTGGTCACGGGCCTCCTCGCAAACTGAGAGGGTTGAGGCCATAGTCCGCCACGCTGGCCAAGTCCGGGTTGGCGAACTTCACACACCTTCGAGAAACTCTTAGGCACGCAGGTTTCCTCACGATGTTTTTCTTCACCGTTAAAGCAAATGATAGTTAATTTTTAATACGCACATGTTTACGAAAAGACAGAGGTGCGTGTCTGTGTTTAAAACCGAGACCTCTGACTTTGCAGACCAACGGTCTAACCACTAGGCTATTACTGCTTGTAGCAGTAGTAGCTAGTAATTGAGTTAGGACCCGAATAATGATAAACAATGGCTGTTGAAGTTTTTTTTTTTGTGTTGCGACACTAATTGCGAATTGAAATTGAGCATATTACCATGACCAAAATGACTTTTTCACCTAAAGGGCAAGTCAAGAGTCTGTAACCGGCGAGCGTGTATGAGACGAACTATGAGAGTCGAGTTAGCCAGAGAGGTCTGTAAGGAAAGAAGGTCCAAGGTCTGTTGGATATCTATAATCTCTTCCTATCCCCCCCTAGAGACAGGTTCCAGCAGGTTCCAAAGGATAGACTGTAATCCAAATCATATAATAAATGCGAAACTTTATTATATACGATATTTGAAACTAATTGACGTTCAACTGTCGTATGCCGGAATTTTTTATATAACCTTGAGAACTTTGCACACCAGTATGTTCACTCGAAACACAAGGTATTATAACCTTTTAATTCACTAAGCGACAAATTTGTCTCAGGCATAATCATGCCTTATACTCACTAAGTCACAAATTTGTATCATGATATTACTGATTTAAAAAGTCCATTCTAGTATGAACACGTGACCTTGTACGGTTTGTTCGGACGAAAGATGGCGGAGTTTACGTTCTTTATTTTGGTGTATAATACTTGTCATAGATTGTCTGTGAGCATCGGCCATTCATATTCTAAAACTCGTGAGAGAGGACGCACGTCTAAAACGTCGTTAAAATACATAAAACTAGATATGCTGATTTTTATAACTACTTATCCTAGATTACAAAAAGCATAACTTGTTATTCCAAAGTAGAGTAATATTATCTTTATTTATTATCTTACCATGACCAAATAGACCGTGTCTTAGCTGAAGGGCAAGTCAAGAGTCTCCGTAACCGGCGAGTGTGTATGAGACGAACTATGAGAGTGGGGGAAGCCAGAGAGGTATGTAAGGAAAGAACCTGTTGGAACTCTGTACTCTCTGCCTACCCCGCGAGGGAGCTGGCGTGATGATATAGATAGATAGATAGAGTAATATTTTCTAAAAAAATATTTGCGTAAACATATTTTTTTTTCGATTTCGTATGTATTTTTATCGTATGTATTTTTTAGGCTGAAAATGTAACTGTATAGGGTGATGTATCAAATAAATGTATATACAAGTAAGACACAGTAACATCGTAGATGGAAATACTTTTTATTTCAAGTCAAAACATTAGCTAGTTTTTGAATTATCGTCGTTTTTATAAACCTAGGCAAATTTACAACCGCGCGGCCGCGACCTCATTGAGCATACTCGTAACGTCTTTCGTCGCGAGTGGAGCAGAAGAGTTAAGCAGCTATTTTCAAAACAACTGAATTTTACTTACTGCCAAACGTGATCTAAGTCCATTTTGAATCCTGCGTTGGACTTCTGCAGATGGTCCGGTGCCGTGGTGTTGCCGAAGTAGATGTCTAGATCCACGCTCTTCTCTATGTCCTTTAAGTTTTGATGGCCTATTGCCTGTTGAATACAAGTATTATTACTAAACGACAAGGGATCTATCGTGATAATATAGGTATAGATGGATTAACATACGAAATTAATAATTGATGAATTGCGGCGTCTTCAATAGGGAATATGCATGTAATTCAAATAAGGGTCAAATATTTTTTTTTACAAACTTTATCGCATTAGAATAATGTCTAAACCAATATTTTTTAATAATATTACTTTTTTATTAAGACAATAATTATTGAAAGTACTAAAAATGAGTAGGAAATTCAAAGTAGCGGGAACGCCACGCTATTGGTCAGATCGAATATGACGTGAAAGTCTACAATACAAATGCATATTTGTTGGATGTTTGCTATTGAGTTCGTTTTATTGTTATTTTTTGTTGTCGATTTACACAAAGACAAAATTTTAATTTAAATTATTTGCGTTAATTCTTACGTTAAAGTGATCTTCGCAGCAATATAAACAAGTTGATGGCGATACCATGTGCCTTTTTCTGATTTTGCACCACTTTCTCCTTATGTCCGCACCTATCGGGTGCATTTCTTATTGTATTTTTACACCTAGGCACAACACACTGTTGTTCCATTGTATAATAGTCGCAAAATACAAAATAAAAATAAATTACACAATAAAATACTTCTACAGCTGTTCACTAATTGATTGTTATTATAGACTTTGACGTCACGCCAAGCGCGCCAAAATGGCGGGCGTTTAAAATGCTCCTATCTGTTTGCTATCTTCAACATTTTTTTTGCCCTTTACATTTTGTTTTTTGACGCTTAAATTGCTTTTTGCAGTTATATATTGATGTAATCTATCGTATAAAAATATAAAAAAAATACACGCATATTCCCTATTGTGACACTCGTTGTGCTATGGGATTGATTTGAATCACTAAGTGAAACGGGTAATCATTTGCAGCATTTTCATATTCGAGCGTCTCCGTGGCAGGAAGGCATGTTAAGCCATTGGTTCTGGTTACCATTTAATGTGGTAGTCGTTGGCAACCAAGTTGGCCGCCTTTGGGCGCATTGATAAGTTCCAACAGCACGTGTCCACAAATTTTTCTCCACGAATACGCGCTGGGCTGGGTTTACATTATGTATTGTTTCTAAGTATACCATCCCGCCAGATACGTTGCGGGGACGCTATTATTTATGAGCCAAAAAATAAATTATTAAAAAATACATACAGACATGGAACACAGAACGTAAAACCTTTTCCTTTTTGAAGTCGGTTAAGAAGAACTACAATCCTAGGTACAAACTTACCCTTATGAATAGGTCACCAAGTAGGAAGCTCCATTTAAGATCGCCTTCGCCTCTCATATCTGGTAGTTCATATTTGCAGAGCAGGTACCCGGACTTAGGTCCAAATCTAAAATAAATAAGGGACAATTGTTAGCACTTGCAATAGTCTACAGGAGGGTTACTGGACGGTCTTTCGGCTAATGATGGAAGAAGTCTTCTAACGTCCACTGCAGGACAAAGCCCTCCCCCAGCTTTATCCGCGACGGTTACCAGGTCATCGGTCTATCCTGTAGGTAGCCTGTCCACCTGCCAAGCGTAGCTGTTATGGCTATAGGGTCAACCTCTTTAGCAGTCATATTTTAATCTTATTTTCCTGCGACCTGGTTTGTGCTGTATGTCTCCAGCTTTTACCTGCGACCTGCGCTAGGTCATCAGCCCAGCTTGTGGGGGACTTGCATACCTGCCAAGCGGAGCTATTACGGCAATATCCCCTCAACCTCTTTAGCAGTCTTATTTTAATCTTACTTTGCCGCGAGCTGCTTTGTGCTATATGCAACCAGCTTTACCCGCGACCTTTACCAGGTCATCGGCCCAGCTTGTGGGGGGCCCATCCACCTACGTAGCGAGGCAATTACGGCAACATGCAACACCCCCTCAGCCTCTTTCCAGTACTATACTAATCTTACCTTGCAATGAGAAAAAAACGGATTTACCTATTAACAATAACCTACATAACATTAACTTCTCGCAAAAGGCCTCTACGTGTTAGACCCATGTCCCCATGGAAGCTTTAAAGGGTAAAACCCGTTGAATCTTAGCGAGAGACATTATAACTATATTTCATTTCAAAAAAGGGTGCTTACAATTACAAAGCATTATTATTCATAAGAGACGGTGTTATAAATTGCATATAAGCAAGTACAAATTACACCACTGCCACCTCCACTTGGGGAATGTAGGCGTGTTGTTTTTTTCATAAACTTGTGTCATCATCATCACCAATCAGCCTGTATCTGCCCTCCGCTGAGTGTAGGCCGCTCCCCTATTACGCCATTCCGGTCCTGTTCTAGTCTATTCCACAGTTTTCGGGCCACCTTTACGATGTCATCGCTCCATCTGGTTGATGGTCTGCCTTAAGGCTTGCGTCCCTTTCTGGTGGCCCAGAAAGGAACGCAGGACATTTCTTTCTTTGTGTACTTACATAAAATCTGTGTCTCCTTTGATAAAGCGTATTCGGTTGAGTGGTGTAGCTGCTTGGACGCTTAGCACTTTTCTGAGGCCAGGATAGTTGTCTACTCGCGATTTGAAGTATATATCTTTGACTTTATAGTGGGGTATGTCCAGCTGTGGGCAAAGGAAGTAAAGGTCTTGTTAAGTTTTGGTATTAGTATGTCGTTTGGCCAGTGAATAATTAGGGGCATGGATGGGGCTATGTACACGCTTTTACAACAAATTACTCATAGATATCCTACACATGTAAAAAGAGAATTAAAACAAGACTGTGTAAACAAGGGTGTTGCAGAATTTCGGATTTCCTTGAAGATAAAACAGATTGGGTTTGAGCAGCTCCTGAATCAACAACATTAAATAATGCTGTATAATACAATTTTGAAAAAGAAAAAAATGGTTATCAGAAAGACCAAACAAATTAATTTAAGAAAAGCCCGCTGAGGTTCTCACCGGATCTTACCAGTGGAGGCCGTGTTTCTATCCGGTGGTAGATGTAAAAACATGTAATATTTTAACGATTGTGAGCGCTATTGTATTGGCCTATACAAATAAAGGATTTCTAACTTTGACTTAGCAAGATGGAGAGCGTCCAACAACTACCCTCCAGCCTGAAAGGCAAGGGGGGCAACTAGCTCATGGGTGCCTCAAGAAGGAACAGCCTCGACTTGAGCTGTCGCTATGGGAAGGACGTACGATCAGGGGGTTCGAATGATTGGACGCGATCGAAACAGTGAGTCGTCGCTTTTTTAATACAGATGCGAATAAGATCAAGACCGAAATCGGAATGGAGATCTTCAGTCCTTTGATATAGATATCGGAATCGACACTGTTCATGCAATAATAATAATAATTAAAAGTTTCAGACACAAAATGCTAGTCTTTGAAATAATTAAAAAACATTACAGAGACATGCGAGAAAGAAGAGAAAAGAGTAAGAAGAAATTTACAAAATGTGGGTTAATATACAAATACACTTGAAGTCATATTTGTCGAGTTTCGGCCAAAGCCGAAACCGATTAATAAGCCATCGCCAAAACCTTCGGCCGAAACCGATTGTTTAACAACACTAAGAAATTTGATTCATGATGGGCTAAAGTTATGTTGACTGTATTAACTGAACGAGATGATTAAAATTATCTACAACTGGCTTAAAATAATAGCACTGAAATAATAATATTTATTTACTACTAAAAGCATTCGTAAGTCATAAATCGTAATAGATCGTTCAATTTCGGTGCTTTCTGGAAACCTTCGTCTTAGGCCAAAATTTCGGCCCATTTTAGCCGAAGTCAAAGGATTGGCCGAAGTTGGTATTTTTAAGCCGAAGCCGAAGCCGCTTCGGCGTCGGCTTCGGCTTAAAGCTTCATTCGGACACTAGTAAGTATTAAAGAATGAGTAACACGGGCGGAATATTAAGCAGTAACCGACATTTATACTAAATCGATAGGCATTGGAAACACCTGCCGCGTTACGTACGCGTTGCTTAATTAATAAAAATTAAATTAACTTAAAAACTTCAGTCTAGTCCAATAAATGGGATGATCAATTTTACGTTTCCTCAAAATCCCGAATAAATTTTTTGGTTAAAGTTAAGCTTAACACATTAAATTACACAAGTCAAAATAACTATTTCAAAAGGCACCAAACCCCAATTGTATATTTTGTAAAATTAACTTTATTACTTTTACGCAAAGTTTATATTTTGTTACACTTCAATCAATCAATCAGCCTATCGCAGTCCACTGCTGGACATAGGCCTCTCCTTACACGCGCCATTGCACACGGTCCTCCGCCTTCCGCATCCAGTCTGTCCCAGCGACCTTTTTGAGGTCGTCGGTCCATCTAGCTGGGGGCCGTCCTACCTTACGCTTACCAAGTCGCGGTCTCCACTCTAGGACACGCTTGCTCCATCGGCCGTCGGTCCTTCTGCAGATGTGACCAGGCCATTGCCACTTTAGCTTACTGGGTTTGCGAGCTATGTCGGTAACTTTAGTTCTTTGTCGGATTACCTCGTTACGAATTATATCCTTAAAAGAGACGCCGAGCATAGCTCGCTCCATAGCCCGCTGTGCGACTTTAAATTTGTGGACCAGTCCCACTGTGAGTGTCCACGTCTCGGCCCCGTAGGTCATAACAGGTAGGACGCATTGGTTGTACACTTTAGTCTTCAGGCATTGCGGAATAGGCGAAGAGAAAACGTGACGTAGCTTGCCAAATGCTGCCCAACCCAATTGGATCCTGCGGTTGATTTGTTACACTTACTTTGATGTTAATATCGGTAAAGTTCTTCTCCATCTCAACTTTAGCATGTAAAGTAGCACTGACAGGTCCGACGACGTGTGCTGATACCGTGTATAGTGTGGCTGTGTTGTCGAACTTGATTCGAATGTTGATGTTGTCACCCTGTCCTTTTGGTACTAGTACAAGAGACATCTGCAAGAGAAAGTGGACTTTAATTGTGAAAATTATACAATAGATATTGGAATGATGCTAATGGAGTTGTATTGTCGAACTTGATTCGAATTTAAATGTAATAAAAGATTAAAAAGCATCACACGTCCTGTTTACCTTAGCGTCTAGATAAATAAGTACCTCTATTTATATTTACATGCAACCCTTCAAGAAATTCTATATTTTATTATTTTTGTTCTCATTTTTGTTCATTCTCTTTTTGTATACAATAATATTTTAAATAATCCTTTAAGTTCTCATTATTTGCATGCCGTGGTTGCCTATATGACAACAATTAGTTTAAGTTTTCATTTAGTTAAGTTTTCGAATGTTAGTATTGTATGTCATGCTGGTGATCCTAAATAAATGAAATAAAATAAATGTTGATGTTGAAACTCTGTCCTTTTGGTACTAGTACAAGAGACATCTGCAAGGGAAAGTGGACTTTAATTGAGTATGATAGAGTAGATAATGGAATGCCGCTAATGAGGCTGTATTGTCGAACATGATTCGAATGTTGATGTTGTCACCCTGTTTTGGTACTAGTACAAGAGACATCTTCAAGAGAAAGTGGACTTTAATTATGAGTATGATAGAGTAGATAATGGAATGAAGCTAATGATGCTGGCTTTGTATGTCAATGTTGTCATCCTACCCTTTTGGTATCAACACTAAAACACCTCCAATGGAGAGTTAACTTTATTTTTGGTCATGTAAGGGTAAATATTGGAATGGCGCTAATTTCTATTAGATACGTTTAGCTGTTGAACTAGATTTGTATGTTGATGTTGCCGTTTTGGTACTAACACTAAAGGCACGGAAAAATGAACTTTTATTGTGACCATGATTAATAACATTAAATTCACATGCACACACATTCAGACAGTAACAAATATTTGTGGGTCATGTAGCGACCCCTATACATCGCTACATAGTTGCGACTGCCTACCAATAGATGGCGCTGACGATCCGCCATACATGTCTAGAACACGGTATTAGAGTGCGCACGATGTGTAACATATATACGAGCCCCCAACAACAACTCTTGGGGAGAGTAGCAGGCCCCGCCAGACACAACACCCGTCTGGCTGGAAGATCTTCAATCTGTCAAATCCTGCCACAGCCACACAAGGATTTATCCCGCGCGGGAAACGAGTCCGATCTCGAATCTACTTGATTCAGTAAGCGGAGCGGCTTAAGATCTTAATTAGTGAACCTAGCCGTCCATGATGCGTTGGTGAAAATTTTATCCCTTTTACCTTTATCCCCCTCACTGGGGGAATAAAGGCATGACGGTGTTCATTTTTTACGTAATGAAAACTAAGTACCGTAGATACTCACTTCAAGAGGTTTTCTGTTCAGTACTTTTCCAGTGATACTGTATTCCTTCGTGTCGCTCACAAACGAACCTCGAATATCATCTTTCTCGAATTCGCCAATAATCTTCATAGCTCTGAAATAGCATTGACATTGGATGGAATGGTTTCGAATTTAGGAAAACAGTTCGTATTCTTTAATTCTTAAAAAAATACATACTTTCTCAACGTTCGAGGCGAGTGATCGTGTATTTGTGATATAGTGTCAGGGCAGCAAGAGAAAGAGTGTGAGAGAAATCAAAAATACGAAGAGAGAGAAAGAAAGGGGAAGCAGAAGAGAGGAAGAGAGAAAGAGAGAGAGAGATAGAGAGAGAGCGATCGATGTTTATCAATATTTTTCATCTTGATATAGCAATTTTTTGTTTCAATTTTAGTATCAAATCAATAAATTAATAATAATATTTCTTTTTTGCTCGTTACAATTTTGTTACTCTGTATAATGTTTGATTTCATCCCCACTCACCCGAATCCTTTATGCGGGCTGCTAAGCGCGACGCTTATAGACGTCGGGCTCTGATCTGCATTGAGTGAGTAAAAGTTGTTTTCGCTGTTGAAGTCAACAGACAAACTCCTGTGCGTCTTCTCCTCGCTGTAGAGCAGGCTCAGCTCTGAAGGGGACAGCACTGGGGGGAGTGCGCCGCGGGACTTGAAGCGGATGTGACGGGACGGAGGTGGACGCCATACCACGTCCGCGAATAACTGTGGGAATACACATAGTACATTGATCAAAATTGGCAGTTCAGCCATAGAGAAGAAGTCTACAACTAGGATAAGCCCAGTTGTATCCCAGGTGCTTTGCAACTGACATGTCTGATCTGCCAATTTTTTGTGTTTCCCGCTTTGCAAGGAAGGGAAATGATGTTTTTTTATTTTTTATTTTTCCTACTTTGTATTTTTTCTCTACTATTAATTTTTTGCGGGTTCCATGTCTATTAAAGTGCTTCCCCGGACACTCCAAGATTCAAAACTTGGTGTCATCTATGAACACCATTGTGGATTTTGGCTTACAGGAGTTACAATGGTGCCAATGTGTGGCGGGCTTAGTCCCATAAAAATCAGTATATTAATATAAAGAAGAAGAATTTTGAGAACATTAATAGAAATTAGTGGGACATTATATTAGATTATTATATTTACAAAAAAAGAGAAATGCAATGTTTTAATCAGTAACCAAGTACAAATTGATAGCAATGGTTGAGAAAACTTATGAGAGGTTAGCAAAAAAACTTAAGTTTATTTGAAAGAGTGTATTGAGTTCATAAATTAACGCGAGTATTACACATGAAAAACAACTATTATTTGGATTTTATAGCGGTTTATTTTCTACCTCCTCTCGAGAACCAAGGATTCGGCAAAACACCCGAAACGTCGAGCATTCAAAAATCAGAAATATACCGCCATACCGTTTATTTCATTAAAAGAAGATATTAACCACTGTTACAAAATTTGGACTTGGTTGTATAAATAATACGGGATGATATGCAGAGTGAAGCTGACCGACCGTATCCGCAACAACGTAGTAAGAAAGCGAGTAGGTATGAAAGATAGTATCGGTTTAAAGATGAGAAAGGATACGCTCCGTTGGTTCGGTCATATAGAAAGAATGTCAGAAGAAAGAATGACAAAACAGATATACAATGCGAAAGTGGAAAGATGTAGGTACCAGGGAAGACCTAGACTCTCTTACCATGACCAAATATACCGTGTCTGAAGTCCGGCGACCGTGTATGAGACGGAACTATGAGAGTGGAGGAAGCCAGAGATATATGTAAGGAAAAACCTGTTGGAACTCTATACTCTCAGCCTACCCCGCAAGGGATCTGGCGTGAGGATATAGATAGATAGATAAATAATACCGGGATTCCGCTCAAAGAGAAAACTAATGTTTCATATATTTTTTCAATTGATGAACATTTGATTAAATCTACCAATTCCTAGTAGTCCGACCGGAGTCCGAAACTCTTTCTAATAAAATTATCCTCATATTTCCTTATCGATACTTAGTATTTTTGGAAAAATATGGCTATACGAATCACACTCACTTAGAGAACTTTTGATATTGGTTTATTTAATAATATACTTACGTAATTATTCTGTTCGCCTTGTTGTATCTGAATGCCACCGCCCACAACGCTCTCTACGTCCGAGAAGTCCTTCTTGAACTGCATTTTGATGAAGTAGTCTTCTAGATACGCTGATGTTAGGTTCAGACTGCCCGACGTCTCCACAAAAGGATCATCTAGCTGTTGACGATACAGTGAGATTTAAATAGTTCTTTTACATTTTAAGTTAGTACTTTTACTAAAATTGCTATCCTTATGTTCAGTATGTGGTGATACATAAGTGATTTATTTATTTATTTACAAGCTTTTGGTTTTATTTGTAGCAGACATACTTTCTGGTTTCACTCACTATCTATTTTTAAAGTAGCTGCTTGATCCGAGGTAAAATTTAAAATACTTATGTAGCGTCAGTGACATTGTAATAATATAGTACCGTGGGGGTAATCTGATAATCGAGCTGGGAGATGGCTAGAGGCATACCACGAATAAACAAAATAACTAAGCTGTTTGGACTGTACAAGCTTGATTTTAAAAATATATTTTTAGTTTATAATTTGATGAGAAAAATATTTAATTATGCTATAAAATTATTCATAACTAGCTGTTTCCCGCGGCTACGCACGCGTTTATTTTGTAATTTGGCATAGGTCTCTGAAGCGCCATCTTAGCGCCGTTAGGGTTAAATACCCTAACACCGTCTCATAAAAAATAACATATTCAATACTTGGGTACTTTAAACGTTTCTACCTACTCTGCCAAATATCGTATCTGGCGAAATAATATTAAAAAAAGGTACATTGCGAAATGAGCATGTAACAAAGTTTGGTCAGTACATGTCGTGTCAGCCTTCTCGTAAGAATATACAGTTCATGTTCAAAATTATGTTTAGATATTTTAAATAAATGATTATACGAAGTTTCGTGTACGGGCCATTCATTGTTAAACATTTTTCTCCAGAAGAGACAATCCTGAATGAATCGTCGGTTCATGCACGAAACCATGTTTAAGGGTTAAAATCAAACGTGTATGTACAATTTCAGGCGAGTGCTTTTTACCACCGAAGAGTTTCTCGTGAGGAGACGAACCTGAGTCCAATATCAGTTCATGGAGGAATTCATGTGTAGGCAAAATTACAAATTTTAACATAACATTGCAGGTCGAGACTGACATTATAAAAATAATAAACTTTTATGTTTTATCCCGCGATTATCCCGAATTGATTATTGTTTCCGGGATAAAAAGTATTTATTATTTTAAGTTGGGGTATAAGTTATTATATACCATACCAAATTTCATTGAAATCCGTTCGGTAGTTTCTGCGTGATTGAAACACCAAGAGAAACACAGACAATAATTCCAAAAAAAGTTTCGGCCTCTCTATCGATAAGGAAATGTACCCCAGTTCAAATTTTCGGAAAATATTCAATGTACAGATTCGGCTCGGTTACAGTTTTATTATATGTAATGATATAGATAAAGCTGTGAAATTACCGCTACAATATTAAATTTAACACCACCTGTGTAACAAGATTGTATCTAGAACCACCATAAAATTATGCCAATTACTGGAACAAGATTTTTCCCAGTGCCATTGTAATCTGCTCCTCACCCTTATTTCAAGTCTAGCAAGTGCAGTGATAGTAAAGGACGGCATAGCGATATTCACGGACATCTTCCACAGCGCGTCCTCTAACCGCACACGCGGTTGTCTAGCGCGGGCAGTACGTTTAAAGAACAAGATTGTATCTAATAAAATATTGTCACTACAATATTCTACCTCTCTTACCTCAAGACTAGCAACTGCAGTGAAAGTAAAGGACAACATAAAAATATCCGTGGATATCTTTCACAGCGCGCCCGCACGGACACGCGGGCTCTTACCGCAAGCAGTACATTGAGAGGACAATATTTAACATCACAATGTTGTACCTAACACTACAATACAATATTCTACCTATCTCTTACCTCAAGACTAGCAAGTGCAGTGATAGTAAAGGACGGCATAGCAATGTCCGCGGACATCTTCCATAGTGCGTCCTCCAGCCGCGCAGACACCCGGGCTTCGAGCGCGGGTAGTACGTTAAGAGGCGTCGCTATGCCTACAGAGGCTAGATAAGATTGGTACGTGTCGTCTTCACCGCATTCGTAGTCGTAGTATAGTTTGTAGGATATCTGGAAATGTGTGTAAGATTATTGTTTTATGAATAGATAGGTATGTTGGTATTGTTTTGATTGAGGTTGAAACCATCGATGAGTGATTAAAAGAGTATGTGAGAGATGAAGTGGATTAAAAGAAAAGGTGACGATTGTAAAGATTTTAAGATGAATAAAGGAAGAAGTATGCCGAGAGAATTTTTATTTCAGTGATTCATTAGTATTAGCTTTATAATCTATTCATATATGTATAATTTTGTCTTATATTAAGATTCTATTAAAGAATATTTATTTATCTTTTAAAATAAATCTTAAGGCAAGATTATTTCATCTCACAAACTCAGAAAAAAAGGCTAAAGGTAACGGTTTTTATGTAAGACTAAGCAGGTTTTGGAAAAAACAGCGAATAATTATTATAACTTAATTTTATTTCCACATACAAAAACATACTATGAAGTCTAATTACTGGGTTTATTATTATGCTTTCAACCTTACCTCATGCCAATAAGTTCCATTATACAGTAGCACAAGACACGTGACATTGATCGTTTGTCCCATAACGATGTCGACTGTGTAGACAGACTTAAGTTCTTTCACAGCTTGGAAAGGAGTCACCAAGTTGAGTGTATTTCTCATTACCGTATATTCCTATAAAAAAAGAGAGATTAGGCGTAGACGTATAGGCGTACATTTAACATGTTACAGGCGTAACTTAATAAAATAGATTGTAATTGTATTACTGACCTCTAAAATAAACACGTCTGTCAACACAATAGGTGGTTTATCAGGTAAATGTAGGGTTGCATTCGCTTCCAAAATGTCTTCTTCATCTGGACCCACAAACTGAAATAAAAAACAAAACCTCATTTTTTTTAATGATCTATCTATCTATCTATCTATAACCTCACGCCAGATCCCTTGCGGGGTAGGCAGAGAGTACAGAGTTCCAACAGGTTCTTTCCTTACATACCTCTCTGGCTTCCTCGACTCTCATAGTTCGTCTCATACACGCTTGCCGGTTACGGAGACTCTTGACTTTTCCATCAGATAAGACTCGATTTATTTGGTCGTGGTAAGATAGTCTAGGTCTTCCCCGGTACCTGCATCCTTCCACTTTCACATTGTATATCTGTTTTGTCATTCTTTCCTCTGGCATTCTTTCTATATGCCCGAACCAACGGAGCATGCCCTTTCTCATCTTTACACCAATACTATCTTTCATACCTACTCGCTGTCTTACTATGCTGTTGCTAATGCGGTCGGTCAGCTTCACTCCGCACGTCTTCCGCAGAGCTCGCATTTCTACCGCATTTATCCTACTTTAATTCTCCTTCTTACATACCCAGCTCTCGCTACCATATAATACCATTTTTTAATTATGTGTGTCATAATTCCTTAAAATAGCCACTAACGTCTACTTTAAATTTTAAGGTGACAATTAGGTACTAAAATTGTCCCTTATAACCTTTAGGCGGTTCATTTTTGTTATTATAAAAAATAACCACTATCTCACTCCTTGGCGTAGGATTTCTCTCACAAAATTATCATTGCGCCCATAGGGCTTCCAAGTTGCTCTTATAATTAAATTACCTTCATAAGATGAGCTTCAAAAGTGACAGTGGGATAGTACAAAGTGTCCAGTACAACTTTGGCGGTGGTGTCGAAGTTCTCAACGACCATGTCAGCCGGGCCCGGTTTGTGTTGGAACTTGTCCTGTATCACGTCTAGTAGTCCTTTACCATTGTCCTTTAGTAATATCGCGATGCCGAACTGAAAGAGTTATTGTTATAGGAAAAATAAGTTTGATTTAAATCTTGAGTATTTTTGATGATGGCTTGTCTCTTAGTATGTTTTGTACTAGTTTTGTATATGATATATTGTGTATACGAAACTCATATTAAAAACAAAATAACAGAACGTTTTGGTGCATTTCTGTATATTCTCTTTATTTGTGTTTCAAAATATTTTTAATTTGTATTCTAAACTCAAACTATTTATTTTGTATAAGCCCTGCGGGGGCGCTTACATATAGTCAATTTACATTTTCTTTTTAAATATAATTAAACTACTAATCTACCACCGGATCGGAACGCGGCCTCCACTGAGAAGATCCGGCGAAGAAATTCAGCGGGCTTGTCTTTTTTATTTACTCCTCTTTCTTTCTTTTTTAACATTATTGTGTGGATTCAATGTATAGGTTACAATTAAATAGTTTATGACCCAGCTCCAGTGTCATGCCTTACGATCGAGATATGAATCTAATGTTATCTGTAAAGAGCGTCTAAAGGATTCAAGATGGACCAGTCCCCACAAGCAGAACCCGTTCACGAGTATGACTGCTGGATTAGCCATCATTCCCCTCCACCATATTGGAGGGAAGGGAGTGACCCGCGCCTCAAGCACCTCAAGTCTTGATAATTGGTCATGGTACTTTATGCCTTAATAGTTTCTGCCCGGGATTTCGTCCGCATTAACTTTAAACAGAAACCTAATATTTATCCGGGATAAAAAGTATCCTGTGTTAACTATCTGTGTGCCAAATGTCATCCAAATCCGTTCAGTCGTTTTTGCATGATTGAGTAACAACATCGAAACGTCTAAAAATACAAACTTTCACATTTATATTAGTAGAATAGTACGATTTTACGACATATGCAGAGATTAAATTAAGTACATATAAAATATTGTAGTGCTTAGAACCAAAAACAGAACTTTTTAAAAAGCAATATAGTAATCCAAGATCACTGCACGGACGGACGGCTTGGACCAGTGTTTAAGAGCTTTAGTTGCTCCGCCCACAGGATCGAGCAGTCGCGGGTTCGATTCCCACTCGGGAAAAATCTCTGTGTGACCCACAAATATTTGTTTCGGTCTGGGTGTGTGCGCATGTAAACTTCATGTTTGTAGAAGCACTTATGACACAGGAATAATTTCTAGTTTGGGGCTACGTATGTTCTTTTAAACAATCTGATATAAGAACAATACTGTTATGATATAATAGGACTCGCTGGGTAGTTATCAATTATAATTGTATACAAATCCATAGGCTACTTGACAGGTGCAAATGTCAAAACACCTAAAATGTAGCCAGCTTAAGACGACTAGTGTAGAGGTAATAACAAAATCAATCGATATAAATTAAAATATCGACATATGTAAAATTATTTATTGTACTTATTAAATTAAGGTTGAATTTTACTCAGTGTGTATTTCAACAATAAAATAGTGTAGTAAATGAATTTATTTTGAGCACAAATAATTTAAGTAATACAAATGGTGAATAAAATTGTATCGATCTTTTTTACATCTGTCTTAACACTAAAAACTAAATAATAATAAGTTTTAGTTTTATAAGAACAATTAATTCATTTTCTTTTATCGACAAAATTATTAATCAAAGTGTCAAATCCTGACAACACTGTAAACGTCAATTTGTTCGTGGAAATGTGAACTCGAGTATAGATAGGGCTTAAGTACATAGGACCGCATAAGTTATGTATCTTTCTGAATCAGTATTTTATTTTGATCGAAGCCAATAATAATAGCGTTCTACAGAAGTTAGGACCTCAAATTAATCATCATGGTGATGACGAACAGTGCTATACTTTACCTTATGTTTCGACAGCCGTATAGACAACTCAGTGTCCAATCCATCGCCATATATATTCTTTAGCACCAAACCGTTTTCCTCAAAGCCTTCTAGAGGGGTGTACAGTTTGTACAGGTACACGAAATTGATGGGTGATCGGTAATGCCAGATCCCTGTGAAACCGAAGTCCATTGATCCCCAACCTACTCTGAAGTCCACCTGGTGAAGTAAAATTATCAGATTCTCTTTTAAGTCAGGTCCATATTGGTATCATTTTGGCGTATGAATGAAATATGAACATATATATGCGAGTATGTGATACGCCATTGCATCCAAATTTGCAGTCAATACGGATACTCAAAACAAATGAGGGCAAATAGGTTTAAAGAATCTATTCTCAAAAAGTTACAAGCCACTTACATGAGAATATAGATTAGCATAACATACTTATTTTAGATAATGGTCACCGAAAGACACTATAAAGAAAAATAATAGTTCTGTTGCACGTTCAACGGTTTTACCATCAACTAGTAGGATGGTATCGTTTTTAGTGATATTTGTCGTCAATTATATATTTTGATAGTTGATATTTCCTTTTTTATATAAGACGGCAAATTATTATGCAGTTGTGCTCCTTCATAGGTAATACTTTTATTGACATAATTTGTACGTATCTTTGGCAGAACAATTAAACTAGGTCGACGTAGACTACGTATATAATTTTTCTAATTAAAATACAAGTATTATACACGTAACGTATGAAATCTTTGTATGACCACAAACATTTCTGCAATCTGGATGTTTTTTAATGTAAATACCATGTTTGTAGACGTACCCACGATACAGGATTAATACTTAGTGTCGGGCATCAACTTTTGGGGCATTTTTCACCAAAATACCAAAGCTACGTAACGCAAATAAGCATAATATTGCCGTGATAGGCTGTTTGATCGAAGCTAAATGATGGCTTTGTTATTCTAAATAAATACAAAATATACTCAAGTTCCTTAAAAAGAAGCATCATCATCACTTTAACCAGGTGTTGGTCCACTAAAAGCGACAGATACAAATACAGATATTGTTTTCTACTCAGATATCCACGAACATGAATCCTGATATCTGTCAAATATCAGCTCGTAATATAGCTTCTTACCTCTTTCGGTGCCCGTTTAGCTATAAGCATAGCTCTGTTCAGGTACTGTATGGGAAGCGCCACGTGCCCGAACACGTGGAAATCTTGGAACGACACCAACTGGAGAAGTACTTCTATACCTGTAGGATAATGTATAACATAATTTACTTTACATACTGAGACCCTTTTTTTGGCAAAATTTTGATGTAAACCAAGAAAACAAAAATAAAACCCATGTATACCTGGCAACATTGAGCGGAATGAGGTGTCATTATAATTAACATTTTAAAGGGTGCAGGGAGCGTTTTTTTGCCTTTTTTAAAGATACCTCTTCAGCACACCTAAGTTTTTCGCCTATGAGCCATAGCAGACTGGCTATTTTGAGTATTGGTGAACAGCGATTAAGGCCCACTGCAATGCACAAGAATCGCTCGACTACTGATGAAGGCGTTAAATTAATGAGGAATAATTTTGAGGCCTCGGCGAACTCGCAGGATGCTTTAGGTTTATACTGCGATTTGTCTAAGACTTTTGGTTGTGTTGATCATGAAACTCCTCTCAGGAAATTACACCACTAGGAAATTAGGAACAGGCTCTCGACCTCTTGACTTCTGTTCTGTGTGATAGAATTAAAAAAGTCGATGTTGAAGGAAAACGATCCCCTGGTTCCAATGTGACAATGGGCGTGCCACAGGGTTCGATCCTCGGTCCATATGTATTCCTCGTATATATAAATTACTTATCCACGGCCGCGTTCCCGTCCGGTGGAAGATGTAAAAATTTCATGATTTTGTCGTTTGTAAGTGCTCTACAATTAGCCTTAACAGATCAATAATTTATACAGCGTCTGAACGCTACACTCCGCTCACTACTTGCCATCACTCGTCCCCTTCAGCCCCTTACTTCACCCCCCTGCGTGTCGATGCAACATCGACGCCGTTGAGGAAACGCGCCATTTTGATACTTCAATCGAACTTAATTGGTCGCCAAAACGCGATATAGTTTCAATACATTCGCTAATCAGCACACATTTTGATACTGAGATCGAACGCAGATAGTCGTCAAAACGCGATTCAGTTGTAGTTGTAGTAGCCGATGCTAAAAGTATCATATATGACTCTTAGGTGACGGTATGGAGTCGTGTACTTACCCGTAGTAGAGTTGGGCGTAACCACCATAGCAACAAGATGTCGGTCGGCTTCTACGAAACCGAACCGCGCCGTCATCTGCGGGAACTCTATCATGGGACTCGTCACGTTCACCACTAGCATGCAGTTGGTTATCCTGCGCATGTGACCTGTGGGGATTTTGGGTTATTGTAATAAGGAGTCTATGTGTCTATATTAAAGTCCAAAATCAACATTAAAGAAAAATCACCATTACATAGATTCGGAACTGACCTGGGTAATGTTGGGTTGGTGTAATATGAACTGTGTTTTAGTCATAAAGTCCAAAATCAAAAATAAAGAGAAATCATCCTCGTATATACATCGATTTGGGAGGAAGGAATTTGGGTGTCATGTCGAGAGTTATTACATTCATACGTCAGTCTAAACAACTTCTGCTCTATATTTTATTATTATTAAATTAAGATCTAATTGGTGGCAACATGTACACACAGTACACTTGTGCTGCCTTCGCTTAGGTGACGATGTTAGGTCCTAATGTTATTTCCCGCGACTTCGTACCCGGTCGACAACAGCGCCACCTACCGGGTCTATGTTATATAGCCTATGTTACTTCTGGACAAGGTAGCTTTCCAATGGTGAAAGAATCATTAAAATCGGATCAGTAGTACCGGAGATTACCCAGAACATCCAAACTCACAAACTTTACCTCTTTTTAATATTGGTATAGATGTACCGACCACAATTCCACATCCGGGACTGTAACTTAGAACGTTTCGATGGAAAAGTGTACTTTCTCTGACCTTCTCGGATCGTACTAGACAAGACCAACGAGTGAATCTAAATTATAAGTCCTGCATTGACGTTATTAACAAGTCAAAGAGCATAGAACTTATAAATAGATATAGGCCTAGACGCACTAAAGGCAATAATTTTAATTTAAACAAGCTTTTATAGAAAAACACAACAAAGATATGTTGCTTAGATGAGGAGTTCCTATGGCTTCTTTCCGGCTCCATAATCAGACCCAGGACACAAACTGGGTCTAAAGTACTCATCCAGACAAATCCAACGAGCTCAAACACGGCGTAGTTATACAAAGTAGTTGGATAGTTCCATTGGTCAGCTTTTGGCTTCATCATCAGACCCTGAACACTATCTGGTTGTATAGTACTCGTCAATACCAATCTAATAAGCCCAAATACGGGGGGTTACATATAATTCACATGTTCCTATGGCTAATTTCCGACTCCATCATCAGACCAGCTCCATGGTACCATGTTATTGCATTGTCAGCGAACTTACATAAGTATGCCAAATTTCAGCCCAATTGGTTACCCGCAAGTACTTGAAAAATGAATCACAAGATTTGAACCGGAAAGACACACAGACAGACATACGAACATTGCAAGTTAAATAAAAGCTTTGTAGTTTTGGAAAATGACTAACGATTGGCTGATTGCAGTTACTAGTTACTTTGAACACACAATAAGTATATTTGAAAATTATCTAGCAACTTTTAGTTAAGAACATACCGTTGACATAAATCTTGAGCACTTTCTCCTCCAAATCCAAGTATGTGATGCCTTTTATGTCTTTCTTGTGGCCGAGAATAAATTCAGTTCGGAGAAAACCTTTCTTATAGCCCTGTGGAAACGAAAAGTTGGTATTTGATAAGTATCAATGTTATTATTATTCGTAGTTTTTAAACTAGGAGAGTGGAGGAAGTGAGATAGGACTGTAAGGAAAGGACCTGGAACTGGTCTCTGCCTATCCCGCACGGATTTGGCGTGATGATGTAGATAGACAGATAGAGATCAATTCCATTATCATTTTTTGTACACGAGTTGACTTTATAAAGGCTAAACCTCCTCTTATGGGAAGGAGGGAACAAGCGACTTAGGCGCAGTTGCACGAATCAGGGTTAGCGTTACTAACGAAGAGTTATTGAGTAACAAGAGGTTTAGCCTTAGGTAACGTTGATAATAATAATAATATTAGCCCTGTTAAGACACTGCCCCACTTTTGAGCACGGGCCTCCTCTGAAACTGAGAGGGTTTAGGCCATAGTCACCACGCTGGCCCACTTCGGGTCGGAGAACTTCACACACCTTCGAGAGACTCTTAGGCATGCAGGTTTCCTCACGATGTTTTCCTTCACCGTTAAAGCAAGTGATAGTTAACTTTTAATACGCACATGCTTTCGAAAAGACAGAGGTGCGTGCCTGGGTTTGAACCCGAGCCCCCTGACTTTGCAGTCCAACGGTCTAACCACTAGGCTATCAATGCTGCACTAGGCTATAACGTTAAACTGCCTTCAAATTAACGTTATAACCTCGAGTTAGGCAATAAGTAACGCTAACTCTAGTTCATGCAATTAGACCTTACTAAACGTATATGTCTCTTACGCAAACTAGTTACGGTAAGCGACAGTAAATAATGCACATGACCTAAAGCGTGAGATAATTGGTTACTTTCAGCTTCGTAAAGCGCTATCTCTATCCCACGGAGCATTAACAGCGACCAAAGCGACAATACGTCACATAATGTACTGAGTGACAGAGCCGTTACTCTGCGAAGCCGAAAGTAGCTGATTATATCACTCATTAGGCGATTATTTACCGCTGCTTATAATAGACGAGATTGACAACTGCTTGGTCTAGTGTTTAGAATATAGGTGCTTCCTGTAACTGGATCAAGTAGTCGCGGTTTCGATCCTCGCACAAAGCAAATCTTGGCGAGACCTATAAATATTTGTCTCGGTTTGGGTGTTTGTGTGTGAATTTCTTGTGAGTTAATGCACGAACGAAACAAGAATGCCAACATTTTAAAAAGTGAACATTTGCCAAGTAAAAAAAATATACTTTAAGAAGGCACTATTTGGGAGCACTACCGGCACTTAAGCCAAAAGGCGCAGCTGGCCATACATAACGGAGTGCTTGTCCCAAAGCTGTTATATGGCAGCGAGAGCTGGGTATGTGAGAAAGAGAATGAAAGTAGGATAAATGCGGTGCAAATGCGAGCTCTGCGGAAGATGTGTAGAGTGAAGCTGACCAACCGTATTCGCAACAGCGTAGTAAGAAAGCGAGTAGGTATGAAGGATAGTATTGGTGTAAAGGAGAAAGGGCATGCTCCGTTGGTTCGGGCGTATAGACATAATGTCGGTGGAGCGAGCCAGGGAGGATGATTCCCTGGCTGACCCAAACCGCTGACGGAGGCGCGGGTGCAGGAGGCGACGACATGCCGACCTCATGCCGCCGTAAAAAGGGTGCGCGGGTGACGGCATCGGGGGCCGTCGCCTGCTCTACACTTGCGCCCTCAAGGTCAAGGGGCGTGCCTATGTTCCCGCACGCACGCCCCCGACATTGGAAAGAATTTCTGCGGCGTCGCGGTCGCAACTTAGTGGGTCCAAATTAAGGACAACCGCCGGAGAGGCTGCGGATGAAGTCCCCGTACCTGAAGCCTTTCCTAAAAGCGGCAGGCGGAACACGTGGAGGTTTTAGTCGGTATGCTGCTGTGGTGCTCGCGTCACACAAAGTGGGGCGAAGACCGCAGCAGAGAGTCCGACACTCCCCCGCCTGTCTACCCGAAGGCAGGTGGGGGGCTAGTCTTTAAAAGATTTCCTCCACGGGAAAAATAAACATAGACAATGTCAGAAGAAAGAATGACAAAACAAATATACAAAGACTTAGACTATCTTACCATGATGAAATTGACCGGGTCTTATTTGAAGGACAAGTCAAGAATCTCCGTAACCGGCGGGCGAGTATGAGATGAACTATGAGAGTGGAGGAAGCTAGAGAGGTATGTAAGGAAAGAACCTGTTGGAACTCTGTTCTCTCTGCTTACCCCGCAAGGGATCTGGCGTGACGATATAGATACATAGAAGAATGCAGTACTTTAACAAGTCAACATTTTAGGAAGACAATGTAATAGTTCTAAAGGGAATTCAATTCTAAGGGTGATTTTACAATTAAAAAATATATTAAGCCGCCATGCAGTGGTATTATTTTTTTTGTTGTATGCTCCTTTTTAACAATACTACCATTTGAAGGTCTCAAAACAACCTAATTATTTTTTACGTTTCAAAGGAGAAATATACTTACTTGGAACGGTGTCAATAAGGTTACTTTTCCAGTGATATTATTTTCAGTCTGTCCTCTATTCAATATCCAAGATGAGTTGATCAAGAGCAAGCCATCTTCATTATACTGTAATAAAAGATTTAGTGAACTATTTTAGGGAGTTTTTTTGATGAATGCAGTATACAAGATATATTTTTTATCACTTTAGGTCTAGGTGCCTGTGGCCAAGTAGACTATCTGCAGTCGTTAACTTGGAGACTTAATTTTGGAGACTGTCTGTATCTGTGTTTAGAACCCTTTTTTATTTTGCTTGCGAGGCATTATTTTTAAATATAGTTATCATTTGAGACATTACTTTGGAGACTGTAAAGCAGTAAGTACAAAAGATTTATTTTCCACAACACAACTATTTAATATAAAGTGTTAAATGAAATTTCTTTTTCGAGTGGACTGTAACTTAAACTAGGGTAACCGTGGATGTCTATTTATAAGTGAATGTATAGAGTTTGTAATGTGAATACGTGTAATTTTGAAATAAAACTATTTTTCGGATTTTATCGCGGCTAATTTGTGATTTTAAGTTCCCGACCTTTCGAGTGCTTTGCAGCACCCATGGCCACCTAAAACACCGTCGTTAAAAGAAGTCTGCAGTCTGTGAACATGTCCTTGATCGCACCCGCCATAACATAAGATTTTATAGACCACAAATCCTCGTGAAAGAACACCGATTCCTACCAATGATGGTTCGCGAGGCTATTGAAATTAAAAAACATCCTATTTACAATAGAGATGATGGCTGGGTGCTTCCATCGACTTCAATCAATCAGCCTGTCGCAGTCCACAGCTGGACATAGGCCTCTCCTTATACGCGCCATTGCACACGGTCCTCCGCCTTCCGCATCCAGTCTGTCCCAGCGACCTTTTTGAGGTCGTCGGTCCATCTAGCTGGGGGCCGTCCTACCTTACGCTTACCAAGTCGCGGTCTCCACTCTAGGACACGTTTACTCCATCGATCGTCGGTCCTTCTGCAGATGTGACCAGCCCATTGCCACTTTAGCTTACTGAGTTTGCGAGCTATGTCGGTAACTTTGGTTCTTTGTCGGATTACCTCGTTACGAGTTTTATCCTTCAAAGAGACGAGAGAGTTGATGTTAATGCCCCGCCCAGTCCAGTCCAGCGTCTTGAAGACGTCTTCGAGTGCATTGGTGAAGAGCTTGGGGGATATTACATCCCCCTGTCTTACACCTCGACGCAGCTCGTTCGGGTTGGTCTTTTGGTCTTTGAGCTGGACGGTCATTGTGGCGGTATCATATAGACATCTCAGCACCTCGATATAGCGCCGATCGATCGCACATCGCTGCAGAGCATCCAGAACCGCCCAGGTTTCGATGGAGTCGAAGGCTTTCTCGTAGTCCACGAAAGCCATACACAGCGGCTGATTGTACTCTTCGGTCTTCTGTACAATCTGCCGAACAGTATGGATGTGGTCCACGGTGCTGTAGCCTTTTCGAAACCCGGCTTGTTCCGGTGGCTGGAACTCGTCAAGTCTTCTGGCGAGGCGGTTTGTGAGTACTCTCGAGAACAACTTGTAGACGTGGCTTAGGAGTGAGATGGGTCTGTAGTTCCTCAGCAAGGTTTTGTCACCTTTTTTGAAGAACAGAACCACCGCACTCCCGCTCCACGCTTGAGGTGTTAAGCCCTGGTGGATGACGGAATTAAAGAGGCTCGCTAACTTTTTCAGGATTGGAGTCCCGCCTGCTTTTAGGAGCTCAGTGGCGATTCCGTCATCGCCTGGCGACTTGTTGTTTTTGAGCTGCTCGAGAGCCACTCTGACCTCGTCCTGGTTGACATCAGGGATGTCTTCCGTGTAGTGGCGTGCGAGTGGGGCTCTGTGGTCGTCAGCGCTGGATCTCGTGGGTTTAGTCATCCGTGATGCGTACAGGTCTTTGTAGAAACTCTCAATCTCCTCGAGTATCTCGAACTTGGAGGTCACGGTTGTGCCATCTGCAGTATTAAGTTTCGTCAGATGGGATTTATCTAGCTGGCGAGCGAAGACTTTGGTGCCTCTGTTCTGTTCAATCGCAGCCGCGATGGCGCGGGTGTTGGAACATCGGAGGTCACGTCGCACCAGCTTCCGGATCTTCCGGTTGAGGTTCCTCCCATCCGGCGAAGACGCCTGCGTGGATGACATTTCTCGTCTCTGCCTCATAAGTTCGAGAGTCTCGAGCGAGAGTTTAGACTCTCTGTTACCGCTTTTGCCGGGAAACACCCTTCGAGACACCTCCTGTAGCGTTTTGATCACTGTGTCGGTTTTTTCGTCAACATTGCCTTCGGTTTCCAGCAGGTCGAAACGATTTTGAAGCTGCAGTTGGAACTTTTCGAACCCTAAAGCTATTTGAGGCGCAGTAGGTCTGAGAGTAGACCTCATCATGCGACGCCTTTCGGCCCTGAAGTTTATATTTAGAGCGCCTCGGACAAGTCGGTGAACGCTGCCGGTATTAAACCTGTTGATCACGGAGACGTCTCTAAATATAGACTTCCTGTCAGTCATGATGAAGTCTATCTCGTTCCTCGTCACAGTGTCGGGGCTTCGCCATGTCCACTTTCTATGAGGCTTCTTCTTAAAGAACGAATTCATCAAGAAGAGCCCCTGCGACTCCAGAAAGTTGACCAGCATCTGCCCCCTGTGGTTTCGGCGCCCCACGCCGTGGGGTCCGATTATTGTTTCGCCGCGTTCTTGTACTCCCACTTTGGCATTGAAGTCCCCCATAACAACGCTGTAGTGAGCCTTGGTGGTGCTATGTAATGCCTTGGCTATGTCTTCATACATGGCTTCGACTATGTCGTCGCAGTATGTCGAGGTCGGCGCATATACCTGTACCACCTTCAGGGTGCACCTGTTGGTGATTTTAATTATGAGGTACGCTACCCGTGTCGACACACTGCTGACTTCTACAACGTTGTTAGTGAGAGCTTTGTTGACCAGGAAACCGACACCGCCCTGAGAGGGCCGATCACCTTCACGAAAGTAGAACAGGTGGCCTGACTCAAGGGTTATCGTGACTTGGGATCCGGTAATTATTATAATCAAATCCAAAACCGAGCATGACACTGCAAGACCTCAACACACCGTGATCTCATTCTGCGTAGACCGGACCAACAAAAATAATTAAGAAGTTTGAGGGTACCCCGGAACAACTTTGTCTTTTGGACGTCTAACACCTCACTCCTTTTCGTGACCATGGGTGCTGCAAAGCACTCGAAACGTCGGGAACTTAAAATCAAAAATAAACCGCGAGGAAATCCGAATAACAGTTTTATTTCATGTGTAATATTCGCGTAAATCTAAGAACCCAGTATGTGTGTGTAATTTTGCTTTACAAAGGTAACTATAATACGTAAAATCGGGTAACAATTATTAATAGTGATTCAGTGTCATTAAAGTTTAAGCTTAACAGGTACTCTTGTACATTAGATTCACACTGATACGAGGTCTTTGGGAAAATATTTAGGAGTGAAAAGTGAATTTAGTCTTTTATACAAATAGGTGACTGCCTCGTTGGTCTAGTAGCAAAGCGCATCGCTTTTTATCGCTTTGTGATCACGAGGTCCTGGGTTCAAATCCTAGGTCGGACAAGTGTAGTTTTTGTAATGAAACTTCCCAGTACAAGTCCGGAGTCTGGAATTGAATTGGCCCGGTATATGGCAATAGGCTCGCCCCCTATTACATGGGACTTAACATCGTCGGCGAAACGTGGGTGTACTCAGTACACCTCTGCCACCCCCGCTTGGGGAATATTGGGGTGACGGAGGGTGCAAGGAAACATGCGTGCCTTCTGAAGAAGGCGGTGTTGTGCTTAATTATTTCTTCCCACAGGGTAGGTTAAATTAGGGTCGTATTTCATTGGGGGGTCGTATCCTCCTTCTGCGAGACTGTGATATCCCAGAAGGAGGCCGAGCGGGATCGGGAGAGGGCCGATCCTGCTCGACGGAGGCGACGGCGCCGGGGCGGGGGCACAGCCCGCCCAGGCCCCATAGCCCAATAGCCCGGGGCTTAAGAATACGGGCTAACTCACGTCCCCCGCCGTAATATCTGGCGGGGGACCCCCCCCTGCTACAACATCAGCAGGAGGGCCTTCGGGGTCGCGGACGCAAGGGGCGGGCGCCCTGAGCGTCCTTCACGAGCAACCCCGAGGAGGACGGTGGCGTGGTGTGGCCTACGTCACCGTGAGCACCTCCGATGGCGGGCTCGTCAGAGCGCGGCACAAGAGGGGCATCGGTGCGTTCCATATGTCGCCCACCCTGGGGTTATTAGACGGTAGAAATCCGACACGCCCCGCGAGCTTTCCCCAAGGCTCGCGAAAGTCCTATGCAAGATATTGCCCAGGTAAAAAAAAATTAAAAAAAGGGTCGTATTTCATATCTTTGTGCTCTCGAAGTAAAGTGTGCAGGACAAATAGTTGTCTTACTGTAAATATATGTTTGTGTCTTAGTGACTAAAGTTCGACAAAATGATTTATACTTATAGTACCTGGAAACTCAACAAAGTATCCGCACTCTTCTTCCAAATGACCCTATGTTTCGCGATGGCCGCGGCCTTCGGCAGCGTCGGTATGGTCGAGTTGACGACCGCATTTACTTCGCCGTAGAACTCATTGGTCTTGAACAGGTAGTCGGCGAGCAGGCTGAAGGCCAGGTAGTCTTCTTCCCAGTTCATGCTGCCGTTCAGAGCTTGGAGATTGTCGTGGTAACGCCACCTGGTGTAGGAATGGAAGTCTGTTCGTGTAATGAGTTCGTAAATGTAGTTTCGTGACATTCGTATTCCTTTTAAGTTAAATAGCTTAGCTCTATGTTCTTAGCTATTACCAAGGTTAAGCAGCGTTCGACACGGTCGCCCTGAGATGGGTGACTGTTTAAGGGAATTTCATATTCCAGCGTCTCCGTGCTTCGGAAGGGACGTTAAGCCGTTGGTCCCGGTTACCACTTAATGTGGTAGTCGTTAAGCCATGTTGGACGCCTTATAGGCGGCTTAATAACTTCCATCAGCAGGTGGCCACAAACCTGTCTCCACCGCACCGCACTGGGTCCGCGTGGTGGAGTATGACCTAATCTCTCTCACCTCGATTTGTGAGAGAAGGCCTTTTCCCAGCAGTAGGCAGTATATGCTGATATTATTTCTTATAACTTAGGTTGACAGATTTGGACTGTGCGCTGTAATACAGGTTTATTTGGTTCAGCTGTAGAGGCGACCACAATATTTCTGTACAGATAGTGTAACTCTGTCATAAGCTATAATTAATAATTATAGCTTATGACAGAGTAACACTATCTGTGTTAGAAATAAAACTATTTTTGATTTGTATCACTGTTTAGTTCCTTCAAATTTTTTACAGCACCCATGCTTAAAACTTTCCATAATTCTAATTATCTATCTATCTATATCATCACGCCAGATCCCTTACGGGCAGAGAGTACAGGGTTCCAACAGGTTCTTTCCTTACATACCTCTCTGGCTTTATCTACTCTTATAGTTCGTCTTATACACGCTCGCCGGTTACGGAGACTGACTTGTCCTTCAGATAAGACCCGGTCTATTTTGTCATCGTAAGATAGTCTAGGTCTTCCCCGGTACCTACATCCTTCCACTTCTCTATTGTAACGTTTTATTTCATGTGTAATATTTGCGTAAATCTGCGAAACTTCTGTTTAGTTCTATTTTTCAGTGAAAAAATTAATTCAGTTCGTTTTTAAGCACACGTCAGCGGGATGATAATAGTTTTTTTTAAACATAGCCCCACGCTATTATTTATTCCTGTATCGCGGATGCGTTTACAAACATGAAAATTCACATACACAAATACCCAGACCAAAACAAATAATTGTGAGTCACACAAAGATTTGTCTCGTGCAGGAATCGAACCTGCGACTATTAGACACAATAATATTAAATCGTCGGTCATAATAATAAAATAGTGTTAATGCTTACATAACGTTGAAGCTGGTGTCCCGCCAGCCGGCGAAGGGCGTGGTCATACTGGACAGAAGGGCGTACACGGTCTCATTGTGGGCCTCCGAGTACATCTTCACACGCCACAGTATGTTGGCGTCGCTGGCCCATCCTAGCCGCACGTGCCACTGCCAGAACCAGTCTTGAGGACAACAAAATTATACTTATTATTATTAATAGACACACATAGAGCACAAAGTTCTAAAAGGTTCTTCCCTTACAGATCTCTCTATCTTCCTGCACTCTCATAGTTCGTCTAATACTCTCGCCGGTTGCGGAGACTCTTGACTTGCCTTGCAGATAAGACACGGTCTATTTGGTCATGGTAAGATAGTCTAGGTCTTCCCTGGTACCCACATCCCTCCAATTTCGCATTGTATATCTGTTTTTCTATGTGCCTAAACCAACGGAGCATACCCTTTCTCTTTTTTGTATGAAAAAAGTAAACACCGCGACCTCGAAATTTCTCAAAGGGGGATGGCATATCGTGTACCCACATACTGCCAATAATCTTAAATATTAATGTTCCAGTTTTCAATATAATTCATGTAGTATCTTAAAAACGAGTTTAATCTATATATTAATACGTGAAGCAACCGTACACCTTTTTACGAAAATTGCGCGGACGGAGGAGTATGAAATTTCGCACACTTATAGTTTATATAGCGAAGGAGTGCAGAATCCTAATTTTTTTTTTTAAATTATGCATAAAACATACATTAAATCAATGAAAAAAAACATTACGCACACTACCATGTATTTAACACAATACACGTCAAATTGATGTTTGTCTTTAATATTATTTGTTTATAGTCTTACTGATTGTCAAACATAACCAGCAAACGATGAAAGAGTAGGTCGAGTATCGACCTATGGGCGACCACTAGTAATTTTAATTTAAGAAGACCTTTTTAAAAACAATTGTTTATAGCAAAACCACAACGCCTATATCTTGCTTAGTTGAGAAGCTCCTATGGCTTTCTTTCGGCTCCATTATCAGACCTTGGACACACAAAGTACTTTAGTTATGGTCTTGCCGAGTACTTCAGTACTCGTCAAGGCAAATCCAACGAGTCCAAACAAGGCGAGGTCATATTTAGTAGTTGGGTGGTTCTATTGACCACCTTTCGGTTTCATCATCAGACCCTGCATACAAATAGTATTCAGGGTTGTATAGTTCTTGTCAATACCAATTTAACATATATAAAAAAAATCAAACAGATATACACAGAACCTCCTTTTTGAAGTCAGTTAAAAATAAACACACACCGTTACGCCTATATTCCCCAAGATGGGGTGGCAGAGGTGAACTGAGTACACCCACGTTTCGCCGACGATGTTAGGTCCCATGTAATAGGGGGCGAACCTATTGCCATATACCGGGCACAATTCTAGACTCCGGACTCGTACTGGAAAGGTTTTTGTTAGAAAAACTGGTGATCACAAAGCGATGCGCTTTGCCACTAGACCAACGAGGGAGTCGAAGTGAAATATTTTTTTGTGTGTACCCACCTCTAAGCATCATGTCGAACTCCCCGTTGATGATCCTGCCCGGGTAGTAGAGCGTGGCGTGTCCGGCGTGTTGCCAGGCGCCCTTATTGTCCAGCTGTATGTCCACGCTGACCTTCTGCGAGGGGTCGCGGTTCGCGTCCCAGTTGAAAGCTGCGCTCAGCCGCTTCTGTTGCGGAGTCACCCAGCGCTGGTACGATATGTGGAGGTCGCGAAGCCTGTGATAAAGTCATATTATAATTCCATTACCAGTCCGAGGTTTCCCCGTCCTGTTCCTATCATCATCTCAGCCTTTACTTGTCCACTACTGTACATAGGCCTCCAGCGCTCTCCAGCGCAGCCGGTCCGACGCCGCCTGCATCCAACGACTTCCTGCGATCCTCACAAGATGGTCGGTCCATCGGGCAGGCGGCTATCCTACGCTGCGCTTGCCAATACGTGGTCTCCACTCTAATATCTTTCTGCCCCAACGTCCATCCGATCTACGTGCTATTTGGCCCCATTGCCATTTCAGGCCCTGTTCAGGGGATTTGGTAAAGGGGTCGGGTGTTGCGTCTGGCGGGGCCTATCCCTATGAGTTGTTGTCGGGACCTTTTATATATGTAACGCGTCATACAAACTCTCATATCGCGTCCTAGACATGTATAGATAGTAACAACAACAATAATCATTGTCGATTTTATATTAGGCGGCATCTGTAGGTAGGTAGCCATAGCTGTGAGACGATGTATAGGGAAGAAGAATGTTAAACTTTTAGGCCCGTATTGCAGAACGTAAATCAGTCGTGAAGCTAGTTTTAAAAACTGATTTTTGTCCTTAAATGTTAGTTTCAAAATTATAGACTTAGAAACTAGATTCCACTGATTTTCGTTCTGTAATAGTGTAAATATTTGTCCGCACGAGCGCTTTTTCTGTTGAAAGTGTTATGTATATAGATATAAGTATGCGTATCGGCTGCGTCCGCGATGCTTGTTCGGAAATATACGTCAGTGCGTTATTAGTTAGCGTTTCGCTTGTCCCTTCCCAAATACGTAACAGAAAGCTAAAGCATTAATAATAATAATGATAATAATGTATTTATTTTCTCATCACAATAATTGTACATGTTGTGCTTAAAACTAACTAAATCGTTCTAACTATATTGTGAGAGACTGGTGCCTGAGATAGGTATAGCAATACCTGTGTTACAGGTCACCAGGTCCCCACTCTACTTTAAGACTATGTTATTTAGCTAGCAAAGGCAATATCCGATAGCCTGATAGTTGTAGGCGAAGTGATGAACATTATTAAATTATAATAATAATTAAAATTTAGCATAATAAGAATAAATTACTAATAAATTATAAATTACCATTATATAAGAATTACTAAAGCATATAACTATATTAAAATTTAAGCCCATGCAAAAAAAAATATATGTAAAAAATGAATGTGTATGTGGGATTGTGCGTGTGCGTGCGTGCGTGCGTGTGCGTGCGTGCGTGCGTGCGTGTGCGTGTGTGTGTGTGTGTGTGTGTGTGTGTGTGTGTGTGTGTGTGTGCATGTGTGTGTATGTGTGTTGCGTGTGTGTGTTAGTGCAAGTGAGTGAATGTGAGAACATGCATTGTAAGTGTATTTAAAAAAACTATACCGTTAGTAGTTTACTTACTGATCAAAATGTATATCCATATTAACATTGGTATTATTGTTGAGGTCCGCATTCAGATTGACGCTGTATGCCTTCTTCCCGACGTCGACCTCGATGTAAGTTGTAAAGTTTTGCTCGGCAAGCAGGACGTAGCGGATAAGAGATCTGTATTTATCGTCGTTGTATTCACCCTGCAACAAAATAAGTAGAATTAAAGGATTCCCGCACTGGATGCATAAAGGCTTCCGCAAAAGATTGCCACGATGATCGGTTTTGTGCCGTACTCATCTAGATTTACTCGCGATTTTGACCCCTATACGAACAAAGCAAATTAAGTAAAGGCTTCTAACATCAGTTAATTATGAAAAACAACAAAAAAATTGTGCGTCTCGGGACGCCCGACAAAGTGATAACTTAAACTAGCGCTGTGGGTTAGAGTGAGAGAGGAAGAGCCTGCCTACCGCTGCCGTATGCGTGAGAGAAAGGGAAGAGGGCTGTGGGTTAGAGTGAGAGAGGAAGAGCATGCCTACCGCTGCCGTATGCGTGAGAGAAAAGGAAAAGGGGTGTGGGTTAGAGTGAGAGAGGAAGAGCATGCCTACCGCTGCCGTATGCGTGAGAGAAAAGGAAGAGGGCTGTGGGTTAGAGTGAGAGAGGAAGAACATGCCTACCGCTGCCGTATGCGTGAGAGAAAGGGAAGAGGGCTGTGGGTTAGAGTGAGAGAGGAAGAGCATGCCTACCGCTGCCGTATGCGTGAGAGAAAAGGAAGAGGGCTGTGGGTTAGAGTGAGAGAGGAAGAGCATGCCTACCGCTGCCGTATGCGTGAGAGAAAAGGAAGAGGGCTGTGGGTTAGAGTGAGAGAGGAAGATCATGCCTACCGCTGCCGTATGCGTGAGAGAAAAGGAAGAGGGCTGTGGGTTAGAGTGAGAGAGGAAGAGCATGCCTACCGCTGCCGTATGCGTGAGAGAAAGGGAAGAGGGCTGTGGGTTAGAGTGAGAGAGGAAGAGCATGCCTACCGCTGCCGTATGCGTGAGAGAAAAGCAAGAGGGCTGTGGGTTAGAGTGAGAGAGGAAGAGCATGCCTACCGCTGCCGTATGCGTGAGAGAAAGGGAAGAGGGCTGTGGGTTAGAGTGAGAGAGGAAGAGCATGCCTACCGCTGCCGTATGCGTGAGAGAAAGGGAAGAGGGCTGTGGGTTAGAGTGAGAGAGGAAGAGCATGCCTACCGCTGCCGTATGCGTGAGAGAAAAGGAAGCCAGACAGACTGGCGCCGTTACGCGTTACGTTACGAAGCGGTTTACCCTCCCATCAGAAGTTTTCACTTCAAAAATACTGTACAAAATTTTATATATAAAATCTGGTGTGAATGTGTTTATAATTCTTTTCCCTCTAAACACCTTGACCGGATAAGATTTTTTTTAAACTTATAGTATGGTCATCTGAATGGGTCTTAGCTATAGTTGGCTATATTGTCGACTGTAGCCGCGGGAAACTACCAGTATATCAGAAAATCCATCCAATTCATATATCTATCTATCTATCTATATCATCACGCCAGCTCCCTCGCGGGGTAGGCAGAGAGTACAGAGTTCCAACAGGTTCTTTCCTTACATACCTCTCTGGCTTCCTCCACTCTCATAGTTCGTCTCATTTATATATCCGGCCTCATAAAACCCATCAAGCCGTTAAGGGTATAGATCGTGCCAAAGAATATACATACATTCGAAATATCTATATTTTTTATCTTTACCCAACTGCAAAAGCAGGCTATCTACATGCTCCATTACCTGTCCTATAAACGTGATCTGCCTGTTATCCTGCGTGAACCGGGCATCCATGGCAACGTTCTTGAAATGACTGCTCGTGATCAACGCCTTCAGTCGGTGGGAAGCCATGTTGGTTTTGGACTGATCCTGGTATAACGCGTCGATGTTGAAGTCGACGCCGGTGAACCAAACGCCTACTGCGTTCACCTGAAAAAATTAAAAGAATATTTGCTAGAAGTTCTTCGTTTGTTGTAGTTTGACAGGCTTCTTGGTCTAGTAGCCTAGTGGTTAGACCGTTGGACTGCAAAGTCAAAGGTCTCGGGTTCAAACCCAGGCACGCACCTCTGTCTTTTCGAAAGCATGTGCGTATTAAAAAGTTAATTATCACTTGCTTTAACGGTGAAGGAAAACATTGTGAGGAAACCTGCATGCCTAAGAGTTTCTCGAAGGTGTGTGAAGTTCGCCAACCCGCACTGGGCCAGCGTGGTGGACTATGGCCTAAACCCTCTCAGTTTGAGAGGAGGCCCGTGCCCAGCAGTGGGACAGTTTCTTAACAGGGCTAATATAATAATAAAATAAAAATCATTCGAATTCTAAGTCAGACAAAGTGTTTTCGGTAGTTTTTTATCGAAATGTTTTCTGTATCAGTCAGAATCAGACATTGTGTCCGTTATTACGTTTAGACTAATAGAGTCGACGAAAAATGCGTGTATACAGAACACTTCTACGACCCGCGCTTGGAGAATATACAAGCTGTAACATAATAAACGCAAGACCTGAAAGTAGTTTGTTCTAAATCGGTAACTGAATTGATTCCAACAATTTTTAATGTATCTTACATTTTTTTTAAATTTGCAAAAAATGCTTTTACACCTTCATTGCGCTATAACAAACTAAATTATTATTGATTCAAAGCAATATGGAGATTTCAAATGCATTCCTAAAACGTATTTCTGAAAACGCACACATACACGTACAAGGTTTTTTGTTAGTTGGGGTATAAAAGTGCTTAAAAAAAGGGTAAAAACCTTTAAATTTGGAAATTTGGTTTTCGTTTTGAATATATGAAGCAATTCTCTAATCGGGGTGTCTGAGGTCTTGCGTTTATTATGTTACACCTTGTAGATAGTGATGGTGATGGTGTTATTGATAAATAAATGACAGCTTACTATGAGAATTTTCACAGCTTTAAGGCTTTATAAACGCAGCGAACTAAACGTATGGTGAGGTATCGCTATGTGGCTAGATTCAAGCAACTTGAAAAATACGGTATATTTCAAAATAAAAATGTCTCGCCACGCAATTGCTTCGCTATGGTGGTAAGGTCTTTAATCTAATTAAGGTGGTATGGTTAATGTTTTTTTTTGTAAAAACGTAGCCCCACACTAGGATTTATTCCTGTGTCGTAGGTGCGTTTACAAACATGAAAATTCACAAACAAATACCCAGACCGGAACAAATAATTGTGGATCACACAAAGATTTGTCCCGTGCGGGAATCGAACCCGCGACTATTCGACACAGTGGGCGGAGCAGCTCAAGCTATTAACCACTGCGCTAAATCGTCGTTAATGTGATTAAACACAAGCACACCTGTCACCAATATGCACTTGGATACACAAATCTTTATGCCGTTCATTCACACGATATAAAGAAGTACCTGGATATGATATATCTTGAGTCAGAGGGTGGGAGCCTGGTGATCCGTAAGACAGGTTTTACCTAGTACGGACACCAGTCTCTCACAAAGGAACCTTTTCACTAATGTAGTATATCTAATTTTAAGCTAATTTGAACCTTTGTGAAGTGAAAATAAATAAATTATCTATCTACAAAACTCAAATAATTTATTTTGTTTAAGCCCTGCGGGGGCGCTATCAAATAGTCAATTTACCTTTTTTTTTGTTTTGAATCTAATGAAACTATAAATTTATTACCAGATCGGAACGCGGCCTCCACTGAGAAGATCCGGCGAAGAAACTCAGCGGGCTTGTCTATTTTATTTAATTCTCTTTCTCTTTTTCCTTTCTATTTTTTTATCATATTGTGTGGACACAATGTTTAGGTTACAATTTAATAGTTTACGATCTAGCTCCCGTGTGATATCGACCGAGATATTATATATGGACCAACAAAAATAATTAAGAAGTTTGAGGGTACCCCAGAACAACTATGCCTTTTGGACGTCTAACACCTCAATTCCTCCCGTGACCATGGGTGCTACAAAGCACTCGAAACGTCGGGAACTAAAAATCAAAAATAAACCGCGATAAAATCCGTAAAATAGTTTTATTTCATGTGTAATATTCGCGTAAATCTAAGAACTCAGTATTTTACAATATTGTCTAAAATTTTACAATATTGTCATTACACTAATTTGACACCAACGCCCTATGTCAATGTCATCCACGAGCCATAAGACCCTTGTCGCTCTATACCTGCGCTAGAAGAATATAGGCGTGTGTAACTAACCTGGAACTCGTTCGGTTCTTTCTCATGCACCTTAGTCTTGATAACACACGGGTGTAGAGTCGGCAGAGTCATGTTCAGTTCTGCGTCCAAATACAGCTGTGTCCCCGGCGGGAAGAACAAGTACCCGGAGATCAATATTTCCCGGGACTTCGGGTTGAAGTTCAGTAGAGCTAGAGCTGTGTATTTAGGACCGATCTGTGAAGTGAAATGGTTTATTTGGATTGAGGCAGTATAGGCTATCTTTCATTAGGAGAAATATTTAAGAATAAGTGAATTGTGATACTTCGGAAACGTAAAGGGTGTGTGCTCATCGACAAAATGTTGAGGTTCTCCTATCGAAAGATTTCTCAGTAGGTATTAGCTACGAGATTACTTCAGATTCCGAACTAATACACAATTTCAGACTTATTCTATCTACATCATCACGCCAGATCCCTTGCGGGGTAGGCAGAGAGTACAGAGTTCCAACAGGTTCTCTTCTTAGATATCTCTCTGGCTTCCTCCACTCTCATAGTTCGTCTCATACACGCTCACCGGTTACGGAGACTCTTGACTTGTCCTTTAGACTTGTTCCTTGGATAATACCTATAGATTCGGCTCCACTGCGATTTAAAGTCGTCGGCGTACAGTACACCTCTTTATTTTAATAACGTAGCCCCACACTAGGATTTACTCCTGTGTCGTAGGTGCGTTTACAAACATGTAAATTCACATACACAAATACCCAGACCGGAACAAATAATTGTGGGTCACACAAAGATTTGTCCCGAGTGGGAATCGAGCCGGCGAATATTAGACACAGTGGGCGGAGCGGAGCTCTTAACCACTGTACTAAATCGTCCGTCCGTGAAGAATATGATGCTTTTTTTTTGTTTAACTTTATACGTGGGAATAGTGTAGCTTTTCTGCCAGTGAAAGAATTTCCCCGAATCGGATCAGATAGATCAAGATCTACTGACCCGATTCTGGTGGTAATTTCTTGGTTCTCCATTCCGATCTCGCTCTCAAACCTATTCGCGCCTTTAATAAAAAGGTGACGCGATATTTCGCGAACGCGTCCATTCATAGGAATCCGCTAATCGTAGCCGCCGCCGACTACAAACCCAACTCCCCTTATAGCTACCGCCGTTCGCGGCATGTTCTCACCGACCCTCCCGATGCCCTTACATCCCTTCATTCGGATACAGATACCGCAAACAGGATCAGATACTGACCTCGCCGGCAAGCTCGAAGAATCCCTTGCCCGCCGGCCGGTGCAGAGCACCACGGCGAGATACCTAGTATACCCCCTCCCCCATAGTGACTTCCCAAACCAAGGCCGTTCCTCATTGAGGCGCCCTTGGGCTAGTTGCCCGTAGTGGTGGCATGCTCGCCCTCTTGCCCGGTGAAGGTGTAAAGGCCCTGTGGCCAACAGCGTAGATCATTCACACACACACACACACACACACACACACACACACTCACACACACAAAGATAATCTCTTGGCCTCCTACAAACGTACATACAAACTTTACCTCTTTACAACATAAGCATAGACCAGTCACCACACTTACCCCCTCAAACTGGAACTTCATATCGATAAGCCTCGGTCGGTGCAGTGTCAGACTCGTGTCCAACTTCATGCCGTTCAGTCGATCCACTCTTTGAAACGCGAAGGTAAACGCCGGGTCTATCTTCTGTTCTCTTGATGCGCTCACGTTAAAGCTGATGTCTAGGTGGCTTTGGGTTTTCTGTTGGTAAAGATTATAACAGAAATTGAACTTTATTGCTAAAGGTTAAAATTTAAATTGCAATACAACGCTGATACTTCAGTTTATAATATATATATATATATATAATATTTGTGCTCAAAGTTACACTGGATCAGCTCTGCCTACCCCGCAAGGGATTTTGCTTGATGATATAGATATATACTCGAATTCAATAGGTCATATTGCAATTTCGACTTTTAATTTAACGTGATACAGTTCAATTTTGGAACTAAAATATATATCTGATGTTTATTCAGGCTTAGATATCTTTCAAAGGAATCATCTAGTTATGGTTAAATATATGTTTTAATATTATTGAAATAATATAGTTTTTATATTGTTAAAATAAATCATTTTTATAAGCTTTCATTTAACTTGCAATGTTTGTATATCTGTCTGTCTTTCCGGTTCAAATCGTGTGATCCATTTTTCAAGTACTTTAGCTGTACTTTGGCGTACGAACTTATGTTCGATGACAATGCAATAATGTGGTACCATGGAGCTGGCCTGATGATGGAGTCGTGCAGTTAAGGTGGTCATAGGAACATGTTAACTATACAACGAAACACCTTCGTGTTTAGGCTTGTTAGATGGTATTGACATCCAGATGGTGTTCAGGGTCTGATCATGAAGCTGAAAGACGGCTAATGGAACCACCCAATTACTCAATACTACCCCGCTGAGTATGGGCTCGTTGGCTTTGTCTTAACGAGTATTTTGGACCCACATGGTGTCCAAGGTCTGATGATGGAGCCGGAAGGAAGCCATAGGAATTCCTTAACTAAGCAAGATATCTTCGTTGTATTTTCGATATAAAAGCTTGATTTTAAAAAGGTCTTTTTAAATTAAAATTATATATATCATTGTTTTGTACTAGCCTATTAAATATATTTGTGTTAGAGACGATAAACTGGGTTAAAAATTAATCGTAAAACATTTTTAAAAAGAAGCTTTAAAACAGCCATTCAAAATTAAATGTGTATTAAATATTTCTTGTTTGTTGGCCGTTGAGGAGTTCCTACGTCTAAAACCAATCCTGGGGGTTTAATCAGGTAATGCCTATTATAAAAATGCATCAGAACGAATCCCTAAATGCGAGCTCTGCGGAAGATGTGCGGAGTGAAGCTGACCGACCGCATTAGCAACAGCGTAGTAAGAAAGCGAGTAGGCATGAAAGATAGTATCGGTGTAAAGATGAGAAAGGGCATGCTCCGTTGGTTCGGGCATATAGAAAGAATGTCAGAATAAAGAATGACAAAATAGATATACGATGCGAAAGTAGAAAGATGTAGGTACCGGGGAAGACCTAGACTATCTTACCATGACCAAATAGACCGTGTCTGAAGTAAAAGTCAAGTCTCCGTAACCGGCGAGCGTGTATGAGACAGAACTATGAGAGTGGAGGAAGCTAGAGATATATGTAAGGAAATAACCTGTTGGAACTCTGTACTCTTACCCTACTTGCGGGATCTGGCGTGATGATATAGATAGCGTCGGAACTGAACCAACCTTTTAAAATTTCATCTTTCAAGGATAAAAGGAAATAGTTCTTCTAATTTGGCTTGCAAAATTTAACCTAAACTAACAAACAAACATTGCTAACTAAAAGCTTAAAGCTTATAAAGTCGGACAAAAACAGTTAAATATAACATCATACTCACAATATTCTTCAGCACAGCATAGAAGTTATACACCGGATAAGCAGTGAACTGCATACTCAAATCTCCATACAAGTCGTGTCTGAAACCACTGGTCTTTTCGCTGTAAACCCCTTCAAATTTAATTGTCTGTGTAGGGTTCTTAAAGAACTGGTAGTCTAGTTGGAATTTCACTCCATGTGTTGGTCCGTTTATAGTGTAGTAGCCTAGGAGATGGCTGGCCAACTGTTTCGTTTGGAATTCCGCTTCGATGTCGCTTTGGGTGACCCCTCCTTTGGTTTTTACTTTGACGACACCTGTAAAGGTTTTTCAAAATAAAACACGGCTTGGTTTAGTTTTACTAGGTCGTGTAGTGGTGTATTCGATCCTACTGGGTTAGTTTTTGTGAGATACAGATACGTTTTCAGTGTGGGTGTTTGTATGTATCTGCGTGTGTGTGTGTATGTGCGTGTGAGTGTGTGTATGTGCGTGTGAGTGTGTGTATGTGCGTGTGTGTGTGTATGTGCGTGTGTGTGTGAGTGTGTGTATGCGCGTTATTTAGTATACTTTGTCCGATTTCAGACTACTGTTACAGTAGACACTGTACTGACGTATTGTTTTGTTTATTTAATGTATATTTTTGGGTGAAACCGAAGCCAATTAATAGGCTATCGCCGAAGCTGAAAGTTTAATAACCCTAATAATTTTAGGTTCATAATTGGCTAAATTTAAAAAAGAATATGTTATCTGTATTTACAAACTAGTTTTATTTATTTATTTATTAAGGTAAAGGAAACAAACAGTACAAGAAATGCAGAAATTAATTAGGTACACACAAATTATAACACATTCACCAATAAAGTTTCCAATAATGAAAATAAACAAGTATGCGTACATACTTTTTTGTCGGTAGAATTTAAAAATTGTAAATATAACTAAAAATGTCGTTTAACCGTTGCCTTATTCTAAGTTCTTTCTTAAACCTAGAAAGTGACAAATAAAAGATATCGATGTCTTCTTCTTCTTCTTCTTCAAGTTATGGCTTCACACTAATTATAAGTGTATTTGCCAGTGTCCAGTGAGATATATAATTGTGTTTGTATAAATTGATTCGACTCCCCGATGAATTTGATGACAACGATGATAATGAAATTAATGAAGTACCCCACTCTGGATAGTAAAGCGGTGGATTATTTACATACCAATTGCAACGGCCGTTTTGAGGGAAGTCGAAAAGGCACGTTTTATCACTTTGTTACAATTACCTTCCCTCATACACATATAAGAACACATAATGGTTAATATTCCACCAACATTACACATTATTAGTCGATATAACACAAGTTTTGCAAATTAAAACAAATTGACAACATCACTCTTCGACTTCCCGCTAAAACTCTATCGATGCCATTGAATTTGTTGTTATAAATTTCTTCTTTGTATGGATGGTCCTGGCAAATGGAACACGTAAAACCTCTTTACAGCGGGAAGTCGGCCTTCGAAAACGCAGACCTAATTCGCTGAGCAAATAAGGAGAATCGGTCAAATTATGAAGTAATTTGTATATAAATATTATACCTCTCTGTGCACGATGATTATTTATGATTATGAAAATTAAAGTTAGGGGTGCTGATTAGACTAAATTGTAATTTTTTATAGAAATTTGTATACGTTCAATAGACTATTTATGAACTGTGTAGTTAGGATTCCAAACGAATGATGCGTACTTAAGGTGTGAATGTACAAAGGCATTATAGAGTATTAAGTAAGTATGGATTTTTTTAAATCGGCGTGCAGTCCATGGTATGCCCAACATTTTGCGCCAAGACCACATTTCGAATGCATCTATTCCCGGTCGGATACGGGCCTTGTAAGTCCAGGTCTCAGAAGCGTACGTAAACATGGAGAAGATAAGGAACTTAGTAATTTAGGCTAAATAAAAATATATGGCAATAGGTTCTCCTCTTTTACATTGAGACCTAACATCGTCGGCGGTATATGGTTGCACAATGCACATATTACATCTTAGCCACACCCGCATAGCTAATACAGGCGTGACAATACTTATTTACATACATTAACCTGAAATCATTAACCTCCTAAGGTAGTTACGCAAAAATAAACCTTAAACTCACCAGATAAAGCAGCAACACTCTCGTTATCGACCACCCAATAAGCACGCGGTACCCAGACGAACCCATACTTAATATCATGTCTTGCTATCGACATTACAGTATCAAATTGTTTCCGTCCATCTACATCGAGACTCGCCGATAGAGACTTGTCGTAGGGTAGATTACGGTACATTGCTTTCGCTTTGAGGGTGCTTTTCTCTGATTGAAGCGTTAGTAACGCTTCAGTTGAGGTGTTTGATATGATTAGCATCGCATCGATCATTCGTTTTTCCTGTTAAAAGAAGAGAAGAAATATCGTAATAAACTTGAAATATGCATTTTTTGATTTTTGTAAGACACCTTATTCTTAAAACTTGAAACTCTGTGCGGTCAGAAACACTAGACACTTAAAATTCTCAGTTGTTCAAATTGCTTGGACGGTTTTTTTAAATTTGCATCAAATCCATTCTTGCATCAGTTCTTCATCCTTTCAATCTTCTTCATCCAGTGTTATTTTATGCAACTGATTTTAATCTAACATTAATTGTATACAGTAAAAGTAGGGAGCTTCACGGTTCCTTCATTCGAGTTTTCACTATTCGCGCATTGAAAAATTGAGACCAAGTTCCTGTATTCGCGGCAAAAATGAATTAATTCGCGGATCTAGTAGGTATTTAAAATGATTAGTTATCTTTTGTTAAGGCATGGGCATACTTTAAGAACTGCTGGCACATGCCGAGCCGGCTTTTACAAAGAATGAATTCATTTCAAATTGAAACAAATTATTGGCACTACCTGAAGTACGTTTTCAAATGCCACCGTTGCCATATTACTGATAAGTGCCGCCTTTGCGACAGATGGCGTTTAATTTATTCAACTTGTCAATTTGTAGTTTTGATGGGATAACAGGTTTCTTTTAGGCTTTGTTCTCAATTTATCACATCAAGTAAAAGGGTAGAAAAAGCAGATCCGACGCGTAAAAAATGGTCTTAAAAGCAGCAAAACAAGAAACAAATTACTAAATTATTTAAGCCCTTACCTATACCTGATAATAAAAATAAATAGTTATTGTTAAAACTCTCAATAAATTGATTTTATTTGATCTTTTTTATTTATTTTGGATCATTGGAATCTATCTTCTATAATCCCATACAAATAACCATTCCATATTCACGGTTTCTCGGCACGTATTCGCGGCATATTTACGGAACCTAATATCAACGAATAAGAAGCTTTTACTGTATTATAAGTTAGTTTATATGGTTTTTTAATTGTTAAGGTAACATCTAAATCAATGACTAAAATGAATAAAAATGTTCGGGTGGGAATCGAACCCATGTCTTCTTTGGGTGGGAATCGAATCAGTTTCGCCAGGGCGACCGCTTTAACAACTTAGCTTCCGAAGCGGGTAACTAAAGCATTGAATTTTCCTTTTTATATCATCATTATCGATATACTTTTAATTATGCGAGCTACGATCAGCGTGGAGGAGCCATTTTAGGCCTCTGGTGTCAGTTGGTGTAGCCCCTCGAATCCGCAGCCGAATTTCCGAGTGGGGCAGACCTCCACGATGTGCTGGATAGTCTGCACTGAGTCTCCACAGACATAACAAGGAGACTTTCCCAACTTACGTAGATGATAATTGCACCTTGCGACTCCGACTCTGATTCGGTTCATCGAAGACCAAACCATCCAATGTTCTTTGAAGCCCTATAGTCAGGGGTCGGAACCGGTTTTTAAAAACCGGTAAAAGATGTTCGAAATCTGGTTTATAATTACGTTCTTTTATAAACCGGTTAACCTTATCAAATTGAACGAAATTAATTTCGGTTACCGGTTATTACAAAGAACATAATTTCTTTAGTTCTTAATATCGAAGTTACCCGGTTAAACTCAGACGCGGCCACGACGTTTTCGACAGCGCGGGATCCGTCTTCAATTTTCAAGGACAAATATTTCTAACAATTCTATACAATCGTAACCTTGAGATAGTCAACGAACAAAAGCGATCTCAAATTAACCGCTTAATTTAAGTTTCAATACCGGTTAAAGGGACGACAAAGACCGATACCGAAAGTCAACTTAGTTTATTAACTATTTCAGGTTTTGAACGGTAACCTTTAACCAGAAACGTAAATCATTACGGTTTGGGATCAATGACCGAAACCGGTTTGTAAGAAGAAAGAAAGAAAAATATATTTATTTTTTGGAGAAACCAGCCCCACACAAGATTACAAAATGTTAATAATAATAAAAGCAATAACACAATAAGCACACCGGTGTTGCCCTCAGTTGTCCTAGGACGACCGTTTGAGGACCCATCTAGTAAGCGGCGAGTAACCACCGGCCACGGGTAATTATTAAAATTAGGCATCACTAATTATGGCCGGTGTCCGTCCTCTTTGAAATAGTACAGTTTTTGTCCATCAAACCTCATTTACATAGCCCTTGTTTTCTTTCCATAATTTACAATAGTCCTTGCACCTGCCGGGGTCAGTTCGCTGGTTATGTTTCTTCATTTTCAGTAAGTGATCTCAGCAGGTGGCTTGCATAACATTAACTTCTCGCAAACGGCCTCTACGTGTTGGACCCATGCCCCCATGCAAGCCTTTCAAAGGTCCGGGTAAAGCCCGTGAATCTCAGCGAGATACATATAATAAAAATCCTTGTGTGGTTTTATGAAACCACGGTAAAAGTGAAACATATTGGCCTTGGCTGCTCTGGCGAGCGCCTTTCACTTTATCCCTACTCCGCGGCCGACCGTCACGCGACATGCAACACACAGACCAAAAAGTTTGAGACGATCTAATAAAAGTTTCACTTTAAAAGCAATAATATTACCTAAGTCTCGCCAGTAAAAAGGGACCCTTATTCAGCTATATGCAGTGATAAGGCAATAATATTACCCTAACAGCGCAGGTTATCAATGAGGCCCCAAGTAACGTGCAGACATTGAGCCAGAATATTGTAAAAGAAAAAAAAACAGTATCCCTGTCCCTTTCTCCCAGCACGCTTCGTGCGCGACATTCGGCTGCCATACCGGGCATGAGTCGCGCACGACGCAAGCCGCGAGGCGGACACTAAAAATGTTTTATGAACCGTACATATATTAAAATTATTTTTTTCGATAAATTAAAAAAAAAGGAGATCTAGGAGTCGGTCGAGACTCAATCTTACCTTGCTGTCTGGAGTATTGAACGAGAACCCAATTACATTGGTTGTATCATTCTTCTCCCATTTGTATTCGAAGGCGTATGTCTTCGCTGAGGGGTCCGCTTTCTCCAACGACAGTATGTACTTGGCCGGCCCACTCATTAGGAAGTACGGTGCGTTGTGCAGATTAGTCATGTTTGGGAACTGGAAGCATTTGGACGTAAGTACTGTTGTGATGTTTCAGTATTGAAGTTAGATGTGTAGTAAAGCAGTGATACCCTAGTGGTTATACCGGTGGACTGCAAAGTCAGTGGTCTCGAGGTCAAACCTAGGCACGCACCTCTGTATTTACGAAAACATGTGCGTAAAACAAAAATTAAATATCACTTGCTTTAACGGTGAAGGAAAACAACGTGAGGAAACCGGCATGCCTAAAAGTTTCTCGAAGTTGTGTGAAGTTCGCCAACCCGCACTGGGCCAGCGTGGTATACTATGGCCGAAATCCTCTCAGTTTAAGAGGAGGCCCGTGCCCAACGGTGGGACAGTTCCTTAACAGGGCTAATATTATTATTTATATATATTACATAGTAATAAAGTTCAATTTTAAAGGTGATAGTTCAGTATTTGTTTTAAGAAATTTCTGTTTTCTTCATAAATATAGTATGAAACTTAAGTTAGTCAAGGATGAGGCATGGAGGATGATTGGCATATGATAAAATTCAGTTGTATTAGCACTTTAGTGGCACCTTGTTGATCTACTGGCGCATAGCACGAGTGGCGATCATTAGGTCCTGGATTCGTTAAGGGTTGTTTATTATTTTTCTATATACATATACTAAATTCCGGTGTGTTCGTAATTTTTCTCCTCCTATATGACTTGACCGATTTAGATGATTGCTAAAATCTCGGCAAAATGTTTTTTTTTTTTTGAGCTCACATTGATGGTTCCTAGCTGTAGTTGGAACTGTTAGATGGCGCTGCTGTCGATCGAGTCCACTAGTAATAGTATAGATGATACTGTCACGCCTATATTCCCCCAGTGGGGGTGGCAGAGATGTTCCCTCCTTTTCGCCGACGATGTTAGGCCCCATGTAATAGGGGGCGAGCCTATTGCCATATACCGGGCACAATTCCAGACTCCGGTCTCATACTGGAATCCAGAACAAACCCAGGACCTCGTGATTACAAAGCGATGTGCTGTGCCACCAGACCAACGAGGCAGTATAGATGATATTATAATATAATTAGTATTTACCTGATACGAAGCGCAAACTTTGATGCCTATAGCTTTGTCGAAGGTGCTCCAACTGCACGTGTTCCGTTCTATTCTGTTCTTGTTCAAGCCTTGCTGTTGCTGCTCTATATCGCCATGCAGAATTATCAGTTCAGACCTGGTGAATAAAGTCAAAGTCAAAGTCGGAAATCAATTATAGGCAAAACAAAAATCCTTTATATCACATTCACTGGATCCCAACTATGGCGCGTCAGTTTGGCAGGCCTTATTTCACGGTATCATGAATTGGACTAATGTGAATGACCCAGAATTTTTGTTTAGATATTCGCCTTTCCCGCTGACTAGTGTGCGCGAATCTAAAGTACAGGTTTTCTTTCCATGTATATTTTATATCAAGTCAGGAGTCTCCGTAACCGGCGAGCGCGTATGAGACGAACTATGAGAGTTGAGGAAGCCAGAGAGGTATGTAAGGAAAGAACCTGTTGGAACTCTGTACTCTCTGCCTAGCCTGTAAGGGAACTGGCGTGATGATATAGATAGATGTATATCATCACGCCAGTGATGATATACATCATCAACCAATTCATATTTTAAAAAAGAGTTTTTAGTTTTTTTTTGGAAATATTACATTGCGTTCACGACATTCTGATCTTTATCGTCATATACACTTTTTTATAGCAAATAAAAGAAAACACACACAACTAAACATAAAAGAAAGAAATCAGTAACAAATGCAATCAACATGACAAACAGCATTAATAAAAATAAAGCAGAAATAAAAAGTAGTCATTGTGCAAGATCCAAAATTGGTGTCTGCTTCAGCTAATGCCGCAGCTGTATTATGCTGCAGCGCTGATCTTCCCGCAGCGCCATGTTTCGGTAACATCACGGGCGGTCTCTTTTAGATATATTTAAATCTAAAATGACTGAGGTATACAAAAAAATAAACAGATCAAGTAACCAGAAACAAAATGAAAATAAAAAGAAAAAAACGAGCGAGCCTTACAGTAGTCGCATATGTGTAACATCTGACATGTTATCCTACTATGAAAATGGGATGACTCGTTGGTCTAATCAAATAGCGCGCGCTTCCCCGGTTCCACCGCGCGCTTATTGGTCAAATCAAATAGCGCGCGCTTGCCTGGTTTCCTGTTTCACATTTCCGTCCCTTTTCCAAAATCATTCCCACAAAAAATATCCAGCAACCGAGAGGAAAGATATTACACAATAATATAAATTATAAATAAAAAGAATAATGTAATAGGTAGTAATTTATCAGGAATCTTCTGTAAGTCAGGTGTGTATTTGGGAGATCGTTGTTTAAATCTTAATACTTCTTTAAAGGCATCTTACAGTTATGGTAATGCTGTATACTTACTTAGCAGCGAATATTTCTTGCTTGTCAATAGGCAGGGACAAGTCCAGCCTCACCAGACCAACTCCTCGCACGCTGAGCTTGGCTTCGACGGCAGTTGCTGTGTACAATCGCCAGTTAACGCGAATACCACTCGAACTGAGATCTCCGGCGTCTACGCTCATTGTAGCAGCTATGTTCACCGCGACACTGGTGAAGATAATTATTTGGCTTGGAAAAGGAACATTATACCACCATCCCCTATATTATACCATCAAACACTTGGAGCAGTGATAGCCTAGTGGTTAGACCGTTGGACTGCAAAGTCAGAGGTCTCGGGTTCAAACCCAGGCACGCACCGCTGTCTTTTCGAAAGCATGTGCGTATTTAAAATTAACTATCACTTGCTTTAACGGTGAAGGAAAACATCGTGAGGAAACCTTTATGCAAATACCCAGACCGGAACAAATAATTGTGGATCACACAAAGATTTGTCCCGTGCGGGAATCGAACCCGCGACTATTCGACACAGTGGGCGGAGCAGCTCAGGCTCTTAACCACTGCGCTAAATCGTCCGAGTTTCTCGAAGGTGTGTGAAGTTCGCCAACCCGCACTGGGCCAGCGTGGTGGACTATGGCCTAAACCCTCTCAGTTTGTGAGGAGGCCCGTGCCCAGCAGTGGGACAGTTTCTTAACAGGGCTAATATAATTTATATTATATAACCACTTGAATTATTCCTAGTGGAGGCCCTCGTAGCGCTGTGCGACCGTGGTGTTCGTAACGATCATCAAGTTTAGGTGTCTAATAGTTCAAATTTCAATCGCAGTAAAAGTTTCACATACTTATAATAATAATAATAGCCCTGTTAAGAAACTGTCCCACCGTTGGGCACGGGCCTCCTCGCAAACTGAGAGGGCTTAGGCCATAGTCCACCACGCTGGTCCATTGCGGGTTAGCGAACTTCACACACCCTCGAGAAACTCTTAGGCATGCAGGTTTCCTCACGATGCTTTCCTTCATTGTTAAAGCAAGTGACAATTAATTTTTAATACGCACATGCTTTCAAAAAGGCAGAGGTGCGTGCCTGGCTTTGAACCCGAGACCTCTGACTTTGCAGTCCAACGGTCTAACCACTAGGCTATCACTGCTAATTTTTTAGTTCATCGCTTTTTATAAGTTTAAGAAAGAAGTAAACTTACCTGGGTCTCAACTTTCCCTCGAAGTCCAAGTTACCGGATCGCGTGTATTTATCAACGACCGTGCCCGACATCTTGGTGTTGACGTAGCTTGTGCCCATAAGGTTCATATTCATCGGTAGTCCGCACCCGGTCGGTATGGAGAACGTCGTGTCGAGGAAGAGAGCCGCTTTGTGGTACGAAATTTCCTGAGAATGAAGATATATTGGTAAGTTTGGCTTAATATGTGCCTTATGGTAAAAAAACTACAAGTCAGTTTAATCACCTTAAACTGACTTTTGTAGTTTTTTTTAAACGTAGCCCCACACTAGGATTTATTCCTGTGTCGTGGGTGCGTTTACGAACATGAAAATTCACATGCACAAATACCTAAATCGACATAAATAATTGTGGGACACACAGAGATTTGTCCCGTGCGAGAATCGAACCCGCGACTGTTAGACACAGTGGGCGGAGCGGTTTAAGCTCTTAACCACTACGCTAAATCGTCCGAGTTGGTGAGTTTAGTTGAATATGTGCCTTATGTTTAGGTGATAAAACTGACTTTTGTAGTTTATTTAAACGTATCCCCACACTAGGATTTATTCCTGTGTCGTGGGTGCGTTTACGAACATGAAAATTCACATGCACAAATACCTAAATTGACATAAATAATTGTGGGACACACAGAGATTTGTCCCGTGCGAGAATCGAACCCGCGACTGTTAGACACAGTGGGGGGAGCGGTTTAAGCTCTTAACCACTACGCTAAATCGTCCGAGTTGGTGAGTTTAGGTGAATATGTGCCTTATGGTTAGGTGATTAAACTGACTTTTGTAGTTTATTTAAATGTATCTCCACACTAGGATTTATTCTTGTGTCGTGGGTGCGTTTACAAACATGAAAATTCACATACACAAATACCCAGACCGTAATAAATAATTGAGGGACACACAAAAATTTGTCCCCGTGTTGTGGAGCGGCTTAAGCTCTTAACTACTGCGCGAAATCGAACGTCGTAGTCTTGGAAATGACGATTTTTTGGTGAGTGTTCAGTGAATATGCGCTTTATAGTTTGGGTGGAAATGACGATTTTTTGATGAGTGTTCAGTAAATATGTGCTTTATAGTTTGGGTGGAAATGACGATTTTTTGGTGAGTGTTCAGTGAATATGCGCTTTATAGTTTGGGTGGAAATGACGATTTTTTGATGAGTGTTCAGTAAATATGTGCTTTATAGTTTGGGTGGAAATGACGATTTTTTGATGAGTGTTCAGTGAATATGCGCTTTATAGTTTGGGTTGTAATGACGATTTTTTGATGAGTGTTCAGTAAATATGTGCTTTATAGTTTGGGTGGAAATGACGATTTTTTGGTGAGTGTTCAGTGAATATGTGCTTTATAGTTTGGGTGGAAATGACGATTTTTTGATGAGTGTTCAGTAAATATGTGCTTTATAGTTTGGGTGGAAATGACGATTTTTTGGTGAGTGTTCAGTGAATATGTGCTTTATAGTTTGGGTGGAAATGACGATTTTTTGGTGAGTGTTCAGTGACTATGTGCTTTATAGTTTGGGTTGTAATGACGATTTTTTGGTGAGTGTTCAGTGACTATGTGCTTTATAGTTTGGGTGGAAATGACGATGTTTTGGTGAGTGTTCAGTGAATATGTGCTTTATAGTTTGGGTGGAAATGACGATGTTTTGGTGAGTGTTCAGTGAATATGTGCTTTATAGTTTGGGTGGAAATGACGATGTTTTGGTGAGTGTTCAGTGAATATGTGCTTTATAGTTTGGGTGGAAATGACGATTTTTTGGTGAGTGTTCAGTGACTATGTGCTTTATAGTTTGGGTGGAAATGACGATTTCTTGGTGAGTGTTCTTTGAAAATATGTGCTTTATAGTTTGGGTGGAAATGACGATTTTTTGATGAGTGTTCAGTAAATATGTGCTTTATAGTTTGGGTGGAAATGACGATTTTTTGGTGAGTGTTCAGTGAATATGTGCTTTATAGTTAGGGTGGAAATGACGATTTTTTGGTGAGTGTTCAGTGACTATGTGCTTTATAGTTTGGGTTGTAATGACGATTTTTTGGTGAGTGTTCAGTGACTATGTGCTTTATAGTTTGGGTGGAAATGACGATTTTTTGGTGAGTGTTCAGTGAATATGTGCTTTATAGTTTGGGTGGAAATGACGATTTCTTGGTGAGTGTTCTTTGAAAATATGTGCTTTATAGTTTGGGTGGAAATGACGATTTTTTGGTGAGTGTTCAGTGACTATGTGCTTTATAGTTTGGGTGGAAATGACGATTTCTTGGTGAGTGTTCTTTGAAAATATGTGCTTTATAGTTTGGGTGGAAATGACGATTTTTTGGTGAGTGTTCAGTGACTATGTGCTTTATAGTTTGGGTTGTAATGACGATTTTTTGGTGAGTGTTCAGTGAATATGTGCTTTATAGTTTGGGTGGAAATGACGATGTTTTGGTGAGTGTTCAGTGACTATGTGCTTTATAGTTTGGGTGGAAATGACGATTTTTTGGTGAGTGTTCAGTGAATATGTGCTTTATAGTTTGGGTGGAAATGACGATTTTTTGGTGAGTGTTCAGTGAATATGTGCTTTATAGTTTGGGTGGAAATGACGATTTTTTGGTGAGTGTTCAGTGAATATGTGCTTTATAGTTTGGGTGGAAATGACGATTTCTTGGTGAGTGTTCTTTGAAAATATGTGCTTTATAGTTTGGGTGGAAATGACGATTTTTTGGTGAGTGTTCAGTGACTATGTGCTTTATAGTTTGGGTGGAAATGACGATTTTTTGATGAGTGTTCAGTAAATATGTGCTTTATAGTTTGGGTGGAAATGACGATTTTTTGGTGAGTGTTCAGTGAATATGTGCTTTATAGTTAGGGTGGAAATGACGATTTTTTGGTGAGTGTTCAGTGACTATGTGCTTTATAGTTTGGGTTGTAATGACGATTTTTTGGTGAGTGTTCAGTGACTATGTGCTTTATAGTTTGGGTGGAAATGACGATTTTTTGGTGAGTGTTCAGTGAATATGTGCTTTATAGTTTGGGTGGAAATGACGATTTCTTGGTGAGTGTTCTTTGAAAATATGTGCTTTATAGTTTGGGTGGAAATGACGATTTTTTGGTGAGTGTTCAGTGACTATGTGCTTTATAGTTTGGGTGGAAATGACGATTTTTTGGTGAGTGTTCAGTGAATATGTGCTTTATAGTTTGGGTGGAAATGACGATTTCTTGGTGAGTGTTCTTTGAAAATATGTGCTTTATAGTTTGGGTGGAAATGACGATTTCTTGGTGAGTGTTCTTTGAAAATATGTGCTTTATAGTTTGGGTGGAAATGACGATTTTTTGGTGAGTGTTCAGTGACTATGTGCTTTATAGTTTGGGTTGTAATGACGATGTTTTGGTGAGTGTTCAGTGAATATGTGCTTTATAGTTTGGGTGGAAATGACGATTTTTTGGTGAGTGTTCAGTGAATATGTGCTTTATAGTTTGGGTGGAAATGACGATTTCTTGGTGAGTGTTCTTTGAAAATATGTGGTTTATAGTTTGGGTGGAAATGACGATTTCTTGGTGAGTGTTCTTTGAAAATATGTGCTTTATAGTTTGGGTGGAAATGACGATTTTTTGGTGAGTGTTCAGTGACTATGTGCTTTATAGTTTGGGTTGTAATGACGATGTTTTGGTGAGTGTTCAGTGAATATGTGCTTTATAGTTTGGGTGGAAATGACGATTTTTTGGTGAGTGTTCAGTGAATATGTGCTTTATAGTTTGGGTGGAAATGACGATTTCTTGGTGAGTGTTCTTTGAAAATATGTGCTTTATAGTTTGGGTGGAAATGACGATTTCTTGGTGAGTGTTCTTTGAAAATATGTGCTTTATAGTTTGGGTGGAAATGACGATTTTTTGGTGAGTGTTCAGTGACTATGTGCTTTATAGTTTGGGTGGAAATGACGATTTCTTGGTGAGTGTTCTTTGAAAATATGTGCTTTATAGTTTGGGTGGAAATGACGATTTTTTGATGAGTGTTCAGTAAATATGTGCTTTATAGTTTGGGTGGAAATGACGATTTTTTGGTGAGTGTTCAGTGAATATGTGCTTTATAGTTAGGGTGGAAATGACGATTTTTTGGTGAGTGTTCAGTGACTATGTGCTTTATAGTTTGGGTTGTAATGACGATTTTTTGGTGAGTGTTCAGTGACTATGTGCTTTATAGTTTGGGTGGAAATGACGATTTTTTGGTGAGTGTTCAGTGAATATGTGCTTTATAGTTTGGGTGGAAATGACGATTTCTTGGTGAGTGTTCTTTGAAAATATGTGCTTTATAGTTTGGGTGGAAATGACGATTTTTTGGTGAGTGTTCAGTGACTATGTGCTTTATAGTTTGGGTGGAAATGACGATTTCTTGGTGAGTGTTCTTTGAAAATATGTGCTTTATAGTTTGGGTGGAAATGACGATTTTTTGGTAAGTGTTCAGTGACTATGTGCTTTATAGTTTGGGTTGTAATGACGATTTTTTGGTGAGTGTTCAGTGACTATGTGCTTTATAGTTTGGGTGGAAATGACGATGTTTTGGTGAGTGTTCAGTGAATATGTGCTTTATAGTTTGGGTGGAAATGACGATTTTTTGATGAGTGTTCAGTAAATATGTGCTTTATAGTTTGGGTGGAAATGACGATTTTTTGGTGAGTGTTCAGTGAATATGTGCTTTATAGTTAGGGTGGAAATGACGATTTTTTGGTGAGTGTTCAGTGACTATGTGCTTTATAGTTTGGGTTGTAATGACGATTTTTTGGTGAGTGTTCAGTGACTATGTGCTTTATAGTTTGGGTGGAAATGACGATTTTTTGGTGAGTGTTCAGTGAATATGTGCTTTATAGTTTGGGTGGAAATGACGATTTCTTGGTGAGTGTTCTTTGAAAATATGTGCTTTATAGTTTGGGTGGAAATGACGATTTTTTGGTGAGTGTTCAGTGACTATGTGCTTTATAGTTTGGGTGGAAATGACGATTTCTTGGTGAGTGTTCTTTGAAAATATGTGCTTTATAGTTTGGGTGGAAATGACGATTTTTTGGTGAGTGTTCAGTGACTATGTGCTTTATAGTTTGGGTTGTAATGACGATTTTTTGGTGAGTGTTCAGTGAATATGTGCTTTATAGTTTGGGTGGAAATGACGATTTCTTGGTGAGTGTTCTTTGAAAATATGTGCTTTATAGTTTGGGTGGAAATGACGATTTTTTGGTGAGTGTTCAGTGACTATGTGCTTTATAGTTTGGGTGGAAATGACGATTTCTTGGTGAGTGTTCTTTGAAAATATGTGCTTTATAGTTTGGGTGGAAATGACGATTTTTTGGTGAGTGTTCAGTGACTATGTGCTTTATAGTTTGGGTTGTAATGACGATTTTTTGGTGAGTGTTCAGTGACTATGTGCTTTATAGTTTGGGTGGAAATGACGATGTTTTGGTGAGTGTTCAGTGAATATGTGCTTTATAGTTTGGGTGGAAATGACGATTTTTTGGTGAGTGTTCAGTGAATATGTGCTTTATAGTTTGGGTGGAAATGACGATTTTTTGGTGAGTGTTCAGTGAATATGTGCTTTATAGTTTGGGTGGAAATGACGATTTTTTGGTGAGTGTTCAGTGACTATGTGCTTTATAGTTTGGGTTGTAATGACGATTTTTTGGTGAGTGTTCAGTGACTATGTGCTTTATAGTTTGGGTGGAAATGACGATGTTTTGGTGAGTGTTCAGTGAATATGTGCTTTATAGTTTGGGTGGAAATGACGATGTTTTGGTGAGTGTTCAGTGAATATGTGCTTTATAGTTTGGGTGGAAATGACGATGTTTTGGTGAGTGTTCAGTGACTATGTGCTTTATAGTTTGGGTGGAAATGACGATGTTTTGGTGAGTGTTCAGTGACTATGTGCTTTATAGTTTGGGTGGAAATGACGATGTTTTGGTGAGTGTTCAGTGACTATGTGCTTTATAGTTTGGGTGGAAATGACGATGTTTTGGTGAGTGTTCAGTGACTATGTGCTTTATAGTTTGGGTGGAAATGACGATGTTTTGGTGAGTGTTCAGTGAATATGTGCTTTATAGTTTGGGTGGAAATGACGATGTTTTGGTGAGTGTTCAGTGAATATGTGCTTTATAGTTTGGGTGGAAATGACGATGTTTTGGTGAGTGTTCAGTGAATATGTGCTTTATAGTTTGGGTGGAAATGACGATGTTTTGGTGAGTGTTCAGTGAATATGTGCTTTATAGTTTGGGTGGAAATGACGATGTTTTGGTGAGTGTTCAGTGAATATGTGCTTTATAGTTTGGGTGGAAATGACGATGTTTTGGTGAGTGTTCAGTGACTATGTGCTTTATAGTTTGGGTGGAAATGACGATGTTTTGGTGAGTGTTCAGTGACTATGTGCTTTATAGTTTGGGTGGAAATGACGATGTTTTGGTGAGTGTTCAGTGAATATGTGCTTTATAGTTTGGGTGGAAATGACGATGTTTTGGTGAGTGTTCAGTGACTATGTGCTTTATAGTTTGGGTGGAAATGACGATGTTTTGGTGAGTGTTCAGTGAATATGTGCTTTATAGTTTGGGTGGAAATGACGATTTTTTGGTGAGTGTTCAGTGACTATGTGCTTTATAGTTTGGGTTGTAATGACGATTTTTTGGTGAGTGTTCAGTGACTATGTGCTTTATAGTTTGGGTGGAAATGACGATGTTTTGGTGAGTGTTCAGTGAATATGTGCTTTATAGTTTGGGTGGAAATGACGATGTTTTGGTGAGTGTTCAGTGAATATGTGCTTTATAGTTTGGGTGGAAATGACGATGTTTTGGTGAGTGTTCAGTGAATATGTGCTTTATAGTTTGGGTGGAAATGACGATTTTTTGGTGAGTGTTCAGTGACTATGTGCTTTATAGTTTGGGTGGAAATGACGATTTCTTGGTGAGTGTTCTTTGAAAATATGTGCTTTATAGTTTGGGTGGAAATGACGATTTTTTGATGAGTGTTCAGTAAATATGTGCTTTATAGTTTGGGTGGAAATGACGATTTTTTGGTGAGTGTTCAGTGAATATGTGCTTTATAGTTAGGGTGGAAATGACGATTTTTTGGTGAGTGTTCAGTGACTATGTGCTTTATAGTTTGGGTTGTAATGACGATTTTTTGGTGAGTGTTCAGTGACTATGTGCTTTATAGTTTGGGTGGAAATGACGATTTTTTGGTGAGTGTTCAGTGAATATGTGCTTTATAGTTTGGGTGGAAATGACGATTTCTTGGTGAGTGTTCTTTGAAAATATGTGCTTTATAGTTTGGGTGGAAATGACGATTTTTTGGTGAGTGTTCAGTGACTATGTGCTTTATAGTTTGGGTGGAAATGACGATTTCTTGGTGAGTGTTCTTTGAAAATATGTGCTTTATAGTTTGGGTGGAAATGACGATTTTTTGGTAAGTGTTCAGTGACTATGTGCTTTATAGTTTGGGTTGTAATGACGATTTTTTGGTGAGTGTTCAGTGACTATGTGCTTTATAGTTTGGGTGGAAATGACGATGTTTTGGTGAGTGTTCAGTGAATATGTGCTTTATAGTTTGGGTGGAAATGACGATTTTTTGATGAGTGTTCAGTAAATATGTGCTTTATAGTTTGGGTGGAAATGACGATTTTTTGGTGAGTGTTCAGTGAATATGTGCTTTATAGTTAGGGTGGAAATGACGATTTTTTGGTGAGTGTTCAGTGACTATGTGCTTTATAGTTTGGGTTGTAATGACGATTTTTTGGTGAGTGTTCAGTGACTATGTGCTTTATAGTTTGGGTGGAAATGACGATTTTTTGGTGAGTGTTCAGTGAATATGTGCTTTATAGTTTGGGTGGAAATGACGATTTCTTGGTGAGTGTTCTTTGAAAATATGTGCTTTATAGTTTGGGTGGAAATGACGATTTTTTGGTGAGTGTTCAGTGACTATGTGCTTTATAGTTTGGGTGGAAATGACGATTTCTTGGTGAGTGTTCTTTGAAAATATGTGCTTTATAGTTTGGGTGGAAATGACGATTTTTTGGTGAGTGTTCAGTGACTATGTGCTTTATAGTTTGGGTTGTAATGACGATTTTTTGGTGAGTGTTCAGTGAATATGTGCTTTATAGTTTGGGTGGAAATGACGATTTCTTGGTGAGTGTTCTTTGAAAATATGTGCTTTATAGTTTGGGTGGAAATGACGATTTTTTGGTGAGTGTTCAGTGACTATGTGCTTTATAGTTTGGGTGGAAATGACGATTTCTTGGTGAGTGTTCTTTGAAAATATGTGCTTTATAGTTTGGGTGGAAATGACGATTTTTTGGTGAGTGTTCAGTGACTATGTGCTTTATAGTTTGGGTTGTAATGACGATTTTTTGGTGAGTGTTCAGTGACTATGTGCTTTATAGTTTGGGTGGAAATGACGATGTTTTGGTGAGTGTTCAGTGAATATGTGCTTTATAGTTTGGGTGGAAATGACGATTTTTTGGTGAGTGTTCAGTGAATATGTGCTTTATAGTTTGGGTGGAAATGACGATTTTTTGGTGAGTGTTCAGTGAATATGTGCTTTATAGTTTGGGTGGAAATGACGATTTTTTGGTGAGTGTTCAGTGACTATGTGCTTTATAGTTTGGGTTGTAATGACGATTTTTTGGTGAGTGTTCAGTGACTATGTGCTTTATAGTTTGGGTGGAAATGACGATGTTTTGGTGAGTGTTCAGTGAATATGTGCTTTATAGTTTGGGTGGAAATGACGATGTTTTGGTGAGTGTTCAGTGAATATGTGCTTTATAGTTTGGGTGGAAATGACGATGTTTTGGTGAGTGTTCAGTGACTATGTGCTTTATAGTTTGGGTGGAAATGACGATGTTTTGGTGAGTGTTCAGTGACTATGTGCTTTATAGTTTGGGTGGAAATGACGATGTTTTGGTGAGTGTTCAGTGAATATGTGCTTTATAGTTTGGGTGGAAATGACGATGTTTTGGTGAGTGTTCAGTGACTATGTGCTTTATAGTTTGGGTGGAAATGACGATGTTTTGGTGAGTGTTCAGTGAATATGTGCTTTATAGTTTGGGTGGAAATGACGATGTTTTGGTGAGTGTTCAGTGAATATGTGCTTTATAGTTTGGGTGGAAATGACGATTTTTTGGTGAGTGTTCAGTGAATATGTGCTTTATAGTTTGGGTGGAAATGACGATGTTTTGGTGAGTGTTCAGTGAATATGTGCTTTATAGTTTGGGTGGAAATGACGATTTTTTGGTGAGTGTTCAGTGAATATGTGCTTTATAGTTTGGGTGGAAATGACGATGTTTTGGTGAGTGTTCAGTGACTATGTGCTTTATAGTTTGGGTGGAAATGACGATGTTTTGGTGAGTGTTCAGTGACTATGTGCTTTATAGTTTGGGTGGAAATGACGATGTTTTGGTGAGTGTTCAGTGAATATGTGCTTTATAGTTTGGGTGGAAATGACGATGTTTTGGTGAGTGTTCAGTGACTATGTGCTTTATAGTTTGGGTGGAAATGACGATGTTTTGGTGAGTGTTCAGTGAATATGTGCTTTATAGTTTGGGTGGAAATGACGATTTTTTGGTGAGTGTTCAGTGACTATGTGCTTTATAGTTTGGGTTGTAATGACGATTTTTTGGTGAGTGTTCAGTGACTATGTGCTTTATAGTTTGGGTGGAAATGACGATGTTTTGGTGAGTGTTCAGTGAATATGTGCTTTATAGTTTGGGTGGAAATGACGATGTTTTGGTGAGTGTTCAGTGAATATGTGCTTTATAGTTTGGGTGGAAATGACGATGTTTTGGTGAGTGTTCAGTGAATATGTGCTTTATAGTTTGGGTGGAAATGACGATTTTTTGGTGAGTGTTCAGTGACTATGTGCTTTATAGTTTGGGTTGTAATGACGATTTTTTTGTGAGTGTTCAGTGACTATGTGCTTTATAGTTTGGGTGGAAATGACGATGTTTTGGTGAGTGTTCAGTGAATATGTGCTTTATAGTTTGGGTGGAAATGACGATGTTTTGGTGAGTGTTCAGTGAATATGTGCTTTATAGTTTGGGTGGAAATGACGATGTTTTGGTGAGTGTTCAGTGACTATGTGCTTTATAGTTTGGGTGGAAATGACGATGTTTTGGTGAGTGTTCAGTGAATATGTGCTTTATAGTTTGGGTGGAAATGACGATGTTTTGGTGAGTGTTCAGTGAATATGTGCTTTATAGTTTGGGTGGAAATGACGATGTTTTGGTGAGTGTTCAGTGACTATGTGCTTTATAGTTTGGGTGGAAATGACGATGTTTTGGTGAGTGTTCAGTGAATATGTGCTTTATTGTTTGGGTGGAAATGACGATGTTTTGGTGAGTGTTCAGTGAATATGTGCTTTATAGTTTGGGTGGAAATGACGATGTTTTAGTGAGTGTTCAGTGAATATGTGCTTTATAAAGTGAGTTTTGCAATGCTTCGCGAGGTGGCCACTTGGTAGCCATTGGGAAAGTTGTGTCGAGGCACAAAGATGCTTTGAGGTAAGCAGTACAAAGATGCTTTGTGGTCCTGGGTTGGGAGATTTTTCTTGCGTGTATTTGGGATTTATAGTTAAGACATTAAAGTAAGTTTTGTAACAAACACTGATCTTTAATTGGGAGTGGATTCATTGTTACCAATGTCTTTATAATTTTATCATCACCTTCGGCGCTTCAATACGATATCTCATTGCTAAATACTTTGATTCCAAATTCTGGTATAGGAAAATGGTGTTTAAAGGCTCTAATTTGTTTTACCTTTTCTTACAGCAGCAAGTTCCTATAGGCAAGAGTGAGAGGCAAGACTTACCTTCCCGGAAAGTATCTCCAGAACTCTCAGCTGCGGATTCATTCTTGCTAATGTCTTCATTATTTCGTCATCACCTTCAGCGCTCCAATATGATATCTCATTGCCAAAAACTTTGATTCCCAATTCTGCCATAGGAAACTGGTGCTTCAAAGCCTCGTTTTTATACTCCAAATTGTCTACTCTCTCTTGCATTTCATCCGCTTCGTTGGTTGAGCGGAATACTCGTAAGTTTTTAGCTTTGTCTGCCCATTGGTTTTTATTTAAGGGGCCATTGTTGCCGAAATACCTTTCGAAGTAGCGTTCGAATCCTTCCGTGCGGGCTTTCATCTAGAAACAAGAAATGTAAATGATAATTAGTCTTTACTACCCCACTGCTTGACAACGGCCTTCTCTCAAAAATCGAGGAGAGAGAGATTAGGTCATACTCCAGCACGTGGAGCCAGTGAGGTGTGGTGGAGGCAGATTTGTGGCCGCCTGCTGTTTACTTCTCCAGCCGCAGATATGGTTCCCAACTTGGGATCAACGGATTAACGTGCCTTCCGAAGCAAGAAGACACTCATATATGAAAATGCCACAAACGACAACCCATCTTAAAACGATCGAGCGGAACGCTGCTTTACCTTGGTGAACGCTAAAAACAACACGGTCGCGGAGCGCCTCAAGAAACAAGATTGGTACTAAGTGTTAGTGATTGCCTCGTTAATCTATTGGCGGCAATTACGAGGTTCTGGTTAAGAATCCTAACACCCAATTTACACACTGCTGACCTCCGCGTGAACTGAGGGAAGGTTAGTCATATTAACACACCACTTACGCTATAATTCTCTTCCCACACTATCACTGTCGGGCGCTCCCTTCGTTGGAGGTTTTTTGAGCGGGAGTTAAAAGACTGACAGGAAACTCCCACTCAGTGTGGCCGGTTTAGAAACATCTTTGAAATTATGAATAAAAATCTAAACAAATATACAAACCACAAAAAAATGGAGTTTGGCGCATCAGAAAAACTATGGGAACGCTATTTTAAAATTTTCCTTGGGGATATTTTTATGTAAACAACATAATTTAGGGGAAAAGGAAGCCGGATGTCGAGATTTTTTATAAACATAAGAGTAACACAGAGCGATGCTTAAAGTGCGAAGGGAAAATGTTTCGACGACAGTCCACAACAGTCAACGCTGCCGCGGTACTTCGCTCTAGGCGGGAAGTGGCCGCAGTAGCAGTGTATAAACTGGGTATATGTCTAAAAGAAGTGTGGTTTTTTCTATCTGAAGATTCTCAGCACTAATACTAGTCCGGTGTTTGGAGTTGCACTCGGTAAATAATATAATATTAACCCTGTGAAGAAACTGTCCCACTGTTGGGTACGGGCCTTCTTTCAAATTGAGAGGGTTTAGGCCATAGTCCACCACGCTGGCCCAGTGCGGATTGGCGAACTTCCTCACCAAAAGGTTTCCTCACGATGTTTTCCTTCATTGTTAAAGCAAGTAATACTTAATTTTAAATACGCACATGCCTTTGAAAAGACAGAGGTGCGTGCCTGGGTTTGAACCCGAGACCTCTGACTTTGCAGTTCAACGGTCTAACCACTAGGCGATCACTAACATTGCTATCACTGCGCTCAGTATAATGGCAATATATTGGGATGTAACATTTTCCGGAAAATGTATTCACTACTTAGTACACTTCTTCTACCCCAATTCGGGAAAATAGCAGTGACAATTTTATAATTTTAAAATGTCAGTTGTGTCTTGAATGACATTGAAATTGAACTTTTTGTCTAAGGCATTAGAACATAAAACGGAAGGCAACAGTTGGATTACTTACCTCAAATATATTAATGGATTCGCCAAACATGTCGACAGTCAAGTTGAGAGACACAGACCTCGGGATGTACGAGTCAGGTGAGAATATTACGTTTGCTTCATAATTACCACCTGTTAAGAAAAATAACATTTGCAATCCATTAAAATGTATCTTATGTACTTTAGTGTTGATCGGAAATTTAAAGATTACTAAAACTCTTTATACAGCTGCTGGCAAGATGATGATAGATCCTTTATACATTGTTCATAGCGTATTCTGCGGCCTTTGGCCTTAACTTAAAAAAAATACCAACCTTTCCGGATTCTCCGGATAAAATTTTGAACTTACCAGCGTTGTACTGATCGAAAAACATGCTCTGCTCGTAATTCCTGGAATACATTCGGAAATCCGGACTGTCTTCTAAGTTTGGAATTTGGTTGCCGGATAGCAGGCCTTGAATCTCAACGCGAGAAGGTAATGACGATTCGCCGAGATTCTTGAGATGACTCCATACGAACGTCGTTGCTAAAATAAATATTATATTAAATAAATTAGCTTATACGGTGCCAGAATTCCAATGGGTTTTTCCTTATAGACTTCTCTGGCTTTCTTGCAGACTTGTTGGAACCCTGTCTATATCCACCCTGCAAGGGATCTGGCGTCATGATATATATAGATAGATACTGTCCTACTGTTAGGCAAATGCCTTCTTTCACAAAATGAGGTGAGAGAGATTAGATTCCACTACGCGGAGCCAGTGCAGTGCGGTGCGGTGGAGGCAGGTTTGTGGCCACCTGCTGATTGAACATATCAAGCTTTCAAGTTGCCTTAACTACTATCGTATTAAGTGATAACTGGGGCATTTGCATGAATTGGCATCATACACTGTCATCTCCAAAAACTGCCTCAATAGGCTGTGGCGACCCCATACATCGCTACAAAGCTGTGACTACACACAGATGGCGCCGAATATAAAATCGACAATTCATACTTGTCTAGAACGCGAGTTTGTACGACATGTTGCATATTCAATGTGGAAAATAATAAACGCAAGTCCTGAAAGTAGTTTGTTCTAAATCGATAACTGAATTGGTCCCAACATATTTTATTGTTGAAATAAAACTATTTTTTTTTCGGATTTTATCGCGTTTTATTTTGATTTTTAAGTTCCCGACGTTTCGAGTGCTTTGCAGCACCCATGGTCACGAGGACTGTGAAATCCGAAAAATAAATAGTTTTATATCATGTGTAATATTCGCGTAAATCTAAGAACTCAGTATATTTTATTGTATTCTACCTTTTTTAAATTTCGCGCTCCTTTAGTGTGCTGTAATAAACTAAAGTCATTCTTGATTCAAACCAAAACGAAGATTTTAAATGCATTTCTAAAACGAATATCTCAATACGCACACATACACGTACAAGTTTCACTGGTAATTGGGGTACAAAAGTTTTTAAGCATAAAAAGAGGCAAAAAAATAATCTATCTATCTATATCATCACGCCAGATCCCTTGCGGGTAGGCAGAGAGTAGAGTTTCAACAGGTTCTTTCCTTACATACCTCTCTGGCTTCCTCTACTCTCATAGTTCGTCTCATACACGCTCGCCGGTTACGGAGACTCCTGACTTGTCTTTCAGATAAGACCTGGTCTATTTGGTCATGGTAAGATAATCTAGGCCTTACCCGGTACCTACATCCTTCCACTTTCGCATTGTATATCAGTTTTGTCATTCTTTCTTCGGACATTCTTTCTATATTCCCGAACCAACGGAGCCTACCCTTTCTCATCTTTACACCGATACTATCTTTCACACCTATTCGCTTTCATACTACGCTGTTGTATAATAAAAAATAAAAAATTGGAAATTTGGTTTTCGTATTAAATTTATGAAGCAATTATCTAATCGCGGTGTCTGAGGTCTTGCGTTTTTACGATACACCTTGTATATGTCGCATCTGGGTCATGAGTAAAGATTTTACACTACACACAACCGTCAAAGTGAACAAACATACAGAGCCTAGGTGGATACTTATAAAATGGGGATTCGTTACCACTCCGTTGCTGTTCGTTTTCGGAGAAGTAATCACAAGCCTAGGAACTGTGTTTTGTATCGTGAGTGAAATATGTGTGGGTAGTGTATTTTCCATAGAAATTAACTCGATGATTAATGCAGGCATGCATTAATCATCGAGTTAATTTCTGAGAATTTATTTTCCCGCCCGAATCCCTAGTTTTGCCCACTATGAGTGATCAGGAAATTAATGGTCCTCAGGTATATACTTGAGGCGCTCGTAGCGCTGTGCGACCGCGGTGTTCTAACCGATTACCAAGGTTAAGCAGCGTTCGACTCGGTCGGCCCGAGATGGGTAACCGTATGTGGCATTTTCATATTCGAGCGTCTCCGTGCTTCGGAAGGCACGTTAAGCCGTTGGTCCCTGCTACCACTTAATGTGGTAGTCGTTAAGCCGAGTTGGAAGCCTTAAAGGCGGCTTTATAAGTTCCAACAGCAGGTGGCCACAAACCTGCCTCCAGCAATCCGCACTGGGTCCGCGTGGTGGAGTATGATCTAATCTCTCTCACCTCGATTTGTGAGAGAAGGCCTTTGTTCAGCAGTGGGCAGTATAGGCTGATATTATTAGGTATATACAAGTCCCCGAAAACAACACTCGAGGGAGAGGCCCCGCCACCCGTCTGGCTGGGAGATCTTTCCTAACGTTCCTGACAAAAGGCTATGGCGGCCCCTTCAAGTCATACCACTTCAACGAGCTGTAGAACATACCTTGATTAACCGGCTCATTTTGGAGGGCGTGGAATATCTTCCGCAGTGTACCAAGATCGGGGCACTTCATCACTTGCAAGTATGAAGCTAACCTCACTTCGATGTTGACGTAATCCTCGCGGAATGTCTCCAAGAAGTATTCACTGGAAACAAAGATCATTCATATTCAAAAGAATCAACCAACATTCATATTTTACTTTATTGTGTTTTAAAGTTTGGCTGCGGGGACTCATTTCGTGAACGGATTGAATAATGAAACTCTATCCGTAGATTTTATATAAAAAGATAAGAACAATCTTCCCGCGTAAATTTTTTTTTAAAGACCTAGCCTCCCATTTAGATTTATTCCTGTGGGTGTGTTTACAAACATGACAATTCACATACACAAATACTCAGACCGAAACAAATAATTGTGGGTCACACAAAGATTTGTCCCGTGCGGGAATCGAACCTGCATCTATTCGACCCAGTGGGTGGAGCGGCTTAAGGTCTTAACCACTGCGCCAAATCATCTGTCAAATTTACTCAAGAGAGAGGGAGAGGGAGAGGGAAAGAGAGAGGGAGAGAGAGAGAGAGAGAGTGAAGAGTGAAGAGGAAGCCAGAGAGGTATGTAAGGAAAGATATTGTTGGAGCTCTGTACTCTCTGCCTACCCCGCAAGGGATCTGGCCTGATGATGTGTTGTTGTTGTAGAGGCAATTAAAGGGCTACCATGATCGACCATTTATTTAACCGCGAGCGTGACAGTGACGGAATCACTTAACAAATAAATAATAAGGGACGGATATGAGCGCGGGCTTGGAAATGAACGACGTATGTGTAAAAACGAATTTTATAACTTAGAGGGAGAGGGAGTGGGAGAGGGAGAGGGAGAGGGAGAGGGAGAGGGAGGGAGCGGGAGAGGGAGAGAGGGAGAGGGAGAGAGAGAGAGAGTGAAATCCTAAAGGAGTAATTTAATTTAATGCTTACGCGACATAAACATTACATCGAACACAGCGTCGAGCATTCCCAAGAACTTTACAACTTTACAAAACAGGTAAAAGCCCTAATTTGCTTTGCCAAAATTTACCCTATATTCATTCTAAGGCACGTTATTTTAAAATATGAAATCATATTACTATACATTACCGAGTTTCCGTGCAAGGCGTTCTCCTAAACGCGTCGATAGCGGTCAATCTAACAGGTATAGGCGCAAAACTGTCGCCTATTATGTTAAGAAGCACGTCCGCAAAGTCTTGCTTAAATCCTCCAATGTTGCCTAATGCTTTGATCGCTATTATAATCTGGAAAGTAAAGAATATTGTACCTTAAATGGTGAATATCAGGTTAAAGTGACATGGGTTTATCTGGAGGTATAAGCGGTGTCCGCTCAGGGCCATAACCTCTTTTGCGAAAATTATTTTAATTTTAGTATGCCGTAAGAAAGAGACGTGGATATGCGTAGTTTATAGCTGTCTTTTTTGCACAGCAAATTAATATTCAATAAGTTTAGCTATTGTTTGCGGTAACGCCCCAGGTTATAGGATTGATTAGGGTCTAGTGCAATTTCGTACGATGGTTTTGATTCTCACAAGGGACACTTTTTTGGGACCTAAAGATATTTGTTCATATAAAAAAAACGATCGAGCAAGCTTTCAAGGCATTAGGTTCACCGTATAACATGGCATGTTTGAGATCAATTAAAAATAAAAGAATCACGCCTATATTCCTCAAGCGGGGGTAGCAGAGGTGTACTAAGTACACCCACTTTTCGCCGACGATGTTAGGTCCTAATAGAGGGCGAACCTATTGCCATATACCGGACACAATTCCAGATTCTGGATTCATACTCGGAATCTTTCGTTAGAAAAACTACATTTGTCCGACCTTGGATTTTACCCCAGGACCTTGATCACAAATCGATGCGCGTTGCCACTAGACCAACGAGGCAGTCAAAATTAAAATAATACTTTAATAAACAAGACTTTTAGTGTCAGTCTTGTGGTAGCTTCTTTTTATTCGTCCTAGATTTGTATATATACATTTATTTACAAAAATGTATAAGAGTCCCTCAGAATAAGGTTATATAATAATAATAGCCCTGTTAAGAAACTGTCCCACCGTTGGGTACGGGCCCCCTCTCAAACTGAGAGGGCTTAGGCCACAGTCCACCACGCTGGCCCAGTGCGGGTTGGCGAACTTCACACACCTTCGACAAACTCTTAGGCATGCCGGTTTCCTCACGATGTTTTCCTTCACCGTTAAAGCAAGTGATAGTTAATTTTTAATACGCACATGCTTTCGAAAAGACAGAGGTGCATACTTGGGTTTGAACTCGAGACCTCTGATTTTGCAGTCTAACAGTCTAACCACTAGGCTATCACTGATTTATCTCTATCTATCTATCTATAACCTCACGCCAGATCCCTTGCGGGGTAGGCAGAGAGTACAGAGTTCCAACAGGTTCTTTCCTTACATACCTCTCTGGCTTCCTCGACTCTCATAGTTCGTCTCATACACGCTCGCCGGTTACGGAGACTCTTGACTTTTCCATCAGATAAGACTCGGTTTATTTGGTCGTGGTAAGATAGTCTAGGTCTTCCCCGGTACCTGCATCCTTCCACTTTCATATTGTATATCTGTTTTGACATTCTTTCCTCTGGCATTCTTTCTATATGCCCGAACCAGCGGAGCATGCCCTTTCTCATCTTTACACCGATACTATCTTTCATACCTACTCGCTGTCTTACTATCACTGATTTAGGTTATACTTACATTATTTCTGTCTTCCCTCGTTTTGATGACGCCCTTACTGGCTATATTCTTGACTATGTTCTGGAACTCTTCCATTATGAGCCTAGGAGTATTTTCTTCACAGCATTCACGTACTAAAAGAATAGCATTTAATTTGACGGACGATTTAGCACAATGGTTAAGAGCTTAAGCCGCTCCTCCCACTGTGTCTAATAGTCGCGGGTTCGATTCCCGCACGGGACAAATCTTTGTGTGATCCACAATTATTTGTTCCGGTCTGGGTATTTGTGTATCTGAATTTTCATGTTTGTAAACGGACCCACGACACAGGAATAAATACCAGCAGGAGGTTAGGTTTAAAAAAAAATAACTATCTGTCTGTATCAATAGGTAACGAACAGCATTCATCCAAAGACTTTCTATACTATGTGTATATAATAAGGGAGGGAATTAATCTTATCATGACCAAATAGACCGAGTCTTATCTGAAGGACAAGTCAAGAGTCTCCGTAACCGGCGAGCGTGTATGAGACGAACTATGAGAGAAGAGGAAGCCAGAGAGGTATGTAAGGAAAGATATTGTTGGAGCTCTGTACTCTCTGCCTACCCCGCAAGGGATCTGGCCTGATGATGTGTTGTTGTTGTAGAGGCAATTAAAGGGCTACCACAATCGACCATTTATTGACCGCGAGCGTGACAGTGACGGAATCACTTAACAAATAAATAATAAGGGACGGATATGAGCGCGGGCTTGGAAATGAACGACGTATGTGTAACACACACCGTCACGCCTATATTCCCCAGAGGGGGTGGCAGAGGTGTACTGAGTACACCCACGTTTCGCCGACGATGTTAGGTCCCATGTAATAGGGGGCGAGCCTATTGCCATATACCGGGCACAGTTCCAGACTCCGGACTCATACTGGGAATTTTTCGTTAGAAAAACTACATTTGTCCGACCTAGGATTTGAACCCAGGACCTCGTGATCACAAAGCGATGCGCTTTGCCACCAGACCAACGAGGCAGTCCAACGAACGTATGTGTAAAAACGAATTTTATTACTTTCTAATAAAACTACACTATGAAATAAAAAACTGCTTCTTTTGTGTGTGTAAATGATCTAAGCTGTTGGCCGCGGGGCCTTTACAGCTTTACCGGACAAGAGGGCGAGCGTGCAACCACTACGCTCGAGCCAGAAGGGCAAGGGGGCAACTAGCTCAAGGGCGCCTCAAGGAGGAACGGCCTCGGCTTGGGCAGTCGCTATGGGGGAGGGCGTATACTAGGTGTCTCGCCGTGGTACTCTGCACCGGCCGGCGGGCAAGGGATTCTTCGACCTCGCCGGCGAGGTCGGTGTCTGATCCTGTGTGTAAAAACTGCTTTACAAGAACTTTGCTTCAATTGTTTGCTATGTTTTTAAGTAAATTCTATTGGTTAGTTCTGAAGCATTTTGCGTTGGAATCAGAAAATGTAAGGCAATAGAGATGGCTTTAGATATTTTTTCTATCGCGAAAGTTTCGTTTAATCTTGTATTCCTTTTACCAAATTCTAAAATATACAGTGAAAAATCATATGGAGTATAAAAAGACGTTTTTATCGTGGTAGCCCCTTTAAAGATGGATGTTGTCAATTGTATTTTAATTCACAAAAAATATTACTGGTATAATAGTACCATCAGGTATAAAGTCGCACAGCGGGCTATGGAGCGAGCTATGCTCGGCGACTCTTTGAAGGATAAAATTCGTAACGAGGTAATCCGACAAAAAACCAAAGTTACCGACATAGCTCGCAAACTCAGTAAGCTAAAGTGGCAATGGGCTGGTCACATCTGCAGAAGGACCTACGACCGATGGAGCAAACGAGTCCTAGAGTGGAGACCGCGACTTGGTAAGCGTAAGGTAGGACGGCCCCCAGCTAGATGGACCGACGACCTCAAAAAGGTCGCTGGGAGAGACTGGATGCGGAAGGCGGAGGACCGTGTGCAATGGCGCGTGTTAGGAGAGGCCTATGTCCAGCAGTGGACTGCGATAGGCTGATTGATTGATTGATTGAATAGTAGCATCACAATTCACATAGGAATTGTCGAAAATTGCCCCAGAACCAGCAAACATTTGACCCATGCCATCATTATTTATCTATTTTATTAAAATAAAGGCAAATATCCGTATCTAACGGACAATTTGCAATCTAAAACGAATATTTCAAAGTGAAATAGATTTTATACTGATTGTCAACACACAATATAACCTCATATGTATTAAAGTCAAGAGTCTCCGTAACCGGCGAGCGTGTATGAGACGAACTATGAGAGTCGAGGAAGCCAGAGAGGTATGTAAGGAAAGAACCTGTTGGAACTCTGTACTCTCTTCCTACCTCGCAAGGGATCTGGCGTGAGGTTATAGATAGATAGATAGATAGATATGTATTAAAATCAAAATCGTATATACCCGGCATATACATAAGTTAAGGTACCAGTAACAAAGTGATAAAGTGAATTTACGATTTCGTTATATACGCCGTTCGTAACTGGTTGTAAAGTATCCACCACTAAATTGTTTGGGGGTAGTAATTAATCACTTCTATTATCATAATGCCTGCCTCCTTGGTCTAGTGCCAAAGCGCCGCGCTTTGTGATCACGAGGTCCTGGGTTTAAATCCTAGGTCGGACAAATGTAGTTTTTCTAACGAAAACTTCTCAGTACGAGTCCGGAGTCTGGAATTGTGCCCGGTATATGGCAATAGGCTCGCCCCCTATTACATGGGAACTAACATCGTCGGCGAAACGTGGGTGTACTCAGTACTCCTCTGCCACCCCCGCTTGGGGAATATAGACGTGACGGTGTTTTTTTTTAATATCATAATTCTCATCGGAGAGTAAAATGAATTGAGAATACAAATATAAGTATTATGGTACTCAATACTGCCAAATATGGCTTAAATCTCGCACCCAATTACTATTATGAAAATAGAAGAAGTATTAATAAGTTGCATTGAATATTTTTCGATGGAAAAGTTTGCCCTACACTAGAAATTATTCCTAGGTCGTGCATTTACAAACATGATTTTTTCCCGCGGGGATCGAACTTGCAGTTATTTGATCCAATGAACGAAGCGGACTACGCTCTAACCACTAGAAAAAGTCGGTATTAAACTATTTAGAGATACTCACATTCTTTCCCATTATGTTTGCAGTATGAATGTACCATTGAAGATGCCGTGAAACTGATAACTTTGTCATTTTTCTGTTTTTGTAGTAACTCCAGCATACTGTCCAGCATTTGTTGTTTAGGCCTTAAACAAATGCAATTAATACTTGAATATGATTCATTTAAAACCCATTCCATTGTTCAAGAGCAAAAAAGTATCTATAAGTACTGGGGTGTGTGTGTGAATGATCTACGCTGTTGGCCGCGGGGCCTTTACAGCTTTATTGGACAAGAGGGCGAGCGTGCAACCACTACGCTCGAGCCAGAAGGGCAAGGGGGCAACTAGCTCAAGGGCGCCTCAAGTAGGAACGGCCTCGGCTTAGGCAGTCGCTATGGGAGAGGGCGTATACTAGGTGTCTCGCCGTGGTGGCCGGCGGGCAAAAGACTCTTCGACCTCGCCGGCGAGGTCTGATCCTGTGTGCGGTATCTGTATCTGAAATAAGGGATGTAAGGGCACCAGGAGGGTCGGTGAGAACATGCCGCGGACGGCGGTAGCGGCTGAAAGGAGGGGATCTACAAACACTACCAAGGAAATACAATTAAAAAAATCTATACATATTATTAAACTGTAACCGATCCGAATGTACACGACATTGAATATTTTTTTAAACTTTAATTGCGGTACATTTCCTTATCAATGTAGAGGCTGAAACATTTTTTTTGAACTATAGTCTGTCTGTCGGTCCGTGTCTTTGTTTTTCAATCACGCGAAAACTACCAAACGGATTTCAATAAAATGTGTTATGGTAATAACTTATACCCTAACTTAGATTAATAAATAGCTTTTATCCCGGAAACAAGAACCAATCCGGGATAATTGCGGGATAAACCATAAAGCTTTATTATTTTTATTAATGTTAGTCTCTAGATGTAATGTTACGTTAGAATGTGTGATTTTGCCAACACATAAATTCCTCCATGAACTGATATTGGATTTAGGTTCATCTCCTCACGACAAATTCTTCGATAGTTAAAAGCACTCATCTGAAATTGTGCATACACGTTTGATTTAAACACTCAAACATAATTTCGTGCATGAACTGATGATGTATTCAGTATAGTCTCTTCTCTTAGTCCGTTCACGAAATTTGTATATTTATTTATTTAAGATATTTAAACATGATTTTGATCATGGAAATGAACTGTATATTCTTACGAGAATACTGGCACCAAATGTACTGACAAAACTTTGTTACATATTTAGCTTGCAATGTAACATTTATAAATATTATTACGCCAGATTACGATCTTTGGCAGGGTAGGTAGAAAAGAAAAATCAGCTATTTTACCATCAATTTTATAGTAAATAGATAACCTGGCCATCCTTTTCAAAAAGAAAGTATTCAGGATATGTATACGGTTTTTTTTTTCTGAGACGGCGTTAGCGTTGAATAAGACCGCGATTTAGAGATCCACCTAATTGTCAAATTACGAAATAAACGCATGGGCAGCCCCGCTAGTATATCAATTAATCAGTCTATACTGCTAAGCAAAGACCTTCTCCCACGTATTGGAGTGAGAGATTATATTATACTCCACGCGGATCCAGAGCATTGCGGTGGAGGCAAGTGGTCACCTACTCTCAGAACTTATCAAGCCGCCTATAAGGCTTTCAACTTGGCTTCTCGAATACCGCATTAACTGATAACCGGGACCAACGGCTAAACATGCTTTTCAAAGCACGGAGATGCTTGAATAAGAGCGATAATTCCGGAACAGTTACCCATCTCAGACCGACTGACCCGACCACTGCTTAACTTTGGTGGTCGCTAAGAACACCGCGATCGTACAACGCTATGAGCGCCTTGTATTCATCTAAGCATAGGTTAATGTACAATCCCCCCCCCCCCCCTTTTTTTGTTTTTCATTAAATCCTGGGGAGAATCCTGCATAAGACTTCCGCGAGCCTCGGGGGAAGATCACGGGGCGTGACGGATTCCTGCCGACTAAAAACGGTGCTTACGGCTGCGTGATGTGGCCCACGTCACCGTGAGCACCAAGTCGGTGCGGGCCAAGCGTGTCATCAAGTCTCCCCCCGAAGGTGGGCTCTTCAGAGCGGCACAAGAGGGCACCGGTGCGTTACATAAGGAGATTCCGGAGCCCCATCCAAAGTGCTGATGTCGGCCATCCTGGGGTTTTTAGTCGGTAGGAATCTGATACGCCCCGCGAGCTTCACCAGAGGCTCGCGGAAATCCTATGCAGGATTTTCACCAGGTAAACAAAAATACTATCTTTTTTCTTTTCTCTTCGCCTTATGGATTTTGCACCTTTTTCACCTGTTTCTGCATCACCCTAAGGTAGACTGGTAGAAAATGCCTAAGGCATTAAGTCCGCCTATGTACTAACAGTACATAAAGTATAAATAAATAATATTTTGTACTGACCTGGGTATCATAGCCATGGACATGAGCCACTCGTGTCTGGTGTCCGTATCGACTTCTCCTTTCATTATCATCTCCTTGATCAGCTCCACGGAGCCAGGGCTGGCGATGTACGGGAGAGCGTCCAAGATGTGCTTTCTGAAAATATTATGAAAATGACAATGATGCCGATTACTCCGTTGGTCTAAAGGCTGGTCATCGAGGTTCCGAGTTCGAATCCTGGATCTAAGAATATTGAGTTATTTCACAGAAACACTTCAAATTGATACTGTGTGTGGGTCTCCACCTAAACATGTTTTCCTTACTCCGGTCGACCCGAGTCCCAGCTGGTGACACAAAGAGGTTTGGTATGGATACTTCTACTTCTTCTACAGAGATTGCACCTCGTTTTGGTGGCTCTAAGATATTTTTTTTAAACGTAGCCCCCCTGCTTCGTGTGTGCGTTTACAAAGAGAAAAAAATCACATACCAAAATACCCAGACCGGAACAAGTAATTGTGGATCACCCAAAGATTTGTCCCGTGCGGGACTCAAACCGCGATTATAAGACACAGAGGGCGAAGCGGCTTAAGCTCTTAACCACTGCGCTAAATCGTCCGTCAGGTTAATGAGTCGACTCTATTGACAGGAATGAATCCTAGTGTGGGGCTACAATTTAAAAAAAAAAAACAAAAAAAATGAGGTCATTAACCTTTGTTGTGCTAATACTTACGTAGCAGCCTTGCAGATGTAAGGTGCTCTGACGAGCAAGTTGGAGAGAGCAGGGAAGTCTAGCGGCCTGGCTGAACGGACGAGTCGCCCCCAAAGCCCCACTGTAGAACTGCTGTCCATTTTAGCGTCCACGTTCGACTCATGTATGTTCTCATTCGTTGTTTCTTTGACCCTGCGAACAAAAACACGTTGGACTGCAAAGTCAAAGGACTCGGTTTCAAATCTAGGCACTCACCACTGTATTTGCGAAAACATGTGCGTATTAAAAATTAACTATTATTTGCTTTAACGGTGAAGGAAAACGAGGGAGGAAGATGTGTGAAGTTCGCCAACTCGCACTGGGCTCGCGAGGTGGACTATGTCAACCCAACGGTGCCCAACGGTGGGACAGTTTCTTAACAGGGCTATTATTATTATTTTTTAAAGGTAAGGTATGTAAGGAAAGAACCTGTTGGAACTCTGTACTCTGTACATATAGATAGATAGAGACTTTTTTTTATAATAGTATGTGGCGAACTGTAATAAAGGCATGAGTATTTGGATATCGATCATGACCGGTCAATAACTTTGACATTTTTACTACACTTAAATTCGTACTTTAATAGTAATTTACACAAAATTGATTTTTGCATAACCGTGTTTATGCACTTAGGGAGTATAGCACGCACAATATGTATAATGATCACTAATGACCACAAAGGACATTGTCGAAAATCGCCCCAGAACTAACAAACATTTGGGCCATGCCATCATTATTTATCTATTTTATTAAAATAATGGCAAATATCCGTATCTAACGGACAATTTGCAATCTTAAACGAATATTTCAAAGTATTGTCAGTACTTATATCGAAGTCGCCGATATCTTTACTGAATGTCAACACACAATATAACCTCGTATGTATTAATGGCTACTGAATTATAACCACAAAATCTAATATTTTTTGTGCAATATTGCGATTCCCTCGCTTGTCCGTTTAATAATAAATGCCTTAAGAGAATGTATGGGTGATTTGAAATCATACAAGTATTATTTTCATTGCTGTTGGTTCTGGGGCAAATCGTGTATCGCAGAACAATGTCCTTTGTAAATAAAAGTAAAGGATGTCTTCAAAGCCGGAAAGTATGTGAATCATTTATAAATTTTTTTTTTTTTCGTAGCCCCACTTTAGGATTTATTCCTGTATTGTGGGTGCGTTTACAAACATGAAAATTCACATACACAAATACCCAGACCGGAACAAATAATTGTGGATCACACAAAGATTTGCCCCGTGCGGGAATCGAACCCGCGACTATTAGACACAGTGGGCGGAGCGGCTTAAGCTTTTAACCACTGCGCTAAATCGTCCGTCAGTAGATGTACGATGTAGTCGGTAGATGGCACCATCTAGCTTTTTTAACTATATGAACACATAAAACGAAAAAAAACAAAGATTTAGCTAATCTGATTTAGTAACTCAGTGATTAGGGCGGTTCCCTTTCAAAGCGATAAATTTATTTGTATTTTCTACATATGATGGAACTCTATACGACGTGATGAATTATTTACAGAAGAATTAGGATTCTATGTTACACGCATATTTGTCATAACTAGTCATAAATACATAAACACGGAGAATTTTTAGTAATTGGCCCCGGAACGCAAAGAAAAAACATAAATCTCAGCATATATTAAATATAATCATAGGATACTTACATGCAGAGCAATTTGAGTACTTCCCGAGCGGTCTTCAAGCCGACAGTCATGTCCCCCACATTCGGCGAGTGATGGTGCAGGAGATTTGACCTTCTTCCTATCACTGTCCATGCTGCAATGACGAGTAAAAATAAAATATATAATGGTCTTCAGTTTAATGGTATATGGTACCAGCTGGCTGAAACTCATTTAATAAATTATGAAAATTGATAAATAATAATTTAAATACTTATATAGATAATTATATTAGTTCCTAAAACTGAAATAATACTTGTTTTTTAACTTCATGATTTTATAGCTTTGTTTTTATTTTATTTTTATTTGTATATGTAATATTTTATTACTTTTATTATGTCAAAAAAACCACCACAAGACAGGCTCTGCCTAGTGTGGTGTGTTTTGCCTGTTCTGTACGATATAATGTGTTGTTTTGGAAATAAAAATTATCTATCTATCTATCTATCTATAACCTCACGCCAGATCCCTTGCGGGGTAGGCAGAGAGTACAGAGTTCCATTATTATTATTATTATTATTATAAATAGCACCGTTCAGAGTGTTATTAAATGGCTAATAAAACTTCGGTAAAACATACCTTTAGGCTCCGACTCAATCACTTCAGAATCTGTCTTATTGACCTCCTTTATAAGCACCAAGTCCTGCACCACAGTGGTCATGGCTCCAGAGTTCTTCCCGGAGAAAGGTTCGAATAGATGTCTCTCTCGGCAATTCACGGATTTGTATACATGGTGGTCCACAGATATCAAGCATTTGCTTTCCGATTTTAATACTGGCCATGTTTGAAATTTCTGTAGGAAAAATATATGAGACAAGTTACACCTGACTGACGAATAAGTGTGACTGTCGGGTTTTGGCGGGAAGACGAAGAGTGATTTTGTCAATTTGTTTTAATTTCCAAAAACTTGTGTTATTTCGACTAATAATGTGTAATGTTGGTGGAATATTAACCATTATGTGTTCTTATATATGCATGAGTGAAGGTAATTGTAACAAAGTGATAAAACGCGCCTTTTCGACTTCCCCCAAAACGGCCGTCGCAATAGGTATGTAAAGTATCCACCGCTTTACTAACCAGGGTGGGGGTATTTCATTAATTTCATTATCATCAAGTTCATCGGAAATTCGAATTAATTTAAACAAACACGATTACATATCTCACTGGACACTGGCGAAATACACTTAAAATTAGTGTGAAGCCATGACTTAAAGAAGAAGAAGTGTGACTGTCGGACTGAGAGAGACAACGTTATGTGTTAAAGTGAGAAGTTAGAATTGCTTTTCTTTTTAATTTATAAAAGTGTCTCTCATTTACTGTTAGTTGGACTGATCGCTTAACTCGTCAAAGTGATTAGCAGGATCACAATATCTGCGTGCGTTCGTGTCTTACTTTCCGCTAAGTATAGTTACAATAATACTGCTGAAGATATTGTGATGACCAGAGTTGAAAGATACGTAATTTCAGAGTTATATGCTACAAAAGTCGATTCAGTTGTTATAATATTATCCTTACTATTAAGGCAGTGGAGACTTACAATTATTATAAACACTAACAGATAGGTAATTAAAACTAATACTTACGCTCTGGAAGTCGTATCGAACTGTCTGGAGTATAGACATGTATTTGTATCTGTTGGTACACTGGGACAGGTCGCGAGTCTTCACCAGCAGTAGACTGGTGTTCTCCTGCCCCCTTATTGAGTAGTCTACATTACATGTGCCATGGATGTCTTGCTGCAAAGAACATCCAATAATTATATACCCATATACTTACCATCACTATCATCACGAATCATGTCTTCAGCAATGAAATAGTGTGGTCGTGGTACACGAGAACAGTTTAATACCATGTATCCAACTAATATTATAAATGTACTGACTTGACTGCCTCGTTGGTCTAGTGGCAAAGCACATCGCTTTGCGAACACGAGGTCCTGGGTTCAAATCCTAGGTCGGACAAATGTAGCTTTTCTAACGAAAAATTCCCAATATGAGTCCGGAGTCTGGAATTGTGCCCGGCATATGGCAATAGGCTCGCCCCGTATTACATGGGACCTAACATCGTCGGCGAAACGTGGGTGTACTCAGTACACCTCTGCCACCCCCGTTTGGGGAATATAGGTGTGACGGTGTGGGTTATTATAAATGTAAAAGTTTTTGTTTGTTTGGATGTTTGTTACTCAATCAGGCAAAAACGGCGGAACGGATTTAGATAAAATTTGGCACACAGATAGTTAATTACCTGGAAACTTTTCATCCCAGAAAAATGTTAGATTCTTGTCTAAAGACCCTGCGCAGGAAGTCGCGGGCAGAAGCTAGTCCTATAGATTATATTAGTCGACGGACGATTTGGCGCAGTGGTTAAGAGCTTAAGCCGCTCCGGCCACTGTGTCAAGTAGTCGCGGGTTCGATTCCCGCACGGGACAAATCTTTGTGTGACCCACAATTATTGGTTTCGGTCTGGTTATTTGCGTATACTTACGACATAGAAATAAATCCTAATGAGAAGTTACGCTTTTTTTTTAAAAATGAACAAAGTTTCATCCCACGTCTTTGTCCGCGTTCACTTTAGACAGGAACCTTACAGTTTACCGGATTATTACAGGTAATAAACTATCTATTTACACCTCCGCCGCAAAAAACGGATACCACTGCGAAACATTACTACATTATGAAAGAGATGGAATCAATATGAAATCGGAATTGTAGAACAGGTAGTGTCGCTTCTGTTTCGTTTGTCATACAACGGACAGGTCATGGCAGAACTACTGCGGTTTTGCTGCAATGGTTTCGCACTGGAGTTCCTAGGTACTTTTGGTCTATGGTCAACTTAAATAGGCTGAAGGATTTGCCAGGAAAGTTGTCTCTGTACCTATAGAGCAGGGGTACCCAAAGTGGTCGATATCGACCCCTTGTGGTCAATATCGGTTTTCCAGGGGTCGACATAAACGAAAACTGATTTTGGGGGTCGACGAGGTCTAAACATCGAGCCACACCCATAATTAACACAAGTTTTTATTTGAAACTTTTAAGATACTGTATAAGTTGTGTTACGTGTACCAAGTTGTTATAAAAATGAATACTATTTTAGTAGGAAGTATCATCACTCAACTAACCGAAAAGTTTTGAAATTGGTAAGTATTTTCTATCAATAGGAAAAAAACTAGAGACATGATTTTTAAAGTAATTTGGCAATGGGGGTCTGAGGTATCAGTTCATTACGGAAAAGGAGACTCTTGCCCAAAATAGTTTGGGACTCACTGATATAGAGTATAGTGTAGAATCAATATCAAATCGGAATGTTAGAACAGGTAGTGTCGCTTCTGTTTCGTTTGTCATACAACGGACAAGTCATGGAAGAACTACTGCGGTTTTGCTGCAATGATTTCGCAGTAGAGTTCGTAGGTACTTTTGATCTATGGTCAACTTAAATAGGCTGAAGGATATGCCAGGAAAGTTGTATCTGTAGCTATAGAGCAGGGATACCCAAAGTGGTCGATATCGACCCCTTGGGGTCGATATCGGTTTCCCAGGGGTCGACATAAACGAAAACTGATTTTGGGGGTCGACGAGGTCTAAACATCGAGCCACACCCATAATTAACACAAGTTTTTATTTGAAACTTTTAAGATACTGTATAAGTTGTGTTACGAGTACCAAGTTGTTATAAAAATGAATAATATTTTAGTAGGAAGTATCATCGCTCAACTAACCGCAAAGTTTTTAAATTGGTAAGTATTTTGGTATCAATAGTAAAAAACTAGAGATATGATTTTAAAAGTAATTTGGCAATGAAGGTCTGAGGTATCAGTTCATTTCGGAAAGGGACTCTTGCCCAAAATACTTTGGGAATCCCTGCTATAGAGTATACAAGGTGTAACGTAATAAACGCAAGACCTGAAAGTAGTTTGTTCTAAATCGGTATCTGAATTGATTCCAACAATTTTTAATGTATCATACATTTGTTTTAAATTTGCAAAAAGTGCTTTTACTCCTTCAGTGCGCTATAAAAATCTAAATTTATTCTTGATTCATAGCAATAAGAAGATTTTAAATACATTCCTAAAACGCATTTCTCAAAACGCACACATAAACTTACAAGTTTCATTGTTAATTGGGGTATAAAAGTGCTTAAAAAACGGTGAAAACCTTTAAATATGGAAATTTGGTTTTCGTTTTGAATTTATGAAGCAATTCTCTTATTGGGGTGTCTGAGGTCTTGCGTTTATTATGTTACACCTTGTATGTGCGCTTAACTGTCTTCAAATCTTGTCCTGGGTTCAAATCCTGAGTTGGACATGTAGTTTCTCTAATAAAAACTTCCCAGTATGAGTCCGAAGTCTGGAATTGTGCCCGGTATATGGTACTAAAATCGCCCCTATTACACGGAACCTAACCTCGTCGGCAATAAGTAAGTGTACACAATACACCTCTGCCACCCCCGCTTGGGGAATATGGGCGTGACGGTGTTAATTTTATTTTTTAGTGCAAAACATACCTCAACTCCCTTGAAGCCAATATCGAATCGTTTCATGGAATTCTGGAACAGCGCCAGTAAGGCTCTCTTGAAGTTGAGCACCCAGTCATACTCTTCCTGTTGTGGGCATATCTCCGATATAATGCCATCATGGAACGCGAACCTGGAATTAAAAAGAACGTTTAGTGATGGTCTTAAAAAAATAAAAAGATTAAGGAATAAAACCTCTTCCACTCCTGCGAAGGGAATACAGGTGTGACAAATATAATTGTTTATCTTTCTAAAAACACCATCTTGCTTTCATTTCCCAAGTACAACTGATAAAGACGGCTTGGTCGAGTGGTTAAGAGCTAAAACCCCCACTAAGTCGAGTAGTAGTCGGTTCGATTCCCACACGGGACAAATCATGCCTCAAAAATTTATATTTCGTGTTTTTAAATGCACCGACGAAACAGGAATTGTTCCTAAAGTGGCAATACGCTTTTATCTTTAAAAAAAAGTGTAAAGTGCACGCCCACATTTCGTCAACAAAGTAATCCAATAGGGAGCGAATCCATTGCCATTATACTGACTATGATTTCAGACTTGTAAAATGGAAAAACCCCGATGAAACCGGTAAAGATGTACGGTACACCTCAAACTGAGAGGGTTCCATCACGCTGGCCCAGTGCGGGTTGGCGAACTTTACACACTTCGAGAAACTCTTAGGCATGCAGGTTTCCTCACGATGTTTTCCTTCACCGTTAAAGCAAGTGATAATTATTTTTAATACGCACATGCTTTCGAAAAGACAGAGGTGCGTGCCTGGGTTTATACCCAAGACCTCTGACTTTGCAGTCCAGGGGTCGAACCACTAGGTTATCACTACTTTTCTCCCACTTAGGTTATAAGTTTAACTTATTATTATACTAGTTTCTGCCCGCGACTTTGTACGCGTTGACTTTAGACAGGAACCTTACATTTTTTCGGGATAAAAAGTATCCTGTGTTATCTATACAAGGTGTAACATAATAAACGCAAGACCTGAAAGTAGTTGGTTCTAAATCGGTAACTGAATTGAGTCCAACAACTTTTAAAGTATTTCACATTTTTTTTTAAATATGAAAAAAAAATGCTTTATTCCTTCAGTGCGCTATGAAAAATAAATTTATTCTTGATTCATAGCAAGAAAGAGATTTCAAATGCATTCCTAAAACGTATTTCTTAAACCGGACACATACACATGCAAGTTTCATTGATAATTGGGGTATAAAAGTGCTTAAAAAAAGGGTTAAAACCTTTAATTTTGGAATTGTGGTTATTGTTTTGAATTGATGAAGCAATTCTCTAATCGGGGTGTCTGAGGTCTGGCGTTTATTATGTTACACCTTGTATATATCTAGGTAATAAACTGTCTCGGTGCCAAATTTCATCCAAATCCGTTCAAACGTTTTTGCGTAATTGGGTAAAAATAACAAACATCTAACATACAAACGTTCACATTTATTATATTAGAAGAATGTATTCTAGTCTATAAGGTATATAGGTACTCGTATTCTATAGATTTTGTAAATCATACAAAAATACTTATGCAATTTCTGCCGCCTGAAATGAAGTACATATTTACCAAATTTATCTTACCTAAGTTCATATACACCAATATAAGTAACGAAATCTATAGCTCTCTCAACAGGGTAGTTCTCATTGTGGTCGGCGAGAGTAATATCCTCCAGTTGCAGCAATCCTTCACATGGACTTATGAATTGAATTTTTGCCTGAAAATAATATAAGATATTTTTTTCTTTATAAGTTTACAGATAAGTATTACAGAAAACATAGTCCAGCAAAGAATTAATGTGGTGACAAACGCCCAGACAGAAACAGACATTTGTGAGTGACAAGATCTGTCTCATGCAGGGATTGAACCTGCAACTACTCAATCTGTTGGGCAGTGTCTTAAGCTCTTAACTTTTGGACATAGTTGTCTGCCAACAGATTATGAACTAGCTTTCTATAGAATTCTAATAAATATGGCTTCATTATAGTTCTTTTAGTTATTTCACACCTCCAGAATGGTAAAGACTTAACTCAAAAATCCAAGAAATCGAGTTACAGTCATAGAGGGCCATTAAAAGGTCTCTATCTGGTGAATATTAAAACAGCTGCGTTTTTATGGAAGAATTAAGAAATACGATACTTCGGTCTCTTTCACTTTCCCTCCCTCTACCCGCGCCGCTCAGTTCAGAAGGCACGCGATAAGTTTCCGAAAAACTTGATTTTTGAGATAAGTCACTACTGTTCCGAGGGTGCGATTTAAGGCTTGTTCTAGACATGTGTAACACTGCGCTACGCCACGCAATTGCGCCAACTCAGTTTACTGCGCCGGATGTGTTAACTCACTTCTTCAAATTGTGTTAGCGCACAGCGCAGGACCGGGAAATTCGAAAGGTGTTAAGGTATTGAGTTGTTAAGTGTCAAAACGATCGATTTAATTCATTCTCTCACTCACGTGCTGAGTGAACAATGAGCCAACGCAGTTGCAGTTCTTAGCACAAACAGCGCACAGTATGCGCTGTTTGTGACTTGTGAGCGTGGCGTGCAGATGGCGCGTGTTTCGCTGCTCACTTCGCGCATTCCATTTTGTTGCGCCATGGCGCAATTTTGAGTTAACCCAATGAGCCGGCGCAGTAAACTGCGCCTGAGTTACTGAGTTAACGCAAGGAATTTCGCTGAGTTACCCATGTCTAGCTTGTTCTGTTTGGTTGCTCTAGCAATTTGAATGCACAGTGCTCAGATCACTGGTTAACTAAGACCCACTTGCACGAACCAGCGTTAGTGTTATCTGTTGAATTTCAGACTCTGGATTCATACTGGGAATTTTTCATTAGAAAATCTACGTTTTGTTTTTTATAAGACGTTGCCCTACACTAGGTTTTGTTTCAGTGTCGTGGGTGCGTTTACAAATACGAAAATTCACATACACAAATACCAAGACCGGAACAAATAATTGTGGATCACACAAAGATTTGTCCCGTGCGGGAATCGAACCCGCGACTATTAGACACAGTGGGCGGAGCGGCTTAAGCTCTTAACCACTGCGCTAAATCGTCCGTTTAAGTCAGCCGGCAACATTCGTTGCCCAAATCTAAATTAAATTGCACTTAGTGCACCCAAAAATTTGGTTTCAAGTTTCCAGAAACTCCGTTTCCAAATTTGTACCCAGGATCTCAAGATGCTTTTTAATGATCACAAAGTAATCCGCTTTGCCACTAGATCAACAAGACTGTCAGGATAATATAACTTACTACTACTCCTATGTCCACAGTAGACCGGTTATTGCTGGATCCCGCAAAATATGTATCCACTTTAACTTTGTAATCATAATAATAGATTACTTGTGGCAAGTACATGAATTTCTCTGATTCTGGAATGAAAATTAAAATGTATAAATTAACAGCTGGTTCTTATACCACACATGGATAGATTTGCCTACTCAGGATAAAATTTTGACATATTTTAGTTCTGAATTATTGTCAATGTTCTCAATCAATGTGCCACGGGTACCTCCACACTCAGTGAGACCGTTCTTTAAAATACCTTGCCATAGAACTAATCTAGGAAAACATACACCGTTACCTTGATTAGCTAATCCTATAATGATTATGCTAGCAAATTAAATGACTTAGATCTTGGCAGTGATCGCCTCCCTTCATTCCTAAATAAAGAAAAGTTGTTTCTAAGAAATATGTAATGTACTTGTGTTAAGTTTATTTGTTTTACATTACTTTTATTAAGTAGTTTTATAACTGGGATCTGGCGTGAGGTTATAGATAGATAGATAGTTTTATAACTTATTGTAACGCGTATTAGTATTCAATCGTTTAGACATTAAGTTATGCATGCTGTGACAGCCTGTGATATGGGAGCAATTACCATGGTTTTAATTACTCTTTTGTTCATTTTGTAAAATTGCATGTCTGGTTGGTTGTCTTATTAAATAGGTATAGGCTATGTAGTTGAGACTGTTTACCAATAAAACTTTAATATACAATTCCATGAAATATAGTTCTTAGCAATTGTAGGTTAAGTGAAACTGTTTACATATCAATCTTAACGTGAAATTGTATTGTAACTTTATAAGTGGCATATTGTATGTAATACTTATAGCAACTACTCTACATTACTTTGGGTACACTTAAGTGTATATTTTCACACTAAATGCCGGGTTTAACATATTTGATATCCAGATTGCCACTATAATAAATGTAAGACACATTCTAAGCCAGATTTACATCATAATTTAGGTTTTATAAAAAAATAAGTCACTTACGTGCACATGATGGTGGTCCACATATATACGGGTCTTTCAGTGAATCTGAAATTATAATTATATGTTACAAACAAACTGCAATAATCATTTGGTTTACTTTGCATGTTTGCACAATGTTTACAAACACAAAGCTAGAGAAATGTCATTCGATTTTGACAGCTCTGAGTTGATCCATTACACGAACCTTATTGATACCAGAAATGCCAAAATCAAGATTATTTCTGTGAACGAGATGGTATCGTTTTTGTTAGTGGAGGAAGTATTAGTTTTAAGTTTAGTTACAACTTTAATTCAGACTGCCTCGTTGGTCTAGTGGCAAAGCGCATCGCTTTGTGAGCACGAGGTCCTGGGTTCAAATCCTAGCTCGGACAAGTGTAGTTTTTCTAACGAAAACTTTCCAGTGCATTCCGGAGTCTGAAATTGTGCCCGGTATATGGCAATAGGCTCGCCCCTTATTACATGGGACCTAACATCGTCGGGGAAACGTGGGTGTACTCAGTATACCTCTGCCACCCCCGCTTGGGGAATATAGGCTTGACGGTACAATTTTAATACACCCCGATATCTCGTACACCCCTTATCGAGGGATGTTAATTTTAAAATGCATTACACACCCTCAGGTTATCGATCCATCAAGATCTAGAATCCGTGCTTAAGTGCTCAAACGTCTAGAAGGTTCCTCCCCTTTTAATTATCACCAGCGCGCGGTCGCGGTAAACAAGTACCTATTTGTTCACATACAAATAGGTATGTAATAATAATACCGCTTTGTGGGGCGCGCCAGCTATTGTTCGATGTATTTAAGAGGGTGCGCGTCCGTTCTAGACTTCATATAAGTATTAAAGGAACACAGAGCACGGGGACGGACACATTCTCTTTTCGGAAGCGACAGCGATCAAATCGAGAACAAGCGATCTAAGTGGAATATACCATCGACCTTAGCAACGATATACGGATACTACGAGTGACTCAGCGACTTGGAAGCAGTATTTGGGGTACTAACAATACTGTTAATATTGTGTGTTTAATGCTTGTGTGTACTTGCATTTGACGTATTGTTTTGTGTGTACAGCGCCTAATAAAGTACTTTGCAGGTTATTCGGTATTTATTACCCCGTCACGTAACAATATCAATTTCTCCCACTGCATGGTATTATTCTCGGAGATTTCATTGGGAGAATGTTATTAATGAGGTTCTGTGATAAAATACATTAGCATTCACGTAATTTCAATAATTGTTTACGACAGACTGTTAACTAATTACCTTACTATTCCTTCAATGAGGCAGAGCAGTGATAAGATAATGTTGATGTTCTATTCAACAAATAGTTTACATAATTAATCACTGTGTTTTGTACTTTAAACTGAGCTGGATTACATTCTCTTAATAATAACACGGATATGCATATAACCACGAAATAAATATAGAGCTGATGGTATTATTAGATTTCCCTATACAATCAAGCGTGTATTCCCTTTACATTACATGGGGTCGCGCGGGTTGAAGAGGACTTTATACTCACCCACGTCTGTATTTGCTATCTAGCTGTTCACAGCTAGATGGCAAACGGCAAATACAGAATTGGGACAGACTGACGTAAACCACTCCCACCGCGATAACGTCAGGGCCTGGTTGGAAGACAAAGTGCATAGTTGCTTAGGGCGACTCCTCTTTATATTTGTGTGCATATAACCTAGGCTATTTCGCAGTCATTTTAACCATTTAGTTGGGCGTTAGAAAAAAACCACTGGTGTTACGCCAGCATTCAATTAAGCGGCTATAAGCACAGAGTTTATGCAAACTGTTGAACTATGTCTGTTATATTGGTGTTACATTACTACATTATTATGGAATCCAGACATTGGAATAATACTTATAATATAAGCTTATAGTGTCCCATAGTTGAGCAAAGACCTTCTCTCAGAAATCGAGGTGAGAATAAATAGGTCACAGGTGGGCCGACCCAGAGCGCTAATGCGCTCTGGGTCCGCATGCGGTCTGGTGGTTGTTAGAGAAGGCCTTTGTCCAGAGTCAAGCAATGTAATGGAACCAGACAGAACAGGCTGATTTACAAATATAAGTAAGTATCTACTGAAAGATAGTCACTTTTTCATGGAAATGGTTGAGATATACGACAACATAAAGCGTACGTGTTACAACCACAAGGATCAGAAGGACGGAATGCATAATGGCTTTTAATGATTCTCATTTCCATTACATTCATTGATTTATTTTGCAGCATAATAAATAGTCGATTATGTAGTATTTCGATTTTAGTATATCTTTAATTTATAATATAAATGGTGGCAACACTGATTTTCAAATTGTATAAATTACGAGTAACGAATATTTTGAGCCGTTCTTGGCTGGAACAGCGAAAAAAGAACATCTGGAATCAGCGTGTCTTCTTACTCCCTTACTGCAACCAACGCTTCGCAGCTGGTCAGCTAAAACCCCGACCCCCATCACGCATAATCTTCGTAATATGCGAGACACAGTCGATTTGCTCTTGACCGTTTAACTGTGTTCGTGCCTCAGGCCCACTTGCATGGACCACGGTTAGCGTTACCTATTGACTAGGACGACGTTATAACGTTAAGTTGAAGGCAATTTAACGTTATAATCTCGAGTTGTCGTTTTTTATTTTTTTTTGTAGTTTTTTTTTAAAAAAAACTCACACTAGGATTTACTCCTGTGTTGTGGGTGCGTTTACAAACATGGATATTCACATACACAAATACCCAGACCGGAACAAATAATTGTGGATCACACAAAGATTTGTCCCGTGCGGGAATCGAACCCGCGACTATTAGACACAGTGGGCGGAGCGGCTTAAGCTCTTAACCACTGCGCTAAATCGTCCGTCAAAGTTAGTCAACGCTAACCGTGGTTCGTGCAAGTGGGCCTCAGTCGTAGATATTTTAGTTTTAAATTGAGTTGTTGCATGCGTGAAAAAAGAAACACATTTATTTAACGACACAAAGTATACAGGAAAATATATATAAAAAATATGTACATATATGAGACGAACTATGAGAGTGGAGGAAGCCAGAGAGGTCTGTAAAGCCACAATTACATTTCGCGACCCCAACTCCGACTTAGGACGTTTAGTGATGCAGTTATCCTTATGACAAACATCGATGTATCGATATAATTATTCTTCATTATGTCTATTTCTCTATTTTATCCGGACCGGAAAGACAGAGAGACTTACGAATAAAAACAGCTTAATAAAAAATTGATGTTTGGATACATCATCAATCATTTTTATTTTCACATCATTTTTTACACGACACCAATATCATATTATATCGATACAATGATGATGCATAACGATGACTGCATCACTTAACGTCCTAAGTCGGAGTCGGGGTCGGGTAATGTAATCAGTGCTAAGATAAGAACCCGTTGGAACTCTACCCCGCACGGGATCTGACGTGATCATACAGATTAAAATAAGTACCAAGATTTCTATCTATCTATATCATCACGCCAGCTCCCTCGCGGGGTAGGCAGAGAGTACAGAGTTCCAACAGGTTCTTTCCTTACATACCTCTCTCGCTTCCTCCACTCTCATAGTTCGTCTCATACACACTCGCCGGTTACGGCGCGGTCACGTCTAAGACACGGTCTATTTGGCCATGGTAAGATAATCTAGGTCTTCCCCGGCACCTACATCCTTCCACTTTCGCATTGTATATCTGTTTTGTCATTCTTTCTTCTGGCATTCTTTCTATATGCCCGAATCAACGGAACATACCCTTTCTCATCTTTACACCGATACTATCTTTCATACCTACTCGCTTTCTTACTACGCTGTTGCGAATACGGTCGGTCAGCATGACTCCGCACATCTTCCGCAGAGATCGCATTTCGACCGCATTTATCCTGCTTTCGTTCTCCTTCTTACATACCCAACTCTCACTGCCATATAACAGCGTTGGGACAAGCACTCCGTTATGCATGGCCAGCTGCGCCTTTTGGCTTAAGTGCCGGCTCCCAAGTAGCCTTCCCATCGCACCATTCACTCTATTACCTGCATTCACTCTTCTCTCTATATCAGCGGTGTATTTCCCATCCTTACTGAAGGCGCATCCAAGATATACAAACTCATTCACTTGCTCCAGCACATCGTTCCCAACCACAATCCTTGCATTCGTTCTGGTTTCTTCCCGTTCAAAAACCATAATTTTGGTTTTCTTCACATTCAAATTATTTAATTGTAAAAATCTATTTACAAATAAATTAATTTAATTTTAATTCCGTATTTTAAGTACGCCGGCTGTAGCTTTCGTAATTGGATTTTTTGTTCGTGTCATATTTAGCTACCCATCAACTCAATTATTATCACGACGAACGATTTAGCGCAGTGGTTAAGAGCTTAACCCGCTCCACCCAATGTCTAATAGTCGCGGGTTCGATTCCCGCACGGGAAAAATCTTCGTGTGATCCACAATTATTTGTTTCCGTTTGGGTATTTGTGTATGTGAATTTTCATGTTTGTAAATGCACCCACAACACAGGAATAAATCCAAGTGGGGCTACGTTAAAATTTTTTTGATAGGTATTGCAGAGTAAATCTATTGTTTACACCCCGAAAGGAAACTTAATCTTAATAACTACAAATTTCTCAGAATTGTGTCTATATGTTCGAGTAACGTGATCGGTTATTCGTTGGATAAGAGTATAGTAGGTACACTAACAAAAATTATAAAACAGACATGTGAAATAAGACAGTGATACAATAGGTATTCTTATTGCTAACAGCGATTTCTTCCAGGCAACCTAGTTAAATCTCAGATGATGTTGTATTATCTATGAGTTAGAAAGCCAGAGAGGTATGTAAGGAAATAACCTGTTGGAATTCTGTACTCTCTGCCTACCCCGCAAGGGATCTGGCGTAATGCTATAGACAGATAGATACAAAACACTAAAAGGAAGGTAAATAGGGCAGAGTAGATAGAAACCTACACAAAAAGTAGGATGCATTTTTTAATATCATTTTAATTCTTAAAGAATTTAATCTAAATCGGTAACTAAATTGATACCAACAATTTTTAATGTATCTTACTTTTTTAAATATGCAAAAAATGCTTTTACTGTTTCAGCGCGCTATAATAAAAATTGACGGACAATTTAGCGCAGTGGTTAAGAGCTTGAGCTGCTACGCCCACTGTGTCGAATAGTCGTGGGTTCGATTCCCGCACGGGACAAATCTTTGTGTGATCCACAATTATTTGTTCCGGTCTGGGTATTTGTTTGTGAATTTTCATGTTTGTAAAACGCACCCACGACACAGGAATAAATCCTAGTGTGGGGCTACGTTTTTTAAAAAATAGAAAAAAAAAAAATAAAAAAAAATAAACTAAATTTATTCTTGATTCATAGCAATAAGGCGATTTCAAATGCATTCCTAAAACGTATTTCTCAAAACGCACACATACACGTTTCATTGTTAATTGGGGTATAATAGTGCTTAAAAATATATAAAATCCTTTAAATTTGGAAATTTGGTTTTCGTTTTGAATTTATGAGGCAATTCTCTAATCGGGGTGTCTGAGGTCTTGCGTTTATTATGTTACACCTCGTATATATTCTATATATACATTAATATTTAATTTACTCTTCTTCTTCTTCCTAGGGGCCATGCCTAGGGGACCAAACACCTCTCTTCATAACCACATTTTTTTTTGTATGGATAATGTGTATTAGAGATTTTGGAAAAACATCTTGATGAAAATCGTATTATCTTTTCATTAATATGCAGATTTATATGTGCGCCGAATATATTTTTAATAATTTGTCAGTTAGGAATAGATTAAATCGCATTGGTGTACCTAACCGTAAAGAATTTCACAACCGTCCTAAATTACAATATTTAAATCACTACACCAACAAGAATTAATAACTATTTTTTTGCGTAGGTACCTATTTGAAAAAGTTTTTGTAAACCGCCAGTTATAAAACAACGATGTATTTTTTTAATCGCGGTTTTTTTTTTAATTCACCGTAGAGCGAACCGTTATATGACAAAAATAAAAAAAATACGTTAAACTTACTAGCCGATCCATAAACACCATAAATGAAGCACAGACATAAAAATATCACACACAAATTCATGTTGCACAAATCATTTGTCCATGTTCCGTTTCGCACTCCCGACAGTCTTTGCTCTCGACTTCGAATAACACGATCTCGATATTGTGCTTATCTTGGGGTCGAAGTGTAGGGTCACTGTAAACACTACTATCGACTTATCGATGACGGGAACCAATGAGCATTTGTGATTGTAATAGGGTATTTAACTAATTTTAATAAGAAATCTTGATGCAAAAATCAATTTGGTTATGTACGGGATTGGTATACTATAAAGTTAAATATTGTTTGGCGGTCAGGGTTATGTCTTATTAATACTCCATTAGTAGGTAGATGTAAGCTGGTTTAGTGTTGTGGTGTGGGTAACTACTGTTGTTACAGATTGGATGAGTCAAACCAAGTTTATTTTTTCAGTTTGAAGACTTGGCAAACGCAAAATATTTTAAAATCTAAAAGTGGGTTAAAATCCATAAGTCATTTAACAATTTATGAACAATATTGATCGAGAAAATGATGTCTTTTGTGAAAAGAAAGTGAAGCATATCCCAACACTGTTCCATTGAATTTTAATTGGAGATCCATAAGTTATTTAGAGTCACTATATGAGACTTTCGAAGTGCCAAAGTGGCTAATGGATCTGGACCTCTTTTAATAAAAGAGAAACAGTATTTAGGTAATTAATCCTAATATGTAATTTATACATTAATATATTTACTTGAGTAACTTTAATCAAGAATCTCCGTAACCGGCGAGCGGGTATGAGACGAACTATGAGAGTGGAGGAAACCGGAAAGGTATGTAAGAACCTGTTGGAACTCTGTACTCTCTGCCTACCCCGCAAGGGATCTGGCGTGATTATATAGATAGATAGATCTTTATTTGAAAAAGTATAGGTGCACAACGCCACATCAGGTTTCTCGGTAAAACATAGTAGTATGAACTCTATAATCAATCTCTAGCGACACGACAAAACAATGTTGGGACCACAATGTCACTTTAATGAAGTAGTCGACGCAAATGTTTTGGCGACCGGAACTCATAACTTTGTAGCGTACGGTCCGTGATCATCGTGGCACAGAATGTATCAGCATATTTACTTACCGCAATAAAAACAATAACGAATCAATGAATAACCACCCACATACGTGAATGCCACAAACCATGATGGTCATACTCAAGTCATAATCTACCACGCGGACTCAGTGCGTATTGAAAATGACAGACAAGTTTGCGGCCAGGCCATACGCTGTTGAAACTTACCGAGTCATCAAAGGAATTCAACTTGCTATAAAAACGGCATGTTGTTGTAACTGAGACTAACTGCGTGTTTTACGTTGACGCTAGAAAATGGAAATGCCATAAAATGGGTATCTCAGAATGGCTGAGCTAGATGCTGTTTAATCTTCGTGATGGCTAAGGATCGAAGTGAACGGCGAAAATTCTCTGCTGTTTCATGCTACGATCGCCTTTCTGATACTATTAAGTTAAGTAGTATATAATTAATTAATTTTTTATGTATTTATAGAAGGTTTTAATGTCTGACGCATCTTCTGCTAGTCTCCATGAAGTGGTATATAAAAATATGTGACAGATGCGAAACTACACGAGATTAAAAAAAGCTAGGTATCTGTATGTTACTCTGTGGCACGATACGCAATCGTTGCGATGTGTGTGTCACTGTGCGAAGGGATCGGCGACGGGAAGTCGGCGGAAGTCAATGTGGGCTCGGGTTGCGTTCTGACTGCTATCGACACGACGCAAACATCGGAGGGTTCCGCATCTGTGTGCGTGGAATTTGTCTTATTATTTCAAAGTTGGTTTGTTAGTTGTGGTTACGTGTGTATATGCTGTTTGTAGCTATGCTGCTTAAGGGACTTACTAACTTTAATCACCTTGAAAATTTTTCTTTGAATATTTCCCTTATCTGATGACCTTGACAACAGTCATCAAGTGCTGTGCACTTCTTTAAGTCAAGTGCTGTGCACTTCTTCAAGTCAAGTGCTGTGCACTTCTTTAAGTCAAGTGCTGTGCACTTCTTTAAGTCAAGTGCTGTGCACTTCTTTAAGTGACTGACACATCATGAAAAATAATGTATGTAATAATTTAATTCTATGACTTAACTGGTGTGTAAGTTGTTGAGGTGCCTTTAAATAAATAAATAAATAAACAGCTAAAATGTGCCCAGAGAACCCAAAATGCAGATTTTTTTTCAAATAAACCAGTTATAATTAATTAAAATAAAAAAGTCTTCTATACAAGTTATAGAGCCTTAGTTCCCAAAGTGGCCCAGGTGGAAGCCCCGCAACGCAAATTTCCATAGTTAGATCTAATCTTCTCATTTTTTATTGAGTTTTGGGAATATGGTAGAAATGTAGCTGCAGGGGGTCCACCGGAACCAGCAAAATTTTGAAAGTGGTCTATGAGAAAAAAAGTCTGGGAACCTCTGTTATAGAGTATGTCTTACTTTACTTTTTCGTGTATATTTTATATATATCCCATCTACCATGAAGAGAAGCACCAAAACAGATCATTTGAATTAGAAGCAAATTATCAGCCTTTTTTCTGTGGCAATCGGTTCTTGAACTTCCAATTTTATCTCTACACAAAGTAGTAATAAAAATGAATGTCATGAGTTCAAATGTCCATTCATATTTTACTGATAATATTGCACCATATTTACTGATTCATCAAGTAATGAAATATTTATGGAACATAATTAAGGATCTTATTTAGGTAAAGTTGCCGGAAAGTAGAATAGCGCCATTGCCGTCTATCTATCTATCTATATCATCACGCCAGATCTCTTGCGGGGTAGGCAGAGAGTACAGAGTTCCAACAGGTTCTTTCCTTACCTCTCTGGCTTCCTCCACTCTCATAGTTCGTCTCATACACGCTCGCCGGTTACGGAGACTCTTAACTTGCCCTTTTATCATTCTTTTTTCTGACATTCTTTCTATATGCCCGAACCAACGGAGCATACCCTATTTCATCTTTACACCGATACTATCTTTTATACGTACTCGTTTTCTTACTACGCTGTTGCGAATACGGTCGGTCAGCTTCACTCCGCACATCTTCCGCAGAGCTCGCATTTATCCTACTTCCATTCTCCTTCTTATATACCCAGCTCTCGCTGCCATACAACCCATACTGGGCCAGCGTGGTGGACTATGGCCCTCTCAGTTCGAGAGGAGGCCCGTGCCCAACGGTGGGACAGCTTCTTAACAGGGCTAATATTATTTGTAATCTATAAACTTTGAACTTGTGGAACCAATTTTAATAAAATAGGAGTATTGAAAACTATACGACGGTCTTGTCGATCTAGTAGCGTATGTTGCGACTGTCTATTACGAGGTTCTGGGTTTGCATGGGAATGGGTCGGGCAGAGCAGTTTTTTCATCAAAAGCTCCCCTTCAGCTACTTACTTCAGTAGCTCAATAGCTTTGCCGCAGCATGTCGGATTACGTGGGTTCGAATCCCATCCGAAGCGATGATGAAGCGATGAAAATAACTTTTTTAAAAAGACTCCATTGCAGCAGTGATAGCCTAGTGGTTTGACCGTTGGACTGCAGAAGTCAGAGGTCTCGGGTTCAAACCCAGGCACGCACCTCTGTCATTTCGAAAGCATGTGCGTATTAAAAATTAACTATCACTTGCTTTAACGGTGAAAGAAAACATCGTGAGGAAACCTGCATGCCTAAGAGTTTATCGAAGGTGTGTGAAGTTCGCCAACCCGCACTGGGCCGGCGTGGTGGAGTATTGCCTAAACCCTCTCAGTTTGAGAGGAGGCCGGTGCCCAATAGTGGGACAGTTTCTTAACAGGGCTAATCTATATATTAATGTGAAGCAAAAACTTTATACACATTTTTACGAAAATTGCGCGGACGGAGGAGTATGAAATTTCCCACACTTATAGTTTATATAGAGAAGGAGTGCAGAATACTAATATTTTTTTTAAATTATGCCTAAAACATACATTAAATCAATGAAAAAAACATTACACCTACTACCATGTATTTGACACAATACACGTCAAATTGATGTTTGCTTTAATATTATTTGTCTATAGTCTTACTGAATGTCAAACAATGAGCAAACTATGAAAGAGTAGGTCGAATATCGACCTATGGGCGACCACTAGTATTATTTATTGTTAAACCGACTCCATAAAGCAAAAATAAATATTTGATGTCGAAGTAATTTGTGATAATTTTCTCACATGTGAGGCGACAAGTTCTTGTAGCTACAACTTTTACTGTATTAATATCACGATATCTATGAATATATCTATATATCTATATAGGCGCTCGTAGCGCGACCGCGGTGTTCTTACCGATCACCAAGGTTAAGCAGCGTTCGACTCGGTCGGCCTGAGATGGGTGACCGTTTTTGGCATTTTCATTTTCAAGCGTCTCCGTGCTTCGGAAGGCACGTTAAGCTGTTGGTCCCGGTTACCACTTAATGTGGTGGTCGTTAAGCCGAGTTGGAAGCCTTAAAGGCGGCTTGAAAAGTTCCAACAGCAGATGGCCACAAACCTGCCTCCACCAATCCGCACTGGGTCCGCGTGGTGGAGTATGACCTAATCTCTCTCACCTCGATTTGTGAGAGAAGGCCTTTGCCCAGCAGTGGGCAGTATAGGCTGATATTATTATTATATATCTATATAAATGTATCTAACCACCAACATCTGCTTTGTTCCCAGAATCTGTCGCAATTCAATTCAACCTAGTATCAGTTACAGTTTCCTAGAAGACAATTATTGATCCCTAAGTCTCACGAGATGAGGTATAACGATTAAAACATTCTACTTAAAATTGAGTTTTATTGGCAAAACTTTTGAGTACAAAATCGAACGGCATATCTTTGTGGTTGTTACTTTTTTGGTTGTTTAAGTTTAGTTTCTTAGAGAATTGCATCTCTAGTTAACTTTTGATCGTGCGTTTTTGATTTACCATACTTAGCTAGACGTATTACAGCTTCTAGTACTTAGTAATATTAACTAAAATTCTATATGGGTTCTAGGTTGGACTAAAATTAATTTTTCGATAAAAAAATTACCCATATCCATCAGGAATTTGGCATTGTGCCCGGTATGACGGTAATAGGTCCTCCTCCCATTACATGACCTAACATGGTCACAGTAAACTTCACCACACCTGCTTGGGGAATATAGGCGTGACGGGGTAGTACTTATAGTCTAATCCAATCAAGCTTTAAAACTTTTTACACTTGACATAAAAACGATTTCTTGTTTTTAACATTTTCATTTCGATGTCTTCGGAAATACACTAGTTATATATACAAGGTGTAACATAATAAACGCAAGACCTCAGACACCCCAATTAGAGAATTGCTTCATAAATTCAAAACGAAAACCAAATTTCCAAATTTAAAGGTTTTTTTAAGCACTTTTATACTCCAATTAACAATGAAACTTGTACGTGTATGTGTGCATTTTGAGAAATACAGGTTAGGAATGCTTCTGTAGTCTCCTTATTGCTATGAATCAAGAATAAATTTTAATAAGAATAAGTTTAATATATATGTTATAATTCAAGAATAAGTTTTTTATAGCGCACTGAAGGAGTAAATGAATTTTTTGCAAATTTAAAAAAAAATGTAAGATACATTAAAAATAGTTGGAATCATTTCATTTATCGATTTAGAACAAACTATTTTCAGGTCTTGCGTTTATTATGTTACAGCTTGTAGATTGCAATCACAACTAAAACATCTGTAAATTTGACGGACGATTTAGTGCAGTGGTAAGAGCTTAAGCCACTCCGCTCACAATGACTAATAGTCGCAGGTTCGATTCCCGCACGGGACAAATCATTGTGTGATCCACAATTATTTGTTCCGGTCTGGGTATTGTGTGTTTGAAATTTTATGTTTGTAAAAGTACCACACACACAGGAATAAATCCTAGTGTGTTTTAATATAAAAAAAATGGTGATGGGTTGTTTAAAAAGTTTTAATGATTGATTGGAATAGACTATAGTAACCTTGCGTAGCTGACTAATTTTAGTTGTCACCATCACGCCTATATTCAAGTGGGAGTGCTATTGGTCTGCTGTGTACACCTACGTATCGTTGACTATGTTATGCCCCTATGTTCTAGACTCTGGATCATAACTGATCTATTATACAATAGTGATTCTCTTATCCGATGAATCCATAAAAACCTTGCGGCCAACAGCGTAGATCATTTACACAGACAATTGCTGTGATTCTAAAAATAAAAAAAATATTTCTTCGGATGGGAATCGAACCCACATAATCCGAAATGCTGCGGCAAAACTATTGAGCTACTGAAGTAAGTAGCTGAAGAGAATCTTTCGATGAAAAAACTACTTTGTCCGACCTGGGATTCGAACCCAGAACCTCATAATAGCCAGCAGCAACATACGCTACTAGAACAACAAGACCGTCGTATAGTTTTCAATATTATTCAATCACCCCGGATCCCTTGTGGGGTAAGCAGAGAGTATAGCCCTCTCTGGCTTCCTCCACTCTCATAGTTCGTACCTCTACTTGAAACACGCTCGCCGGTTATGAAGACCGTTGACTTGCCCTTCAGATAAGACACGGTCCTATTATTTATTTGATTAAGTTTACAAAAAAATAACTATGAAAAACAACACCAAACTACGTATTCGCAATAACATTTTCATATTGAAAATTGCATCTAAATGAGGAAAGAGTTCGCGTCTCCGCTATGCAATTACATACCATAAGTCTTTAACATAAGGCCCAATATTTTCTAGGCTGTGTGTTTCAGTGAGTTTGTGTCGGGTCCTTATTCGGTATGGGCAATGAAATGTAACGTGCCAAGATAAGATAACTTCGTAAAATGATAGTATAATGATACTCCAGTGGCATATAGAATACCAATGCACGATGGTTTAGACGGATAAGGAAATAGTTTGCAACAAAAGGACACACGTGTGTACAAAATCTATCTGTCTATATCATCACGCCAGATCCCTTGCGGGGTAGGCAGAGAGTACAGAGTTCAAACAGGTTCTTTCCTTATAAACCTCTCTGGCTTTCTCCACTATTACTATGTACTATGTACACTTTTCGAAAATACATAAATTAATAGTTCAATAATTTTAATTAAAAATCCTTTTCTAGTATAAATAGTTCAATAAGTTTCTTATTTGAGGAATTCCTATGGCTTCTTTCCGGCTCCATCATTACGCCCTGGATACTAACCGGGTTGAAAGTACTCGTCAAGACCAATCCAAATAGCCCAAACACGGCGGGGTTATATTGAGTAATTGAGTGGTTCCATTGGCTACCTTTCCAGTTTATCATCAGACTGAGAACATTATCTGGTTGTATAGTATGTGTCAATACCAAGTTAACAAGCTTAAACACGAGCGCGTTGCGGGAAACAAAGTAAGTTAGAGTGTAAGTACTGTAACTATTTATCTATCTATCTATATCATCACGCCAGCTCCCTCGCGGGGTAGGCAGAGAGTACAGAGTTCCAACAGGTTCTTCCCTTACATACCTCTCTGGCTTCCTCCACTCTCATAGTTCGTCTCATACACACTCGCCGGTTACGGACACTCTTGACTTCCCCTTCAGATAAGACACGGTCTATTTGGTGTTGGTTTGGTATTTGGTACTGTAACTATTGCTACAAAAAATTATTGAGATGTCTTCTTTAGTACGGACGTATCATTTAGCACAGTGGTTAAGAGTCTAAGCCACTCCACTCTCTGTGTTTAATAGTTGCGGTTTCGATTCCGCTACGGGCCAAATCTTTGTGTGACCAAGAATTATTATTTTTGTGTATTTATAATGTTTGTGTATTTTTTCTATGGGACTAAGCCTTCTACACATTCCCACCATTATAACTCCTGTAAGCTAGGATCCACAATCGTCTCCTCAGATGACGCTAAGGTTTAAACCTTGGGGTGTCCCGGGAAGCGCTTTAATTGTCTTGAAACCCGCAACAAATTTAATTAGAAAGAAAAAGAGGTGTTGGGAAAATAAATTTTCACTTCCCTCCTATTATTTGTGTACTAGGAGGGATCAAAAAGTAGCGAGAACGACATACTCCTTGGTAAAAAAAAAAAAATGGCAGGCATAGCTCAGAATCAGATACATATTTGTAATATTAATAAAAAAACAATCTTCGATTCTCTTTTGTTTTTTTCTGAATGTAGTCATTTGTTTGCTTCGTGTCGGAACGTGTTCTCGAAAATGGAGAAAAACGAAGTGCGAGCCGTTATTAAATACCTCTGCTTAAAAAAGTTAACGACGCAAGAGATTCATTGCGATTTGGAGGCAATATTAGGAGAGTCTGCTCCGCCGTATTCCACTGTCGCAAGGTGCGCTTCTCAATTTCGAGTAGGGAGAACGAGCACGGAAGACGAACATCGTTGCGGCCGTCCATCGACGTCAGTCACCCAAGAAAATGTTGCGAAAGTCGAGAAAATTGTATTGAGCGATCGAAGAGTTACCATCCGATACTTAATTCAAGAAACGGGCATGTCATATGGAAGTACTCAATCCATATTGAAACAATCTTTGAATATGAGAAAAGTCTCCGCAAGATGGGTGCCGAGAATGTTAACCGACAGTCAGAAACAAAATCGACTTGACATTTCGAAGATATTGTTGGACAAGTTTCAAGAAGATTCTGAAAACGTTTTTTGTCTCGTTTCGTAACAATGGACGAAACATGGGTCCATCATTTTGATCCCGAGACAAAACAGCAATCTTCGTAATGGAAACGGCCATCATCACCGACCCCGAAGAAGTTTTGTGTCGTGGCATCGGCTGGCAAGGTTATGGCCTCAATACTTTGGGACTCAGAAGGAATATTGTTGATTGATTACCTGGAGCGTGGAACCACTATTACATGCCAATATTATGCAGCTTAAATTCCCAAGTTGAGTAATGCCATCAAAGAGAGAAGGAGAGGGAAACTTCGAAGGGGCGTGCTGTTTCATCACGACAACGCACTCGCGCACAGGTCGGCAGTTGCGATGGCTGCTAGCGATTTTTATCTGTTCCCCAAATTGAAAAAATACTTAAGGGGAAACAGGACGAAGACGATAACGAGGTGATGGATGCCGTGGAGAGCTTTTTGCAGGACCAAGACAAAACTTTTTTGTGAAAGGGATTGAAGCCTTGGAAAAGCGCTGGACTCGGTGTGTAGAGAGACTCGGAAACTATGTAGAAAAATAAATTATTAAGTTATCAATAGTCATTAAATTCTATCTCATTCTCACTACTTTTTGATCCCTCCCCGTATGTGAATTTTTATGTTTGTAAACGCACCCACGATACAGAAGTAAATCCTAGGGTGTGGATTAGTTTTAAAAAAAAAAGTATATCCTAAGTCAATGTTAAATATCACCTATTTTAACCTTTCCGTAAGTATATCGTAACTCGCTGCGTTTGGGCATATCGAATTAGGATTCTGGGATGCTTAATTGGGCCGATCCGTTGGGCACCAGATGCTGAGCTTTGTCAATAAATGCAATTGTGAAGCGCAAGAGTCGAGCATAAATTGTTTTATAAGTAGCTATTGTTTATCAAGCTTTGCGATTGATTCATCGCGTTTGGTGAGGATTCTTAGTAAGTTTTAAGAGACTTTTGTTCCGGTACTTGACTTTGTATAGAAAGAATCTGGAGAGCTAAAGAGATTGTGGCAGTTTAGCGTTATTATTGTAACTAGTGTAAGTCAGGACTCTCCGTAACCGGCGAGCGTGTATGAGACGAACTATGAGAGTAGAGGAAGCCAGAGAGGTATGTAAGGAAAGAGCCTGTTGGAACTCTGTACTCTCTGCCTACCCCGTAAGGGATCTGGTGTGATGATATAGATAGATATAGATATTGTAACTAGTGATCGCCCATTGGTCGGAATTTAACCTACTCTTTCATCTTTTGCTGGTTATGTTTGACATTCAGAAAGACTATAGACAAATAATATTAAAGACAAACAATATAAACCTATTCTCAATTTGACCACAGACTTTTTAACAATAAGCAAAATAGTATATATGCGTGTTTGTGTCAAATACATGGTAGTGTGTGTAATGTTTTTTTTATTGATTTAATGTATTGTTGTGCATAATTTTAAAAAATATTAGCATTCAGCACTCCTTCTTTATATAAACTATAAGTGTGGGAAATTTCATACTCCTCCGTCCGCGCAATTTTCGTAAAAAGGGGTACAACAATATAATGATGATTATCTTTGCCGTGAATAAACTTAAAAAAAACCTGCCGGTGGGCCACAGAAATCATACAATAGTATATGTGTGTAGTACTATGTACATACCTACCACGTGGTAGCGTATTCTTCGCTGCAACTGTGTATCAGTATAAATCATCATCATCGTCAGCCTATAGCAGTCCACTGCTGGACATAAGCCTCTTCAAGTGCACGCCACTGGGTACGATCCTCGGCTACTCGCATCCAGTTTCTGCCAGCCGCTCTACGAAGGTCATCGCTCCACCTAGCCTGAGGGCGTCTTGCTTTACGTTTGCCAGTTCGTGGTCTCCGCTTAAGAACTCGTTTGTCCCAGCGGTCATCGGTTGTTCGGATAATGTGACCGGCCCAGTGCCACTTCAGCTATAGTATAAATATGGAATGGTAATTTTAATTTAAAATACCTTTTAAAAAAAGCTTTTATAGCAAAAACAAAACGAAGATATATTGCCTAGTTGAGAAGTTCCTATGACTTCCTTTCGGCTCCATCATATGACTCTAGACACTATCCGGGTCTAAAGTACTCTTCAATACATATCCAACGAGTCCAAACACGGCGGGGTTGTATTAAGTAGTTGGCTGTTTCCATTGGACACCAATTGGCTTAATCATTAGACCTTGAACACTATCTGGTTGTATAGTACTTGTCAATACCAATCTAACAAGCGTAAACACGAGGGGGTTTCGAAGACAGACACACATACGAACATTGCAAGCTAAGTAAAATCTTGTAAAAACAAACAAAGGAAGTTTTAAGTAGTGTAGAATTATTAAGTACTCCTTCTTTTATGTATTCCATTAAATATAGCTAGAATACGAAACAACAATCTTTATAAAGCGGATATTTAGCAGCCTGTAATAAAAAACAACTGTCTCGCTGGTCTACTCGCGATCCCCTCCCATCAGCAGGTACCGCCGTCCGGGGCATGTTCTCACCGACTCTCCCGATGCCCTTACATCCCTTCTTTCGGATACAGACACCGCACACAGGATCAGACTCCGACCTCGCCGGCGAGTTCAAAGAATCCCTTGCCCGCCGGCCGGTGCAGAGCATCACGGCGCGACACCTAGTATATACCTTTCCCCATAGCGACTGCCCAAGCCGAGATCGTCTCTCCTTGAGGCGCCCTTGAGTTAGTTGCCCCCTTGCCCTTCTTACTCGAACATAGTAGTGGCACGCTCGCCCTCTATTCCAGTGAAGTTGTAATTCCCCGCGGCCAAAAGCGTAGATCATTCACACACACAAACACACATACATGTCTACTGGTGCGTCGTACGCTAGGTTGGACAAAATGTAATTTTTCGAAAGAAAAAATCCAGTATCACTCCGGAGTCTGGCATTGTGGCTTGTAAAATGGCAATAGGCACGCCCCCTATTACATGGCACCTATCATCGTCGGCAGAAAGTGGATGTACATAGTACACCTCGACGCTAAGTCCTAATAACCACGTTCAATAGACTTGCTGTTTAGAATCATTTTGCATTTCATGAACCGTTCGGCATCAAGTTAAGAACGATTACTTCTCTGCATTACGTAGCGCCTGACATAATTGTGACTGAATAAAACGATCACGCACATTGCTCTTGCCAATATTTAGGCTCCAGGCCTCGGATCATCGTAATAGACATGGAATAAAGAAGTAACCTAACATAGTCAGCGAGAAGTGGGTGTTCCCTGTACGAGGTGTACAGGGAACACCTCCGCTAGGGGAATATAGGCATGACGGTGTTATAAAAAAGTACTACAAACTATGAGAGTGGATGAAGCCAGAGAGGTATGTAAGGAAAGAACCTGTTAAAACTCTGTACTCTCTGCCTACCCCGCAAGGAATCTGGCGTGATGATATAGATAGATAGACTAACTACTTTGTTCTGTGGAAATAACTATGATCTGGGACTATGATCTTATTTGAGGTCGGTTATAACCGATTAAACATATAACACGGCGATTTTACCATAACTAAGTAAATTTTACTCCAGTGAAGGCCAGTGGTATACAGAATACCGTTACACCATTATTTCACGAAGTTCTCGTAACACGCCGCGTTTGGTCATAGCAAAGGGGTCCAGAGAGCTTAGCACGAAAAGACTGACCTTAGCGTAACGCTAGCTAGTATCAACTATAGTATTTTTTATGTAAGGTGGGTACTGTGACAGTTGTGTCAAATGAAATTATACTTTATTCAATGGCAATTAAAGGCATGACCGGTTTCTTTATTTATGGTTTTATGCCTTAACACCATTGAATTATATATTAATTTCGTTTGGCACTTAGAATTGTTACTACACGTCCAATGTAAAAAATATTATAGCTAGTGTCACACTAGCATATCAATGCCATCCTTAACACACTAGAAATTTACTTAATAAACATGAATGTGATACGACGATTACTCGATAGTGTCACGCTAACGTCAAAGTTTTCGTGATAAGCCCTCTGAGGTCCATGAATGCCACAAGTTGTTGACAGATCTCTTTGACCAATGCGGGCTCTATTTTCAGGTAGTTACAGTTGAACCATGTTGTGAAGATTTTCTATCTATCTATAACATCGCGCCAGATCCCTTGCGGGGTAGGCAGAGAGTACAGAGTTCCAACAGGCTCTTTCCTTACATACCTCTCTGGCTTCCTCGACTCTCATAGTTCGTCTCATACACGCTCGCCGGTTACGGAGACTCTTGACAAGATTTTCTCCTCTCCAGAAATAGTTCTTTATTTACCAGTTACTTTATTCATCAAGTTTTTTCATTTACGATGTTTTTATGCGCTTTAAAAATGAACTATCACTTGATTTTACGGTGAAGGATAAAATAGTGAGGAAACCTACCTGCCTAAGAGTTTCTTGAAGGTGTCTTAAGTTCGCCAAGCCACACTGGGCCAGCGTGGCGGACTATGGTCTAAGCCCTCTCAGATTGAGAGGAGGGCCGTACCCAACGGTGGGACAGTTTCCTAACAGGGCTAATAATTTTATATATAATAATGTTTGTTTAGGTCAAATCTTGCAAGCTGCATCTAGAATTAGAACTACTTAATCATATTCTACGGAGTTGAAATTTGACATGTCGGTTCAGGTTTGATGACAATGAATTTTTATGGTAAACATAACTTGATTCTACTCCAAGGATTGGTTTTAGTCGCAGGGACTCCTCAACAGTTAAAACCATATTCACAAAATTTTGATCGGCCGTTTCAAATTCTACCTGGCCTATTTATAAAAGCTTTTATTTACCTTACACGGTTTGTAAAAAAAAAAAAAACACCGTCACGCCTATATTCCCCAAGCGAGGGTGGCAGAGGTGTACTGAGTACACCCACGTTTCGCCGACGATGTTAGGCCCCATGTAATAGGAGGCGAGCCTATTGCCATATACCGGGCACAATTCCAGACTCCGAACTCGTATTGGGAAGTTTTCGTTAGAAAAACTATACTTGTCCGACCTAGGATTTGAACCCAGGACCTCGTGATCACAAAGCGATGCGCTTTGCCACTAGACCAACGAGGCAGTACACGGTTTGTATGTCTGTCTATCTGTCTTGCCGGTTCAAATTTTGTGATCCGAGTTTCAAGCACTTACTGGATTGAACTGAATTTGGCACACGTATGTGAGTTCGGTGACAATGTAACAATATGGGACTTACTATAGAGCTGATCTGTTGATGGAGTCATGTTAACTACACAACCACATGGTGTTCAGGGTACTTAACATAACCATTTTGTGCTTGGGCTTGTTAGATTTATCTTGACAAGTACTAGGGATCCAGATAGTTTCCAAGGTCCGATGATAGAGCGGTAAAATAACCAATGGAACTATGAAAGCTTGTTTTTAAAAAGGTATTTATAAATTAAACTCATTTACCATAAATTCCATTAAGATGCAGTACGAACGTAACTTATTATTTATGTATTCTATGGCCTCCAGAGGCCACGGCAAGAACTCGCGTCGGCAGCCGGCCAGGCATTCGGCTACTATTCACCAATTACATAATTATCCAAGTATTTACACACGCCCACATGTGCGACCCACGGAATTTAAGGTCTGGTACTACCTAATGCAGTTTGATGTTTGAGTATATGTAGGTACATAATTGTTTACCTTGAATGTATGGTGGTAATATTAGTTATATTATAAACGGTGATGTTTGTTAGGATGGATAGACAAGGTGTAATATCATCAACGCAAGACCTGAAAGTAGTTTGTTCTAAATCGGTAACTGATTTGATTCTATCTCTATCTATCTATAACCTCACGCCAGATCCCTTGCGGGGTAGGCAGAGAGTACAGAGTTCCAACAGGTTCTTTCCTTACATACCTCTCTGGCTTCCTCGACTCTCATAGTTCGTCTCATACACGCTCGCCGGTTACGGAGACTCTTGACTTTTCCATCAGATAAGACTCGGTTTAATTGGTCGTGGTAAGATAGTCTAGGTCTTCCCCGGTACCTGCATCCTTCCACTTTCACATTGTATATCTGTTTTGTCATTCTTTCCTCTGGCATTCTTTCTATATGCCCGAACCAACGGAGCATGCCCTTTCTCATCTTTACACCGATACTATCTTTCATACCTACTCGCTGTTTTACTATGCTGTTGCTAATGCGGTCGGTCAGCTTCACTAACACACATCACATTTTCCGCAGAGCTCTCATTTCTACCGCATTTATCCTACTTTCATTCTCCTTCTTACATACCCAGCTCTCGCTACCATATAACAGCGTTGGGACAAGAACTCCGTTATGTATGGCCAGCTGCGCCTTATGGCTTAAGTGCCGGCTCCCGAGTAGCTTTCCCATCGCACCATTCACTCTGTTCCCTGCACTCACTCTTCTCTCTATGTCAGCGGTGTATTTCCCATCCTTACTGAAGGCGCATCCAAGATATACAAATTCATTCACTTGCTCCAGCACATCGTTACCAACCACAATGCTTACATTCGTTCTGGTTTCTTCCCTTTCAAAAACCATAATCTTGGTTTTCTTCACATTCAAGTGTAAGCCATTGATCATGCAGTCGTCTTTCATAACTGTGACTAGTGTTTGCAGATCAGTGGCTGTTGGCGCTATTAAAACCGCGTCATCTGCATAAAGTAGATGGTTTACCACTAAGTCACCCATTTGTACACCTTCATTCATCGCTTTTTTTTGAAGACTTTTGTCCAGATATATTATAAACAGTCTAGCGGACAACACGCAACCCTGCTTGACGCCGATTTTAACGTCAAACCAGGGTGACCTGTTACCACCCACCCGTACGCATGCCTTGCAGTCCACATAAGTGGACTGGACGGCTCGCAACAGAGTGCCATCTATACCATACTCTGGCAAAATGTCCCAAAGTCTCTTTTTCCAACAATTTTTAATGTATTTTATTCATAGCAATAAGGAGATTTCAAATGCATTCCTAAAACGTATTTCTCAAAACGTATGTATGTGTATATATGCACAAGTTTCTTTGTTAATTGGGGTATACTCGTGAAAAAGTGTAAAATTCTTTTGATAAATTTGGATACTTAGTTTTCGTTTTGAATTTATGAAGCAATTCTCTAATCGGGGTGTCTGAGGTCTTGCGTTTATTATGTTACACCTTGTATATTTGTTATACTTTGCAGCCAAAACTTTTGAATGGATTTTAGATAAAACTCTACAGTAGTACAGCGTATGCATTAGAACATCACATCTAAAATAACGGAGAAAAGTTTTGATTTGTTATATGTGTGTTTGTAATGGATAAACTTAAAAACTACTCAACCGATTTTAAACATGCTTATATCTATAGAAAGCTACATTTTCAGCGAGTAACATGGGCTCAATAATATTTAGGTGAGATGAAGTTCGGTCGACAGCTAGTCCTACTAAAATTATAAATGTGAATTTGTATGTTCAGTTTTTTGGATGTTTGTTACTCAATCATGCAAAGACGGCTGAACAGATTTGGGTGATATTTGGCACAACGATAGTTAGATTAACATATAGGATACATTTTATCCCGGAAAAATTTTAGGTTCCTGTCTAAAGTGAACGCGAACGAAGTCGCGGGCAGAATACTGCCTACTCTATAATTATAAGACAAATACGCATATGAAATCGCGGGCGGCCGTTGGTGTTAAGATAAAAATGTAAGACTTATAATAGTAAAATAACTGCCTCGTTGGTCTGACTGCCTCGTTGGTCTGGTGGCAAAGCGCATCGCTTTGTGATCACGAGGTCCTGGGTTCAAATCCTAGGTCGGACAAATGTAGTTTTTCTAATGAAAAATTCTCAGTATGAGTCCGGAGTCTGGAATTGTGCCCGGTATATGGCAATAGGCTCGCCCCCTATTACATGGGACCTAACATCGTCGGCGAAACGTGGGTGTACTCAGTACACCTCTGCCACCCCCTCTGGGGAATAAAGGCGTGACGGTGTTTTTTTTTTATAATAGTAAAATGCTCCGTTGGTCTAATTATATAAGGTTCAAATCCTAGGTAAGACAAAATGATTTTTACATTGAGAAATTCTGAATATCAGGCTGGAGGCTGGACTTGTGCCCGATATAATGGCAATAGGCTCGCCCCCTATTATATTGGGAATAAACATCATCAACGAAATGAAAGTGCATTTACATGGTACACGTCTGCCATTCTCGCTTGGAGAATATAGGCGTGACGCTATTTATCATTATCACTATAACAAAGTCCCCCCGTTGCGTCTGCCTGTCTGTCTGTCTGAACGCGATAAACTCATTAACTACCGAACGGATTTTCATAAGGTTTTCACCAATGGACGGAGTGATTCAAGAGGAAGGTTTATGTGTATAATTCACCCGTGCGTGATTTTGGCTTTGAAAAATACAACTAATGAATGGTTAGAATCGTTTGTTAAAAAACTAGTTACTGCTCTTCGTTTCCGATGACTTCTATGTATGTACGCATAATTGAAACAAAGGCATTTATGTAGATTGGTTGGTTTATGGTGCATCAGCTTTGCAATCACGAGGTCCTGGATTTAAATCCTGGGTCGGACAAATGTAGTTTTTCTGTCGAAAAATTCCCAGTATCCGTCCGGAGTTTGGAATTGTGAAAAGTATATGACAATAGCCTCGCTCCCTATTACATGGGACCTAGCATCGTCGGCGAAAAGTGGGTGTACACAGTACATCTCTGCCACCCCCGGTTGGGGAATATAGGCGTGACGGTGTTTATTTTTATTTATGTAAGAATTTCCACGGCAAATCCTACATCTACTAAAATATCTCAAGCGATGCTTGATTATGGAGAGATGGAGATCTTTTTAACGGCTAAAACGGAATGTTAATTACGAAATGTAACGGGAAGTTAATCTAATTATGGTTATTTTAATGGCGATGATGTTTTAAGATATTAGCGGGCATTCATTGAGTGATGAGTGAGGTAGGGTCTGACGACTTTTCGGTTTCAGTAATATTGGAGTTTCGGCGTAGTTACGGTTTCGGCAGAGAACTAGTAAAATTAAGATTGAAATAAAATCTGTTTTAGTTAGCTGACGGTCGATTTAGCGCAGTGGATAAGAGCTTAAGTAGCTCCACCTACTGTGTCTAATAGTCGCGGGTTCGATTCCCGCACGGGACAAATCTTTGTGTGAACCACAATTATTTGTTTCGGTCTGGGTATTTGTGTATGTGAGGTTTCATGTTTGTAAACGCACCCACGACACAGGAAATAATCTTAGTCGTTAAAAAAAAATCCTACTACGCTCGGTAATGGTTGGAACCTCTATAGGTTCCAACCATTACCGAGCGTATTTCATTTGACTTCCTATACGTTCGTGCTAATAGTTTTATTTTATTATCATCGGCCGAAAGACGTCCATTGCAGGACAAATGCCTCCCCCAAAGATCAACACGTCTTCCGGTAAGAGGTCGCCCCTCGAGAAACTTTCTGCCCCAACGGCCGTCAGTTCTACGATCTATGTGCGCCACCCCCTGCCACTTAAGTTTGGCAATTCTGAGAGCTATATCGGTGACTTTAGTTCTCCTGTGAATCTTCTCATTTCTGATTCGATCTCGCAGAGAAACTCCGAGCATAGCTCTTTCCATTGCCCCTTGGTTGACCTTGAGGCTTCTTATGAGGTCCATCGTGAGTGATCATGTCGAAGACTGGTAAAAGACTTTTGACACTGCGGTATTTTGAATAGTAGTAGATAATAGTTGTATTATGTTAGTTGTTTTATAGTGAGAATTGGTCATCATCATCAGCCAAATACGTCCACTGCTGGACCAAGGCCTTCCCTAAAGATCGCCACGGCGATCGGCTTTGTGCTTTACGCACGAAGTGTGAGAATTGGTACAAAGTTTATTTTTAATTAGTTTCTGGCCCCGGCTTCGTCCGTATGGATTTTAGACCGGAACCTAACATTTTTCGAATGAAAAGTATCTTATGTGATAATCCAGATGATAAACTATCTAGGTGCCAAATTTAATCAAAATTGTTCAGCCGTTTTCACGTGATTGAGGAACAAATATCCAAACATACAAAATTTCACATTTATAATATTAGTAGGATTAATGTTGGGTTCATAAGTTATTAATATTTTTTTTAAACGTAGCCCCACACTAGGATTGATTCCTGTATCGTGGGTGCGTTTACAAAACATGAAAATACACATACACAAATACCCAGACCGGAACAAATAATTGTGGATCACACAAAGATTTGTCCCGTGCGGGAATCGAACCCGCGACTATTAGATACAGTGGGCGGAGCGGCTTAAGCTCTTAACCACTGCACTTAATCGTCCGTCATTATTGTGGAATAATTAAGAGACTGATATTAACTATCAGATTTGATATAAAAGATAATAAATATTAACTTCTATAATGATTATTTTCCTAAGTGTTATACAAACTTACTTCATGTACATCAGCAGAAAGTATTTTTTTGATCACCAAAACTAACAATTTATCAAATTAGGTTCTGCCCGCGACTTCGTCCGCGACTTTAGGCAGGAACATCTTTCCGAGACAAAAAGTATCCGTCATGTGTTAGTCCAGATAATAAACTTTCTGTGTACCAAATTTCATCCAAATTCATTTAGCCGTTTTTGCGTGTTTGAGTAACACGACAAAACATTCAACTATCTATGAAATAAAACTATTTCACGAGAATTTGTGGTCTATCAAATCTGATGTTATGGCGGGTGCGGTCAAGGATATGGTCAAGGAAACGTCGGGAACTAAAAATCAAAAATAAACCGCGATAAAATCCGTAAATTAGTTTTAGTTCATGTGTAATATTCGCGTAAATCTAAGAACTCAGTATTCAACTATCTATACATACAAACATTCACATTTATAATATTTATATGATAACGACTTTTATGATCACAAACACATATTATTGACAATTAGCATTAATGTACAGAAACCTTAAAATTACCCTCAAAGAAAGTCAGTCTCGGTTTCGGCGAAAATTGAGAAGGCAACCAAAATTCGGTTTTGGATGTAAAAACCTGTTTAGCCCGACACTAGAGTGTACACACAAGTGACTTTGTTGCAGATATTTCTGTAATTAAGTGAAAATTATATCATTTTGTATCGTGACGATATGAAGGGTTTTAAGTGTTCTTATAAGTCCTCTACTAGTAGAATAGCGTACCTTTTCTACTGAATTCGAATAACCACTTCTCGTAGGTACTTACAAAAACCGCTTTGTAGTAGGTACCTAAGGCTTACCTTAGTGAATTTAGGATATCCAAAACTACAAAAATTCTATAACCGTCTTCGTGGATAAGGTCGTGAGTCTTCTAGTAACTGAAAAATCCAATATTAATATCTTCAAAGCCATTATTCGGGCACGTTCTCTCGCCATAGGATTCGTCTAATTAGGACCCGGCGGAGCCGCGACGATTTCATTACGAATGTATGAAGCCGAAGACGCTACGTGGTTAGCAAGCACACGTCCTGTACAATGCACCTACCTTAGCTGAAAACGACCAGCGGAGCAAGACCCACAGTTCTTCATTTGATAGAGGAACTTTTAGAGTAATTGTAAAGGATAAGGCGGTTCGATTTATTATGGCCGAAGATGTCCCTACCTCTTTCCTGCAGTGCACAGCAAAAAGTCGAAACGTGTGGGACTGCAGACGAACCCGTTCTGCCTTACAAGGAGTACCTCGGCGATCCGCTTCCCAACGCACCGGCTCACATAATATTGTTAGCAGTCGGCGATAGCTTTTTATGTCGAATGCATTATTCGATACTCATTTAAAATTCTAACATACGCTTATAAAGAAAACTCGCCATTTTCATGCGGTCCCCTGCTGACGGCGGTCGTTTCGATTTGTACATTATTTTTTTCGAGCGTATACCTACTCAGATTATTTGTGTTTTATCTGTTGAATATATTGCGCAAATTCGGGGCCGGCAGCGGCGCCCACGCATTAAAAATCGCGGGGGCGATTACTGGAGGCTTCGACGCGTGCTCAAACGCGCGAGCGCAGCGTCCAACGCACACGCGCGTACTAATAAACCTTTGACGAAAAAAGAACGAAATAAAAAAAAGTAATAAGAACGTGTTTACTTTTTTATTACCGGCCAGTGACAGTGTACTCGATTGTTTATAGAAAATCGTAAAGTGCATGCGAAAACGTAACTAATTTGATGATCGGTGTTTCTGAATGGAGTGTAATAGGAAATGACGTCATGAGTAGTGTTGTGCCTGATGTTACGGTGGGCGATTTGTTGACAATGTTCGGTCATTAGATTAGAAAGGTGAGTCGATTGTGCTAATGACTAACAACATTAATTTTAAGAAAATATTTACTAACTTCATAATTATTCTTAGAAATGTTTACAGTGTTTTAGAGTTATTCTTAGAAATGTTTACAGTGAATCTTGAGATTAAAACGAAGGATCGTTTTATTCTTATTTATGTGGAGTTTCCACAATAACTTAATTACAAACATAATACATACATTAAAACTATGGTTTAAAATGAATAAGACTTTACTGCGAACATAATATTTAAATTGTCTAATGAATGAGGTTTAAACTTATTGTAATGTAAATTTCGTGGGTATGGCAACATTGTTTTAATTTAAATGGAGGCTATAAGTTAAAAGGTTTACACTTTGAATAATTATTTAAAGTCCTTACCTAATTGATGGTACTTCAACACTCTTAATCTATTATAAAGACTGCATTCCCAAAGAGGGGTTATAGGCATCAATACATAAGCATGATAATAGTAGTAACGGAATGGTTACATAGTTTGTCCTATACGGAAACAGAAGACCTCCTTATCCCCATTTGCTAATCTTATACAGTCCGCATTACTTTTTGATTACTTATCCTAGTTATGACTGTATTTATAATTAATATACACTTAGTACACAATCTCTCCAGAATCGCGCTTACCGTTCTTCTTTCTTGCACATGTGTGCACAAATACACCCACACACACGCACACACATACACACAGTCACTTAATTATCGATTTATAATTTAATTATTGATCTAACTCTATGATTAGTTTACTCTTATTAAGAGAATGTTCCTTTTAATTTCTTCACCTTTCTACTTATTAATGCAGTACTTGTTTAAGGGATGTGAGCCTGGTTACCTGTAACACAGGTTTACCTAGTGCAGGAACCAGCCTCTCACAAAGGAGTTCAGTTTGAGCATGCTGTTATGTACTAACTTTTAAGACCTGATAACCTTTGTGAAGAAACAAATAAATATTATTATTATTATTATATATGTATCTCGCTGAGATTCACGGGCTTTACCCGGACCTTTGAAAGGCTTGCATGGGGACATGGGTCCAACACGTAGAGGCCCTTTGCGAGAAGTTAATGTTATGTAAGCCACCTGCTGAGATCACTTGCTGAAAATGAAGAAACATAACCAGCGAACTGACCCCGGCAGGTGCAAGGACTATTGTAAATTATGGAAAGAAACAAGGACTATGCAAATGAGGTTTGATGGACAAAAACTGGACTATTTCAAAGGGGACGGACACCGGCCATCATTAGTTATACCTAAATACCCGTGGCCGGCGGTGACTCGCCGCTTACTAGATGGGCCCTCAAACGGTCGTCCTAGGACAACTGAGGGCAACACCGGTGTGAGCGGCTCAGAGGTGTAGAGAGGTGTGCTGCGCTTTCTCCGAAGTTACTCGCGGCGTTATGCCCTTTAACACTTCCAACCCTGGAGTACATCGATGTAGGAACGCATTATCTTCCTACGTCGATGTAGCTCTCACGGCTCCTCTCTGGACGGCCAATTAAGGCTAGCCAGAGCCGAGAGTCCTGCGGGCACCCTTCGGTTTCCACTCGACCGACGAAGACACGCCGAGTTGGGGGCCCTGACCGACTCTCTGAAGCACTCGGGTCCGTGGTGTCGTTACTCACCAACAGCTCGCCACAAGCTGCCCTGCGGGCTTATTATTATTAATAGTAACTTTTTTCTGCAAAGGTTTTTTAATTAGTGATGACTAGAAAGAATTAGTAGCGACTTCGTCTGCATATGTATCTTTATAAATTATAGCCTGTTTGTTATTCAGATGTATAAGCCACATTACTGCGAAGTTTAATTAAAAACAATATCAGTTTTTGCGTAAACAATTAACAAACATTCATAATAAATAATAATGTATAATAATAATTGTTTATTTATTGATCACCACAGACAGAACATATAAATGAAAATTTCAGCAAAATAGTACCTACTTAAGATGTAAAAGATTCTGGCTGTGGGTCACTGGTGCCTGAAGTAGGTAAAAAGAACCTGTAAAACAGGTCACCAGTGTGACATCATACATCCATGCTTACAAACTTTCGCTTGTATAATATGAGTAGAATGGATTTTTTCATTTTTTTCCGTTAACTAACCTGGAAATTCACATACACAAATACCCAGTCCGGAATTAATAATTGTGGATCACACAAAGATTTGTCTCGTGCGGGAATCGAGCCTGCGACTATTAGACGCAGTGGGCGGAGCGGCTTAACCTCTTAACCACTGCGCTAAATCGTCCGGCAATTTCTCTGTTATTGTTTCTCCACTAATCTTTTTAATTTTGTCCTTCTAAAGGGAGTTTGGTTTTGTCCATCTCTTTTATTATCATCCACCAACAACTAAGATGCCGGCTTGCCCTAGTGATTAAAGCGGAGGCTCCTCCAGTCACTGTAGGTATTAAGTCGCGAGTTCGATCCCTGTTTGAGACGTTATCTTGATGCGTTCGGTCTAAACGCACCCACGATGTAAGAATAACTACTTTAATGAAACTAGTTTTTTTTTTAAATGTAGAATAATATCACGCCTACATTCCCTAAGCGGAGGCGGCAGAGGTGTCAGGTACAGAAGTGGTTTATAAACTAACATGGTAGAGTTTCTGTATTGTATAATGGTATTGAAAGCGAGAGGTCCAAGGTCATACTATGGCTTATATCAACGGTGTTTTTTTGGTGAAGATTTTTAATTTGTATTTTTATGGTTGATTCACAAGGGCTCCGGCTTAATGATATGGTTATACACCGTCACGCATATCTTCCCCAAGTAGGGGTGGCAGAGACACTCACTTTTCACCAACGATTTAGCTCCCACTAGCTGTTACCCGCGACTTCCCCCGCGCGGAATTTAACAAAAAACCTTTTTCTAAAATTATAGTAGCCTTAATTACTCTTTACAACATCAGCTATCTGCTAGTGAAAGTCCCGCCAAAATCGGTCTAGCCGTTTCCGTGATTAGCCAGATGGACGGAGACAAAAATTTAAAAAAATGTTTTTTTTTTTGTTTTTAGTACCGTATATACTTTACTTTCATATGCATTTAGTGAAACGCTGTTAATATGACATTTACAAACGGACACTTCAATTTAATTTATTTGTATAGATGTAATAGTGGACGAGCATATTGCCAAATACCGGGCACCATTCCAGACTTATACTGGAAAGTTTCGATAGAAAAACTACATTTGTCCGACCTGGGATTTGAACCCAGGACTTCGTGATCGCAAAACCCATTATTCGCTACGAGACCAACAAGGCAAAGGATATAGTTATATAACTTTTATCTGTTGATTGAAATTAGCCTTGAGTATACTCAAGGCTAATTTCAATCAACATGCGGAAGTGGAAGGATGTAAGTACCGGGGAAGACCTAGATTATCTTAACATGACCAAATAGCCCGAGATCAAGTATTATCTGAAGGACAAGTCATGAGTCTCCCTAACCGGCGAGCGTGTATAAGACGAACTATGAGAGTGGAGGAAGCCAGAAAGGTTTGAAAGGAAAGGAACTGTTGGTCTGTTGGAACTCTGTACTCTCTGCCTACCCCGCAAGGGATCTGGCGTGATGATATATGTATATAGATAGAACAAGATATCTATCTATCTATATAATTACGTCAGATCACTTGCGAGTTCGGCAAGAAAATATCTGTATATTTAAAATCAAGATGGCCGCGGTAAAGCCGTAAACCATTCAATATTCTCTCAAATCGTATTCAGTTAAGTGAATCGCATTTTATAAGGAAATTTACAATGTTGTATGTTAATACGGCATACAATGGAACTGGTTTAGTCGCATATGGGTTGTGTTGCCATGTTACTGTTTTGGATTGATCGTGGTTTAACGTGGAGAGAGTGATAAAATATCAAGAAGATTATCTACACTAGACTGACGTAACTCTAGTGGCGCGAAGTGTGGGATCACGAGGTTCTGGGATTTCAAAAAATCTCTTGAAAATTTCTTAGTTGTAGTCCGTTTTCTGGAATTATGGTCGCTATAGTGCAGAGCTGGGCAGAGATTACTTGTAGAAAAATTACGACGGACGATATAGCGCAGTGGTTAAGAGCTTAAGCCGCTTCGCCCATTGTGTCTAATAGTCGCGGGTTCGATTCCCGCACGGGACAAAACTTTGTGTGATCTATTTGTGTATCTGAATTCACTCGTTCGTAAATGCACCCGTTTAAAAAAAAAACAAACAAATTAAATTGCAATTATAATATATCAGAGCATTGATAGCCAAGTGGTTAGGCCGTTGGACTGCATAGTCAGAGGTCTTCTCGAAAGCATGTGCGCATCAGAAATTAATTATCACTTGCTTTAACGGTGAAGGAAAACGTTGTGAGGAAACCTGCATGCCTAAGAGTTTCTCGAAGGTGTGTGAAGTTCGCCAACCCGCACTGGGCCAGCGTGGTGGACTATGGCCTAAAACCTCTCAGTTTGAGAGGAGGCCCTTGCCCAACGGTGCGACAGTTTCTGAACAGGGCTAATATTATATTATATATCGGTTCTTAAATCAGTTTATTTTTGGTTTTTAAGTTCACGAAGTTTCGAGTGCTCTGCAGTATCCATGGTCACGGTAGGGACTGAGGCGTTTGATGGCCAAGAGTCATTGTTATGCCGGAGTATCTTAAGGGGATTATTTTAACCCAATTGGAAATTCAATTAATTGATCTTAAAATTAAAGAATTGTTTTAATAATGCCCAACACTGGTATAATGGCAATAGACTTACCCACTATGACATTGGGACTCAATTAGATTAATATTAAACCTCGCCTGCCTCGTTGGTCTGGTGGCAAAGCGCATCGCTTTGTGATCACGAGGTCCTGGGTTCAAATCCTAGGTCGGACAAATGTAGTTTTTCGAAAACTTCCCAGTATGAATCCGGAGTCTGGAATTGTGCCCGGTATATGGCAATAGGCTCGCCCCATATTACATGGGACTTAACATCGTCGGCGAAACGTGGGTGTACTCAGTACACCTCTGCCACCCCCTCTGGGGAATATAGGCGTGACGGTGTATAATATTAAATGATAAGTGAGGTCTAAATTTATTTAAATTTAGTAATTGAATATTCAAAGTCATGTCAAAATTGCCAGAAATGAAGGATATGTGTCCTTTTATTAAATGCCATTTTACTTAGCCTATATTATCTGCTAAACGGTTTTCTTATAATATAATTTTAGTCTAGTAGAATTTGTTTTGGTATTTAAAGGGTATTTTGGTTAATTCCTGGCAATACCGTTCAACGCCCATTGGCGCAGCCGCGTGGGTGAGAATCACGAGAATAATAGACAAAACCGCTTGACATTTCGAAATTGTGCGCTCAGCTATGAAACTGGGCGTTCATTGCGATGTATAAATTAGGCATATTTAAAATAACATGCGTTTACTATCCCTACTATTAGTTATGGTCCAACCATTCTAAGTATCTGCTTGTAGTTTTTTCGATGCCTTTTCAACACAAATGTTAGAGAAAGTTGTTTTTTTTTCGTGGAGGACTGAGTGGATTCTGTACGTATTATATCATAAAAAACAACATCATCACGCCTATATTCCCCAAGCGGGGGTGGCAGAGGTGTACTGAGTACACCCACGTTTTGCCGACGATGTTAGGTCCCATGTAATAGGGGGCGAGCCATATAGCGGGCATAATTCCAGACTCCGGACTCGTACTGGGAAGTTTTCGTTAGAAAAACTACACTTGTCCGACCTAGGATTTGAACCCGGGACCTCGTGATCACAAAGCGATGCGCTTCGCCACTAGACCAACGAGGCAGTCATTATATCTATTTCTATATACAAGGTGTAACATAAATAGCTCAACACCTCAGACACCCCCCTTAGATTATTGCTTTACGAATTCAATACGAAAATCAAACTTTCCATTTTAAGGAGTTTTCTCCAATTTTTTAAGATCTTTGGTATCCAAATTAACCATAAAATTTAATAAATAATTAACTTTTGTATGTGTATTGAGGTATGTGTAATAGAAATACATTTAAAATGGCCGTAATGCTTTGAATTATTATTAAATTTTGCTTAACAGCATTTTTTGAAAGTTAAAAAAATATATTTAACTTTAAAAATAGTTGGAATCGATTCAGTTGCCGATTTAGAACAAACTACTTTCAGGCCTTGCGTTACTTATGTTACACCTATATATATATATATATATATATATATATATATATATAGAATACTAGTTTCTGTCCGCGACTTTGCGTGGATTGTATTGTAGAACAATATTAGGATGCGGTCTAACCGCATCCTAATATTGTTCTGGCGTAAGAAGTATCCTGTGTGTATCCAGGTAATAAACTGTGCGCCAAATTTTATCCAAATCCGTTCAGACGCTTTGTGTTATTAAGTAACCAACATTGAAACATACACATTTTCACATTTATAATATTAGTAGAATTAGAAGGATGAGTAGTGCCTTCGACGGAGTGCACACTCGCCACGCCAACAGCTCATCAACAGCTCAGCGCATCTTTCACTTATAGTTCTGCGTCTGATCGCGAAAATTGAATCACAAAAAATGTTCTATATCATCAGGTCCGATCCCTTGCGAGCTTGGCAGAGAGTGCTGAGTTCCAACAGGTTTTTTCTTTACAGGCGTCTCTGGCTTCCTCCACTCGCGTACACGCTTGCCGGTCACGGAGACTTTTGACTTGCGTTTCAGATACGACACGACCGATATAACCTGTACTTTCCAAAATGGACGGACGACCTGATGAAGGTGTCAAACGGTTACCTATACGGGGTGCGTAGGGCACAAAGCTGATCATCATAGCGATTTTTTCTGGAGATCTTTGTTCTTTAATGGAAGCCTTTCGATTAATAATAATAATATAATAATAATATTAGCCCTGTAAATCAAAAATGAACGTACTGCCCCACCGTTGGGCACGGGCCTCCTCTGAAACTAAGAGGGTTTAGGTCGTAGTCTACCACGCTGGCCCAGTGCGGGTTGGCGAACTTCACAAACCTTAAAGAAACTATTAGGCATGCAGGTTTCCTCACGATGTTTTCCTGCACCGTTAAAGCAAGTGATTGGTAACTTTTAATACGCACATGCTTTTGAAAAGACAGAGGTGGGTGCCTCGGTTTAAGCTCAAGTGGTTAGACCTTTGACTTGCAGTCCAACGGTCTAACTACTAGGCTATCACTGCAATAATAATAATAATAAACACCTCGAGAAGCTCTCGCTGGGCAGTTGGGTGAAGGGCCTGATACAGAAGGCAGTAATATTGGACACGGCGCGCATTGTGAGGAGGTTCCTCTCTATGGAGCCCTGACCGCCGGTAGCCTGGGTCGTAGACCTTGCTGTCGGTGGAGCACATTTTTTTTATACAATATATATAAGAATATTTGTATTTTTATATATATTTTAGAAGAAATAATACCTAATAAATATAAAAAGCTCAGAGTTGCTCAGCGAGCTATGGAGAGAGCTATGCTCGGCGTTTCTCTACGCGATCGAATCAGGAATGAGGAGATTCGTAGAAGAACCAAGGTCACCGACATAGCCGTTAAGATTAGCAAGCTGAAGTGGCAATGGGCGGGCCACATAGCGCGTAGATCGGACGGGCGTTGGGGTAGAAAGATTCTAGAGTGGAGACCACGTATTGGCAAGCGCAGTGTGGGACGACCGCCTGCCAGATGGACCGACGATCTTGTGAAAATCGCAGGAAGTCGTTGGATGCAGGTGGCATCGGACCGGTTACGCTGGAAAGCGATTGGGGAGGCCTATGTTCAGCAGTGGACAAGTATAGGCTGAGATGATGATGATGATGATGATGATATACATAATAATTAAAAAAAGAAATGAAAATATTATTATTATAAGCCTATACTGTCCCACTGCAAGGCGAGGGCCTCCCCTCCCTTGTTCTGTCTGTCTGTCCTGTCCCGGTCCAGTGCAAGGTGAAGCCAGTTCTTATCTTAGGAGTCCAGCTCGTCTCGCCACCTCTATCTGGGCCTGCCGCGCTGTCGTTTCCCGCCTGGTGGGACCCACTGTATAGTTGTTTTAGCCCAAAATGCATCCGGCCGACCGCGGATTAATAATGACGATGATAATTATGTTATTAAATGTTTCTCAGTTATCACAACACGTACATAGTACATTCAAGTTTTACAAACCCAATTATCTCTGTAACAAATGTTAAAATCCAAACGACCATGCCACGGTTAGAATTAAGCATTATGCTTACAAGGCAATATTTTAACCAACTTGGCTGTCATATCTTATTAATTTCAAAACCTGACGGTAATTTTATACGAGTTACGTACGTTCCCTGTTTACTGTATATTGCTTGCTATATTAAACTTAATCAATTAACAAGTCTTTGGTATTTTGTTCTGTATTAGCTAGCTTGCGTTTACGTAAAAAATCTTCGCAGGTACTATATCAAAGTCCAAGTAGTGCGGTTATTGTAGAGAAGTTTGTCAACGTAAAGCTAATTGTACGGTGTTGCTGGCCAATAGCGTTTGGGTACAACACTCAAATGTTGTTGACTAAATAGTAATGACGTGTTGTTGAAAAAATAGATTTTTTTTATATCGATTGACTTTAAACTATGCGATTGTAGGAAGCCAGAGAGGTCTGTGAGGAATGAACCTGTTGAAACTCTGTATTCTCTGCCTACCCCATACATAGATAGATAGAGTTACGAGCATTTGTGGGCTAAGCTTACAGGAGAAAATGGTGGAAATATGCCGCAGTATAGCCACTGGTATTACTCCTGAAAGCCGGGATCGACTTTTAAATTCGTGTGTGACTATTCACACAAATATTTAAATAGCGTAGTCTATCTATCTATCTTTATCATCACGGCAGTTCCCTTGCACGGACACGGTAGGCAGATAGTAGAGAGTTTCAACAGGTTCTTTCCTTATAGACCTCTCCACTCTAAACGAGAAGCTCACAAGAAAAAGAGTACCTGGGTGTTCCTACTAAAAATCTTTATCCCTCTGCTATCTTGTAGAAGACTTCTGCGAAAATTCTTGGTTTTTTAAAGTTCCCCTGAAGACAGTACTTTTCAACAACTATTTTCTGCGAAAATAATAAAGGATCCAGGCATCATCAGCGCTACGCTACACCTTAGAGGTGGACGTGACTCGAATTGACATAATAAGATACTCCTCTATTGATGGTTATATTTCAATCAATCGATTATTCCTATAATTATCGAATATCGATATTTTCACACTGTTCGTCCCTACCGCAAAGTTGATGCAGACCTGTGCTAGTGATGTGCACTGACATCCGTGAAACCGTCCAAAAGTTAGGCTTGGTAATGGCTACACATGTGTATTGAAACATTGTATTTACATATGAAAGTTTGTTTCTTGCCAAATTTCATGATTCTTGGTAAACGGGAAGTACGCTATAGGTTTTGTTGAGGGTGTTTAAATGGCAATATCTTTTGATTGTATTGACTTAAAAACGTCAAGATTTTACTCCACCAAGTGCTCGTAATATTTTCAATAAATTTTAACTTGATACCTCTACCCGTGTCTGAGAAGAAGGGTCGTAGCCGTTGGACAGACAGGCAGACAACAAAGTGATCCTGTAAGGGTTATTGCCTGTAAGAGATTAGAAAAAGAGTTGACGTGTAGTTGTGTCATCAAATTAAATTGAAACATGAATGAATCCAAAAGTTCTCCATCTTTCGTGGCATTTCTATCATATTCTGCTTATAATATGAAACAAATTTTTCGTACTGAATAATGGAAGCGTCGATAATTCAGCTCGTACGTAGTAGCAACGAGTTTCATTACACTATAACTGTTGTACCTAATAATTAACGACGCGATTATCCGCAAAAGCTTTTAAGCGTCAACACCATTATTCTGAGAGTTTGTTTATGTACATGTAACGAACTGTGGGGAGAGAGAATCATATTGCTCTTAAAAAGAATATTTTGTATGTAATCAAGTTGATCAAGATCTTGTTAATTCAGTGCTGCACGGTGCGACTGGCAATCACGAGGTAGTAGGAGGACATAACTTCTACACATGAACAACTTGGAATCAAAATATTTTTTATACAGGTAGACGATTAGGGCAAGTCAAGAGTCTCCGTTACCGGCGAGTGTGTATGAGACGAACTATGAGAGTGGAGGAAGCCAGAGAGGTATGTAAGGAAAGAACCTGTTGGAACTCTGTACTCTCTGCCTACCCCGCGAAGGAGTTGGCGTGATGATATTCTTTCTTCGGACATTCTTTCTATATGCCCGAACCAACGGAGCATACCCTTTCTCATCTTTACACCGATACTCTCTCTCATACCTATTCGCTTTCTTACTACGCTGTTGCGAATACGGTCGGTCAACTTAGGATTATTAACTCTAAAATTCTTTGTAAAAGTCTAAACTATCGAATTCTGTTCTCAAATTATCGTAATGTTATTAATTTTCCCAACGGTAAGACTTTCTCAAGATCTCCTAATCTCTGTACCAGGCAAGTGCATTACAAGTACGGTGTACATCACACACTATAACATCATAAACCGCATTTTATCAGCTTCTGTGTGGCGTCCGCAATCAGCCGCCCTCCAGAGAGGCGGCAAAAATATTATAATAGCACCGAGCTGTCCATTCAAGCACTTTAGTGATGGGAATATTGTGTGTTTTACCGGGATTTATGTCTGTTTTCAAGGGGGACGTTTAAAGAGAGTTAAGCAGAGTGTATATTTAACACACGCTATATAATGTATTAGCAAGTTAAGGCACTGAATGATGTTGGTGTGAAAAACAGTTAATGGTGTATATGCCTTATATTTTTCAGTTTATTATTGTTGGACCTATGTTATCACGTCTTATTATATGAGCTTAGGATAAATTAGATGAAATGTTACTGGTGAACTCAAGGGGATTGGCCCTGACTTCCCTGTGACGTATATACATGGTCTGATCGCATACTGATATATTGACGTTTTAGATTTACTTGAATATTATACACAAAATGAGTCCTTCTCGTGGTGCCGTAAAGCACTTATAACGTCGAGAACTTTAGATCAAAATTTATCCTGGCGGATTGTTTGGATCCAGTGATTAAATGCTTTTATTGCAAGACTAACTGGATTGAGTAATTATGGTTTTAATGATTCGTAGTGTGGGGCTACGTTTTTTTTAAACATCACCGTGATAAAATCCGAGAAGTCAATTTCATTTCAAAATATAATACGCTAGCTACTCAACAGATTTTCCTATAAACAATTCCGTAATCGGCCCATAATCTTAAATCCCGCGATACCCGGGACATTTCCCAACACTACCATCGGTCGGTTAGTACCCCATTGTTCGACCGAATAGGGTCGCAAACAAAAACAAAGGTGTCCATAGATATAATGTCTGCGGACACTGCTTTGTTCATTATACTAAGTTAGTTACCTAGTTGATGCGTTTTTATTCAATGCTTTTATTATACCGCTACGCTGGATGACGATTAACATAAAAGACTAGGTAATAATGGGATTGATATGGATTTATATATACTCTCTACCAGTATCGTCTCTAACATAAGGACACACGGGGCTTGGGACCAGGTCCCCCATTCTCACGGGGGTCCCAAAAAGCCGATGTATTTGCTTATATTGTATTTTTTATATATTTTTTTGAAGCCGAATTTCATGGGCTCAACGTTTCTACGGCAAGCGGCAAAAATATAGAATTGTTGCTATTAGCAGTATAATTGCGCCGTTTGCCCAGGTCCTAATAGGTAACGTTGCTTGGGTCCAGGAAGCTTAATTTAAGGATAAATTTAGAATTTTTATCCTTTGAGGGCGTTATCCATTTGGTCAATAAGGGTCGAGAAGCGAGCAGAAGGCCAGATTGGGCTTGCACGAGTGGCGTATGTAAATTTTGGAACAAATAAACAGTATTTTAATATAGTGTATATTTTCTATTTCAATTTGATATAGCCCAAAAAAAATTTGTCTAGATTTTGAGATTGTTGAAGATTTTCTAAAACAGAATTTCCGAAAGAATCAATTATCGTAATCGTATCAAATTCAAACCAGCATACGTACCTGATATTTGATTTGTACCAATAAATCATAATAATTATTAAATTAAAGCAAAAAATGATTTTGTTATTTACTTTTTTAGGTTCGTAACGTAGGGTGATTATAGAACTCTAGAAAATAACAACAAATAATAAAAACTGGTCAAGTGCGAGTATGACTCTCGCTGTATAGTCGATAACACCAAAATTCGTGGTACGGAACCCTCAGTTCGACTGGTACTTGGTCAGTTTTTTACTTTCCAACAGGGCCCCATATTCTCGTGTGCACTAGGGCCCCAGAATAGGCTAAGACGGCCCTGCTCTCTACTCTTGTTGTCCTTGAAGGTGTAAATAGTGGTGTGTCAATTTTAACCAACAAAATCCCGGTTTTTACGACAAAATACCTAAACGTTTTTACGATACTACGTATCTAATTGCTAGTTTACGATTATCGTTATTGTTGCATTCCTATTTTAGGTAAATAGACAGACTGAACGATATAGCTCTCAGAATAGCCAAACTTAAGTGGCAGTGGGCGGGGCACATCGCTCGTAGAACTGACGGCCGGTGGGGCAGAAAGGTTCTCGAGTGGCGACCTCGTACCGGAAGTCGTGGAGTGGGCAGGCCCCCCACATGGTGGAGCGATGACCTGGTGAGGGTCGCAGGTGGAAGCTGGACGGCACAAGGCCGGTCGTTGTGGCGATCTTTGGGGGAGGCCTTTGTCCTGCAGTGGACGTCTTTCGGCAAAGGTCTACTGATGCATAGCGCAAGTGACGATCACAAATTTCTAACTGAATCATAGGTCGAATAGAATGTTGTTGTTATTTATCGTAAATTTCTCGGTAATCATCGGGACTCTGAAATCCCTCCTCACCTGGCCCCAATTATTTGGGACCTAACATCGTTGGCGACATGTGGGTGTACAAAGAAAACCTCTGCAATCTCCAATTGACGGCACAGTCTGATTGATTGTGACGGGGTTAATTTACACATTTATTAATACTTACATATATTTTTGTTGTTTGATAATAGTTAAGCAGAGCCTAATGTCTAATAAAATCTAGAGAGATTTTTTAGCGTTTTCATAAGCTGACAATACCGAGATTAATGTCACCTATTGTTTTAGTAAACCATAGAATTAGACGAACTAGTTTTGATACACGCTATATTTACTTGACGTTATGTTATCATTCTATAAAATTCTAGATGATTTATATTAAATACCTCATAACATAAATTTCATTAAATTCCGTGGCATTGCATTTATATATTGAATATATTACTTTGAGTCTTTATACGAATGGCATTTTAATAAACAAATTTACAAGAAAATAAGTTTTAGGTTCTCATAGCAGATAACCAAGCACTTATATTCCATTGATACGGAAGAATGTAATATGTTGGAGGGCTATAATTTCTATGTAACCCACTCGCTACTCTTTTTCCCACCTCGTTCCTCCACTCTCCTGTATATATTGTGTTCCTAAAATTATAAACCTTATTTACATTGTTCTTTTACTGAAGTATTCAAGTATCATATCTATTTATTCCAGTTCATTCGGGATTGCACGACCCAATTTATTTAAATTTGTTGCAATTTTCCACTCTCAGCTTTCATTAGACAGACTCTTATCAGTATTTGCGCTAAACATTAAATCACAGAACTCTCAGAAATACAGACTTTCTGTTTAGTTTGGAGCTCACTGATAAATCTTAGACGTTATGTTATTTGGACAATAAATTTATTCTTAAGGCTTCTTTCACTATCCTCGAGTATAGTGCTGGTCAGTTACTTCTCGTTTAGTGTTACTCAGCTATTAAAACTGGCTTGTTTAACCGTAGATAGGGCTACACAGAGATGGTGAAATTCGTACATAGTCTTACTTGCAACTATAATTGTCAATAAGTCTACTTCAGACTTTGCTCTAGGATATTAGTATTTAGTATTTTTTTTGCCGTGTCTTATATGAAAGGATAGCGTGTATAGGACGAACTATGAGAGTGGAAGAAGTTAGTGAGATCTGCAAGGAAAGAACCTGTTGGAACTCTGTGTAAGGAATTTGGCGTGACGATATAGATGGATTTTATTTTTACTTACATTCATAAATATTTAACACAAATTTGATTAGTGGCTTTATTTTATTTACAACATATTTAAGAGATTGCGTGGGCATTTCTATTCTATGATCCACTATTTTAGAACGGTTTTTATGAAGACAATAAAACAATTTATGAGTTTTAGACCATTTCAAAAATTATTCATGAATGTTGAATTGTTCGCATTCTTGTGGGATTCCATTTCAACATTTTATTGATTTTGTTTTAATAGGCGAGAAGAATGAGTGTCGTTAAATGCAAAATTGACGAAGGCTGCAGTTGCGATCTCCGCACGGGTCAAATCTTTGTGTGGTCTACAAATATCTATTTGTTTCGTTTTGGGTGTTTGTGCATATGTGAAATTCATGTTTGTAGATGCACCCCAAGATACCACGCCAAACTAGTTCATAGTATGTGGCTATTTTTATTAAAAAAAAAATGATTTGTAAGGCATTGGTAAGGCAATAAATCCGAAACATGCCTATCAATAAGTTTAAGAAGGCAATTAAAACTAGACTCTGTAAGAAAGGGTATAATAAAATTTCGGATTATCTTGACGATAAAAGAGATTGGGTTTGAGCAGCTCCTCAATCAGCAACATTTACAAATGATGTATAATACATTTCTTTTTAAAAAACAAAAAAATGGTTATCGGTAAGGCCAAACAAATTTAATTAAAAGACTAGCCCGCTGAGTTTCTCGCCGGATCTTCTCAGTGGAGGCCGCGTTCCGATTTGGTGGTAGATGTAAAAAATGTAATAATTTTGACGTTTGTAAGTGCTTATGTATTGGCCTATACAAATAAATGATTTTTGACTTTGACTTTGAATAGATTTAGGCTGTAGATTTAGACGCAGACGCTATAAATGCTTAATCATTTAGGTACTTTATCACAGTGACTTCATGTTTATAAAGATCTGTGTTCTTATCATGAACGTATAAAAAAAGGCGGACGGAATCTCGCTAAATAAAAAGTGAAGCTCAATAGTTAGTCAGTCGCGTGCACGTACATGCTGAAACGCACACACTCACACCATAGTAAGTCAATCGGCCGCCATTACGTTACAAGCCTCGTTGGTCAGAAGTCGTTTACGAAATAAGGAAATAAAATAAAAATTTGTCGTCTTGTGTAATTAAATACTTTCGAAACGATTTAATCCATAAAATAATCGATTTCTCCATCTTGAATCTACACAAATTAAATCTTGTTTTTTTTTTTTATATTTGCGATATGAAATGGTTGCATTGCATCGATTTGCAATTCGAAAGATTAATATATATATATATATATATATCGTTTTCATCGCTAGTGTTGACTAGCGATAAAAACGATATATATATATTAATCTTTCAAATTGCAAATCGTAGATGTGTCAATGTTATTTTGAGCGATGTTTCACATGGATATTTTTACTAACGTTAAACATTTAAATCAATTGCATCAATATGTGCCCGAGATTGGATGCAATTCAAGATAGTGTCATCATTAACTTGGATGCTAAATAGGTTTCTCGAAATTGGAATCAGATTAGGTAGTGTAAGCAAGTATATCTCGATAAAAATGGGTAAATTTTGTTACACATGGCAGCCCTTTCATTCACTCACACATACTTGCGCCGCCGCCATTGCAGAGCTTCACTATTTGTTTAGCGAGGTTCTGTCCGCCTTTTTTATACGTTCATGGTTCATTATACGTTAATTTTTAAAAGATCGTTGCATTTCCTGACAAAAATTTCCTTAGCAAGTAACAACCAAAATATGAAATTGATCCAAATATCACAGCTAGAAATTCATAAATACAATCTGCTGGCCCTTTATCACACTTATAGTCCAATTGTTGATGGTAAAGGCATTCGAGCCAACCTGTTCCCCTTAATTCATTCAACGTGTTTGCATACGCTTTCACAACACGCGCATTGGTCACGCCAATCATACCGGATTCGTGAAAGATTCTCTTAATTTTTATCGGGGACTAGTAGTTTTCTGCGGCTCTGCACCTGACTACCGGATTCAACTAGCACCACCATATCTAAGAAGAGAAGAATTACGAACACACACCAGAAATTTATATATAATCCTGTCTTAAGGAGGTATGGAATTCCGGTGTGTTCGTTTGTTGGTATATATTATTATTACAATAAAAATACCAATCATTTATAGCAAAATTTCTATTTTTAGTTAGGGTGCTTTTTAGGTTTTTGCCAACAAAATGTTACCAACAAATCACGAGTCTAAATAGGTTCAAATGCTGGGTCAGACGGAGTCGTATTGAAGATTTTCTATCAAAAAATTCTCGCAAAGTTTGAAGTTTAAAATGTGAGTGTATATGAGTCTGTGTCTATTTTTCACACTGCGGGTATGGCAAATAAGCGGCGACAGTGGGTTCTAACGAACATTATGTATTATTTACTTGTAGCATTTTATTATAACGATTACTGTAGTTGTAACGCAGAGTTACGTAAATATTTTACTTGGTTTTTCCTATTCAGACGGATACGAAAATAATTCAGCAAGGTACGTTCTGTGGTCGGGGTTAATGGAAAAATATTGTTCTAATAGACTCTGTTGGTAAATCCTTGATTGCTCCCCGAGGGCTGATGGTTTACCCTATCTTTATTTTCATTTTTCTTTTACTGAAGTATTCAAGTATCGTATCTATTTGTTCCAGTTCATTCGGGATCGCACGACTCAATTTATTCAAATTTGTCGCAATTTTTCACTCTTAGCTTTCATTAGACAGTTTCTTATCAGTATTTGCACTAAACCTTAGATCACAGAACTCTAAGATACAGATTTTCTGTTTAGTTTGGAACTTACTGTTAAATGTTAGACATTATGTTATTTGGACAATAAATTTATTCTTAGGGCTTTTATCACTATCGTTACCTCACCTTATTAATTTTTTTGTGTGTCTTATATGAAAGGATAGCGTGTATAAGACGAACTATGGGGTTATTGATGTTATTGAAGTTATGAATATAAGGTATTGAAGTTATTTATATCAAAGAATTCTCACAAAGTTCGAAGTTTGAAATATGAGTGTATGTGAGTCCGTGTCTATCTTTTCACACTGCATGTATGGCAAATAAGCGGCGACAGTGGGTTCCAATGAAAATTATGTAATATTTACTTTTAGCGTTTTATTATAACACACAATTACTGTAGCTGTAACGCAGAGTTACGTAAATATTTTACTTGGTTTTTCCTATTCAGACGGATACGAAAATATAATTCAGCAAGGTTCCGTGGTCGGGGTTAATGGAAAAATATTGTTCTAATAGACTCTGTTGGTAAAACCTCGATTGCTCCCCGTGGGCCGATGGTTTACCCTATCTTGGTTATTTGGTCTATCTATCTATATCATCACGCCAGCTCCCTCGCGGGGTAGGCAGAGAGTACAGAGTTCCAACAGGTTCTTTCCTTACATACCTCTCTGGCTTCCTCCACTCTCATAGTCTTAGACCGTGTCTTAGCTGAAGGGCAAGTCAAGAGTCTCCGTAACCGGCGAGTGTGTATGAGACGAACTATGAGAGTTATTTGGTAATTATTCATTGTTTCGTTGGTTTTATTTTGGTTGCCCGTCGAGTATGTATAAATCAAAATGTGAGCAATACGTTTATAGAAATACTTTTAAATTACTTCTTTGTCGGTCCAGTGACGTATGGGGTGGCTGCCGATCATTCAGTTTCGAAATTTAGCTCAGACAAAATTTTGCTGGGATTTTTCTATACGAACATTTTCAGCATAAGACCGGAGTCTGGAAATATGAGGTGCACAAAATACCTTTATTACTTCCATTTGGAGAATATATGTGCGAGCCTCTATTTATGAATATTGAAAAATACAAATGTACTTTCACATTGCTGGACAAGACTGAAACCAGAAAGAAGGGTTTAAATAGCCATGAATTGTAGGTATTGTAATAAACACACAGGTGGCCGTTATCAAACTGTCTTTATTTTACGTTCATACAAGTATCAGTTCGCCGTGTACCCACATCTTAAAATATAAATTCTTATAATTACTACATCTTCCCCTTATTATAAAAATAAAAATAAACAACTTTAATTAAACATCAAAGAAAACTTAAATACCTTAATTAAATACCATCACCTAACACACCCTTTTCTTTTTAAGAAATGTTTGTAATATATTACGATACAAATTACAATCACACATTAAAAACGAAAATATACTTGGGGTAACATTAACATCAGATCCATGCAGGAATCGAACCCGCGAGTAGTCTGTCACCATGTAATAAACACACAGGTGGCCGTTATCAAACACCGCTGTCACCATGTAATAAACACACAGGTGGCCGTTATCAAACTGTCTTTATTTTACGTTCATACAAGTATCAGTTCGCCGTGTACCCACATCTTAAAATATAAATTCTTATAATTACTACAGGTATAATAAAAAATTATTTTAAAATTAATATGTAATACTATTGATATATGTTTCGACGCGTAATGTACTTTTGGGACACATTTGATGAGTATGCACCATGAGGAAAATATAAGGAGGAGTCAGCCTTTTTTTTACCTAATAAAAATCTGCATAGGACTTTCGCGACCCTCGGGGAAGATCGCGGGGCGTGTCGGATTCCTACCCAAAAACCCCAGGGTGGCCGACAGCACTTTGGAGGGGCTCCGGGATCTAAGTATGGAACGCATCGGTGCCCCTCTTGTGCTGCGCTCTTAAGAGCCTGCCATCAGGGGATAACACGCTTCCCCCCACACCGACGCGGTGCTTACGGCGACGTGAGCCACACCACGCCGCCGTCCTCCTCGGGGTCGCCCGCGAAGGACGCCCAGGGCCCCCGAACCTTGCGTCCGCGACCCCGAAGAAAGAGGAGTCAGCCTAAGTCAACAATGCACTATGTCTTCCAACTAGGCTCTGTCGTCATCGCGGTGGGCGTGGTTTACATCATTATATCAATCTCAACTAGATAGCAAATACAGAAGTGCACGGGGTGTAACGCCCTGTTCATCCCGCGCCACCCCGTGCATTGACACGCTACATTGTATGGGGAAATTTAATTCCATCTCTTCTCTATATATTTTCTTCGTGGTACGCATTATTATGTTCTATATATGATAGACTACAAACAATACCAACTTAAATGTATCCGTAAATGTTTAAACAAACAATCGTTTATTAGCTTACCAGACATAAAGTGACGTTAATCCAAAGAACAAAACCGATTTTAATAGCATTCAAACATCACCCACTGGATCATACTCAAAAGCATGATAGATTGTCTACTGCCCACGCCTCAAGCCATAAATCAGCGTAAACCTATCATCTTCTTCCATCGACCATTACCAATTTACACTTTATTACTTAGCACGTAAAGTTGAATATTGTATGACATGGGTGTGTATGTTAGCATATTATTGCGTGATAATTAACAATTAGTATGTGTAAATTAGCCTAGTGGAGAGGTATTTAGGTTGCGCGCAGGGCCGGCATGATCGGAGCTATGAACTGTGAGTTCCATAATACTATCCATTTCCCTATGTCATCAAGCCAGACCCCTTGCAGGTAGGGTTGCCACCCGTACTTTTTTATGATTGTGGCATCACAACGACGCGCATTTTGCTAATTCCAAGTATTATGAATATTTATGACTGCCTCGTTGGTCTGGTGGCAAAGCGCATCGCTTTGTAATCACGAGGTCCGATCCGAGGTTCAATCCGACCTAGGGGTCGGACTAATGTAGGTTTTCTAACGAAAAATTCCCAGTATGAGTCCGGAGTCTGGAATTGTGCCCGGTGTGTGGCAATAGGCTCGCCCCCTATTACATGGGACCTAACATCGTCGGCGAAACGTAGGTGTACGTACACCTCTGCCACCCCCTCTGGAGAATATAGGCGAGACGGTGTTTTTTTTTTTAGAATATTCATTTCTAAATTAATTCAACTCCCCGATGAACTTAATGACAAAGATGATTATGAAATTGAGGAAGTGCTCCACCCTGGATAGTAATGCGATGGATACTTTACATACTAATTGCTGCGGCCGTTTTAAGGGAAATTGAAAAGGCACGTTTTATCACTTTGTTACAATATGTGCATGAGATATAGGAATACATAATGGTTAATATTCCACCAACATTGCACATTATAATTCAAAATAACAGGTTTTGGAAATTTCAACAACTTTGTTATAAAGTATTGTACGTTATTTAAGGTAAGTACACTTTATAGGAACTATAAACTACTCGAAAATACTTTATTTCGCATAATTTGATTTTTCTAAGATTCATTTTACATAAATCATAAAAAAAAAAATGATCGCAATTTTACGTATATCGGCTGAGTACGAGTATCTTAACTGGAGTATTCGCAATCAAAAGCGAAGTGGCTGATGGCTGGTGTTAAAATCCGAATCTAAGGCAAGCTAGATTTAAGAAAAAACATTGTTACATCTAACTTCGCTAACTTAAAGAAAATGGTAAATACTATAAACACTTGCAAATTACGATAATAATTTGGAGAAAGGTATTTCTCCAATCTATTCATGTTAACATAGACTATAGAGATGCTGTGAAGCTGATTAGCAGTGATAAAAGTTATTGAAAATTGCTAAAAGTAATACATAATAAAACAAAAAAGTAAAGTTAAATAAATATTACTTTATATTTAAAAAATGTACTTTTTTGCCTACCTTTAAAAACCAATGTACTTTATTTGCTCAAATAAAAAGTGGCAACCCTAATTGCAGGGTAGGCAGAGTGTACGGAGTTCCAAAGGGTTCTTTTTTAATTGCGCTGGCTAAAATACTATTATATAATCTTTTTGAAAAAAAATAAACAACGTCTCGCCTCCAATACATGAGACCTAACATTGTACATCGTCGGCGAAAAGTGGGTGAACACAGTACACCTCAGCCACATCCCCGCTTGGGAATATAGGCGTGACGATATTTAAGTTTTTTTTTATTATTTAGTAACGCAATGTTACAAACTGTAAACAAAGCACTCTGTATATCGAATTATGTAGTGTAGGGCCATCGATCAAAATTTAAAACTATACACTACCAGTCGCGTGATCGATCGGTACATTATTGATAACTAGATTACTTGCATGATAGTTATCAATGAGTTTGACTGATTCGTTGGCAGCGCATGACGCGGGTGCCCGCAGATCGGTGCAGAGCACCACGGCGAGACACCTAGTATACGTCCTCCCCCATAGCGACTGCCCAAGCTGAGGCCGTTCCTCCTTGAGGCGCCCGCGATCTAGTTGCCCCCTTGCCCTTCTAGCTCGAGCGTAGTGGTTGCACGCTCGCCCTCTTGTCCGGTGAAGCTGTAATGGCCCCGCGGCCAACAGCGTAGATGATTCACTTATTTTCTTTTTTACTTTTACTTTTTTACACACACACACACAGCAGAGGATTTTCTTAAAGGACTTTGTTTGCAGTGACTCTCTGGGGCGGGTCGCTTCCTTCCCTCCAATATCATCGAGGAGAGTGATGGCTGTTTCAGGAGTCATACTCGTGAACGGATGCTGCTTGTAGGGACTGGTACATTTAGAATCCTTTAGACACTTACTCTATAGAATAACATCATAAGTCAAATATTTCGGTCGTAACACATCACACTGGCTAGCTCCAAGATATTCGTCGTTCGTATATCGTAAGCTTATTATCTGTCACATAAGCAATCGATTCAAGGTAAATGAAAATTTATGGACTCTATATAAACCGAGTGTGGCCCATATTTTAACATCGATTTAATTAATTATTATTCATAAGTACAACGGGAACATTCTCCGAAACATCAACATTCCATTCTAGTTTCCCTTCATAACAGATGCAGCAGATGTACGTTTCGTCCGAGTTGAGGCCGGTTTCGTCACTGTGACGTCACGCTGCCACCCACTCGAAACTTTACAATAGATTATACAGATACCTCATTTATATTGTTGGCCAAATGGTATAGTGAAGTATAAGAGCAGGAACAAGAGATTTTCTTATTTTTTATTTGTTAGATCACTAACATTGTGTAGATCCACTCTATTTATAATATTTTTTGGTACAGGATACATATCTCGTTAAATGTCACAATAATTACTACATAATTTCATTGAAATTAATTATAAAGTATTGAATACGTCAATTGAATAAATCAAGGTTTATTTTTGTTTCGGTCTGGGTATTTGTGTATGAGAATTTTCATGTTTTCAAACGCATCCACTACACAGGAATAAACCCTACGTTTTTTTTAAATAAAATAATAACAAGATTTAGTTGTAAAAAATAGAGTACAAGTAAAAATGAGAAAACAGGTATACAGAAGAATGTAGGTACCGGAGTAGACCTAAACTGTCTTACCATGATCAAATATATTGTGTCTTATCTGAAGGGGAAGTCAAGAGTCTCCGTAACCGGTGAGCGTGTATGAGACGAACTATAAAAGTGGAGGAAGCCAGAGAGGTATGTAAGGAAAAAATCTGATGGAGCTCTGCCAACCTCGCAAGGAATACGGCGTGATTATATAGATGGATATAAAATTAGAGTATTTATTTCTATCTATCTGTATCATCACGGCAGATCCCTTGTAGGTATTCTAGTACTTAATCGAAGTTTTGAGTTGAGCCATTTTTTATTCGACTGCCGATATAATCTTACCTACAATATCGAGGCTCTAAAACCTGTAGAAAACACTAGCAGTAACTAGTAGGATTTTCATATCTGCGCCTGATTGCCCGAATGAACGAGCAAATCTCCATATCCATCTAAAAACGTGAAATATGGCTGAGGCATAGCGAGAAACCTATTGTTTCATAGAATTGTGGGTGTACTTTGTACGCTTATGCTTACACCATCGAACACAAAGAAGTGTGAGCTATTAATTTTATATACAAGGTGTGACATAATAAACGCAAGACTTTAGACACCCCGATTAGAGAATTGCTTCATAAAGTCAAAACGAAAACCAAATTTTCAAATTTAAAGGATTTTAGCCTTTTTTAAATCACTTTTATACCCCAATTAACAATGAAACTTGTACGTGTATGTGTGCGTTTTGAGAAATACGTTTTAGGAATGCGTTAAGAATCTTCTTCTTGCTATGAATTAAGAAAAAAAATATTTTTTTATAGTGCAGTTGTTTCAGTGTTTTAGTAGTAAAAGCATTTTTTGCAAATTGAAAAAAAAATGTAAAATACATTAAAAATTGTTGGAATGGATTCAGTTACCGATTTAGAACAAACTACTTTCAGGTCTTGCGTTTATTATGTCACAGCTTGTATACAGTATAAATAACACACACATGTTTTATTATTATACGTGCTCATTACTGCTTGAGCGTCGCCGATTGGTTTGCATATGTATCTAATGCAATATAGAGACGGTATCAACTCAGTCAGGGATTGCAGTCGTCAAAGGTTTAGTATAGGCCTTTAACATTTAGTTGACGAAGCAGTCTCAGGGAGACCGTGACGTGTGTCTACGGTGCCGTCATCACCATCAGGGTATTTGCAGGAATAATTTCTGATTCATCAAGAATGGCTCAATGCACAAGGGCACAATAAGGGACCCACGGTGTGTTTCGTTCTTAGATACCGGAGCCCTCTACCACGATATTTTTTGTGTATTAAAAATCCTATCATATCGCTGTTACGTCGTAGAGTAAAGCTTCTGCTCTATTCTGTGTACTTTACTGCATGCACAGCGGAAACAAGTCCTCAGAACATTTACGATGTAGTATTAAGTGTCGCGTGAATTTGCATTTGATAGGTATTTTATTATATCTATAAAAGGTCGTGTTGTTTTGAGGTAAGTGAGAAATCGTCACTCGTTTCTGTTGATATGGGATTATACCAAGATATCATCAAGTTATGACATTTTTGAAATCACGACATTATTTCAAACGTCTATGTATTTGATATGCACTAACGTATTGTTAATATCGATACAGAACATAAACTATCTTTTTATCAGGTGAAAAAGCACTGCCATTCCTACTTATAATGCAGTACAGCTTTGGGCATCCCCCTTAGGAAATGAAGTCGTGCGTTTTAATTTGTTATTAGATATAGTGATACACCAATACTATACACGTAAATACCAATACTATACTGGTAAACCTTGCGGTTCAAACCATACATAATCCTACTATCAAGATTTTGGAATTGAACGGAAATATGTGTGAAAATATTTCTATCGCAACCTAATCAATCAACTATGTTCAATATTAAGGCTCGTTTATACAAGGTAATTTTTGTATCACGATTGAGAACTATTAAGGCAATCTTCGTCAATATTATAGCTTCATCGGGATTCAACTGTGGTCTTCAGCCAGTAAATCAAACATCCAATGTCTTCAAAGAGCCCAAGACAACATACTAAGGACCATAAGTGGCGCAGCCTGGTTCACTCGCAACTCAGAGATTCATGAGTACCTAGACATGAAAACTGTGATGGAAGAAGCACAACAGTACACAGAGAAATACTCAAACCGCCTAATGGACCATCCTAACCCTCTGACAAATGTGCTTCTGCAAAGAAATAACATCAACCGTCTGAAAAGAGCCAATGTGTTTTGATGACTGAAGAGAGTTGGGGCAGTGGCTCTAATTCCTTAAAACTCATCTTATTAAACCAGCCTGATTATAGTCGTACGAGACTGATTGCAGGGATCCCAAGAAAAAAAATAATATTATAGCTTGATTTTCATAGACCGTATTCGCGTACCTACACTCTTTCTTACAGCATAAGTAAGTAAGTATGAAAGATATTATCGGTGTAAAGATGGGTAAGGGTATGCTTCGATGGTACGGGAATATAGAAAGAATGACGGAAGAAAGAATGACAAAACAGATGTACAGCGCGAAAGTAAAAGGATGTAGGTACAAGGAAAGACCTAGAATATCTTACCATGACCAAATAGACTATTATTTATTAGTATCTAATCTGAAGGGCAATTCAAAAGTCTGTTACCGGCGAGCGTGTATGAGGCAAACTATGAGAGTGGAGGAAGCCAGAGGTATGTAAGGAAAGGACCTGTTGAAATTCTGTACTCACTACCTGCCTCGCAAGGGATCAGGTGTATTGATTTAGATAGAGAGACAAAGATATTTCGATAGCTTAGATCCACTAGCTCTAATGGACAGACTATGACAAGCTAAGTAATGAGAATGAAGCGATTTTATTGAAAAGTTTATTATCCATCACTTCACCACAGAAATGCGCAAATTTGATCAGATTAATGATAACGATTACGTCCATTTTGTAACACTTTTACAAGCTTTTATTTAACTTGCAAAGTTCGTATGCTTGTCTGTCGGTCTGTCTTTCCGGTTCCAATCTTGTGATCCATTTTGCAAGCATTTACCCGCAAGTGCTCATCATCAGTACATCTGATTGAGCTGAAATCCGGCATACGTATGTAAGTTCGGTGAAAATGCAATAATATTTACCAATATGGTACCATGGAGCTGGTCTGATGATGAAGTCGGAAGGTGGCTATAGGAACACGTAAATTAAACAACATAACCCTCTCGTGTTTAGGTTTACTTTACAACCAGATGATTTGCAGGGTCTGATGATAAAGCGGAAAGGTGACCGATGGAAACACCTACAAACACACACCGTCACGCCTATTTTCCCCAAGCGGGGGTGGCAGAGGTGTACTAAGATCACCCACGTTTCGCCGACGATGTTAGGTCCTATGTAATAGGGTGCGAGCCTATTGCCATATACCGGGCACACTTCCAGACTCCGGACTCTAACTGAGAAACACCTAATTTCTCAATATTGCCCTACTGTGTTTGGGCTCTTTGGATTTGCCTTAACGAATACTTAAGACCCGGATGGTGTCCAGGGTCTGATGATGGAGCCGTAGGCAAGCTATAGAAACTCTTCAACTAAGCAAGATATCTTCGTTATGTTTATGCTAAAAAAAGATTGTTTTTAATAAGGTCTTTTTAATTAGAATTATTTAACGCCTTGTTTAAAGCATATTTTCACCCAAAGATTAACATTAACACAGATAGAGCAGGACGAAAGCCTAAATTTTTGCAATGCCTATACAAATTTACTTATTTCGAGGGTGCGAAAAGTGCACCCGCTCTGACTTTTCAAAATAAATACACCACAGATTGGCTGGTGTGTATTGATGGCAAACATTTGCACCAAGCGTCCCGGCTAGTGATGGGAAGATTGATAGAAAAATATTAAAAAAAGAAGTAAGTAGTATTCTAGTATTTAGGTTTGCGTGGTTACCATTGTGGTTAGGTAATGATTGATTTTGACTAACAATGCCCCGTAAAAATAATGTCCCGTTTGACTATAATCCTACAATTTTCCGATTATATCCTTCAATCCGATTTATAGTAAAGTTAATCTTAATATTAACGGTTACATTCAGACGCTAACAGTCTATGTCTGTGTCCTGGGTGCGTTCACAAACATGTAATCCACATACACAAACACCGAGACCGAAGCAAATATTTGTGGGTCACACAACGATTTGCTCCGTGCGGGGATCGAACCCGCGACTGTTTGATCCAGTCGGAGCAGTTTAATCTTTAACCACTAGACCAAATCGTGACCAAAATTCACTCTGAGTAGGAGTATGACTAAACCTATATCTTTTTAAGCCCAATGGTGCAGCTGGCCATGCATAACGGGAGTGCTTGTCCCAACCCTGTTATATGGCAGTGAGAGTTGGGTATGTAAGAAGGAGAAGAAAAGCAGGATAAATGCGGTCGAAATGCGGGCTATGCGGAACATGTGCAGAGTCAAGCTGACCGACCGTATTCGCAACAGCGTACGAGTAGTAAGAAAGCGTGTAGAAATGAAAGATAGCATCGGTGTAAAGATGAGAAAGGGTATGCTGCGTTGGTTTGGGCATATATAAAGAATTTCAGAAGAAAGAATGACAAAACAGATATACATTACGAAAGTGGAAAGATATTGGTACCGGGGAAGACCTAGACTATCTTACCATGAGCAAATAGACCGTGTCTTATCTGAAGGGCAAGTCAAGACTATCCGTAACCGGCGAGTGGAGGAAGCCAGAGAGGTCTGTAAGGAAAGAACCTGTTGGAATTCTGTACTCTCTGCCTACCCCGCAAGGGAACTGGCGTGATGATATATTACTTTATTATTATTATCTACATCTTTTTATTTGACGATAAACATTTTTCGTGTGTGAAAAAGCAGCGCAATGTCCGTATAACCTTTACCTTATCCAAAAATAGTATAAAACGATGTCCCCCCGCCTTGTCTATCTAGACGCGATAAACTTAATAACTACTGAACGGATTTTCAGACGGTTTTCTAGTGGTTAGACCGTTGGAATGCAAAGTCAGAGGTCTCGAGATCGAACCCAGGCACGCACCTCTGTCTTTTCGAAAACATGTGCGTTTTAAAAGTTAAGTAGTACTTGCTTTAACGGCGAAGAAAAACATCGTGAGGAAACCTGCATGTCTGAGAGTTTCTCGAAGGTGTGTGAAGTTTGCCAACCCGCACTGGGCCAGCGTGGTGGACTATGGCCTAAGCCATCTTCTCATTTGAGATGAGGCCCGTAACCAACGGTGGGACAGGTTCTTAACAGGGCTATTATTATATATATTGTTTATTATTTCACCAATGGACGGAGTAATTCAAGTGGAAGGTGTATGTGTATAATTCATTCGTGCAAAGCCGGGACGGGTCGCTAGTATCCGAATAAAGTACCACTGTGGTACCACGATGTTGAATGTATGAATTACTCTCAGGGCAGCGATAAATCGAAAGTTTCTGGCTTAACTAACAAAAGAAGCATTGCTTAATCAAGAAGTTGTTGAAATCATTGAATCCCATTCAATCGAAACTTAAGCAACGCTTATCTCAAAATTCTCTAATCAGGAACCGACCAAGCAAGATAATTACCAAATTGCACGAGTTACTGTCACTAAAACCAGTATATTTAATCTCTATGTCGTATAAAAGCGTTAATTTACATGTCAACGGAGCGAGGTACCTAATTATGAGACGATCATAAGGTCGCCCACACAGGACAATTCCACAATGGCGCTGCGGGCGTCTAGCCCACGCCTCAACCGAGTGAATGGGCGACTGGCTGCGATCAATGAAACCAGTGTCTTAACATCGATATGCAAATCGATTCTTGATAGTATCGAGTCGTAGAATCGATTTTAAAAGTAATTTGACGGGTGATTTACTGATTGTTCGTTATTATTTACATTTGTATTTGGATTGGTGAGTTGATCTAAATAATTATCTTTTCCGTTATAGCTAAGAAGTGTGGCTCACGCTCACGTTTTCTGGAAGTCATTTGGTCTTTATAAAATAGGCGGTGCGTTTATTATTATTCTTCCAGTAACTTAAGGGATCAATACAAAATTAATATGACATATTTATAACAGCAAAAAAAAAAGATAAATAAGTAAAAAGAAAACAGGACATATTTCAAGATTTTTTAGTTTTTTGGTATATCTATCTATTTGGTATATCTAGTCTTTGATGCATGATTTAGCGCAGTGGTTAAGAGCTTAAGCCGATCCGCCCACTGTGTCTAATAGTCGCGGCTTCGATTCCCGCACGGAACAATCTTTGTGTGACCCACAATTATTTGTTCCGGTCTGGGTATTTGTGCATGTGAATTTTCATGATTGTAAACGCACCTGCGACACAGGAATAAATCCTAGTGTGTGGCTACGTTTTTTAAAAAAAACCCGAAGTAACTAAATTTTTAAAACAGTTAGAGCTATTTATATGTTATGCGCTCTTTTTAACCGACTTCACAAAAGGATATTTTTCTTCATATCAGGAGCAAACAGTTGTTGATGATGATTTGATTGCGCGATCCTTAGATTCCAATAAAATTATTATATGTTTAATCATATCGTCGTGCGATCAATGCGATGCGATCATTATTTGTTCGTGTCAACGATTGTTAAGGACACTACCTCACGATTGTAGATTTTTATGATACGATTAATGTTTTCCATAAGTTGCCATTACACCTAGGAAAAATAACGTCACTATTTCTATCAATCCGATATAATAAAATGCATAAATACTCGCACCAATAAAAACACGACCTAAAATAACGCAACTAGGAATAATCGATTATTTCCGATAACAACTCAAATCGATTGCATAACCGATAGTCACCCAATCGTTAACCGAACCCGATCTCAATGGATTAACATAACATAGTTTTGTAATCCCTATTTTATATTCGGATTTGTATCCGATAGGTATTTTTTTTGTGGTTACGACAATAAAAAAGTATATGTGTAATAAAGTTGTATAAAACAGAATGGATAATAGAGTAATTCTGCATTATGATGGTTAATAATATTTTTATGCTTTTATAAAAAATTTGTTAACATTTTTTATTGCCAATTAAATTCTCTACAACTTTGGTCCAGTAACTTTTTCTCGTAGAACTATAAATAAAAAAGGTATAAGTGAAAATGTTCAAAAATTCGTGAAAAAAAATTATATTTTTCGATATAACCTTTTTTTTATCATTTTACGAAAACATTATATCAGACCATTTTTGTAGACCGTTTTTTAAGGAACATCTTTTATATGCATCATTTTTTCATTAAGTCAATAGCTAAGGTTTTACAGCGCTCCGAAGTGAGTACTATTTTTCAGTACTCTTAATTGTACATATATTATACGTGTGTACTAATAATGTGTCATCAGTTATTGTTTTTTTATTTTTATTTTGTTATTATAATTTTTTTAATTATTAATTTTGCAATATTATTAATAATTAATTATTGACTCTTTTCCCCACCACCCACGAGGTAGAGTTTGGAGGCGCGTTTTTTTTACGTGGTGTCCCCAATAGGCATAATGCACGGTGATTTTCTAAAGTTGAACTACTCCGTTCTCAGTCTTTTCGAGGGACCAGGCTGCGGCTGAGCATCTGATCGGCTTTCTGAATTAAATATCAGTGGGAGAACTGGAGAAGGAAGAGGTGTTAATGTCGGCGGTTCATCATCAAAGTCATTTTCATTTATTAATTCTGAGAGCCCCATTACGTTGCTGCAAGTCTCTTCAGAACAATGGAAGCACACTGGCATCAATAATTTTCCACATTTTTTCCACCCCCAGTCTTCAGTATCATTATTATTACCAAGCCACGACTGGACCTGATGGTAGACTCGGAAAGTATGAAAGCGAGCTGTCTTGTGTTGGAGGAAGTGAAGATAAGTTAAATGTACTTTTTTTCACTGCCTTAGGCTGTCAAGAGAATTATCATCTTTATTACCACCGTATAAAGAGATAAAATAACGTTCACCAATTACAGTCAGCAAAGCAGGGTCAACTCTCTTGTTGAGAAACAAAGCCGTTCCACTTGCAAACTCTAAATGTTTTTCCAGGGTTCTAAAATCATTCGAAATCGTCTTCACAATTAAAAACAGAATAAAATACATCCGCACGTAGAGAAATAAGTAGCACAACTAAAAGATATAAGTTGAACGACAACTTTAACACAATATTATCAGCTATTCTTACAATAAGAGAGGTTAGAGATAATAATAATAATAGACGGCAGATGTTCTTTTGAAATAAAACTATATTTTCGGATTTTATCGCGGTTTATTTTGATTTTTAAGTTCCCGACGTTTCGAGTGCTTTGCAGCACCCATGGTCACGGGAAGGACTAAGGTGGTAGACGTCCAAAAGGCATAGTTGTTCCGGGGTACCCTCAAACTTCTTAATTATTTTGTTGGTCCGATCTACGCAGAATGAGCTCACGGTGTCTTGAGGTCTTGCAGTGTTATGCTTGGTTTTGGATTTGATTATATTAATTACTGGATCCCAAGTCGATGGAAGCACCCAGCCATCTTCTCTATTGAAATTAGCATGTTTTTTAATTTTAATAGCCTCGCGAACCATCCTTGGTAGGAATCGGTGTTCTTTCACGAGGATTTGTGGTCTATCAAATCTGATGTTATGGCGGGTGCGGTCAAGGACATGTTCACAGACTGCAGACTTCTTTGAGCGACGGTGTTTTAGGTCAGCTATGTGTTCTTTAACCCGAGTTTTTACTGGTCTTTTTGTTTGTCCTATGTAAGAGAGACCACATTCACAATCAAGCTTGTATACTCCTGCATCTTGTAGAGGGATGTGACACTTGACAGATAGTAAAAACTGACTGATCTTCTTCGGCGGCTTATAAAATGTTTTAATTGAAGCACGCTTCAAAATGTTAACAAATTTTTTTTATCAGATAAATAGTTTAAGAGATATATCGTAAAAACCATTTCAACCCCTATTGTCAAGATGGCGGCCGTGGGAAAAGGGTGGCGACCCCACAAACTTGGTTTTAGCTTTACACTGACCCCCCCTACATATCAAGAAAATAAATTTGCGTCCTCTAAAAAACGCAAGGTAAGGCATAAAAAATGTAACATTTCAATGGATTAATTAGTTTTGTGGTAGGGTACCTATAGGATAATAACTCAATCTACAGATTTGTATTATTTCTCGTTAAGGAGTTCCCTGGTGTATCTTCAAAGTCCAAGGTATAACACCGATGAAATTAAAATTGGACCACCTTGGAGTTATACTGAACCCAATGCAAAACAAAAACTCAATATCGGTCCACAATTGACGGAAATATCGGTGAACATACATAAAAAAACATACATACAGACGAACATAGAACCTCTTCTTTTTTGAAGTCCGTTAAAAACTTTGACTAAAAGTATTAAATAGTTTATAACGACACGTTCAGCTAGTTCCACCACGAGCTCGTCCATTGGGACGGGTTATTGAATAGAAAAGCATGTTTATAGATACATTTTTATCTTATTCATTAACTCGTTCCAAAATTCTTACGTAAACACGTGCGTCGTATGCAAGAGATAATTATATGTATATATACCTTTAAATCTTGATAGGTACCTTCCGGAACCGATTGGAAAAAGCACAAACCAAATGTAATTATGTTAAAATACCGGTTCTAAAACATAGGGCAGACAATAAAAGACCACAGATGTTTTGAAAACCTATAAATATAACCATTCCGGAATTAAATGATTATGCAAAAAAATATCTCTACCTCGTTTGATATCTATACAGCTTATTGAGACAGCGAGGTTTCTCCACAAACGTAGGCGCGAGCTAAATCTATTTATAAGTTTGTCAGTTCTGTACAGGGAAAATTATGTGTTGTATGTATATGTATTATAAATCGGTATCTTCCATTTCTTTTACCATACAAAAGCCCGCTCCAAATGGGACATACGGAGGGGCTATATGATATGTACATATTTTATGGTCTATTCAAGTCCGTGTGTATGTGTCGTGTTACAAAGTCCAAGCCAGTCGGCGTTATTAGTCGTTAAACTGCGTCTATAATTTGCTTACCATTTTCTATTATCTCGGTTGGGCCCAATATGGCATAACCTTTGTAAAATATGTTAGTCATTTAGTATTGTTTCTTCGACCAGCCGCCTAATAAGCGCGGATGCCAGAAATACGGCGATACACCACTCTTACCAAAGAGTACTGTTTGCTTCCGCCAGCTTCCAGTCCAAACGAGCCTTCCTTTGATGTAACATCATATTAACATCTTATTTAAGTTATAGCGTTATTTGCGTAATTGGTTGCTGGATTTAAACTGGGTATACTTAACATTGTAGTGGCATTAGGGATGTGTACTGAAGAAAATCAACGTCTGTGTCTGGGTGCATAAGTTTCGGTTTTAGCCGGGCTTAGTTCCTACCGTTGGATGCTTAGATGATTTCATAGCGCATGATGCGTTTGACGATTATAGCATCGCGGCTTTAAATCTTAGATCGGAGATATAGAGATTCTTCTCTCAGAAAATTCTTAGCAACAGTCCGATTCTCGGTATTACATTTCAATCAATCAATCAATCAATCAGCCTATCGTAGTCCACTGCTGGACATAGGCCTCTCCTAACACGCGCCATTGCACACGGTCCCCCGCCTTCCGCATCCAGTCCGTCCCAGCGACCTTCTTGAGGTCGTCGGTCCATCTAGCTGGGGGCCGTCCTACCTTACGCTTACCAAGTCGCGGTCTCCACTCTAGGACACGCTTGCTCCATCGGCCGTCGGTCCTTCTGCAGATGTGACCAGCCCATTGCCACTTTAGCTTACTGAGTCTGCGAGCTATGTCGGTAACTTTGGTTCTTTGTCGGATTACCTCGTTACGAATTTTATCCTTCAAAGAGACGCCGATCATAGCTCGCTCCATAGCCCGCTGTGCGACTTTGAGTTTGTGGACTAGTCCCACTGTGAGTGTCCACGTCTCGGCCCCGTAAGTCATAACAGGTAGAACGCATTGGTTAAAGACTTTAGTCTTCAGGCATTGCGGTATAGGCGAAGCGAAAACGTGACGTAGTTTGCCAAATGCTGCCCAACCCAATTGGATCCTGCGGTTGATTTCTTTCTCGAAGTTGTTCCTACCAAATTGGACAACTTGTCCAAGGTAGACATACTCCCGAACAACTTCGAGCATCGAACCATCGACGTAGATCGGTCCCGGCGTGACATGCTCATTAAACATGATCTTGGTTTTATCCAAGTTCATGCCGAGACCGACACCTCGAGAGGCTCCATTTAGGCTATGCAGCATTCCGCTCAACTGTTCCAGTGACTCCTCCACGATGACGATATCATCGGCAAACCGAAGGTGTGAGATGTATTCGCCGTTGATGTTAATGCCCCGCCCAGTCCAGTCCAGCGTCTTGAAGACGTCTTCGAGTGCATTGGTGAAGAGCTTGGGGGATATTACATCCCCCTGTCTTACCCCTCGATGCAGCTCGATCGGGTTGGTCTTTTGGTCCTGGAGCTGGACGGTCATTGTGGCGGTATCATACAGACATCTCAACACCTCGATATAGCGCCAATCGATGCCACATCGCTGCAGAGCATCCAAAACCGCCCAGGTTTCGATGGAGTCGAAGGCTTTCTCGTAGTCCACGAAAGCCATACACAGCGGCTGATTGTACTCTTCGGTCTTCTGTACAATCTGCCGAACAGTATGGATGTGGTCTACGGTGCTGTAGCCTTTTCGAAACCCGGCTTGTTCCGGTGGCTGGAACTCGTCAAGTCTTCTGGCGAGGCGGTTTGTGAGTACTCTCGAGAACAACTTGTAGACGTGGCTCAGGAGTGAGATGGGTCTGTAGTTCTTCAGCAAGGTTTTGTCACCTTTTTTGAAGAACAGAACCAGATATTACATTTATCTCACCTCTATTACATTGAGATATTATATATCTTTGGCGAAATATAGGTGTATATAGTACACCTCTGCATTTCTCGCTAGGGTAATATGCGCAACAATGTAGTAGTCAAATGGGCAAGTCAAGAGTCTAAGTAACCGGCGAGCGCGTATGAGACGAACTATGAGAGAGGAGGAATCTAGAGTGGTCTGTAAGGAAAGAAATTGTTGGAACTCTGTACTCTCTGCCTACCCCGCAAGGGATCTGGCGTAATGATATAGATAGATAGAAAGACAATGTAGTAGTTACCAAGCGGACTCGCTGTCGCTACGCTGTGATACCGAACTACATTCAACTCCCAATGTGTCCGATTAATATTTTCTTACCCAATTTAAATAAATTGTGGGTTATTTGTTATAAAAGTGATGTATATTTGAAGGTGGGTGATATGTTCAGAAGCGAGAGCGGGCGACCAGGGCTCTTATTCGCTACGACAAAACCTGGCGCATTTCAATATCTGCGTAAAATGCTCGTGTATTGGTATTTTGTACGCTACTGGAGTAAAGTCAGCGGTGTAAGTCACTGACATTCTCCTTATTTTGATTTCAGATCCCTTGCGGGGTAGGCAGAGAGTACAGAGTTCCAAAAGGTTCTTTCCTTACATACCTCTCTGGCTTCCTCCACACCCATAGTTCGTCTCATACACGCTCGCCGGTTACGGAGACTCTTGACCTGTTCTTCAGATACGACTCGGTCTATTTGGTCATGGTAAGATAGTCTAGGTCTTTCAGAGTACCTACATCCTTCCACTTTCGCATTTTATACCTGTTTTGTCACTCTTTCTTCTGACATTCTTTCTATTTACCCGAATCAACGGAGCATACCCTTTCTCATCTTCACACCTATACTATCTTTCATACCAACTTGATTTCTTACTATGCTATATAAATATCTATGCGAAAACCATTACACCGTTAATACTCTTTAGTATAAACGCTTTGGTGAACATTGTTAAAGCTTCATTATTAGCAAAACACTCAAATATATGTAGACCAACAAAAATAATGTATTTGATGCAGAACAAAAGCGTACAAGCGGTTTGAAAATCTGAGAATGTTAAGCGACTTATGCTACTTGCCGTACTGAAGCGATCATGTCACGAAGTTATTGTATCTAGCCGCGACACATGATTGGTCATAGCGAATAAGGACCCTGTTTTTTTAACCATAGCCCCCACTAGTAATTATTCCTGTGCAGTAGATGCATTTACAAACATGAAATTTACATGCACAAGCACCCAGAACGAACCAAATATTTGTGGATCACCCGAACATTTGTCCCGTGCGGGAATCGAACCCGTGACTACTCGACCCAGTAGGCGGAGCGACTCAAGCTCTTAACAACTGGACCAAGTCGTCGTCAGTTAGTGGGTGGAGTTGTAACATATCTAACTTGTAAAAAAAGTGTAAGTGGGTGTGTGAGGTACCAGTATTTTGATGTGAAATTTTGCCCCCCCACGGTTGGCTGTTAATAAGATTCTGTTTATGATGTAAATAGGTTGATCGTAATTGTGATGTGTCAACGCCGCGCTGATGCAATTAAATTATGTGAATAATTAGATAGTCGATACGAACAGATAGAGAGACGCTCTGCTGTACACCGAACTATAATAGTATGAAATAAAATTAAAATTAAGTTGATGGTCTTATTACTAAATATACCCTCTTCCAGAACCAGATAAGTTAATAAGGTACTTTAATACTAACTGTTAGAAAAGAACCTGGCGATTAATAAAGATAGGTAAAATATTAAACAAATTTAGTGCGCTTACTTTCAGAATGACGGAGATGTATTCTGTGTACACCTACATTTCGTCGACCATTTGATTTGATTTAACGATGTTAGATTTTTTTTACTAACTTAATGTTTCCCACTACTGGGCAATATCACAGTTTTAAAATAACATTATATTTTTCATTTTAAAATTATTGTTACATATGTCTTTAATTATAGCTTATGCAATAAATCATTACATTTTTGAACTGTTGTGGCGGCCTCTATTATGAATTATTGTGAGCAGCTTGACGTTCATGCACATCATCTTCACCATTACAATCATCATCATCATCAGGTTTTGTAACCATAGGTATTCAGGTCATTAGCCTCTTGCTGTTTCGCGGTTTCTACTCGGTGTCTACTCTAAGTTCTACATAACTTTATTTTTTCTGCCATCAATCTTTCCAAGATACCACAACAATATTCTCCAATACCAATCATTAAGGAAAATAAGTTCCCCCTCCAACTCTTTCACTATGCCAGTTATCAATCTTTCCAAGTAGCCATGCTAAAAAAAATATAGGAACGGAAGAGTTGGAGGCAGAACTCGGAGTAGATTGGCACAAGAACGCGAAGAATGGCATAACAGTTGGGTTGTAGAAAGCTGATAATGATGGTGAAAGGAAAATTACGGATTCCGCTACCGCCTATGACTCTGTCAGCTCCCGACGGCGCGTTCCACTGGCAACATTAGCGCTCACAACCTCTATGTCAGTGTAGTGGCCGGCCCCCACGCACTCGTGGGCGTCGCATCTACCTCTACTTTCCAATTTTAGATACTATATCATGTTTTATGAACGAGGCCGCGGCTTGTATTCGGACGTGATGTATTTTATTTATCTAGAATATTGTGAATATAATGTTGGTCTTTTAAAAATTGGTCATTGTCAATGTCATTAAAAAACCTGACTGATTTTTTTCCGAAATTTTTTTGACAACATTGGCTCGCCTCATAAGTTTTTTTTTTTAAATTGCATTATTATTATTTATTATTCTACATTTTTAGTTGTCTTTATTTTTGAATGAATGCTCACATTAACACTCAAATAGTTACTGGGAGCTCAGTGATGTATTTTAGATACAATAGCAGACATCGACGGTCATATTCGAGTACACATACACACTGAGAGATGAGATTACAGTATACAAGGTGTAACATAATTACCGCAAGACCTGCAAGTAGTTTATTCTAAATCAGTAACTGAACAGATATACGATGTGAAAGTGGAAGAATGCAGGTACCGGGGAAGACCTAGACTATCTTACCACGACCAAATAAACCGAGTCTTATCTGATGGAAAAGTCAAGAGTCTTCGTAACCGGCGAGCGTGTATGAGACGAACTATGAGAGTCGAGGAAGCCAGAGAGGTATGTAAGGAAAGAACCTGTTGGAACTCTGTACTCTCTGCCTACCCCGCAAGGGATCTGGCGTGAGGTTATAGATAGATAGATAGTAACTGAATTGATTCCAACTATTTTTAATATTACAGGCTAATTATGTTTTTTTTATTTTTAGTTTAGTTTTCTGTTTTGGCCTGTTTTTGTTCTTGTTTTTGTTTTTTGTTTTATTTTCTACTTTCTTTAGTGTGACACTGTTCGAGGGGTGGCGGCCTGGTGGCCTGAAATACAGGTTCTCACCTAGTTTAGTCACTAGACTCCCACAACTTTAATGTAAAACTAATGTTACTACCTGTTATCTCTGTGGTGAGTTAATAAAGCATTATTATTATTATTAAAAATATATCTTACATTTTTTTTCTTTTGCCAAAAATACTGTTACTCCTTCAGTGCGCCCAAACAAACCAAATTTATTCTTTATTCAAAGCTCTACGGAGATTCTAAATGCATTTCTAAAACGTATTTCTGAATACGTAAACATACACGTACAAGTTTCATTGGTATTTGGGGTTTATAAGTACTTAAAAAAGGGGTAAAAAACTTTAAATTTGCCAATTTGGTTTTTGTATTGTGAAGCAATTATCTAATCGGATGGTCTGAGGTTCTGCATTATTTACGATACATCTTGTATATATATTTTATTTTACAAAAATAATGTAGGTTGACGAAATAGTGAAGGGCGATACTTCTCTCTCATCTCTGCGTAAATCAGAATTTGTCTGAATTGCACATGTCATAAGTAACCATGATATACTCTTGTATTGGAGGTTCAATATTAAAGAATTCTTAAAATATGTAAAAACAAAATACAGTTCCACAAGGATTTCTTGGCCCGCGGCAAAAATCGAAACGAACGGTGTCATCAAGTGAAATGTCACTACATGACAGTCGCAGAGTTGCTGTTTGCTATGAAATTTATCCAAGTTCTTTTTTTAATTAGTAACCGTGCGGACCCACTTGTTGAAATAATTCTTTGGAAATAGAAAATTTTATTAAATATTAACCCTAATATCACACCACACCCTCCTGTGGAAGACATTAGTCATCCACAAGCAAAAAGATCTTTGTCGTACTGTATTTGATCATTGCCACTTCATGGTTGTTACGTAAATACACAGAACACTGACGAGTTTTTGACGTTTCATTCCTTATGACATATTCATCATCAGCCCGTATCAGTACACTGCTGGACATAGGCCTTTCCCAAGGCATGCCATTGAGCCCGAACTTCGGCTCTTTTCCTTCAACCGCTGCCAGCCACCCTCCGTATATCATCGCTCCATCTAGCTGCAGGGCGTCCCACACTACGTTTGCCAAACCGCGGTCTCCACTCGAGAACACGTCTACCCCAGCGGTTATCGGTCCTTCGGCAAATATGGCCAGCCTACTGCCACTTCAGCGTGCTGATCCTGTGAGCTATGTCGATGACCTTGGTTCTCCGTCGGATCACCTCATTCCGGATTGGATCTTTCAGAGAAACTCCGAGCATAGCTCTCTCCATAGCCCGCTGAGCAACTTTCATTTGGTGGACTGGTCTCACCGTAAGTGCCCATGTCTCGGCTCCGTATGTCATGACATATTAACTATGCTTTAACCAAGGCTTTGAAAATAATACATTAAAAGTGTGGATACATTAACCCATCACTCAAGTTATCGCTTTTCTTTTAACGTTTTTAACGAAAACTTAAAAATATTGCCAGAAGAAGCCAGAGAGGTATGTAAGGAAAGAACCTGTTGGAACTCTGTACTCTCTGCCTACCCCGCAAGGGATCTGGCGTGAGGTTATAGATAGATAGATAGATAGATAAAAATATTGGATACATGTGCCTAAATAAATTATTACACATATTCTCGAATTGTAGATGGCATTACGCCAACCGCATCATTCTCACTAGACCAATAAGGCATTCGTATTATGTTGAGATAAAACGATTAATAACAAACTACTGAGCCATCTATCTACGCAAACGCAAAATTTCTCATACACCATACAAAAACAAGCTTGCATGCCTTACCCTTACATCAACTGCACCTATCTCGGGGACAGATAAATGTACCCTTCAGTTGTCAATCCTGGATATTAATGGGTACTTGGCTTTAATTGTGTGGTAATCCTTAAGCGATAGATCATGACCATATGCCAATGCAATCGAGCTTTTTTACATAGAGAAAATCCGGTATACTACTTCTACGAGACATGAATGAAATTTACAGCGTATAGGGCTCAACTAAAAATCCTACGGTTACTATTAAAGGGGCTCAAAAATCTCCGCGAAAAATGCGCTAGTGCCCCTCTGTGTCACGTTTCCAAGAGTTTGCCTTTGGGAATCGAAACGACTTTCTTTCGTAGGAAACATCCTGCCTTCGTCTACCGCGTGGATTGAGAAACGCTTCTGGCGTGTATTGGACTCCTAACAACTAAAACCCCACGATGTCTGGCATCGATATTCCAGGGAGACGCCAAGATATTCACTAGGGATGCATCCTCTGTGCTTCGAAGAGCACGCCACGACCCCCACTGCGATTCTGGTGCAGAGAGAGTCCTACCAATCCTGTTTTAACTTTCTTTAATACGTTAATTTGACTATTTTAAATGAGTTAAGCAGTAACAAACAATTTGGGAGGAGTCTTGCTTCAAAACTAGGAAATACTATTGCCGGGCTTAAAGCACAATGATATCATCAAAATTATGGTGTAGATGTCCTCTCGGCACAGGCTGCTGGGTCGGCGGGTCTAGGATGTATCAATGATCACAAGTCGATAGGTTCACTTCTAATGCCCCAGGGATCATAATGGTCATAAAGTGTTGGCTCCTAGCATCCAGTTGTCGGAGCAATCTTGAGGGGAGGTAGCGTTGAGTAAATCCACGCCGCCGTTGGTACCGTAAAGGTGTGAAGAAGCGATTCTGATATCTCAAGTTGATAGTCGAAACAGACAAGAGAGGGGTACCGCTGCGTTCTATTCGAGATTCCGGAGCCCACTACAGTATCGAAGGAGGTCACCGCAGTTTTTAGAGCGGTAAAAATCCTACATACCTCAATCTTGCCCACAGGCTACTAGAAATGTAATGATTTTACAGATATATCCCTTACTAAAAAGAAAAATAATCACTTTCACTATATGGCCATTGAGATAATTCCAGTGAAATTTGAGCAATCAAAACATTACTTCTTTTGTGATACTTTAGAGCTACAGAAAAATATCATTTTTGATACTGGTTAGCCAATTTTCTAAGAAACAATGAAGCAAATATTACCTACATGTTTATAATCGTTACAAGGTTCGTTAGTGCCGCGCCACCGGCGAGGAATCGCTGGAATCGATTACAAAAAGTGTCGCGCTCCAATCGATGAGCGTCAACGACCTTAGGACGTGGGAATCCTGTCCCGGTGACATTACGGGCGCATTGTTCCTCTTTGGGGCTTGAGCTGTCGGTATCAATTTATAGATTTTATATCGATATATTTGTATATCGATATTTAGGAACAAAATTTCGGTATACATCGAAGTGTTGTGTTATATGTGAATGATGTATTGAACCAAATGGGCCGAGTATAAGGCTAAAAGTTAAATAAAGTGTCCGTAACCGGCGAGCGTATATGAGAAGAACTATGACACTGGAGGAAACCTGAGGTCTGTCAGGAAAGAACCTGTTGGAACGCTTCCCCGTAAGGGACGGCGTGACGTTATAGATCGACAGATAGTTGTATTATATGAGGCACATTATTGTTTTGGCAAGAAGAAGCAACATTCTATGAGACCGCTGCTCACAAGAAGTATGGTATGGTTCACCATGATGTATTCCTGTGTCATGGATGCATTCATAAAAATAAATATAATAATAATATCAGCCTATATTGCCTACTGCCGGATAAAGGCCTCTCACTAATCGAGGTAAGAGTGATTAGGTCATACTCCACCACGCGGACCCAGTGCAGATTGGTGGAGGTAGGTTTGTGGCCACCTGCTGTTGGATTATCAAGCTGCCTTTAAGGCTTGGAAGCCTTAGTTGGAACTCGGCTTAACAACTACCACATTAAGTGAGAGCCGGGACCAACGGCTTAGCGTGCCTTCCGAAGCACGGAGACGCTCAAATATAAAAATGCTACAAACGGTCACCCATCTCGGGCCAACCAAGTCGAACGCTGCTTAACCTTGGTAATCGGTAAAAGCACCGCGGATACACAGCGCTACGAGCGCCTCAGCGCCTAAAATAAATGCTACATACATAAACACTTAAAGAGAAACCATTATCACACAATCATTTAGAATGATTGTGTGATAAATGAGAGTATCAGCAGTCTACAACTATTCAGTTCAACAAGCCTAGCTCCCTGTGCTTTCTTTACTAAAACTAATTGTACCATATCATCATAACAAATTCCTTGCAGAGTAGGTCCACCTCCTTGCGTCGTTTCCACATTGCTGAGGGTCATGACATCCGATGCGGGATATGCCGACAGTATACCCTTTCGCACGACGTCTTTTCATCTTGTACGATATCCGGCAGTGTGTAGAGCAGAGTAAAAAAGTAGGTAGAGAGTGCAAAGTTCCAACAGGATGTTTTCTTTGAGACCTTATGCTTTTTAACCTTCTTCTAAAAAGGAGGAGGTTCTCAATTCGACTGTATGTTTTTTTTGTATGTATGTTACGCGATCATTCCGCCAATTATGAACCGATTTTGATGATTTGCATTGGGTTCAGTATAGCTCCAAGGTGGTGCTATTTTAATTTCATCGGTATTGGACCGTGGACTTGGAAGATACACCAGGGAATTCCTTAACGACAAACAATACGAATACGTAGATTGAGGTATTATGGGTATTACGGTCAATCCTATACCTAGGTACCCTGCCATAGAACTAATTAGAATATTAACCGACTTCAAAAAAGAAGGAGGTCCACAATTCAGCTGTGTTTTTTTATCACGTCTTTATTTATGAACTGATTTTAATAATTCTTTTGGCGTTGGGTTTAGTATAGTTTTGAGGTGATCCCATTTTAATGAAATCGGTATTGAACTTTGGACATCAGAGGACTCCTTAACAGCGAACTGCATGAATGTATAGATTCCGTTATTATGGATATTATATCAATCCTGTAGGTACCTTGGTGTACAACTTAGCAAAATAATATAATATAGGTATATAAATATTAGTAAATAATTCACTTGCCACTTAAAATTGTAAAATAAAAATCTTTTAAAAAACCGATTGCAACAAGCAAAAAATTAATATTTGAAGTCGGTGCCAAATAACCGACTGCACTAGCCGGTACCGACTTCAAATATTTATTTTTTGCTTTTTGAAGTCGGTTTAATTATTTTTTTTAAATGATTTTTTTTTTAACTTTCGAAACTCCCAAATATATAATAATATTTTCAAAACAATTTGTCTATCAAATATCTTCAAGAATGGAACGCCGAGTGTGTGAGTTTTGATTGCACTGTCGTCTGGTGACAGCTAGTGCTTTGTCAGGAGAATCGAAACATTGAAATGTTAGTGCATGTTTGATTAGATTGATTCTATCAACTCGGATGTAGCTTTATTTCTAAATTGTGGGGACCGTTCTTACGGGAAGGCCATGTACAAGATTTAGATTTGGATTAGATTGATGAGATTTATCGATAATCCTACTATATTTTATTAATATTATAAATGTGAGCGTTTGTATGTTTGGGTGTTTGTAATCAAGCACGCAAAAACGGCTGAACGAATTTGGATGAAATTTAGCACATAGATAATTTATTACTTGGATGAACTCATAAGAGACTTTGTGTTCCGAAAAAAATGTTAGGTTCCTGTCTAAAGTCAACGCAGACGAAGTCGTTGGCAGAAGCTAGTGAATAATAATTAAGAATTCACATTCAATGAATTTAGAGAATGTCGGAAGAAAGAATGACAAAACAGATATACAATCCGAAAGTGGAAGTATGTAGGTAGAGAAGACCTTACGGTCTTACCATGACTGTAATAGACCGTGTCTTATGTGAAGGGCAAGTTAAGAGTCTCCGTAACCGGCGAGCGTGTATGAGATGAACTATAAGAGTAGAGGAACCCAAAGAGGTCTGTAAGGAACAACCTGTTGAAACTTTGTACTTCTTGCTTACTCCGCAAGGGATCTAGGAAGGAAAGGGGATGGATACTCTACCTTTTAATCTACCATCAGATCTAGAGTAGAGGCTTGTCTTTCTTTTGTTCACTTCACTTATTGATTTTTTATTATGTTATAAATATTTTTACGATCTAGCTCTGTAATAAGTTAAGTTGCAACCTACTTAACGAATAGCACATAAAAATACACATGTATATGGATTTTATCTCAAAGAATGCTAATGCTGGCAGTATAAAATAAATATTTTTATATCCAACCTATTCATTAATGTTTACGATGGTACAGACAAAAAAAACAAATACCATATTTTTGTTGTTGTCGATAAGATAAATAATTGAAATTTTATCGACATAATTATATTATAAATAATCATTAATGAAACGCGGTAACGTAACACCCGAAAGAACAAGATAATACATTAGAATGCACGAATAAAAAACACTATAATATTATACGGACCGTTAAAATGGAAATTTCACTACTTTCCCATAGGAAAATGGTATAAAATTACGCAAGCAATGCGGGCGTAGTGATGCGACACGATCGTAGCTTTATACGAATTAATTGATTCGTATAAAAAAATGCCAGAATGAATGAGTTTAATCAATGTCGGAATTTTGGTGAAAAATCATTCGTTCCAAAAATCCAATTAAATAAAGGATTTCAGCTTTGTTTTTGGAGTGCGGTATTGAAGTATTTGTGTTTATTCGTTAAGTGAAGTTTTGTTTGTGGTGTTTTCTTCTTATTGAATAGATACAATTATATTTCTTAGCTAAATAACTTGCACCTTCTATTGGTATCTTTTATATTTCTTTCGATTTTAAAGTTACATAGCGACTAGATAAATACATAAGTACCAGTACCTACATAATATTTCAAATCAAAACAAATCAGTTTATTTGCGAAAATGGGTTACAGTGGATGTTAAAATTGCATTGATCGTACATACTCTGCCTTTAGGCGTGCAAATATCATTAGGAATAATTCAAAAACTTAAAGAACCTCACAATTAAGGAAACATAACAATTGTGTTAGACATACATGCATTATTTAATTAAAATTTAAATTTATAGTAAAATATGCAAAAATAAATTAATTCCAAGTGTATGTTCTAATGATATCAGTTTTATTAATGTTAATTATAATAGTGACAATAAAATAATACAGGACTTTAAGCTTTTCTATATTTTGTTATTTTTAATTCTCATTTTACAACGATATCTATACTAATGTTATAAAGAGGAAATATTAAATACTTCCTCTTGTTTGTTTGCTTGTTATCGATAAACTCTGAAATTATTACCGATTTTAATAATTCTTTCACCATTTGTAAGCTACATTATCTGTTGTCAACTGAGAGATCAAAGAGGTTTTAAATAAACCTCTTTGATCTCAAATTATTCTTAGCATGTCGTGGTTACCTATAAATATGACAAAAATTTATTTTAAGGTACTTAATTTAGTTTTCAAGTATTGTGATTATTGTACGTCATTGGTAGTCCTAGATAAATAAAAAAAATTAATAAAATGTCAAGTATTGTTTATGATGACTGAAAGGATCCGACGAGCGTCAACTACTGGCATGCTTTATCATGGCACTTACACACACAGTTTCGCGTGTTTTTATAACCGATAGATTTATCATGAACTGGCAATCTTATGACAATAGCTAACACCGAGGAAAACGCATACGTAGTTTTATCAGATACCATTCTATTATATTCGCCACCTACCTAAAGTCATTCTAAGTTGTTTAACATATTTGCACGTTAAATAAATAACTAAAATGAACATACAAAACCATTGAATAACGGAATGGTGTACTTAGCACCTTTAATTCCATTCTCTTAAATTAGTCGTATACAAAATAACATCACTAAAACCTAATGCCTATGAGAATATTTGCTTGAAAACACAAAACGTTTACGGCCTACACCGATATTAAATTTCGGACGACGACATAAGTCACAAGAGTAAACATTACTTATATTTTGACTATGAATTTTGCAATAACGTACTAACATTTAGTGTTATTACTCAGTATATTAAACTTTAAATCTATAAGCATAAGATTTATTTCATATGTAGCGACACACAATACAGTAACTCTGTATTGTGTGTCGGTGTATATTTGTCCCTCTACGTCAACGCCAACGTAAAATGACCTGCGTTCTGTATCTTTCCCTTATAGTAAGGAAGAAAAATTATTTGTTGATGCCAAATCTGGAGATCAAGTGATTTTGGTCGTTTTGCAAACAGTAATATAATGGAGTGGGATTCACACACTCGGCGTTCCATTCTTGAAGATGTTTGATAGACAAATTGTTTTAAAGGTATTATTATTATTATATGTTTGGGAGTTTCGTAAGTAGTCATAAAAAAAATAATAAATAAAACCGACTTCAAAAAGCAAAAAATTAATATTTGAAGACGGTACCAGTTAGTGGAGTCGGTTACTTGGCACATGGTAGATTAGAAAGTAGAGTATCCATCCCCTTCCCTTCCCAGATCCCTTGCGGAGTAAGCAGGAAGTACAAAGCTTCAACAGGTTGTTCCTTACAGACCTCTTTGGGTTCCTCTGCGCTTATAGTTCATCTCACACGCTCGCCGGTTACGGAGATTCTTAACTTGCCCTTCAGATAAGACACGGTCTATCACAGTCATGGTAAGACCGTCTAGGTTTCTCTACCTACATACTTCCACTTTCGAATTGTATCAATCAATTTCGTCATTCTTTATTCCGACATTATCTAAATTCATTGAATGTGAATTCTTTATTATTTTTCACTAGCTTCTGACTGACTGACTGACTTTAGACAGGGACCTATTTTTTTCGGAATACAAAGTCTTTTATGAGTTCATCCAAGTAATAAATTATCTATGTGCAAAATTTCATCCAAATTCTTTCAGCCGTTTTTGCGTGATTGATTACAAACACCCAAACATACAAACTTTCACATTTATAATGTTAATATAATATAGTATTATCGATAAATCTCATCAATCTCATGCAAATCTAAATCTTGTACATGGCCTTCCCGCAAGAACGGTCCCCGCAATTTAGAAATAAAGATACATCCGAGTTGATAGAATCAATCTAATCAAACATGCACTAACATTTCAATGTTTCGATTCTCCTGACAAAGCACTAGCTGTCACTAGTCGACAGTGCAATCAAAACTCGATGGGGAACCGAAAAACCAATATTCACATATGATTCGGGGATTGTGATCGGTATCGAGCGCCGCATGGAAACATTTTGTCGCGATATGAATAAATGTACAATAAAGGTTTGGTCAAATAGCCGACGGAGCGCGATGAAAGCGTGACAAAAGCGCTCGTCGACATTCGGTCGTGACGTTTGCCGTCGCGTCGAGCTTGGCTGCGCTGTGTGGCGTCTCCCGTACGTTTCAGTACATAACAACTCCCCAAGCCACGCCACCGTCGCGCTCCCGTCGCCCTGCGTTGACCATGTGGCGAAACCTTAAAGGGTAAGTTGTGCCTGCTCTTTGAGGGTTCCGTAATACTTTGCGTCATTTGTGGGTCGCACAAAGATTTGTCCGTTGCGAGGATCGAACCTGCGACTACCTACTCGATATAGTGGGCAGAGCAGCTTAAACTCTTAACCACTGGAACTAAAGCCACTGGACATGCCGTAAAACTACTGCTTTATAGTATTTTTTACAAAGCTCACTCATAATACTGTACGCGTTTTTTATTTTATTGCTATCCATTGTTATTATTTGTACGAAATAAATGACATTTTGGTCATTATAGGATTAAAATTGGCGGTTTGGTATGTGTAAGGTATGCGAATAATAATTGAGCAGTAGGTAGTTGTAAATTGTCGTCTATTTCCTTTTCTGTGAATAAATGCGTTACGTGAACGTGCGTCTAAGTTATTTTTCGGCTGAATATACTTTATTTGCACGCGTGGGTTCGAATCCCATCCTCGTCGCCAATGAGGTATATTCAGCCGAAAAATAACTTAGACGAACGTTCACGTAACGCATTTATTCACAGACAAGGGAATAGACGACAGTTTACAACTACAATTATTATTTACATACCTTACAGTATTGTAGTATGTAAAAAAATATTTGTATAACTACTGTTCGGAACTTTCAGTGAGCATGCTCGTCTTACACGCCCCTTGTTCATTTATTCTTATCGCGACACGGTCGGTAGACGGGAGTTTTATATTTTTTCAAATCAATCACTTTGTTTTGCATGTAACCTTTGTTTTCAATGCTTTTAAAATAAAGAGGATTGTTGATTTGAAACAAAAAATGAAATTGTTTAGTTTATTTTGTTAACGTGACTCATGTCGACTGTTAACTTGAGTAAGCCCTGGAAATATTTGACAAAAATATTGCGACCGCCGAATTTCTTACAAAACCTTTTTAGTAGAAGCCGCATTCCGTTTCTGTAGTTGGATAAATTATGACCTAATCCAGGCATACAAGCATTCATCGAATGGTTTGCCTTTCACGTACGGAACCCTAAAAATACAAAAACGAACGTTCCATCGCGTATGGAATTAAAGTTGTATGTTTTGTGTAGATTTAACGAATATGAAATTCTAATTCATTGCCTAGTGTAGGATTTTTATGGAATTAATATAACATGAGTTTGATGTTTATTTACACTTTGTCGTGTTCACCTTTGTAAATATTATATGTAGAGTCGGGCGCGTGTGTAACGCTGTGATCCTGTGCTGTTTTACCAATCACCAAGGTTAAGCAGCGTTCGCCTCGGTCAGTATGAGATGGGTGACCGTTTGGATTTTTTTTCATATTTGAGTATCTCCGAACTTTGGAAGGCTCTCCTTATACCATTTCATGGAGTAGTTATTAAGTCAAGTTAGAAGACTTATGGGCCGCTTAATAAGTTCCAACAACAAGTGGCCGCAAACCTGTTCTCACTTATCAGCAATGGGTTCGCGTTGAACAATATCTAATATATTGTAGCAACCCCTATACATCGCTACATAGATGCGACAACCTACCAATAGGTGCTGACGATTCGCCATACATGTCTAGAACGCGATATTAGAATGCGCACGACGCGTAACATATATACAGGGCCCCGACAACAACTCTAGGGGAGAGTGGCACGCCCCGCCAGACACAACACCCGTCTGGCTGGAAGATCTTCCCTTTGACAAATCCTGCCACAAAGTTTCTGCCACAATATTCTAACTCGATTTATGATAGAAGGTATTTGCACAGCAGTGGGATAGTATAAGCGAATTTGCCAATATAAATAAACTAATACCTTATCCTGAATGCCTTTCCAAAAGTGTCACAAGATACGCTCTGTTAGTTGTTATTAACTGGTTCAAATACCAAAATCTATTTGGACGGCTTGATACCCACTAGGTACTTACAAAAGTAATAATTAGACCACTGTTTACATTTTCAGCGGCTCTTTTATACCACAATATCTTCAGTTGAACGTCCACTGCCAGACAAAAGTCCCCAAAAGGCTTTGTACTACGTACATTTACTTACTACGAGTACCTTCAGTAGGCCATTAGTCCATCTTATAGCGGGTCTGCCTATTCTATTTCTTCTGGTATGTGGTCGCCACCCCAATACCTTTCTACCCTAACGGCCGTCAGTTCTACGAGTGATATGCCCACTGACGGACTATTTGGCGCAGTGGTTAAGAGCTTAAGTCGCTCCGCCCTTTGCGTCAAATAGTCGCGAATTCAATTTCCGCTCGAGACAAATCTTTGTGTGACCCACAATTATTTGTTCCAGTCTGGGTATTTGTATATGTGAATTTTCATGTATGTAAACGCACCCACGACACAGAAATAAATCTTACTGTGGGGCTACGATTAAAAAAATCCTTACACATAAAATCACCTTTAGACTCAAAGTCGATCTCCTACATTTAACGGGTAGGTGGATAGGTACTCGCGAAATTCCACAGTCGCGTGTAAAACTGCAGCTTCCAGTAATACTCCGGCTTATACGTAGATTTTCTGGTTCCCATATTCGCGGATTTCGTCGTAGGGTATAGAATAAATAGGGTTGACGGGAAGAAGAAAACAAACTATTTTAATTTTCTATCATATATGATGATGATATCATCAAGCCTTGCGGTGTAGACTACTGAGTTCCAACTGGCTCTTTCCTTACTGTATAGAATAATAATGTTTATTATGACTACTTAAGGTTCAAAAATATAATGACGTAAATTTGAATCATGAGTGACATATTGCTTACGGCCTTTTGCGGCTGGATCGTTGTTGTTACACCTTCGTTCATTGGCCGGTGAAGCTGTAACACAGTGTAGATCTTTGACACACATAGTTATATTTTTCTTTGCCAATTTCATCTATCTCATCGAGCTTTTACTTTTGATTTGAGTGTAGCTTATAATCTACGTAATCGGGAAGGAACACATCGAGAGGATACTGCCATACATACACGCTCACTCCTTTATTCCACTGGGGTAGAAAAGACTACAGTTTCTAACATTCTACGATTCTGACATACCTCCTACGCTTTATTCACGTTCATACCTCTTTGGAAACTGCCATATCTGAGAGAATATCTCATTTTTTCCGAAAGATGAAACATATACCTACATAACCCAGTGGCTAGTGGGGGTGTACAACCAACAAACAATTAATCAAACAAACAGATCCCTTGCGGGGTTTTTTTGTTTTAAATGGGACTAAGCCAGCCACACATTTCCACCATTGTAACTCCTGTAAGCCAGGATCCACAATGTTCTCCCTTGCGGGGTATGCAGTGAGTACAAAGTTCCAACAAGTTCTTTCCTTACATACCTCTGTGGCTTTTTCTACTCTCATAGTTCGTCTCATACACGCTTGCCGGTTACAGAGCCTCTTGACTTACTTTTCAGATAAGACACGGTTTATTTGGTCATGGTAAGAAAGTTACTAAGTGGTTGGTTTGGGCATATAGAAAGAATGCCAGAGGAAAGAATGACAAAACAGATATACAATGTGAAAGTGGAAGGATGCAGGTACCGGGGAAGACCTAGACTATCTTACCACGACCAAATAAACCGAGTTTTATCTGATGGAAAAGTCAAGAGTCTCCGTAACCGGCGAGCGTGTATGAGACGAACTATGAGAGTCGAGGAAGCCAGAGAGGTATGTAAGGAAAGAACCTGTTGGAACTCTGTACTCTCTGCCTACCCCGCAAGGGATCTGGCGTGAGGTTATAGATAGATAGATAGATAGTAAGAAAGTCTAGGTCTTCTCCGGTATCTGCATCCTTGCATTTTCTAATGTTTTTTTTAAAAAACCGTCGCCCTACACTTGGATTTATTCCTGTGTCGTGGGTGCGTTTACAAACATGTAAATTCACATACACAAATACCCAGACCGAAACAAATAATTGTGATACGCACAAAGATTTGTCCCGTGCGGGAATCGAACCCACGACTATTAGACACAGTGGGCCGCTCCGCTTAAGCTCTTAACCACTGCGCTAAATCGTCCGTCATATCCGTCCGTCATCGGTATTTATGTTTTGTAATTTTTTTTAACATTCTTTCTATATTCTCGAACCAATGGGGCATACCCTATCTCATCTTTACACTGATACTATCTTTCTTACGCTCAAATTATGTTCCATTAATTTTATATTTTTTTTGAAGTGCAATCCCTATAGCCAGAACGAAAATAAAACTGAAAATAACCGCGTGCAGTAAGTAATATTCGGAGCTTTCAAATTTGTAGACCGCCGTGTGCCCCGCACCAGCTCGCCTTCTGGACGACTCACAGAAGCATTACAGATATTCCTCGCTGCAACACTTTATTGATTAACTTGCTTTTTTAATCAGAAAATTAATAGGAATTCTAAAATGTATTCGTGCTATGTCGCCTCGACCAGTGTTGGGTTTATTCATTCTATTTTTTATTTGTAGGATCAATTAATTGTATCTCAACAAGTGAGTCTTAAAATGAACATGGACAAAACGAAAATAATGTCTAACGTCCATTTCGTACCCACCGCACTCACCGTTGGGAACTCTACTCTTGAAGTTGTTGATGAATACATTTACCTGGGACAGGTAGTCCGGTTAGGTAGGTCCAACTTTGAGAGAGAGGTCAATCGAGGAATCCAACTCGGCTGGGCAGCGTTCGGGAAACTGCGCAATATCTTCTCATCCAAAATACCTCAGTGCCTTAAGACTAAAGTTTTTAGTCTATGTGAGTTACCGGTGATGATATATAGATCAGAGACGTGGTTTCTTAGAATAGGTCTCAAAAAAAAAGTTCAGAGTTGCTGAGCGAGCTATGGAGAGAGCTATGCTCGGCGTTTCTCTACGCGATCGAATCAGGAATGAGGAGATTCGTAGAAGAACCAAGGTCACCGACATAGCCCTTAAGATTAGCAAGCTGAAGTGGCAATGGGCGGGCCACATAGCGCGTAGATCGGACGGCGTTGTGGCAGAAAGATTCTAGAGTGGCGACCAAGTATTGGCAAGCGCAGCGTGGGACGACCGCCTGCCAGATGGACAGACGATCTTGTTAAAATCGCAGGAAGTCGTTGGATGCAGGTGGCATCGGACCGGTTACGCTGGAAAGCGATTGGGGAGGCCTATGTTCAACAGTGGACAAGTATAGGCTGAGATGATGATGATGAATCAATTGAAATTTCAGTTGCATTTAAATCAATCTCTCTAATGTACTCTAAAATAAGAATGAATTTTTGGTCTTAAACGCCTCAGTCCCTTCCGTGATTATGAATGTTGTAGGGCACTCGAAACGTCGGTAACTTAAAAACCAGAAATGTAGCGCGACTAAATCCGAAATATTTTGGGTACAATTTATTTTTTTCACAATTAATTTTTGCCTAACTCTCGCCTCGATTGCTTCTTGGTGTAGTGTTTGTGTGTGTGAATGATCTACGCTGTTGGCCGCAGGGTCTTTACAGCTCCACCGGACAAGAGGGCTAGCGTGCAACCACTACGCTTGAGCCAGAAGGGCAAGAGGGCAACTAGCTCGCGGGCGCCTCAAGGAAGAACGGCCTCGGCTTAGTCACTCACTATGGGGAGGGCGTATACGAGGGGTCTCGCTATTGTGCTCTACACCGGCCGGCGGGCAAGGGATTCTTCAAGCTCGCCGGCGAGGTTGGTGTCTGATCGTGTGTGCGGTATCTGTATCCGAAAGAAGGTATGTAAGGGCATCGGGAGGGTCGGTGGGAATATGCCGCGAACGGCGCTAGCGATTGGTCTAGTGGCAAATAATGTGCGTAACAAACGCAAGGTTCCAATCCTCTTAGTCTAATTTAAGAGGTGAACTTTTGTCTGTACAGCTGATGTATGCATCTTTCTCCATTCAAAGCGTCCCAAAGCGTACTCTGTAAGAGTTAACAGAAACTTTCTCCATTAATTGACTGACGTAGCTTATCCTGGGCCTACCTCTTCCTCGCTTTCCTTCGACTTTCCCTTCTAAGCTGTTTTGACTAAAACTGTCATGTCGTATAAGATGTCCTATCTTTCCTCTTCTATCGTTTCTAATAGTAATCTTTCTTCATTGATTTAAATGCTAGGTCAGAAATAAAATATTTTTTCTATACATTTTTCCAGTATCGTTCCGGCGTCTGGCACTGTGTCCGGGAAAGTAGAAAAAGGCTCGCCCCTTGTGCATGGGACCTAACATCGTCAGCGGGTGTACACAGTACACCTCTGCCACCTTCTTTTGGGGCATATAGGCGTGACAGTGTTTATTTTTGACCGATATTGAAAATGTTCAGCATTTGAGACACATTTTCAGAATCTGATTCAAACCTAGGGCCTAGCGATCGCCAGCCGCACCATACTCTACTAGACTAACAAGGCAGACAGCACGATTTCAAAGAAAAATTAATTCTATTCCACTAGCTATTGGTTATAACCAGTTGTTCACAAGTACTCGAATTCAAGTAAAGGTATAATTTAATACGTTCTATTCAAAGTTGGAGTCGTATTACGGTAATTTCCTTTATTTCCTCGCTAATAGAAGCCCTTGAGTTCGTTTGTATTTTAAGTTTTATTACAAGTTGGTGAAGTTTAGTTGGTTTTAGTAATAGGGTTATTGAAACGCAAGCTTGACTTAGTATTTGGAATCTGAATATTTTGCCATCTATATCATCACGCCAGAATTCTTGCTGGGTAGGTAGTGAGTGCGGAGTTCCAATATTTTTATCCCATTCAGACTTCTCTGGCTTCCTCAGAATATTTTTATACAAGGTGTAACATAATGAACGCCAGACCTAAAAGTACTTTGTTCTAATCGGTAACTGAATTGATTCCGACAATTTTTTATGTATATAATTTTGTTTTACTTAAAAAAATGCTTTTACGCCTTGAGAGCGCTATAAAAAACTAAATTTATTCTTGATTCATAGCAATAAGGAGATTTTAAATGCATTCTTAAAATGCATTTCTCAAAACGCACACATACACGTACAAGTTTCATTGTAAATTGGGTTATAAAAGGGTAAAAACCTTTAAATTGGGAAATTTAGTTTTCGTTTTGAATTTATGAAGCAATTCTCTAATAGGGGTGTCTGTCTCGCATTATTTACGTTACACCTTGTTTAAACATTATATTATTTATGAATCGTCAGAAAAGTAACAAAGACTCTACCGCCACTTTAGAATGTCATTCTTACGGAGAAAGAAGGGCAGGGGATCCAGGGTTTCACTTTTAAAATACATTTTTATAATTTCCTCCATTTGCATTTTATTGTGGGGTATTTTTTTCTATCTTTATCATCACACCATATCCCTTCCTTGCTGCTTCCAACAGGTTCTTTATGGGGTAAATTAATTTTTACAAGGAAGAATATTTCAACGAATCTAGACTAGACTAGTGGAATATAACTAACTATCTATATATATCATCACACCAGATCCCTTGCAGGGTACGCAGAGAGTACAGAGTTCCAACAGGTTCTTTCCTTAAACACCTCTCTCGCTTCCTCCAGTCTCATAGTTCGTCTCATACGCGCTCACCGGTTACTGAGACTCTTGACTTGCCTTTCAGATAGGACACGATCTATTTGGTCATGGTAAGATAGTCTAGGTCTTCCCTGGTACATCTACATCGTTCCACTTTCGCATTCTTTCCATATGCCCGAACCAACGATGCATACCCTTTCTCATCTTTACACCGATACTATCTTTCATACCTACACACTTTCTGAAATATAATTACTTATGTATTTATCCATTTGAAATAATAACAACAATATACAACATATCCTCAACTTAAAACGTTATCAGATTAGATGATGGCTATGATCCCTATTGTGTTGTGTATGAGTTTTGTGGCGCCTTTTTCTTTGCCTATAGCAATAACTTGAGACCTTAGAGCGTCGCTCCTTTCAGCTAAGTATAGGCACCTAATACTTACACGTAAATTCCCCAAACGAGGGTGGCAGAGGTGAACCGTGTACATCTAATTTTCGTCGAAGATGTTTGGTCTCATATGATACAGGGCGAGCATATTGCCATACACAATTTTACACTTCGGACTGATACTAGATTTGTACAGATTTTTTCTATCTACCTATCTATATCATGAGATTGGTTATTGGTGGACCGCGGAGATTGGCACAAAAGGGGTATGACCTGCAGTGGGTTAAGCTGAAGATCTATCTATATCATCAAGCCAGATCCCTTTCTGGGTAGGCAGAGAGTACAGAGTTCTAACGGGTTCTTTCTTAACATACCTCTCTGATTTCCTACACTCTCATAGTTCGTGTCGTACACGCTCGCCGATTACGGAGACTCTTGACTTGTCCTTCAGATAAGAATCGGAATTTATCTATAGGAAAACTACATTTGTCCGACCTAGGATTTGAACCCAAGACCTCGTGATCGCAAAACTCATTCGCCAGACCAATGAAGTAGTTTTATTAATTAAAGCTCTCAATAATAAAATATTTTACGTTTCCAATTATTTATTTGTAACAAAAATATAAATTTAGCATAAGGAGACACATCAAATTAATATTTGTAATGGCCTTAGATTCAATTTTATGCTTATTTTAGAGATACATCATTGGTAAAATATGTGAATATGAAGTATGTAAAGAAACGATTTCTTGTCTATCTGTTTGCTTTGTTGTATATGTATGTAATCGATTTTAAACTTCACCTCACGTGTTTTGTTTTAAACGATTTAATACTTATATATACAATAATAATATTAGCCCTGTTAAAGAAACTCTCTCACCGTTGGGCACGGGCCTCCTTTCAAACTGAGCGGGCTTAGGCAATAGTCCACCACGCTGGCCTAGTGCGGGTTGGCGAACTTCACACATCTTCGAGAAACTCTTAGGCATGCAGGTTTCCTCGATGTTTTCCTTCACTGTTAAAGGAAGTGATGATAATTTTTTAATACGCACATGCTTTCGAAAAGACAGATGTACGTGCCTGGGTTTGAACCCGAGACTTCTAATTTTGCAGTCCAACGGTCTAACCACTGGGCTATCACTGCTTTTTTAATACTTTAGTCAGTTTTAAAAGCGTGGTATTTTTTTTTAATGGTTTTATAACAATAACTCGCTCTTAATTGCATACTCATATTTTAAAAGTATTTCCGCTTAAACATGTAGATTGTTTTAAATTTGTTACATTTAAGGCAAAACCAAGGATATTTCTGAAATGTCATCGTCTTCTCAAGTTAAAATAATTGCGTGGGTGTGAATTAAATGAGTTAGGAATTATGTTGGAATCTCTTTAAGAGTGCGGGGTTCTCAAAACAAAAGGGGAATTATAATATGTAAGTTGCGTAAGTGTACGCACTGCATAAGAGTACGCATAATTTGTAAAAGTGCGCGCAATGACTTCATAGAAAATAAATAAACACCATCACGCCTATATTCCCCAAGCGAGGGTGGCAGAGGTGTACTAAGTACACCCACTTTTCGCCGACGATGATAGGTCCCATGTAATAGGCGGCGAGCCTATTGCCATATATTGGGCACAATTCCGAACACCGGACTCATACTGGGAAGTTTTCGTTAGAAAAACTACATTTTGTCCGACCTAGGATTTGAACCCAGGACCGTGATCACAAAGCGATGCGCATTGCCACTAGACCAACGAGGCAGTCAAATAAATAGTAATATTTACTATTGTTAGACTAATAATCGAGTGAGTGAGTCGGTGTGCTGAATGTTATGGACTTGTAAAGGACCGAAATGGAAGAGAGAGAGAGCCTATATTTAGCTCTGTCTATACAAAAATATATTTTTGAAAAACTTTGAAGCTCATCAGCGATTTTAAGATATTGGAACACGATACAAAATTATTTTATTTTCTTTGTTTATTTGTTCATACATGACACAATAACCACTGCATTGGCTCTGATGGGACATTGACAAAAGTCAATCAAGATTAAAAATTTATAGCAGACACATACTACCTCTGTTTCATGGTTTGTTAGGTTTACACGGGCATTGCTATCTCTATATTTGTAAGGCTTGAGAACCTCAAATGAACCTGAACCCTGAAATGTATAATAAACGTGTTCGGGTACTTACATTAAGGTTGCTAGGAATATGTGAGCTTGATTTAAACTGCCTACCAACAGTGTGCATTTTTACCTGTATTTCTGCGCACTCTTTTCCTGACTTTACTTTAAGATAATTATAACTGTAATTCTGAAGGAATAATTAAAAACTTAATAGATGCTATCTATGTAAAATATTTGAATTTATATCCAACTTAATCTAGTTATTATAAGTCGCTTAATTAAAATTGAACACAAGTTATTATTTATAAAATAATGAACACAACAAAAAACATAATAAAAAGTATCGCTAGTAACCTAAATTGTTCAAAACCTATGTTATTATTTATAGCAACATAAAAAAATATATATTTTCAATATTCTGTTGCAACAATAAATAAAGAAAAAGATTGGGAACAATGTGTCTTGAGAATGACGGCGATAGATTTGTAACTAGAGGAAGAAAATATCTATGAAATTTCATGACGACTCAACTGTATCTACTTGTGCGCTTCACGTTTTGTATTGAAAAATAACATATTGCAGTATCCGCCATCTGCTAATCGCATTTATGTAACTGTGGAAATCACTATAAATTTCGTTTAATACAGAGGAATATTTTTCTTTCTTTGCTGGGATCTATTCATGATTTTTTACATCATACATCGGTATATTCGGTTCCTAAGCTGGTTAGAAATAAGTTAATACATAATCGCATTCTACGTGTTATTTGAATTTAACTTTCATATATAGCAACAAATTTTAAATTATCATTGTAATATTTTGATGATTGACATGTTATTTCTTATCTGTAGGCAAGAATTCAGGTGTATAAGCGATACATTAGTCTCAAAATAATGTTATCTAACATCTGGATAAATCAGGAAGGGTATTCTCTTTGCAATGGGCGTAGGCAACTGGCCAAGCTTTGAACCCAACCCGGTCGTAGATCCGTTTGGCGCACCGCACGTCGTCTGCCAAGTCTTCGTTCAGAAGATCTGAAAGCATATGAAAGAAGTTCCTAAAGTACAGTTAAGTTACGAAACAAATCAATTCAATGGTTTAACGTCATTTCTAACGAAATGTTTAACCATTTGGCTGAACGATGTCATAAGTTTATGTAATGTTTTGTGAGGGTGGATCAAATACCGTAATATTTAAAAAAAAATTATTACTAATCCATCTAGCCATTTCCATGAAAATTTAATACATAATTAAACTGCAAAATGTTCACATCATTTGTGAAAACAACTGCTATCAACCGAAAATAATCGACAACTGTGTAAACATCGCATTAAAACAATTGCTATTTTGCTAATTAATGCGATAATTAGCAGATGATCAATTACACAGAGTTTCCCAACGTTATCTAAAAGCACAACAAACGTTAAGCACATAATCCAATTAGCAGTACCTTCGCACTTCATACTGCAGTGGCCTCCTTTCCTTCCCTTCTTGCACCAATCTTTATTGTGGATCTAGAAATAAATAAATAATATTAGCCCTGTTTAAATACTGTCCCACCGTTGGGCACGGGCCTCCTCTCAAACTGAGAGGATTTTACTGAGGGATCTAGAAATTTAAGAAAATTGTTTATGACAGAATGGGATAAACTTAACACTTTTAGAAAAGGGAAAATAAAGTTAATGATTTAAGTTGCAAGAGACGTTCGCTTAGCTGTGAACCTGCTGTACTCTTATGCGAATAGTAAAGTTAAGCAGCATTTGGCTCGATCAATATGAGAAGGGCGACACTTTGTCGTATTTCCTTTTTTAAGCGTTTGGCTTTGGAAGATAGGGGTTATTTTTAGTTTTACGCTGTCATACCTATATTCCCCAAGCGGGGGTAGTAGAGATGTACTGTGGACACCCAATTTTTTGCCAACCATGTTAGGTCCCATGGCCCCGTGGTGATAGGAGGCAAACTATTTGACATATACTCACACAATTACAGACTCCGGACTGATACTGGGATGTTTTGATTCAAAAATCTAACATTGTCCGGCCTAGGATTTGAATCCAGGACATCGTAATCGCAAAGCCCTTTATTCGCTAATGGACCAACCAGGCAGTCGATTCTAGTTCTTTAATTTCATTTTTAACCGACTTCAAAAAGGTTAGTGGTCAAGGTAATATGTTCAGCGATATTTCCGCCAACTGTGGACCGATTTTGATGATTCTTTTTGTATTGGGTTCAGTATAACTCCAAGGTGGTCCCATTTTAATTTCATTGGCATTGGACCTTGGACTTAGAAGATCCACCAGGGACCTCCTTAACGACAAACAATAGAAATGTGTAAATTGAGATATTATGGGTATTACGCCAATTATATAGGTACTCTACTATAGAACTAAGCAGTATGTTAGCCGACTTCAAAAAAGGAGGAGGATTATAATTCGTCTATTTTTTATAAGTTCTTTGCTTATGAACCGATTTTAATGATTCTTTTTGCATTGGGTTTAGTATAACTCTGAGATAGCCCTATTTTAATTTCATTGGTATTGGACCTTGGACTTAGAAGATACAACAGTTACTCACAGGAACTCCTTAATGACAAACAACACAAATATATAGATTGAGATATTATTAGTGTTATATCAATCTTATAGGTACTATATATTTTTCTTGTGATTGGAGCACAAATACTGAAATTAATAGAAAATAGTGTTTTCAGTGCCCTCAGAGTTCTACGCTGACGAATAGGCAACCACTTTAGGTGAGAAAGATGCACATGGTCATATTTACGTAGGTTGAAGACGAATCGAATGCAGTTATTGAGAAGGCGATCTAGTTGGTTGAGGTGATCTGCATTCAGGTCGAAGTAGCACACATCACCATAGTCGATGATAGGGAAGATCAGGAACTGTACAAGCATTGCTTTAGTATTGTAAGGGAGCAAATGTTTTAATTGATATATGTATCGCAATACACCGGTGACCTTTTGACCAACGGCCGTAACTTGAGTCTGCCAGCTTAGCGTCGTGTCAAAGTGCACACCAAGATCTTTGACACTAGAGCTTAGAGGAATAACTATCCCGTTGAATTCAAGTGGAGGTAAAGTTCCAATATTCACCCAGCATATCAATCTAGAGCTCTCCACAAGAATCGCTTGGCACTTGGTAGGATTCACCGTGACACCGAAACTTTTGGACCAATTCTCAATTGCACCAAGATCCTGATTAACTTTGCTGATAATATCAGGGATTCGATTAGCACTGTCTTCCGAGTATAATTGCAAGTCATCAGCGTACTGATGATACGCACACTGAAGTTCTAGAGTTATCATATCAATGAAAATGGAAAAAAAACGGGAGAAAGTATACCGCCTTGGGGAACGCCAGTGTCGAGACAGCGCCAAGCTGACGACGTTTCATCACACAAAACTGACTGCTGGCGTTCCCGAAGATAAGAAATAAACCAGTTTAGCTACTCTTGAGTGCACAAACGGTGGGAGAGAATAGACAGGAGCATATCATGACTAAAGGCATTGGAAAAATCAACTAACACAAGGACTGTAACTTTGGTATCTTTCATGCCTGATTGAATATCGGCAGTCACTTATAATTCGTCTGTGTTTTTTAATAACTTTTTTGCCTTCAAACCGATTTTGAGGATTCTGTTTGCATTGGGCCATTTTGATGGCTCCAAAGTGGTCCCATTTTAATTTTATCGGTATCAGACCTTGGACTTTGGAGATACACCAGGGGACTCTTTGACGGCAAACAGCACGAATGTGTAAATTAAGTTATTATGGGTATTATATTAATCCTATAGGTACCTTACTGTAGAACTAAGTAGAATAATATAATATAGGTATATAAATATTAATAAATTAATTAATTTATCACTTCAAATAGTAAAATAAAAATCTTTTTAAGTAAAGGGAAACCGACTTCAAAAAGCAAAAAATAAATATTTGAAGTCAATGCCAAGTAACCTACTGAAGCAACCGGCATCGACTTCAAATATTAATTTTTTGCTTTTTAACGTCGGTGTCCCTCTTTTTAAAAAGATTTTATGGAGTTAACCTCGGCTCACACTATGAAATATTCCTATATCGTGGTTGCGTTTACAAACATTAAATTCGTATACACATACGCCCAGACTGAAACAAATATTAATGTTTTACCACTTCATACTGCAGTTGTTAAGCCGTGTCCATTATAGCGCTATAGTAACGATGTGTTTTAGTGGTCACCAAGGTTAAGTGGCGTTGGCCTCAGTTTGTTTGAGATGGATAACCGTTCGAGGAATTTCTTTTTTTAAGCTTCTCAGTGCAGTATTGAGCACAAATTCTATCTATCCATCTATCTGTATCATCACGCCAGATCCCTTGCCGGGTAGGCAGAGAGTACAGTGTTCAACAGGTTATTTCCTTAAATACCTCTCTGGCTTCCTCCACTCTCATAGTTCGTCTCATACACGCTCGCCGATGACTCTTGACTTGCGCAAAAATTAAATGAGAAAAATTTAAATTTCAATTAAAATATTTCGTATTTTGCCGCCTTTTTTTTGTTTTTAAGTTCCCAACGTTTCGATGCCTCTACAGTACTCATGGTCACGGGAAGGACTGACAAACACCTTAGCGTTTGTCGTCAGAAAGTCGTTGTTATGCCGGAGTACCATAGGGGGATTAATCGCAATTGAAAGGACATTGTTCTGCACTCATACATGATTTGCCCCAAAATCAATAGCAAAGAAAATATACTTTTATGATTTCAAATCATGCAAAAATTCTCGTAACGCATTTATTATTAAACGGACAAGCGGGAGAATTGCAATATTGCACAAAAATTATTAGATTTTGAGGTTATAATTTAGTAGCCATTAATACATATGAGGTTATATTGTGTAGTAAAAAATAAATAGAGTAGAGTTAAACATTAATTTTATTTTTATAGATACCTATCGACACTCTAAAGAACTATCTATATAAGTATTTGGTATAACAAGACAAGCAATCTAGACAGCTAATAAGTACGCCTTTGTCCGTTAAATACGGATATTAGCCATTATTTTAATAAAATAGATAAATAATGATGGTATGGGTTAAATGTTTGTTGGTTCTGGGGCAATTTTTGACAATGCCCTTTCAATTAATTGATGCTACATTAAAATAAAATTCTTTAAAAAGAAACCGACTTCAAAAAGCAAAAAATAAATATTTGAAGTTTATACCGGTTAGTGCAGTCGGTTACTTGGCACCGACTTCAAATATTTATTTTTTACTTTTTGAAGTCAGGTTATTTTTATTATAAAAGATTTTTTTTTACAATTTTTTGTGACAAATGAATTATTTACTAATATTTATATACCTATATTATATTATTTTGCTAAGTTGTACAACAAGGTACCTACAGGATTGATATAATTACCATAATAACGGAATCTATACATTCGTGCTGTTCGCCGTTAAGAAGTCCCCTGATGTATCTTCAAAGTCCAAAGTTCAATACCGATTTTATTAAATGGCCCCATTTTAATAAAATCGGTAACATAACTCGAAACTATATTAAACCAAACATAAAAAGAATCATCAAAATTAGTTCATAAATAAAGACATTATAAAAACACAGACGAATTGTCGAACTCCTCCTCCTTTTTGATGTCGGTTAATATTCTGATTAGTTCTATGACAGGGTACCTATAGGATTGACGTAGTACCCATAATACCTAAATCTACGCATTCGTATTGCTTGTCGTTAAGGAGTTCCCTGCTGTATCTTCCAAGTCCAAGGTCCAATACCGACGAAATTAAAATGGGACCACCTTGGAGCTATACTGAACCTAATGCAAAAAGAATATCCAAAATCGATTCATAATTGGCGGAATGATCGCGTAACATACATACAAAAAAAAAACATACAGTCCAATTGAGAACCTCCTACTTTTTAGAAGTCGGTTAAAAATAGATTGAATAGTGCCCAACAATGTCTCAGTGCTTTAGAGGACACTTAAGAAGGCATCCATTGTCCCTGGTTACCAGTTCATATATAGTTGCTAAGCTGAGTCGATCGTAGCGCTGTACTACTGCAATGTTCTAGCAATCACTAAGGTTAAACTGAGTTCAAATCAGTCAGTCTGAGATGGATGACCATTTTTGTTTCTGTTTCAGAGTATCTCAGTGCTTAGAAGGGCACTTTGGAAAGCAATCTTTGGTTCTAGTTATCAATTCATCTTTCGTGCGTGTGTTCATAATACTTTTCTTCCTAAACGGCTTTACCGATTTTGATTTTATTTGAACTTATGGAGTTGCCATGGATGAATTTTAGCTATGATTGGACCCGGTGGGTGGCGCTATTGTCGACCGAGTGCGAAGCCACGGTAAACTACTAGTATACATTCTATATCCTCGCCATTAGCTGGCAACACTAGCTCTCATGTTAGCGCTGCCGGCAATATCATCCATTTTGGTACTTATTTGCGGTGGAGTTGATTGGCTTCACGCGGCCATTGTGATTATCGGGTTTGCTGATCATTTCGCGCAATACAAAGTAGTTGTTAATATGTCATTACAGCTTCAGTTTGCGTTTTAAATACACGAATTGATGGTGTGCTAAATTGAGAATATATTACAAAAGACAGCACGGACCTAAGGAATTCTACGATTCTCTAAATGCGAAAGTTTGTGAGGACCAACGGATGTTCGGATGTTTGTCACTCTTTCTCGCAAAAAGTATTGCACGGGTTTTGATTAAACTTTAACAGTGATACAACTTATACATCAGAATAACACAGGCTATAATTTATAAAGACATTACAAAATAAATTATAGTATTCAATAAATAATCTATCTATCTATCTATAACCTCACGCCAGATCCCTTGCGGGGTAGGCAGAGAGTACAGAGTTCCAACAGGTTCTTTCCTTACATACCTCTCTGGCTTCCTCGACTCTCATAGTTCGTCTCATACACGCTCGCCGGTTACGGAGACTCTTGACTTTTCCATCAGATAAGACTCGGTTTATTTGGTCGTGGTAAGATAGTCTAGGTCTTCCCCGGTACCTGCATCCTTCCACTTTCACATTGTATATCTGTTTTGTCATTCTTTCCTCTGGCATTCTTTCTATATGCCCGAACCAACGGAGCATGCATGTGCATAAATAATAATTAAATAAAAAAAATCTAAATAATAATAATATATAATATAATAATACCAGCCTACACTGCCCACTGCTGGGCAAAGGCCTTCTCTCACAAATCGAAGTGAGAGAGATTAGGTCATACTCCATCACGCGGGCCCAGTGCGAATTGGTGGAGGCAGGTTTGTGGCCACCTGCTGTTGGAACTTATCAAGCCCCCTTTAAGGCTTTCAACTCCGCTTAACGACTACCACATTAAGTGGTAACCGGGACCAACGGCTTTACGTGCCTTCCGAAGCACGGAGTCGCTCGAATATGAAAATGCCACAAACAGTCACCCATCTCAGGTTGACCGAGTCGAACGCTGCTTAACCTTGGTGATCGGTAAGAACACCGCGGTCGCACAGCGCTACGAGCGCCTCTAAATAATAAATAACCCTAAATTGTCCCACTGTTGGGCAAAGGTCTTCCCTCACAAATCGAACTGAGAGAGAATAAGGTATACTCCATAACGCGGATCTAAGACGATTAGTGGAAACAGGTGGAAACAAGTTAATGGCCACCTGCTGTTGGAACTTATCAAGCCACCCACAAGGCCTCCAAATTGGCTCAACGACCTGGAAACCTGGAGTGACAGCGTAATATACCTTCTGGAGCGCGGAGACGATCGAAAATGTTAATGCTGCGGTCACCCACCTCTGTCTGACCGAGCCAAACGTTACTTAACCTTGGTGACCGCTATTAAAATCGTGATGCTACAGCTTTACGGGCTTACGATGTTATGACATGAATCTTTTTTAATATTTCCCCCTTTTTTAAGTCTGGGGACTTATCTGGGATACCCTTTATTTCAAAGAGGTTGCCTAGGTTTTAACTAATTATTCAACTAAAATTAAAAGATACCTTTATTATAATTTTCAGTTGTCAAACAAAGTGAGCGCTTATGTGCTTAAAATTTACTTTAAAATGCTTTGTTAAAAGTAGTTCTTTGACTGCGGGGACGTGAAATTAACTCTATTATGAGATGGCGCCCCACAAAAGAGGAATATTGTTATAAAAGTTGAATATTTATAAGGTGTTTTATTCGTGATCGAGGATATTTTAGTATGGCGTAGTTTACGGTGCTGTATTTTCGATTTTTGGGTTCACATTTTGCTGGTGAATTGGCGGTATGATTGTCCCCATTATTTTGGCGTTGATTATGGATGTGCAAATGATTATAGGTCCTTGGGAGCACGGCACAGAGGGGACTTATAGTGGTAAAGTCCACGCAGGTTCACATTACTGTGCCCTAGTATATGACACAGTTATAAAAAAATTAACTATATCACCCGTGGATATACTACAATATTCCAATATTTACAATAATCCAGTCTATCATTCGCTAAAAGATGTCTCCCGGTCTCAAGTCTCCACTCGAAGAACACGTGGGCTCTGACTCTAATTAGTTACTGCTATTCATGCTTTAATGTAAGTACAAGCTGAGATTTTATTTATTTATTATTTTTTTATGTTTACATGCCGATTTTACTGGGCCTCTCCAGATCAAACATGCCATAACATTTGCGTGGGAACCTATCCCCCAAACTAAATTTTTGCCTCATTCCCAAATCACCTGGTTAAAATTAGTACACGTGCCCGCAAAAAATCAGAACGCTTACCATCACTAATGGCGTATCAAATAAATAAGGGAATTAATTAAAAACGTGTTTGCTGACAAAACACAAAGCGGCTGGCCGGTGTTGCTGCAAAATTTGCATTTACATCGCCTCCTTTATGGATAAATGCGTAAAGGATTTTTTTGCAGCGCCACGCCGGGTGAATACTGATCTGTTAATTATATTATGGGAGGAAAAATGTGAAAAGTTGTCACGGGAAATACAATGTAGTTTTAGTATTCCTCCTTGCGTCATACTCCTCAGTGCTGAGGGCCGTAATCGCTATGAAGAACTTTTGCCTTGAAAATGTCTCTCCATTTGGTCCTATCCTCTGCGACATGAATTGTCTCTTTGACACTGAAATCGAGCGTCGGGCGAATCTGATCGGGCCAACGCATAAGGTCCGATCTCTAGGTATCTTCTTGTACACTCTGCCAGTGATCAAAAGTTTTTCTCAGTTGCTACTTGTTTTCCTGGCGATGTGACCGAATTCCAGGATTTTGCGCAAAAATATTGGAGAGAGCCTGGTTGATATTCTGAATTCCCTTACGATTGGTGCATTGGTTCGATGTTGTGGTATTTAATTGTAATTTTTATGTGGTAATGTAGTATGTAGATTACTGCAGTCTCCTATTTTTTATCTCGTCCTATCCTTATACCAAGCGCGTTCTTTTCAATTTTGGTTTCTTGAGAAGTCAGTTTAAGAACTTTCTGTTTTCTATGCTAGGTCCAGATAAGTAGTACGTTTCTGCCTTTTGAGGAGAAATCATTCAATATCGTATAATAAGATCTTTGTGGCGATTGAAGTAAAAATATATGTGACACTTAAAACATATTAAAATACCCATTCTCGGCCACCCTACGAAATCACAGGATACGCATAAGTGACACTCTCTTTTTTAACCGACTTCAAGAAGAAGGAGGTTCTTTGTTCGTCTGTATGTATGTTTACACATATATTCGTTGATTGGGGACAAATTTTTGTGTTTTTTTTTGCGTTGGGTTCGCTATAGCTCCGAGCTGGTCCAATTTTAATTTCCTTGGTATTGGACTTTGTACTTTAAAGATACACCAGGGAATTATTTAATTACAAACAATACGAATATATCGATTGAGTTGTTAGAGGTATTTTTCTCTCTCTCTCTCACTCTATATCATCCCGCCAGAGCTCTCGCGGGGTGGATGAGTATATTTTTTTCTCTATTAAAAAATAGTCCCACACTAGGACTTATTCCTGTGTCGTGGGTGCCTTTACAAACATGAAAATTTACATGCACAAGTACTCAGACCGAAACAAACAATTGTGGATCACACAAAGATTTGTCTCGTGCGGGAATCGAACCCGCGACTATTAGTCTTAACCACTGCGCTAAATCGTCCGCCAAAATATTGGATATATTATAATATTGGATTCTTAATAATCATAATAGCAATTCAGTATGTCCCATAGAAAACTGTTTGTATTTTGCACCTTTGTGAGTTTTGCAGAGGAATAATTCAAAGGATTCCCAGTCCTTTGTGGCGATTGCGGTAGCAAGTGCCTGTACTTTCAACATAAAACTCGGCTCGTAGGATATGCACCAGTAACCCTCTCTTTTCATCACGATTTTATTAACTGGTCTATTGTTCTGTTTCTGTTGGTCTGTTTGATAGGAACTTCTACCTTACTTATTGCATCCGCCCCACGCTTTACTTTTTAGTCCGTTTTAAAACGTGTTTTAATTTTTTCGTCTCCGGAACTTTCGAGGGTGTATGAGACGAATTATGGCAGTGGAGGAAGCGAGATAAGTCTATAAGGAACGAATCTGTTGGAACTCTGTACTCTGCCAAGGGATCTGGCGGGATGATTTAGATAGATAGATATTTTTTTGTTATAGAACTGATTAATGTTAAAAATACCCTACCATACCACACCGACACGTCTATATTCCCCAAGCGGGGTGGCAGCGGTGTACTGGGTACTCCCACTTCTCGCCGAAGATGTAAGGTACCATGTAATAGGGGGCGAGCCTATTGCCATATACCGGGCACAATTCCAGATTTCGGAATCAAAGTGGAAATTTTTCGTTAGAAAAACTACGTTTGTCCGACCTAGGATTTGAACCCAGGGCCTCGTGATCAGAAAGCAAAGCGCTATGCCTGTAGACCTATGAGGCAGGCATGTTACAAATACCATTACAATATTACCCTTTAAGGGATCTGGCGTGAAGATATAAATTTAACACCCGCGCGACGGACGATTTAGCGCAGTGGTTAAGAGCTTAAGCCGCTCCGCCCACTGTGCCTAATAGTCGCGGGTTCGATTCCCGCGCTGGACAAATCTTTGTGTGATCCACAATTATTTGTTCCGGTCTGGGTATTTGTGTATGTGAATTTTCATATTTGTAAACACACCCACGACACAGGAATAAATGCTAGTGTGGGACTATGTTTTTAAAGAGAAATAAAATACTCATCCACCCCGCAACAGCTCTGGCGGGATGATATGGAGAGTAAGAGAGAGAGAATAATACCTCTTACAACTCAATCGACATATTCGTATTGTTTGTAATTAAGGAATTCCCTGGTGTATGTGGCTTAGACTCTGTGTAATAGTAAATTTGTAACATTATTTATCAATGTTGTTTATCTTTTTTTTCCTTAACGGGGCTACGGGATGAAAGACATCGATAAATAATGTTACAAATTTACTATTACACAGAGTCTACGCCACATGCCACATCCATAACATATGCGTGGGATCATATCCCCACCAACAATATTGCCTTGTACCTTCCAACCTTTCATGTTAAATTATAATTATCAATATGTTATCTACAAGTTTCCATTAATCTATGTAGAAAGTTGTTTTTATCCGACACGTATGCTAATGAAGTGATTTGGAACAGTGTCACGATCTAAGCCCAGTGTTGCCTTCGATTATCACGCGATTGTTAATTGATGATCGTAAAATACATGAGATGTATGAACGTGGATGAAGCGAAAGATGTATCAAAATCGTAGTTAGTTATTATTATTATTATTTTTTATTTTTTTTGCCCCACACTAGGATTAATTCCTGTGTCGTGGGTGCGTTTACAAACATGAAAATTCACATACACAAATACCCAGACCGGAACAAATAATTGTGGATCACACAAAGATTTGTCCCGTGCGGGAATCGAACCCGCGACTATTAGACACAGTGGGCGGGGCGGGCTAAGCCCTTAACCACTGCGCTAAATCGTCCGTCAAATGTCCGTAGTATGTGGCGGACTAAAGTCTCTGCTACTCCAGTGGGATAAGCGTGTATGTATACGGCCTAGTCTAGTGGTATGGGCGTGGGCAGCTCGGATGACGGGATTAAGTATTCTTTTGACGTCCGCATAAAACGGATTTTTGTGTAACCCACACTTATTTGTTTCGGTCTTATGTTAGTTTTATTGAAATTCAAATTTTTAAACGTAACCTTATCTGAAAGATTTATTACGATATCAGGGGAATGGTTTTATGCAGAAGAAAAAATGCAACGTTTTTTTTGTTTTTTAATAATGATGGGAAATCAGTAAGGATCCAAATAAACCTAAGTCTTATCTGATGGAAAAGTCAAGAGTCTCTGTAACCGGCGAGCGTGTATGAGACGAACTATGAGAGTCGAGGAAGCCAGAGAGGTATGTAAGGAAAGAACCTGTTGGAACTCTGTACTCTCTGCCTACCCCGCAAGGGATCTGGCGTGAGGTTATAGATATATAGATAGATAGATAAAGAATAACTTTTTTTTTTATTGAAACAAAAAACCATGCGGTAAAGCAAATGCTGTCCTGATACAAAACTTCTCTGTAAACGATGTTTTTTGTAAAAACTCTTTCATCGTTTGCTGGTTATGTTTGACATTCACTAAGACTATAGACAAATAATATTAAAGACAAACAATATTAATCTATTCTCAATTTGAAGTATATTGTGTCAAATGGTAGAAGTGTATTGTGTCAAGGGTAGTGTGTGTAATGTTTTTGTAAATGTATTTTTTATGCATAATTTTAAAAAATATTAGCATTCTGCACTCCTTTTCTATATAAACTATACTTGTGGGAAAATTCATACTCCTCCGTCCCCGCAATTTTCGCAAAAAGGGGTACAAAGTTTTTGCTTCACGTATTAATATAATGATGATATATATCAATAGGTGAGTCCGAACGGTTATTAATTAAAAAAAGAACTTTGCCGAATTTCATAGCAAACGATAACTCTGCAACTGTCATGTAGTGACATTTTACTTTATGCCAGCCTTAGTTCCGATTTTGGCCGCAGGCCATAAGATCCTTGTTGGCCTGTAAGTATGTCTATATTATTGTTTCGGATAGGCAAATTAATAATAATTGCAGCCAATACTGCCAGTGGGCTGGGCAGTGGCCCAGCCTATACTGCCGCATACTGGGCAAAGGCCTTCTCTCACAAATCGAGGTGAGAGAAATCAGGTCATACTCCACCATGCGGACCCAGTGCGGATTGGTGGAGGCGGGTTTGTAGCCACCTGCTGTTAGAACTTATTAAGCCGCCTTTAAGGCTTCCAACTCGGCGTAACGACTACCACATTAAGTGGTAGCCGGGACCAACGGCTTAGCGTACCTTCCGAAGCACGGAGACGCTCGAATATGAAAATGTCACAAACGGTCACCCATCTCAACCCGACCGAGTCGAGCGCTGCTTAACCTTGGTAATCAGCAAGAACACCGCAGTCACACAGCGCTACGAACGCCTATATTAATATATAAGCTAAAATGAGCTTCATGTAGTGGTTATAAATAAGCTTTCAACAGATTCGACTAGTATGTGACAAATAAATTATGTAGAGCCGTCCCATCGCATTGTGACATTCATTCGACGCTTGATCCCCGTTTGTGTCACCCCCTTGTTCTGCGATGCACTTAACTCGATATCTGCGCCGACTCGAGCGACATATCGATATAAATCGAGTGAATATTGAATTCGATTCTTGGCAAGAATTATCGGACGGTTGAAATGCTTTTGGGATTTGATTCTTAATAAGAATTATCGGAAGTTGGAAGTGTGTTAGAGAAGAGGAAATATATTTTACAAACTGAGACTATGTATTTTCTCCAAGCGGGGGAGTAGAGGTGTCCTGTGTACATCCCATATCGCAGACGATGTTAGGTTCTAATGTAATAGCGTATCTAATGCCATTATCTATCTAGAGTCTGTCTAATGAAACCTGAGAGAAGAAAAATGCGGCAAATTTGAATAAATTGTGTCGTGCATGATGTACTGTAAATAAATAGATTTGATACTTGTCTACTTTAGTAAAAGAAAAATTCAAATAAGTTTAATGATTTATAGGAACACAATATATACACACAGGAGAGCGGAGGAATGAGGTAGGAAGAGAATAGTGAGCGAGTTACATAGAAATTCTAACATTCCAAATATTCTTTCATGTTAATGGTTTATAAGTGCTTGGTTATCTGCTATGAGAACCTAAAACTTATTACGTTTCAGATATTAAATCGATTTCTTGTAAGCTTATATTTTTTTTATTAAAATTCGAATTGTCTGAAGCCCCAAAAGTATAGTCTACTCAATATATCAATTCAATGCCACGAAATTTAATAAAATTGCATGTTAAGAGGTATTTAATATAAATTATGTAGAATTTTCTAGAAAGATAACATAACATTGACTGCCTCGTTGGTCTAGTGGCAAAGTGCATTGCTTTGTGATCACGAGGTCCTGGGTTCAAATTCTAGGTCGGACAAGTGTAGTTATTCTAACTTTCTGAGTCTGGAATTGTGCCCGGTATATGGCAATAGGCTCGCCCCCTATTACATGGGACCTAACATTTTCGGCGAAACGTGGGTGTACTCAGTACACCTCTGCCACCCCCGCTTGGGGAATATAGGCGTGAGGTGATAACATAACATTAAATAAATGTAACGTGTATCAAGACTATTTCGTCTATGGTTCACTAGTACACATGGTGTCATTACTCTTGGTATCGCCAGCTAAAAAATCACTCTCAGCTTTCATTAGACAGACTATCTATATCATTATGCACGATTCCTTGCCATTATACCGCGTACAATTCCAGACTTCGGACTCCATTAAATAATTCGTCCGGTAGAGAAAAACCTCACTATGTCCGACCTAGGATTACAATTCATTCCTATCTATCCCAGGAACCACATTTTATACAAAACAAGGATTTTTTTATAGATTTTGTTTTCATTTATTGTCAAATTGCATTGTCAATGTGCAAAGCGCATCGCTTTGTGATCACGAGGTCCTGGGTTCAAATACTAGGTCGGACAAGTGTAGTTTTTCTAACGAAAACTTCCCAGTATGAGTCCGGAGTCTGGAATTGTGCCCGGTATATGGCAAAACGCTCGCCCCCTATTACATGGGACCTAACATCGTCGGCGAAACGTGGGTGTACCTAGTACACCTCTGCCACCCCCTCTGGGGAATATAGGCGTGACGGTGTTATGTTATTATTGCCAAATTTGTTTAATGACCGTCTTAACAAATCAATACCAACTCAAATAAAAGTCGTGAAATGTGTGCTTGAACCTTTTGAAATGTAGACGTAATAGCGTACAGATAAACTTTAACCTTGGTGAAAGTAGTATGCCTCAACCACGATGATTAATTAGAAGTTACTGTACGTGACGATATCAAGCTCACATTTGAATACTTAAGTTTGATTTAAGTTGGTGTTGACGGCGTCAGCTATTCTTTAGAGTAAGGTCTCTATGAGCTATTCAATAACAAAATTAACTATTTGTTAATAATCGAAACGAATATATTTTGTGTTAGAGCAAGTAGATTTTGAGGTGTGCAACGACCCTAATCTTACCAAATGGAGTCAAAGAAATTTCAGTAAAACACTTTCTCAGCCGACCGTATTTGTCTTCAAAATTGGTTCCAATCAACCAACCGTACTCGATATCTGAGTGGAAATAAATTACAACTTCTTTTACGAAGACATCGATCAAAAACGTGGTTTATGCAAACAAACATCGTTGCCAATATCTTTGATCGGTCTGTACATAAGGGATGATTCGCCGTGCACAAATACGAGGTGCTTAGCTCATCACACGACACAGACTTGAGATTAGCAATCTCACGGGAAAGTATTAGCTCGCAAGACGGTATTTACCGAGCGCCCCGTCTGATTTCAATCGAAGCTTCGATTTGCAGAGTGGAAAGCTTCTTGGTAGTGACGTGGTGGAGCATCGATTGTTTTATCGATATTTTTTATATAATATGTATCAATTTAGTGTAATGGCCGGATAAGACGTAATACTTCCTTATTCTGGATATAAGAATGTCAAGGTTTCACACCTCTGACTGAGAAGAGTCGATAATGATTTTTAGGATTGTTTCAACGTGATAGTATTAACGCTAGCCTTGTCATATAAGACGTATTATTATATTTTTAATTCGAATATAGGAAAATTTATATATCGGCTTTTTTGGCTAGGATTTAAAAAAGAAAGAAAATTGTAGAGTGAAGAAAAGAGTCCTTCATATTCTTTATATTGCAAAACTTTCGAAAGACCTAGCCTGTAGACTTTTTAAAGTACTTCCTAATTTTCTTCTAGAACTATTTTTTTTAGTTTTTAAACTCTTTTGAATAATGTTCAGGTCATCAGATGTAAGTTTAGGTTACAGTTAAGTATTAAGAAAAGAAGATCTGAAATTCAAGAGAAATGAAATTGAGAGAGAAATGAAATTCAAGATCAGAAATTCTTGGTTGCCTGGAAGAAATTGCTATAAGCAATAAGGCCACCAATTGTACCCTATATTGTTTTGTACCTAACATTATTATTTATGTATAATTTGGTGTACAATAAAGAGTTTTCTATTCTTTTCTATTCTATTCAAAACGGAGATAATATTACGAACAAATAAACGTACCTCTCTGAGTGTATCATAAGTTTCTACCATTCTGATGTATCAATATTATGAAATAAATACATTGAAGTTAAAATTAAGCCTTAAATATCCAAATGGGTAGTCAAGTCTAGCCTGAAATTAATATTAGTTCTGCAAAAATATTTTCTCATTCCAAATACATTAAATACAAACGTTTATCGATATTATTTCACCCGCAACAGGCGCATCACTAATACAAGTGGATCTCGCTAGCAAGGAATAGATCTGAATTGATCCGTCGCCGCGCCCTAACGAACGGCACCCGCGACAATGCACATCTTGTCGGGTTATAATTACGTGCCACGATTAAAACCTTCGATATATTATTCGTAATAGATTAAGCATCACTAGAAAATGACTGAGTTAAATAATTGAATAGTAAAAAAAACATTTTTAAAAACAAGCAATGCTGGTAATTGTGCAATTTAAAACGGCCAGTCATAATTTCATATCTATGATGTTGGCCGTTGATGAGTTCGTTCGTCTTAGCTAATCATGGGTATACAACCAGATCATGATTACTATAAAAATGTGTTGTCATCGAAACTGAATCAACATGACAAATTTTAACTCCGTAGGATAAAAGGAAGTGGTTCTAATTCAGATTAATAAACTGACTAACAAACTAACAAACATTGCATGCTAAATAAATACTAGTAAAAACTTAAAAAAAAAGGGATACCTAGTTTCTTTAATTTTAAGGATTTTATTTTACAATTTTAAGTGATAAGTGAGTTAATTTATTAATATTTATATACCTATATTATAGCTGACATGTTCAAAGAACAATTTGCCGTAAAATCGATGTTGGGACCATCACGGCCGGTTTGTGAAGGGAAACGAGAGTATGAGCTAAAAGTCCGATTCTCAGCGAAAGATGTTTGGAACATCATTCAATATGACGCGTGGTAGGTCTCCTGGCCATGATGGACTGAGTGTGGAGCATCTTAGACACGCTGGTGTTCATTTACCAAGAGTGCTTGCCATGTTGTACACTTTGTGTATTGGGCACTTATACCTACCGGTGAAAATGATGAAGACTATGGTGGTGCCAATAGTGAAGAACATATCGTGACCTCAGGTTTGAAGGACGATGCAGATATAGAGAGAGACCGCAGGGCGTTGTCTATAAGAGCTAACATGATCTCCCGAAGGTTTGCTCGCTGTTCGAGGGGTGTGAAAATTACTCTTTTTAGAGCTTTTTGTACGTCCTTCTACACGAGCTGCCTTTGGGCGTATTACACACAGAGGCAGTACAACGCTCTGCGCATACAATAAAATACTGCGTTTAGAGTGCTGATGGGACTGCCCCGGTTCTGCAGCGCGTCAGGAATGTTCGCCGAGGAAAAAGTTAATTGCTTTTTCGCCACTATGCGGAAACGGTGCGCATCCCTGGTGCGGAGGGTTCGGCGCAGTTCCAACAGCATCCTAAGGGCCATGGCTGATAGACTCGACAATCAGTACATGAATCATTGCTGTATGCTTCATGTACAGACTTGATTTGTGTGACTTATTGCGTTTTGTTGATGTTAATGTTTCTTTACTAACCCTAATATTAAAACTAAATGTTTTACTAAGACGTGATCCCAGTTGGTCGAAATAAAGAATTTATTATTATTATTTATATGTATCTCGCTGAGATTCACGGGCTTTACCCGGACCTTTGAAAGGCTTGCATGGGGACATGGGTCCAACACGTAGAGGCCCTTTGCGAGAAGTTAATGTTATGTAAGCCACCTGCTGAGATCACTTGCTGAAAATGATGAAACATAACCAGCGAACTGACCCCGGCAGGTGCAAGGACTATTGTAAATTATGGAAAGAAAACTAGGACTATGTAAATGAGGTTTGATGGACAAAAACTGGACTATTTCAAAGGGGACGGGCACCGGCCATAATTAGTGATACCTAATTACCCGTGGCCGGCGGTGACTCGCCGCTTACTAGATGGGCCCTCAAACGGTTGTCCTAGGACAACTGAGGGCAACACCGGTGTGAGCGGCTCAGGGGTGTAAAGAGGTGTGTTGCACTTTCTTCGAAGTTACTCGCGGCGTTATGCCCTTTAACACTTCCACCCCTGGAGTACATCGACGTAGGAACGCATTATCTTCCTACGTCGATATAGCTCTCACGGTTCCTCCCTGGACAGCCAATTAAGGCTAGCCAGAGCCGAGAGTCCTGCGGGCACCCTTCGGTTTTCACTCGACCGACGAAGACACGCCGAGTTGGGGGCTGTGACCGACTCTCTGAAGCACTCGGGTCCGTGGTGTCGTTACTCACCAACAGCTCGCCACAAGCTGCCCTGCGGGCTTATTACCTACAGGATTAATATAATACTCATGGTAACTGAATTTACACATTCGTGCTGTTTGCCGTCAAGGAGTCCCCTGGTGTATCTCCAAAGCCCAAGGTCCGATACCGATAAAATTAAAATGGGTACCACCTCGGAGCTATATTGTACCCAATGCAAAAAGAATCAACAAAATCGGTTTATAGGTAAAGAAGTTATTAAAAAAAACAGACGAATTATGAACCTCATCATTTTTTGAAGTCGGCTAACATACTGCTTAGTTCTATAGTAGAGTACCTAGAGGATTGATTTATACCTATAATATCTCAATTTACACATTCCTATTGTTTGTCGTTAAGGAGTTCCCTGGTGTACCTTCTAAGTACAAGGTCCAATACTAACAAAATAGGACCACCTTAGAGCTACTGAACCCAACGCAAAAAGAATCATCTAAATCAGTCCACAATTGACGGAAATATCGTCACGCCTATATTCTCCAGAGGGTGTGGCAGAGGTGTACTGAGTACACCCACGTTTCGCCGACGATGTTAGGTCCCATGTAATAGGGGGCGAGCCTATTGCCATATACCGGGCACAATTCCAGACTCCGGACTCATACTGGAAATTTTTCGCTAAAAATAAAACAAAAAAAATTATATGTCGATGATTTAAACAGGCTAAACTACACTTAAAGTAACCCCGTAAAGTACACTTCCAACTTAAAAAAATGAATGTAAGGAATCCTCTGGTTTTTGCTGAAATCTGGTTTTTGTTTGTCCGTCTCATAATGCCAACATAGAGATGTCAAAATGTCATGGTCGCCAAATAACAAGGTCGCAAAATGACTAAATGACAAAATGACTAAGCCGTAAAATGACAAGGTCACAAAATGTCTAAGTGGCAAAATGACTAAGCCGTAAAATGACAAGGTCGCAAAAGGTCTAAGTGGCAAAATGACTCAGCCGTAAAATGACAAGGTCGCAAAAGGTCTAAGTGGCAAAATGACTAAGCCATAAAATGACAAGGTCGCAAAAGTCTAAGTGGCAAAATGACTAAGCCATAAAATGACAAGGTCGCAAAATGTCTAAGTGGCAAAATGACTAAGACGTAAAATGACAAGGTCGCAAAATGTCTAAGTGGGAAAATGACTAAATCGTAAAATGACAAGGTCGCAAGATGTCTAAGTGGCAAAATAACTAAGTCGTAAAATGACAAGGTCGCAAAATGTCTAAGTGGCAAAATAACTAAGTCGTAAAATGACAAGGTCGCAAAATGTCTAAGTGGCAAAATGAATAAGCCGTAAAACGACAAGGTCGCAAAATGAGTTGAGAGAGCAGTAGTTAAGAGGAATAAAATAGCCAAGGACCGGGCTTAGTGGCGTGCCTTCGGAGACACCTGTGTTCATCAGTCGACTGATGCGGGCTGATGATACCTAGTAGTAGATCTTGATTATGCCCGCATATTGCTAGTATCTGAATTCAAATTTTGTCTGGGTTCATAGTTTCTTATAGTTTAACAAAGAGAACCTTCATTTTCATTTGTGTAAGGTTGATTAGAAATAGCCAAAGACTATAACAGTTGAAGGTAATGCGTAATACTTTTTCACAGCTGTGGGATGGAATGGGTAAATCAAGAAAACCTAAAAATATTTCAGTTACATAGTGTTTAGACGAATTTTTTGTGATATGTATTTTAAGATTTTTACAGCCCCCGGTTACAAATGATGAAATCGGAAATAAACCACGTTATAACCCGTAAAGAAAAGTTATATTTTACGTGGAATATAAACCTTTCAAACGATATATTTTAAGACTACAATCAGAGAGACTTCATTCAGAATACTAATCACAGTATTCGATTACTGGGTGGCCCTAAAGTTTCAACCTCAGTGACCGGTCCTTCGTGTCTACTACCTAATAACAGTTTCAACTGCCTCTCCAAATCTACAATACTGCACGAAGCTACACGAATTACATTAAGTTTAACTCAAAGGGCTACAATTTCACACATTTGTGGGCAAGCTTTGTGCACTAACCTGTAGTTCGTAGATGTGTAATATAGGAAAATGTACGGGATATACGGGATTGGGTGTCTAAGTTGTCAACTAAAATATACAATCTTACTTATCAAGTTTCTTTATATATATTATACTTATCTTTTAAAGGTCTTGCTAAATTGCGCGTTCGTTTTGAAATGGATAGGGTTATAATAGTTATAAAAGAACATAAATGGTCAGCCCCTATTTATCCAGTCCATTTTGATTTTAAGGGCTTTGGAAAAAACGTTGCTTGCATTTTAAATATCGCACTGTAATTCTGCTAATTTGCGTAGCAGCCGAGGAGTTGTGGAGCCTTATGAAGAGAAAAAGTTCTTGTAATCTAGAGATTTTTGAAATTATCCCATGTGTTGATCCCACTAAAGAAAGTTACATGCTGAGTAAAAAGCGACTAAATGAAGAATAATTATTTCAAAGCACTCAAGCAGTTTGTTGTGACAACACATGCCCAAGTTTTTACTGTTATAGATATTTTTGGAAACATATGGAGTCAAGAGTCTCGGTAACTGGCGAGCGTGTATGAGACGAACTATGAGAGTGGAGGAAGCCAGAGAGGTGTGTAAGGAAAGAACCTGTTGGAACTCTGTTCTCTCTGCTACCTCTCTCTCTTGGCTACCTCTCAGAATGTTGCTGCTGTTTCACAACCTTACAATTTTTATTCCTATCCAAGTCCCGGGATACCAGCAAAATCCCGCTCCTTTGTCAGCACTAGTATTGCCTCATTTCTATTTAAATGAACACTAGCGGATCTGTACCTCTAATACACTTCATCCGTATAGCGGTTGCATCACAATCGGTCGTATGTGGGGCGTTTGCAATCGCTTGCTAGACTGACTGTTGGTTGCCACTGACAATTGGCGATAATCACTGCCAATTGAAGGCATCGCTGACAAAGTGTTGGGGATGGAGAGAAATGCGTTTTATAATACTGGCTTGTAGGACGGACTGGTAGTTCGAAATTCGAATTGCATTCGAAAAGTATTTGATATGTGTGGAAATCGAAATCAAATTCAGAACCAATCCACTTAGATAGAAACATTGTGCGATTTGCATAGAATCGATATCTGTCTTGTCGATTCTGTCTTGGTCTTACGACTGGATCACGCTTACAAGCTATTGATGTCTATTTATCTACTGATTAATATCTATCATGTATGCCGCGTGGTTCCCGGCTTAGAATAGGACCAACCCATCTCATCCTATCGGGTGTCGTACAAGGCGACTAAGGGAAAACTAGGGAATGGGCAGCAGCGTTCCCTTAACACTTCTACAACCAAAAACTGCGCTCGCCAACCCGCCTGCCAAGCGTGGCGAGTATGGCAAACACCCCCAACCAATATGGAAGAAAGAAAGAAAACCAGGCCCCTAGTCCCCGGCGGTCCTGTTCGTCCTGGCCACGGTAGCAGCCATGGTAACGACAGGACAAGGGGTGCTAAGAATCTCCGGCAGAGATTCGGCTACCACCAAAACCGAAAATTGGCCCTGGTGACATACAACGCACGCACATTGAGGACAGATGAGAAGCTAGTTGAGCTGGAAGAAGGGTTAAACAAGTTGCGGTGGAGTATTGTTGGTTTATCGGAGGTCCGAAGAGAGGGCGAGGACACGATAAGCTTAAAATCCGGCAACTTGTTTTACTACCGGGAGGGCGAACAGCAGTCCCAAGGTGGTGTCGGATTTATCGTCCACAAGTCACTCATAAACAACGTTGTGTCCATCACTAGTGTGTCGAGCAGGGTAGCGTACCTGATACTCAGAATATCTAAAAGATATTCGCTGAAGGTCATACAGGTCTACGCACCGACCTCGGCATACTCAGATGATGAGGTCGAAGTTATGTATGAGGACATTAGTAGAGCCATACATACTTCCAAAGCACACTTTACAGTAGTTATGGGTGACTTCAATGCGCGACTGGGCAAACGGGGCGATGATGAGTTGAGAGTGGGGCAATTTGGATATGGGCAGCGCAACCCCAGGGGTCAGAGGCTGGCCGAATTTCTGGAGAAGGAGGGACTCTTTATGATGAACTCTTTCTTCCAGAAGCCGTCTCATAGGAAATGGACCTGGATGAGCCCTGATGGTTTCACAAAAAATGAGATAGACTTCATCATGAGCACCAAGCGACAAATATTTAATGATGTCTCCGTGATTCACAGGGTAAAAACCGGCAGTGATCACCGAATGGTTAGAGGCACATTAAATATTAATGTCAAAATGGAAAGATGGCGTCTGATGAAGTCTACGCTCCGACCTTCTAATGCACATATCCAAAACCCCGAGAACTTTCAACTCGAATTGTCAAACCGCTTCGAATTGCTAGACAGCAGCGCATCAGTGGACGAAATCAACAATAGGTTGGTAGACACTGTCCATGCGGTCGGGTCTAAGCATTTTAAGCCCCACCGTAAAAATAGGCCTCAAAAGCTATCTGACTACACCCGAAACCTTATGGCTGAGCGACGTACCATGACCCTCCAAACCTCCGATGATGCTAAGTCCTATAGGCAGCTCAATGGACAGATATTGAAGTCCTTGCGACACGATTTACGGTCCTTCAATACAAGACGTATTGAGGAGACCATAGAGCAGAACAAGGGCTCCAAAGTGTTCGCAAGAGACGCGTCTATTGGGCAAAGCCAGTTGACGAAGCTGAAGACGGAGGACGGAAACGTAACGTCGAATAGGTCAGAGGTGCTCAGCGAGATAGAGAGGTTCTATGGGCAGTTGTATACCTCAGTAGCTGAACCTGTTGTTGACTTGGTAAAAGACCCAAGAGCCAAGCTAACCCGACACTACACTGAAGATATCCCGGACATCAGCTTGTACGAGATTAGGATGGCTCTCAAACAACTTAAAAACAACAAAGCGCCGGGTGAAGACGGAATTACCGCAGAGCTTCTGAAAGCGGGCGGATCGCCGGTACTTAAAGTCCTTCAGAGGCTGTTTAATTCCGTCTTGCTCGAAGGAAAAACGCCGGAAGCATGGAACAGGGGTGTGGTGGTACTCTTTTTCAAGAAAGGTGATAACACTTTATTAAAGAACTATAGGCCCATCACACTGCTGAGCCATGTTTACAAGTTGTTTTCGAGAGTCATCACGAATCGTCTCGAACGCAGGCTTGATGATTTCCAGCCTCCCGAACAAGCCGGTTTCCGGAAAGGCTTTAGTACCATAGACCACATACATACGCTGCGGCAGATTATACAGAAGACCGAGGAGTATAATCGGCCACTATGCTTGGCGTTTGTGGACTATGCGAAAGCCTTCGATTCGATCGAGACTTGGGCGGTTCTTAGATCTCTCCAGCGATGCCGCATTGACTATCGGTACATCGAAGTGTTGAAGTGCTTGTATAATAACGCCACCATGTCAGTCCGAGTACAAGGGCAGTGCACGAAGGCGATCTCCATAAAAAGAGGAGTAAGACAGGGAGACGTCATTTCTCCGAAACTGTTTACGGCCACGTTAGAGGACGCCTTCAAGCTTTTGGAATGGCGAGGACTTGGCATCAACATCAATGGCGAATACATCACTCACCTTCGATTTGCCGACGACATTGTGGTCATGGCGGAGTCGCTGGAAGATCTAGGACGAATGCTCGGCGACCTCAACAGAGTATCTCAACAAGTGGGTCTTAAAATGAACATGGACAAAACGAAAATAATGTGTAACGTCCATGTCGTACCCACCGCACTCACCGTTGGGAACTCTACTCTTGAAGTTGTCGACGAATACATTTACCTGGGACAGGTAGTCCGGTTAGGTAGGTCCAACTTTGAGAGAGAGGTCAATCGACGAATCCAACTCGGCTGGGCAGCGTTCGGGAAACTGCGCAACATCTTCTCATCCAAAATACCTCAGTGCCTAAAGACTAAAGTTTTTAGTCAATGTGTGTTACCAGTAATGATATATGGATCAGAGACGTGGTCTCTTACTATAGGTCTCATAAAAAAGCTCAAAGTTGCTCAGCGAGCTATGGAGAGAGCTATGCTCGGCGTTTCTCTACGTGATCGAATCAGGAATGAGGAGATTCGTAGAAGAACCAAGGTCACCGACATAGCCCTTAAGATTAGCAAGCTGAAGTGGCAATGGGCGGGCCACATAGCGCGAAGATCGGACGGGCGTTGGGGCAGAAAGATTCTAGAGTGGAGACCACGTATTGGCAAGCGCAGCGTGGGACGACCACCTGCCAGATGGACCGACGATCTTGTGAAAATCGCAGGAAGTCGTTGGATGCAGGTGGCATCGGACCGGTTACGCTGGAAAGCGATTGGGGAGGCCTATGTTCAGCAGTGGACAAGTATAGGCTGAGATGATGATGATGATGTATTCGGGAATAAACTGCTGGAACTATTCACACTATGTTTACCTTGACAGACATACTATAATCATGGATCATGATCGTCTATTCCTCGTTGTCGCCAATGGCTTTTGTCTCCACAGGTATAAATGTATTCAGACTATAGAAGTCAGTTGAATATTGTTCCCAAATCATACGAGCAACTAGAAGTTATCCCAAATTACAGTCTCATCAAATGATATTCGCATTTCGCATTCAAGTTGGGGGCTATTTATTAGACTGGCATAACGTCGGAATAATGTCGGCCGGAGTGATTAGTGCGACTGATCATGCAAATACTGCGGTTATATGCCTAATTGTGATGCAGATTTATGAATGGGTATATGTGATTCCGATTCGAATGGTGGAGCTTCCAATTCTAATTTGAATGGTAGTCGTTGTTCTAAAGGATGAGGTACTTGATATTCATTAACTATAACCATTATCCTGAAATGGATGGTCAGAGATAGAAACGTAACATTTTAGTATATCAAATGATCTTTAGAACTCCATGTAATATACAGAGATGCTATGGTTGAATTCTTTTATGGTTGGTTTCTCCACCTTTAGTAGTGTTACTACATGGTGATGGCACTTTTCTACTGAGGCAGTAGGCGTAGTACTACGTGGTTGCAGTGTTTTTAGCAATCAACATGGTTATATGGCGTTTGGCTCTGCCAGAGACGGTATTTAAATTTTTTAACTTCTCCGAAAGCAGAGCCTCTCTGAAGGAAAGTTAAGCCTTTGAACCCAGTTGCCTATTCATTTGTTAGTTGTTGAACTTTATTGGAACTGTGGGTGACTTGATAAGTTGTAACAGCAAGTGGCTACAAATCTGCCTTCACCAATCTACAGTGGGTATGCGTGGTGGAGCATGATTTCAAATCAGAATACGATCTATTCTCTCTATCTCACATCGAATAGTGAGAGGTCTTTGGTAAGTAAGATGTTATAAACTAATTTACTAATTAATTCAACAACGTGGTTCAGTCAGTATAGAGAGAGTATGACTATGGTCTTAAATTTAAGTATGATAATAATTTGGTATATCTTGCAGTTAACTTCGAAGTGTCATGAAAAGTCTAGAATTGTATTTGAGAACTTTAAGATACGCGACACTTTGCAAGGCTGAAGATACAATTTGTCAGGAAACTATGTACAAGAAATTGACTGGTGCCTGTTGAATTCATATTTGAGTGACGCTTACGTTGGAACTTTCAAATCAGAGGCCTTAGCACACTAACGAAAATATTGACGTTAGTGAGACGTTATCGATTTGATGTGCCATTCTTTTGACAATACAAAATTACTAGTAAAGATGAAATTTGATAGTACGCTTTACGTTACGGTAACGTCAATCTGTTCTTGCTAAAGAATATTAGTTGCTTCTCATGTGTAACAGAACGAAGGAACTATACATGGTTCACAAGAGGTCTATTAAAACTTTATTCATACTTCAGACTGCACATTAATTCCGTATAATGAGACAGTTATTATGATGCTAATTTAAAATGATCATGCATTTCAAATGTATGCAGCGAGCTTACAGATTCATTCAATTTTGTATGGTAACTAAATGAACGTTACGCTTTGTGGCCAAATTTTAGTGGAAAATAGGATATGACTTTCAATGTGTCTAATAATTGGTGGCAGTCGGAGTTGGCTAAATATTGCTAAAAATAATCCTACTTCCTACTAATATTATAAATGTGAAAGTTTGTATGTTTAGATGTTTGATACTCAATCACGCGAAAACGTATCAATGGATTTAAATAATATTTACCACACAGATAGTTTATAACCTGGATTAACACATAGAATACTTTTTATCCCGGAAAAATTTAAGGTTTCTGTCAAAAGTCAACGCTGACGGATCCGTGGGCAGAAACTAGCTTAATCATGCGATCGGCGTCATCAAGTGGACAAATTCGTTTGGTCTTTTAGTCAATCCGGCTAAGTCTCAAGCTATCATCATTGGATACTATATGAATGCACAAGATATGAATTTACAGGCTCTCTCTCCAGTTCTATTTCATTCTGTATCTATACCCTACTCTAAAACAATTAAAAATCTAGGTGTTTTTATGGACTTCAACCTCACATGGAGCACCCTCATTTTAGAAGTAAGCTAAAGGGTTTCCGGTTCCTTCCAGTCTCTCAAACGCCTTCATAAGTTCTTGCCCTTCCGAACTAAAATAAGCCTTGCTCAGTCTCTTCTCCTACCACTTCTAGACTATGGGTATGTCTGTTTTCTGGATGCCACTGAAGAGCTAGTTAATAAGCTACGACGTTTGCAGAATTTGTGTATCCGCTTCATTTTCGGTCTCCGTAAATATGATCATGTATTAGAGTTCCGAAGAAAATTGAAGTGGCTGCCTATTCGGCAACGCCGGGACTCATATATCCTTTCTCTTCTCTTTTCCGTCCTTTATAACCCCAAAGCTCCTATTTATCTACGTGAGCGTTTTGACTTTCTTGTCCCCAAGGAAAGGGCCTATCGTACTGCTACTTCTCCTTCTTCGTGCTCCTCTTAATTCTTCCAGTTGCTATGATAGGTATTTTACTGTTCGCGGAGTGCGTCTTTGGAACTCACTTCAACACGCTATACGCGCAATCTCCTCTCTGGACATCTTCAGGAGAAGAATCAGGGAACATTTCCTATCTGATTGTTGATACATATTTATAATAGAATATACTATGTTTATTTTTATGTATGTTTATTTTATAAATAATATATATTTAGTTTTGGTATAGTATGTATTTTATTTATATTTATGTTTATTTTATTGTATGTTTGAATGTGTGATTGTAAAACAGCCCTCTTATAAACATTCTCGTCTCTCAACACTTAAAGGTTTGCTGGAAGACAACTCATATTTTGAGTTAAGCTCGCCATTGTATATCATCTGTAAAATTTCAACTGTAAATGTACTGTATACAATAAAGGATTAAATAAATTAAAAAATAAAATAGTATAAATATATTACTAAAAAACATGATTGCGTCACCCAAGGAGGTGTGGGAGAGTTAGGCTGCCACAGTTTGCTGTCAATATTAATGACTAATGAAATAAGAGGTTAACCTATTTCTATAGCATTGTTTTTAAAGCCAAGTTCATCAAGTTATAAACGCACACGCCTAAACGCACACTAGGTCTACGTGGTAGAGGGTAACATAATTTCTCCCATCTCTTTTTGTGGCTTCCCCAGCAGTGAGTGGGTCAGAAATAGCTGGTTTATTATATTTATTCAAACTCAAACTCAAATAATTTATTTTGTTTAAGCCCTGCGGGGGCGCTTACAAATAGTCAATTTACATTTTTTTAAATCTAATTTAACTACAAATCCACTGGATCGGAACGCGGCCTCCACTGAGAAGATCCGGCGAAGAAACTCAGCGGGCTTGTCTTTTTTTATTTAATTCTCTTTCTCTTTTTTCCTTTTAATTTTTTATCATACTGTGTGGATACAATGTTTAGGTTACAATTAAATAGCTTACACTCTAGCTCCAGTGTGATGCCGTTCGACCGAGATATGAGACTAATGAAGTTATTTATAAAGAGTGTCTGAAGGATTCCAGATGGACCAGTCCCCACAAGCAGCATCCGTTCACGAGTATGACTACTGGAACAGCTATCACTCCCCTCGACCATATTGGAGGGAAGGGAGTGACCCGCTAGACAGCCACCGCAAGCAAAGAAATTATAGTGAGCATGACCAAACCAGAAACCTAGAGACTATTATAAAATAGCTTAATAATAAGTCTTGATAAAAGCTGAATTCGTGGTGAAATTGATAACATTGTGAATAATGATCGATCGTTGTTAATTACTTGACGCAACAGGGATATGCACCGTCTGTTGATATAACATATTATATCATGTTGATAATAGTAATTATAAAATCATATGTGAAACGTAATACAAATATCAATGGTGTTGTCGATGATAAAGCCACGTATTCATTAAGAGACAAATATGTCGCGACATATGTCTGAATTAAGAATTCAGTCATTTTATTATTATAAGCCCATACTACTAAAATGTCTTTGCTTGCGGTGGCTATCTGGCGCGGGTCACTTCCCTCCAATATGGTCGAGGGGAATGATGGTTGTCCAGCAGTCATACTCGTGAACCGGTGCTGCTTGTGGGGACTAGTCCATCGGAATCCTTCAGACACTCTTTACAGATAACATCATTAGATTCATATCTCGATCGTAAGTCACCAGAGCTAGATCGTAAACTATTTAATTGTATTGTATCCACTCAATATGATTGAAAAAAAAAACAAATAACGAAAAAGATAAATAGAAGTAAATAAAAAAGACAAAGACAAGCCTGCTGAGTTTCTTCGCCGGATCTTCTCAGTGGAGGCCGCGTTCCGATCCGGTGGTAGATTAGTAGTTAAATTAGATTTAAAAAATAAATTTAAATAGACTCTTTGCAAGCGCCCCTGCAGGGCTTATACAAAATTAATTATTTGAGTTTGAGCTTGAGTACTGTCTCACTTGGCAAAGGCCTCCCCTCCCTTCTTCCACTCATCTCGTTTTAGTGCAAGCTGATGCTAATTCTTGTTATTGATGAATGGTCTGTCTGAATTCTTAGGTATTTAAAAATGTGCACTTTTTACCTTTTTACAAGCTTTTATTTAACTTGCAATGTTCGTATGACTGTCTTTTTGTCTGTCCGTCTGTCTATATGTTTGTCTTTCCGGTTTAAATCTTGTGATCTAGTTTTCAAGCACTTGCGAGTATCGGATTCAGCTGAAATGTAGCGTACATATGTAAGTCTAATGACAATGTAATAATATGGTACCATGGAGCTGGTCTGATGATGGACTCGGAAGGTGGGCATAAGAACATGTGAAGTAAAACGTAACCCCCTCGTGTGTAGGCTCGTTAGACTGATATTGAGAAGTACTATATAACCAGATAGTGTTCAGGGTCTGATGACAAAGCCGAAATGTGGCCAATAGAACCATACAAGTACTCAATATAACCCCGCCGTGTTTGGGATTGTTGAATTTGTCTTAACGAGTACTCTTGATCCGGATGGTTCCTGAGGTCTGATAATAGAGCCGAAAAGAAGCTAAAGGAACTCCTCCAGTAAGCAGATATTAGTTGTGTTTTTTTTTGCTATAAAACCTTGATTTTAAAATGGTCTTTTCCAATCAGCGTATCGCCAGCTACAGCCACGCGACAACTCAGCTCCGTGTGAAAATATCAACTAAAATATATTCCTTAGAATAAAGTGTCCAGTTCATAACAAAAAAGCAAGAACATCATGCAAATTCTCAGCGACAGTGTTATTTGAGAAAAACAGTGACAATTGCAAAATCTTATTAATAATTTTATTATTATTTTATGTATGTCTCACACTTATTTTATTTCAATTTTCAATTTAATAGTACCAAATTTTTTCAGTTTAATTATGTTTTTATTATTATTAAATAACTGGACATGCCAATCGTAAATCAAGGAATGTTGTGTACATCTATAATTCATATTCATATAAGATTATAATATTGTTAAATGCTATTTGTAAATGTGCCATATGAATATTGTTGATGTGCCTAATATAAATAAAAAAAGAAAAAAATAAAATTTTGGTATCCAAATGTACAGACACGTATTATATAGGTAGAAGAGAAAATATTTAGTTTATTGGCTCTCCTGTAAAGTTTGCTATACATAATTAAGGCCGTATTGTCTGATGTTAGTTACGCTGTTTTGCACTAGCATCGACTCTTTGTTATCCACATTTATTTAGTCGGTCACAGCATGTCACCTGAAGATGTTCGATACGTCGTTTGACTATTTCTTTGAGCAGCACACGTCTAGATTCTGTGAGTTCTGTTTCTCAACAAAAGCTATCGACTGACTCGCTGATATCGATACACATGTTAGGCGACGTCGAGACTTTACCAACACAGTCAACATCAGCTTTCTATAACCCTCTGCTGTCATAAGCCTCCTCTCTTTTGTGCCATTCTTCGCCGTCCAGTGCCAATCTATCCGAAGTTCTTCCTCTAACTTTCGGAGTGTCATCTACCCACTGAGTCTTGGTCTCTATCTATATCATCACGCCAGATCCCTTGCGGGGTAGTACAGAGTTCCAACAGGTTCTTTCCTTACAGACCTCGTTGGCTTCCTCCACTTTCATAGTTCGTCTCATACACGCTCGTCGGTTATGGAGACTCTTGACTTGCCCTTCGGATAAGACACGGTCTATTTGGTAATGTAAAGATAGGCTAGGTCTTCCTCGGTACCTACATCCTTCCACATTTGCATTGTATATCTGTTTTTGTCATTCTTTCTTTCGACATTCTTTCTATATGCCCCAACCCACGGAACATACTCTTTCTCATCTTTACACCCATACTATCTTTATATTATATCTTTCATATCTACACGCTTTTTTAAATACGCTACGCTTTTGTAAATACGGTCAGTCAGCTTGACTGCACATCTTCCGCAGAGCTCGCATTTCGACCGCATTTATTCTACCTTTAATCTCCTTGCCTTGCCATATGCCGTTGGGACAAGAACTCCGTTATGTATGGCCAGCTGCCCCTTTTGGCTTGAGTGCCGGCTCCTATGTAGCTTTCCCACCGCACCATTCACTCTGTTCCCTGCACTCACTCTTCTCTCTATGTCAGCGGTGTATTTCCCATCCTTACTGAAGGCGCATCCAAGATAAACAAACTCATTCATTTTATAGGGTTATTTTGAGTTTTACGTGTCCCATCCACCGGGCCATATAATAATGGATATTTTTATATGTAATAATATCCATTATTATATGGCCCAATAGGTCATACAGTAATATTCATATGTTCTTTTTCAAAGTTGACCACTCTACCGTGTGTCCACTAATACTTTTTGAGATTGCTCAAGTATCATATTTAAAAAAAGTACTTAATAGACTTGTAAGGGAGCATTTAAGCTATGTATGTTTTATAGCTGTATACGATACCATTAACAACTCAGTTTGCGTAGGCTTAAACCTACATAATTTAAGATCATTACGGGAGTAAGCCCCGATGGCAAATTAATTCCCATTACGCGATAACATCATTACTTTCGGTTAATAACTTCATTTTGGCAGCTTTTAACATTGCCAAGTTAAATTATCAATATATAAATCTTTCGGTAATTAGTTTGCAGATTATTTGCGAAGTCTAACGACTGTTTGGTACAATTCAATATTGGGAATTTCAAGATAAGAGTGGTATGCCACTCATTTTTGATCAAAGACACACAGAAGATGGACACGAGACACGCGATACAAGACAAGGAAATAGGGTTTTAAAAAATAAGAAAAAATTATGCATATATTCCCTAACCAGGGGTTACAGTGATGATCTGCGTACAACCACTTTCTGCTGATTATGTTAGGCTCCGTGTAATAAGAGTGCGCCAATTTGGACGATTTAGCGCAGTGATTAAGAGCTTAAGCCGCTCCGCCCACTGTGTCTAATAGGCGCGGGTTCGATACCCGCACGGGACAAATCTTTGTGTGATCCATAATTATTTGTATCGGTATGGGTATTTGTATGTAAATTTTCATGTTTGTAAACGCAGCCCAGACACAGGAATAAATCCTACAGAGGGGCTAAGTTTAAAACAAAAAGTTATTATATTATTGAGCACTCTTTCAGATTTTGTACTAACACTGGGACTTTTTCGATAGAAAAAATACTCTGTCCAACCTAGGATTCGAACTCAAGATCTCGTAATTGCTAAGCGCATTAAACGCCAACTAGACCAGGCAGAAAGAAGCTGGTTAAAAAATTTACAGCTTTAAAACACAATTTAAAAGGCACTAAACAACGTCGAATTCAGTTTAAATGCTACACATATCATTGCTAAAAGCAACTTGGAGATATATTTCGGCCACTGTTGGCATTCTGCCTATCCTTGGTGATAAGAAGTTTTGGAAGATTTAGTAGCCAAGTTTCTCTTACTTCACTTATAAGTAGGTACTGGATGTTGCACAAGTGAGGTATTAAGGGTTGCTACGTAGGTACTTATTTTTATGATTACATGAGCAATAATATCTATCTCTCTATCTATATCATCATGCCAGTTCCCTTGCGGGGTAGGCAAAGAGTACAGAGTTCTAACAGGTTTTTCCTTACAGACCTCTCTGACTTCCTCCACTCTCATAGTTCGTCTCATACACGCTCGCCAGTTACGGCGACTCTTTACTTGCTCTTCAGATAAGACCCGGGCTATTTGGTCATGGTAAGATAGTCTACGTCTTTCCCGGTCCCTACATCCTTCTACTTATAATATAATACGTATTTAGTACTTTTTTACACTAAATCTATGAAACTCAACCTCGAATCATTTAACTTTGCACTAGTTTTTGGCTTCGTCCGCGTTGTCGTTAGGCAGGAACCTATCATCAGGTGATCCGTTTTTGCTTGATTCAGTAACAAACATTCAAAAATCTAACCATACAAAGTTATACATTTATAATATCACTAGAAAAACCCTGTGGCTTTTTACAAGCTCGCTTTTTACAGACTTTACGTCGCGCCTAGAATTCCCAAGCGGGGGTGGCAGAGTACTGAGTACACCCATTTTTCGCCGACCATGTTAGGTCCTATGTAATAAGGGCACAATGCCAGACTCCGGACTCATACTAAGAAGTTTCCATTAGAAAAACTTCATTTGTCCAACCTAGGATTTGAACCCAGGACCTCGTGATCACCAAGCCTTTGCCACTAGACCAACGAGGTTGTTAGTTTGTTAAGGTCAAATTTTGTAAGTGGAATTAGAACCACTTCGTTCTATCCTGTAGACGAAAGTATGTCATGTTGGTTCAGTTCCGATGACAATACATTTTGGTGAGCATGACCAGGATTGGCTCCAGACAAAGGAATTCCTCAACGCTCAACAGCATAGACACAAAATTTTGTATACACATTTAATTTCAATTAATATTAGCCCTGTTAAGAAACTGTCCCACCGTTGGGCACGGGCCTCATCTCAAACTGAGAAGGTTAAGGCTTTAGTCCACCACGCTGGCCCAGTGAGCGTTGGCGAACTTCAAACTCTTAGGCATGCAGGTTTCCTCACGATGCTTTCCTTCACCGTTAAAGCAAGTGATAGTTAATTTTTAATACGCACATGCTTTCAAAAAAAAAGAGAGTTGCATGCCTGGGTTTGAACCCGAGACCTCTGACAGTCCAACGGTCTAAGCACTAGGCTTTCACTGCTTTTTTTCAATTTAATTTCAATTGGCCGTTTTTTTATAAAGATCTTTTTAATCTGAAATAACAGCGCATGCTCTTTGCCTCGTGTATTTCATATCTATGATGAAAGACTTACATTTTTTTAAATAGTATATCTCCATGATCGCCGTATAAACTACGATTTGGTGTGCCTACACAAAAGCATACATAGCAGTGGGGATCGTCAGTTACAACAAAATATGAAACTGGCGGTACCGAGCAGAATTATTAGATATCCCATCACAAAATATTCCAAATTCCTGCCCATAAAACCAACATAGGCCACGATCCCCCTTAACAAGAATATGTTGTCAGTAAACACTATTCGCGGTGGTTCAGCAAAACTCTTCTCTTTTGACATTTTTCACGGCACCATTGACAATTTTAAAACAAATTATCGAAATATTTTAATCCTTTATAAACTCTAAAATCTTATTTCCTGTTTAATAATTTACCTCTCTAATTATAGTTAAATTAAATCCATGTAATATTTATCATTAGTTATTAATTTCCTATTCGTTAATATGTAATTATAATAATCATTAATCTAAAATGTTCTATCTCACCTGTACCAATGTACTTACCTACGTACTATTCTTGCAAATGCTGTGTACGTCTGGTATTGATATGAATATAAGACTATATTGTTACCGTATACAAGTGTATCGTAAATAACGCAAGACCTGAGTCACCCCGATTAGATAATTGCTTCACAAATCCAATACGAAAACATAATTTCCAAATTATTTTCTTTTTTGCCCCTTTTTAAGCACTTTTATACCCCAATGAACAGTGAAACTTGTACAAGTATGTGTGCGTATTGAGATATACGTTTTAGAAATGCATTTGAAATCTCCGTATAACTTTACATCAAGTATAAATTCAGTTTGTTATAGCGCACTGAAGGAGTAACAGCATTTCTTGCAAATTTAAAAAAAAGGTATGGTACAATAATAAAGATGAGAAAGGGTATGCTCCGTTGGTTCGGGCATATAGAAAGAATGCCAGATGAAAGAATGACAAAACAGATATACATTGTGAAACTGTAAGGATGCAGGTACCGGGGAAGACCTAGACTATCTTATCACGACCAAATAAACCGAGTCTTATCTGAAGGACAAGTCAGGTGTCTCCGTAACCGGCGAGCGTGTATGAGACGAACTATGAGAGTGGAGGAAGCCAGAGAGGTATGTAAGGGAAGAACATATTGGAACTCTGTACCCTCTGCCTACCCTGCAGGGGATCTGGCGTGATGATATAGATAGATAGACAATAAAAATTGAACTACCCTTATGTTCTTGCGTTTATTATGTAACACCTTGTATATATGACAAAAGTGTTATAATATGTATATTATTGATGTACCAAATAAATAAATAAATATCTAAACTCATTTACCTGGAACAGTCCGTAGCTGGTGTAGGAATTGTTGTGATTCGTCACTTTGTCCGTTGTTCTGCCACTCGCATGCTCGATCAAACATACCCCTGCACAAACAAACATACGTAAAAAACCAGTATGTATGTTTACGAATTAGTAGCTGTTGCCTGCGATTCCGCTCGCGTTTATTTTGTAATTTGACGTAGGTAGGTAAATTTTTTTTCTAAATTGCCTGAAGAGACCCATGTCTCTATCGAAATACTTGGTGATTTTTTCCTTATCCCGTAGAAATTTCCATTAATCCTAAAAATTATGTTCATTTATTAGAATTACCTACATACATGCTAAATGCAACGTTAAAATAATGCAACGTTCTAGCGTTATAGCGAAAATGTACGTTACAGCAAGATTCCGAAAATGTTAACTTTTATAAAAATCCATTCGGTAATTTGCGCGAAACTGTAACGAACATCTGTACATCCATCTACTCAAACTTTAGCATTTATAATATTTGTAGGAATAATGAATCAGTCTATTGTCTCACTGCTGGTTTGAGCCATTGGTGCATGTAACTGTTTCATGTGTTAGTTGAAGCAAATTTGCTTGGTGGGTTGTGGCCTTATAGGCTTGATAAATTCCAACAGCAGGTGGTTATAAATCTGCCTCTACTAAACCATTCTGGGTTCACGTGTTGAAGTGTTGACCTAACCTCTCAGCTCAATTTGTAATGGAAGGCCAGCAGTAGGAAAAAGTAAAAACAATTCTAGTAATTTTGTATTCTACGGATTATTATAGGTTTTGATCTTTTCTTTCACTTTGTGGTATCAATTAGCGTAAGAAACAATTAATTATGTGATCCAGAGTAAATGAGCTGTTCTATCTATCTATGAGAGTGGAGGAAGCTAGAAAGGTATGTAAGGAAAGACCTGGCGTGATAATATAGATAGATAGATAGAGACCAATGACTCATTGGGTATATAACATACCAAAAGTTGAAGGAAGCATAAAAAAGAGCAGGCTTATGCCCTGTAGTGGGGTATATATATATAGATAGATCTATATAGATAGATCTATATATATATATACCCCACCAACCAAAGTGGTATGTAAGGAAAAAACCTGTTGAAACTGTGTACTCTCTGCCTACCCCGCAAGCGATCTAGTGTGTGATATAGATAGCTATATACTATGGCTTCTTCCACTCTCATAGTTCGTCTCATACACGCTCGCCGGTTACAGCGACCCTTGACTTGCCCTTCATAAAAGACACGATAACACGAGGAGTTGTTGATATCTTATATATCTATAGAACCATCATCATTATTGACTGAAAAACGTTCACTACAGTGCAGCGTAAATAATATAATAACGGATAGACAGCTTGGTCCGATGGTTAAGAGTTTAACCATGGACAGAGCTGTTGGTTCCGCCTACTGGATTAAATTGTCGTGGGTTTGATTCCCACACGGGCATATCCTACTTCCTTGTCCTTGCGTCGTTTTCTCAATGCTGAGGGTCGTGACCTCCGATGCGGGACGTCTTTCAATCTTGTGCGATTTCCGGCAGTGTGTAAAGGTACATGTACTTGGGTTTCAAGTGTTGGGCGGATCTGGTGGATCCAGTGTGTCGGGCTGCGGCCCCGAGGTCTCTTTCCCTCGATCTTCCCTGTGACTTCAAGTCTTTTTAGACTGTCTAATCTTTAACGTGCGATGTGACCGAAGTACTCGAGAGTGCGGCAAAGACAGATCGATGTTAGTCTTGTCTTGATTTTTAGTTGCCGCAGTACAGATAGAATAGAATAGAATACTCTTTATTGTACACCAACAAAATAATAAAACAAAATGTGAAATAAGACACTGATACAATAGGCGGTCTTATTGCTAAGAGCAATTTCTTCCAGACAACCTGGTTAGATACAAAATACTAGAAAGAAAAGTAATCAGGGCAGTTGATGGCGTACGCTATTATTGGTATATATTTAAATATATATAAAAGACTAAGAAATATATTAAATAAGTACAAAAAATATTTAACTACATACATACTCACGGATGAGTATAACAAAAAGGGACTGACTATGATGCATCTTATTTTATCAGCAAGCAGAGAGATAGTGGTCTTTGGCCATCTTTTTGAAATAAGCTGACGACTGTGCACGTCTGACTGATACAGGCAATGCATTCCACAAGCGGACAGCTTGAACTGTGAAGGATTTATCAAAGAAATTTGTGGCATGCATTGGTGTTTTCAGCTTTAGATTCTCCGACGACCTTAGGGACCTCAATGTGTCTCGTGAAGGAATTCAAATCGTTTTTTGAAGTAAGAGGGAGTTGACGGATTTATCAGGATACTGTATAGAAGGGAATTGGTAATCGCTTGAGCTTTGAGCGAAATTCAGAAACATGGTTATGTTTGCGCAAACCAAATATGAACGTTATACAGACATTTTGAAGTAGCTCAAGTTTGTTAAGTTGGTTTTCGGACGGAGATACGTTTGGACATATCCTTATGTATCTGGGTTGTTTGTGTATGTAAATTTCATATTTGTAAACGCACCCACGGCACAAGAATACTTCCAAGCGTGTAGCTACGCTTGTTTTTTCTAAATAGCAGAAGTATGTAATATACTATACCTACATTTATGATTCATAAAATGTGGTTTACAATGTACATAGTTTTAAAACTACCAAAATGCGTTGTAGTAGAGATGACAAGTAATGTAAAGAGGATTTAACTGAGCCGTAGTTATTTAATAGCTTCAAAATTAAGGGCCAGCTTTCATTAATCTAGAACAAGCATGAAATCCCTAAGACTGAACAAAGTAATGTAAACAAAGGCTGAGATATTCAGATAAGGCTGCCGCGATCCTCGCCAAAAATACAAATTATACGCCAAGATTGCGTACGGTACGCAAAATCCGAGGGCATGAAAGTAAGGCGTGGGTTTCCACTGAGATTTGATGTATTAGGACTTATATATAATACGAGTACTATAGCATCAACTATATGTATAGAAGTTGTTGAATGGGGAGCTACTCAAACCCAATCAGCTTTATCGCCGAGATAATCCAAAATTTTATAATATCCTTTATTACATAGTCTTGTTTTAATAGCTTTTTTGCACTTAACGGCATATTTCGGGTATCTATGGGTAATTTGTTGTAAATTTGACATATATTGCTCCTTGAAAGGATTATTTATTCTATGGAGACGAGTAGAATGAACAACGAGATCATCTTTGTTTTGTGTATTAACATGATAAGTGTTGCTATATTTCTCAAAGTAAGTAATATTCTTTTATAGACACATCGAGACATTAGAATATTTATTGAGTGTTAGAATATTTATTTCTTTGAATTTTTCTGTAAGGGAATCTCTCGGGGCCAATTTGTATCAGCATCATCAGCCCGTGTCAGTCCACTGCTGGGCGTTGGCCTCTCCCATGGCACGCCACTGGGCTCAATCTTCAGCTCTCTTCCTTCAATCCCTACCCGCCTTACGAATATCGTCGCTCCACCTAGCTGCAGGGCGCCCTACACTACGTTTGCCGACACGCGGTCTCCATTCAAGAACCAGGCTGCCCCAACGGCTATCGGTTCTGCGGCATATGTGACCTGCCCACTGCCACTTCAGTTTGCTAATTCGCTGAGCTATGTCGGTAACCAAATTGTATATGGCACGATTTTTTTGAAGAACAAATATGGTTCCGCAGTGCTCTACAGAACATCCCTAAAGCAGCATCCATTCAATTATACACAAGAGGATACTATACATTCAAAGTATTAAAATGTATTCTTCTGAAAGTCTTACCGACCTTTCTACCTTTACATTATTTTGCAAATTCTTTCCAGGGCATCTACAGCAACTTTCTGCAGTGAGATAAGCAACTAAACATTTTCATTCCAAAAACAATATAAAATAAAACCAGTCCAGTTGTTTACCGAAATTAAATTCGTCTACTTCCAAATTCTTAATTCTAACAACACCATTAGGGCTCGCACACCGAATGGATGATCGCGTTGGCTTCGTATTTAAGGGGACGTTGACGGCTAGTAGACTAGTTTCGAAGTTATTTTGAATGGAATTTTAGTCAGATCTTAATAAATGTAGGAGTTTGTCCCTGGTAAACTACCTACCTTAAAATACACAAAAATATTTGATATTTTAAATTATCAATACTAATATTATTAATTCCAAAGTAACTATGTCTGTTTGTCTGTTATTTTTTCACCAACACCGCTAAACAGATTTTGATTTAATTTGGAAAGGAAATAGATTTTATCCAGGGGAAGGACATAAGCTACTTTTTTGTAAAAACAGATCTGAAATACACATCTGAAAATAACGCGAACGAAGTTGCGTGTACAGCTAGTTTTCTATATAGGAAAGGGACTAGTGACTAATGTCTGTGTATTAAATATACCTACTACGTGTTTCATCCTGAAAAAAGGGTCTTCTTAGTGACTTAAAATCTGATTAGTTTGACAAACATTTTTACTACTAAATTTACAGGCAATAAATAGGCAATTGAATAGATTGGTGACTAATTATACTGAAATAAAAATAATCGATGAAGAAATAGTTGCCTTAGTAATTGGTTAAAGAACTGCCTATATTAAGAATTTTGGATTAGGTCAGAATTTGCATAGGAGTATTGGAGTTTAAGAAAACCATAAAACACGAGTTAAGGTTTATATAAACCAATCTCTTATTAGAAGTCAGAGCCAGTGTCAGCTTTAGTCAGCTTTTCCTATGAAATTATAGATTAATATTATAATTATTGTACAATTAAAAAAACCTTTTTGCTGAAAAGATCATGTGGCCAGCTTCCAGCTCCATCATGGAACTAGCTCCATGGCAATATATTGCTTTGTCACCACAGTTACGTTGGTAAAATCAGCTTAATCGAAGTATGCCACTACCTACAAATTCTTGAAATTTAGTTACAAAGGTTCTACGAGAAAGACTGAAAAACGTTCATTCAAACATAACAAGTTAAGTAAAACCTTTTATAACATAATTCGTCACTTGCCCTGGTCGTTACCAGCTGTCATCCCCTTAACAGTCGCTCACGCGAACTTTCCTCGACGAATCTCCTATTTGCATAAAAAGGGGGCACTGCGATGACAAAACATTCAGACATCCCCCCCTTTTCATTTAAGTTTAGAATTGTTAGACTCGTTTTAATTGAGGGAGTGGGGGAAACCGTTTAATCCGAATTAATTTGAATATTGTTTCGATTTGATGAGTGTTTCAGGTTGGTTATTTTCCTGATTATAGGTTAATTGGGTTAAGCGGAAGATTTTTTCCTTGCCTGGTTCAGTAATCTGAAATCACTTAAGGTTGTATACCTTCATCAATCTGCCATGAGTCCCCTTGGTGGAGTATGGCCTAATCTAAGCAGAATACTAAATGCTTATCGGTTCTATCTTTAACTCTTTCTTCTTTTCTTAATGTTCATAAACCACACCTCTTTAGCGTTCGTTTGCAACTTCAAGTCATGAATTTCATTATAGTAGGCCTGTTTATTGGTGCTTGCGTCTTCTTTGATACTCATTTAACTACCATCTATGACATTCATTTAACTTTCCAAAATCGGTAGACCATGAGCTTCTCATTACAAACAATGTCTTCCAAATGATATTGCTTTTAAGTAGTATTAATTCTATTACACTAAAAAGTAGCTCTGCTGAGGTAAATTAGTTATAAAGAATTTTATAACTAAAATATAATGAGGTTCTTAAAAGATTAGGATGATTTTTTTTCTTTTTTATGATGTTTACTGCAGTGATTTTGCACAGTTGCTTTATAGATTAGAGATAATTACTAGATTCATTGTAATCATCACTTTCAGCTCATTCTACCCACTGTAGGGCATTAGCCTACTCCCTTCTACGTCATATATCCCTATCCAGAGCCAACCTTGGCCAGTACAATTACCAAATACTAAATTTGTTAACTACAAATAGCTTGAAACACAGTATCAATATTATCTCTTTTCAAATACATGCCTTATTATAGAGTTATACCTGACTAACCCACTCAAACGCATCTCCAGTATTCACACACCGTTGCACCTCAAAGCATCGCTTACAGAAAGCCCACTACAGACTGACTGTACTCTACAGTTAGCGAAGCAAGGCTAATTCAAGGGCTTAGAATTGTGCTTTTGAAGTTTAAGATTCACCTAACTACATTCGTGAAAATATGTGATCCAAAGTAAAGATGATCGCAAAATTTGTGTTAATAGTTTGAACACTATGCTAAACTTTGGGTGCTATAAAGCCGTTGCGTATTAAACGATTTCATAGAAAAATAACGATCCGTACCAAGTGATTGCGCCTCAGAGTTATTTATACAAGATAAATAAAGTTAAGCATTTTTTTAAAAGATTTGGGTAATGTTAACACATAGAGGAATGTGTACCCGTTTCAAGCTGAATTCGTTTTTTTATTTATGTGAACTAACATTTTATTTATGACGTATTAAGAAAGTAACAAACACAATATCACCACTTCAGAATAAGAAATAAAAGATGCCGTCCGAAATATGTCAAATTTTTAAAAGAAAGAGAAAAATAATTATATTTTAGCAATTCAATCTATATTTAGGAGTTATACTAGAACCTATTCAAGCATTACAACATTGACGTACTCATCAATTCTATAGCAATTTGATCATAAATCTACGCTTAACGAAGGTGATTTGACACAGTATTAATTAAAATGGTGAAGGTCGTAGCGATCATTCCACTGATCCATTTAAATATTTGTAAACATTTTATATCCTGATCTAATCTGATTAAGGTTTTACTATTTTTGGTGTTAAGCAAAGCATATAGAAGAGAATATTGAGTCTTAATTTATATTTGAATATGTTCTATATACCATACTAGTTTCAGAGCAGAGACAAAGGTTCAAAAAGCATAACTTCTATCTTATTATAATCAGTTTCTATCGAAACTCCGGTATGTGCCGTATTCTAAGATTTAATGCATCAAATACCTTCCGTATCCGGTGGGTTCTGGGGCAGAAGTGCAGCACGGCTATATCTACTGGATAACATTACCATTACTATATAACCATTTCTACAGCTTATCATAACAGATGCCTCATACCACGCTAATAGCGATGCAAACCAAACCAAAACCAAATCTCATACTCGCCGCGGTACGCGTGTGTTTACGTACAACTGCGTTGAGCGAGATGTACGGAGTGTATAAGTTGCTATGTGGGTTTTTCAATATTCATGTTAAAGTGTGTGCGACCCTCGTGCATGCGAATGTGGGCTATTTCGATATAACGCCTCAATAATAGTAGTTCGTTACCTGTGAATGGTTGATATATTATCGCTGCCCGAATGATAACACAAGTAAAAAAGCAAGAAAAGGAAAAGTTTTAGCCTTATAGCATTGAAATAAGAGTGCTAAATCACATAATTAAGTGTTTGAGTTGTGTCACTACTGCGATCGACCAGCCGTGTGTTGTCAACAAAACCCATTAAATGCAATGTGGTTTGGATTGACCTCAACTTGTACCGCTCAGTATTTTACATGCACACGGTGTATTCACTTGTACACACACACACACACACACGGCATAAGCCAGGGAAAAACTGGTGAAAGTACCGTCCAGCAACCGATTATACCTCATTGTACCATATCAGAAAATGAAAAATATTGTAAACGAGGTGTATTGCAGCGTACTATTCAATTTGTGATTCTGTAATTTTTCCTTTCCCAGTTTCCGTACTGAGATAGCTTAAAGGCACTTCTCCTGTTTTTGTTCTTCTGTGGTTTAAGCCTTCCAATATTGACGTCAATTAGTTCGCACGCACTTATACTTTCGCATCACATTTTGCATAAGGTTTGTGGAGAGGGCCAGCTGTCTTATTAAGCTATGCCATTGCCTTACACACTAGCTAATAAGCCGCGTCGAGTCCCGGGGGCGAGGTGACGTCGCAACCAATGAACCGGTATTTTCTGAAGCAATTTGCCGTAGAATCGGGAAAACTTTGGAATTGCACTATTATGTTACTAGATAGCTGGGTTAATGGAATAGTAATGGGTATTGTTTATTTAGGTGGATATCTATAGAGAATTTACTATATTTGGGTTGATAAGTTTAGAGAAACTATGCTAACGGATTATTGGGTTACTGAGAAAGACGTTGGAGCAAGACGTTGGGGTACAGTAGGTCCTCCTTCAAACTTTAACTCTCCGTGCGTCTCATGAATCTCTCTTTAACCGACTTCAAAATAGATGGCCCCATTTTAATTTCATCGGTATTGAATCTCTCAATTTAAAACTGTAAAATAAATAACTTTGGGTTTCGGTTTTCCTTTATTTTTTGTCTTCCTCTATTTTTATCCCGCACTCGAAGTTTCAGTTATTCTATCAGTTTCTAATCTCATAATATAATTATACTAATAGCATAGCATACTTCTTGATGGATATTCTATAAATTTAGCTTCATTAGTCGCTTATTATTTGTAAAAGAAGTGGGACTATTCCAAAATATCATTATACTCACAGAGAAACTATTATCTGTTTTAGGGCATAGTTGAATACTTTTCATGTGCCCATTTAGTCAAGAAAAAACCTCAAATTTCAGCGATAGCGAACGCATATGTGACGACTTCAATAATGTAAAGGACTATTCTAGTCTGTTCCATGCTGTAGTCTCCACAGATTTACGTATGCAATTATGATTGTAAAAGTGCGAGAGTATCCAATTATGATCGTAAGAGTCTTTTTTGGTGTGTGTATCTTTTCTACAAGATCTAAATAAGGTACCTACACTGTAAGTTTTTTGTAGAGACAATATAGAACATTTAATTTATACCGTTATCAGTAAAGTTGTCGTTGATGTGATACTAATAACGATTCATGGTTAAGCTTCTCTTTATTCTGTACTTACAATGCGGGATCAAACTCCTGGGGAAATTATATCTGAGGAGTTCCCTAGACAGCTGGCAGCGGGTGAAAGAGCGCGCGTGGCCGTGAGAAATCTGCGCCAGACTGAGGCTCACGAACAGCAGTACCAGGTAGGTTGGACGTGGCATTCTGATAAAAAAGTAAAATTATAAATCTTCTAAAGCTTAAACGCATTAAGAGATGAATCAAAAGGAATAAGCTTGTATGAGTACTTCATAGAAGAATGGCTCGATTTAGTTATTGGCTATACCAACTGACTTATATCAATATTTTTCATAAGTAGAGGCATTTGCGAAACCCAATTATAGAAGAATTATTACACAGCTAAGATATAAAAATTTTACTGGTCTTGAAGTGGAAAATGGAGATGATGATCTTTAGATATAAAATTCCGGCGTTCGTGTATTCGAAATTCATCTCCTAAACGGCTTGATCGATATTCATGAAAGGCTTTTCTGTACTTATGAGGACTCTTGGAAGGGTTTTTTTACCTTTAGTTGGACCTGATAGTAGGGTAAGGGAAGTGATAGCGTAGTGGTTAGACCGTTGGCCTGTAAAGTCAGAGGTCTCGGGTTCAAACCCAGGCACGCACCTCTGTCTTTTCGAAAGCATGTGCGTATTAAAAGTTAACTATCACTTGCTTTAACGGTTAAGGAAAACATCGTGAGGAAACCTGCATGCCTAAGAGTTTCTCGAAGGTGTGAAGTTCGCCAACCCGCACTAGGCTAGCGTGGTGGACTTTGGCCTAAATCCTTTTAGTTTGACAAGGGGCCCGTGCCCAACAGTGAGACAGTTTCTTAACAGGGCTCATATTATTATTATCAATGAGGACGTTAAACAGAGCGAAATTAACTTGAAATTACATTTAATTACCAGAACTCACGGGTTGCATACAAAATATAAATTTGGCAGTTGTTTGGAACAGTACCGTCTACAAGTTAGCAACTGCGTCGCGAGCCGAAAGCATCCTAGTTCACCAATTTGCATGTTTCATTACGCGGTTAGTTTCCTCACAAATTGCAACTGTACTTTACTTAGAAACGCAACCGTTTTGTAGTAAGCACGTGGGCTTTATATTTTAGACCTGGTGTAGATTGCTTCAGGGTGAAATTAATTGGCCAACAAGAAAGGTAAAGTGGATCTTCTGTCACTACGATTAAGATGAGGTTGGCAAGGATGAAGATGAGTTAATTTTGTCGATGTTTATGAAAAACCCTTAGATAGATACATAAGCTCAAGTAGACCAAATAGACCGTACCTTATCTCAGGGGCATGTCAAGAATATCAGAAACGTGTTTTTGAGAGTGAAGAAGGCCACAGAAGTCTATAATAAAACAACCTGTCGAATCTCTATACTATCTGTCTATCGTGACTATGTAAATAGATAGATAAAAAAGCACTAGTAAACATATATTTGACTTGCTTTTTGATAATATCTTCTATTTTAAAAGTAGGTTATAAAATAACAAATTGTATCCATTGTAATGCAGCAGAATTGAGTCTCAAAAGCTATAGCGAGATTGTCTTAGTTAGGGAACGTATCTATGATAAACAAAGCTACTATGCCAATCAAATTGATTGTATCAAAAAAAAACAGTATCAATTTAAAACAATAAGGAAACAGAAATTGAATGGCTGTTAAATTACGCAACTCCCTACGACAGTCTGGAATAATATGCGTCTAAAGCACCAATATCGAAAGTTATGCATGAACAAGCCGGAGTAAGGAGCAAAATTGTTCAATTTATAGCTTTCAAAACTTCCTACCTTTCGCATAGGACGCTCGTATTTCTAATATCACGAAAGCAAACAAAAGGCTACTGGATAAATTTGAGAATAATAACAGTGGCTAGACGAAGGAGGGCTCTCTTCAAGCGTAATGAAATTTTCTTAAGCTGAGAGTCAGCATGCACAAACAATGTAATACGACAAACGGGGATTCCGTTTCTAATGTCAACAAGTTTTGCTGCAATCTGACGCATTCTATTTGTGATGATAAGCAGTTTTGTCGGAGATATTTCTTGGAATAGTTTCAGCTTTCTGTGTGGTGTTTTGTTCTCTTTTATGGTGTTTTATGATTTGTATTTTCTTGATGTTATGCAAATTTGTTTAGAGTGAATTTTACGAACTAAAATGTTTTCATAAACATGTAGATACTACTATTTTTGAAGGACAGCCGTAAGCTTCATTTAGTAGTTGCTTCTGCACTATATTTTAAAGTAAAAACATAATTATAGTATGGCTTCACTGCGACTTGGCATGGCTTAGATTTATGTATGTTACTAGAAGATTATAAGTAGTTAATAACAAATCTATCGAGATTGTAAACTGTCGAAAGATTGCAAACGGGCAATAATATTTACAGTATAATCAATTCTTTTTCGTTGGTTAATATTCTGACCTTGTTGTTTTTGATGGTTACTACAAGTCTAAACTAACCTATTTTGAGGCTAGATGGATTGTCATAATCATCAAAAACAATAACGTATTACATCAAGAGCCTTGTGTTTACATATTCTTTATTTACAATCTTCTTGCAGTTTACACTTTCGCTTGTTTTATTAGAATCTAACGGTACTCAAAGTTATGGACATATACACCTGTATTATCATTAATCTGGATCACGCAAGGGATCTGGCGTGAGGTTATAGATAGATAGATTATCATTAATTTTCGAGTAACGAATTATTTCAGTGGCAAGGCAATTTACAACTGCCAACACTAAGGGCGGTCATTCCATACTATGCTCGCCTGTTACCTCATTGTTCTGTGAAGTTCCCAAAATATTCAAAAACAAAGCCCGAGGCATCTCGTTTATAACTCATTCCTAGTTATTACTTCAACTAGAGTATACAGACCGCGATGGCGGCACCTCGGCTCATCGTTATAATTGAGTTACAACTTTTTGATGCTAAAGTGCTGAGTGTTGCTTTTGTTACTTTGGCATTTGATTTTTAGTAACGATGTGCTAGAGCGAGTGAATGAGTTTGTATATCTGGGTTGCGCCTTCAGTAAGGATGGGAAATACACCGCTGACATAGAGACAAGAGTAAATGCAGGGAACAGAGTAAATGGTGCGATGTGAAAGCTATTTGGGAGCCGGCACTTAAGTCAAAAGGCGTAGCTGGCTATACATAACGGAGTGCTACGGGTATGTAAGAAGGAGAATGAAAGTACGATAAATGCGGTGGAAATGCGAGCTCTGCGGAAGATGTGCGGAGTAAAGCTGACCGACCGTATTCGCAACAGCTTAGTAAGAAAGCGAGTAGGTATGAAAGATTATATCGGTGTAAAGATTAGAAAGGGTATGCTCCGTTGATTCGGGCATATAGAAAGAATGCCAGATGAAAGAATGACAAAACAGATATACAATATGAAAGTGGAAGGATGTAGGTACCGGGGAAGACCTTGACTATCTTACCACTACCAAATAGACCGAGTCTTATTTGAAGGACAAGTCAGGTGTCTCCGTAACCGGCGAGCGTGTATGAGACGAACTATGAGAGTGGAGGAAGGCGGAGAGGTATGTAAGGAAGGAACCTGTTGGAACTTTGTACCCTCTGCCTACCCTGCAAGGGATCTGTCGTGATGATATAGATGGATAGAGACCTTTGATTTTTTAACAGTCTCAAACTCAATCCATTTGTTTTGTATAAACTCTGCGGGGCCATTTACGAATTGTCAAGATTATATGTATTTTTCAAACTTACTCCTAAGCTGCCACCGGTTTAGAACGCGGCTTCAACTGAGAAACTTTTTGTAAAAACTTCTTGTCTAATTCTCCATTCCTTTTCCTTTTCATTTTCTGTATAGATACAGACATTTTCATACAAAATCATTTATGCCATACAGATCCAGTGAGATGCCTTACGACTAATAATAATAATAATTAGGGTGGTAACCCCATTCGGTGCTCAACTCAATTATTATTAAGCTGATTTAAAAGCCTTACAGCGGACTTCAAATCTGCCTCCACCATTGTGCACTTGGTTCATTTAGTGGAGTATGACCCATTCACTCTCACCTCGATTTGTAAAAAAAGGCTTTTACCTTTACTTTAATAATAATAATATCAGCCTATACTGCCCACTGTTGGGGAAAGGCCTTCTCTCACAAATCGAGGTGAGAGAGATTAGGTCATATTTCACCACGTGGACCAAGTCCGGATTGGTGGAGGCAGATTTATGGACACCTACTGTTGGAACTTATCAAGCCTTTAAGGCTTCTAACTTCGCTTAACGACTACCACGTTAAGTGGTAGCCGGAACCAACGGCTTAGCGTGCCTCTCCGAGCACGGAGACGCTCGATAATGAAAATGCCACAAACGGCCACCTATCTCAGGCCGCCCGCATCGAACGCTGCTTAACCTTAGTAATCGGTAGGAACACCGCGGTCGCACAGCGCTACGAGCGCCTTTTACTTTATGCAACCCTTACTTTATTTACTTTAAAAACAGCAGTGATAGCCTAGTGGTTAGACCGTTGTACTGTAAAGTCAGAGGTCTCGGGTTCAAACCCAGGCACGCACCTCTGCCTTTTCGAAAACATGTGTGTATTAAAAATTAATTACCACTTGCTTTAACGGTGAAAGAAAACATCGTGAGGAAACCTGCATGCCTAAGAGTTACTCGAAGGTGTGTGAAGTTCTCCAACCCGCACTGGGTCAGTGTGGTGGACTATGGCCTAACCCTCTCAGTTCGAGAGGAGGCCCGTGCCCAACGCTGGGACAGTTTCTTTACAGGGCTAATATTGTTATATTATTATTATTACTTTATTGAATTATTATTATACTAGCGAACCACCCTGGCTTTGTATGGGTAAATTATACACAATCCTTACTCTTGAATCACTCTGTCTATGGGTGAAAACCGTACGAAAATCCGTTCGGTAGTTATTGGGTTATCGCATTCAGACAGACAGACAAACGTGGCGGGGGGACTTTGTTTTATAATATGTAGTGATGTAGTCATCATCATCGTATGGCGAAGTACCTTAATAATGCGACATATGATTAAAATTTTATGTCAGGGTAAAGGATCCATTGTTTAGCCTCTGGTGTCAGCTGGTGCAGCCCCTCGAATCCTCCGCTAAATTTCCTAGTAGGGCAGTCCTCCACTATGTGCTGGATAGTTTGTACTGAGTCTCCACAGTCACAGTAAGGAGCTTCAGTGACGCCCCACCTGTGCAGATGAAAATTGCACCTTTCGATTCCGGTTCTGATTCGGTTGATGGAGGACCACACCAGCCTGTGAAAACCTGTACCAGTCGAGGGGTCGGCTATGCTGATGTAACCTTAGGAGGCGTCAGTGATGTAGTGAACTACGTCTATGATAGGAGGTAGTTCATACACCTATATAAATAATTCAAATTACATTCCACAACATAATAAACGTGTTCATTTGTCAGTTAAGTCATTAATTAGTCAGAAAATTAATTGAAAATCGTCAAACCGAGAACCGATGAGTTTTATTTTACCGGAATGGTGTTGTGTCGTAATTAACAATCTCTGATTACAATTTTATTACGTGACGAAGTTGACTGTTCATTAAAATAGTGGCTTATTTTGCCGTTTTGTGAATTTTAACATGAGCATAACTTATAATAATAAGCAGTGATAGCCTAGTGGTTAGACCGTTGGACTGCAAAGTCAGAGGTCTCGGGTTCAAACCCAGGCACGCACCTCTGTCTTTTCGAAAGCATGTGCGTATTTAAAATTAATTAATTATCACTTGCTTTAACGGTGAAGGAAAACATCGAGAGGAAACCTGCATGCCTAAGAGTTTCTCGAAGGTGTGTGAAGTTCGCCAACCCGCACTGGGCCAGCGTGGTGGACTATGGCCTAAACCCTCTCAGTTGGAGAGGAGGCCCGTGCCCAGCAGTGGGACAGTTTCTTAACAGGGCTAATATTATTTTTTTATTATAACTTATAATATGTATGAAAAAGCATTTGTACTTTTTGTACACAGTTATTTGATTACTGTTATTTAAGGGACATTTTTTAGATTAAATAAAGTGCCTCGATGGTCTAGTAGGTTTTCTAACAAAAAATTTCCAGTATGAGTCCGGAGTCTGGAATTGTGCCCCGTATATGGTAATAGGCTCGCCCCCTTTTAGATGGGACCTAACATTGTCGGCGAAAAGTGGGTGTACTCAGTACACCTCTGCCACACCTGCTTGGGGAATATAGGCGTGAACGTGTGTAAATAAGGATGAGTCAAAGTAGGTATAGTACGTTAAATTCGGTATGGTTCTGTTCGATTTGATTTACTTTCAAGCGTTTGGTCATTGTATATCAATTAGAGATGAGATTTGTATAAATTCATACATAAAATATATATTCTAAAACAAGCTTTTATACCAAAAACTTATACATATATATATATATATATATGATTACTTTATACATACATATATATATATATGATAAGGAGGCCATAGCAACTCCTCAACTAGCAAGATATCTTCATAACGAAGAGAGATATATAATATATCTATTCGTTATGAAGATATCTTGCTAGTTGAGGAGTTGCTATGGCCTCCTTCCGACTTCATCATATCTGAGTGTAAAGTACTCATCAAGACGAATCTAACGAGTCCAAACACGGCGGGGTTATATTGTTTACTTGGGTGGTTCCATTGGCCACCTTTCGGGTTTCATCATCAGACCCTAAGCACCATCTGCTTGTATTGTACTTATCAATCAAACAAGTCAAGAGATGTTCCAATGGCCACCTTCTGACTCCGTCATCAGACCAGCTCCATGCTATCATATTATTGCATTGTCACCGACTTTACATACGTATGCCAAATTTCAGCTCAATCGGATAATCGCAAGTGTTTGAATAATGGATCGCAAGCTTTGAAACGCAAAGACAGACAGAGAAACAGACATGCGAACATTGCAAGTTAAATAAAAGCTTGTAAAAATACACTATATTCCCTAAGCAGGCATGGTAGAGGTATTGTGTAGGTACATTCTGATTTTGCCAAAACGGTGTTAAGTCTTATGCGTGATTGTTGTCTTTACTTGGAAATCTTCGAATCAATAGTCCAATAGCACTGCGTTTATTCGAAACCTAGCTTTCGTGAACCGTAGGTACTATACACCACTAGAGCAATGAGAAAGTACAAAGAAAAAAAGGAAAACTAATAAGACCATTCCTGTGTCTGTTACAGAAAACCTTCTTAGAAATGGTTTAATCAGAGCTATAACGTAAAAGTTTGAATTCTCATCGCGGAATCCCGACCCGAATTCGATGAGAATTTCGCATTCGACTAGACAGAACATTTTGTTGAAAAGATTCTGCTTATAATCTTTAGAAATCAACACTATATTATTCTATCTATATCATCATGCCAGATCCCTTGCGGGGTAGGCAAAGAGTACAGAGTTCCAGCAGGTTATTTCCTTATATACCTCTCTGGTTTCCTCCACTCTCATAGTTCGTCTCATACACGCTCGCCGGTTACGGAGACTCTTGACTTGCCCTTCAGATAAGACGCGATCTATTTGGTGATGGTAAGATAGCGCTATGCGACCGCGGTGTTCTTACCGATCACCAAGGTTAAGTAGCGGCCGACTCAGTCGGCCTGAGATGGGTGACCGTTTGTGGCATTTTCATATTCGAGCGTCTCCGTGCTTCGGATGGCACGTTAAGCCGTTGGTCCCGGTTACCACTTAATGTGGTAGTCGTTAAGCCGAGTTCCAACAGCAGGTGGCCACAAACCTGCCTTCACCAATCCGCACTGGGTCCGCGTGGTGGAGTATGACCTAATCTCTCTCACCTCGATTTGTGAGAGAAGGCTTTGCCCAGCTGTGGGTAGTATAGACTGATATTAAGATAGCCTAGGTCTTCCCCGGTAAAATGTTATGTGTAAAATATGAAAGTGCTTGTTTTGGAATTTTGAATAAAGAAGGGCTTTGGGAATTAATTTTTGGAAATTTAATTTAATTTTTATCTTTATTTTTATTAATACTTCTTTTACTAAATAAGCAGTCCATTCAAGAATCTTTAGTAAATTGGGCGTATCTTAGGAATTCACCGTCGTTATAGCCTTAATCCATTCCCTACTGGATCGAGCAGTCGCGGTTTCAATTCCTGAAAGGGACAAATGTTTTTTGGCCCTAAAATGTTTTTTTCCGTTTGTGTGTGTATATAAATTCTTGTTTGTAAGCGCACCTAAAACAAGAATAATTCGTAGAGTAGTAGTTAAAATAAAAATAATATAATATTAAAAAGGCCAGGCCACTAAGTTTCTCGCTGGATTTTCTTAGTGGAAGCTCGTATTCCGATATGGTGGCAAAGTAGGGTAAAAGAAATGTGAAATAGATAATTTAACCGTCTCAGGAAAATCAAAGTTCCATTTTTGAAAGTTTATTACCATTTTCGTAAGTACTTAGGTATGAAATAAAATTATTTTTCGGATTTTATCGCAGTTGTTTTTGATTTTTATGTTCCCGACGTTTCGAGTGCTTTGCAGGACTCGTGGCCAAGAGAAGCTTAGATATCCAAATTAACTACAAAACTTCAGGCTTTATAGTTAATCTGGACTTTATTTTTGATTAAGGAATAATGTTAAGATAAGCTGCAATTGAAATCGTTGTATTGTTATTCATAGTGTTTAACGAAGCAGTTTTAACCCTCTTAATATATTTCAAAGCTGAATCAATAGCTGAAGTTAATTTACTTTAAAAAAATATATTACAAATTAAATGGAATCGATTAAGTTCCTGATTTATAACAAAGTATTTTCAAGTTTGACGTTAATTATTGTAAATATTATTATATTAAATATATAATGGCAATATGATATATACCTGTCTGCCTTCAGCGTTGATCCGGTCCACTGCTGCACTGGTTGTCGGGAGGGGATCTGTGCACACAGTGACTAGGAGAGCCCAATTATCCACTTAGTCAAGTTGCACGCATTCACACGCATGAGGCGTTAAGGAGAAGCTGTATATTAAATGATAATATTCCACCCATCTAATAGATAGTTTCATACTCATAAATTATTTATTTTATATAAACCCTGTGGGCTCCCAACGGAAATTCTTAGAAAAAGATAGAACCAGAAGTTCTCTTCCAATCTTCTCAGTTGAAGCCGCGTCTCGATCAAATCCGATCGATAATAATAATAATATAAGCCCTGTTAAGAAACTGTCCCACTGCTGGGCATGGGCCTCCTCTCAAACTGAGAGGGTTTAGACCATAGTCCACCACGCTGTGCCAGTGCGGGTTGGTGAACTTTACACACCTTCGAGAAACTCTTAGGGCATGCAGGTTTCCTCACGATGTTTTCCTTAACAAAGCAAGTGATAGTTAATTTTTAACATGCACATGTTTTCGAAAAGACAGAGGTGCGTGCCTGGGTTTGAGCCCGCGAACTCTGACTTTGCAGTCCAACGGTCTAACCACTAGGCTATCACTGCTCCGATCGATAACTAAAAACATCTAAACTGTTATCTAATCAGTTTGTGCCCAATTACAAATTATCAAGATTACTTTTTTTTCGTTTCAATGATTTACTTAATGTAAGTAATGTAACGTTACCTATGTTAATTAAACACCGTCAAGCCTTATTCCCTAACCGGGCAGAGTACACCCACTTTTTGCCGACGATGTTAGGGCCCACGTAATAGGCGGCGAGCATATTAATATGTGCCAGTTGGTCGCCGCGATCGTTTACTTGGCAATAACTTCAAAAATTTTTAAAAGTCATTCCCATCCATTTTTATTAAGAAATTAACTTGACTGGAGGTGGTTGTCTTTTATGAAAATCCTGAGGAAGGATATTGTATAATAATATTAAAGTACTACTCAGGCTAGGAAGGCTACTTGGGAGCCGGCACTTAAGCCAAAAGGCGCAGCTGGCCATGCATAACGGAGTGCTTGTCCCAACGCTGTTATATGGCAGTGAGAGTTGGGTATGTAAGAAGGAGAACGAAAGCAGGATAAATGCGGTCGAAATGCGATCTCTGCGGAAGATGTGCGGAGTCACGCTGACCGACCGTATTCGCAACAGCGTAGTAAGAAAGCGAGTAGGTATGAAAGATAGTATCGGTGTAAAGATGAGAAAGGGTATGCTCCGTTGGTTCGGGCATATAGAAAGGATGCCAGAAGAAAGAATGACAAAACAGATATACAATGCGAAAGTGGAAGGATGTAGGTGCCGGGGAAGACCTAGACTATCTTACCATGACCAAATAGACCGTGTCTTATTTGAAGGGCAAGTCAAGAGTCTCCGTAACCGGCGAGTGTGTATGAGACGAACTATGAGAGTGGAGGAAGCCAGAGAGGTATGTAAGGAAAGAACCTGTTGGAACTCTGTACTCTCTGCCTACCCCGCGAGGGAGCTGGCGTGATGATATAGATAGATAGATAGATAGAATATTAAAGTAACAATAATAAGTTTCAGAGCACTGTGAAACGACGTAGTTTGCTGAAGTTAGCTCTCTAGAGACGGACTGTCCAGTATTTACATTGAATTCGGTTGCTTGCACACAAACTGTGTACCCCATGTACAGTGTTGAGGCTGGATTTAACTAAGTTACGCTTTGTATTTAGTTATTATCTGAATTATAATATTTAGAGGATTATGTACATATGTTTATCTTACTTCCCGATTTCAATATCTATGCTCCAATCATAATAAACATCTTCGCTCTTCTAATAATTGTCTTCTTCAGTGTCCCTCTCACCGTACTGATTTCATCCACTCTTCTTTCATTGTCCAATCGATCCTTCTCTGGAATGCATTACCTCAGGATCTCAGGATGGCTACCAATCGTCTCTCATTTAAAAAAAACTGCAGGACTATCTGTTGACCGAAATGTTGGTGGATTCTTCTAAACGCTAGTTGTTTCATGTCGTTATGTCATACTGTCTGTTTCATATATAGTATAGTTATATGTGTATGTATATGTATGTATTATACCTGTATGTATTATATGTTATTTATATACAACTGCTTTTGTTGTATGTATGTAATTAGTTTTGTGTCTTTCAATATTATAATTTCCTTTTTTTTTATTGTAATTGTGTTTTTAGTATTTTTTTAATTTTTTTTTTCTCTCCTTTTTTATAACTCATAATTTTTGGCACCTACTACAGCTGTTTCCACATTACCTCAAGGTAGACTGGCAGAAAATGCCTCTGGCATTAAGTCCGCCTATGTACATAAGTGCATAAAGAATAAAATAAATAAATAAATAAAATACATATACAAATGCAATTTTATACAACCGGCTATTTCCGTAACCGGCGAGCATGTATGAGACGAACTATGAGAGTGGATGAAGCCAGAGAGGTATGTAAGGAAAGATCCTGTTAAAACTTTGAATTATTCAATAGAAGATTATTTAAAAGATAAAAATGATTGGATTGATGCTATTTCCACTCCACTTGAGTCATGACAACCTATTCAACTGTTGTTAGTTAACATTCCCTCTCTTCCTTCTATTAATTTAACATAATGTAATTTTTTAGTGTACTTTTTTTTGTAAATGAGGGAACCATGTTATCATTCTCATAAATAGTGTTATTCGCTTTTTTAACTTAGACTCACCTGATGACCAACCTACATTGTTCTCCCATACCCCACAGTAAAATGTAGATGAAAAAGTTTGTAATTTTTAATTTTAAAAGAGTAACCGTGGAGTTTCTTGCCCTTCTTCTCCACAGGAATGACATTCCGAAGTGGCGGTAGAGTCTTTGTTACTTTTCTGCCGATTCATAAATACTGTAATGGTTTACATGAATAAAAAATATTCTGATTCTGATTTTTACTCTCTGCCTACCCCGACTTCTAAAATGCTAAAGTAACATTGGGTATGTTATTATTGCATATTTTGAATTTGGTTAGCTAAAAAGCAAATAATAAATATTTGAATGCAAAAAATAAACGTTGTATTCGGTTATTTCGGTTTGATTCCAATTAAACAACTGCAGCGACCGACTGAACATTTATTTTTGCTTTTAGTTAAAATGGGTACCGTTACTTTTATATTGTTTGAAGCCGTTTTGTGTAAAAGTTAATTATATTTATTACCTTTTTTTAAAAATAAACGATGATTAATTGACATTAAAAAAAAAGTAAACTGGATAATTTGTTAGTTTATATGTTTAACTATTTAAAAGTAACGTATGCTTGCAATATGTAAAATAGAAAAAAAAATATCAACAATGCATTTGTTTTTACGTATAAGGAAATCATTAAATGTCGCTCATCACTATAGATCAAGTTTAGTAGAAGCTAAGAACATGACGTGGTTCTCAAACCTGACGTTATCTCCTACTTTCTCAGAAACACCATGAAGCCAAGATGCAGGATTCAAGAGTTTTCTCTTAATACCAATGCAACAATAACATTATGCGAAAAAGGAAACAATACAACAAAGACTGAATACTTCGCGATAAGCAATCGCAATCCCATTGCGCTTCAAGTTGCGCTATTCACAAAATTGCCTCCGATACGCGAACGTCTACTGCTGATCCTCGTAAACTTTATAGATATAGCGCAGTGAAAAGATGTGATGTTATTGTTCATTGCACTGACTGATCGGATTTTCTTTTATATGGCGATTTAGCTCATGACATTACTGTATCATTAGCTCATCTAGCTAGATCATTGGCAGTGTCATAGTCGGTCATCACGAACGAAAATTTAAATCATATTATTTCGAAGAGATTCCTTCAGTTATTTGTATGAAGCAATTAGTCAGGAAATTTAGGGCTATCTGCTCAGAAATAGGATATAATAGAATTTAGATGATAAAAACAATTTTGGACTGAATTGTGCAAGCTTAAGCGCTTTTGGCCTTGTATTGGTGACTAAAAAGACTAATTTATGTTATTGTAAAGAAATTACAATAAAATATGAGGAGAATATAACATATATACAGCAGTGACTATGTGAATATATGACAGGATGACACGAAAATAAAAATTATCTCGTATAAAAGTTCCATTGTCTTGAGGCAATTTTTTTGGAATGACTTCAATTGAATTGGATGATGTCACCTAATACGTAAATAAAAACGACTTAATCCTTATTTTTTACGTATTAAAGACGCTTTAACTATCATAATCATGTAAACGGTGTCGTATAGAAATGGCACTCCAATAAAAACTAACAATATCGCAGGACTCTTATCGACAAGATCGCAATACTGCGTCAGAACTTCAACCATTCACTGAGTTGTTCCAGATGTGACTTGAAAGTATTTTAAGTGAGTCTTATATGTGATACCGGCACTGTCGCGGTCAAAGATAGCAAGTTCTATGCACTTTATGGTAAGGTATCTTTGAGTAGCTTCTTTCGGCTGACGATATAAGGTAAATTGAGTGACTACGTGAATCAGTAGTTTAAGCAAAGGTCAATCAGCTATTACATGTGGAAGCCTTTGGTGAAATATTAATGTTTAGTGAGTCACTTGCTGAGATTAATTGCTGATAATAAAGAGACATAAACAGCGAACAGACCCCGGTAGGAGCAAAGATTATTGTAAATTCATCATCATCATTAGGCCGAATTAGTTCACTGCTGGTCATAGGCCTTTTCCGATGTGCGCTACAGAGCCCGATTCTCGGCTTTATTCATCAGGTTCCTGTCGGTTATCCGACGTATGTCATCACTCCATCTCGCGGGGGGCGTCCTACACTACGTTTGCCAGTTTGTGGTCTCCATTCCAAAACCCGTCTGCTCCAACGGTTGTCTGTTCTGCGGCAAATGTGACCAGCCCATTGCCACTTTAGCTTTCTGATTTTCAGAGCTATGTCGGTGACTTTGGTTCTATGCCGGATAGTCTCATTTCTGATTCTATATAGTATAGAAACTCCAAGTATAGTTCTCTTCATAGCTCGCTGAGTGACTCTTAGCTTACGGACCAGTCCCATCGTGAGAGTCCACGTATTGTAAATTATGGGAAGAGAATATGGACTCTGTGAATGAAGTTTGATAAACAAAAACTGGTATATTATTTCTTCATCATCATCTATCTATCTATCTATCTATAACCTCACGCCAGATCCCTTGCGGGGTAGGCAGAGAGTACAGAGTTCCAACAGGTTCTTTCCTTACATACCTCTCTGGCTTCCTCGACTCTCATAGTTCGTCTCATACACGCTCGCCGGTTACGGAGACTCTTGACTTTTCCATCAGATAAGACTCGGTTTATTTGGTTGTGGTAAGATAGTCTAGATCTGCCCCGGTACCTGTATCCTTCCACTTTCACATTGTATATCTGTTTTGTCATTCTTTCCTCTGGCATTCTTTCTATATGCCCGAACCAACGGAGCATGCCCTTTCTCATCTTTACACCGATACTATCTTTCATACCTACTCGCTGTCTTACTATGCTGTTGCTAATGCGGTCGGTCAGCTTCACTCCGCACATCTTCCGCAGAGCTCGCATTTCTACCGCATTTATCCTACTTTCATTCTCGTTCTTACATACCCAGTTCTCGCTACCATATAACAGCGTTGGGACAAGAACTCCGTTATGTATGGCCAGCTGCGCCTTATGGCTTAAGTGCCGGCTCCCGAGTAGCTTTCCCATCGCACCATTCACTCTGTTCCCTGCACTCACTCTTCTCTCTATGTCAGCGGTGTATTTCCCATCCTTACTGAAGGCGCATCCAAGATATACAAACTCATTCACTTGCTCCAGCACATCGTTACCAACCACATTCCTTACATTCGTTCTGGTTTCTTCCCTTTCAAAAACCATAATCTTGGTTTTCTTCACATTCAAGTGTAAGCCATTGATCATGCAGTCGTTTTTCATAACTGTGACTAGTGTTTGCAGATCAGTGGCTGTTGGCGCTATTAAAACCGCGTCATCTGCATAAAGTAGATGGTTTACCACTAAGTCACCCATTTGTACACCTTCATTCATCGCTTTCAGTCTTTGAAGACTTTTGTCCAGATATATTATAAACAGTCTAGCGGACAACACGCAACCCTGCTTGACGCCGATTTTAACGTCAAACCAGGGTGACCTGTTACCACCCACCCGTACGCATGCCTTGCAGTCCACATAAGTGGACGGGACGGCTCGCAACAGAGTGCCATCTATACCATACTCTGGCAAAATGTCCCAAAGTCTCTTTCGCACAACTCTGTCAAATGCCTTCTCCAGATCTACAAAACCGCAGAAAACCTTCCGGCCCACTGCCAGATGCTTCTCTACGATGTTGCGGAGTGAGAAGACTTGATCCGAACATCCTCTTCCAGACCTGAAACCCCCTTGTGCCTCGCACAACATTCCTTCATCATCATCTCATCCTATAATTGTGTACTGGTAAACTTAGGCCTCCCCGATTGCTCTCCAACGCAACCGTTCCAATGCCACCTGCATCCAACGACTTCCTGCGATCTTCACAAGATCGTCGGTTCATCTGGCAGGCCAACGCCCCACACTGCGCTTGCCAATACGTGGTCTCCACTCTAGAATCTTTCTGCTTCGTCCGATCTTCGCGCTATGTGTCCCGCCCATTGCCACTTCAGCTTACTAATGCTATTTATTTGGTTATGTCGGTGATTTTGGTTCTTCTACGAATCTCCTCATTTCTGATTCGATCACGGAGAGAAACGCAGAGCTCTTTCCATAGCAACCATTATTATTAATGATAACTATTTTATAATTGTTGTCAGTATTTTCAATAGTCAGTTAATATTTAGTTCTGACTCATGACCTATCGAGAAAATTCGACTCCACATTTTTTCTCACTTAAATTCCGCTACAAAATACAAAAATTCTTTGTCACATGCCCGTCTGAGTATCTCTCAAGGGCATGCCTGTCCAATAAAGTCTGACCCGTGTGCCACCCCCAATTCATTCTCCCAGAAGATTTAGCCGAGGCCAAGTTAGACTGGGTGTTTTGCCTCACGATATATCACCAAGTGTTAGTGCTTTTGACACGGGCTTCGAGCAGTTTTGGGCACAAACAGTGTTTTACTGAGGGTCGGTATTCATTTGCATTGAGATTTAGGTGCGCAAAGGATTTCGGAAATGTGAATCAGCTGGATTTAGAATTGTTTTTGATACGTAAAATGAAGGTGTTTTAAGTATAATAATAATCATTTATTTATTTTCTCTTCATAAAGGTTTATCTCTTCACAAGGGTTCATCAGCTTAATATTAGATATAAGTACTACATTAATGAGAAGGTTCCTTTGTGAGAGACTGGTGTCCGTACTAGGTGAAACCTGTGTTACGGATCATCAGTATCTCTCACCTCCTCATCTCCCACCCTCTCACATAAAAAAACATTGTATCACAGGTACTTCTTTATATCGTGTGAATGTACTGCATAAAGATTTGTGTATCCAGTATAAGATATATGTACATAGAAGTACAATAAATAGGTGGATGTTTTATTTTTACCTGTAAGGGTCAAAGTGAAAGAGAATGGGCCGATATGCCTTGATGTGTATTGAGCTTGTGTTTAAAAACTCGTGGAATATGAAAAAAACAAAAAAAAATTTTATTAAAAGTAGTTTAAATTACGCTTCATAAAATCAGCTATCTGCCAGTGAAAGTCTTGTCATTGTTATTGTCTTGTTGTATCGTAACTAACGCAAGACCTCACACACACACACCGATTAGATAAATGCTTTAAAAATACTAAAACCAAATTTAAAGTTTTTCACACCTTTTTAAGCACTTTTATACCCCATAAATACAATAAAAATTGTTGGAATCAGTTCAGCTATCGATTTAGAACAAACTACTTTCAGGCCTACCCCGCAGGTGATCTTGAGGGATTATTTTTATTTTAAATACATAGCCCTACACTGGGTATTACTCCTGTATCATGGGTGCGTTAACAAGCATGAAACTCACATACACAAACACCCAGACCAAAACAAATATTTGTGGGTCACACATAGATTTGTCCCGTGTGGGAATCGAATCCGCGACTACTCAATTCAGTGGGCGAGGCGACTCAAGCTCTTAACCACTGGATCAAGCCGATATATGGATAGATATATAGATAAATTAAGAATTTCTGTCTGATTAATTAATGCAAACTAATTAAATTATAACGGAGCTTTGACTTTCAGACGAGGCATTTTTACACTGGATAATTGGCTATTAGAAAACCTTTTAGATTATTACCAAAAAAAGGTATTTTCTGCTATTCAGAGACATTCATTGATCTTAAGAATGTTTTTATTTAGTGAACAAAAATATGCCTACTTACATTTATTAATTGGTTAACACATTAAAATGTTAATGTTAATCATTAATTTTAATTAAAAAGATGTTTTTATAATTAAGCTTTTATAGAAAAATATAATAGAGTTACAGTGAAGGAAAATATCTTGTGAAAACCTGCATGCCTGAGATTCTCGAAGGTGTGTGAAGTTCGCCAACCCGCACTGGGCCAGCGTGGTGGACTATGGCCTAAACCCTCTCAGTCTGTGAGGAGGCCCGTGCCCAACGGTGGGACAGTTTCTTAACAGAGCTGATATTATTATTTTATAATAGAGTTATCTTGATTAGTTGAGGAGTTCCTTTGGCCTCCTTGCAGCTCCATCATCAGACTCTGGAGACCATCTATCTATCTATCTATCTATAACCTCACGCCAGATCCCTTGCGGGGTAGGCAGAGAGTACAGAGTTCCAACAGGTTCTTTCCTGGAGACCATCTGAGTCCATAGTACTTGTCAATACCAATCCAACGAGCTCAAATACGAGAGGGTATAGTTATGTACTTGGCATGTTCCTATGGCCACCTATCTATAGACTATATCATAAGACCAGCTCCATGGTACCATATTATTACATTGTCATCGAACTAACATACAAGCGTATACCAAATTTCAGCTCAATCGGATACCCGCTAGTGCTTGAAAAATGCCTAAAAAATTTGAACCGGAAAGACAGACAGACAGACATACAAACTGTGGAAGTTAAAAGCTTGAAAAAACGAAACCGACTTCAACAAGTGCAGAAGTAACATAACGTTAACTAAAAGCAAAAAAATAAAAGTTTGAAATGGGCGTCAGTCGGGTACTTGGCACAGACTTATTATTTAAACATTTATGAGTGAATGGCGTGATGGGAAAGCTACTTGGGAGCCGGCACTTAAGCCAAAAAGCGCAGCTGGCCATACATAACAGAGTGCTTGTCCCAACGCTGTTATATGGCAGCGAGAGCTGGGTATGTAAGAAGGAGAATGAAAGTAGGATAAATGCGGTGGAAATGCGAGCTCTGCGGAAGATGTGCGGAGTGAAGCTGGCCGACCGTATTCGCAACAGCGTAGTAAGAAAGCAAATAGGTATGAAAGAACGTATCGGTGTAAAGATGAGAAAGGGTATACTCCGTTGGTTTGGGTATATATAAAGAATGTCAGAAGAAAGAATGACAAAACTGATATACAATGCGAAAGTGGAAGGATGTAGGTACCGGGGAAGAGCTAAACTATCTTACCATGGCCAAATAGACCGGGTCTTATCAGAAGTATAAGTCAGGAGTCTCCGTAACCTGCGAGCGTGTATGACACGAACTATGAGAGTAGAGGAAGCCAGAGAGGTATGTAAGGAAATAACCTGTTGGAACTCTGTACTCTCTGCCTACCCCGTAAGGGATCTGGCGTGATGATATAAATAGATAGATTAAACATTTATTTTTTGCTTTAAAGCTAACTTATGTGAGCTACTTTTGCACTTTTTGAAGTCGCTTTCCTTTTTGTGTGTTAATTATAATAAAAGGAATTCCTCGATTGGGATCGATGAGAAAGGAGCCTTTAGCCAATGAAGTTGTACAGGCTGATATTAATTATATCTACTATTTCTAGTAATTTAACAAGGCTTAAAACAACTGAAACATACAGTTGTGGCCTGTTATATACTAGGCATTGAATCCAACACAAACAAACAGCAAATCAAAGGTGTCCACACCGTTTGGGTCAACGGTCGTCCATCACCTAGTGCTATCAATAGTCATGTAATTCGCTCTTGTTCCCAGCGCGTCTATGATACGGCGTAAGGGACAGGATTATAGCGATTCTTTATGGTATTTTAACAGCAGTTCATCAAATTCACAAAGACGCACCTCACCTTTATCGCTCTGGACGTAATACAATTGTGCAATGTTCTGCTAGTGTGTTTTTTTTTTTTTTTTTTTTTTTTCGTGGGTGCGTTTACAAACATGAAAATTCACAAACAAATACCCAGACCGGAACAAATAATTGTGGATCACACAAAGATTTGTCCCGTGCGGGAATCGAACCCGCGACTTTGCGACACAGTGGGCGGAGCCGCTCAAGCTCTTAACCACTGCGCTAAATCGTCCGTACATCGTTATACCCTTATTTTGAGTTTTCTGTTGGTTAGAAAGGTTCGCAATATTTTAATTATGCATTCCACAATTAAATTGAATTCTTTAAAAAATATTTACTTATTTCGATTTCAACGCCTTTTATTTTTGATTTTACGTTGCTCATTTATTATTATTTCATTTTAAAAAGACATTGCCTCACCCTAAAAATATCATACATGCATTCAAACAGGAATTTCGTCGAATTGAGTCGAACAAAGTATGCCGATACCACTAAACCGACCTGTTATTAACTTAATTAATTAGTAGTATTAAAAATCGTGGAGTTTCTTGCTATCTTCCACAGGAATGTGGCATTCAAAATTGTTTTTAACTTGACTATTGCAATGCGAGGACTTCCCTCCCACCTGAGGTATGAGAGAATAGGTCATGTCCACAATTATCCAATGCGTTTATGTGGAGATGCATTTACCCGCTAGATGCTCGTACCTTATAGCTTCGGTTCTCTCCATCGTCCGGTCGTCAGTCAGTGGAAATGCCCCATTACGTCTGAGGCACACGCATCGTGCGAAGATTCTTACACAAGTGCCTCAGATTATGACTGGAATTGCCTCTTGAGGAGGTACTTATCGCATATGCTGGCGCTTTCCTAACTTTATCACGGCAATGGCGTGTAAATTTTGTATGGGTCGGGAGATTTTATTTAGTTTTGTTACGACGTCGCTTCTGTCTTAATATTACGATCATATTAGTCAGTAGTGCCCGTAACTGATTTTGTTAAGTTTAGTTCCAATGTTGCTTTCCTTTAATATTAAGATCCTATCAGTTAGGAAAAACTTAGTAACTTTATACAGATATGTAGGTATGTTCATAATAAATCAGATCTAACACTGTCCAATTGCCAAATGGGTGATTAAAAGTCGGGGTAAGAGAGATCAGGCTACACTCCGCCATGCGGACATAGTGAGGAATGGTAGCTATCGGGTGCTTGGCTGTTGGATACTTATCAAGCCGTCTGTAAGACATCTAAGACATCTTTTAGATAATACAAAAACTCAAATCAATGGCAAAAGTATAAGATACATAAGATATAGGGAAATAAGTCGTTTTGTAAAGGAATGGACGATTTGATACGAGTTTTCAATGAGAACAAAGCAGATTACAGGTGTCTTCTTAAGATAGAATAATGCCGAAACAATTTGTTACAATCGGATGCCATTAAAACATTATTGATCCTAAAATCGGAAATGAGTCTTTTGAAAAGTCACTTCTCTACTATGTGGAGAGTAGATGAAGTTAAGAGGAGAGAAGATGATCAACTGACAGGTTACCTGTGTGATGGAAAAGTGTCAGACCATTTCGTTGGGTCTTTTCTATACCTGTGGCGTAGCGCGATGCGATCTTAAAAATAGAATGTACATAATTATGGACCAAGACGGTCCATTGAGCGTCCTGGTCTATAATTATATACATGTTATTACACTAGAATTCTCTGGAACGACAGACTGATATCCTAATCGATCAAAGACGTTGTTTGAAAGGAAATTGGTCGATATCCTAAACTGACAATTTCCCTACAAACAACGTCGTTACTATGTTATCATCTGAAACTGAAATTGGACGAATGAAAATGTAGCCTTTCTATCCAAGAGCATCTGTAATATTATCAAAGGGTCTAAAATATTAAAGGACAAAGAGATAGGAAAACAGACCCCTGTTGGGACTATAAAAAGTTGATGGAGTCTATCAATGGCCCGAATACCTAAGTACTTTGTTTTACTATCGAGGAAATATTGTAAAAAAATGTATCTCTACATTTTTTAGATAGTAAACCGTCCCCCCTTTATTCCCCAAGCGGCAGCGGCAGTGGTGTACTAAACACATCCACTTTTCGCCTACGATGTTAGGTCTATGGTATTAGGGGGCGCTATTGCCATATACCGGGCACAATGCCAGATTCCAGACTCATACTAGGAATTTTTCGTTAGAAAAACTACATTTGTCCGACCTAGGATTTGAACCCAGGACCTCGTGATCACAAAGCGATGCACTTTGGCACTAGACCAACGAGGCAGTCTAGTAATACTATAAGATTGCTGTATTTTAAGTTAGGTAGCGATCCCAGGGTTATCGGTAAGCCCTTGTTCGGACGGGCGCTTTTTAACGCTTTGTTCTGAAGAGCTGTAAGTGTTTTTTTCCTAATGGACTGTTTGTTTATTTCCAGCGCTTGATTAAAGCGCGTTGAAAAAGCGCTCGTGTTGTAGTAAGTCTGGCGTTAGATTCAGAAATTGGCAAATTAATACAAATATTTTTTTCTATACATTTAAGTATGATAAGTCAAGCTCATGTATTGTCGCGAGGCGCTCGTAGCGCTGTGCGACCGCCGTCGTCTTACCGATCACCAAGGTTAAGCAGCGTTCGACTCGGTCGGCCTGAGATGGGTGACCGTTGTGGCATTTTCATGATCGAGAGTCTCCGTGCTTTGGAAGGCACGTTAAGCCGTTGGTCCCGGTTACCACTTAATGTGGTAGTCGTTAAGCCGAGTTGGAAGCCTTAAAGGCAGCTTGATAAGTTTCAACAGCAGGTGGCCACAAACCTGCCTCCACCAATCCGCACTGGGTCCGCGTGGTTGAGTATGACCTAATCTCTCTCACCTCGATTTGTGAGAGAAGGCCTTAGCCAAGCAGTGGGCAGTAAAGGCTGATATTATAATGTCAACGTTGAATATAAAAGCATAGGGGTTCTCTATATAACATAAGTGTGAAGTAAAAAAGGATTTTATATTCGGTTAGACATTTATGATCATCATCGTCAGTAGCTTTCTGTAACCCATTGCAAGCCATATACCTCGACCCCTTTTGTGCCATTCTTCGTGGAAGTGGGTTAGACATTGCCAGTGAGAAAACTAATCGGGTATAGCTAGTTTATTTATTTAAGGACTACCAACTGAGTTTACAGTATTAAATTACAATTATTCATTATGTATATAAAACCTTATTCTAATTGCAACTTTGATAATAGATAATCACAGCATGTGCCAAAATATATTTTTAATTAGGAAGTAAAGTAAAAGAAATATAATAATGATTTAGATTTAACAGCAACTCTTTAATATTGTTTTTGTTAATTTTGATTGTGAAGTATTAAATATATTATATAGAGCGTCGATGACGCCATTAATAATTTTATGAAGAAAAGACATGTTTAACAAACCACCTCTATCACTTAATGTTTGCATTTTGAAATGATTAAGGGTAGGGATTCTTGTACGATTATATGTTTCTCGGTGGTTTGAAACGGTAGGCCATGTTTTTAGTAACTTTTTTGGACTTTTTCTATTCTATTAATATGGACATTATAGACAGGTGACCAAACAGCGCAGCAATAATCGATTATATAGAAATACAAAAAAATACGTTGTAACGTTTTTTTTTTGTTAACAGAATGCGTCTGGGGGTCGCTGTGGCGATACTAATCGCGGTCTCGCACGCGACCGACGCGCAGTGGCGCTGCCCCGTTCTCAGCGCGCGACCAGCTGCCGAGTGTTCTTGCGATCTGCCTCACACTCTGCGATGCGCTGGCGACCATACAGCTTTACAGGTAATTATGTGTGAAGTTCTCACTGTGTCGAAACTACATAGTCTGAATTGCGACCAATAAGCAATAGTGCCCTCTGTGAGATCAGTTGTCGAGTATTCTTACGACCTGTCTCACACGTTGCGATGCGTTGGTGACCATACTACTTTACAGGTAACATAGTGTGTTTAATCGCTACAAGGTCTCAAATGCGACCAACAGTTATCCCATGAGCGCTTTTTCAACGCGCGTTAGTGTAACGCTTAAATAAAATAAACAGCTAACAGTACATTTTTTTAACCGCTGTTCAGTGCTTTAGCAGCGCGCGTTGAATAAGTGTCCTTACGAACGAGGGCTTACTGTTACACTACTTACTGTAGTGCGATCCAAATCTAGGTTTGTAAGCGAGTTAAGGGGACGAGTGATCTTGCGACTTGACTTATACGCTGCGATGCGCTGGCAATTATATGGCTCTATAGGTAAAAAATAATTTGGTGGTCGCTGTGGGTAAAACCATTGCGGTCTAATACGCGACCGGTCGATAAATATCAGTGTCTTGTTCTGAGTCTCTCACCAGCGCCCTCGTGTTCATGCAACCTACCTCACACGCTTCGATATGCAATCAGACATCTTAATATGTGACATAATATTTGGTGGTCACTGTGGCGAAACTTATCGTATTCTGGCATACGATCGACGCCCAGTAGTGCCAAAAAACAAGGCTTATAAAAAGTAATAGCTTCCTTCATCTGCTAAATACGATTTAATTTATTTTAGGGCAATGAAGGTTGCAGATAGATTTGGTTTTTTTTTTTTTAAACTTAGCTTCACCCTAGCATTTATTCCTGTGTCAAGTGTGCGTTTACAAACATGAAAATTCATATAAACAAATACCCAGACCGAAACAAATAATTGTGGGTCACACAAAGATTTGTCCCGTGCGGGAAAGAACGTCGAACCCGGGACGATTAAGACACAGTGGGCGGAGCGGCTAAAGCTCTAAATCGTCCGTCCGGATAGTTTTAAAGTAAACACGGAAGCCTTTTAAGGCTGCCGCCAACATTCATTGCCTAAATCTAAATAAAATTGCACTTAGTACGAATTTTCCCCTCGGTTTCATAATCGTTCGGAAAGCACTTAAGGCCTCCGATATAAGACGTGTATTGACGGCCGGTCTGCTCGCCCCCAGCCCACCTGCCAATCTTTAGGCTCTTTGTTTATCGGACGCCTATATTTGTGACCCTTACCACTGGTTTACTGCTCCTAATGCAAAAGCTACCAAACAGTGGCTCCCGTCTGGCGGGAAAAGATAGCGCGATGGATTCAAAAAGAGGTGGCAAGGCGAGCTGGACTCGTATGATATGGACTGGCATCAGCTTGCACTCGACCGAGATAAGTGGAAGAAGGGAGGGGAGCTTATGCCAGTGGCACAGTCTAGACTAATAATCGTATTAATATTACTATTGGTCACCCATAGGTCGATATTCGCCCATTGGTCGAAATTCGACCTACTCTTTCATCGTTTGCTGGTTATGTTTGACATTCAGTAAGACTATAGACAAATAATATTAAAGACAAACATCAATTTGACGTGTATTGTGTCAAATACATGGTAGTGTGTGTAAAGTTTTTTTCATTGACATACATTAAAGTATGTTTTATGCATAATTAAAAAAAAAATATTAGCATTCTGCACTCCTTCTTTATATAAACTATAAGTGTGGGAAATTTCATACTCCTTCGTCCGCGCAATTTTTGTAAAAATGTGTACAAAGTCATATATATATATATATATATATATATATATGAAAGTTTTTTACTCAATCACGCGAAAACGGCTCAAAGAATTTGGGTGAAACTTAGCACACGGTCAAGTCAACACGGACGAAGTCAACAAGTATATTATAATGCGAAAAAGGCGTTCGTTGCCCTGTGTGACCGCGGTGTTCTTAGTGGTCACCAAAGTTAGGCATTCGGCTCGGGCGGTCTAAGAAGGGTTACAGTTTGTGGGTGAAATTCTCCATATTCAAGCACCGGGACGTGCTTAAGAAGGCATGTTAAGCCGTTGGTTTCGGTTATCTTTTGATAAGGTAGTCTTTACCCCAAGATAGTTCCAACAGCAGGTGGGCATAAACCATTTAAATGTGTAACTTAGTTGTTGAAGTCGGTTAAGGCGCTCATAGCGCTGTCCGACTCCGGTGTTCTTACCGATCTCCAAGGTTAAGCAGCATTCGACTCGGTTGGCCTGAGATGGGTGAACGGTTGTGGCATTTCATATTCGAGCCTCTCCATGCTTTGGAATGCACGGTAAGCTGTTGGTCCCCATTACCACTTAATGTGGTAGTCGTTAAGCCGAGTTGGAAGGCGGCTTGATAAGTTCCAACAGTGGGTGGCCACAAACCTGCCTCCACTAATCCGCACTGTTTCCGCGTGGTGGAGTATGGCCTAATCTCTCTCACCTCAATTTGTAAGAGTTAGTTGTATGTCAATGGTGCTGTGTGAATCTTCTTTCTCTCTCTTCCATTTATTTTTGGTTACTTATATTTGGTAAGTGCAGCCTGCAAAATTGAATACTTCAAGAATAATAATTATCACCGTGTTGCACAGCGCTACGAGGGCCTTAACCGACTTAAACAACTAAATTATACATTTAAATGGTTTATGGCCACCTGCTGTTGGAACTTTCTTGTGGTAAAGACTACCTTATGGAAAGATAACCGGAACCAACGGCTTAACATGTCTTTTTAAGCACCAGGATGGTATAACGCAAACAAAGACGCGGGCATATCTGATCCCGCGTCTAAGTTCATCTAGTAAAAAAAAAATATGTGAGTCAATCATCTATCAAATTGTGTTTATTAATACGTCATCATTTTCTCGATCTTCAATCGAAATTTTACGGTGAAACAAGAAGTAGGGGTCCCTCCTATTGTATTGGAATGAACGCCCATCGGTTTTGTGCAAATACGATCGCCATAATACCTCAGCTTTGGCACATTCGATATTTAGAGACACGCCGCTTGTGTGTTCTGTGTACGAGTTATGCTGGTTCAGGTATATATGGCGGAATTTTATACCTTATCCTGCCAATTTTTTTTAAAGGGTATATTGATAGGGTATATTGTAAGCTCTACGTAAATAGAACTATATATTTATAAATCAATACTTACTATAATTATTATACTTACTATAATTATTATACTTACTATAATACATCACCCTATACTGTCTAACTGCTAGGCAAACGCTTTCTCTCATAAATCAGAGAGATTAGGTCATAGATACTCCACGCGGACCCAGTGCGGATTGGTCAAGGTAATTTTGTGGTCACCTGCTGGTGGAAATCATCAAGCCACTTAATATAAGGCTCGAATTTAGCTTAACGACTACCACATTAAGTGGTAACTGGGACCTATTGGTCCCAGCCAGGGATGAACAAAATATAAACAGATTAATGATTACAACTGAGAAAGCGAGTAGGTATGAAAGATAGTATCGGTGTAAAGATGAGAAAGGGTATGCTTCGTTGGTTCGGGCATATAGAAATAATGTCAGAAAAAAGAATGACAAAAGTGCGAAAGTGGAAGGATGTAGATACCAGGCAAGACCTAGACTATCTTACCACGACCAAATAGACCGAGTCTTATCTGAAGGACAAGTCAAGAGTCTCCGTAACCAGCGAGCGTGTATGCGACGAACCATGAGAGTGGAGGAAGCTAGAGAGGTACGTAAGGAAAGTTTGAACTCTGTACTCTCTGCCTACCCCGCAAGAGATATGACGTGATGATATAGATAGATTACAAGTGTATTTTGTAATATTCAATCATGATTCAAGATTAAAAGTGTAATCGTAATAGTTGAAGATTACAAAATGTAATTGTAATCGTTACTCATGAATACACCATCACGCCTATATTCCCCAAGCAGGGGTGGTTAATCATTAATCTTAGCGTACTTAACGAAGCATGAAGATGCCCTCGTGTAAAGTGCTGGTTAGGTGCTTCTCGATTAGCGTTACTCAGTAAAAAAATGTATCTCTACATTTTTAGATAGTAAACCGTCCCCCCTTTATTCCCCAAGCGGCAGCGGCAGTGGTGTACTAAACACATCCACTTTTCGCCTACGATGTTAGGTCTATGGTATTAGGGGGCGCTATTGCCATATACCGGGCACAATGCCAGACTCCGGACTCATACTAGGATGTTTTCGTCAGAAAACCTACATTTGTCCGACCTAGGATTTGAACCCAGGACCTCGTGATCACAAAGCGATGCACTTTGGCACTAGACCAACGAGGCAGTCTAGTAATACTATAAGATTGCTGTATTTTAAGTTAGGTAGCGATCCCAGGGTTATCGGTAAGCCCTTGTTCGGACGGTTCGCTTTTTAACGCTTTGTTCTGAAGAGCTGTAAGTGTTTTTTTCCTAATGGACTGTTTGTTTAATTCCAGCGCTTGATTAAAACGCGTTGAAAAAGCGCTCGTGTTGTAGTAAGTCTGGCGTTAGATTCAGAAATTGGCAAATTAATACAAATATTTTTTTCTATACTTTTAAGTATGATAAGTCAAGCTAATGTATTGTCGCGAGGCGCTCGTAGCGCTGTGCGACCGCCGTCGTCTTACCGATCACCAAGGTTAAGCAGCGTTCGACTCGGTCGGCCTGAGATGGGTGACCGTTGTGGCATTTTCATGATCGAGAGTCTCCGTGCTTTGGAAGGCACGTTAAGCCGTTGGTCCCGGTTACCACTTAATGTGGTAGTCGTTAAGCCGAGTTGGAAGCCTTAAAGGCAGCTTGATAAGTTTCAACAGCAGGTGGCCACAAACCTGCCTCCACCAATCCGCACTGGGTCCGCGTGGTTGAGTATGACCTAATCTCTCTCACCTCGATTTGTGAGAGAAGGCCTTAGCCAAGCAGTGGGCAGTAAAGGCTGATATTATAATGTCAACGTTGAATATAAAAGCATAGGGGTTCTGCTGGTGGAAATCATCAAGCCACTTAATATAAGGCTCGAATTTAGCTTAACGACTACCACATTAAGTGGTAACTGGGACCTATTGGTCCCAGCCAGGGATGAACAAAATATAAACAGATTAATGATTACAACTGAGAAAGCGAGTAGGTATGAAAGATAGTATCGGTGTAAAGATGAGAAAGGGTATGCTTCGTTGGTTCGGGCATATAGAAATAATGTCAGAAAAAAGAATGACAAAAGTGCGAAAGTGGAAGGATGTAGATACCAGGCAAGACCTAGACTATCTTACCACGACCAAATAGACCGAGTCTTATCTGAAGGACAAGTCAAGAGTCTCCGTAACCAGCGAGCGTGTATGCGACGAACCATGAGAGTGGAGGAAGCTAGAGAGGTACGTAAGGAAAGTTGGAACTCTGTACTCTCTGCCTACCCCGCAAGAGATATGACGTGATGATATAGATAGATTACAAGTGTATTTTGTAATATTCAATCATGATTCAAGATTAAAAGTGTAATCGTAATAGTTGAAGATTACAAAATGTAATTGTAATCGTTACTCATGAATACACCATCACGCCTATATTCCCCAAGCAGGGGTGGTTAATCATTAATCTTAGCGTACTTAACGAAGCATGAAGATGCCCTCGTGTAAAGTGCTGGTTAGGTGCTTCTCGATTAGCGTTACTCAGTAATTAGAAATGACTATGCTGGAGCAAGTGAATGAGTTTGTATATCTTGGATGCGCATTCAGTAAGGATGAAAAATACACCGCTGACATAGAGAGAAGAGTGAGTGCAGGGAACAGAGTGAATGGTGAGATGGGAAAGCTACTTGGGAGCCGGCACTTAAGCCGAAAGGCGCAGCTGGTCATACATAACGGAGTACTTGTCCCAACGCTGTTATATGGCAGCGAGAGCTGGGTATGTAAGAAGGAGAATGAAAGTAGGATAAATGCGGTGGAAATGCGAGCTCTGCGGAAGATGTGCGGAGTGAAGCTGACCGACCGTATTCGCAACAGCGTAAGAAAGCAAATAGGTATGAAAGAGAGTATCGGTGTAAAGATGAGAAAGGGTATGGTCCGTTGGTTTGGACATATAGAAAGAATGTCCGAAGAAAGAATGACAAAACTGATATACAATGCGAAAGTGGAAGGGTATAGGTACCGGGGAAGACCTAGACTATTTCACCATGACCAAATAGACCGGGTCTTATCTAAAGGACAAGTCAGGAGTCTCCGTAACCGGCGAGCGTGTATGAGACGAACTATGAGAGTAGAGGAGCCAGAGAGGTATGTAAGGAAAGAGCCTGTTGGAACTCTGTACTCTCTGCCTACCCCGTAAGGGATTTGGCGTGATAATATAGATAGATAGATAGAAATGACTAATTTAACCGCGGGAGAGGGCTACTCATAGATGGTGAAATTCGTACATTGATTTACTTACATCTTTTGTTGTGATAAGTTTACTTCGGACTGTACTCGAGGGTGATGGAAGAAGCCCTTAAGCTACTATTTTGATATTTGTTCTTCTTCTTTGCGTGCCTCTCCAATTAATGGAGGTTGGCCGTCAGTTTGGAATATTCGATTTTATCTCTCGCGAGACGAAAAGTTTCCGGTTCCAATCTTGTAATCCATTTTTCAAGCACTAGGATATCCGATTGAGCTAAAATTTTGTGTGCGTATGTAAGTCCGATGACAATGCAAGAATATGGTACCACGGAACTGGTCTGGATGGAGTCAGAAGGAGACCATAGGAACATGTGAACTATACAACATAAACCACTTGTGTTTAGGCTTGTTGGATTGGTAATGATAAGCACTATTCAACCAGATGGTATTCAGGGTCTGATGATGAAGCCAAAAGGTGTCCAATGGAACCACCAAACAATTGAATATAACCTCGCCGTATTTGGGCTAGTTGGATTTGCCTTGACGAGTACCTTACACCCGGATGGTGTCCAGGGTCTGATAATGGAGCTAGAAGGCAGCCATAGGAACTCTTCAACTAAGCAGGACATCTTTGTTGTGTTTTGCTATAAAAACTTGTTTTTAAAAATGTCTTTTATTCTTACCTATTAAATAATTTGTTAGTGTTGCTGATATAATTAAATACTTCCTATCCCTTAAGGTGTCCAATTAAACAAGTGATTATTTGAAACCAGAGTGATTTGCGTTCGGCCATTTTCTTCCGAGGTATTACACAAAATGGTTTCGTCTGTAAGTAATGATATTCCGGGATCTTGGGACGTTTTAATTAAATACTAGTGGAAAGCCCCGGGCGTTTATTATTAATTAATGCAATATTTGTCTGATTACGATTGTTTCATTACAGGTGCAATTAGAGATTTTGTTATATCATTACGGTTCTTCGAAAAATGGAATAACACCTGTAATTTTTTTATTGATGTTTATTATTTTATTTTATGTGACTATCTTCTGTGGGGAGTTATCGAACCGCAAAAAAGCCATCCAACTACACTTAACAACCACCTACCACATAAAGTTGAATTCAAGACCAATTGCTTGACATACTTTCCGAGACACCGAACGCTGTTTAATCTTGGTGCGGACAGGAGTCTCGCAGCGCTACGAGCTTCTGAACATGGTTGTGGATCCACTTACGAATTGTATCTTTCCAGATAATCGGTCGCCATCTTCGAGAACAAAAGGCAAGGAACAAGAATACAGCAGTATCACTGTTGGACTGTGCGCTGAGAGGAGTATCCGTCCTCTCCTCGGCTTCAGTATCAGAACTGGCCGGTGTGGGTCTGCATGGACTAGTCATATCTTCAGGAGACATCAGAAGAGTACAGCAAGGAGCGTTTAGTAGTATATCTTCTACATTATTTGCATTAGGTAAGAAATTAAAGCAAGTAGGTGTTTATGCAACACATACTCTCACAAATCGAATTGAACGAGAAAAGTTCAGACTTCACTACGTTGACCCACTGTGAATTGGTGGAGCCAGGTTTATGGCCATGTGTTATTTTATAAAGCTGCCTCAAGGCTTTCAACGACTCCTTCATTATAATGGTTACCGGCCCAACGAACTAATGTGCTTTTTGGAGCATAAAACGTTCGAAATTCTACATAGGTCAGACTGACCGAGACGAACGCTACTTAACCATTGTGATTATCTAGGCCACATTCCTTAAGTAGGAGATGCAGAGGTATATTATGATGCCGAACATATTAGGTATTAATGTATCAGGGGGCGAGTCTATTGTCATTATACCGAGTTTACTTTCAGACTAGCGATGGGCGATTGTTACGAAAACTATCGAATGTAGTTAGACACATTCAATTCCCGATTCATTTGTCCTCACAAAAATACATTCGAATAACAATCGACCAACGAATGAAAATCGACGGCGGATCGTCAATGCGCAGATCACATAGGGGCAGAATGTTCCGATTGTTAGCAATGACTTTTAATTAATAATTACTGTTGGTAAAAGGCTTAGGCAAAGTAAGTTGGAAATATCGATTAATTTAAATATAAAATAAATCTAACGTAGTTATTATCACTATACCTACCCCGCGGGAGATATGGCATGATGACAGGAATATCACAAATTCCAATGTATTTTTATGAGTTATATTTTTTATTAATTACTTATACTGTACATTATTATATATACATAAAACAATTTATGGTGCAATCGATTCGTTTGTCGATTGCTTGCTTGTTACTAATGTAACGCGGGCGCGGTTTACGCATAACAATCGATCAACAATCGAATAATTGTGATTGTCTTTCGATTGCATTATAATGTACGGAACAGTCGAATGGTTCGATTGTTTTTAGTAATAATCGCCCATCGCTATTCCAGACTCCGGCTTGCTACTAAGAATCTGTCAATGGAAAACCCCCTTTGACATTTTGTGCGAACTAGGGTTCGAAAAAATTATCCGTAAAAATGTGAAGACGTTATGAAACAGAAATGTATAGATGTAACAAACTCTTGTTCTGAAAACCAACACCCAACATTTCCACGTCGGTACTTATTTCCCCGAATACGTTGTTAATTAACTACAACACCATCGTTACATTAGCTGAACGTTGAAAATGAGTAAATCAGAAGTACTCGGCCGCAACTGCGCTCGGTTTTATAAACAAAAGTGTATTTCCTGCGGGAAATCAAAATTGCGTTATTACAAGAAAATGTATGAAGATTATAGAGTTAGGGAAAGGGGTAACTTGTGGTATCTTATGGTTACCTGGTACTTTCGGATCTGAAAATATGTCTTTGTTTCATTAATGTTAGAATTTCAAGGTTTGAGTACATATATTCACGTCAGATTCCTTGTGGAACAGGCAGAGAGTACAGAGATCCGACAGGTTCTTTCCTAGTAGATCTCTCTAGCTTCCTCCGCCCTCGTAGTTTGTCTCATATATGCTCGCTGGTTACGGAGACTCCGGATTTGCCTGTAATACATTCTATATTGTGACAGCTAACTTGGCTACCAGGAGTGGCGATTAGATCAACTCTCCCCAATGATAGTCACAAGTGGGTGGGTCCCACAATATGGATCGATGACCTGGAGAAGGTCGCGGGTAAAATCTGGTTAAGTACGGTACTGGTAAGCCGGGTATCTTATAACGATCTTTAAGAAGGCATTTATCCTGACGAACGACTTTCTGGAGATGATAATGATATACTTAGGCTAATTTATGGTATACCAAAGATGCATTTCTAGATTCCATGTGCGCATTGAAATTTACCAATATATTTTATTCCAGGTTTACCAAATAATCAATTGCCGTCAGTGCCGACAGAAGCTTTAACGAGGTTATGGAATTTGGACCGACTGGATCTTTCTAATAACAAGATTCATGCTTTAGACTCTAATTCATTTAAGGTAAGGCGTGGCTTTGCTTAGGGTTTGTTTACTAAATGGATCGACGTCTTAATCAGGGTTGCAAGATGTTGATCCACAGATATTCGTTCCGATCTGAGTGGTTTTGCATGTCAAATTTGTGTTTCTAAACTAATCCATAATAGTTCTGAGCGAAGACGTATTTTTTTTATTTACCATTGATTTTGAGCCATTACAAGTTTGGCAGCCGAAATAAAGTGAGTGGGCTATATAATTTTGTTAATTACTAGACTTGGTTGCTCATGATTAATGAAAATCAGCAAGAGAAGCAAAGTCGTAGATGCTTTTAGAACTGTCTTACTTCAGTGGCAGTTGGCGGAGTTCATCGCTCGTAAAACTTACGGCCATTTGGGCAGAAAGATTCTCGAATGGTAACTACGTACAAAAACACGTGAAGTGGGCAACACCTCCCAAGATGGACCAATGATTTACGCTCGGTTTCAACATTTAACTCAAGGATAGATTTGCCTACTACGGATAGAAATTTGGCATATTTTCTAAGGAAAATCTGTCAAAATTCAAATTCAAATATTTATTTGCGGACTAAGTGTACAATAATATGAGATCTTAATATTATAAAGTGCTTATGACTTAGTGGCCGTTTACGGGCATTGCAAATACAGTTGTAATAAAAATGTTAAGTAGGTATGATATCAATTAATGAAATAATATAATTAAGTTATTAATATAATTTAGTTATTATAATAGACTACAATTTCAATAAAGTTTCATAGTATATTGCAATCGTCATGTCAATATTAATATAAGTATAAGTAGGTAGTTGTATGTAATTGTACTTTGTTTGAATGTTTGATATTATGTTATTGTGGCAATTCTAAATATTCTGATAGTGAATAGAAACAGTTATGAATTAAGTAAGATTTTAGTCGTTTATTATTCTACTGCCAGTAAGCAAATCTATCCTTGAGATGAATATTGAAGCCATCAATGAATACTTAAAAACAACTTAGACCCACTCTAGTATTTGTAAGCATGAAATTCATGTACAAAAACACTCAGACTTATGGTGGCATGCTGGATACGCAATGTACAAAAGACGTCGTCATGGCCATCTTTGCTGGAGGCCTATGGACGTCCTGCAATTGACGTTTTTAAGCTAGTGATGATGATGGAACATTGCTTAATTATTTATGCATATGTGTTCTTGCAGTTGTTGTTTCCATACTGTCCTTAAACCATGCTAGCAACCTTCTACTTGAACATTAGTGACATGATAAAATGAGCGAAAAGTACCTTTTATAAGCTTGAACTTGACCAACTTACGTAACTGTAATAGGTTCTTTAGTTCATCACAAAACCTATCTAGACCGAAACTTATCAAGTGTCTTGCTATTTGACACATTCTATTCTTTTAGAGACGGTTTGATAAATGAAATTGTTCTTTTCGCTTAATGTGTCTGGTTGGGATAGTAATTTATTAAGAAGGTTGGAGGTGAGAATTTTGAAATAGTTTTAATAGACTCCTTGTTTGGTTAGCTGGGATATGTTGCGTGTAGCGATCATCTATACTAATCCTAGATTTAATAAAATATTCTTGGGGATTTTCAATTGAGTCATTATTAGTAACTGTCTAGGGTCGGGAATGATAATGACCATAGGCTTCCATATCAGTAACATCCTCGGAAAAAATATGGGTGTAATAGTACGATCCTGCCATCTCTAGACAGAATTACAGCCAGTATATTTCGGTTAGTAGGCAGAAAAAAATTAGATATTACGAGTACACTCACCTTCCGCGGTTGGATTTTTGGCACTAATATGAAAGAAGGTGACATCATGTTTTCTTCCTTTCAACATGGAGGATGTCCCCCGATGGTTTTAATCACTGTTATCAAATGAAAAACACCCATCCAGAAACAATCGATCTATCCAGAAGAACAAACCTCATTACAAGTTGAGCGAGTATTACGAGTCTATAGTAATTTTCACGCACGATGGGTAGTGACAGTTCTAATTGTCAAACGAAATTATACTTTATTCAATGGCAATAAGAGGCATGACCCGTTTCTATACTTATGGTTTTATGCCTTAACACCATTGAATTAAATATTAATTTCGTTTGGAAATTAGAACTGTCACTACTTGAATTGATAGATAAGGCTAATTGTGACAAAAGACGATTGTGCCCATTCCAAATAATAAAAATAGTAGCAGAAAATGATTATTGGTGTTTTATTAAAATAAGCTTTTCTTTTTTACAGGGCATTAAGAATTTGACATACTTGGATATAAGCGACAACCAGTTGACCGATATATCGGCGGATGCGTTCAAGCCTTTGGTAAAGCTAAGTGTATTGAGGCTTAGAGGAAACTTACTTAAAGTATCAGCTCTGACTTCTTTGAAGGTAAATACAATTTTATTTCAGTACTTTTACGGTCTCCTTTCTAAAGACTGCGTGAGGTTGCCGAATTGTGTACAATAACAAGCTGAGTAAAATATTGTCAATTCTTCTTTGTAGCGATATTGTAAAGTAACAAGTCGCAAAAAGATATCCGTATGTGTAATAAGTATTCCGATGGCCACTACGTATCTATAGTCTTAGATCGATTTTTGACTAATCCATTTTGTTCCATAACTAAACCTAACCGATATATTTTTGTCTAATTGTAGTTGAAAATTTTATTCATAAAGCTTTCTATGAATATCAGATTTAATTGTAATTATTTATGTAGATATCATTCTTTTACTAGAAGTTACTTATTCTTACTCATACTCATAAAGCTATATGTATATTATTTTATTGATGGGTACAATTAAATATTCGTAAGTTTAAGGGGGCTATGTCACTGGAAATCGCAATTATATGGACGAATACTTTGCAACTTCCAGAACTTAGAACAAACAAACATGCTTAAACAAAAACGTATTTACGATACTAAACAAAACCTTTATACGGAGCAAAGCTTAGCTATATATATCATCACGCCAGATTCCTTGCGGGGTAGACAGGATATACCGAGTTGTTGCGACCTCACACACTGTATACGCACGGGTGGTGGTGCGCAGGAGCCCCACTTCAGCGCGGTGAAAGGATCGCCCCGCCACAGGACGAGACTCCTTTACACATTGTGAGCGGTCCAGTGAGCGGAGTGGCTAAAGCTCTTAACCACTGCGCCAAATCGTCCGTTAAATAATTATTTTGAATTTTAATTTATCCGACTTTTCCATTTGACGAAGAATAAACCGGCAGAAATACAGTGCGCATTTTCATTTACGTCACAAGGACCCTTACAGAGTTATTAAGAACATGAAGTATAATAATAATAACTAGTGGTCGCCCATAGGTCGAAATTCAACCTACTATTTCATCGTTTGCTGGTTATGTTTGACATTCAGTAAGACTAAGACAAATAATATTAAAGACAAACAATATAAATCTAATCTCAATTTGACCACAGACTTTTTAACAATAAACAAAAGAGTATATATGCGTGTTTGTGTCAAATACATGGTAGGGTGTGTAATGTTTTTTTTATTGATTTAATGTATTTTTATCCATAATTTAAAAAAGAAATAGCATTCTGCACTCCTTCTCTATATAAACTATAAGTGTGCGAAATTTCATACTCCTCCGTCCGCGCAATTTTGTGTAAAAAGGGGTACAAAGTTTTTGCTTCACGTATTAATATAATGATAATATTAGCCCTGTCATAAAACTGTCCCACTATTGGGCACGGGCCTCCTCTCAAACTGAGAGGGTTTAGGCCATAGTCCACCACCAGTTATTAAGTAACAAAACGAATTTAATTACTCTTTTAGATCCTTAAAGAATGATTTGCCCGAGATTCTATCAGTACAATTAATAATTACGCCATTACTACAATTCTTTTATCAAAAAGAATATTGAATATTATATTATTAACTTGCTCAATCAAGGATAAGATAATTGCGCTGATATTGGTTCTTATTGATAGATAATATTGGATTTACACGCGGGCATGATAAAATAAGATTTCTTTTTGTAATTTTGCTACGAAATGTCCTTCGTGAATTTGTGATTTGAAAAGAATTGGGGTATAGAGGAATGTAGAGGTGTTCAAAATACCCCATGTGTCCTTCTCTATATGACAGAGGGTAAAGTTTTCGAAATCATATTTACAGTAGTCACATTCAAGTATGCATCAATAGATTTCGAAAAACTTTTATTTTAGGCATATCGAATGAAAGCATATATTTGCGTTAAATCGAGTAGGTAGTGGGTTTTGGTGGAGTGACCTATATTGGAATTAATACCTATTATTAGTTATTGAGAGCTTTGGAACTCCGTATGTTAGGTGTCAAACGGATTGACCACATCAGAAACACCACTCTGCGTTCCAATACCCGTATTATAGACGTAGGTATGAAATCTGCAAAGCTGAAGAGAGACTGGGCTGGCCATGTAGCACGCATGGACTCGCAGAGGTGGGTAAACGCCGTCACCAATTGGACATCAAGTCGCAGACGACGAGGTCGACCTAGAAAAAGGTGCGCGACATTGGCAGACATATATTCAAGGCATATTTAATTTTAGGCTGCGAGCATGCTAAAGGACTTGGATCTATCAAGCAACGCACTTGAAGGACCAGTGGGACCGACAACAGTTCCAACGTTAAGCTGTCTGAATATATTGCAGTTGTCTGACAACACTTTTGCAAGTATACGACGAGGAGCTTTATCAGGTGAGCTATTTTCGAACAGGAGTTACTCGTATTTGAGGACCCCCAACATTGCGGTATTGATCTAACTGCTTCGTTGAGCTAGTGGCGATCTCATGGTCCCATGACCGAACAACGTGCTCTTTTTCTGTCTAAAAACTTCTCAGCCACTATCCAGAGCTTGGAATTATGCCCAGTATAATGGCAATAAGCTTGTCTCCTATTACATTGGGATATATATATAGAATACCTGTGTCTTACCCGCCTTCCGCTCAGAGAATATAATAATAATATTAGCCCCGTTAAGAGACTGCCCCACCGTTGGGCACGGGCCTCTTCTCAAACTGAGAGGGTTTAGGCCATAGTCCACCACACTGACTCAGTGCAGGCTGGCGAAACTCATACACCTTCGAGAAACTCTTAGGCATGCAGGTTTCCTCACGATGTTTTGCTTCACCGTTAAAGCAAGTGATAGTTAATTTTTAATACGCACGTGCTTTCGAAAAGACAGAGTTGCGTGCCTGGGTTTGAACCCGAGACCTTTGACTTTGCAGTCCAACGGCTAGGCCACTGCTTCAGAAAATATAAGCACAATTTTTTGCTGAGAAGTGTGTGGTAAGAACTATGAGAGTAAACCTTAGAGAGGTCAATATGTAAACATTGTATTGCATTCAACCCACTCGGTTGAAAGTGAGTAAGGAAATTCGTATGAAACAGCAATGTCAGAAGATATGTGTAAGAATAAATATTAAACTTTGAGTGGCCATATAAATACCATTATTAAGAAGCTTCCCGATCTTTTTGCCACCTGCTTAAATAATCTGATAATATTTTAATTAAAACAAAATAGTTCAATATGTCATAGCTATTATCCTCATGTGCTTACTTGTGGATAAGCAAATGATTTATGCAATAATATGCATGAAATCGAGCCCCTAATCGTAAACGGAGCCCCCCTCGAAGTTGTTTCTGAGTACGTATACCTAGGGCAGGTGCTCCAACTGGGTAAAAATAACTTCGACAAGGAAGTTAAGAGACGGATACAGCTGGGCTGGGCAGCGTTTGGGAAACTCCGTCGAGTCTTCTTATCGCCCATACCCCAATGCTTAAAAACGAAAGTTTTTAATCAGTGCGTCCTACCTGTAATGACATACGGAGCCGAAACGTGGCCACTCACTGTGCGGCTTGTCCACCAGTTCAAGGTCGCTCAACGAGCTATGGAAAGAGCTATGCTCGGAGTTTCTCTTAGGGATCGAATCCGGAACGAAGTTATTCGTCAGAGAACCAAGGTTACTGACATAGCTCAGCGAATTAGCAAGCTGAAGTGGCAGTGGGCAGGTCACATATGCCACAGAACCGATGGCCGTTGGGGCAGACTGGTTCTTGAGTGGAGACCGCGTGTCGGTAAGCGTAGTGTGGGGCGCCCTGTAGCTAGGTGGGGCGACGATATTCGTAAGGCAGCGGGCAGGGATTGGAGAAGGAGAGCTGAAGATCGAGCTCAGTGGCGTGCCATGGGAGAGGCCTACGTCCAGCAGTGGACTGACACGGGCTGATGATGATGATGATGATGATGATGCATGAAATGACGACGAATGAATGACGCTCTTCTTGAAATACACTTTACGGTATCTTGAGTGCCCCTGTCCAAGCTTCTAGCATGCCAAATGCAAAGCATTTAAAATTCAAATTTAATTCCAAACTCAAAACTAGCCATAAATTATTACAAGCAAGTCGTTTAAATTAACAATGAGAGTGTTTGCAGGACTTACGAACTTAACTCATCTGAACTTGCACAACAATCAAATAGATGTTCTGGAGGACTACGCGTTCAAGCACCTCGCCAACTTGACGCATTTGGACCTGTCTCATAATGAGATCGTCGCCGTCTCAGGTACGTTGCATTGTTTAGTGAATTAGTTGCCCTTTGGATCTCCTTGAAATTAGAGCAAGATAGCCTAAAGAGCTTAGTCAAGTGCGAAGCGTTTGTTTTTTATTCTTTTGCATTGAGTTATTATGGCTAGTCCAGTGTCTCGCCCCACAAGGAGCGCGTCCCTATGCACCCCATACTAGAGATACCAAATACTATAGCTACCAAACATGAATGAAATATATATTGGGTATATCAGATCATTAGTAATCCAAAATTTTTGTATAGTTAGATATAACATAGAATTACCATACTACTGTTATTTTTTTCAAGAAATACCATTACTATTTCCTTCAAAGTTCTAAGTGTATTTTTTGGTCTGATCAGAATAAATTTACGGTGTCTTGAGGTCTTGCAGCACGCGGAACTTAAAATCACCTCAAAATAACCCACGATAAAATCAGAAAATATTGTTTTGTTTCTAGTAAATATTGGTAGAAAGGTGGTACACGAAACACTCTGTTTTTTCGTGTCTTCGTCTATCTTCACTTTGTTATCCACTAACGCGTTTCCAAAATAAGCCCGATTAACTACTCGGCCTTACTTTGGGACAATAATTATTGAAACGAGATCAAAGCGAAATTCAATAACAGTTTTATTGCTTTTAAGGCATATTCGACTGTCACACCAGATTGGATACTGATATAATTGGATATTTTAACTTGATTATCTCCTACAAGGGATAATGTCCATTATAAGCTTTTAGCCGAATGATTTCGTGACGTTTTAATTTCCGGCGAAAAACTCTGAGCCGACCGGAAACGGCGGAAATAAAGAGAAAAGTATATATTTTTTATAAAACATTTACATAAGATTCGTGGAAATTATTGGATGACAGAAAAAAACATTCTATGATATTGTTTTAAGGGAAGTGAAGAAATATGTAAGATTAATATTGTATTTCGCGACGGGATAATGTCTTAAGGAAAATGACACAGGTTAATTTTTTCTAAGGAATTTTGTGAGTAGGTAATATGCATGTTTAATTTGAGGAGTGAATAATTTGAGATTACTTTTTAATATCTTTGGGTAAAGTCAAAAAAGATTAAATCTTTTTTGACTACCTACAAAAATGAAAGCTATATCTTCCGCGTATTTAAATAATACGCATGGAAAATCTTTCTTTGATTCAGTTTCGTTTGATGTCTATCTATATCATCACGCCAGATCCCTTGCGAGTAGGCAGAGAGTACATTCGTTTGATGTATTTCTAATTTTATTACACAGTGATCTTAAGTGTGAAAATTCTCAGGAAATTAATGACTGCTTCGTTGTTTTAGCCGCGAATAATGCGCCTAGCGATTACGAGGCCCTGAGTTCGAATCCTAGGTGGGACAAAACTTTATTTATTGATAAAACCCAGTTGTAGTTCGAAGTCTAGCATTGTGCCTGGTATAATGACAATAGGCTTTCCTTCATTACGTGTGTATGTGTGTGAATGATCTATGCTGTTGGCCGCGGGGCTTTTACAGTTTCACCGGACAAGAGGGTGAGCGTGCAACCACTACGCTCGAGCCAGAAGGGCAAGGGGGCAACTAGCTCAAGGGCGCCTCAAGGAGGAACGGCCTCGGCTTGGGAAGTCGCTATGGGGAGGGCGTATACTAGGTATCTCGCCGTGGTGCTTTGCACCGGATTTTTTGACCTCACCGGCGAGGTCGGTGTCTGATCCTGTGCTCGGCTATCCGAAGGAAGGGATGTAAGGGAAGGGTCGGTGAGAACATGCCGCGGACGGCGGAAGCGGTAGTGATAGAAGTTAGGTTCGTAGTAGGCAGCGGCTACGATTAGCGGAATTCTATGACGCGAAATATCGGGTTATCGCCTTTTTAATAAAGGTTCGAGACCGAGATCAAAATGGTCCGCCATTACATGAGAAAGTACACAGTTCAAGTTTAGGCGTGGCAGTGTTTATATTTCATGATTTTTAAAAAACTAAGAGCTAGTGTATAGCAGCGTTGGATTTGATACAGCTTGCTATTAAAGTGAAGAATGGATTTTGATTAATCTGCTAACCTAGGACATGACTTGTAGGCCATCTTATTTTTCTGGTCTCAATTTTCCGAACTTTATAAGATTTAATATTTCTTTCCTTGTAATTGTATTTCTCATATCTCGGACTATTCCACTGAGCTGTAGTTCTTGTAGCCATGTGGACTTTCTTCATTCGTTAACGAAGAAAATGTACGGGAATGACATTTTACACGAAAAGACACGTCGTAGTGGTATGGTGGCCAACTGCAACAAGAGAATAGACATGAAATGCTTGCCACTTGGCTAGCCACTTAGCCAAAAATCAGCGAGCCTTACAGTAGTCGCATATGATGTGTAACATCTGACACGTTATCCTACTATGAAAAAGATCATCAAATCAAATAGCGCGCGCTCATTGGTCAAATCAAATAGCGCGAGCTTTCCCGGTTTCCTGTTGGCACCATCTCTCAGCCATATCTTCACCACCGCTCGCGCTCATTGGTCAAATCAAATAGCGCGCGCTCATTGGTCAAATCAAATAGCGCGCGTTTCCTCGGTTAACTGTAACACATTTCCTTCCCTTTTCCGAAATCACTCCCACAAAAAATATCCAGCAACCGAGAGGAAAGATGTTACACATCAATAAAATTTTAGATCCCTGTAAATACCATAACTGTGATATAGGAACCAACCAACACTAACGCCATCTATCGCTAAAGTTCTTCAATCTTTACAGGTGCATCTCTAGCGCAACTGGCGAACTTAGTATACCTGGATCTGTCGCACAATTTCCTCCGGTCCCTATCAGCTGAGCCCCTCAAATCTCTCCATCGACTGATGGACCTCCGACTCCACGATAACGATATATCGATGATAGATGATGGTGCTCTGGCGCTGCACAAGGACCTCGGCCGATTCACCATTGAAGGTAATGGCGGCGGAATGATTCGCACTTTTGAGGACACACGGTTGTGAGAAACGGAAATCGAAATGTTCGTGAACATGTTATTTTGGACTTATCAATCAGTACACTGTTAAAACCAAATGTTATGTAAAATTAATTTTATAAAATATGAACCTACATCAATGTAGGTAAAACAAAAGTGGGCAAGCGATTTCGAAAACTGACAATGTTTTGGAATAATTCAAAGACAAATTAAGGGTTATTTAATTTACACAAATATGATGTAGATCACGTTTTAAACAGAATAATGTATGTAGAGATCAATTGAATAAAATTAATCGGTAGATAAGGTGTTAGTGACACCTTATCTACCGATTAACTTTTGAAAAAATTGAAATTAATTAGAACAACGTTTCCATTTTATATATTTAAGGAAAAATCATAATTAAGAAATAAATACTGGAGGTACGATAGGGTGTTAATGATGATATTACTAAATGTATTTTTAATAATAAATAAATGAAAAGAAAGTACATTATAACAAGAACAGAATGTAATGGTGGTACAACTTAAAAATATATTTTTATTATTTGGGTCAATACTCTAATTAAGAAACAATTAACCTTCGATTCAAGTTTGTTTAGTTATATCTTTATTTTATTCAGCCGGCGATACAGAGCATCTTATATTATAAAGTGCATTTATTAAGTTTGGAATGCCATCCATTTCGACCGTATGTCCGCCACAGATATTTGTCGTGGTTCAGCGTTTCCGTGACGTCAAAGCTTCATTGTTGAGCCGTCGATACCGACGCTGTTATATTGTAGCGTGACTTTTAACTATTCCCTTGTCATTGTAACTTATTTTTTATGGGAATGTTTTCGTATGAAGTAATCTTGGAGTATAGGCTGACAGTTTTTGCACATATTTTACGGTTGCTTTTGGCGTAACATTAACAAATTTTTATTGCTATTTTGTTTACTGTAAACAAAATAGCATGTTTAGGGTAAATGTTAATTAAAACTCTTTAAAACAAAAAGTTTTGTTTTGTATTGAATTATTAAAGTAATTTTAATCGGGGTTTTGGGGACTTGGCATGTATAGAATGACGTTAAGTGTGCTGGTTCATGTTTATTTAGTAAATTTTTAGTGTAAAAAGGATAGTATATTAACTCGATAGCATTACTTTAACGTCAATTCGTTCATAGTTAGCCCTCTGTTATGCTATAGATATTGGAAGGAAGATTAATTATTCTGTTTCATTGCTATGGGTCTTGCGTTTATTATGTTACATTTATATAATATTCATTGTTCAGTAATTTCGATTAACGTATAAACAACGACTAATATACATTCCTCAAATTTACCACAACGATTTTGAACTTCTCAAATATTATTTTCGCCGTCGTAAAGATAAATTTCGCTCTATTTTGCAGATAATCCGCTTAATTGCGATTGCTTAATGGCTGGATTCGCTAGGTGGTTGCGGGAAGCAAAAAATGTACCACAAACTGATAAATCTGTGGCAGTCTGTGCTACCCCACCTCATTTAGAAGGCGCACTACTATCAAGACTTTCGAAAAATAAACTATGCGATGATATGGAACATACAGATTTAAAAAACCGAGATACAAATTATGACTTCAATAAAGTTCTTGCTAATTCTATTGTGAATGATGATAAATTTGATGTCGATGGTGGTGATGATGTTTATGGCGACAAGCAAGATGGGTTAGAAGATGATTTGTATGATGATGAACTGGAAATACCATCTGAAGATGATTTGCCGATTTCTGAATCAAAGGTAAGAGAAATTATTGTTAATTTAATATCATGTTGTTAACGGATTCTAAGCGTTGTAATTAATTTTATTCTTAGTAATGGAACGGTAAAATTAAGTATATACTAAGTTAGATTAAAAAAAAATCAATATTGATAAAACTAAGATCAATCAGTCGGGTCTTCGCACCCGCAAGGGTGTGGGGAATCGGCGTCGGGGCAACGGCCCCCTGGCCGAGGTGTCAATCGCCGATCATTAATATGATCGGGTCCTTGTTGTGGGACATCGTCCCTGGTCTTCTGCGTTGATCCCGCGTGGGAGGCCGTCAAGAGAATGTTCACGCCGCCTCCGCGGTCCGCCCAACCGGGTGAGACCATAGGCGAACCTGTGGAAGCCCAGTTAGGCGACCAGCGAGGAGGCGGCGACTTCACGAGGCCCCTCTTCTTTCTTCGCCCGGCAATGGTTACTTTTGATGTCTAGTGAATAGGAGGCACCCGACTATGGAAATGATTTGAATATTTTTTACGTCAAATGCTTATGTTTGGAGCCCGCAATTACAGTAGAGGGAAAGGGAGAGAGAGAGAGAGTTACAGTACAAGTAAACTAAATAGTAAACCTTAGTTTACTTCTGTTTAGATAATCTTCAATTTGTAACATTATAAAATCGTAATACTAAATTATACTGATGATTATATTGCTTTAAAAGATTATAATCGTTTGGTAATAGTTATGTTCTAATTAATAATAGATAGTGGATGAATTTTTAAAATAAATATCGATTAAATAGCAAAACTAAGTTAGCAAAAAGTATCTTGAACACTTTATGAGTCTTTCATAAAAACCTGAACTCAGAAAGATATTCCCAAACATAAAAGATTTATAAAAGTTGCCAGGTAATTTAGAACATTTGAATGAAGTTTTGTTCAAAGAGCTATTTGATAAATTCAATAATCTCAAATTGCGTGGGACAACTAATCAAGCGTAAAACTTAGTCATCTGATTATTTTTAGGAATCGATGACTGGCACCGAATGAATTTGGAATTACTACTGGTAGGTGTGGGAATAAATTATAGGCAATTGTAGTGTCTTTTTGTTTATTCACGATGAGTCACTCATTGACATTGTGTAGGAAAGCGTGATTCAGGGGTTTTAGAATCGTTTTTGGATGAAAAGAATTATAATCTAATGCTCACGAAGATGGAAATTAAGGACATGAATAAGTTTATTCTTTAATTTATCAGTACTGTTTACTACATTAATAACAATAGTTTTAAGTGTGTCATTCAACCTTATTAAATCAAGAACATTCTGTACTCTCTGCCTACCCCGCAAGAGATCAGCCGGAGGGGATGGCGTGATGATATATAAATCAAAAGCATTAAAGTGAAAATCAGAAATAGTATTTTTAACATTTATTCTTTTAGTTAGGATATAATGAAGTCTATATTAATATAGCTTTTTAGATTGAGTTCATAGGATATATCTTTTGGTGAAAGCTGTTTCAATTATGATCCTTATTTTAGTTACACTTCCAAATTGTTGCTTTTATAATATAAGCCCTGTTAAGAACTATCCCACCGTTAGGCACAGGCCACCTCTCCAACTGAGAGGGCTTAGGGCATAGTCCACCACGGTGGCCGAGTGCGGGATGGCGAACTCCGCACACCTTCGAGAAATTCTTAGGTATGCAGGTTTCCTCACGATGTTTTTCCTTCACCGTTAAAGCAAGTGAAAATTATTTTAAATACGCACATGCTTTCGAAAACACAGAAGGGCGTGCCTGGGTTTGAACCCGAGACCGCTGACTTTACAGTCCAACGGTCTAACCACAAAATTGTTGCTAATTATTACAAATAAAGAGAATTCGGTATCACCTAAAACATTTTGTTCAATCAATAACGTCTATTTTTATACCTCCATTATTGAACTGTCCATTGTAACCAGGTCCGTCTCCTAGACGCATGGCACGACGACGAAGAGGTCCACTTATCATGGTCGGTGGATCCTCCTTCGACTCACCGATATAGATGTACTGGGGTGACGGCATCCAGAGCTGGAGGTCTACCGAAACATGTGGCTTGTCACAGAGCTGCACCTGCCAACATTGTGCTAAGAGGATTAAAGATAGATCCTGTTGATCAATATACGTAAGTCTGTTGATCAATATACGTAAGTAGTGGCATTGTTACAATAAGTCAATGTCTTAGTGATGAAAAATCTAAGCCACAAAAGCATTTTTTTAAGATAAACATATTTAAGGTGAATAAGTATCGCAGAATACGGAACTATCACTTCAATTCGTTGGTTTAGTGGCAAAACACATCGCTTTGTGATCACGAGGTCCTGGGTTCAAATCCTAGGTCGGACAAATGTAGATTTTCTAACGAAAAATTTCCAGCATGAGTCCGAATTCTGGAATCGTGCCGATAGGCTTGCCCCCTATTATATGGGACTTAACATCATCGGTGACAAGTGGCTGTACTCAGTACACCTCTGCCCCCCCCCCTCTGCCACACCCCCGTTTAAGGAATAGAGGCGTGACGGTGTTTATCACTGCAAAGAGAAATGACTAGCAGTTAAAGTTTGATATAACTGCTTACGCTGTTACCTTGCTTTCTTTACTATGAACCCGAGTATTATCACAAATCAATTTTGAAAAGTGGCTTAGATCTAATCATCACCAACAAGACGAAATATCTCACAACATCGTCACGTCGTTGTGTATTAAAAGGCAGATTTACTTTGCTTACAAATTATTTTATTTTGATATTATTTTGGTCTGAGTATTACAAATGGTAAACCAATAGCCACATTTCTATGAAAAAATTTATAAATTGTATATAGAGTTAATGGGTTCTCTTAAACAGTGGAGTTTTTAAACAATTTTCTTCCAAACAACTGTATTTTGAAGGATATCCAATAGTGCTAAATTCGGACTATTCGGGCACATTAAATGATGTACTCTGAATATTTGTACCTCCTGTTAGTTGTTCAATATCTACCATTACTAATTGTCAGCCATCATATTACACCTAACCCCAAAAATAATTTGATGCCTTAGCATAACGTCTAGCTTTAAAAGTACCTCAATTTTCTAGCGTTTAGAAAACGGAAAATAAATCCCATCATAATTTTTACCATTTCTCATCTCAACATGAAGTTGTAATAATACTTGGCTTCTCTCTAAAGCTGTTTTGAGTGGATTACCATCTAGCTCCAAAATTAATTTCTATTATTCCACGAGTTTTCCTGGCGCCTATTAAACTTGGCGAAGGCAAAATATTTACTTTAACTCTTTAATTTATCTTCGCGGTTATAACTTATACATTGTTGTTTAATTTAACTAATTTAGGATTTCCTCTTCCTGCTCATGTTTGCGAAGGATTTTTTAAAAAGTCAATAAAAGTTGACTTGGAGTTGTGAACTTAGTAATGTGTATTAAATAAATATTACTAAAATAAGAAAAAAGTCTGTGTTCAATTGGTTTAAATGAGTCCCACTATAAAGAATACTTATAAGAGAGCTTACGAAATAATCTACTGATCAGAATGCAGTTGAAAATTCGATTAAATGTTTAATGTAGTGCTGTAGGGGGATATCATAACATTTACTTAATATTTTATCAACATCCCTAACAGATCCTAATTGATGTTCTTCAATTCAGCTCTGATCAACTTCTTTCATAGTACTAATTATTTTATATTCCAATCAAAGGGCCTAAATGGCTTTTGTCGCAAGTCGATAGTGCATTATTGTGCACACATTTTTTAGTTTTTTATTAGCGTTAACGAGCGTCAAAAATCACTTGACCGCAGGCACAGGTGTTTTCATGATACATTGCTCCAAATATAATCGAAGGCGTAGTTATTTTTTAGAAAGCGTATTCTGTTTGAAAGTATCTATTGTATCTACGATCGATAGCAAATCCTCACTAGGCGGAGAGAGGAAAGTACTAACATTTATTATTCCTTGAAAAGAGTATTAAACTTTTTTTCTTTCTAGGTTCTGCATCGCTTTAGAAGAGATGGACAACTCAGATGTCCCACTAGCTCTAGTTCTGGGTTGCGGTGCTCCACAGACAGTAAGACAAAGAGCTACTTTCGCTACGGCTGTACCTGTAGTTGTAACAAGACCTCCAGAAAATAATGCATTAAGGTAAGAGTTGTTGCAATATTATTGGTTGGCAAGAAATGCTGCCGTTATTTCGTTAGGATAGGATATATATAAAGAAGCTACACAAGTAATCATAGCTATCCGATTAGATAATACAAAATAGAGCTTGCGGGTAACGACAAAAAACTGGTAGTGATGTAGCTATTATTTCAGAATTAATAAAAAAAAATCGATCTCATTTTTATTTATTCTGGGCATCATCCAATTATGCACGAATCATCTGTTTGATATTTAACTTACGACGAACTGCAATAATGATCATGAACGTGAAGATCACTTAAGCTGAAAACTTAAATACATTATCTTGACCCCACTTTAGTAGTCACACAAAAGCAGCCACCTGCACAAACAAATTATTTTAAATTTAAGATAACATCAAGCAAACAGCTGTATTGCAGCGCTGGAAAAGAAACAAAGTTCGACTCAAACCCAAAGAATATATTTTGTATAAACCCTGCAGGGGCATTTACAAATAGTCAATTTACATTGTTTTAATCTAATTTAACTACTAATTGCTCACCAAATCGAAAAGCGGCCTCCACTGTGAAGATCTGACAAAGAAACTCGGCAGGCTTGTCTTCTTTATTTAATTCCTTTTCTCATTTCTCCCTTCTATTTTTTTTCAATCATATTGTGTAGATGCCAGGTTTAGGTTACATTGAAATTTATCAAAAATTAAAACTTGTGTGATAAAGTTGAATGTTTACACTCATATTAATTTCTTCCACTAAACTCCTTTCTGCAAGTAAATATTAGGCATTATTATCTTAAGACGTCTACAAATACTAGGAATGGATACATTGTGTCGTTTTTATATTTACGAAATTTAGAGATATAATATCAGCTTTTTCACAAGAATGACTTAGTTTAAAATCTTACTCAAATATTTTTTGAATGTTTAGGAATTTTTGGCTTTTGAATTGAGAATTAAACATCAATCTGTTTTTTCCTCCAGTTGTGTGTACTTTCTTCCTTTAAGACACTGGAGATCTAAGTAATGAGGGGAATTAAATCTAGTTTTTGAGGAGTATGAATAACTCTGTTATCAGGCGAGAAAATAACGATATTATCAACTCTTGCTAAAATTATAACAAGGGCAAATTGAATAGCAGGACTTGCTATCAGCTTATTAAACGGCACAGTTATATATTTAACATAATTAACTCCAACTCTACTGAAATTTTTTCATTGTTATCTTCAAAGAAGGACATCATTTATTCAAATACCTTTGTCGAAGAGTTTCACTATCTCCTTTTATTAACTCATGCAAAAGCTTAAAACGAGTTTTATTGTTACAGAGTATCCGAAGTACGTTCAAACGTCACCAGCGACGGAGTCCTTACAGTCCTCATATCAGTACTAGGCCTCCCACAACGATCACAATATGTTCTACCACGATCCCAGCGAGTATCCAACAGTGACGTCAAATATACACCTTTTAACAATTGTTACGTGGTCCTTGCCGTTCTTTCCGGACAATCCCTTGTTGCACAAAAGGATACCCCGTGTCAATCGACTTTAGAAGTTTCCATGGAGGGTTTTGTTCGGGGCCCGTACCAAGTCTGTGCAGCAATTTCAAAGTACAAGATCGATGAACCGCGAACAATTTGCGTGGTTCCACAACTAATCGAAATTGGCTCTTTAGAAATGAAGGCAGGTTTCAAAGGTCTGAATTCTGCGTTGATCGGTGTGGCTCTAGGTTTGATGTTCGTGGGGATTGGTTTGGTATGGTTTGTTCGGAAGATGTTGAAGAAACCAGCAGAGTTTGAGACGCATAGGTGTTTCAGGCAGGATACGGTACAGGAGGATAATCCTCGAGCTAATTACGTTATGCTTACGGCGACATCTAAAGTTTAATGTTTTGTTGTACTAGTCGTGCTTTTTGGTTATTTAAAATGTTTAATATTGAGATAGGAATAGATATAAAAGTGCTTAAGTGTCATTTGTTTTTGGATGGATAATTATTGTTTTATTAATTTATCGGCAATTTGACTTAAAACTAATACGCTTACATGATAAATGATGAGAATGCAAAAGTTGTTGCAAGTTTTGAAATTACGTTTCTGTTATTCAAGATAATATCTTTTACAGGCTAAGTACATAAAGTGGGTGCAGTTATGCAGTAACCTTTTAATAATTATTTGGAATTTTACTGAAATTAGTGCAGTTTCGCTGAAGTACCAACTATGTTATTGAAAAATTCTTGCGTAGCCGCGCTCAAATATGGTATATATTTTGTGAGAATTATAAATAAGAAATTTTACTTTTGACTTCAATCTTTGGAAACCCAATCAAATGTAGCAGGTATTGAATAGTATAAAGAAATATTTTTTTAGCTTTAGTATGCAAAAAGGTCTATCAATATTTTGTTGTTTGTTTATATGTTTGAAATTATTTGATTAAAAAAATACTCGTGCAATGTTTTCTAGTATTTATTATTTGGTTAAAATTTTTTATAATTTCTGTTTTATAACTCGGGTATAAGGGCGCGTCCATATTATACGTAATAAAGTAACCAATAGAGGGCAAATGAAAAGGAATTGTTTCTATGTCAACTTTAATTGGACACAGACGATTCTTTGTAAATTGTAGCCAAATTTAGTTTTTGAAAGCTTTCTTCAGAACAAAATATTCATGTTACTTATAATAGAAACTTATAATCAAAATTTTGACAGACGATTTAGCGCAGTGGTTAAGATCTTAAGCCGCTTCGCCCACTGTGTATAATAGTCGCGGGTTCGATTCCCGCACAGGACAAATATTTGTGTGACCCACAATTATTGGTTTCGGTCTGGGTATTTGTGCATGTGAATTTTCATGTTTGTAAACGCACCCACGACACAGAAGTAAATCCTAGAGTGGGGCTACGATTTAAAAAAAAAAGTAAAAAAAATAATATTAGTTAAATAAAAATATATGTGTCTTTGATGGCAGAACTATTCTTGGAAATTTCTTATAATCGATAAAAAATTGAGTGAGTGTAAATGATTTACTCCTGTGTCGTGGCTGCGTTTACAAACATGAAAATTCACATACACAAATACCCAGACCGGAACAAATAATTGTGGATCACACAAAGATTTGTCCCGTGCGGGAATCGAACCAGAGATTATTAGACACAGTGGGCGGAGCGGCTTAAGCTCTTAACCACTGCGCTAAATAGCTAGCTTTATTATATGTATAGCAGCGACTTCGTATGCAAGATTGCTAAAGTTATTTGCCAGGCTCCATACTCCTAGATTTGAAGAACAATATATAATTGCGACGCAGGGGATAATTATAATATTTTCCACATGAGATGGGTAGTGACAGTTCTAAGTGCCAAACGAAATTAATATTTAATTCAATGGTTTTAAGGCATTACTACCATAAGTATAGACACAGGTAAACTAAGCAGTGATAGCCTAGTGGTTAGACGGTTTGACTGCAAAGTCAAAGGTCTCGGGTTCAAACCTAACCTATTAAAAATTAATTATCACTTGCTTTAACGGTGAAGGAAAACATCGTGAGGAAACCTGCATGCCTAAGAGTTTCTCGAAGGTGTGTGAAGTTCGCCAACCCGCACTGGGCCAGCGTGGTGGACTATGGCCTAAGCCCTATCAGTTTGAGAGGAGGCCCGTGCCCAACAGTGGGACAGTTGCTTAACAGGGCTAATATTATTTTATAGAAACAGGTCATGCCTCTTATTGCCATTAAATAAAGTATAATTTTCTTTGACACTTACAACTATTACAGTACCCTTCTTTCATGAAAAATACTGTAGCAACAGTTTTCTGTATTATATACCATAATAATAATAGTCGGAACTTTCATTAAAAATAAGTCACAGCTTCCGGTTGTGTTTATTTAAATGTTGTAGTATATTCTATGGTCACGTCCTAATATTTTATAAATATTTTTTAAATATAAATACATTATTATTATGAACTGTAGAACAGATCGATTCTAAGAATTTGTAATATAAGAGCACCTCTTATATGCGATAAGAGACTTAACGATAATTCCATATTATAATTAAGATATCATACGTTTAATTATACGGTAATTATTAAGTAATATGTGTAGATAAAATAATATTTTTCGCTAATAATGTTAGTCTAAGCGTTGACTGATTCTTCTCAATCTGTGGCTTCGTGGAAAGAATGATAAGCAGTAATAATATCCGGTTTTTATTTTTAGAATTTTTGAGATAAGCGTCACTTAAGTTACAGCGCAGTTAAGTGGAGAATGGTCCGATAGTTTATCATACTGGTAATTAAATATCATCCATAAGCAATTTATATAGAGTTTTAATTAATATGTAGATTAGCTACACGCAATAATTCAAGGAAGCAAATATCTCTTACGTAACACTGCAAGACTTTAGAGCACCGTGAGCTCCATCGGCGTAGATCGGACAACACCAACAAAAATAATTAAAAACTTTGAGGTTACCCCGGAATAACTATCCCTTTTGGTTGTCGAACTCCACAGTCCCCTCAAAGCTGCTGCAAAGCACTTGAAACGTAGGGAACTTAAAAATAAAAAAATGCGCAATAAATGCAAAAAATTGTTTTTTTTTTTCATGTGTAATATTCGCGTAAATCTAAGACTTAATATTTTTATGTACTGTTTACCACCAAAGAGATACTGCTTTTACATGATCTCAGTCTAATCTCCACTAATAAAATAAATAGTGTGGCATTCAAGAAACCAAAAAAAAAACGAAATCAGATGATAATGGTCACAAAAAAGAATTTAATTTTTTTTTAGTATATTAATTTTAAAGTGAAGGGAGGCCTTTGCCCAGCAGTGGGACACAAATGGCGTATCATATTAATAATAATATTAATTGTGTCAACATTGCTTCTTATGAAATGGAAAGCCAATTCGGTCAGAATTTGACAAAATTAAACACAATTTGACATAGTTACACGTGGTTACACACAATCATACTTCTGTGATACTACTAGGAGCTTAACATGATAAGATTGATGTAAGTTCGACGCTAGCGAGGTAATATGCCATCCTTGTCATACTGCAAATTTAGTAAATACACATGAACGTGACTACGTGCTAACCCCTCACAGTAATGCCACGGGAGAAAATATTTACCCATGGCACTATCACTAGTGTCACGCGAACGAAAAGTTACCTTCAGTATGACTGGTTGTACCAACCTGGTGTGTTACGGAGGATAAATGAACTTTCACATTTAGTAAATTAGAAGATTAACACAGTTCTTGGCTGCCTTGGAATTCAGTAACCGATGCTAATCTTGTGTGTTGTAAGGCACACCTTATGGCCTATAGGCTTTTGCCATTTATTACTAAGGTCTGTGAATCTTACCTATTCTATTATGATTATTAGAACAGTTAGCGAACAGTCAAAGGACATTGTCGAAAATTACCCCAGAACCAACAAACATTTGACCTATGACATCATTATTTTTCTATTTTATTAAAATAATGGCAAATATCCGTATACGGACAATTTGCAATCTAAAGCGAATATTTCAAAGTATTGTAAGTACTAGTAGTAAAACAGAACGAAACCAGAACGAATGTAAGGATTGTGGTTGGTAACGATGTGCTGGAGCAAGTGAATGAGTTTGTATATCTTGGATGCGCCTTCAGTAAGGATGGGAAATACACCGCTGACATAGAGAGAAGAGTGAGTGCAGGGAACAGAGTGAATGGTGCGATGGGAAAGCTACTCGGGAGCCGGCACTTAAGCCAAAAGGCGCAGCTGGCCATACATAACGGAGTTCTTGTCCCAACGCTGTTATATGGTAGCGAGAGCTGGGTATGTAAGAAGGAGAATGGAAGTAGGATAAATGCGGTAGAAATGCGAGCTCTGCGGAAGATGTGCGGAGTGAAGCTGACCGACCGCATTAGCAACAGCATAGTAAGACAGCGAGTAGGTATGAAAGATAGTATCGGTGTAAGGATGAGAAAGGGCATGCTCCGTTGGTTCGGGCATATAGAAAGAATGCCAGAGGAAAGAATGACAAAACAGATATACAATGTGAAAGTGGAAGGATGCAGGTACCGGGGAAGACCTAGACTATCTTACCTCGACCAAATAAACCGAGTCTTATCTGATGGAAAAGTCAAGAGTCTCCGTAACCGGCGAGCGTGTATGAGACGAACTATGAGAGTCGAGGAAGCCAGAGAGGTATGTAAGGAAAGAACCTGTTGGAACTCTGTACTCTCTGCCTACCCCGCAAGGGATCTGGCGTGAGGTTATAGATAGATAGATAGATTGTAAGTACTTATATCGAAGTCGCCGACATCTTTACTAAATGTCAACACACACAATATAACCTCATATGTATTAATGGCTACTGAATTGTAACCTCAAAATCTAATATTTTTTGTGCAATATTGATTCCCCGCTTGTCCGTTTAATAATAAATGCCTTAAAGAATATATAGGTGATTTGAAATCATACAGGTATTTTTTCATTGCTGTTGGTACTGGGGCAAAGCATGTATGGGTGCAGTACAATATCCTTTTCTCTACAGTTTCTGCTTGTAAACTTATTCGGTGATGCGACGTAGGCTATATGAATTAAATTTATTATTTTAAAACCGTAGTACCGTTCTTAGCGAACACCAAGGTTTGTGTTCGGCTCGGACGGTCTGAGATGAGTGACCGTCTGTTGTAATTTAATTTTCGAGTGTCTCTATGCTTCAGAAGGCATGGCTAGCCAAGTTGGAAGACTTATGGGCAGCTTCATAAGTTCTAACAGCAAGTGGTCATAAACCTACCTCTACCTATATGCACTAGGTTCGCTTGGTGGAGTGTAACCTATTCCCTGTCAACTCACTTTGTAAGAGGCCCTTCTGCAGTAGAGGACAGTATAAACTTGTTATCTATATAGTTCTCATAATCACGACCACTTTTTAAATTATTGTTATACCTTACAATTTCAGTTTTCAATATTTGCCCTATTAATTATATCGATGTATAATTTACCAATATTATAACCGTGGCAGCTTCAAGTCGTCTAGACACCACGAAGCCATAGAATTAGTTACTAAATTATAACGAGCTTCTAATAAATTACTAAAATTAACGTATGCCTTCTGTGAAGGCGTATTCTCTCGGTATGTTGTGTAGTTTTTAGCACTAATATATTAACACGAGGCTCTGACTACTATAAAACATAGTCATCTTGAAATAAGTTCTTTTTAGGGTCATATTTTTATACAATTTTTGTTATTCTTGCGGAATTTAATGAATACGTAGATGAAATACTTCATTATTCTACTTAAAACCCGCACATTTCCGATGCTTATTATAAGATAGTTTTCCTATATTTTCTTGTATTCGCTATTTGAGAATAAATATATGCATCGATTCTTTGAGAGGCCTAGAAAAGTCCTTCTTAATCGTTCTATACCAAGTACAAAAGGGACTCCAGTTCGTTCTATTTCGAGCCTCTCTGCCATGTCAAAGGAAACCATTGCGAAGGATTTTATAACTTCTTTTCTTACAGAACCCTCTAGCTTTCTCCCCCTTTTTAAATTTGGTAAAAGGCGCTCATACACGTAAGGAAACGTTTTCAGGAAATTTAGGGGTTTTAAAAATAACCTATCGTAGACATAGATGTTCAGTGGTATATGTCAATCACATCAACACTGGGAACAACTTTTGCCCCACAGGGAAATATACAAGGTGTAACATAATAAACGCAAGACCTCAGACACCCCGATTAGATAATTGTTTCACAAATTTAATCCGAAAAACAGTTTTCCAAATTTAACATTTTTTACCCCCCTTTTTAAGCACGTTTATACCCCAAATAACAAAGAAACTTGTATGTGTATGTGTGCATATTGAGAAATATATTATTAGAAATGCATTTGAAATCTCTGTGTTGCTTTAAATCAAGAATAATTTTAGTTAATTACAGCGTGCTAAAGGAGAAACAGCATTTTTTGCAAATGAAAAAAAATGTGAGATACATTAAAAAAAGGTGGAATCAATTCAATTACCGAGTTAGAACAAACACTTTAAGTCTTGTGTTAATTATGTTACAGCTTGTATATACCTTAAGAAAAGATAATTTCGTGTATGTAGTATATTTTTTTTCTTTAATATTGTCTAGTGCAAAGATTATAAAATTGACAAATTTTTATCCTATAAAAGTAAGGCCCTATCAGTACACAGTTATTTTTAGTATACATTTATGCAAAACCTATTTTTTTATCAGAAAGTCGAAAAATTTATACTTCGATGTTATATAGGTTTCGAATAATATTGTGAAAATTATTTTGACCAATTGCAGCTTTTATGTATACTAAAAATAAAGTTGTAAATGTAATAATAATTTCAAAATTCTATGATCCTTGTCGTACGGTACATGAGCTTTATAATTTTTCATTTTGTAATTATTATAACATGCGCAGACACCGCCATTATGTAAATGTTCGGAGAACTTTGGTTCTGCTTTAATTAGTTTAAAATTATACATGTAAATAATTAATTTATGAGATGCCATTTTCATTATTAAATAAAAAATATTAACAAATAATTTTGTGTTTTCATTACATGATCGACAAATTTTAAGGACGAGTTTTGAAACTTTTTCGCTTGCAAGCAGTAGGTAATCATAGCTCACTGCTCCCACTAGGGTTGTTGTCCAATGATATGCAAATCATTTGACTATACTAAAGTCCTTTTTTGTAAAACAATTTGGTTTAAGTACTTCTAAGACTTGCCAATAAATGTCTAAATGTTGAAGAAAGAAAAAAAAAACATCAAAAATCTCCATAATAATACTAATTTAGTGCATTGAAAACACCTATACCGAACACAAAATGACAATATAGCGCGGCTTGTCAGCTGGCCGGTTGATACCTGGATACGTAGCTATGATATTCCCTAGATATTCCGATAGTTCAGTAGGTAGATTACTTATTGAAGTGTTCTTTTTATTGATTTTTTTATTACCAGTGATCAGTAGGCATACATCACCTGGGCTTCACGACGACTAAAGTTACACCGTGTATATTATGTCATTGGTTTTTGTGCATCACTCAATTCTTTGCACCTGGCGCATTATCCGTAACGTCTGTACGGCAAAAAAAGGCAGCTTTATAGTGGTTATCCTTCAAGCTTCTCGATGGTATATACAGTAGTAGCACTGATATACTGTTTTCTAAGCGATCATCTTGGTTAAAGAACATTTGGTTACGTCCTTCTAGTTATTATTTGTACTAGATTATAGTTGACAATCCAAAACATGGTCCGAAAAACAAAACGGCTTCTGCTAAAACTGCCATTATAAAAAACTTATTAATAAAAGGGAACCCGACTTCAAAAAGTAAAAAAATAAATACTTAAAGACTTGGTGCCGGTTGGTTCATTCGGTTACTTGGTTTCCCTTTTTGTAAAGAGTTTTTTATTTTACAATTTTAAGTGATGAGTGAATTAATTATTAATATTTGTATACCTATATTATATTATTTTACACTCAGTTTTACAGTAAGGTACCTACAGGATTGATATAATACTCATAATAACTGAATTTACATATTCGTGCTGTTGGCCGTCAAGGAGTCTCCTGGTGGATCTTCAAGTCCAAGGTCCAATACCGATAAAAATAAAATCGGTCCGATTTGGAGATACATTGTAATGTTTGCATTACAATGTATTAAAGGATCATCAAAATCGGTTTATCAGCATAGAAGTTATTAAAATATAGATGTATCGTGTTGATGGTCGTTAAGGAGTTCCCTCGTGTATCTTCTAAGTCGAAGGTCCAATACCAATGTAATTAAAAATGAGATTACCTGGGAGCTAAACTGAATCCAATGCAAAAGAATCATCGAAATCGGTCCACAGTTGACGGAAATATCGGTAAACATATATGAAAAAAAAAAAATACATACAAACGAATATAGAACCTCCTCCTTTTTGAAGTCGGTTAAAAAGATTTGAGGTCATTAATAATTTAAAACTATTGCTAACTATGAGTAAGTATAGATGCGTAAGTACAGTAATACTAGGATGTTTTGGTCCGCAGCCAAAATCGGAACTGGCGTTATCATCAAGTGAAATGTCACTACATGACAGTCGCAGAGATGCCGTTTGCTATGAAATTTACCCAAGTTCTTTGTTTAATAAGTAACCATGCGGACCTACCTGTTGACATCCCTCCTTGGAAGTAAGAGAATTTAAGTAAATGCTAACCCTAATTTCTCACCACAAAAGATCCTTGTCGGACTATATATCCAAATTTGGCCGTTTTTAGCCGTCGTTTAGTTCGTTATTCGTAATTTAGTGCGAATGATATATGTAAGATGTAGAAAGATGGGAGGAGCTGAGGGTCGTCGCGGGCGGAAGAAAATGAATAAAGTCTTCTTCTTGGTATATTTTATATTATAATCTTAAATTCATCTTACGTCATTAAATATCGTAATAAAATATAGTCTTCGTTCATCGCCTTTTAAATCGAGAACACAGATTAGGTATTAGTAACTCCGTATCGAGAATCATCTTCCTTGACATACGTCTTCCAAACATACCTCTGTCACTTTAAATTCAATTATTTACAATTTTAAAAGGAAATCATCTGGCAAAAAGTCTTCATTCATAATCTACCAAAAATACCTATAATACCTACCATTTCTGGGATTTCTCGAGAATGAAAGACTGTCTTCTTGTGTGTGTCACTTTCAAAATGATAAATGAGGTATGTATATACCTCTTTTCTTTGTCATTTCATTGTGTGGAGGGTAAATATTATTTACAATTATTATGACAATTGTTATCAGGAGCAATGAAGTATTTTAATGAGCTCGGGATTTTTTGATTGCTGGAGTAAACAGCTTTGGGTTTTTCGTAGTAGATAATACAGGAGTTAGCGATATGGTTTAGTTACAAATCATCTTATTAGTATTCCATTTGTGGTATGGGACTGTTTTATACTGGAATATAACGAGTCTGCTTTTTTGGTTTAAATAATAAATCAGATATACAATGCGAAAGTGGAAGGATTTAGGTACCGGGGAAGACCTAAACTATCTTACCATGACCAAATAGTCCGAGTCTTATCTGAAGGACAAGTCTGAGGATCTGGCGTGATGATATAGATAGATAGAGAAATAATAAATGTTACTGATCATGAACATTCATTTCGCATGGTACAAACACTCAGGCTGAAACTATTTCATATTTGTGGGTCACACAAAAATTTCGACGGTCCCATAAAACAAAGTTACATATGCCATGAAAAATGGCATTTCCAACTTTCGTGCTCATCCATAAGCCAAATATAAATATTGGATTATATAAAGTTGTTCGTTGGAAACGTCAATTTGACCCATGTGAATCAATCCGGCGACTTCTCAATCTAAGATCAAGTAGTTGGCTTACTAGCCAAGCGAACTACGCTTTAACTACTAGAGCAAGTCATGTATATCCAAACCAAAACGGTTAACTGAAAGTAAACCTAAAAGCAATTCAATTATAATTATTAATCAGCCTATACTGATCTACTACTAAAGCTTAGGCCCTCTCATACAAATCCAGGTGAGAGAGATTAGGTCATACTCCACCACACGAATCCCGTGCGGATTGCCTAGGGACTGGTTTAAGGTTACCTGCTGTAGGAGTTTATCAAGCCTTCCAATTAGGCTTAAAGAATACAAAAGTTAGCCGGGACCAATGGCTTAAAGTGCCTTCCGAAGTACGCCTAATTCAGAGTAAGGACTAAAAACGTAAAGTTTTCGCTACATTGCCGACGCAGCGCAACGGGAACGCGACGGTGGTGCGACTTGGGGAGTTGTAATGTACTGAAATGTAAAGGAGACGCCACACAGTGCAGCCCCGCTCGGCGCGACGGTGGCGCGGCTTGGGGAGTTGTAATGTACTGAAATGTAAGGGAGACGCCACACAGTGCAGCCCCGCTCGGCGCGACGGTGGCGCGTCTTGGGGAGTTACAATGTACTGAAATGTAAGGGAGACGCCACACAGCGCAGCCCCGCTCGGTGCGACAGTGGCGCGGCTTGGGGAGTTGTAATGTACTGAAAGGTAAGGGAATCGCCACACAGCGCAGCCCCGCTCGGCGTGACGGTGGCGCGGCTTGGGAAGTTGTATGTTCTGAAATGTACGGGAGACACTATACAGTGCAGCCCCGCTTTGCGCGACGGTGGCGCGGATTGGGGAGTTGTAATGTCCTGAAATGTACAAGAGACGCCACACAGCGCAGCCCCGCTCGGCGCGACGGTGGCGCGGCTTGGGGAGTTGTAATGTACTGAAATGAACGGGAGACGCCACACAGCGCAGCCCCACTCGGCGCGACGGCAAAAGTCATAATCGAACGTAGACGAGGATATATGTCACGCTCCCGTCGCGCTCCGTCGGCTAATTGACTAAACCTTCAGTCTATACTCTATGATGGAAACGCCTGAATATAAAAAAAATCGCAAACGATTACCCATCTCAGACTGACCCGAACGCTGCTAAACCTCGGTGATAGCTAAAAACACTGCAGTCGCACAGAGCTACAAGCGTTTAAAAACAGTTTACTCCGAGTTAAATAGCCCAGTTCTGTTAACCGAAGTTCAAGGTAAAACTAATATTTAGTTTCCGCAGTAAACAAATAGCGACAAAAAATCTAACCGTACCGACATCGCGAGTGAATGAATGCGAAGTAAAAAAGTTACGGTAATGGAATTAAAAATAAAAATCGGTATATATTTCAATATATTTCATTCCGGAAGCGGATGCAGCTATTTTGGAGTGTATAAGAGTGCGGAAATTTCACACAAGCCAAGTGATTAAAGCAGTAAAATAAAAAATTAAAAAACCCCGGCTTATCATCATATCTTAATAACCACCGACCTATCTATGTTTAACCTATTCATTGAGAATCTTAAAACAACCTATCCAATAAGGCCAAACACGATTCGACACACTTCTGCTGTAAGTTGGTAAGGAGTTGGGTATCCTGCTGATTCCATATGATGCAGCATTAAGTAAAGCTCACTGATGCTATCGTAATATCATTGAAATTATACATCATTTCTAATCATTCAGACCAGTAGAAGTTACTCGCGTCCTTTCAACAATTAGAAAAGAGCTGGTGATTATCAAACGGAGAAAAAAAATCTTGAATTATAGCTAAGAGCACTCCCTATCAAGTCATCGTTCAAACGAAAAATCTAAATCAAAATCGGTTCATTCCTTTAGGAGCTATGATCCACAGAAAGACACACGTTAAACTTATAAAACCTCAAATTGGCATCGGGGCTATATATATTTATACTTTCAAAGTGGCTAGAATTAATTTTGAATTTTACGACATTTACTGAAAAATGAAGCTGACCGACGGCGTTCGCAACAGGTTAGTGAGAAGGCGTGTTGTGATGGTAAGTATTGGTGTAAAGATGAAATAAAGTATGCTCGGTTGGTTTAGGCTTATAGAAAGAATATCGTAAGAAGGAATGATAATACAAATATACAATGCGAGAATGGAAGGGTGAATACATCGGGGAAAACCTTGCCTATTTTGCCACGACTAAATAGACCGTGTCTTATTTGCAAGGCAAACCAAGAGTTTCTATAACCGGCGAGTGTTTTTGAGAAGTATCTGAGTGGATCAAGCGAAAGAAGTCTGTAAGAAAATAAATTGTTTGAATTCTATAATTTCTGTCTCCCCTGCGAGGAGAGAAATCCAAAATTCTGGTCTAAAATAATTAGACTACGTTACTTTCGATAAGAGTAAGTTTTTAATAGGTATCAAAGAAAACATTATAATAAAATGTATATAAACTGATTAAAATCCGTCATTTCCTCAAAATCACTAACAGAATGTCAAAGGTGCGCAGACGCATGCATAATAATACACTTAAAACTGCGGGAACGCGCTAACATGTCAGTAACTATCCAGCCGTGATGGAGGTCAGACGTGCGTTACAAATAATATTAATTTTATCATTATCATGCTTGTCTCTGCAAGCGAAAGTTTTCACAAGATGCCAACTAACTCGTGAACTATTGAAAAATAATTTTCCAAGGACATTCTTGAGTAATTGTGAGTGATACATTATTTTTTTTTTTTTAATATTACGTCGGAATTTTATATTCTGGACTAAATATTCAGTGGTTTGAACATTATTGATACCTACTATGACTAACTATATCATCATGACCGATCCCTTGCGGGGTATGCAGAAAGTACAGATCTCTGTTACCTACGATTTTTTTTTTTATTAAGTGGTAATTAAAATTAAACTTTAAGAAAATACAGAGGAATTATCCATATCATCACGCCAGGTTCCTTGCGAGGTAGGCAGAGAGTACAGAGTTCCAACAGGTTCTTTTCTTACATGCCTCTCTGGCTTCCTGCACTCTCATAGTTCGTCTCATACACGCTCGCCGGTTACGGAGACTCTTGACTTGTCCTTCAGATAAGACTCGGTTTATTTGGTTGTGGTAAGATAGTCTAGGTCTTCCCCAGTACCTACATACTTTCACATTTGCACCACAGAAGAATTCAGAATTACGTTCGTTATGATTTTTTTTTTTGTAATTACCGATTCTTTAAAAATATGCATTATAATTCTGTGGCATAATCATCACAATCAATATCTCCTGAGGTCCCTGCTTTATCCACATATGTTGACTTCATAACATTTTGACTATTTAGTGAGGTTTTCACCACTCTTTGACTTTCGGAGCACTATGTCTTCCGATCACATTTCATCAAAATGATCCCAAGCAAGTCTAATTATTGAATAATTTAGCTCTCTCGTCTATTAGTGTGTAGGGGCAGTGTGCTCATTTTCATATTCAGTTTTTTCTTCATATTTTTCCTCCTAGTATTTGTCCTACCTTACAGAAAATTTCTGGTTCATGCTCCTCAAACTACTGAATATTCCTCTATTACCTAGTAGGTACATGAATTCTACAACCTACACGGGAGAAAGTAGTCATTACTACATCCGAATTAACCTTTACCACATGATAAATTATTATTTCTAATACTGTAAACAGCAGTGATTAGACCGTTGGACTGCAAACCCGAAAGGGTTCAAACCCAAGCACGCAACTTTGTCTTTTCGAAAACATGTGCGTATAAAAATAAAAAAATAACTATCACTTGCTTTAACGGTGAAGGAAACTATCGTGAGGAAACCTGCATGCCTAAGAGTTTCTCGAAGGTGTTTGAAGTTTGCCAACCCGCACTGGGTTAGCGTGGTGGACTATGGCCTAAGCCCTCTCAGTTTGGGCGGAGACCCGTGCTCAACGGTGGGACAGTTTCTTAACAGGGCTATTATATTATTTCTATAATACTGGAGAAAAAACTTTTACCACTTCAAAGAAATTAGTCTTGACTATACGCGAGAAATAAGTCTACCATACAGCAGAAATTAGTGTTTGCCCGGGAGAAATAATACAAAGCGTGAGAAATTGTTTATAATCAAACGGAAAAACATATCTTTACAACAAGGGAGAAATTAGTGTTTACCACACCGGAGAAATTAGTCATTACCACATGGCACATGGGATCATTTACTCCTTATCACACAGGAGAAATTATTCTTTACTCTATAGGAGAAATAAGTCATTACCCTATAGGAAAAATTAGTCTTTACTCGTTGGAGAAATTAGTCTTTACACAAATTATTACTTGTGTAAATTTATTTTTTATGGTCATAAAAAATGAAATCATCTTTACAGTCTTTACCAAACGAGATAAATATCTTTACCGAACGGGGAAGATTGGTTTTTACGATACGAAAGAAATTAGTCGGGCCAAAATAAACTATTACGTGGGAGATACTTTTTTTGTTTCTCTGTGTCGTGCGTTGCACTTACAAACATGAAAATGCGGTGCGTTTACAAACATGAAAATTTACATACACAAATACCCAGACCGAATGAAATAATTGCGGGTCTCTCAAAGATTTGTCCAGTGCGGGAATCGAACTCGCGGCTTAAGCTCTTCACCACTGCGCCAAATCGTCCGCCCGAATACTAGTAATTACCACACGGGTAAAGATGTTCTGTCCTTGAGAAATTACTCTTTACGATACATGAGAGATAGGCATTTCTCTGTTGTATTGGTTGAAATCACAATGAATGAAAAAACATTTCGGTGAAGTGTGACGTAAGAATGTTTATGTATTAGTAGTATATATAAGTGTGTGTTTGTGTGTGCCGATTGTCTGTGTTCTATTGTATTGTTATGTGAGCGCCATTCATCGACGTCAATGGGTTTTCCTTAAATGAAGCTATTAAAAAATGTAGGTTCGCTTTATTTATATCGGTTTATTCGGCTGAGGTATCTACCGGTGAGAGATGATTCAGTGTTCCGTGTTATTGTAAACACGAGGAATTATATGTAGGTAACTATTTTAGGCCGCGTGGTTCCCGGCTTAGAATAGGACCAACCCATCTTATCCCATCGGGTGTCGTACAAGGCGACTAAGGGAAAACTAGGGAATGGGCAGCAGCGTTCCTTTAACACTTCGACGACCAATAACTGCGCTCGCCAACCCGCCTGCCAAGCGTGGCGAGTATGGCAAACACCCCCAATTATGGAAGAAAGTAGAAAAACCAGGCCCCTAGTCCCCGGCGGTCCTGTTCGTCCTGGCCACGGTAGCAGCCATGGTAACGACAGGACAAGGGGTGCTAAGAATCTCCGGCAGAGATTCGGCTACCACCAAAACCGAAAATTGGCCCTGGTGACATACAACGCACGCACATTGAGGACAGATGAGAAGCTAGTTGAGCTGGAAGAAGAGTTAAACAAGTTGCGGTGGAGTATTGTTGGTTTATCGGAGGTCCGAAGAGAGGGCGAGGACACGATAACCTTAAAATCCGGCAACTTGTTTTACTACCGGGAGGGCGAACAGCAGTCCCAAGGTGGTGTCGGATTTATCGTCCACAAGTCACTCATAAACAACGTTGTGTCCATCACTAGTGTGTCGAGCAGGGTAGCGTACCTGATACTCAGAATATCCAAAAGATATTCGCTGAAGGTCATACAGGTCTACGCACCGACCTCGGCATACTCAGATGATGACGTCGAAGTTATGTATGAGGACATTAGTAGAGCCATACATACTTCCAAAACACACTTTACAGTGGTTATGGGTGACTTCAATGCGCGGCTGGGCAAACGGGGCGATGATGAGTTGAGAGTGGGGCAATTTGGATATGGGCAGCGCAACCCCAGGGGTCAGAGGCTGGCCGAATTTCTGGAGAAAGAGGGACTCTTTATGATGAACTCTTTCTTCCAGAAGCCGCCTCATAGGAAATGGACCTGGATGAGCCCTGATGGTTCCACAAAAAATGAGATAGACTTCATCATGAGCACCAAGCGACAAAAATTTAATGATGTCTCCGTGATTCATAGGGTAAAAACCGGCAGTGATCACCGAATGGTCAGAGGCACATTAAATATTAATGTCAAAATGGAAAGATCGCGTCTGATGAAGTCTACGCTCCGACCTACTCATGCATATATCCAAAACCCCGAGAACTTTCAACTCGAATTGTCAAACCGCTTCGAATTGCTAGACAGCAGCGCATCAGTGGACGAAATCAACAACAGGCTGGTAGAGACTGTTCATACGGTCGGGTCCAAGTATTTTAAGACCCACCGTAAAAATAGGCCTCAAAAACTATCTGACTACACCCGAAACCTCATGGCTGAGCGACGTTCCATGACGCTCCAAACCTCCGATGATGCTAAGTCCTATAGGCAGCTTAATGGACAGATATTGAAGTCCTTGCGACACGATTTACGGTCCTTCAATGCAAGGCGTATTGAGGAGACCATAGAGCAGAACAAGGGCTCTAAAGTGTTCGCAAGAGACGCGTCTATTGGGCAGAGCCAGTTGACGAAGCTGAAGACGGAGGACGGAAACGTAACGTCAAATAGGTCAGAGGTGCTCAGGGAGATAGAGAGGTTCTATGGACAGTTATATACCTCAGTAGCTAAACCTGTTGTTGACTTGGTAAAAGACCCAAGAGCCAAGCTAACCCGACACTACACTGAAGATATCCCGGACATCAGCCTGTGCGAGATTAGGATGGCTCTCAAACAACTAAAAAACAACAAAGCGCCGGGTGAAGACGGAATTACTGCAGAACTTCTGAAGGCGGGCGGATCGCCGGTACTTAAAGTCCTTCAGAGGCTATTTAAGTCCGTCTTGCTTGAAGGGAAAACGCCGGAAGCATGGAACAGGGGTGTGGTGGTGCTGTTTTTCAAGAAAGGTGATAACACCTTATTAAAGAACTATAGGCCCATCACACTGCTGAGCCATGTTTATAAGTTGTTTTCGAGAGTCATTACGAATCGTCTCGAACGAAGGCTTGATGACTTCCAGCCTCCCGAACAAGCCGGTTTCCGGAAAGGTTTTAGTACCATAGACCACATACATACGCTGCGGCAGGTTATACAGAAGACTGAGGAGTATAATCGGCCACTATGCTTGGCGTTTGTGGACTATGAGAAAGCCTTTGATTCGATCGAGACTTGGGCGGTTCTTAGATCTCTCCAGCGATGCCGCATTGACTATAGGTACATCGAAGTGTTGAAGTGCTTGTATAATAACGCCACCATGTCAGTCCGAGTACAGGGGCAGTGCACGAAGGTGATCCCCATAAAAAGAGGAGTAAGACAGGGAGACGTCATTTCTCCGAAACTGTTTACGGCCACCTTAGAGGACGCCTTCAAGCTCTTGGAATGGCAAGGACTTGGCATCAACATCAATGGCGAATACATCACTCACCTTCGATTTGCCGACGACATTGTGGTCATGGCGGAGTCGCTGGAAGATCTAGGACGAATGCTCGGTGAACTCAATAGAGTATCCCAACAAGTGGGTCTTAAAATGAATATGGACAAAACAAAAATAATGTCTAACGTCCATGTCGTACCCACCGCACTCACCGTTGGGAACTCTACTCTTGAAGTTGTCGACGAATACATTTACCTGGGACAGGCAGTCCGGTTAGGTAGGTCCAACTTTGAGAGAGAGGTCAATCGACGAATCCAACTCGGCTGGGCAGCGTTCGGGAAACTGCGCAACATCTTCTCATCCAAAATACCTCAGTGCCTAAAGACTAAAGTGTTTAGTCAATGTGTGTTACCAGTGATGACATATGGATCAGAGACGTGGTCTCTTACAATAGGTCTCATAAAAAAGCTCAAGGTTGCTCAGCGAGCTATGGAAAGAGCTATGCTCGGCGTTTCTCTACGTGATCGAATCAGGAATGAGGAGATTCGTAGAAGAACCAAGGTCACCGACATAGCCCTCAGGATTAGCATGCTGAAGTGGCAATGGGCTGGCCACATAGCGCGAAGATCGGACGGGCGTTGGGGCAGAAAGATTCTAGAGTGGAGACCACGTATTGGCAAGCGCAGCGTAGGACGACCGCCTGCCAGATGGACCGACGATCTTGTGAAAATCGCAGGAAATCGTTGGATGCAGGTGGCATCGGACCGGTTACGCTGGAAAGCGATTGGGGAGGCCTATGTTCAGCAGTGGACAAGTAAAGGCTGAAATGATGATGATGAACTATTTTAGTACGTTGTCATACTAATGTCTGTGTCAAAATGTTGGTCATTACAAACATGAGGTTACAGTGAAAAAGTTCTGAAATACTTATATTTGTATTATTGCCTTACTGTCTGGTTGGTAACATTTTATTTGTTAATGTTTTTTTTAATTACTCGTATGTTCGAACTCGAGGCGCTCGTAACGCTGTGCGATCGCGGTGTTCTTATGATGACCAAGTATAAGCAGCGTTCGGCACGGGTGGCCTGAGATGGGTGACCGTTTATGGCATTTTCATATTTAAGCGTCTCTATGCTTTGGAAGGCACGTTAAGCCTCTGGTCCTTAATGTGGTAGTTGTTAAGCCGATTTGGAAGCCTTATAGGCGGCTTGATAAGTTCCAGCAGCAGGTGGCCACAAACCTACCTCCGCCAATCCGCATTGGGTCGGACCTAATCTCTCTTTCCTCGATTTGTGAGCGAAGGCCTTGGCCCAGCGGTGGGCAGTATAGGCTGATATTATATTAAAACTCGAATGTTCTCGATACAGACTATTAATTCTTAAGACACCGCTTTGTTCAATCAATTACCAATAAATTGACAAGGTGTAGTCGATGACATTTTAAGTAGAGTCATATACCGATTTACATTTTATATACAAATTTAGTATTATAATAAAATACATATTTACCTGACTCTATTTATCTATATCATCCCGTCAGATCCTTTGCGGAGTAGGCAGAGTATTATGTTCAAATAGAAAAAATACATTTACAATTAAAAAGGAAATTTACATTTATAATTCGGACGACGGATGATTTGGCGCAGTGGTTAAGAGCTTAAGCCGCTCCGCCCACTGGGTCGTATAGTCACGGGTTCAATTCCCACGCGGGACAAATCTTTGTGTGATCCACAATTATTTGTTTCGGTCTGGGTATTTGTGTATGTGAATTTTTATGTTTTTAAACGCACCCATGACACAGGAATAAATCTTAGTGTAGGGTTAGTTTTTTTAAATGTAAATTAAGTTTTTAGGCAGAATATGGACAAAAACACCATTATGCATATATTCCCCAAGCGGGTGCGTACACCCACATTACGCCGACGATTTTAGTTAGGATAAAGGTCAAGTATAGACATCACACTGGCCATACTTCTAGATTAAGAACTTGTCTTATACTTTGGACCGTTCTCTGGAGAAAATCCTGCATAGGACTTCTGTGAGCCTCCGAGAAGATTGCGTGGTATCGAATTCCTACCGACTAAAAACCCCAGGGTGGCTGACGGGAGCACTTTGGAGGGGCTCCGGGATCTCCGTATGGAACGCTCCGGTGCGCCTCTTGTGCCGTGCTTTCTCCTCGCTAGACAGATACGGTGCTCACAGTGACGGGGTCCCCTCTATTAGACCTTTTTATTCTCAAGGTGGAGGAAATATCTTAAGACTGACCCCTATCTTGGTTGGACAAACAGGGGAGTGTCGGTCTCTCTGTTGTAGTTCTCGTCCCGCTTTGTGCGGCTTGGGGACCGCAGCGAACCTAACCAAACACTTTATCTGACTTAAGATTCAAAGTCAGAACCTCGTGATGGTACGCCACACTATATGTTACTATACTAAATGAGTCAGTCACAATAGTCAGTACCTACAATCACAATTAAGGACACTCAGCGTATAAAATACGTGTACTGATGTGCTCAGCCATGCGAAATCTAAAATTAGTAGTCTGTGGTTCTGAAGTATATAGAACTAGTTTCTGCTCGCGACTTCGCCCGTGTTGACTTTAGACAGGAATCCAACATTTTTCTAGGATAAAAATTACCCTATATTCAGGTAATAAATTATCTGTGTGCCAAATTTATATATATAGTAGGATATAATTATTTAAATGAACTACGTACTTCTGCTTTGCGTAATGAAGTCGAGTACGTGATAAGCTGTATCTTTGTGTAGGTAAATATTGTAACTGATAATTCTGAAATACTCACAAAAATATGTTAAACATTGAGAATATTTACTTGTAAATGAAACTTTGTTATTTAGTGATAAAGTATCAATTACAATGGACCTGTGGATTTGGTGAAGTACTATGTGGTTATACCAACTGTTCAATTTAATGTCAAGATTTCTTATCCTGGAGTTTCGTCCAATCTTGCACAGCGTGTCTTACCCTGGTCCTGAGCTCCAAGCCTAGGTCGGACATTGCTCATTGAGAGGATTGGGACCTAATATCGTCAGTGGAATGTGCGTGTACACCTCTGCCACCCCACTTTAACATAATTTTTACGGTTCGTTTAGTTAGACACCCGACAATCTTGTAGCGGGGAAGAATCTTTCTAATTCGTATGCGATCGGTCTCGCTGTTCAGTCGTATAAGAGCGAGCATTAACAGTAACCCGAACGTATTATCTGACAGGTGAGACTATTCCCTGCTGCAGCGCTGGATACACTTACATGTTGCAAGGTAACTGCAAGCCTGTGCAGGGTTGGGGCTCCTGTCATAAACTATTAGGCTAAACTAACATTACATTATAAGAATATTTACTAACACACCAAATCTATATATTAATACGTGAAGCAAAAACTTTGTACACATTTTTACGAAAATTGCGCGGACGGAGGAGTATGAAATTTCCCACACTTATAGTTTATATAGAGAAGGAGTGCAAGATGCTAATATTTTTTAAAAATTATGCAGTTAACATACATTAAATCAATGAAAAAAACATTACACACACTACCATGTATTTGACACAATACACGTCAAATTGATGTTGTCTTTAATGTTATTTGTCTATAGTCTTACTGAATGTCAAACATAACCAGCAACCGAAGAAAGAGTAGGTCGAATATCGACCTATGGGCGACCACTAGTGTAATTAAATGTATGGGCTGTACCTAGCCTGAAATAAATGATTATTATTATTATTAATACCCGATTTAAACACTGCTACTGCCGTAATTTCCCGCGTAGACCAACGAGCAGTACCGCGGCAGCATTGACTGTTTACATACTCCCTTCGGACTTCAAGCATCGCTCTGTGTTCCTCTTTTGTTTGTGAAAACTCTTGACATAAGACTATCTTTCTCCCGAAATGATATTGTTTTTATAAAAAATATCATATAGGCAATTATTATACTCGCTTTGCTGATGCGCCACCCTGGACTATTTTGTTTTTTAAACCATGCCCCACACTACGATCTATTTCTGTGTTGTTAGTGTGTTAACAAACATGGAAATTTACATACACAAATACCCAGACCGAAACAAATATTTGTGGGTTACACAAAGATTTGTCCCGTTGGGGAATCGAACCTGCAACTATTTGATCCGGTGCTTAAGTTTTGTCCAACATATTTTTTCCCCATAATTGCAAAAAGACTTCTAAATGACCACGCTGAGTGGGCGTGGTCTATCAGTCTTCTGACTCCCGCTCAGAAAACCGCCAAAGAGGGGAGCGGAGGGAGTGTGGAAAGGGAAGTAGTGCGTAAGTGGAGCGTTTATACGACTAACCTTCCCCCACTTCACGCAAAAGTAAGCAGTGTGTAAATTGGGTGTAAAATTGACTAAGCTAGAAGTTGGAGAATTAGTACCGCATTTGAGTTACCTAATCTCTATCTATACCATTACGCCAGATCCCCGCGGGGTAGGCAGAGAGTACAGACTTCCAACAGGTTCTTACCTTACATTACTTGGGCTTTCTCCACTCTTATAGCTCGTCTTATACACGCTCGCCGGTTACGGAGACTCTTGACTTGTCCTTCAGATAAGACACTGTCTATTTGGTCATGGTTACCTAATTAGGTACTGCCTTTATTTACAGGGGTATGTTTGATAGAGCAGGGGAGCGATAGAAATACGTCTGCATACGTCATGAAGACGCCGAGACGAAAATACTATGGACTGTTTCAAGTAAGTTATATTAAGCTATTCATTAAAATATAGATAACTTATCTCTTTAGAACCTGTTACAGGGAGTATTTGGATCACCAGGTACGTAAAAGCATGGCAAGCAGGGCAAATGGCAGTACAAAAGACGGATGGTTGACGTACGATTTAGCGCAGTGATTAAGAGCTTAAGCCGCTCCGCCCACTGTGTCTCACAGTCGCGGGTTCGATTCCCGCACGGGACTAATCTTTATGTGATCTACAATTATTTGTTTCGGTCTGGGTATTTGTGAATATTAATTTTCATGTTTGTAAACGCACTGGAATAAATCCTAGTGTGGGACTACGGTTTTTTTAATAAAAAAGAAGGATTCCATCGCATCGGGAACTGAGCCTACTAAATGCCATTTAAGATAAGATCTATACTAATATTATAGAGTAGGAAAGTTTGTTTGTAATTGATAAACTCTTACAGTAGTGAACCAATTTCAATGATTCTATCACCATTAGAAAGACCATGCTTCTATATTTTTTTCACACTGCATGTATAGAAAAGCGACAACAGTAGTATCGAACAAAATCGCACGCCATTTCACTTTTAATGTCTTGTTATTGGGATTTCTAAGGTTCCGTTTTAAACAGCTGCTTTGCAGATATAATCTGACTACCGTCTTTGGGGTTCTGGTTTGGTCATGCTCAGTATAATGTCTTTGCTTGCGTTGATGTCTGGCGCGGGTCACTCCTTTCCCTCCAATATGGTCGAGGGGAGTGACGGCTGTTCTAGCAGTCATACTCGTAAACGGGTGCTGCTTGTGGGGACTGGTCCATCTGGAATCCTTTAAACACTCTTTACAGATAACATCATCAAATTCATATCTCGATAGTAAGGCATCACACTGGAGCTAGATCGTAAGCTATTTAATTGTAACTTAAACCTTGTATTCACACAATATGATTGAAAAAAAAAGAAAAGAAAAAAGAGAAAGAGAAGTAAATAAAAAAGACAAGCCCGCTGAGTTTCTTCGCCGGATTTTCTCAGCGGAGGTCGCGTTTCTATCCTGTGGTAGATTAGTAGTTCATGATCAGCCGAAAGACGTCCATTGCAGGACAAAGGCCTCCCCTAAAGATCGCCATAATGACCGGATTTGTACTGTACGCATCCAGCTTCTACCTGCGACCTTCACCAGGTCATCGCTCCATCTTGTGGGGGCCTGCCCACTCCAGGTGTTCCGGTACGAAGTCGCCGCTCGAAAACCTTTCTGCCCCAACGGCTGATTAGTAGTTAAATTAAATTTAAAAAAGTAAATTGACTATTTGTGAACGCCGTAAGGCTTATACAAAATAAACTATTTGAGTTTAAGTTTGCTGCCGACCGAAATTTATTTAATTATAACTTATAACCTACATACAGTTACCTTAAATTGTTTCAGATAGGAAGTGAATGGTGCAAGGAAGGCCGAAAAGGTGGCAAATGTGATATATCTTGTGAAGGTGAGACCACTTGTCTAACAACTTATCGTGTACCTCCAAAATTGTACTTAACAGCAACTGGATTTTACAAGTTTGTATTTAGTTTGCTTTGTTCGAATGTCTGTATGTCTTTGTGATCCATTAGTCAAGCATTTGCTGGCATCCAATTGAGCTGAAATTTGGCATACGTATGTAACTTTGATGAAGATCTAATAATACAGTGCGATTGAACTAGACTGATAATAGACCCGGAATGTGGCTATAAGAAGTCCTTAACTAAACAAGATTGCCTCATCGCTTTTGGGATTGTTAGATTTGCATCAATAAATGCTATAGCTCTGGGTGGCGCTGAAGGTCAGACGATAGATGGATGAGATAGGAAGGTGGCCATTGGAACTGTGGAACTTGCTTATGTATTACTAGTCTGATTTTTGCAGCTCATCCTTAAATATGACTTTTGTAACAATGTTTGTAAAGGTGCATCAAAATCTTGTCGATTTTAGGAAATGATTCTATTACAAGTTGTTATAATATTGTCGTCTCGGTGGTAAAAATATCTAAGCCACGACGTCTTTGGTTTCACAAAAAAAAACTTCTATGGTCAATGAGTTGAGATTCCACGTTTACATTTGTTTCATTTGAGTTACATAACAAAAACCTAGAGGAAAGATGGTTTTCTATAGGATTTTTTATTCAAATTCATTACTTATTTATTTCTTACATCAAAATTCGCCATCAGCTTAACACTACAATTAGATGTATAGAGAAAACATAATATATAGTAAGGAAAAAGTGCTAAATTACTACATTAAATTTTAGTCACGTTCAGAATAAAGATAACATTAAAAATAAATATAGCTTATTACTATATTTATACAGTACAGTAATAAGTATAAGAATTATTATTATTAGGAAACTAAATAATGATAAAACAAATAATTACAAACCATGAAATTAAGACGAAGTTATTAAAATAGATTGTGAGATTTCAAAACAAAATAACGCTGTAGCAATTTCGCCTTTTCACACTGTCGATGTACAGACACCGAAAACACAACAGAAATAACATTGTCATCATCAGCCTAAAGATAATTACTGCATGTTCAGAAGTCTCTTCCAAAAATCACCCCAAGGATTGTCTGACTGGCTTTATACTGAATACCATCCAAATTTTCACTACGAAAAGCATTAATCTGTATCCTTTCCATCTGAACAATCCTTTCCAAGACACGTAAAATTTTCCCCAAGTACGTATTAGATCGATCGTTTTCTTCAATTACAGCACTTCTCGACGAAGACATAAAGGACGATGGAGTGTGCGCAATAAAAGTATTCGAGCAAGAAGGATTCAAGTATTGGACGAAATGGGAGGCAAGGTGCAAGGGGCAGCAGCTGCCCGATATTGAAAAGTAAGATTATGTGCCTAATAAGATTGGGATAAGGATGATTTTTATTTCTATAGTCCTCGGGTTATGAGTAGAATTTTCTTCACAAAAGGGGATTTTGGCTTAGAGCAAAGACAACTTTAAGAAAAATTTAGGAGATGGGCTCGGTTTCCGTGTAGTGCGGGAACTTGGAGCACTTCTTCTTCTTCTTTCTTTAGTCTTCTCTATTTTTTCCTCTGTTTGCACCAAAGATGCAGAAAGAGGTACAGCCAGTTGGTGGTTAAATATTCTGAAATCTTCAATTCAGTGTTAATCTTTATTTTAAAGATGTTGGTGAATATTGTCATAACGACATAATTGTGTATGTAAATTTCATATTTATAAACGCACCCATGTCACAGGAATAATTCCAAGTGTGGGGCTAGGTTTTATTAAAAGAATATACAAGATTAAGCATATAAGACGCAAGACGTTAGAGACCCCAATATGATTATTAAATCAAACTTCCTATTTTAAGAAGTCTTCTACCATTTTTTTAAGCTCTTTGGTACCCAAATTAACCATACAATTTAGTAATTATTTAACTGTGGAATGCGTATTGAGGTGTGGAATAGAAATACATGTAAAATAGCCGTAATGCTTTGAATAATTAAATTAGTTGGTTTAATACAGCGATCAGAACGAGTAACAGATTTATATAAAAATTAAAAAAAATAATGAATTATCTTTAAAAATAGTTGGAATCGATTCAGTTGCCGATTTAGAACAAACCTCTTTCAGGTCTTGCGTTAATTATGTTACACCTAGTGTATAGAAAAACATATTTGATTAAAAGAAATAATAGATTTTATGTAAAAAGTGCTTCAAATCCCTTGGATACTCTTGTAGGATAAATTTGATAATTTGAGACTGTATAGCATTTTATTGCTAAACGAACTCAGCCGTTGATTTTTTAATATTTAAATTAACTTTTAAATTAACGATATTCCTTTTTTATACTCTCTTCATTTCATATTTAACATAACTGTATTCTGTAAATATAACGATAAACACTCATTAAACAAAGACATCCGTTGACATACAAAATATTTACTTAATACACATAATGTTAATTAGGTATGGAAGTTGACATTCTCTCCTTATATACCTATAATTTAATTGTATCCTAACACTAGGAAAAGTCTTGTATAGCCTATTAAGTCTAAAAAAATTGTACAAACCCCCACATCGAAACAAATATCTGTAGGTCTAAGATGAGTGATCGTGTGTAGCAATTCCATTTTTGAGACTTGATGCTTTGAAATGCAAAAGTGGAAGGATGTAGGTACTGGGGAAGACCTAACCATGACCAAATAGACCGTGTCTTATCTGAAGAGCAAGTCAAGAGTCTCCGTAATCGGCGAGCGTGTCGAAAATCAAAATCAAAAGTTTTTTATTCATGTAGACCAAAAGGCACTTATGAATAGTCAAAAAGAGAAAATTATTAATTACTTAAGACTCTACCACCCGTTCGGAAAGTCATTCCTGTGGAGAAGAAGGGCAAGAAACTCCACGGTTACTCGAACGGTCGAACTATGAAAGTGGAGGAAGCCAGACAGGTCTGTAAGGAAAGACCCTGTTAGAACTCTGTACTCTCTGCCTACCCCGCAAGGGAACTGGATGATATAGATAGATAGATTGATGCTTTGGAAAGGTATAATGAAAATTTCATGTTTGTAAACGCACCAAAGACAGGAATAATTCATGGTAGGTTTGGTTTTTTATTAAGATCTTCTTTCTGCTCGCGACTTTGTCTGCGTTGATTATAGACAGGTACCTTACATTTTTACGAAATAAAAAGTATCCTATATGTTAATCCAGGGAATAAACTATCTGCCAATTTTCATCCAAATCCATTTTTGCTTGATTGAGTAACAAACATCCAAAGATTTAAACACACAAACTACACTACATCTAAACATACCAGTATTATTTTTATTGTAAGCATCTCTGTCCTCTACCTGAAGGTTGCCTTGAAGAAATCGCTTTAAGCGATAAGGTCGCCTTCCTGTACCGATAACTATGTCCAATACTTTTGCTTTCTTTCTGTAATTTTTTTGTGTGCAGTATTGTACAAACTTTCACTGTAGGATTAGTAGGGTTGGGGTTTTTAAGCCAAGTTGGAAACATTATGGGTGGTTCGAGAGCCTTTACCAATTTGCATTGGGTTCGCTTGGTGAATTATGCCCTCGATCTTTAAGAAAAGACTTTTGTGAGAGAAAGACTTTTGCTCGTCGAATTATCATAATTAAATGTGCGCTATTGATGTATGACGATACTTCCTTGTTGGTCTAGTGGCAAAGCGCGCTTTGTGATCACGAGGTTCTGGGTTCAAATCCTAGGTCGGATAAATTTAGTTTTTCTAACCAAAACTTCCCAGTATGAGTCTGAAGTCTGGAATTGTGCCCGGTATATGACAATGGGCTCGCCCCCTATTACATGGGACCTAACATCGTTGGCGAAAAGTGGGTGTACTTACACCCCTGCCACCCCCGTTAGGGGAATATAGGCGTGACGGTACTTTTGATGTATATCCGACATCGACCAAATTTAGTGTTTCTGGCAATTAATTCTCTGTATCATACTGGAACCTGAAATTATGTCAGGTATATAGCAATAGGCTCGCTCCCTATTACATGGCACCTAACATTGTTAGTGAAAAGTGGGTGTACATAGTACACCTTTGCCACCCCCGTTTGAGGAATATGGGCGTGACTTTTTTTGATTTTATCTAGTTTCTTCGCCTCAAAAAGTGCGCTGAAAATAAATTTAAGCTAAACCATTTTTTACATTCAAATTTTCGAAGAATTCATACAAAAAAATCATACTCTACTCCTGTCCATAAAAAATAAGATGAAATATATAATACATGAATAACTAAACAATATTGCATTATATATAGTATCCTTGAGTGGGGTTTTCCATTACTTAACAAAAACATTAAATTTCCTTCTTTAGTACGTCAGAGAGTAACAATAACAACTATGATGAATTAAATTGATGATGTTTCTAGAATAATATTAATTAGGTATACGTTATAATATACTGTACTCTCTGCCTACCCTGCAAGGGATATGGCGTGACGATCAACAACATTCCCCCTCAGAGACTCCCTTCTCGGAAATCGATCTGGAGCGAGAACAACATGTTGGGGTGGTTCTCGATGCAGAACCACTCCAACATCCAGTCCGAGTGAAAAAAGCAATGGGAGAGGTCAGTAGCCTCACAGGGTAACATCACCATAGCCGACCCTTAGACTGTAGTACAAGGCTTCAAAGAGCAATGGCTAGTGTGGTCCTCCATCAGCCGAATCAGAACCGGAGTCGCAAGGTGCAATTATAATCTTTACATGTGGGGCATCACTGAGTCTCCTTGTTGTGACTGTGGAAGCTCAGTGCAGACTATCCAGCGCATCGTGAAGGACTGTTCCACTCGAAAATTCAGCGGTGGATTCGAGGGGCTACACCAGCTGACACCAGGGGCTAATGGCTCCTCCACTCTGACATTAAGGTTTAATCATGATTCGCATTATTAAAAATACACCACCATACGATGATGATACTTATAATTAAAATCTGGTACCGTGGGTGTATTCATAAATACGATATTTACTTAAACAATCATTCGAACCGAAACCAAAATTTTCTGTATCACACTAAATTTGTCCGACGCCGCTCCGCTCACTATAATAAAAATAAATAAATAAAAATAGTTTATTTTCTTTATCTGTACTTAATCTACTTAAATTAACAAAAGGAGCACTCCTTTAAAGTATATCAATACCTGTGTTAGGAGGCCCCGCTCTTCTGCTTAAAGATAAATTGAGATCAAGAGAATTAACAAAAGTAATTAAAACGATAATTAAGTAACCTTAAGTATAAAATAATAAAACGACAACTTATACAGTATAAAGTAAGTAAGTGGGGTTAATGTGTAACTATATAATATGTTTTAGGATGTTGTTTATATTAATATACAGATGAGTAACGTTCACATGTTCTTATTAAGCAAGACTTTTAACCATGCATTGTATATTAAAACTAAGATATTATGTTTAAGATATTATGTCCATAAATGATTCAGTTTGATCATATGTTATAGTTTTAAGCCAATTTGTTAATACCATTTTGCAGTTATATTTATTCATAGAATAAATTTTTTGAATTGCGTTTAATTTATTATGTAGAAATGAAGAACGCTTAGCATACTGTTGTAGAGCAAAATGAGTAGAATTACTAGAACTCACTGGATTGACTACTCGCAGGTTCGATCGAGATAAATCTTTGTGTAATCCACAAATATATGTTTCGGAGTCGGTTTCACACAGGAACAATTCCTAGTGCTATGTTTAAAAAATGCATCTTCGTACCCTTCGTACAAACTTTGTAGTACAAAACGCCATAATCTCTACTTGATAAAAATGAGCATAAATAATTCTTATAGTTACACATTTTAACCTCGTTCAAGATAACAAAATAATAACCTATTGTTTATATCTGGGAAATCCCTCAATGCGTTGCTAAGATTAGGACAAGGAAAATGCCAGTATGTAAAACTACCTACTCATACACTTTGAAAGCGCTCGTGGCGCTGTACAACCGCGGTGTTCTTAGCGATCATTAAGGTTAAGCAGCGCTCGACTCGGTTGGCCTGAGATGGGTGACCGTTAGTGGCATTTTCATATTCGAGCGTCTTTGTGCTTCGAAAGGCACGTAAAGGCAAGTTGGAAGCATTATAGGTGGCTTGACAAGTTTTAACAGCAGGTGGCCATAAACCTGCCTCCACCAATCCGCACTGGGTCCACGTGGTATAGTATCACCTAATCTCTCTCAACTCAATTTGTAAGAGACCTTTGCCCAATAATGGGACAGTAATTTTTTTTTTTTCTTTTTGAAAACGTAGCCCCACACTAGGATTTATTCCTGTGTCGTGGGTGCGTTTACAAACATGAAAATTCACATACACAAATACCCAGACCGGAACAAATAATTGTGGATCACGCAAAGATTTGTCCCGTGCGGGATCGAACCCGCGACTATTAGACACAGTGGGCGGAGCGGCCTAAGCTCTTAACCACTGCGCTAAACCGTCCCTCCGGTATTATTATATACACTTTATATAGGTATGTTCCGTTTAAAAATCCCAGATTCCCTCCGCGTGATTGAAAGTGACCTCTGCGTGTTGTTAAAAATAATTATCGTATTTCTCATGCAAGATTATACTTTATTCAATGGCAATAAGAGGCATGCCCTGTTTCTACAATTATGGTTTTATGCCTAAATACCATTGAATGAAATATTAATTTCGTTTGGCACTTAGACTGTTACTACTCATCTTATGTGAAAAATATTATTATCTGTCTATCTACATATCAACATCCCACAACAGAATGTAGATGAAAAAAAAAAAAAAAAAAATTTTAAAAGAGTAACCGTGGAGTTTATGCCCTTCTTCTCCACAGGAATGACATTGCGAAGTGGTGGTAGAGTCTTTGTTAATTTTCTGATGATTGCTTTTTTAATTTATTTCTTTAGCCTTGTTAAGAAACTGTCCCACCGTTGGGCACGGACTTCCTCTCAACTGAGGGGGTTTAGGCCATAGTCTACCACGCTGGCCCAGTGCGGGTTGGCGAACTTCACACACCTTCGAGAAACTCTTAGGCATGCAGGTTTCCTCACAATGTTTTCCTTCACTGTTAAAGCAAGTGATACTTAATTTTTAATACGATGATTTTTAATTGGATGCTTACTATAATGATTAAAACATGGCATGAATGACATGAAAAAAAACATTCCGATTCTGATTCATCATGCCAGATCCTTTGCGGGGTAGGCAGAGAGTACAGTGTTCCAACCACGTTCATTCCCTACATACTTTTCTGGCTTCCTTCAGTCTCCTCCACTCTCAAAGTTCGTCTCATGCACGCTCGTCGGTTGAGAATAGCATTGTAATTATAATTAATTTAAATGGACACATGGTAAATTTCGCATTACCTTATTTGCAATTCAGATGTGAAAATTTTATTTTTACTGATACTGACTTGTTTAGTGCTAAGTCCAGGTTAAGTTGATAACAGGTTTTCACAATCTCTGGCTTCCTTCATTCTCATAGAAGTAAACCACTGTTAAGTTAATGTCCTTTTTGATAACGTTTATATTACCCACCGCTTGGGTAGTAGCAGAGGTGTACTTTTTACAAGCTTTTATTTAACTTGCAATGTTCGTATGCCTGTCTGTCTGTCTTTCCGGTTCAAATCTTGTGATACATTTTTCAAGCACTTGCGGGTATTCGATTGAGTTGAAATTTGGCATACGTATGTAAAGTCGATGAAAATGCAATAATATGGTACTTTGGAGCTGGTCAAATGATAGAGTCGCTAGGTGGCCATAGGTTAATGTGAAATATACAACATAACCCCTTCGTGTTTAGGCCAATCTAACAATGATTAATATTGACGAGTACTACACAAACAAATAGTGTTCAGGGTCTGATGATGAAGCCGAAAGGTGGCCAATCGATCCACCCAACTACTCAATATAACCTCACCGCTTTTGGGGCTTGTTGGTTTCGACTTGACGAATACTTTAGACTCGTATGGTGTCCAAGGTCTGACGATGGAGCTGGAAGGTCGCTATAGGAACTCCTCAACTAAGCAAGATATTTTCATTGTGTGTTTGCTTTAAATGCTTGTTTTCATTAAAGGCTTTTGAAATTAAAATTATTATTATTTTGCGAACGATGTGTTGCTGATGTAATACAGGAGAAGCCTATTGGCATCGTACCCGGCATATTTCTGACTCCCGGCCGCAACTTTGAATGTTATGATAAAAAAACCCTAATAGGTAACAGTTTCCGCTAAGCCCAGTCTTTGGCTGCATATAGACAGAGCCTATTAAAACTATTCTCACAAATATAGGTTAGAGGACCTATCTTTTTAAGAATATTTTAGATAAGTGATACATTGTGTCGATTTAAAAAAATATAAACCTCCATAAACACCATCCATACATATCTATATATCACCCACAAATCCTGACAATATTAATTTCAAAAAGGTTATCCTATTGCCATGTACTGGTACAATTTGCGGACTGTTATTGACAATTTTCGGATATTAAACCCACACTTTACCTGCGCAAAATCCTGGAATTTTTCGGCCACATTGCCAGGAAAACAAGTTATAACTTAGTAAAGCTTTTGATCACTGGCAAAGTGGAAGGGAAGAGGCCTAGAGGTCGGAGTTCCATGCGTTGGTCCGATCAGATTCGCACGACGCTCAATTACAGTGTCAGCGACGCAATTTATGTCGCAGAGGATAGGACCAAATGGAGAGACATTATCAAGGCTAAAGTTCTTTATACAGATCACGACCCTCAGCACTGAAGAGCACGACGCAAGGAGGAGAAGAAAAAACACACTTTGTGCGACCCTAGGATTCGAACCCAGATTCTCATAGCTACCCGCGCCATGCCACTATACTGCAGAAACCATGAAAGTACAAAACTAGGTTTTCTCTTCCATGAGCAAGACGGACATGATTTTTCGATGTTATAATATAATTTGTATTCACTTAAAATTATTTTAATGTTATTTCAGATGTCCAGATTGGCAACACCCTCCGAGCAGGGCGTCCCCCCCAAGAGACAAGCGGACAGCACGAGGCAGGAGACATGCCAGAAGATACAGCATGGTTCTGCCCAAAATGTAGCTTAAGCAGTATTTAGTTTAGTGGTTAAGGTCGAAACAGAGCTAATTGTTAATATACAACGTGATTAGTCATGAGTGGAAAAAAATAATTAAATACTCTATACAGTATTCGATTGTCAAATCAATTTTTTTTAAAAGAGATCTTAACAGCTTTAAACAACGTGAACAAAATTGTTGAAAAAACAACTCAAACCCCAACTTCGTAAAAAGTAAATCAAAACGGAATATACTTTTACTAATTCTATGTTGCATTTAAGTAAGTAGCATAAAAGTGTTATTGAGTTAAATAATAATCAGTTAGAAATTTATTTTACAAATTAAACCAATTTTTTAAGAGACTGTAACAGGTAAAGACAGATTTAATAGTGTTTTGCGGACAATAATTGTTTTTTTTTTTTTACGATCTACCCAGTGGATATGGAATTTGTACTTCAAATATAATCCTTTCTAGAAGTTTTTCCTGGTCGTGGGTGAGTTCATATATAAATACCCAGACCGAAACATTTATTGTGAGACACAGATTTGTAGCGTGCGGGATTAAACTCCGGTTACACAGTCCAGTAAGTAGGGAAGCCTACACTCTAACCACAAGACCAAGCAATAATTGTAATAATACATTGTTATACAGTTTCTAAGCTACGCCAGAAGTTTAAAGATTTTGGAGATCCTGGAGCCTCCTACCGTGTAGAAGGAAGCCACTGCAGGAATTTTTAGTGTGATGAAAGTCTCACATACTCCAATTTTCTCCAGGATCCAGGATTTATTGATGCTTTTTCACATGCAAATAAAGAAAAGGTTCTGGGCACGTACAAAACTCGGACCGACCCAAATAGATGTTTGTTTCGGGCGTGAAAAGCTTTGATGACAAATATTTAGTATTGTATGGAATATAAAATTTATAAAAGTATGTATACGTAGAAAGTAATATGGCATGTAATTTGTTGCCAAGAAAATATTTTATTATTAGTCATTGGCAAAAGAATGTGTATGACCCAACGTTTTGTTTTTTATGTAGTGCATTTATTGTTGTAATTAAGTTGTTTTAGAAATTATAAAGAATATAAAATTATTTATTAGTTTTATTTTTGGTTACCTGCATCTTTTTGGTTTTACCCTTCGGCAAAGAAAGTATCTTCGGCAAAGGTTGCACTTCTACTTAGCGAGAACTAGTAATGTTCAAAATATTGTGGAAACGACTACGTGAGAGGACAATCAATCAGTCTAGAAAAAAAGACAAGGGTTTATTAGCAATGCTCCTTGTGCGTCTTCGATAAATAGTCATTTTTAACCATAAAATTCAATGTGTTTCACCATACTTTCTTGTTCTTTATTCTAGAATTCTGGAGGCTGATGGGCATCCTGTGAACGCCCACCCACATATCATACCATGTTAGGTCCCTATGTAATAGGGGACGAGCAATTCCGGACTTCTGAAATTTTTTGATAGTTTACTTATAATTATGCCCGACATAGGACTCATGATCGTCAGTCACGTTATAAGTACGTCACCAGACTAACGAGGTCGTCAAAACTTTTTTATTTGATCATGAGTATGATTTTTTTTTAATTTTTTTACGAGCTTTGTAAGTTATATAAACTTGAAATGTTTGCTTGTTCAGGTCAAATCTTGGAATGAATCGGAACCACTTCATCTTAGGATAAGTTACGGAGTTAAATTTTGAAAACTTGGTTCAGTTCCGATGACAATGCATTTTTACGATAAGCATGACCTTGTTCTACATCCAGAATTGGCTTCAGACAAAGGCACTCTGGAGTGGGTAGGCCCCCTACAAGATGGACCGATGACCTGGTGAAGGTCGCGGGTAGAAGTTGGATGCGTACAGCACAAAGCCGGTCGTTGTGGCGGTCTTAAGGGGAGGCCTTTGTCCTGCAGTAGACGTCTTTCGGCTGAAGAAGAAGAAGAAAGGCACTCTTTAATGACCAACAGCATAGTCACGAAATTTTGTATACACAGTTTATTTTGATTGGCCTTTTTATATTGGCTTCATAATTAGCTTGTTTTAAAATGATTTTACTATTAATTTATTTTCTACTTTATCACAAGCCAAGTTACAACCGCTGGCAGAAAATCGCCTGAAATTGAACTTTCGTTAGTGAAACGTTTGTAGGTACCTAATTTCTACGGGGAAGATGCCAAAGTGATTTACTCACGACATGGGAATGCCGTTATTCAACCCGTAAAGCTAAAGGATTCCTTCCAAGTCGCCGATTGAAAATTAGTTCACTTAAATATTGGGGAATCTTTTACATGCTAGTTAGAATCATAATTCTTTATCATAACGCCAGATCCCTTGCGGGTTAGGCGGAGAGTACAGAGTTCCAACAGGTCCTTTCCTTACATACTTCTCTGGCTTCTTCTACTCTCATAGTTCGTCACGCTCTCCGGTTATGATAACTCCTTTCAGACATTTGTTCAGATAAGATATTTTTACAAATATTTTTATTATACACCTTTACATGTGAAAAAATTAACTAAACACATTTAATATATCTCTATAGCATCACGCCATATCCCTTGCGGGGTAGGCAGACAGTACAGAGTTCCAACAGGTTCTTTCCATATATACCTCTCCGACTTCCTCCTCTCTCATAGAGGACCTTTAATCAGTGTGGGTAAAAAGGGTATCGCACTTTTTAACAAGTCCTGGTCACTCGATTTCTACGTCTGCTCCATTCGAGCGCTCAAATCAAACTAACTTAAAAATGGCCGGTCTCATCAAATTATATTTGCACTTGAGTCAAATCAGATACCGTTTAAAATTAGCGTTTACGTTAAAGCAACAAATCACATTAAGTACTATCATCATCATCATCTCAGCCCATACTTGTCCACTGTTGAACATAGGCCTCCCCAATCGCTTTCCAGCGTAACCGGTCCGATGCCACCTGCATCCAACGACTTCCTGCGATTTTCACAAGATCGTCGGTCCATCTGGCAGGCGGTCGTCCTACGCTGCGCTTGCCAATACGTGGTCTCCACTCTAGAATCTTTCTGCCCCAAGGCCCGTCCGATCTACGCACTATGTGGCCCGCCCATTGCCACTTCAGCTTGCTAATCCTAACGGCTATGTCGGTGACCTTGGTTCTTCTACGAATCTCCTCATTCCTGATTCGATCGCGTAGAGAAACGCCGAGCATAGCTCTCTCCATAGCTCGCTGAGCAACTCTGAGCTTTTTTATGAGACCTGTTGTAAGAGACCACGCCTCTGATCCATATATCATCACTGGTAACACACATTGACTGAAAACTTTAGTCTTAAGGCACTGAGGTATTGTGGATGAGAAGATATTGCGCAGTTTCCCGAACGCTGCCCAGCCAAGTTGGATTCGTCGATTGACCTCTCTCTCAAAGTTGGACCTACCTAACCGGACTACCTGTCCCAGGTAAATGTATTCGTCGACAACTTCAAGAGTAGAGTTCCCAACGGTGAGTGCGGTGGGTACGACATGGACGTTAGACACTATTTTGGTTTTGTCCATGTTCATTTTAAGACCCACTTGTTGAGATACTCTGTTGAGGTCACCGAGCATTCGTCCTAGATCTTCCAGCGACTCCGCGACGACCACAATGTCGTCGGCAAATCGAAGGTGAGTGATGTATTCGCCATTGATGTTGATGCCAAGTCCTTGCCATTCCAAGAGCTTGAAGGCGTCCTCTAAGGTGGCCGTAAACAGTTTCGGAGAAATGACGTCTCCCTGTCTTACTCCTCTTTTTATGGGGATTGCCTTCGTGCACTGCCCCTGTACTCGGACTGACATGGTGGCGTTATTATACAAGCACTTCAACACTTTGATGTACCGATAGTCAATGCGGCATCGCTGGAGAGATCTAAGAACCGCCCAAGTCTCGATCGAATCGAAGGCTTTCTCATAGTCCACAAACGCCAAGCATAGTGGCCGATTATACTCCTCGGTCTTCTGTATAATCTGCCGCAGCGTATGTATGTGGTCTATGGTACTAAAGCCTTTCCGGAAACCGGCTTGTTCGGGAGGCTGGAAGTCATCAAACCTGCGTTCGAGACGATTCGTAATGACTCTCGAAAACAACTTATAAACATGGCTCAGCAGTGTGATGGGCCTATAATTCTTCAGTAAAGTGTTATCACCTTTCTTGAAAAACAGTACCACCACACCCCTATTCCATGCTTCCGGCGTTTTGTCTTCGAGCAAGACGGAATTAAACAGCCTCTGAAGGACTTTAAGTACCGGCGTTCCGCCCGCTTTCAGAAGCTCTACGGTAATTCCGTCTTCGCCCGGCGCTTTGTTATTTTTGAGTTGTTTGAGAGCCATCCTAATCTCGTACAGGCTGATGTCCGGGATATCTTCAGTGTAGTGTCGGGTTAGCTTGGCTCTTGGGTCTTTTACCAAGTCAACAACAGGTTCAGCTACTGAGGTATACAACTGCCCATAGAACCTCTCTATCTCCCTGAGCACCTCTGACCTATTCGACGTTACGTTTCCGTCCTCCGTCTTCAGCTTCGTCAATTGGCTTTGCCCAATAGACGCGTCTCTTGCGAAGTACTATATATTTTCTTTAACCATTCAAAGTCAGATAAAATACTCCTAAAATACAAAATAATTAATTTGTAACTGGAAATCGTGACATACAAAATCTCGATTTTGTAAATAAGAGGACTTTGTAGACCCTGATTGATAGCATGCATATACGTACATTTCTTCTTCTTCTTATTCGCTTCACTCTTGACAGAGTGGTCGTGGTCACGATGATGTTTAGTCGCTGGAGGCTGATGCAGCTTGCCTTACTCTCCATTAAGTTCGATTATTTGAGGTTCTCGTGCACTCGATTAAATGATCTCCCACTGCGGACTTAATTTGATTTGCCCACCGCATTGGTGAAACTCCACGTAGTCCAGTTCCTTCAACTTTGCCCTGCACAACCAGACGCTCTATGATGTCACTGTTAAGTAAAGTAAATTTACGTTTAATCTACACTTAAGTCTATATATCTAGCTTGTTCTGCATTGTTATCCTATGGGAAAACAATTCAGAACAAGCAAGATATACCTGTATATCTCTTTTGAAAATAAGAGTTTTACATTTCTTTTTGTATATACGAGGCATGCCTTTTAAGTCGTTTGAAGAAAAAAACACAACTAGAACTTTATAGTACTTTTTATTGTTTTTCAAAGTATTCACCACGTAGCTTAATACACTTTTCCATTCGCTCAAACCAGTTATTATAACATTTATTCCACTCTAAAGTGGGGGTGTTCAAAATGGCTGACTCTAAAGCGTCGACTGCTTCTTCACCGGACTGGAACCTTTGACCACGAAGACTTTTCTTAATTTTAGGAAATGTAAAGAAATCGTTAGGGCTTAGGTCAGGACTGTATGGAGGATGGTCAAGAATTTCTACTTTTTCCTGCTTCAAATACTCAATCGTTTGACGAGCGCTGTGTGAGCTTGCGTTCTCGTGGTGCAGGATTATGCGTCGCTTTGAGTTAGATTTTCGAAGTTCGGCTATGACTTGTGGTTAACAAACTGTGGTATACCACTTTGCGTTAACCGTTCTACGATCTTCAAGTGCAATAGTCGCAACATGGCCGGGTTTTCCAACGAACGTGGCCACCATCTTCTTTGAATTGCTTCGAGAACGAACAACTTTAGTCGGCTTTGGCTCGTCTTGAAAGACCCAGATTGTAGATTGTTGTTCAGAATCGTAGGCATAGATCCAAGATTCGTCACCACTGATGATATCGTAGACGTGATTTGACTCTCCTCGGTTGAACCTTTGCAGAGTTTTCTTACACCATCTGACGCGGGCCGCCTTGTGATCGTCGGAAAGCAGATGCGGTATCCAACAAACTAGCTTTCTCACACCAAGCGCTTCATGCGAGATCTTCTGAATGGTTGCCCCTGAGATGCCTAATAGAGCCTCTATCTCTCGATATGTCACATGACGATCTTTAAGAATTAGTTGTCTCAAAGCAATGATGTTATCTTCAGTGAAGGCGGATTTTGGGCGTCCTTCGCGAGATTTGTCACTAACACTAGTATGTCCACGCTAAAATTCTAAATACCAGCGTTCGACAGTCCGCAGACATGGGGCTTCATCACTGAACACAGATGTTAGCCCTTCAAAACAATGAAGCCGTGTCAGGCCTCTTCTAAAGTTGTAGAAAATTATTGCACGAACATTTTCCTTAGAAAGATTCATTTTCGTACGTAACCTGACAGATTCCAATCGACGCTGTGACTAAACAATAGCATTAATCCTAATACTTTCAACTGTTTTGAGATTCAAAATTTAAACACATTCGAATATAGAACAGTTCCAAATTCAAAATTGCCGGGAAATATAGAAACGACAGAACGTAAAAGGCATGCCTAGTATTGCGTTCATGAGGCATACAAAAACAATTGTAAAACTCATATTTTTATAAGAGTATTCGTGGAGTTTCCTGCCCTTCTTCTCAACATGAATGCCATTCCGGACGGATAGTTAAGTCTGAAGTATTAACTAACTTTTTCTTTCTTGACCGCTTATAAGTACTTTTTGGTCTACATGAATAAACTTTGAATGGGCAGACTCTCCTCACAAGGTGGACCGGTAACCTGATAAAGGTCCCGGGTAACAGCTTCAAGCAAGCAAACGGACAGTACAAAGCCGGTTGATTGAATTTAGCACAACATTAACCAAATCAATTATGCTCAAATTGAAACAGCTGCATACCTTTCTCGCTAATTACAGAACACCAAATTAACACACAAAGATATGCAATAATCTCTTAAATATATATTTGTTGTTTCAGAGAAATTGGGCTTTATCTATGATAGTCAAAGTTCATTATCCCTAAAATATAAAATATATGATTGAATAATTGATAATTGAAAAAGCAGTGATAGCCTAGTGGTTAGACCGTTGGACTGCGAAGTCAAAGGTCTCGGGTTCAAACCCAGGCACGCACCTCTGTCTTTTCGTAGGCATGTGCGTATTAAAAAATTAATTATCACTTGCTTTAACGGTGAAGGAAAACATCGTGAGGAAACCTGCATGCCTAAGAGTTTCTCGAAGGTGTGTGAAGTTCGCCAACCCGCACTAGGCCAGCGTGGTGGACTATGGCCTAAACCCTCTCAGTTTGAGAGGAGGCCCGTGCCCAACAGTGGGACAGTTTCTTAACAGGGCTAATATTATTATTATATATAATTATTGCATACCTGCGCCTAATTCAAACAGGGTTGATTTATTTAACAATTAAATCGATTTAGGTGAATATAAATAGGTTGGGTAACCGCGTTCTGTTAACACCTGGCGTTGTGTTAACAGCTGCCTGTGGCTTTATCCCCCCGAAATTTAGAATAAAGGCCGTTGCTCATCGACATAGGACGGAACGACATTTTTACTCTTAGAAGTACGGTGATGAGAATTACTGATTGGGTTCCACAACATAGTCATCGTCGCCAAGACAGGCAAAGAATACAGTGGTGTGATATCCTCCACACTCATACTTAGTATCATACACGCTCGCTGGTTATGGAGACTCTTGACTTGCCCTTCAAATAAGACAAGTCATATTGCATTTGTACAAAGCGAACAGTGATCTTCTTTGTTATCAATGGTTCCTATTGTCTTGCAAAGTGGCTGGCCACCATAACTCAGCTATCCAACAGTCTATGGTGCGGTAGCTCCATAGTTAGAGGTCTTTCTAGTTTAGTCGATTACGTGTGCTGCAGGAACAATCGCCGGTTAGCAAGTAATCAAATTCTTTCCCCCTTTGGTATGTGAATATTTTAAAAGCAACTGCGTGTTGTTGATATTGATATATTAGAAACCTTTTACAATGATGCAAAAGAATATTAGTAATCACGACGGAAATGTGTTACAAAAGTCGTTGAAAACTGTTTATTCTAATTGAACGCCGTCGAATCATAGACAATCTCAAAGTTTTTTTTTGTAGTGTGTTGTTATGCAGCGTTAGGTGTTTCTGCCGCTAGCGAACAACGTGTATTCTCGATGTTTTTTTTATATAGTGTGTTGTTATGCAGCGTTAGGTTTTTTTACCGCTAGCAAATAACGTGTATTCTCGATGTTTTTTTTTTGTAGTGTTGTTATGCAGCATTAGGGTTTTCTACCGCTAACGAACAATGTGTATTCTCGATGTTTTTTTTGTAGTGTGTTGTTATGCAGCGTTAGCTTTTTCTACTGCTAGCGAACAACGTATATTCTTGATGTTTTTTTTTGTAGTTTGTTGTTGTGTAGCGTTAGCATTTTCTACCGCTAGCAAACAACGTGTATTCTTGATGTTTTTTTTTGAAGTGTGTTGTTATGCAGCGTTAGGTTTTTCTACCGCTTGCGAACAACGTACATTCCATTCTTATTAGAGGCGAAACATTTTCTTCTAAATATAGAATAACTTACAAAAAACATAACCCAAAACAAGTATTTTTTTTTGTATCGTGAGTGTATTTTACAAATATCATATTATATTGCATGCATGTGACACAAACACTCAGACCCTAAGAAATATTTGTGGGTCACCCAAATATTTGTTCCGTACGGGGATCTAACTCGCGATTACCTGAACCAGTGTGCCGAGTGGCTTAAGCTCTTAACCACCGGAACAAGTCGTAATCAATATTGTATATTTTCTTTATAATATAGTAAGAGCCTGAGTATTGACGTAATCAAAAGTTATTAGATCAATGATAACCCCTTTTTAACCGACTTCAAAAAAGAAGGGGGTTCTCAATTCGACTGTATGTTTTTTTTTGTATGTATGTTAGGCGATCATTCCGCCAATTATGAATCGATTTGGATTATTCTTTTTGTGTTGAATTCAGTTTAGCTCCAAGGTGGCCCCTTTTTAATTTCAGCAGTATTGGACTTTGGACTTTGAAGATACACCTGGGAACTCCTTAACGACCAACAATACAGATGTGTAGATTGAGATATTATGGGTATTACGTCAATCCTATAGGTACCCTACTATAGAACTTAGCAGAAAATTAATCTACTTCAAAAAAGGAGAAGGTTTATCATTCGTTTACGCTTTTTAAAACTTCTTTGCTTATAAACCGATTGTGATAATTCTTTTTGCATTGGATTCAGTATAGCTCCGGGGTAGTCCTATTTAATTGTATCGGTATTGGACCGTAGACTTTAAAGATACACCACGGGACTGACTGTAAAATCAGTTACTATTAACATTATATCAATCCTGTAAGTACCTTACTGTATAATAATATAATATAGGTATATAAATATACATAACTAATGTCTTATCACTTAAAATTAAAAAAACTTTTTAAAAAAGGGAAACCGGATAAAAAAGAATCAAATAAATATTTGAAGTCGGTGCCAAGTAATCGACTACACCAACCAGGATCGACTTTAAATATTTATTTTTTGCTTTTAAGTCGGTTTCCCTTTTTTAAAAAGGTTTTTATTATTCCTGCAGTCCCTTTTAGCGAAACCAACAGAAACCGGGCACAATAACTATTTAATTGAATACAGCATCCTATCAATACCAGATGATAGTCTAGGATAACTAAAACAATCTTCACTTAGTTTGGCTGGCCTGTTTGCGCCCAAAGAACTGTTATTAGAAAACTTGCCGACCTAGTTTTGGGTTGTCGTTTAAACCCAGGGTCTAAGTAGTTGAGAATTGACGCAGTAATGTTGGCGATAGTAATAATATGTTTAAGAAGCCTAAAGAAGCCTTAAGCTGCCTCGTTGGTCTGGTGGCAAAGCGCATCGCTTTGTGATCACGAGGTCCTGGGTTCAAATCCTAGGTCGGACAAATGTAGTTTTTCTAACGAAAATTTCCCAGTATGAGTCCGGAGTCTGGAATTGTGCCCGGTATATGGCAATAGGCTCGCCTCCTATTACATGGGACCTAACATCGTCGGCGAAACGTGGGTGTACTCATTACACCTCTGCCACCCCCTCTGGGGAATGTAGGCGTGACGGTGTTGTTTTTAAGAAGCCTAAAGACGTAGAAACTTTTGGTTAACATTAAATGAAGAATGTTCACTGCAGGACAAATCATAAAAGGGTATTTGTGTATGTGAATTTTCATGTTTGTTAACGCACCTCGCCCTCCTCGCACGCTGTGCGACCGCGGTGTTCTTACCGATCACCAAGGTTAAGCAGCGATCGACTCGGTTGGCCTGAGATGGGTGACCGTTTGTGGCATTTTCATATTCGAGCGTCTCTGTGCTTCGGAAGGCACGTTAAGCCGTTGGTCCCGGCTACCACTTAATGTGGTAGTCGTTAAGCCGAGTTGGAAGCCTTAAAGTTGGCTTAATAAGTTTCAACAGCAGGTGGCCACAAACCTGCCTCCACTAATCCGCGCCGGGTCCGCGTGGTGGAGTATGACCCAATCTCTCTCACCTCGATTTGTGAGAGAAGGCCTTTGCCCAGCAGTGAGCTGTATAGGCTGATATTATTATAAGGCACCCACGACACAGGAATAACGCCAAGGGTGGGGCTACATCCCAGCTAAAATGCCTCCTCAAAGATCACCCTATTCAACACTACAATATCCACATATACAAATAATATTAATTTAAAAATACCTTTTTAAAAACAAGCTTTTATAGCAAAAACATAAGCAAGATATCTTGCTTAGTAAAGGAGTTCCTATGCCTTCCGTCCGGCTTCATCATCAGACACTGGCCACCATCCGGCTCTTAAGTTCTCGTCACGACAAATCCGACGAACCCAAACATGGCGGAGTCATATTAAGAAGGTGGGTGGTTCAATTGGCTACCTTTTGGTTTCATCATCAGACCCTAAACACTATTTAGTATTTTTTGGGACTAAGCCCGCCACACATTCCCACCATTGGAACTTATGTAAGCCAGGATTCACAATGGTCTCCTTAGATGGCATCAAGGTTTAAACCATGGAGTGTCCCAAGAAGCGCTTTAATTGGCTTGGAACCCGCAACAAATTAATTAGAAAGAAAAAACAGAAGGACTAGGAACTATAAAATAGGTAACACTATTTAGTTGTATAGTACTTGTCAATACCTATCTAACAAGCCTAAACACGAGGGGGTTAGGTTGTATAGTTCCCATGTTCCTATCTCCACCTCCCGAGTTCATCTTCAGGCAAGTGCTTGAAAATGGATCACAAAATTTGAACCGGTAAGACAGACATAATCAAACACTGCACGTTAAATAAAAGCTTGTAAAAAGTCACGAAGATTTTAATGAAAATCGAATTGGTACACTAAGTAGCAGACTGGTAGATAAACTTGGTACTGCCCACAGGTAGATAAATTCAGCCCTAGGTAGTTATACCTTATAATATTAGCCCTGTTAAGAAACTGTCCCACCGCTGGGCACGGGCCTCCTCTCAAACTGAGAAGGTTTCGGCCATAGTCCACCACGCTGGTCCAGTGCGGGTTGGCGAACTTTACTCACCTACGAGGATCTCTTAGGCATACAGGTTTCCTCACGATGTTCTCCTTCACTGTTAAAGCAAGTGATAATTAATTTTTAAAGTTATACTTTTTACCCTCGCAAATCTTGGGCGTCGTTGGCTGGTTGCGTATAAATAATTTCACCCTGTCCAACACTACAATATCCACGTATACAAAAAATACACAAAACTCAAGTCCTCTTTTGTAAGTTCTTTAAAAAATCAAAACAAAATCCAGTTGAATCTTGCAGGCAAATCGGTTGAAAGACTCAACAACAAAATTTCAGGCATATTGGTGGCACAGTAAGACATACTGAAAACAGTGGAAACAAGATTCAATTTTCATATTTCAGGAGCTCGCTTGCACCGCAGCAAATGTAAGTGCGGTGCCGACTGCCAAACTCGTGATAAAACTACGAGTTTTTGAATAGGGAGAGCTATAGAGTCGAAGGGAGCGACAAAAAATATGTTTTTGTAAATAATAAAAACTTGGACGTGCGAACAAGCTTATTTTTTAATAATAAATATCTGTTCGAATATCAACAATTTATACGATCAGTGGAAACCTCTCTTTCAAAAAATGCAGACCTTGGAGAATTTATAGAAGTAGTTGCACTGGTAATACTGAACACAAATTAGAAAGTATCTAAAATTGTTTTATTTTAAATGTATTGTTTTATATTATATAAGAAGGCTATCTATCTATATCATCACGCCATATCCCTTGCGGGGTAGGCAGATAATACACAGTTCTAACAGGTTCTTTCCTTACATACCTCCATGGCTTCCTCCTCTCTCATAGTTCCTCTCATACACGCTCGCCGGTTACGGAAACTCTTGACTAAGACTTAAATAAGAAATCATGTACATATTTTTGTTTTTCAAACACCAGAGCGAGTAATCGATATTATCCACGTATCTAACTTGTGGGAGGGTAATTGCTTCTTTTTCAGTCTATTTATTTAATGACATTTAATATATACTATCTCTGAAAACATTAGTGCTAAAATACCCTTATTTAAAGTCAATGGTAACAATTAATCGGTATGAAATGTTTTTTCAGTTTAGGTACATAACTCCTGATTTTTGTACAAAAGCATCTTTGATTATTATAATAACAATAAACAATTTCATAGTTTTGAATAAAAAGTGTTCAACTCAATTCTTTTTTCAAACCTTTCGTTACCCAATGTTCTTATAAGGTCACAAACTTTGTTCCACCATTAAAGACCTTATGATACAAATAGGAAAGTCCATTTCAATTCAAAAATACGTTTCTGCTTTTGTTCTAAGACTGGAAACGCTTCGCCTTGAGAATAGATAATCTAAATTAAGGTGACCTCTCCTGACGCCGTGACTGTTCAAGATTAAGGATTTTTTATAAGGACCTGTGTTACGCTTGAAAGGTCTTGTTAGACTAGTCAACGTGTTTCTATACGTTTCAGCCGGTACTTAAGCAAATAGCAGTTAACTTTTATGACACTATTACATACATTCGGACTAATAAAGTAATGTTTGCAGCTCTATCTCAGAACCTGAAGTTCTATAAGAATTCTGTTTTGACTCCCAAAGCAGTTTGCGTTATGGATTTTTGCTGTTAGTGAAATGAAGATTTTTTCCTTTGTTTCTTATTTTCCAATCATGGATACTGTGTGGATATTTTTGTGGAGGAGCTTTTAGTGATAATAAGTTTTATGAAGCGGTGTTTGTTATGTCAGATGGCATCACAATGTATTTTAATGCTTTGGTTTATTTTGATGCTGGTGTAGATATAACATTGAAAAGTGGATTTTAGCGATCCGCATATTTATCTGTTTGAACCACAAATTCGACAAAAGATTTCATGAGAAATCAGTCTTCAGAGCTTGATGTTAATATCTATCTATCTTTATCATCACGCCAAATCCCTTGCGGGGTAGGCAGAGAGTACAGAGTTCCAACATGTTCTTTCCTTACATACCTCTCTGGCTCCACTCTCATAATTTGTCTCAACACGCTCGCCGGTTACGGAGACTTTTGGCTTGATGTTAATAATATCATTATTATGCAAATTTGGCCAAAAGATGCACTCTCCGAGATAAAAATCTCCAGAAACTCAACATAATCATGAGTATGATTTTTTTTTAATTTTTACCAGCTTTTTAAGTTATATAAACTTGCAATGTTTGCTTGTTCAGGTCAAATCTTGGGATGAATCAGAACCACTTCATCTTAGGATAAGTTACGGAGTTAAAATTGGTTCAGTTCCGATGACAATGCATTTTTACGATAAGCATGACCTTATTCTACATCCAGAATTGGCTTCAGACAAAGGAACTCCTCAATGACCAACAGCATAGTCACGAAATTTTATATACACAGTTTATTTTGATTGGCCTTTTTATATTGGCTTCATAAAAGCTTGTTTTAAAATGATTTTACTATTAATTTATTTTCTACTTTATCACAAGCCAAGTTACAACGGCTGGCAGAAAATCGCCTGAAATTGAACTTTCGTTAGTGAAACGTTTGTAGGTACCTAATTTCTACGGGGAAGATGCCAAAGTGATTTACTCACGACATGGGAATGCCGTCATTAAACCCGTAAAGCTAAAGGATTCCTTCCAAGTCGCCGATTGAAAATTAGTTCACTTAAATATTGGGGAATCTTTTACATGCTAGTTAGAATCATAATTCTTTATCATAACGCCAGATCCCTTGCGGGTTAGGCGGAGAGTACAGAGTTCCAACAGGACCTTTCCTTACATACTTCTCTGGCTTCTTCCACTCTCATAGTTCGTCAAGCTCTCCGGTTATGATAACTCCTTTCAGACATTTGTTCAGATAAGATATTTTTACAAATATTTTTATTATATACCTTTACACGTAAAAAAATTAACTAAACACATTCAATATATCTCTATAGCATCACGCCATATCCCTTGCGGGGTAGGCAGACAGTACAGAGTTCCAACAGGTTCTTTCCATATATACCTCTCCGACTTCCTCCTCTCTCATAGAGGACCTTTAATCTCGAAAAATTCAGTGTGGGTAAAAAGGGTATCGCACTTTTTAACAAGTCCTGGTCACTCGATTCCTACGTCTGCTCCATTCGAGCGCTCGAATCAAACTAACTTAAAAATGGCCGGTCTCATCAAATTATATTTGCACTTGAGTCAAATCAGATACCGTTTAAAATTAGCGTTTACGTTAAAGCAACAAATCACATTAAGTACTATATATTTTCTTTAACCATTCAAAGTCAGATAAAATACTCCTAAAATACAAAATAATTAATTTGTAACTGGAAATCGTGACATACAAAATCTCGATTTTGTAAATAAGAGGACTTTGTAGACCCTGATTGATAGCATGCATGTACGTACATTTCTTCTTCTTCTTTTTCGCTTCACTCTTGACAGAGTGGTCGTGGTCACGATGACGTTTAGTCGCTGGAGGCTGATGCAGCTTGCCTTACTCTCCATTAAGTTCGATTATTTGAGGTTCTGGTGCACTCGATTAAATGATCTCCCACTGCGGACTTAATTTGATCTGCCCATCGCATTGGTGAAACTCCACGTGGTCCAGTTCCTTCAACTTTGCCCTGCACAACCAGACGCTCTATGATGTCACTGTTAAGTAAAGTAAATTTACGTTTAATCTATACTTAAGTCTATATATCTAACTTGTTCTGCATTGTTATCCTATGGGAAAACAATACAGAACAAGCAAGATATACCTCTATATCTCTTTTGAAAATAAGAGTTTTACAATTCTTTTTGTATATACGAGGCATGCCTTTTAAGTCGTTTGAAGAAAAAAACACAACTAGAACCTTATAGTACTTTTTATTGTTTTTCAAAGTATTCACCACGTAGCTTAATACACTTTTCCATTCGCTCAAACCAGTTATTATAACATTTATTCCACTCTAAAGTGGGGGTGTTCAAAATGGCTGACTTGAAAGCGTCGACTGCTTCTTCACCGGACTGGAACCTTTGACCACGAAGACATTTCTTAAATTTAGGAAATGTAAAGAAATCGTTAGGGCTTAGGTCAGGACTGTATGGAGGATGGTCAAGAATTTCAACTTTTTCCTGCATCAAATACTCAATCGTTTGACGAGCGCTGTGTGAGCTTGCGTTGTCGTGGTGCAGGATTATGCGTCGCTTTGAGTTAGATTTTCGAAGTTCGGCGATGACTTGTGGTAAACAAACTGTGGTATACCACTTTGCGTTAACCGTTCTACGATCTTCAAGTGTAATAGTCGCAACATGGCCGGTTTTTCCAACGAACGTGGCCACCATCTTCTTTGAATTGCTTCGAGAACGAACAACTTTAGTCGGCTTTGGCTCGTCTTGAAAGACCCAGATTGTAGATTGTTGTTTGGAATCAGGATCCCAGGCATAGATCCAAGATTCGTCACCACTGATGATATCGTAGACGTGATTTGACTCTCCTCGGTTGAACCTTTGCACAGTTTTCTTACACCATCTGACGCGGGCCGCCTTGTGATCGTCGGAAAGCAGATGCGGTATCCAACGGCAAACTAGCTTTCTCACACCAAGCGCTTCATGCAAGATCTTCTGAATGGTTGTCCCTGAGATGCCTAATAGAGCCTCTATCTCTCGATATGTCACATGACGATCTTCAAGAATTAGTTGTCTCACAGCAATGATGTTATCTTCAGTGAAGGCGGATTTTGGGCGTCCTTCGCGAGATTTGTCACTAACACTAGTATGTCCACGCTAAAATTCTAAATACCAGCGTTCGACAGTCCGCAGACATGGGGCTTCATCACTGAACACAGATGTTAGCTCTTCAAAACACTGAAGCCGTGTCAGGCCTCTTCTAAAGTTGTAGAAAATTATTGCACGAATTTTTCCTTATAAAGATTCATTTTCGTACGTAACCGGACAGATTCCAATCGACGCTGTGACTAAAAAATAGCATTAATCCTAATACTTTCAACTGTTTTGAGATTCAAAATTTAAACACATTCGAATATAGAACAGTTCCAAATTCAAAATTGCCGGGAAATATAGAAACGACAGAACGTAAAAGGCATGCCTAGTATTGCGTTCATGAGGCATACCAAAACAATTGTAAAACTCATATTTTTAAAAGAGTAATCGTGAAGTTTCCTGCCCTTCTTCTCAACATGAATGCCATTCCGGACGGGTAGTTAAGTCTGAAGTATTAACTAACTTTTTCTTTCTTGACCGCTTATAAGTACTTTTTGGTCTACATGAATAAACTTTGAATGGGCAGACTCTCCTCACACGGTGGACCGGTATCCTGATAAAGGTCCCGGGTAACAGCTTCAAGCAAGCAAACGGACAGTACAAAGCCGTTTGATTGAATTTAGCACAACATTAACCAAATCAATTATACTCAAATTGAAACAGCTGCATACCTTTCTCGCTAATTACAGAACACCAAATTAACACAGAAAGATATGCAATAATCTTTGAAATATATATTTGTTGTTTCAGAGAAATTGGGCTGTATCTATGATAGTCAAAGTTCATTATCCCTAAAATATGATATATATGATTGAATAATTATTGCATACCTGCGCTTAATTCAAACAGGGTTGATTTATTTAACAATTAAATCGATTTAGGCTAATATAAATAGGTTGGGTAACCGCGTTCTGTTAACACCTGGCGTTGTGTTAACAGCTGCCTGTGGCTTTATCCCCCCGAATTTTAGAATGAAAGCCGTTGCTCATCAACATCGGACGGAATGACATTTTTACCCTTAGAAGTACGGTGATGAGAATAACTGATTGGGTCCCACAACATAGTCATCGTCGCCAAGACAGGCAAAGAATACAGTGGTGTGATATCCTCCACACTCATACTTAGTATGATACACGCTCGCTGGTTATGGAGACTCTTGACTTGCCCTACAAATAAGACAAGTCATATTGCATTTGTACAAAGCGAACAGTGATCTTCTTTGTTATCAATGGTTCCTATTGTCTTGCAAAGTGGCTGGCCACCATAACTCAGCTATCCAACAGTCTATGGTGCGGTAGCTCCATAGTTAGAGGTCTTTCTAGTTTAGTCGATTACGTGTGCTGCAGGAACAATCGCCGGTTAGCAAGTATTCAAATTCTTTCCCCCTTTGGTATGTGAATATTTTAAAAGCAACTGCGTGTTGTTGATATTGATATATTAGAAACCTTTTACAATGATGTAAAAGAATATTGGTAATCACGACGGAAATGTGTTACAAAAGTCGTTGAAAACTGTTTATTCTAATTGAACGCCGTCGAATCATAGACAATCTCGAAGTTTTTTTTTGTAGTGTGTTGTTATGCAGCTTTAGGTTTTTTTTGCCGCTAACGAACAACGTGTATTCTTGATGTTTTTTTTGTAGTGCGTTGTTATGCAGCGTTAGGTGTTTCTGCCGCTAGCGAACAACGTGTATTCTCGATGTTTTTTTATATAGTGTGTTGTTATGCAGCGTTAGGTTTTTTTACCGCTAGCAAATAACGTGTATTCTCGATGTTTTTTTTTTGTAGTGTTGTTATGCAGCGTTAGGTTTTTCTACCGCTAGCAAACAACGTGTATTCTCAATGTGTTTTTTGTAGTGTGTTGTTATGCAGCTTTAGGTTTTTTTACCGCTAACGAACAATGTGTATTCTCGATGTTTTTTTTGTAGTGTGTTGTTATGCAGCGTTAGGTTTTTCTACCGCTAGCGAACAACGTATATTCTTGATGTTTTTTTTTGTAGTGTGTTGTTATGTAGCGTTAGCATTTTCTACCGCTAGCGAACAACGTGTATTCTTGATGTTTTTTTTTTGAAGTGTGTTGTTATGCAGCGTTAGGTTTTTCTACCGCTTGCGAACAACGTACATTCCATTCTTATTAGAGGCGATACATTTTCTTCTAAATATAGAATAACTTACAAAAAAACATAACCCAAAACAAGTATTTTTTTTTGTATCGTGAGTGTATTTTACAAATATCATATTATATTGCATGCATGTGACACAAACACTCAGACCCTAAGAAATATTTGTGGGTCACCCAAATATTTGTTCCGTACGGGGATCTAACTCGCGATTACCTGAACCAGTGTGCCGAGTGGCTTAAGCTCTTAACCACCGGAACAAGTCGTAATCAATATTGTAAGTATTTTCTTTATAATATAGTAAGAGCCTGAGTATTGACCTAATCAAAAGTTATTAGATCAATGATAACTCCTTTTTAACCGACTTCAAAAAAGAAGGGGGTTCTCAATTCGACTGTATGTTTTTTTTGTATGTATGTTAGGCGATCATTCCGCCAATTATGAATCGATTTGGAAGGTGGCCCCTTTTTAATTTTAGCAGTATTGGACTTTGGACTTTGAATATACACCTGGAAACTCCTTAACGACCAACAATACAGATGTGTAGATTGAGATATTATGGGTAGTACGTCAATCCTATAGGTACCCTACTATAGAACTTAGCAGAAAATTAATCTACTTCAAAAAAGGAGAAGGTTTATCATTCGTTTACGCTTTTTAAAACTTCTTTGCTAATAAACCGATTGTGATAATTCTTTTTGCATTGGATTCAGTATAGCTCCGGGGTAGTCCTATTTAATTGTATCGGTATTGGACCGTAGACTTTAAAGATACACCACGGGACTGACTGTAAAATCAGTTACTATTAACATTATATCAATCCTGTAAGTACCTTACTGTATAATAATATAATATAGGTATATAAATATACATAACTAATGTCTTATCACTTAAAATTAAAAAAATAAAAAACTTTTTAAAAAGGGAAATCCGGATAAAATAGAATCAAATAAATATTTGAAGTCGGTGCCAAGTAATCGACTACACCAACCAGGATCGACTTTAAATATTTATTTTTTGCTTTTAAGTCGGTTTCCCTTTTTTAAAAAGGTTTTTATTATTCCTTCAGTCCCTTTTAGCGAAACCAACAGAAACAGGGCACAATAACTATTTAATTGAATACAGCATCCTATCAATACCAGATGATAGTCTAGGATAACTAAAACAATCTTCACTTAGTTTGGCTGGCCTGTTTGCGCCCAAAGAACTGTTATTAGAAAACTTGCCGACCTAGTTTTGGGTTGTCGTTTAAACCCAGGGTCTAAGTAGTTGAGAATTGACGCAGTAATGTTGGCGATAGTAATAATATGTTTAAGAAGCCTAAAGAAGCCTTAAGCTGCCTCGTTGGTCTGGTGGCAAAGCGCATCGCTTTGTGATCACGAGGTCCTGGGTTCAAATCCTAGGTCGGACAAATGTAATTTTTCTAACGAAAATTTCCTAGTATGAGTCCGGAGTCTTGAATTGTGCCCGGTATATGGCAATAGGCTCGCCCCCTATTACATGAGACCTAACATCGTCGGCGAAACGTGGGTGTACTCAGTACACCTCTGCCACCCCCTCTGGGGAATATAGGCGTGACGGTGTTGTTGTTAAGAAGCCTAAAGACGTAGAAACTTTTGGTTAACATTAAATGAAAAATGTTCACTGCAGGACAAATCATAAAAGGTATTTGTGTATGTGAATTTTCATGTTTGTTAACGCACCTCGCCCTCCTCGCACGCTGTGCGACCGCGGTGTTTTTACCGATCACCAAGGTTAAGCAGCGATCGACTCGGTTGACCTGAGATGGGTGACCGTTTGTGGCATTTTCATATTCGAGCGTCTCTGTGCTTCGGAACGCACGTTAAGCCGTTGGTCCCGGCTACCACTTAATGTGGTAGTCGTTAAGCCGAGTTGGAAGCCTTAAAGTTGGCTTGATAAGTTTCAACAGCAGGTGGCCACAAACCTGCCTCCACTAATCCGCGCCGGGTCCGCGTGGTGGAGTATGACCCAATCTCTCTCAGCTCGATTTGTGAGAGAAGGCCTTTGCCCAGCAGTGAGCTGTATAGGCTGATATTATTATAAGGCACCCACGACACAGGAATAACGCCAAGGGTGGGGCTACATCCTAGCTAAAATGCCTCCCCAAAGATCACCCTATTCAACACTACAATATCCCCATATACCAATAATATTAATTTAAAAATACCTTTTTAAAAACAAGCTTTTATAGCAAAAACATAAGCAAGATATCTTGCTTAGTAAAGGAGTTCCTATGCCTTCCGTCCGGCTTCATCATCAGACACTGGCCACCATCCGGCTCTTAAGTTCTCGTCACGACAAATCCGACGAACCCAAACATGGCGGAGTTATATTAAGAAGGTGGGTGGTTCGATTGGCTACCTTTTGGTTTCATCATCAGACCCTAAACACTATTTAGTATTTTTTGGGACTAAGCCCGCCACACATTCCCACCATTGGAACTTATGTAAGCCAGGATTCACAATGGTCTCCTTAGATGGCATCAAGGTTTAAACCATGGAGTGTCCCGAGAAGCGCTTTAATTGGCTTGGAACCCGCAACAAATTAATTAGAAAGAAAAACAGAAGGACTAGGAAATATAAAATAGGTAACACTATTTAGTTGTATAGTACTTATCAATACCTATCTAACAAGCCTAAACACGAGGGGGTTAGGTTGTATAGTTCCCATGTTCCTATCTCCACCTCCCGAGTTCATCTTCAGGCAAGTGCTTGAAAATGGATCACAAAATTTGAACCGGTAAGACAGACATAATCAAACACTGCACGTTAAATAAAAGCTTGTAAAAAGTCACGAAGATTTTAGTGAAAATCGAATTGGTACACTAAGTAGCAGACTGGTAGATAAACTTGGTACTGCCCACAGGTAGATAAATTCAGCCCTAGGTAGTTATACCTTATAATATTAGCCCTGTTAAGAAACTGTCCCACCGCTGGGCACGGGCCTCCTCTCAAACTGAGAAGGTTTCGGTCATAGTCCACCACGCTGGTCCAGTGCAGGTTGGTGAACTTTACTCACCTACGAGGAACTATTAGGCATACAGGTTTCCTCACGATGTTCTCCTTCACTGTTAAAGCAAGTGATAATTAATTTTTAAAGTTATACTTTTTACCCTCGCAAATCTTGGGCGTCGTTGGCTGGTTGCGTATAAATAATTTCACTCTATCCAACACTACAATATCCACGTATACAAAAAATACACAAAACTCAAGTCCTCTTTTGTAAGTTCTTTAAAAAATCAAAACAAAATCCAGTTGAATCTTGCAGGCAAATCGGTTGAAAGACTCAACAACAAAATTTCAGGCATATTGGTGGCACAGCAAGACATACTGAAAACAGTGGTAACAAGATTCAATTTTCATATTTCAGGAGCTCGCTTGCACCGCAGCAAATGTAAGTGCGGTGCCGACTGCCAAACTCGTGATAAAACTACGAGTTTTTGAATAGGGAAAGCTATAGAGTCGAAGGAAGCGACAAAAAATATGTTTTTGTAAATAATAAAAACTTGGACGTGCGAACAAGCTTATTTTCTAATAATAAATATCTGTTCGAATATCAACAATTTATACGATCAGTTAAACCTTTCTTTTAAAAAATACAGACCTTGGAGAATTTATAGAAGTAGTTGCACTGGTAATACTGAACACAAATTGTGTTCATATTAAATAAGAAGTCTATTTATCTATATCATCACGCCAGATCCCTTGCGGGGTAGGCAGTGAATACACAGTTCTAACAAGTTCCTTACATACCTCTCTGGCTTCCTCTACTCTCATAGTTCGTCTCATACACGCTCGCCGGTTACGGAAACTCTTGAATAAGACTTAAATAAGAAATCATGTACACATTTTTGTTTTTCAAACACCAGAGCGAGTAATCGATATTATCCATGTATCTAACTTGTGGGAGGGTAATTGCTTCTTTTTCAGTCTATTTATTTAATGACATTTAATATATACTATCTCTGAAAACATTAGTGCTAAAATACCCTTATTTAAAGTCAATGGTAACAATTTACCGGTATGAAATGTTTTTTCAGTTAAGGTACATAACTCCTGATTTTTTTGTACTAAAGCATCTATGAATAATATAAAAACAATAAACAATTTCATAGTTTTGAATAAATAGTGCTCAACTCAATTGTTTCCCCAAACCTTTCGTTACCCAATGTTCTTATAAGGTCACAAATTATGTGCCACCATTAAAGACCTTATCATACAAATAGGAAAGTCCATTTCAATTCAAAAATACGTTTCAGCTTTTGTTCTAAGACTGGAAACGCTTCGCCTTGAGAATAGATAATCTAAATTAAGGTGACCTCTCCTGACGCCGTGACCGTTCAAGAATGAGGATTTTTTATAAGGACCTGTGTTACGCTAGAAAGGTCTTGTTAGACTGGTCAACGTGTTTCTATACGTTTCAGCCGGTACTTAAGCAAATAGCAGTTAACTTTTATGACACTATTACATACATTCGGACTAATAAAGTAATGTTTGCAGCTCTATCTCAGATCCTGAAGTTCTATAAGAATTCTGTTTTGACTCCCAAAGCAGTTTGCGTTATGGATTTTTGCTGTTAGTGAAATGAAGATTTTTTCCTTTGTTTCTTATTTTCCAATCATGGATACTGCGGATATTTTTGTGGTGGAGCTTTTAGTGATAATAAGTTACATGAAGCGGTGTTTGTTATGTCAGATGGCATCACCGTGTATTTTGATGCTTTGGTTTATTTTGATGCTGGTGTAGATATAACATTGAAAAGTGGATTTTAGCGATCCGCATATTTATCGGTTTAAACCATAAATTAGAAAAAAGATTTCATGAGAAATCAGTCTTCAGAGCTTGATGTTAATATCTATCTATCTATATTATCACGCCAGATCCCTTGCGGGGTAGGCAGAGAGTACAGAGTTCCAACATGTTCTTTCCTTACATACCTCTCTGGCTCCACTCTCATAATTAATCTCAACACGCTTGCCGGGTACGGAGACTCTTGGCTTGATGTTAATAATAATAATAATAATATTAGCCCTGTTAAGAAACTGTCCCACTGCTGGGCATGGGCCTCCTCTCAAACTGAGAGGGTTTAGGCCATAGTCCACCACGCTGGCCCAGTGCGGGTTGGCGAACTTCACACACCTTCGAGAAACTCTTAGGCATGCAGGTTTCCTCACGATGTTTTCCTTCACCGTTAAAGCAAGTGATAATTCATGTTAATAATATCATCATTATCCAAATTTGGCCAAAAGATGCACTCTGCGAGATAAAGATCTCCAAAAACGGGTTTTGTGCAGCCTATATTTAGATTTTACCCGCAACCTTCATCTGATTATCATTTTACCCTGTAGGTCGCGCCTGCCCATACTACATCTTCTGATACGTGGTTGCCATTCAAGAGCCTTTCTTGCCGAACGACCGTCAGTTCCACGAGCGATGTGGCGAACCTACGCGTATGTTAAATCACCAAGTTATCATCACACACCAAAATAGTAGGAAGGTTCCTGTGTATATTGTAATACACGGAACAAAGATGATCTTATTGTACATTCTACTCGTCTCCATAGAATTAGCAGCTCTTTCTTGGGACAATGTTTACGCTTCTACAACAAATTACCGCTATAATTATTAATATATCTATCCGAAATATGCCTATTAATAAGCCTAAAAAGGCTATTAAAGCAAGACAAGATGTAGTAAAGGATATTATAATATTTCGGAATATATCGACGACAACACTGATTGGGTTTGAGCAGCTCCTCATTCGGCAACTCCTGAATATAGTTTGTAAAATGCTTTGTTATTAAAATGCAATTGTGTTAAAAAACAATTGTGTAAGATTAGCCCGCTGAGTTTCTCGCCGGTTCTTCTCAGTGTGAGGCTGCGTTACGGTGATAGTTGCAAAAAATTTACTAATTTCTGACGTTTGTAAGCGCTCTTGTTGGCCTATACAAATAAAATATTTTGACTTTGACTTTGACTTATACCTCAAGATGGGTGTAAGCATAGAGATACAATTTCCATGACAATTTAAATAAAATCTTTCAAAAATTTTGAAAGACCCAACCCGGGAAGTCCTCAAATATCACGATATGAAACCTCCTAAAATATTCGCACCAATCAAAACTTGTCAAACGGGTTTTTGGAAGTTCATTGAAAATTTATTCAAAAGACAGCAAGAGGTCCCCGGAAAGTTCCGCATAACTTATCTTTCAGAAGTCTGTCAAACTGGATTAGTCTCGTTATGATGATCACCCGATGCCCGTCGGCCTTTTATTGGCATTAGCCAGATATTAGCGCTGTTTGGGAGAGTAATGGAAATAATTGGACTTATAATGGAGGAGGAATATTTAATGCGGATGACTTTTGACGTCTCTGTAGAGTGCTTTGACCGTTTTAAGAGAGGATTTTGATTTTGATTGAGGTTTACCGCAATTTCTTAGAATGAATGTCGTTAAAATCTACTTAAAGCTGTACGTTTTCCTACTTAGACGTACTACGTAATCGTAGAGCCTGAAACCGGACCAGAAATTTTTAAATAAAAAATGCAAAGCATGGTGTGGATGCTATAGTAAGGAATGCAGAAAGAAGGTGTCACTGAGAAAACTCACAACAAACAGTTTATTTCATTTGCAGTGAAACACAATTTTAGTTTCTTAGGTGCACCATAGGAGGAATTAAAGACCTCTCTTGTGCTCTTTGTCTACTCTGAAAGTGATAAGTGTCTCATACCGATCCAGTCATACACTTCTTAACTATCACTATGAACTCTTTGCGGTCCCGAACACACAAGCAAGCAAGGTACAAGCGTCTTATAATATACATACATAGTATCGTAGAAATTTATTTTTACCTCAAGATGTTCCAACACCTCGCAACCCGCGGCTTTGAGACGTGGAGTTCATATATCTTATAAGTCAATATTTTCTACAGACATGTCTTACCCTCTGGGATAGCAATTTATTTTATCTAACACTGAGTCAATCAGCCAGATATGAGCCTGAGAGAAATGTTACCACCTTTGTAAGCGAAGTTGCCTTAAAAATGTTGCCACCTTTATAAACGAAGTTGCGATAACTGTGGGCTTAGCATGAACTGATTGACATTAGCTTCATGCTATATACAGAGTTGAGATGCTATCCTCTTCACACTAAAAATTTATTATATAAACATGAGCAAGACAACACGCTTTTTCGATAGCGTTTCGCTAATACTGCTAGTCTGGATGTTGTAAGTCCTCAAATGACTTAGCACTATTTGACGTTATAGCTACGTTATCGAGAAATCGTGCTGTCACATTCATCTTTATTTAACAAATTGGTAGTGTGAAAAAGATGGTACTTAAACTCGATAGCGTTACGATTATGTCAATCTGTTCGTGCCAAGTGCTTTGGTGTATGGAAACGTGTTTGGAATTATGAATTCAAATTATGAATCTTTAAGGTATAGGTTTGCTTGCTACTACATTGGAATTTAACACCATAAATGATGTGTAGGTGTATTTAGTACACCTTTTCTATCCCCGCTTGAGGTATATAATTGTGATGGTGTTTATTATATCTATATCTCGCTGAGATTCACGGGGTTACCCGGAACTTTGAAAGGCTTGAGACATGGGGTCGACACGTAGAGGCCCTGTTGTGATGAGTTAATGTTACGTAAGTCACCTGCTGAGATGAATGACTGAAAATGATGAAAAATAACAAGGACGTCTATCTGAACCCGTTGGGGGGTAGGTAGAGAGTACAGAGTTTCAACAGACTCTTTCCTTACCTACCTCTCTGGCTTCCTCTACTCTCATAGTTCGTCTTATACACGCTCGCCGGTTACGGAGACTCTTGACTTTTCCTTCAGATAAGTCTCGGTCTATTTGGTCCCCGGGACCTACATCCTTCCACTTTCGCAACAAGTACGTAAACTATGATAATAGAACAGGGACTATGTGAATGAGGTTTGATGGACAAAAACTGATATTTTCCAAAGGGTACGGTCATCGGTGTATCATAACAAGATACGATCACGTGAGTAGTTATAGGGATGATATAAAAATAAATTCGAGCATATTGTACCTTACCTTTTCACTTAAAGTTGTATTTACAAAAAAGCGGAAGCCTAATAGTTTTTTAGAACCGTTCAGTTTTGCCTGCCTTTTAGTGGTGACAATTTTAGTGCGGCGAGCATATATCTATCGATATGTGATTGATGGGTACGCTACGGTTTGTTATTTTAACTTGACAAGTAATATAGAGCGTCTGATTATGAAGCTAGAAGGTGACTATAGGAACTTTTCAAATAAGCAAGATACTATACAAACGACAGCGTTGGTCTATCTACCAATATCATTATGTCAGATCAAGGGATCGGAATAGGCAAAGAGTCGTATCTCCGTTTTATTTTCTGTTTGGAAGCTTGTTTTAATTATTTGTCGCATTTATAATTTTTTTATTATAATTGTTATAATTTACAGCAGTGATAGCCTAGTCGTTAGACCATTGGACTTTAAAGTCTGAGGTTATGGGTTTTTAAACGCACGTCTGTTTTTTCGAAAGCATGTGCGTATTAAAAATTAAGTACCATATGCTTTAACGGTGAAGGAAAACATCGTGAGGAAACTTGCATGCCTAAAAGTTTCTTGGAAGTGTGTGAAGTTCCCCAACTCGCACTTGGCTAGCGTTGTGGACTATGGCCTAAACCATTTAAGTTTGAGAGGAGGGCCGTGCCCAACGGTGGGACAGTTTCTTAACAGGGCTCATATTATTATTGTTTGTAGGGCTAATATTGTTATTATTATTTTATAAGTTCAAGCACTTGACTTAAGACTACCTCGTTGCTCTAGTTTTAAATAATGCACGTTGTCATAACCGGTTCCTGAGTTCAAATCCTAAGTCAGACAAAATGTAATTTTTCGATAGAAAAATATCTAGTATTAGTCCGGAGTCGCGTGTAAAGTTAACGCGGACGAACACGCGAGCAGAAACTAGTTGGACATAACATTATAAGGCTAGAAGTCACAATTACATCAGCATTAATATTGATTTATGGCTTACATTCTCTAAAACGTCCCTTTATATAGCCAGTGGAATCGTTTTAACGTAAGTACGTTAAAATGATTAGATAGTGGAAAAGCAGAAGTTCAATTTAATTAAACAATTATATTTATAAAATAAGTTTAACGCTGTTATATGGCAGCTAGAGCTGGGTATGTAAGAAGGAGAAAAAAGTGGGATAAATGCGGTCGAAATGCGAGATCTGCGAAAGATGTGCGGAATCAAGCTGTCCGACCGTAGTCGCAACAGTATAAAATATAGTATCGGTGCAATAAGGAGAAAGGGTATGCTCCGTTGATTTGGGCATATAGAAAGAATGCCAGAAGAAAGAATGACAAAACAGATATACGATGCGAAAGTGAAAGGATGTAGGTACTTGGGAAGACCTACACTATCTTACCATGACCAAATAGACCGTGACTTATCTGAAGGACAAGTCAAGAGTTTCCGTAAGCGGCAAGAGTGTATGAGACTAACTATTAGAGTGGAGGAAGCCAGAGAGGTATGTAGAAAGAACCTGTTGGAACTCTGTACTCTCAGCCTACCCCGAAAGGAATCTGGCGTGATGATATAGATAGGTGGATAGAAAAATAAGTTTATTTGTAGAAATACCTTCTAAGGCTCACTTGCACGAACCAGGGTCAGCGTTACCTATAGACTAACTTGAGTTTATAACGTTAAGTTGAAGGCAATTTAACGTTTTAACCTCGAGTTAGTTAATAGGTAACGCTAACCCTGGTTTTCGATGGTTAAGGTACATTAGCCTGATCCTTCAGGATGAATATGAAGGCAATCTCAAATGAAGGTAAATAAATTATGAAGAGTATTGTGCTTGAAAAGAACTCTACAGATATTCGGAACTAATATTTATTTGAAAACAGAATAATTAACCAAAGATTGAGTTAGTCACCATCTCAACCCACAAATATAGACCCACGCCGGTCACATGGTTAAACATAATATTATTTATTTTTGTTGTTTGAGTGATCTACGCTGTTGGCCGCGGGGCCTTTACAACTTCAATAATTGAGAAATGTAGAACCAAAACCAGCAACATCCATATCGATCGATATGAATGTTGCTATTTTGGATACACCTCTGCCACTTCCGCTTGGGAATATAGACGTGACGGTGTTACATAAGCGAAAAGCATCTATAAAAATCTTGCGGTAATGTACCGACGCCTTTAAACTATAAGGGCGAATTGCCGTGTAAAAGCAAAACCGACAACATCCATGTCGCTCGATATGGATGTTGCTGGTTTTGCTTCTACGTGACTCATTCTTTCTTCAACTCGGCCTACCAAGGACCTATTATTCTCACTGCCATATAACACTTATATTATCGGTTTAACTAAAAGTAGTGGAACTTTAATTAAATAATTTATTATTAGTATCAGTGATAGCCTAGTGATTAGACCATTAGACTGCAAAGTCAGTGGTCTCGGGTTTAATCCCACGCACGAACCTCAGTCTTTACGAAAGCACGTGCGTATTAAAAAATAACTACCACTTGCTTTAACGGTCAAGGAAAATATCGTGAGGAAACCTGCATGCCTAAGAGTTTCTCGATGGTGTGTGAAGTTCGCCAACACGCACTGGGACAGCGTAGTAGACTAGGGCCTAAACCCTCTCAGTTTGAGAGGAGGCCCGTACCTAACGGTGGGACAGTTTACAGAGCTAACATTATTGGAAATAGAAAGGTCACCATCATCTTCGAAAAGACGTTTATTGCAGGACAGGCCTCCCTGAAGATCGCTAAAACGACCGATGGTTTGATTCCCGTACAGAACAATTCTTTGTATGACCCAAAAATAATTCTTTCGGTCTGGGCGCTTGGGTATGTTAATTTCATGTTTGTAAATGCACTCATGACACTGGAATATTACCTAGTGGAGGTACTACGCTATGTTTAATGCTGCGGTTTTATTTTTGTATAAGTTTTTATTTAACATGCTAGCTTTTTTGGTTTGTTTTCTTCAAATGAGCTTGCAGCTGAATAAGAACTTTCAATTACTCCACGAAGTTGAAATTTGACATGTTGGTTAATTTTAGATGATAATGTTTGAATGATTCTACACTCAAGATTAGCCAATCCAAGGAATTCCTCAACGGTCAACAGCATTTTGTGTAGACGCCTAATTGTTTTCATCATCATCATCATCATCTCAGCCTATACTTGTCCACTGCTGAACAAAGGCCTCCCCAATCGCTTTCCAGCGTAACCGGTCCGATGCCACCTGCATCCAACGACTTCCTGCCATTTTCACAAGATCGTCGGTCCATCTGGCAGGCGGTCGTACCACGCTGCGCTTGCCAATACGTGGTCTCCACTCTAGAATCTTTCTGCCCCAACGCCCGTCCGATCTTCGCGCTATGTGGCCCGCCCATTGCCACTTCAGCTTGCTAATCTTAAGGGCTATGTCGGTGACCTTGGTTCTTCTACGAATCTCCTCATTCCTGATTCGATCACGTAGAGAAACGCCGAGCATAGCTCTCTCCATAGCTCGCTGAGCAACTCTGAGCTTTTTTATGAGACCTATAGTAAGAGACCACGTCTCTGATCCATATATCATCACTGGTAACACACATTGACTAAAAACTTTAGTCTTTAGGCACTGAGGTATTTTGGATGAGAAGATGTTGCGCAGTTTCCCGAACGCTGCCCAGCCGAGTTGGATTCGTCGATTGACCTCTCTCTCAAAGTTGGACCTACCTAACCGGACTACCTGTCCCAGGTAAATGTATACGTCGACAACTTCAAGAGTAGAGTTCCCAACGGTGAGTGCGGTGGGTACGACATGGACGTTAAACAATATTTTCGTTTTGTCCATGTTCATTTTAAGACCCACTTGTTGAGATACTCTATTGAGGTCGCCGAGCATTGTTTTGGCCGTTCTAAATTACATATATACCCAGAATTGGCTCCAGATCAAGGAACTTCTCAACAACATAGACACGAAATTTTGTATATACATTTAATTTTGATTAATCATTTGAAATTGCACTATGAATACTGGCTGTTTAAAAGCTTTTTGAAAAAGCTGTTTTTAAAAATGTTTGTTGCTATTATCTTATTAACGACGTCATTTGATCAATGGTATATCCCCACTTTTACTTCTGTTTATCTTGTTCAATGACTCGAGTCACCCACTCGAGTGCAATTGTTCCACTACGGATAGTCGGGACCAATACTCTGAGCCAATATTTGCTCAAACGGGCAAATAGCGGGCGGGCAAATTAAAACGATTCACTTTATAGATGCTAGGTGGCACCGGTGGCGTTGTGTATCTTTGCTGAGTGAGTGCTTACCTTAATTTCGTGTGGTGGGTAAAAGGTGAAAGAGACCTATTCTTAGTGCTAATACTTATTTAGTTCATATTGACTGCCTCGTTAGTCTAATGGTGGTTAGGCTGGTGGGCAGTGTTGTTTTTCTATCAATAAAAATCTCAGATGCATTCCGGAATCTTAAATTGTGTCTTGTACCTATACTGGACACAATTTTAGACCCCAGACTCTTCTATTACATTGGGGTCTAACATAAGCATTAGGTATATGTGGGAGCCAACCTCTCTCTCTCGTTTGGGGAATAGTGGACTGACTTGTGTTTTTAATTCCAGTTAAAACTGGAATGGTGCTAAATGAAGCTCCATTTAGGATTCGACAGCTTTGAGAAACTTACTTTAGTTTCAGTGTCTTTGAGAATAAATTCATTCCAATTAGGGAACTATTAAAAATTAAAACGACTTAATTTATTTGAATATAGCGACCAGAGGAATTAGTACTAACTGATTGCTTAACGATATCGAGTTCTTATGCCATCCTTTTCTAACTACAAATTTACAACTGCCTCGTTAGTCTAGTGGCAAAGGGCATCGCTTTGTGATCATGAGGTCCTGGTTTCAAATCCTAGGTCGGATAAAAGTAGGTTGGCGTTAGTGTAACGTTGTCGAGAAAGTTTGCTGTCACGCTCATTTTTATAAAGTAAATTTGTAGTTTGAATGGGATGGCATATGAACTCGATAGCGTTAGGACAACGTGAATTTGTTCATGCTAAGCCCTCAGATTATAATGTATTGCCTTGTCGAGAGTTCATCTAGTTCGCGAGTGTTGGTTTTGTTTTAAACTGTTTTAGAGTATCTCAAATTTAGACTAGAATTAATTTGGATTTTATACAAACTTGATGAATTAAGAACGATTCATTTGGAGAAGATATTTTTGAAGTACTAACATCTTAGAATAGATACTGCTAAGACGAATATACTTTTTACAGACTTTTATTTAACTTGCAATGTTCGTATGTCTGTCTGTCTCTCTTTCCGGTTCATATCTTGTGATCCATTATTCAAGGACTTGCGGGGGTTTGATTGAGCTGAAATTTGGCATACGTATGCAAAGTCGGTGACAATAATATGGTACCTTGAAGCTGGCCAGATTCTGGAGTCAGAAGGTGGCCATAGACACATGTTAACTATACAACGTAACCTTCTCGTGTTTAGGCTTGTTAGATTAGTTGACAAGTACCATATATACAACCAGATAGTATTCAGGGTCTGATGATGAAGCGGAAAGGTGGCCAATGGAACCAACCAACTACTCAATATAACCCCGCCGTGTTTGGGCTCGTTTGATTCGTCGTGTCGAGTACTTTAGACCCGGATGGTGTTCAAGTTCTAATGATAGAGCTGGAAGGAAGCCATTGGAACTCCTCAACTAAGCAAGATATCTTCGTTGCGTTTTTGATATTAAAGTAAATTTAGGCTCTCCCTAGGATTTATTTCTGTGTCGTGGGTGCGTTTACAAACATGAAAATTCACATATACAAACACCCAGACCGAAACAAATAATTATGGGTCACACAAAGATTCGACCATTCGACCACTGGGGCGGAGCGGCTTAAGTTCTGAACCACTGCGCCAAATCGTCCGTCAAATATCATTTTCTGTCAATAATTGTCAATAACCATGACCAAATAGACCGTGTCTTATCTGAAGGACAAGTCAAGAGTCTCCGTAACCAGCGAGCGTGTATGAGAGAGTAGAGGAAGCCAAAGAAGACTGTAAGGAAAGAACCTATTGGAACTCTGTACTCGCAGCTACCCCGCATGGGTTCTGGCGTGATGATATAGAATAAGTTGTGGCAGTTCAAAATGCTAAACCAACATACAACCTTTCCGAATATACTGCTTAGAAGACAACCGGAATTCAATGACAAAGTCGACATTCCACCAAAATGTTCTCAAACAGCCGATGTAATAATCAGAGCAAGTGTATTGCAGTTACACTGGTAATTTAATTTGTTAGGCGTATTTCAACACCTTTACGGATATAATTACCACGTTATTCTTATTACAGTGCATAAATCTTCACTCGTGAAGGGTGTAACCTTACGGTTGCGCTCCTTGGAGATAGCCCATGAGCTGGACTCTGACCACAGACCTGTAGTCATGCGACTTGGTCCCTCCGTCCACCCCCCAGCCGCTCAAGAATATGGTGGTGGTGTGTGTGCATGCGCTAAGTACAGGCTTGGCGGATACCGACCCCCCCCCCCCATTCCTTTCAGCTCAGACTCCACCTCGTCCCTTCAAGACACCGATCAGGCTGTAAATGCCTTCACCGCCCATATCCAATCAGCTGGTCGTCAAAGCAAGTCGAGGCGGAGGATCTCAACCGCTTTAGACTGCCAGACGATGTTAGGGAACTCATTGGGGCTAAAAATGCCTCAATCCGAGCGTACGACGACCGAAGCCAACCGGGCTCGGATGCGTGCTTTACAACGTGATGTAAAGCGACGTGTCGCGGAGATCCGGGATGATCGCTGGAGTGACTTCTTAGAGGGACTCACGTCATCGCATCTGGCTGACTGGAAGCTGGCGTGTACCCTTGAATCCGACTCCATGTCTGCCTTCCCCCTGTTGACCTGCCCCTCAGGCGCAACCCCAGCGTTCGATAACGACGAAAAGGCCGAGCTTCTTGCCGACACCCTCGAGAGCCAGTGCACTCCCAGCTCTCTTCCCGTTGACACGGCTCGTGTCAATTCGATCGATAGGAAAGACGAGCGCAGGGCGTCCCTCCCCCCCACCGATTCCTTACCCCCTATTACCCAGACCGAGGTCGAGGACCTGATTAAAGGTCCTAAACCGAAAAAGGCCCCCCGGCTCCGACGGCATTTCTAATCGCGTACTCAAATGCTTACTGGCCTAACTCATCTGTCTTTTAGTGACCATTCTTATTGCCGCCATGACGAACTGCACCTTCCCCGTCATAGGCATCCCTAAGCCCGGTAAACTTCGTGACCGTTCCACGAGTTACCGCCCCATCAGTCTCCTCAACTCTCTGGCAATGATCTACGAGCGCCTGCTCCTGGCACGGCTCAAAGACTTTGTATCGTCCAGGGGTATTCTCATTAATTAGCAGTTTGGTTTTCGAGCCAAACACTCTTGCGTCCATCAAGTACACCGCATCACAGAGCACATCCTGACTGGCCTCAACAAACCCAAACCCGTCTACACGGGTGCCCTTTTCTTCGATGTCGCGAAAGCGTTCGACAAAGTCTGGCACAACGGCTTGATCTACAAGCTTAACCAAACGGGTGTGCCAGACAGACTCGTGCTCATCTTACGAGACTTTCTGTCGAATCGCATCTTTTGGTATCGCGTCGATATGACGCGCTCTACCCCCACTCCATACATGCTGGTGTCCCACTAGGCTCAGCTTTCTCCCCCCTCCTATTCAGCCTTTACACGAACGATATTCCTCGTTCGAGTAAGGTGCATCTAGCCCTATTCGCGGATGATACCGCTCTCTATGACTCGCATAGGAATAAGGGTTTCATTACCAGAAACCTTCAGGCAGCCGCCAATACCCTAGGGGTTTGGTTCAGAAAGTGGCGTATTGAGGTGAACCCGGAACAGAGCGCTGCGGTGTTCTTCTCCAGAGGTGCCACCCCGCCCCCCCCCCTGCGCCTCCCCAGAAGTAATCTCGGTCAAGTGACCATGTTCAACCTACCTATTCCCTGGGTCAAACAGCTAAAATATCTAGGGGTCACCCTAAACAAAACCATAACCTTCGGACTGCACATCAAGCGAGTCCGTAACCGAGCAGCCTATGTCCTCGGTCGTCTTTACCCGATGATCTGCAAGCGCAGTAAAATGCCCCTTAGGAATACGTACGCTTGTGAGGTGTTCGGGCACGCCGCCCGCTCTCACATCGATAGACTCCAAACCTAGTATACGCCCTCCCCCATAGCGACTGCCCAAGCCGAGTCCGTTCCTCATTGAGGCGCCCTTGAGCTAGTTGCCCCCTTGCCCTTCTTTTGCCCTTCTTTTGCCCTTCTTTTACCCTTCTTGCGTTTTTCTTGTCCGCTGAAGCTGTAATGGCCCCGCGGTGAACAGCGTAGATCATTCACATACACACCTGCCTTCACCAATCCGTACTGGGTCCGCGTAGTGGAGTATGTATGACCTAATTTCTCTCACCTGGATTTGTGAGAGAAGACCTTTGCCCATCAGTGGGACAGTATACGCTGATATATAAGTTGTCCATGTTCAAAATACTAAACAAACGTAGCATTATTACCATACTTCTAAAAAGACAACAGGAATTCAAAGACGAATTTAGCATTCCACCAAATTGTTACATTGCTAATTTAATTTGTTAGGCACATTTCGAAACGTTACCGGATCTAATTTTCTTTTTTAAAAAACGTGTCCCCACACTCAAATTTATTCCTGTGTCGTGGGTGCGTTTACGAACATAAAAATTCACATACACAAATACCCAGACCGAAACAAATAATTCTGGATCAAACAACGATTTGTCCCGTGCGGGAATCGAACCCGCGACTATTAGACACAGTGGGCGGAGTGGCTTAAGCTCTTAACCACTGCGCTAAATGGTCATAATTAAAATAATTATTTTAAAAATCATATCAATAAAAAATATTTGTCTCTTGCACTTTTAAAAACCAATCAGCACCGTATTTTGTCCCCTAAATAAATAATTTGTATAAAAAGCATTTTTAAAAACTAGCTTTTCGGCAGACATTTCAATTGTGCAATTTAAAACGTCCAACATAATTAGAGTCATTAGTCAAGAGTCTCCGTAACCGGCGAGCGTGTATGAGACGAACTATGAGAGTGGAGGAAGCCAGAGAGGTATGTAAGGAAAGAACCTGTTGAAACTCTGTACTCTCTGCCTACCCCGCAAGGGATCTGGCGTGAAGTTATATATAGATAGATAGATAGATAATTAGACATTTATACGAAATCTCGTGTCTATGCGGTTGACCGTTGAGGAATTCCTTCGTCTGGAGCCAATTCTGAGTGTAGAGTAAGGTCTTGCTTATCATAAAATTATATCTTCTCCGTAGATTAAGATGAAGTGTTCCAATTCAACTGGCGGGATTTGATTTAAACAAACATTTCGGACGTAAATTATAACGGATGATTTAGTGCAGTAGTTAAGAGCTTAAGCTTCGCCCACTGGGTCGAATAGTCGCGGGTTCGGGCCGCTCGGGATTCGTTTTTGTGTGATCCACAATTATTTTTTTCGGTCTGTGTATTTGTGTATGTTTGTAAACACACCCACGAAAGAAAGAAAAAGAAGAAAGAAGGCGCTCGTAGCGCTGTGCGACCGTGGTGTTCTTACCGATCACCAAGGTTAAGCAGCGTTCGACTCGGTCGGCCTGAGATGGGTGGCGTCTCTGTGCTTCGGAAGGCACGTTAAGCCGTTGGTCCCGGTTACCACTTAATGTGGTAGTCGTTAAGCCGAGTTGGAAGCCTTAAAGGCGGCATGATAAGTTCCCACAGCAGGTGGCCACAAACCTACCTCCACCAATCCGCACTGGGTCCGCGTGGTGGAGTATGACCCAATCTCTCTCACCTCGATTTGTGAGAGAAAGCCTTTGCCCAGCAGTGGGCAGTATAGGCTGATATTACTTATTATATATTACAGCACACATGTGAAGCTCAGAAAATATGTGAACTGATACAAAAAAAAAACGAAGAAAGACAAATAAGCTGCTACTGCTACTTGTGACGTTTGCCTCGGTGTGAGCTGTGCCGAAAGGCATTGGGGCTCAGCATGTGTTCCAGGGGAATAAAGTTTTCAGCCAAAGCCTCCTCAGCTACTATTAAATTGTTACCCTTAATAATGTGTTACCTACGAGATAAGAATAAGTCCTAGTGAGTTACGTTTTCATATAAAAAGCATAAAAAAACTTTGCAAGTAAAATCATCGTGTCAAAATGTCCCCGACGTGAACTAATTTTCAATTGGCGACTTGCAAGGAATCCTCTAGCTTTGCAGGTTTAATAACGGCATTCCCGTGTCGTGAGTAAATCACTTGGGCATCGTCCCCGTAGAAATTGGGTACCTACTAACGTTTTACTAACGAAAGTTCGATTTCTGTCGCTTTTCTGCCAGCAGTTGTAACTTGGCTTGAGATCAAATAAAAACTGTCTCGTTGGTCTAGTGGCAAAGCGCGTCGCTTTGTGGTCACGATGTCCTGGATTAAAATCCTAGGTCGGACAAATGTAGTTTTTCTGACGAAAACTTCCCAGTACGAGTCCATAGTCGCGCTAAATCGTCCACGGATTTAGCGCAGTGGTTAAAAGCTTAAGCCGCTCCGCCCACTGTGTCTAATAGCCGCGGGTTCGATTCCCGCACGGGACAAATCTTTGTGTGATCCACAATTATTTGTTCCGGTCAGGGTATTTGTGTATGTTAATTTTCATGTTTGTAAACGCACCCACGACACAGGAATAAATCCTAGTATGGGGCTATGGTTCTATAAAAAAAAAAATTGTCTGGAATTGTGCCCGGTATATGGCAATAGGCTCACCCCCTATTACATGGGACCTAACATCGTTCGCATATATAATATCAGCCTATACTGCCCACTGCTGGGCAAAGGCCTTCCCTCAACGGCTTAACGTGCCTTCCGAAGCACGGAGATGCTCGAATATTTAAATGCCACAAACGGTCACCCATCTCAGGCCGACCGAGAACGCTGCTTAACCTTGGTGATCGGTAAGAACACCGCGGTCGCACAGCGCCACGACCGCCTGTATATAAAATAATACGAGTGTATATAAAAAATAAATTAATAGGATAAACTTTTTAATAAAAAACAAACTTTTATGGAGCCAGATCATGGTGCAATTTGAAACAGCCAATACTGTTGGCCGTTGAGGAGTTCCTTCGTCTGAAGCCAATACTGTGTATAGAATCAGGTCGTGCTTTCCATAAAAATGCATTGTCATCGTAAAAAAACTACATATCATACTACTAATCGAAAAATCAGCAAAAAAATAGTAAAATAAATCCAAGACCGAAAATAAAGAATCCAATTTACTTTTAACCCTACGAACAAACAGTGATTTGACTAGGCAAACTTCACCTGGCCTCCTAACTAGTATAAAAAAGAACTCGTCTAAGATCCTTATTCGCTAAGACCAAACGTGGCCCGTTAAGATAACTTCGTGAATTGCCCGTGGTTTTGTAAGACACTGGAGTACCGTTAATAGGTTGTTTCATAAAGTTATCATCACGCGCTGAGTTATGGGTTATTTGAATAAGGATCCCGCAAATAGGTGCTCTCATTTTGCCAAAGCGTTTTAATTTTCCGGCATCGGAGATAGTGTTGCTAGATTCTTTGTACAAGAAGATTGGATTGGTGAAATCGCCATTATAGTATTTAGGATTATGCAGTTTATTAAATTCCTTAGTCATAAACAGAATTTGAATTTTATTAAATTCCTTAGTCATAAACAGAGGCTGGCCGAATTTCTGGAGAAAGAGGGACTCTTTATGATGAACTCTTTCTTCCAGAAGCCGCCTCATAGAAAATGGACCTGGATGAGCCCTGATGGTTCCACAAAAAATGAGATAGACTTCATCATGAGCACCAAGCGACAAATATTTAATGATGTCTCCGTGATTCATAGGGTAAAAACCGGCAGTGATCACCGAATGGTCAGAGGCACATTAAATATTAATGTCAAAATGGAAAGATCACGTCTGATGAAGTCTACGCTCCGACCTACTCATGCATATATCCAAAACCCCGAGAACTTTCAACTCGAATTGTCAAACCGCTTCGAATTGCTAGACAGCAGCGCATCGGTGGACGAAATAAACAACAGGCTGGTAGAGACTGTTCATACGGTCGGGTCCAAGTATTTTAAGACCCACCGTAAAAATGGGCCTCAGAAAACTATCTGACTACACCCGAAACCTCATGGCTGAGCGACGTTCCACGACGCTCCAAACCTCCGATGATGCTAAGTCCTATAGGCAGCTTAATGGACAGATATTGAAGTCCTTGCGACACGACTTACGGTCCTTCAATGCAAGGCGTATTGAGGAGACCATAGAGCAGAACAAGGGCTCTAAAGTGTTCGCAAGAGACGCGTCTATTGGGCAGAGCCAGTTGACGAAGCTGAAGACGGAGGACGGAAACGTAACGTCAAATAGGTCAGAGGTGCTCAGGGAGATAGAGAGGTTCTATGGACAGTTATATACCTCAGTAGCTAAACCTGTTGTTGACTTGGTAAAAGACCCAAGAGCCAAGCTAACCCGACACTGCACTGAAGATATCCCGGACATCAGCCTGTGCGAAATTAGGATGGCTCTCAAACAACTAAAAAACAACAAAGCGCCGGGTGAAGACGGAATTACTGCAGAACTTCTGAAGGCGGGCGGATCGCCGGTACTTAAAGTCCTTCAGAGGCTATTTGATTCCGTCTTGCTTGAAGGGAAAACGCCGGAAGCATGGAACAGGGGTGTGGTGGTGCTGTTTTTCAAGAAAGGTGATAACACCTTATTGAAGAACTATAGGCCCATCACACTGCTGAGCCATGTTTATAAGTTGTTTTCGAGAGTCATTACGAATCGTCTCGAACGAAGGCTTGATGACTTCCAGCCTCCCGAACAAGCCGGTTTCCGGAAAGGTTTTAGTACCATAGACCACATACATACGCTGCGGCAGGTTATACAGAAGACTGAGGAGTATAATCGGCCACTATGCTTGGCGTTTGTGGACTATGAGAAAGCCTTTGATTCGATCGAGACTTGGGCGGTTCTTAGATCTCTCCAGCGATGCCGCATTGACTATAGGTACATCGAAGTGTTGAAGTGCTTGTATAATAACGCCACCATGTCAGTCCGAGTACAGGGGCAGTGCACGAAGGTGATCCCCATAAAAAGAGGAGTAAGACAGGGAGACGTTATTTCTCCGAAACTGTTTACGGCCACCTTAGAGGACGCCTTCAAGCTCTTGGAATGGCAAGGACTTGGCATCAACATCAATGGCGAATACATCACTCACCTTCGATTTGCCGACGACATTGTGGTCATGGCGGAGTCGCTGGAAGATCTAGGACGAATGCTCGGTGACCTCAATAGAGTATCCCAACAAGTGGGTCTTAAAATGAATATGGACAAAACAAAAGTAATGTTTAATGTCCATGTCGTACCCACCGCACTCACCGTTGGGAACTCTACTCTTGAAGTTGTCGACGAATACATTTACCTGGGACAGGCAGTCCGGTTAGGTAGGTCCAACTTTGAGAGAGAGGTCAATCGACGAATCCAACTCGGCTGGGCAGCGTTCGGGAAACTGCGCAACATCTTCTCATCCAAAATACCTCAGTGCCTAAAGACTAAAGTTTTTAGTCAATGTGTGTTACCAGTGATGACATATGGATCAGAGACGTGGTCTCTTACAATAGGTCTCATAAAAAAGCTCAAAGTGGCTCAGCGAGCTATGGAAAGAGCTATGCTCGGCGTTTCTCTACGTGATCGAATCAGGAATGAGGAGATTCGTAGAAGAACCAAGGTCACCGACATAGCCCTCAGGATTAGCATGCTGAAGTGGCAATGGGCTGGCCACATAGCGCGAAGATCGGACGGGCGTTGGGGCAGAAAGATTCTAGAGTGGAGACCACGTATTGGCAAGCGCAGCGTAGGACGACCGCCTGCCAGATGGACCGACGATCTTGTGAAAATCGCAGGAAATCGTTGGATGCAGGTGGCATCGGACCGGTTACGCTGGAAAGCGATTGGGGAGGCCTATGTTCAGCAGTGGACAAGTATAGGCTGAAATGATGAAACAGAATTTTAAAGTTTAATAACTGTTCAAAAAAAGGGTAACCGACTTAAAAAAGCGCAAAAGTGAGTTGAAATATTAAGTTAACTAAAAAGCAAAAAAATATGTGAATCCTCGTTGGTTAGTTGCGCATGATGTATGCGCGCGATGGTTCAAATCTTAGATAAGGTAAAGTGTTCTTGGAGATATATCTATCTATTTATATCATCACGCCAGGTTCCTTGTGAGAAGAAAGAAATAAAACACCTTTAATTAATCGTTATCAATACACCTTTACTCTCGAAAATTAATTTCATGTGGGTACACGATATACTTTTTAACAAATCCTGGTCACTCGATTACCACGTCTGCTTTATTCGAGCGCAAATCAAACTAACTTGAAAATGGCCGGCCACATGAATTTATACTTGTAGTTGAGTCAAATTACATACCATTTAAAATCAGCGTTTACGTTATATCAACAAATCAAATGTAGTACTAACAATTTAACAATTCAAAGTCAGATAAAATACTTTTAAAATTCAAAATAAATAGTTTGTAACCGGAAACCATGACTTGCGTTACTTTCTTGGAGATTTTTTTATCATAATTCTCATCAACAGTCCCATATCTGGAATTATGCCCGGTATAATAACAATAAGCGCACCCGGTATTGCATTATGGACTTGACAGCTTTTGTACGTGTAACTAATACGTACCTATGTACCTCTGTATTGGGCAGTTTTTCACCTTACGGTGAAATTACTTGGATCATTTAAAACCATGTATCGAAAATGTCAAATCATGCCGTGCTAATATAAGCTGTATCGTAATTAACGCAAGACCTCAGATACCCCGATTAGCTAATTGCTTTACAAAATCAATTCAAAAACCAAATTTGAAAATTTAATTTTTTTTTCCCCCTTTTTAAGCACTTTTATACCCCAATTAACCATGAAAGTTGTACGTGTATGTGTGCATATTGAGAAACACATTTTAGAAATGCATTTCAGATCTCCATATTGATTTGAACCAATAATAAATTAAGTTTGTTATAGCGCACTGAAGGAGTAACAAAATTTGCAATAAATGCTTATTGCAAATTTTGAAAAAATATACGATACATCAAAAATAGTTGGAATGAATTTAGGTACCGATTTAGAACAAACTCTTTTCAGGTCTTGCGTTAATTATGTTACACCGTGTATAATGATATCGGCTTCTTTTGTCTGGCAAATAGGCAAATGCTTTCTACCACAATCCCAGTCTCCCACAATATGAGATAGTATAGGTCATACTTTGATACGTGGACCCAGTGTAGATTGGAAGAGGTGCTTATAAAAGGTATGTTATATTACTATAGGTAATTCAAGCTTCATTCTAAGTACGATTACAAGTTTGAGTCGACGTTCATACTAATTAAGCCACTGTTTTATATATGTACATTAATGCACGCTGTCCTGAAGTCCCCTCCTATAAACTGCTACTGCAGTGCGTGGAATTTTCTCATCGACGCTTCCGATGCCCTTACATCCCTTCTTTCGGATACAGCTACTGCGCACAGGATCAGACACCGACTTCGCCGGCTAGGTCGAAGAATCCCTTGGCCGCCGGCTGGTGCAGAGCACCACGGCGAGACACCTAGTATATGCCCTCCTCTTTGAGGCGCCCTTGAGCTTGCCCCCTTGCCCTTCTGGTTGGAGCGTAGTGGTTGCACGCTCGTCCTCTTGTCCGGTGAAGCTGTAAAGGCCCCGCGGCCAACAGCGTAGATCATTCACACACACACACACACACACACAAAGCTGTCCTGAAGTATTTTAATTTTCTAACATGTGTGGCGACACGTTTACGCAGCAATAGTGCTCTATTATTGCGATTTTAATGATAGAGCCCCTAGATAGGTGTTCATTTTCAACCTTAAGCGACTTTTATATGGTGTTTTTGTAGAAATATTTGTTAGCGTAACGCCATCAACTTGATTTATGCCATCATTTTCACACTATTTATTTACTCAATAAACATGAACGGGATCGAACTCTTCGTTAATCCAGTCATGCCAACCCTTCAGAAACTAGTCTTACCTGTTATTACGTGGAATGCCTTTTAAGTTTTGTCGTTTGAAGAAAAAAAAAACAACTAGAACCTTATAGTACTTTTTATTGTTTTTCAAAGTATTCACCAGTTAGTAGCTTAATATACTTTTCCATTCGCTCAAACCAGTTATTATAACATTTATTCCACTCTAAAGTGGGGGTGTTCAAAATGGCTGACTTGAAAGCGTCGACTGCTTCTTCACCGGACTGGAACCTTTGACCACGAAGACTTTTCGTAATTTTAGGAAATGTAAAGAAATCGTTAGGGCTTAGGTCAGGACTGTATGGAGGATGGTCAAGAATTTCTACTTTTTCCTGCTTCAAATACTCAATCGTATGACGAGCGCTGTGTAAGCTTGCGTTGTCGTGGTGCAGGATGATGCGTCGCTTTGAGTTAGATTTTCGAAGTTCGGCTATGACTTGTGGTAAACAAACTGTGGTATATCACTCTGCGTTAACCGTTCTACGATCTTCAAGTGCAATAGTCGCAACATGGCCGGTTTTTCCAACGAACGTGGCCACCATCTTCTTTGAAGTGCTTCGAGAACGAACAACTTTAATCAGCTTTGGCTCGTCTTGAAAGACCCAGATTGTAGATTGTTGTTTGGAATCAGGATCGTAGGTATAAATCCAAGATTCGTCACCACTAATGATATCGTAGACGTGATTTGACTCTCCTCGGTTGAACCTTTGCAGAGTTTTCTTACACCATCTGACGCGGGCCGCCTTGTGATCGTCGGAAAACAGATGCGGTATCCAACGGCAAACTAGCTTTCTCACACCAAGCGCTTCATGCAAGATCTTCTGAATGGTTGTCCCTGGGATGCCTAATAGAGCCTCTATCTCTCGATACGTCACATGACGATCTTCGAGAATTAGTTGTCTCACAGCAATGATGTTATCTTCAGTGAAGGCGGATTTTGGGCGTCCTTCGCGAGATTTGTCACTAACACTAGTATGTCCATGCTGGAATTCTAAATACCAGCGTCCGACAGTCCGCAGACATGGAGCTTCATCACTGAACACAGATGTTAGCTCTTCAAAACATTGAAGCCGTGTCAGGCCTCTTCTAAAGTTGTAGAAAATTATTGCACGAACATTTTCCTTAGAAAGATTCATTTTCGTACGTAACCTGACAGATTCCAATCGACGCTGTGACTAAACAATAGCATTAATCCTAATACTTTCAACTGTTTTGAGATTCAAAATTTAAACACATTCGAATATAGAACAGTTCCAAATTCAAAATTGCCGGGAAATATGGAAACGACAGAACGTAAAAGGCATGCCTAGTATAAGATATTTTACAGAAAATTATATTACCTTTAAATGTATTACACTTGGTGAATTAGATATTCTCCGAATAACGGTGGGCGTAGCAATACCAAATTGTTTGTCGCTGAGCGGGTCACGAGTAACGATATGGAGTGTCCGGATGACGAGAATCTAATGAGCAGTTTTAGTTATTTTTAGTTTTATGATATGTGTTTTAGAGTTTCATACATCAATCAACAGAAACGGAACCCGTATAGGAGAACTTTGTTGCCTGTTAGTCTGTCTTTCCGGATTAAATCTTCTGAGCCCTATTTTAAGCACTTGCATTATCCGATTCAGCTAAAATTAAGCATAAGTACGTGAGTTCGATGACAATGAAATAAATAAAGCCAACCATGGAGCTGGTCTGATGATGCAGTCGGAAGGTGGCTGATAGAACCACCCAACTACTCAACATAACCTTGCCGTGTTTGGGCTCGTTGGATTTGTCTTGACGCGTACTGCAGACCCGCATGGTGTTCAGGGCCTAATAATGTAACTGGAAGGTAGCAACAGGAATCCCTTAACTAAGCAAAATATAGCTATGTTTAAAATATAAAAGTGTAAACCATAACTACACAGAAAAGTTCGATATTTCTAATTTAACCTATAAAATGTGCAGAATTCTGTCTGTTAATATAAGTTGGTTTATAAATAAAAGCCGTGACGGTATTTATCTTATATTAAATATAATGGACAACATTTGGTATTGAAACGCGTTTCACCCACATTCTATTCACCTCTCGCCTATCGGTGGAGTGCTGGAAACTGCACAGTAGAAAGCATTAAATCATTTTGGCGCGTATTGAATATTAACAACGGGGTACCGAGCACGTGGACTGACTGGTGCGGTACCATTACATGATGCATGAGATCGATATTTCATGTTTTATAGAAAAAGCTGCAATTTTTTGCGGCTTCGCACCCGGTCGATACAGCGCCTAACTATCGGGTTTATGTTACTTCTAGTAGGTTTCTAATAGTCAAAGAATCATTAAAATCGGTTCAATACTTTCAGAGTTGTGTTTCAGAGATGTGTGTTACCAGTGATGATATATGGATCAGAGACGTGGTCTCTTACAATAGGTCTCATAAAAAAGCTCAGAGTTGCTCAGCGAGCTATGGAGTATGGATACGCGATCGAATCAGGAATGAGGAGATTCGTAGAAGAACCAAGGTTACCGACATAGCCCTTAAGATTAGCAAGCTGAAGTGGAAATGGGCGGGCCACATAGCGCGTGGATTGGACGGGCGTTGGGGCAGAAAGATTCTAGAGTGGCGACCACGTATTGACAAGCGCAGCGTGGGACGACCGCCTTCCAGATGGACCGACGATCTTGTGAAAATCGCAGGAAGTCGTTGGATGCAGGTGGCATCGGACCGGTTACGCAGGAAAGCGATTGGGGAGGCCTGTGTTCAACAGTGGACAAGTATGGGCTGAGATGATGATGATGATGATGACTTTCAGAGTTTATCGATTACAAATAAACAAACAAATATTTCCTCTTAATAATATTCATCATTATCGTATGGCGATGTACTTTCAATAATGCGACATACGATCAAAATTTTATGTCAGAGTGTAGGATCTATTGTTAAGCCTCTGGTGTCAGCTGGTCTAGCCCCTCGAATCCTCCGCTGAATTTCTTAGTGGGGTAGTCCTATAAGATGTGCTGGATAGACTGCACTGAGTGGCCAAAGACACAGTAAGGAGATTCAGTGATACACCACCTGTGCACCTCTTTATAATATAAGTAGGTATAAATGACCTGGCAACTGTAACTAGAATTCATGCTTTGATATCCGTACTATTGATGTCGTTAAATTAATAATTAAAAATCCTCCGTTGAATTTTTTAGTGAGGTAGTCCTATAAGATGTGCTGGATAGACTGCACTGAGTGTCCACAGACACAGTAAGGAAGATTCAGTGATACACCACCTGTGCACCTCTTTATAATATAAGTAGGTATAGATGACCTGGCAACTGTAACTAGGATTCAAGCTCTGATATCTGTACTGTTGATGTCGTTAAATTAATAATAATCGAAGTCAAGGGGTTTTCAGCAGCTATTATGCCTTTATCCAGCAACGAAACACTTAAATTCAAATAGATGTTGTTGCGACTGTGTTACTAAAGGCTATTTAATATATTAGTTTATGTCTTGCTCATTTTCTTCATTCGTTTGTAGTTTGGGGTTATTCATATTAAAACAACTCCAACGGGAATCATGTACTTTCACCAAGAGCAATCTAGAAACAACTTTGCTAAGAATCACAACATAATTAAGTCAATGTCATTAAGATCCAAGAGCATACAACGTTTCAAACTTAAACTGAATAAGAAACTGTTACTATATTTGATTCGTTTCAGGCTCGTAACGATTTTTTGAAAGAACGTTGTTAAATGTTGTTCAAGAAATATATATTGTATCATATGTATATTCAAAGAATTTTAGGTCGTATTTAGTTAATACCTATTTTAAAATATCAAATCGATGGACCATACACATTTGCGTATGGTCCATCGATTCGATATTTTAAAATTAGGAATATTTAGTCATATATCGACCATTGTATTGCCATTGGCCACGACAATTTGAGGCTACAATTATTTTGATGTATTCCTATTACTTCAAAAGGCTTAAATGCAGGGTGATAATCGAAACATTAGAAATTTGAACTAACTAATGTAGTCGCTTAAAATAGGCAGTACATAAAATACACTACCAATCGGAAAATCCCAACAAATGTAACAACAAACATTGACCATGACATTGAAATCAATATTACTACTAAACCAATTGTTAACACAACTATTTATGATTCACTCATTCTAAATAATAAAACACGTGAAGAAACTATAATATAATTAACACTTAAAAAGTTACTTATAATATCTGTTTGGAGAACTTGACGGATAAGTTGAAGGGTAACCTGAAGCATAACTTGAGGGATAGCCTGATGAAAATCCCGTGGGATAGCTTGGATACTGAACACCACCTAATCCACTCAGAGGAGCAACATTACGATAATTAGCCACATATCCCGTGTGCTGATAATATCCAGAATGTACGCTCTGCCCGTAGACTTCAATTGCAAACTTGTACCCTCTCAAAACGGAGGGACTCTTCAAAGCAATCGTCACGGTCTTGCTTCCAATACCACCTGCTTCAATATACGCCTGTCCTTCTTTATCAGGTCTTAAATCAGTCACATAAACTGCAGTTATAATATCATGATACGGCGCATTGATCATTATATCGTCCGTTCTTCTCCATAAAGCTGGATCTTCAATTTTGATTGCACTATAAATTTTCTTTGAATATGGAGTCGCGTATCCCACCATCAAATCATTTGATTTCACTAATGTAGCTAAATATATTAGTGCAATAATTGTTGTAGTAAATTTAGAAGACATTTTCAATGTAGATAATATAATAATTTAAGAAGATAACAATTCAAACTCTATTATACATATGACGAAATCGCAAGAATTTGCAGCTTATATATGCGCTCGAAAATGAGATCATAATACTTTTCTAGTTCACGGCAGTAGATCTGTTTACCAATCAATATAAGGCATACGAATCCAAGAAGTTGTAAAGTAAATTGTAGATTCTAAATAGATATCGTTTAGAATCACCTTTTGCTATTACATTTACATTCAGTCATTATTCATAGAAGTTATTGAGTTTGTAATGGAAGAATATCATAAGCGACAAATTATATTCCTTCAATAAACATTCATTTTCATTTCAATATTAAGGAACATAATGGCCTGTCACAAGTCGACAGCATGTTGTTTACTATGGTCTTCTTGTAAATACTCGAAATATTTTCACACTTTAATGCTAACAACAAATTCAATATACTACGTTCAATTTGATCATTTCTGTTTTTAACTCCTTCGATATCAGTCGTATCTTGAAAATGTTTTATAAAGTTCTATTCTTCGCCTTCATTTGGATCGTTTGCACAAATTGCAATGACTTATATTTAGGGTATCCAGATCCATCTTCGAAATTGATTTATAGTAAAGTGCACGAAGAATATCCAACAATTTGGGTGAGATCTGATACTTTTACTGTTAACTGTTCGAGTCATGAAGTGATCAGTGCTATACAAGTTTTGGATATGAGGCCTGATAAATGGGGAGAAGTCTACATCAAAGGAGGAGGAATTGGCGAGAAATTTGTGACTATAGAACTAGATAGTCCGGGAGTATTTCGAGGTTTCAATTTCTGGGTGAATGTTTATGCAATCCAGACTGGTTATGTTCTAACGAACCATGGGAAGTGACTATATGGTAACAGTGTTATGATCGTCATTTGCTGTTATTTATTAAAGTTGTTATAGTAATGTGTTCTTTTATTTATCTTTTGCATTAACAGCAGGTGGATGATAACATTATTCAATTATTAATATCTAAGACACATTTTTATCAGTGACCTCCAAACTAGAGAAAGTCTGTATCTTGAAGTTCAGTGATTTATGGTTATTTATGGAAATAATTATTAACTAGAAACGTATGGTATACTAAGAAAGTAACTTGTGTTTTTTTGGAAGTCATCGTTCATCTCATTGATTAGGACGAAAGATAGCAGGCTAAGAAATTTTTATATGATATGTTGTGTACATTCGATCAAAGTTCTTCTACAAAAGTCAAATAAAGTAAATTAGTATCTATCGACCATCTCCAAGAAAACACCCGAAATAGAAGATGATTTATGGTGTTTGCCACTGTCGTCTCTCCGATTGAGATTCTTCGACAAAACACCAACATGTTATTCCGAGTATTGTGACTACTAACACCAAAGCTTTTGTGTACAAGTCTGTAACAATAAAATAAATATATGCGGGGATATAAGAAATCCCCGTAATGATTTTTTATATGATCACATTTGCGGGGAAAGGGTTTCTGTATGTGTTTGAAGCGAACACTGGATTAAATATTGTTTTGTTTGCTTTGTATTTTGTATTGGCTTTGGTGTTTTGGGCCGATATTTTTTGTGGGTGGGCGTAAAACTTTTAGTAAGGCATAAATATGTTAGTAACATCAGTGTCTACTAAGGTGTGGTCAAGGTGTGAAATATGTAGGTGAAAATGAAAACGAAGATTAAATTATGTTAATATTTCCAATAAGTTAAAAGTTGTAGTAGACGCGTTCGTGGCGTTGTGTAAGCATGGTGACGATTACGAAAATTAGGCAGCGTTTGGTGCGTTTAGTCTAATAGGTGATCGTTTTTGGCATTTTCATTTTTAAACGTCTTCGTGCTTCGAAAGGTAACGCTGAGTTGTTGGTCCTGGTTACCACCTAAGATGATATTCGGTTAATCAAGTTAGGAGCCTTATAGGTGGTTTGGTAAGTTTCAACTGCAGGTAGCCACTAACCGGCCTCTACCAATTTATACTGGATCCGCGGGGTGAAGTATGATCAAATTTCTCTATTTGTGAGAGAAGGCTCATCAGTGGGACATGTGGCTGGTTTTTTATAATTTCCAGATAAAACTTGTGCTGTTACAACACTTTGAGGCCTATGTCTTACAGTGGGCATCTTTCAGGTGATATTGAGGCAGTAGTAAGATAAAGTCTAAAGAACAAGTCAAGAGTCTCCGTAACCGGCGAGCGTGTGTGACGAACTATGAGAGTGGAGGAAGACAGAGAGGTATGTAAGGAAAGAACCTGACGAAACTCTGTACTCTGTGCCTATCCCGTAAGGGAACTGGTGTGATGATATAGATAGATAGTAAGATTACTCTTGATTTTTCAGGAAGAATCCATCTATTATTGAATTTGGCACGCTCAGGGTCATACCATACTTGTATGGTATAAACCAAAGAAATACAGTATAATTACTTCTAAAAATGGACTGACAGTTTGACGGTACTTGTATAGACAGTTATTATGAGCAGTCGTGAAGAGTTAAATGCTAAAAAAATACAATACTTCACTGATCTAGTGATATATAGTACGGCTAGAGATTCTCGAAGTTCCTGGGTTACAATTTTACCTATGTATATGATCACGCGAGATAAATAATTCTAGGTCAGTCAAAGTTTGTTTTTAAATCTAAAAATTTTCAATAGCAATCTGAGGTCTGGAATTGTGTCCTGCATACTGGCAATAGGGAATATGCGTGTATTTTTTTATATTGTTATAGGATAGATTACATCAATATATAACTGCAAAAAAAAATTAAGCGTCAAAAACAAAAGGTAAAGGGCAAAAAAAAATGTTGAAGATAGCAAACAGATAAGAGCATTTTAAACGCCTGCCATTTTGGCGCGCTTGGCGTGACGTCAAAGTCTAATAACAATCAATTAGTGAAGAGCTGTAGAAGTATTTTATTCTGTAATTTGTTTTTATTTTGTATTTTGCGACTATTATACAATGGAACAACACTGTGTTGTGCCTAGGTGTAAAAATACAATAAGAAATGCACCCGATAGGTGCGGACATAAGGAGAAAGTGGTGTAAAATCAGAAAAAGAGACATGGTATCTCTATCAACTTCCGATCTACGCAGAATGAGCTCACGGTGTCTTGAGGTCTTGCAGTGTTATGCTTGGTTTTGGATTTGATTATATTAATTACCGGATCCCAAGTCGATGGAAGCAACTAGCCATCTTCTCTATTGAAATTAGAATGTTTTTTAATTTCAATAGCCTCGCGAACCATCCTTGGTAGGAATCGGTGTTCTTTCACGAGAATCTGCAGTGCAGAGAAAGTCTGCAGTCTGTGAACATGTCCTTGACCGCACCCGCCATAACATCAGATTTGATAGACCACAAATTCTCAAATAAATCAAAAATAAACCGCGATAAAATCCGTAAAATAGTTTTATTTCATGTATTACACATTCGCGTAAATCTAAGAACTCAGTATTAAATAATTTAAACAAAAATGTTGTCTTTGTGTAAATCGACAACAAGAAATAACAATAAAACTAACTCAATAGCAAACTTCCAACAAATATGCACTTGTTGACATTTGTATTGTAGCCTTTGACGTCATATTCGATCTGACCAATAGCGTGGCGTTCCCGCTACTTTGAATTTCCCACAAATTTTTAGTACTTTCAATAAGTATTTTCTTAATAAAAAAGTAATGTTATTAAAGAATATTAGTATAGACATTATTCTAATGTGATTAAGTTTGTAAAAAAAATTATTTGACCCTTATTTGAATTACACGCATATTCCCTATTAACTTGCCCTTTATAACTTGGCGAGTTTACACCATCGGCAATATGTGGGTATACAAGGTGTAACATAATGTACGTAAAAACGGCAACTGAATCCATTACACATATTTTTATAGTATGTTGTATTTTTTTTACACACACACCGTCACGCCTATATTCCCCAAGCGGGGGTGGCAGAGGCGTACTGAGTACACCCACGTTTCACCGACGATGTTCGGTCCCATGTAATAGGGGGCGAGCCTATTGCCAGATACCGGGTACAATTCCAGACTCCGGACTTGTACTGGGAAGTTTTCGTTAGAAAAACTACACTTGTCCGACCTAGGATGTGAACCGAGGACCTCGTGATCACAAAGCAATGCGCTTTGCCACTAGACCAACGAGGTAGTCAGTTTCTTTTAACTATCAAAAATTGCTGTTATTCGTTTAGTTCGCCGTATTTAAACAAAATTTGTTTATTAATCATTATTCAAAGCATTTCTATTACATACACATCAATATGCACACAAAAGTTAATTATATATTAAATTTCGTGGTTAATTTGGTTATGAAACAGCTTAAAAAAGTGGTAGAAAACTCCTAAAAATTGGAACTTTTAATTTTCGTATTGAATTCGTAAAGCAATAATCTAGTTGGGGTGTTTGAGGTCTTCCGTTATATGTGTTACACCTTGTATAATACTTGTGTGTATATAACACTTTTGTTACTAGTAACGCCATACTGAAGCAGATTACAGCAGCGTGACTACGGCGGTAAAATTTTAAAAAAAATAGTGACTGTCAAGTGCTTAGTGGTCTAGTAGACTTTATACATCCCTTAATGTCAATAGAAAACGAAAAAATGAATGGGAATGACCATGACACTTTGAAACGGAAAGTCACATCGCCAGAATAATGCGCTATTGATTGCTATAAGAAAATAGGAATACGCTTGTCTTTCGGTTAGACCCTCTGCTAACCATAGAATGTTTAATATTAGAATATTTGCCTCATTAACTGGTAATAAAACGAATTTATTTGTTTGATCTACGCTGTTGACCGCGGAGCCTTTACAGCTTCACCAGGTAAGACTGCAATACACTACGCTCTGGCTGATGATGTATCTTAACATTTACAAGGTATTTATTTAAATTGTATAATAAAATAGGAAAGTTGCGCCAATTATTTGCTTTAATTGGGTAAATAATCCTGTCAATTTTCAGTTATTATTCACAAACTTCTAGTCAAGAGATATTTATTGACATTCTCAAATCTAAACCGGACAAAATCCTTATCCACCCTCTACACCATTTATTACAGTTGTAAAGCAAATATGAATTGATACGATGGAGGCTTAGTCAATACATTTGCGATATTAAGGCGGTAAATCAAGAATGCTCTTGAGTACCGCGTCATCTCAGAGAGACGAATAACCTAGACATGGAGCTGATAATACCAACGTATTTGAATATATTTATTCCTTCACAAAAGTCTTTAAGGTCTATGCGAGTACATACGGAATTCTTGAATTTTAACTCATTTGTGAGAGACTAGTGTCTGCAATAGGTTTCTGTGGCAGGATTGGTCACATGGAAGGCGCCAGCAATTACAAAAGAAGCACTGCTAGAACGAGACGCTATTTACGGGTGCGAGCGGTACACAGCGGTACATAGTGTTGTGTTGTGTAGCTGACGGCGTGATTCCGATGGTACCATCGTACCCGCAATTGCCGCGCCACTAGCAATTACAAACGAAGCACTGCTAGAACGAGACGCTAATACGGGTGCGAGCGGTACACTGGTATTGTGTTGGGTAGCTGACGGCGCGATTTCGATGTTACTATCGTTCTCGCACTTGCTACGCCACTAGCAATTACAAACGAAGCACTGCTAGAACGAGACGCTAATACGGGTGCGAGCGGCACATTCCCATTGAGTTGTGTAGCTGACGGCGCGATGCCGACGGTACCGTCGTACCCCCAACTGCTGCGCCAGCAGCAATTACAAATGAAACACTGCTAGAACGAGACGCTAATACGGGTGCGAGCGGTACACTGGTATAGTGTTGTGTAGCTGACGGCGTGATTCCGATGGTACCATCGTACCTGCACTTCCCACGCCACTAGCAATTACAAACGAAGCACTGCTAGAACGAGACGCTAATACGGGTGCGAGCGGTACAGTGGTATTGTGTTGGGTAGCTGACGGCGCGATTCCGATGGTACCATCGTACCCGCACTTCCCACGCCACTAGCAATTACAAACGAAGCACTGCTAGAACGAGACGCTAATACGGGTGCGAGCGGTACACTGGTATTGTGTTGGGTAGCTGACGGCGCGATTCCGATGGTACAATCGTACCCGCACTTCCCACGCCACTAGCAATTACAAACGAAGCACTGCTAGAACGAGACGCTAATACGGGTGCGAGCGGTACACTGGTATTGTGTTGTGTAGCTGACGGCGCGATTCCAATGGTACCGTTGTACCCGCACTTGCCGCGCCACTAGCAATTACAAACGAAGCGCTGCTAGAACGAGACGCTAATACGGGTGCGAGCGGTACACTGGTATTGTGTTGTGTAGCTGACGGCGCGATTCCGATGGTACCGTTGTACCCGCACTTGCCGCGCCACTAGCAATTACAAACGAAGCGCTGCTAGAACGAGACGCTAATACGGGTGCGAGCGGTACACTGGTATTGTGTTGTGTAGCTGACGGCGCGATTCCGATGGTACCATCGTACCCGCAATTGCCGTGCCACTAGCAATTACAAACAAAGCACTGCTAGAACGAGACGCTTTTAAGGGTGCGAGCGGGATGCTAGTATTTAGTTGTGTATAGTGCCATCCGCCCACGTCGCGCTACCGTCCCGCTCCGTCGGTTGTGTGGTGAAAGTTTTTATGTATCTCTATCTATGTTAACACGTCAGATTCCTTGGTAGGCAGAGAGTACAGAGTTCTAAGAGGTTCTTTCCTTACAGACTACTCTGATTTACTCCATTCTCATAGTTCGTCTTATATGCGCTCGCCGATTACGGCACTCTTGACTTGCCTGTAAAATAAGACACGGTCTATTTGGTCTTAGTAAGATAGTCTAGGTCTTCTCCGGTACCTTTTCCTTCCACTTTTGCATGATATATTTGTTTTGTCATTCATTCTTCCGATATTCTTTCCATATGCTCGAACCACCGGAGAAAGGAATTAAAATTTAGAGGGATTACATTTATTGGCGAATTGCCGCTTTAGTCTAAATAATGCATGTAGCGATCATAGAGATCATGTCAAAAAATTACACGTAACTATGTGTAATTTTTCGATCGAATTTATTACCTTCATAAACCACCTGATTTAGTATAGCAAGATATCATCTATGCTATTTTATCTAAGCCAGTTTTTTCTGCTACGAGATTTACCGACAAAGCATATCATTATCTGAATTATGGCAATGATAACGGGCGAACACTACAATGATTATTTATTAAAGTGAAACTTTTATTAGATCGTTACAAACTTTTTGGTCTGTGTGTTGCATGTCGCGTGACGGTCGGTGGCCGACCGTCACGCGACATGCAACGCGCTCGCCAGAGCAGCCAAGGCCAATATGTTTCACTTTTACCGTGGTTTCATAAAACCACACAAGGATTTTTTTACAAGAGTCTAATATCGCAACAACATCTCTATGAACTTCCTCAAACATCCCGAATAGTAAGGGTAATATTTTTATTTTCACTGTGTTCAAAGGATTGCCAAGCTCCTTGTTATTGCAGCCCCGAGACCCAACGGGGGGTGGATCGCAATGTTGATATATAAAAATATTTTTATTATCCCCCACTGTTTTGGATGTTAATTCGTTTTTCGAATCTATCTTCTTCTTATTCGGCACGTTTGGGTGGTGGCCAAATGTATATATGTGTGAATTATTGGGGTATCTCGCAGCTCTGTATAAATATTCTTTAGGAAGATGACTCGTCCGATATTTAGTCTAAATCAGTGGGATCTAGAAACATGTTTGGGAAGCAAGTATGGGTTATGATGTCAGAGATGGGTATTAATGAGCACATGATGTGGAAGTTGAGCTAAAGAATGGGATACACCATTAAAATATAACATTCATGACATGAACATAATGTAGGTTTTTTCATATCTTTCTATGGTCTATGTGACCGATTTTGCCCTATATCAATTCTGTAACCAGCACGGAAGTAAAAAATAGAAGAATTGATATATAGCTACCGCACGGCAGGCACTAATACGCATACCCGCCACATAGCCAGGCCTGTGGTTGGGACACAGGCCGGGCGTAGTCGCGGCTACTTACCCGCTATCAAGCGCCGTCTTCATGTAACCATAAACCATGGAATCATGCCTCTTTGCAGCATATTAGAAGGTAAAGGTTATTGTAATGGAGGTGTATTACAGCGTTTTATTCAGTTTCTCCCGAGATATGAAGATCTGTGCGATTGAAAAGGGGTATTTTAAGAGAAATTAAAATCCGACTAGATAATGCCCCTAGTGTTTTTAAAAAGATTCATAGTCTAAAATGGCTGCACACAAAATCTGGCAGAAAAAAACGATGTTGGTATGTGGGTGTATGAGTTCTCAACAAACAACTGCATAAAAATGGTATGTACTTGGATAATTCTGGAATTTTACCGTACATGTTAAAATTGCTGATCACACAAATGTGAACACGCGGTATAGAGGAACTGAATTTTCATACTGAAAACAACACAACCCAAAAATATACTCGTATAACAATCCGCCAGTGTATCACACCTATAAAGAAAACATTACATTTCCTGATCCGGTTCAATAGAAAGGTGTCACAGCCTAGCTAATATGAAGAAGCCAACATTCTATCGGGCACAGAACATAAATCATGCCCTCACACAGTGAATAATAAACTCGTGAGGGTGAAAAATAACACTGACACAAAGAGAGTCGAGATTTATGATGTTTGTATACGACTGACGAATGGCCGCACTGTATAGAATAATCTATGGTATACTCTGGAGGTGTTCGATTTTTGAAATGGGGATGAAATCACGTTTTCCGTGTGATGAAATAACAGTAGTTGTTCGGACTTGTGTCGTATGATTAACTTGTTAACATGTATATATTACAATGGAATGAGCTCTCTGCGAAAAAACGTGATGACAAGGATACTCACTTAGAGCCCTACGTCTCTTTCTAAGTAGGGTTACCAAACAATGGTACGATTATAGACTTGTTGACATATAAATAATGTATAATTCTCAGGCACTGTTTATTGCTGTAATTCTTTTGATTAAATTGCTCATTTTCTTGCTGACTGTAATTTTTTTTCAGAATCTATAATAATAAATTCAGCTCCAAATGTCGCAAAAATTAAGGATAGTCTCCTAGAGCTGTTTTTCTATATCTCCAACGGTTAAGATCGTTGCCTTTACGGTTCCATCTTAATCCACCCTGTATATTAAGATGAATTGAGAACCTTGTTCGTTTTGAACTCGGTAAGAAATGGTTTACAGCGTATTTAAACCATATCATAAATAGGTATAGTCCGTAATAGTTCTACCTTATGGTCACCGTACTGCATCGAAATGGGTGCGAGAGGGACACTGGGCTCCAGGTTATTGCTCTTACTGATTATGGTTTCTCGAGTTGTTTAAATCATGGAAAATTCAATGTTGTGTCTGTAAGTAAGAGTTTAAGTTTCTTTAGCAATATTTTGACAGTACTTCATCAAGGATGTGATAGCCTAGTGGTTAGACCGTTGGACTGCGAAGTCAGAGGTCTCGGGTTCAAACCCAGGCACACACCTCTGTCTTTTCGAAAGCATGTGCGTATTAAAAATTAACTATCGCTTGCTTAGCGGTAAAAGAAAACATTGTGAGGAAACCTGCATGCCTTAGAGTTTCTCGTAGGTGTGTGAAGTTCGCCAACCCGCACCGGGCCAGCGTGGTGGACTATGGTCTAAACCCTCTCAGTTTGAGAGGTGGCCCGTGCCCAACAGTGGGACAGTTTCTTAACAGGGCTAATATTATTACTCAATCCGTTTAGGGTTATAAATTCATGCATAGGATTAACTTGTCAACCTCTCTAGGTCGTTATTCGCTGTGACCAATTGAAATCGTAACGCGCCGCATTACGATTTCTTTGTGTAATGATCATGTTGTCGTGCCCGTACACCCCTATTGTATTTGTCCGACCAAAGTTTATGTGTTTTTTTTCGTATTATATTATGATTTTCTAATTTATTTAGCTATGTGCAAGAACGTTAATATAATAGCGATAGAATATCCAAAAGACATTTACACTTAGAATTGTAACATAGACTCACTAATCATCTATAATTATCTATGGTCAAAATACTAGGTTTATCTATGGCCCTTGCGGGAGGATATCCGGGGTGCCATTAGGCATCTCATAATTATTGTAAAGCAAGTAAAGGAATAAGATTATTGCAAGAACAATAAATGTTTAGTGTGTGCCTACCAAAAATCTGTTTTATTAAAATCACCTATAATACAAGAATGACTTGTCATTAGTGTCCGTCCGAAAGTCGATTTTTGGCCGATGCCAAAACCGCTAAATAGGCCAACGCTAAAATCTTCGCTAAAGCTGACGCCGAAGGTTTAATAACCCTAAAAAAATTGGTACATATTGATTGTATTAACGAACTTGTTTTGTTTTGATTTGGTTATTTACTGACGATGGTGGCCGACCAGCGCAACGCAATGTGACCCCTGGTCTCTGAGCGTTGCCTCTTCCCCGGCGTTCTCGCGCATTCGGAAGTCGTAAATCGTAATAGATCGTTCAATTTCGGTGCTTTCTAGGAACCTTCGGCTTCGGCCTAAACTTCGGCCTATTTTAGCCGTAGCCGAAGTTTTGGCCGAAGGTGGCCGTACACTACTTGCCATAGAACTATTGAAAAAAAACAAAGGCTACTAATTGGCGCCAGGACATGGCTACAGATTTAAAGTTAAGAAATAGTTGGATAGTAGCTCGGTCGCACACAGCCCGAACAATTAGTCTATAAATTTGAAATTTTGCCTAAAATATTCTTTTGTAATATAGACAAGCTTCTGCTTCTGAAATTCGACCCCTATTGAGATGATAAGGGTGAAATACTTTTTTAATAAAAAAACTTTACCATCAAGCTGTTACATAGCATAATTAATGAATAAATACATAACATACACTTTACACATGTAGGTATCGGAGAAGACCTAGGCTATCTTACCACGACCAAATAGACCGAGTCTTATCTGAAGGACAAATCAAGAGTCTCCGGAACCGGCGAGCGTGTTTGAGACGAACTATGGGAGTGGAGGAAGCCAGAAAGGCATATAAGGAAAGAACCTGTTGGAACTCTGTACACGCTGCCTACCCCGCAAGGGATCTAGCGTGATGATATAGATAGATAAATAGAACATACACTTGAAAAATATTACATTCTTATGGACAGACAGGTTATCAACGAACCAAGTTGGTTAGCCCTCATTCGTACGAACGCTTTTTCACTGCGCGTTATAGAAGCGCTGTAAGCGCATTTAAAAAATGTAGCCTAAGCCATTGCGTTGCAGCGCTTTAAAAACGCACGTTGAAAAGGCGATGGTGCAAATAAGGGGTTAGACTCAGTCCTCTAATTGTGCAAGAGAGCGCCCTACATGTCAGTCTTATTGAATAGAATATGCTTTGTTGACAACTATCTAGCGAGTCGTTTGAAATAAGAGTATATTACTACCTCACATTGAAAAAATCCGGCGAGAAACTCAGCGGGCTAGTCTTTTAACGTAATTGGACTGGCCTTTATATTTATCATTCTTTCTTTACAAAATTGTATTTTAATAACAAAGTATTTTACAAACTATATATATTGCGGTGTTGCCGAATGAGGAGCTGCTCAAACCCAATCATCTATGGTTTTAACTTAGTCATAAACCACGACTCCACCCACACGGCATTATATTAGAATAAAAAATGCGCTTACAACGATTCCAATTACCTTAATTAGTACATTAAGTAGAAAAGAATAAGCGTTATTGGGTTTTTCTCATTATTCATCCCAAGTGGATATTGCTTCAGGCAATAATTATTTTTTCTTTGAAATATCATTATAATATTAAAAATTCTAATGAATTGTTACAAATTCCTACAAAATAAAGGTAGAGCATAATTTATCAATCTATATTTATTTATTTATTTAATTCTTCTTGCACTATTGGTACAAAGGCGGACTTAATGCCTGAGGCATTATCTACCAGTCTACTTTAGGGTGATGCAGAAACGAGTGAAGTAGGTGCTTCTGCACCTAACCTACCACACCACCTACCACAGAACCAAAAAAAAAATGTAGAGGAAAATACGTAATATATATATATAATTAGTAGAATAAATATTATATCGAACTGGCATATAACGCTATCATATAGATACAGATAAATACATATATAATGTATACCTATAATAATATAAATAATAAGTACACATATACATAAACTAAATTAATATTGAGATGATTCCGCCAAAGTTTTGTGCAGATAATCCTGTACTTTACTTTTGAAAGATAAGCGATTTTCGGTCATCCTGATATCCAGAGGTAGTGAGTTCCATAGTAGGATGGATTGGACAAAGAAAGAAGAGTGAATAAAATTAGAATGGCTAGATCATTTTAACGCAAACAACATCCTGCACGATTAGCAATTTGGTTTTACCAAAGGGCGTTGTACTACTGTCGCCAGTGTAATTCTAATAAAGCATATCTTCGATGCCTGGGAGAACTCACAGGACGCCATTGGCATTTTTTGTGATCTTTCCAAAGCATTTGAGTGTGTGAAACATGAAACACTGCTGCTTAAATTGGAACACTATGGTATCCATGGTAAAGCACTTAATCTTTTAAAATCTTACCTAGAGGACAGAAAACAGTGTGTTCAAATAAATCAAACTAAATCTCTAGGCTCTTTAGTTAAAATGGGCGTTCCACAGGGATCGATACTGGGTCCGTTCCTATTCTTAGTTTACATAAATGATCTACCTGAAGTAATTAAAAATCGAGCGAAGATAGTGTTATTTGCTGACGATACCTCTTTGATTTTAAAGTAGGTAGACATGTTAATAACTTTGACGAAATAAATGACGCTATTCTTCAACTACATAACTGGTTTACATCCAACAATTTAGTGCTCAATAACAAGAAAACTAAATGTATAAGGTTTTCTTTGCCAAATGTAAAAAGTACTGTACATGATATTATACTGAACAACGAGAAACTTGAGTTCATCAATGATACATCTTTTTTAGGGATTACGCTTAACTCCAAGTTACAATGGGGGGGTCCTCATATTGAGAATTTAGGTAAACGGCTTAGCTCCGCTGCCTATGCCGTAAGGAGGATCAGACAACTAACTGATGTGGACACCGCGAGGATAGTCTATTTTAGCTACTTTCATAGTGTCATGTCTTACGGTATATTATTGTGGGGTAGGGCAGCGGACATTGAGTCTGTTTTTATCTTGCAAAAAAGGGCTATTAGGGCCATCTATAACTTGAGTAGTCGCGACTCTTTAAGAGAACTGTTCAAAGTAGCTTATATCATGACGGTCCCATGTCAATATATTTATGAAAACATTATGTATACTAGAAAAAAATTAGATCTTTTTAATCAGCTAGGTGATAGGCATTGCTATAACACACGACATAGAAATAAATTAGACCAACCGCAGTTTCGTCTGTCAAAAATTCACACGTCTTTCATGGGGCACTGTGTTAGATTTTATAACAAAATTCCCATTGACGTTACTAAACTTAGTGAAAATAAATTCAAAGCTTGTGTAAAACAAACACTTTGTAAGCAAGCTTATTATTCAATAGAAGATTATTTAAAAGAAAAAATGCTTGGATAGATGCTATTCCAGCTCCACTTGAGTCATGACAACCTATTCAACTGTTGTTAGTTAACATTTCCTCTCTTCCTTCTATTAATTTAACACAATATGTACTTTTTTTTGTAAATGAGAGAACCATGTAGCCATTCTCATAAATAGTATTATTCGCTTTTTTAACTTAGACTCACCTGATGACCAACCTACATTGTTCTCCCATACCCCACAACAGAATGTAGATGAAAAAGTTTGTAATTTCTTATTTTAAAAGAGTTACCGTGGAGTTTCTTGCCCTTCTTCTCCACAGGAATGACATTCCGAAGTGGCGGTAGAGACTTTGTTACTTTTCTGACGATTCATAAATACTGTAATGGTTTACATGAATAAAAAATATTCTGATTCTGATTCTGAGAAGGGCATTGAAGAAGGCGATTATTAGAAGAACGAAGAAGTTTATCATAAGTAGAGCGTAGATATTGAAAATGGGAGGAAAGATAATCAGGTGAAACAGGACGTCAAAGAATGGAGAATAGTATTGTCAGTGCTCGTAGAGCTCTGCGCTTGCGAATAGGCAACCACCTTAAATGAGATCGATACTCAGACACATGGTCAAATTTACGTAAATTAAATATGAATCGAATGCAGTTATTAAGAAGACGGTCGAGTTTGTTGAGATGATCTGCATTCAGGTCGTAGTAGCACACATCACCATAGTCGAATATAGGTAGGATTAGGGACTGCAAGAGCATTGTTTTAGTGTTGGAGGGGAGCAAGTTTTTAAGCCGATACAGGTATCACAATATTCCAGTGACCTTTTGACCGACGGCCGTGATATGGCCGCCATCATCACGCCAGAACCTATGCAGGCTGGGCAGACAGTACATAGTTCTAAGATAATAATACACATAAAAATAATACTTTTGCACAAATAATATAAATTGTTTTGACATGCAGACTGCTGTCGTATTCTTGCAGTTTTTACAAGCAATTATTTCAATTCGCTATAAGACACGGTAATTTTGGATTCAGTCTACGGCAACCCGACATGTGTCAGGAAAAACAGGGCGAAGGCCCTCTTTTTCTTTTTCTTCTGAATCTTCCCAGGAACGCACCGTTGCCCCTGTGTACCAATCTCCAAAAAGTTCACCTTGGGGAGGAAACTAGTCTGGCTTCTCCCCTACACCGTCACAGTGCTTACGGCGGTAAAAGAATGCTTTACATAGGCTCTGTTTAATGAAAGTGAAAACGACAGGTGACTGTTGGTAATCACAGGCGACTGGTGATAATAATAAGGTACTGGTGAAACTAGCAGGTGACTGGTGACTATAATAGGCCACTGGTGATACTGGTAGGCGACTGGTGACTACAATATGCCACTTGTGACACTGGCAGGCGACTGGTGACTATAATATGCCACTAGTGATACTGGTAGGTGACTGGTGATAAAAATGGGCCATTGGTGACACTGGTAGACCACTGGTGACACTGGCAGGCGACTGGTGACAATGACAGGCGACTGGTAACAATAACAGGCGACTGGTGACAATGTAACAATTCAAGTAATTTATCAATATGAGTCATATAAATTTGCTTTATTATTTATTTATTTTATTCTCAACGATACACTATTTTTACAGGTAATAACCTTATGCAATACCGTAGCACAGTTACTAAATACTGATACAATATCTACGTATAACCTAATACAATCTTCTAATATAATACTAAATATGAGGCATTTGTGAATTCGCTCAGCGAGCACGTAAACAGATCAATTAATCCCGCAACCTCGTTAAGCTTACGCAGCGCCCGCACAAGCGGCGTACGCTGCAGCAGGTTCGTGCGCGCGCGCGGCATCAACAGCAGTGGCGGTAGCCGCCGCCGACCCATGTACGCATTAGGAACACAAAGCCTGTAAAACTGCTGGGTTTTGTACTCTGCCACGAAGGACTTTAAATAAGTAGATAGCTAGGGCTACTTCCCGTCTAGCTTTCAGTTTCATATAGCCTACCATACCCAGAACAAATAAAGTGGGATACAACAGCGGATATCCTGGATAAACCCCATACTGTTTTAAATATAGGAACCCCATAATGTTGTAATTATACTTTATTTTATTTTATTATATTTGGGACACTTACAGCTAGCATAACATACTACAAAATATAAAATTTTAACAAATGAAAGCCATTTACAAATTTCCACAGATAGCAAAAGAATAAGAGAAAAATAGTACAGTCGGCATCCAGTGTAACACTTATGACTATTACCATAAATTCGCTCCCGGATCTTATGATAGACCGCAAGTGTTAGTCGACCTGGTATAAAAAATATGATCTAGAGTTAAGAAAAGAATGCTCTAGCCAATAAGTTTCTAATTTGAGAAGCACTGGTATTGAACAAATCTAAGTCCATTTCAGCAGCGATAACATTGAAGGTCCTACACGCCCGTATCATGAAAGAATTTTGTCTATACGTAGTCCTGACTAGCGGCGTGTGGAGTAAGGTAGGGTTCCTTGAGATCCTAGGTCGTGTTACAAGCCCTAGATTACCTAGTAACTCCGGACAGTCGATAGTACCGTTCGCTAATTTGGAGAGGAAAGTCACATCTGCTATCTGCCTGCGCTTCTGTAAAGGTAAGATGTGAAACATTTTACACCTTAATAAGTAGTTTGTTGTGTATTTCTGTGTCTTAAACTGTACAAAACGTAGGAAACGTTTTTGTATGCGCTCTATCCTATCAATATACATATTGTATACTGGATTCCACACTTGTGAAGCGTATTCTAAGTCGTATACAACGCGTATACAACGCCTATTGTGAAAATATACAATCTTGGCATTTGTATGGTTTTTGAAAGGGAAGAAACCAGAACGAATGTAAGGATTGTGGTTGGTAACGGTGTGCTGGAACAAGTGAATGAGTTTGTATAGTTTGGATGTGCCTTCAGTAAGGATGGGAAATACACCGCTGACATAGAGAGAAGAGTGAGTGCAGGGAACAGGGTGAATGGTGCGATGGGAAAGCTACTTGGGAGCCGGCACTTAAGCCATAAGGCGCAGCTGGCCATACATAACGGAGTTCTTGTCCCAACGCTGTTATATGGTAGCGAGAGCTGGGTATGTAAGAAGCAGAATCAAAGTAGGATAAATGCGGTAGAAATGCGAACTCTGCGGAAGATGTGCGGAGTGAAGCTGACCGACCGCATTAGCAACAGCGTAGTAAGAAAGCGAGTAGGTATGAAAGATAGTATCGGTGTAAAGATGAGAAAGGGCATGCTCCGTTGGTACGGGCATATAGAAAGAATGCCAGATGAAAGAATGACAAAACGGATGCAGGTACCGGGGAAGACCTAGACTATCTTAGCACGACCAAATAAACCGAGTCTTATCTGAAGAAAAAGTCAAGAGTCTCCGTAACCTTCGAGCGTGTATGAGACGAACTATGATAGTGGAGGAAGTCAGAGAGGTATGTAAGGAAAGAACCTGTTGGAACTCTGTACCCTCTGCCTAACCCGCAAGGGATCTGGCGTGATGATATAGATGGATAGATAGATAGATTGGCATTTTCAGAAATATGTCGCCTAATATAGCCTTGGCTTAACGGAAAAATTTTGCTATCGTAAGATTCGTTCATGTGGAGACGATCTTACCTATAGAATTTTAATTAGTCTTTGTGTTTCACATTAGACAGATTAAATTCAATTAGTACTAGTAATAATAAATCGTTGTCTGAGGAATAGATCTGATTCATTAATTGAATATTACCAATCAATTAATTCAATTCAGCAGTTTCATTGAGTGTTTTAAGATGAGATTAATTTTAGTGATATTGCCTCTAATTTATATTGAATTGTCAGACAATGCCTTGAATATTACTTACATTAAAACATAATGGAGGTGATAATCAATGTAAGTATTAAGATTAGAGTTGGGTACGTAAGAAAGAGAATAAAAGCAGGATAAAAGCTGTCGATATCGAGGAGTCAAGCTGACCGTGTTCACAATACCGTAGTAGTAAAGCGTAGAGGTACGAAAGAAAGTGTCTGTGTAAAAGTGAGAAAGCGTATGCTTCGGTGGTTTGGGCGTAGAAAGAATGACAAAACATATATTTGTTTTGTAACACAATACAAAAGTGGAAGGATGTCGCTACTGGAGAAGACCTTTTTTTCTTGGGGATATTCTCATGAAATTCCGCCAGCCTCGGGGGAAGCTAACGGGGCATGTAGGACTCTTAGCGACTGAAACCCTACGCTGGCCAGCACGGGCGCGTGTCAGAGGGGCTCCGGGATCTCCGAGTGGAACGTCGCGGTGCTCACGGTGGCGTGAGCCACACCACGCCGCTATTCTCCTCAGGTCACGCGTGAAGGACGCTTAGGGCCCCCGCCCTAGCATCCCACGGCCCCAATGGCCCCTCAGCGGGTATTGGTGCAGGGGAAAGGCCCCCGCCAGATGTTGTGGCAGGGGAGACAAGCTAGCCCGTATTATAAAGCTTCAGGCTATTGGGCTGGGGGGCCTGGGCGGGCGGAGGCCCACCTCCGCCCTCCCAGGCCCCAGATCTAGACTATCTTACCATGATCAAATAAATCGTCCCGAATCTGGAGTCTCCATAATTTAAGTGACCAGTAAGAAGGGATTTTTGAAAATTCTTCCCCTAAGGAGGTTTAACGGGGGGTTAAGTATATTCAGACTTTTTCTTTATTTAAGGTGTGGGCTCCTCATCTTAGTGTCCATAGCCCAGAAGCAGGTACTAGAGAGAGTATGCCGAAATCGTTAGATAGTAAATAGATTGTATGACCTCAAGTTTTTAAGAGAAATTTTTCATTGCGATGAACTCAAATTCTTATATTCAAATAATAAAATTACACCGTCACGCCTATATTCCCCAGAGGGGGTGGCAGAGGTGTACTGAGTACACCCACGTTTCGCCGACGATGTTAGATCCCATGTAATAGGGGGCGAGCCTATTGCCATATACCGGGCACAATTCCAGACTCCGGACTCATACTGGGAATTTTTCTTTAGAAAAAAACCCATTTGTCCGACCTAGCATTTGAACCCAGGACCTCTTGATCACAAAGCGATGCGCTTTGCCACCAAACCAACGAGGCAGTCAAATAAAATAATTGAACAATATATGTGACAATATTTATAGCAAATAATAATCAGGCTGATAAAGTGCAAATTATACGCACAACCTATGTAATAACAGCTACCATATTCCGTGTCACTCAAAAAACGTTTCAAAGGGAATGTCTTCCCGTTACAAATCAGTACATCAAAGAGGTGTCTCTCAAGTATTTATAAAAGACACACTTGACGAGTTCCCATCGTGTATGATTTTGTCATTTTTTTTTAAGTATAACCCTTGAAGAATGATTGGTGTGACGTGTACTGTCGCGAGCTAAATTCAGATGTATTTGCGGGCATGATATTTGTAGCAATAATGTGAAGATAAAAAAGGTAATGTTACGTTTTGTAGGCATCTGTTATATTAATTTTATAGGTATACTAAGAGAGGTAGTCTGTAACGAAAGCCACGCAAGGGGTCTGGCGTCATGATAAAGATAGATAGGTAGATGGATGTGTGCTGTATTACTGATTAGAAATAGCAGTGTGACTTTTTGAGAATGACGTAAAAAGTGTAAATACTATTAAATTTCGAACAAGCTCCATTTTATTCTGATTTAAATTTATCGTAAGCGCGTTTAGATACCTAAAATACACATACAGAAACACTCGGACCGAAACAAATATTTTTTGGGTCACGCAAAGATTTGTATCGTGCAGAATAACCTGCGACTTCTTTATCCAGGGGAAAGAGCGGCGTACTTCCTTACCGCTAGCTCAAGTAGTCGTAATTCTTTACTGACATGCCACACAGATTACAGCAAACTTTCGCAGTCCAACTTTTGATGTTAGGTAATCGGGATTGCACACCATAATGTTATGTACGTTTAGCGAAAGCAGTACTTTAGCAAACCGGCGGGACTAAAAATCATCATCATCATCAGCCCGTGTCAGTCCACTGCTGGACGTAGGCCTCTCCAATGGCACGCCACTGAGCTCAATCTTCAGCTCTTTTCCTCCAATCCCTGCCCGCTGTCTTACGAATATCGTCACCCCACCTAGCTACAGGACGCTCTAAACTACGTTTGCCGACACGCGGTCTCCACTTAAGCACCTATTTGCCCCAACGGCCATCGGTTCTGCGGCTTATGTGACCTGCCCACTGCTACTTCAGCTTGCTAATTCGCTGAGCTAAAATTATGTTAGTGCTAAATTATTTTAGTATATAAGACGTTCGAGATTACGGTAGTAAATCAATGTTTCTAATTTCTTTCTATATCTATCCATCTATATCATCACGACAGATCCCTTGCGGGGTAGGCAGAGAGTACAGAGTTGCAACAGGTTCTTTCCTTACATACCTCTCTGGCTTCCTCCACTCTCATAGTTCGTCTCATACACGCTCTCCGGTTACGGAGACTCTTGAATTAATTTTTTTTTATAAAAACGTAACCCTACCTAACCGTACCCCTAATTAGGTTTTATTCCTGTGTCGTGGGTGCGTTTACAAACATGAAAATTCACATACACAAATACCCAGACCGGAACAAATAATTGTGGATCACACAAAGATCAGTCCCGTGCGGGAATCGAACCTGCAACTATTACTGCGCTAAATCGTCCGTCAAAACTGAATTGAAATGATAAAAACTGTAACATCTCCTAAGACATTACGGTACTACGATTATTTAAACTTATTAAAGAATCCAGATTTATGTCAATTAGTATACTTTATTTATAAAATCTTACCTAGGTGTTTAAACGGTATTATTATGCAGTTAACAAAAAAATAAAATACATAAAATTAATTTTTATCCTTTAATTTTCAGACACGGAAACTTACCTATACTATATTTTTATTTCCTGCCGTTGTCTACGATTGTACCAATTTAACACCAAGTACAAAACTCTCGAACACTATAATCCTCAAATTACTTTTCGGATCTGCCATGGACGAAACTTTCAATACTTTCCATCGAGTTCTTTCGTTCGCCGGAGTTCCAATCTTCGCCAAACGAAATTGGGACTCCAGACCGTGGTTCCTTTTCCAAATCATCAACTTTATTATTGCTCTGCTATGTTTCACATTTACTACTGGATTTGTTATTACCAATTACTCAAACCTTCTAATTTTCATTCAAGGAGCGTGTATTTGGACTACTGGAGTCATTATGACAATTTCTTTAGGCGTGTGTCTGGTTTTTAGACAGGATTTCAGAAATTTTCTTAATGAAATGGTTTTCAAAGATGCAATTCTGGAAATGCCTTTGGTGGAGCATGTTTTGTTGAATAATTGTGGTGGGAGGTTGGGGGAATTGAGACATATGGTCGTTGATTCTCAAGAGAGGTTGCTGAGATATACTAGGGTGCTGTTAAAGAGTTATGTTGCTAGTGTTTGGTTGTGTGCCACCCTGTATCTTTGCAATCCTATTTATCAGATGATTGTTAGTGAAGAACCTTCTTTGAGACTATTGGGTAAGTAACATTTTGATGATTTGAACATTTTTCTAATCTCGCTATATGAATTTTCGAAATTTTTGGGTTTGTTTTCATTTTAAGATTGGCAATGCATCGTGTAAATTAAATTGAATTATTTAATCAAGTAAAACGATATTTAACTTCGTTCCACATACTACTTTCATTTCTTTTCTCGAAGGTTTTTGAAAAAAGTTGTAGTCCTTCGATTTTGAAATGCCAATAAATTATATTGTTACGTTTTTAATCTCAAATGAAATATTATCTTTTTTATGTAGATTTTCTTTATGAAATTTGCATTTGTTTCAGCTTTTGATATGTGGTTCCCATGGAGTATGAAAAATTTCAATATATATATCGCATCATTTGCATTCCATTCGTACGCGGGTTATTTATGCTGCATCGGTAAGCATTTAAATTATAATATTTAATATCTTCATTGCTCAAAGTAAAATATGTAAAATGTGATCGCTATCAATTTCTTTAATATCTTTATTGCCTGGAGGTCTTTAATATACAGGATAAAACTTTAATTTCATCCTTATTTTAAATAACGTTAATTTTTCTTTTATGATAAACAGAACTAAGGATTCGACCTGAATTCAGCAGGAAATCTCTTGAATCTGGGTTCAAATAATTATGATCTTCAGCTTTAAATTATAAATACACATAAACACTTAATGAACAAGTAACCGTTAATAAGTATGGTCAAATTATCACCCGTCTTTCAAATGTTGATGCATAAACGATGTTTTTTAAATGCGCAGACTTAGGAGTCTTGCACAGAGATGCACTCAAAACATTGTGTAAAGAGATATCCAGCAATTAACATCTCAATAAAGTCGAAGTCAATATATTTTATATGTATTGTCCAACAAGAGCGCTTACAAACGTTAAAAATTATTACAATTTTTACAACTACCATCGAATTGGAACGCGGTCTCATACTGAGAAGATCCGGCGAGAAACTCAGCGGGCTAATCTTTTACCCTAATTGGACTGGTATTTCTTACAAAATTGTATTTTATTTTATTTTTTACAATATATTTCTTTCCATAAAGTATTTCCAATAAGATTTTTGCATTTCTAAAATACCCAACATCGAAGGTTTAGTTTTTTTTAGACGATGTCATACTCAAATATATGGATTCCGTATACCTACAAGTATGATCAGTTAAACATCATGCTGGATAAATATTTGTCAGATTGTTACACTAAATTTTATCTTGTAATTCTCATGAAGAGTTCTTGACATTTTTCTACTGTGACCTTCATTGACTCTCAATTCGACGCTATTAACTTTAATAATAAAAATATTAATGTTACAGCTTATCCAGGTCTGCAATCAACAATAATTTTACTGATCGGTCAGATAATACGGCAGCTAAGAATCTTGGCTTTCATTCTTCTACACCTTAATGAGTTGGTTTTAGAGATTACTGGAACGCAGAATGAGCAATGGCAAGCTTGTAGCACCTTCGTTCTTTCACAATGTGTTGATCATTACGTCAAAATTAAGAGGTACAGATATAATTAATTACGTTTTCAATTGCCAGTGGCTTACTAGATTTGAATAGAGCACAGGGCATGCATTAAAAGTAGGGAAATATCATAATTTGGGCTCCTGGGAAGCATCATCGATAGCTAAAATATAATAAGCTAAATCGTGGTGACTACTGGCTCTGCGGCTATGCTGGATCAAGATCAAAATGTAGGAAAAGGAAAAGGTTCACATCCCGAACGGCATTGGAACATATTATTATAATAATAATAATATCAGCGTATACTGCCCACTGCTGGGCAAAGGCCTTCTCTCACAAATCAAGATGAGAGAGATTAGGTCATACTCCACCACGCGGACCCAGTGCGGATTGGTGGAGGCAGGTTTGTGGCCACCTGCTGTTAGAACTTATCAAGCCGCCTTTAAGGCTTCCAACTCGGCTTAACGACTACCGCATTAAGTGGTACCCGGGACCAACGGCTTAACGTGCCTTCCGAAGCACGGAGACGCTCGAATATGAAAATACCACAAACGGTCACCCATTTCAGGCCGACTGAGTCGAACGCTGCTTAACCTTGGTGATCGGTAAGAACACCGCGGTCGCACATCGCTACGAGAGCCTATTATTATGTTTAAACAAAATTAAAACAGGCTATTTAAACAATATTTTGGAATCTTCTACGGATAAGTATCTGACGCAGGGGGTCTGGCGTGGTGATGAGGATGTGGATTAATAACTATGATTTATTTTTCAGATTCAGTAATAGATTGAACGTTATCTGCCGTCCTTTTTATTTGGCGTTAATACTTATTGCGATCATGTTAGTTTGCATGTGTTCAGTCAAAATTGCTATTTCAGTAAGTATTATATTTCTGAAACGTTTTTTTAGTTGAATAACCTACCTTTTCTCTGACCCCTTTTGTTCATATCTTAAGATCAATGTCGATTTGGGTTATGGAGCGTGACTTGGATTAGTTCTCTCCACCGGCTTCTGTTATTGGCCATCTTCACAAGGTCGTATTATACAGTCGAGATGTGCTGGTTGTAAAGTTGGTCATACTATCTGGTTGGGGTTTGACAACTTGTTATTTTCTTCATATTGCCTACTATTCCCAGTTTTTCCAAACTTTGGGCATCACGTTTAATTATGGGCCTAAAATAACTTGAGAAGTTAAAAATATATTACGTAGGAAAGGCGTGTTTACTATCAATTTATTTATTTAAAGGTAGTCTAATGGTTTACATTTATAAATAACATAATATAAATTCGTACTTATTGTCTAAGAATGAATTAGTTTTAGAATTTATGCATTTGTATTTAGGGATTTGAAACATTCTCCCCCAGTCTTACAATTCGAATGCACCAATCCTCTGATGATCTCGTACTTTGGTAAATGTAAATAAAACTACTTTTTGTTCGTTTTGGGAGCTTCATCGTTTATTTGTTCTGTTCAGAAAAAAACATCATTGGACACAATTAAGTACTACGTGCACGAATCCTGCTTCATATTAGTGGTCCTTATGTTTTGTTTACTGGGACAACAAGTGGAAAACGAGGTGAGTTCTTTTGAGTGAATTCTTTGAGTTCTTTTGAGTACACACTCAAAAATTCTTTGGGCTTGGAGTACATATTCAGAAGAACCTTATGAACATTGAGTCTTTGCAAAGATTATATATCACGTCATTCAACGACGTACTCGTAAGATATCAAAAAGTTATAAATTTACTGCTGTGGTATTGATAATTACAGTGTGAAGCCTTAGGAAAGGCAGTTACTGAGAAATGGTACATCTTCAACAAGGTTCACAAAACTAACATAAAAATCTTCAGCATGGCTCTTAATCAGAGGATGCCTATATATATTTTCGGAACTATCACGTTGTCCTTGCCGACGTTCACTTGGGTGAGTATTTTTAAGTTCATTCTGAGTACTTTTGCAAACACGCTGAGTATTTTTACAAACATGCTGAGTACTTTTATAGATATCCTGAAATATTATAAAAAAAATTGTTAAGCTTTTATGGCTCTAAATAGACAAAAAGGCTCAGAAATGACAATATACTTTCTCGTAAAGATAATAAGTCATCATAATGAATGTGTTTTTGTTACAGTTCATAAAAACGGGCATGTCTTTCTTCACATTGATGATGTCTGTATTGGACGATTAGAAACATTACAAAGAATAAACCCTGTCACGCCAATCCATATCTGTGGTCACGCTTATATGACTTCAAGACGATATTGATACATTAGTTACATGGTGTGATCACTATAAACTATTTTTAAATTCAGGAAAATGCAACTATATTCCCTTTAAGAGAAACAACACAAAACTACAGGCATCTTACACCATAAATAACTTCCCACTAAAAGAAGTTGAATGGATACGCGATTTGGGAGTATTAATGGACAGTAAACGAACATTCAATGATCATTTGAATCAAATTTTAATTAGTGCGTCTAAAATGTGAGGTTTTATAGTAAAGTTTCACAATTTTAATCATCCAAAGACTAAAATTCTTTTATTTAACTCGTTGGTTCGTAGTATTCTTGAATGTTGCTCCCAAGTTTGATATTCACAGAATAAGAATTGAAAGAACCCAAAAGAGATTCTTAGGTTATCTTACATATTATATGAAATTACATTATTCTCTTAACTCATATAAAGCTCGTTTTAATCATTTTCAAATGATTTCTCTTAATGACAGACGACAGCTTCTGGATTTTTCATTTATTTATGATTTTTAAGAATAAAGTAGATTGCCCTGCATTACTGGCAAAAATCAACATCCCCTGCCCCAAACAGACTGCCGCGATGAATTGTCTAGAAGTTGTTCAGTTTGTAGGTACAGAACTAACCTTGGTCTTAATTCTCCTATTATCAGAATTACCAAAATATTTAACGACCTTTCTTGACCGTTAGATTTTAGGACTGGACTCGAATAGGTACCTATTTGCTCTAAATAGTATATTTTTTTATATTTTTAAATAGTAATGTATAAGTTTTATTGAATGATTGTTATTGTTCCTTTTTCCCTTATATAACTTTTATTTTCTTGTTTTTACTTTCTCATTTTATTGAACGGTATAAAACCTACATGTTTAGATGTGGTTACCTTCAATGAAGTGTGCACGAATTTTTTTTTTTGGATATTTTTTTTGGCGGGAGGTCGAAGAGTGAAGTTGTCAATTTGTTTCAATTTCCAAAACTTGTGTTATTTCGACTAATAATGTGTAATGTTGGTGGAATATTAACCATTGTGTGTTCTTATACGTGCATGAGTGAAGGTAATTGTAACAAAGTGATAAAACGTGCCTTTTCAACTTTCCTCAAAACGGCCGTTGCAATTGGTATGTAAAGTATCCACCGCTTTACTATCCAGGGTAGGGTACTTCATTAATTTCATTATGAGTCGAATTAATTTAAACAAACACGATTATGTATCTCACTGGACACTGGCAAAATACACTTATAATTAGTGTGAAGCCATAACTTAAAGAAGAAGAAGAAGAAGTGTGCACGAAGCATATTTTTCATGTGTTTGTTTTTTAAGTTACATGTGTCTCAATTGTTGGTGATCCAAATAAAATAAAAAAAATATCACCTAATGGGTTGTGTTATTATCCATATTTCGGCGATTTTGTTAGAACCCAACGTAATTCCGGACAATCTGTTGTGATTATATCAGATTCCGGTTTGCTACTGAGATTTTTTCTATAAAAACACCTAAATCACACTTTATCCGACTTATGATTTAATTTTTCAAGTGTTATGTAACACGTCGATTTCACCAGTTGCACCAGTCACTACAAATGAACTGCAAAAAATTGAAGAATTAATTTGTTAGAAAATTGTAACGCACTAATAAAGCAATATTTCATGGAATTTGATTTCTGCCTGTTTTATTTTTTACTATCTATCTATATCATCAGGCCAGTTCCCATGCGGGGTAGGCATTTTTTTTAGAAATTGTAATCTGCTTATGGGAGTTCTTATTAATATACGAATATGATAATCTGAAATGGATCAAATTATAGAGGTAAATGAATCTGGTGAAGGTAGCAAGTAGAAGTTGGATGCCTACAGCACAAAACCGAAGAGGTCTTTATTTTGCAGTGGACTTCTGCGGCTGAAGATAAATAAATCAATCTTGTTAGACTTCAGCACTACTTAAAATGTACGGCACACCTGGAGATAAGGTTAAAAGTATAGAGAGATTATAAACCCAGTTCAGCTGTACACTTTTTTTGGTCACTTGGTTTTGTTAGTCACCGTCACGCCTATATTCCCCAAACGGGGGTGGCAGAGGTGTACTGAGTACACCCACGTTTTGCTGACGATGTTAGGTCCCATGTAATAGGGGGCGAGCCTATGAGCCTAGTGGTTTTGTGAGTGCGTAGAATACTATCAAAAAATAAACACTGGCACGCCTATGTTAGAGGTGCTCTTAGCGCTGTGCGATTGCGGTGTTCTTAGCGATCACTAAGGTTAAGCAAAATTCGACTCAGCTGGCCTGAGATGGGTGACCGTTTGTCGCAGTTTTGAGCGTCTCCGTGCATCGGAAGGCACGTTAAGCCACCACGTAATGTGGTAGTCGTTAAGCCAAGTTGGAAGCCTTTTAGGCGGCATGATAGGTTCAGTAGCTGGTGGCCACAAACTTGCCTCCGTCAATACGCATTGGGCCCATCTTGTGGAGTATGACCTCTTTCACCTCGATATGTGAGAGAAGGCCTTTGCCCAGCTGTGGGACTGTATAGGCTGATATTATTATATACGCCTGTTATCTTCAAGTGGGGGTGACCTATTCTTTAGGTAGGTACACTATATACAAGATGTGACATATATAACGCAAGATCTCAGACACCCCAATTAGATTATTGCTTTATGAATTCAATACCAAAATCTAACATCCAATTCTAAGGAGATTTCTACCATTTGTAAAGTGAAAACTTCTTTAGGCGCGTTGGGCATTTTTTGAGATGGGAAAAAAACAATTGAACTCGCGACACTGTTGCCGTTACCGACACCTCTATATATAAAAAAATAAAAAAATATTTCCTAACGATTCAAAATATACACACGTTTTACAAATGTTCAAGTTTTCACTTCTGTCAGCATTCCCGGAGTGCCACTGTTTGTTTTTTGTAAGCTCTTTCGTACTCAAATTAACCATAAAATTTAATAATTAATTAACTTTTGTATGCGTATTCAGGTGTGTGTAATAGAAATACATTTAAAAGCCGTAATACTTTGAATAATTGATATATAAAACTAACTTTAAAAATAGTTGGAATCCGTTCACTTGCCGATTTGGAACAAACCAATTTCATGTCTTGCGTTAATTATAATACAACTTGTATGCGAAATACGAGTGATAAGGTTTAAATTATTTAAGCTTGAAATAATGCCGTCTTATATTGAACCTACCGTTAGTAAGCTCCAGACACACACACACACACACACACCAATCTAAGGTGGTAATACGCCCCCTAAAAAAATACCAACTTGTAAATCTACCATAGCCTATATAATGTATCCTATAATCTCCCATTAATGGGACCAGTACCTGCTCTCATAAATCTAGGTGTAGAATAAGTCATACTCCTATTCGTCGACCCAATGCGGATTGGTGCAGCCAAGTTTGTAGTTACCTGTTGTTGGAATCTATAAGGCCGCCCTTAGGCGTCCAATTTGGCTTTTTGACCCCCTTAACAAGTGATACGTACGTAGATATTTTTTTTTAAATACGTAGCCCCACACTAGGATTTATTCCTGTATCGTGGGTGCGTTTACAAACATGAAAATTCACATACACAAATACCCAGACCGGAACAAATAATTGTGGATCACACAAAGATTTGTCCCGTGCGGAGATCGAACCCGCGCCTATTAGACACAGTGGGCGGAGCGGCTTAAGCTCTTAACCACTGCGCTAAATCGTCCGTCACAAACTTAAAATGGTAATATCAAAAACGGTCATCCATCTCAGGCTGATCACGTCGAATACTGTTTAACCTTGGTGATCAGTACAAACATAGCGTTAGTAACTCTGATGTTGGTGAGATTTATGTAGAAGTTTATTGTTCATATAAATCGCGTAATCAATGTAACGTACTTTTTTGAACATGGTTTTCAGTGCCTCCGTGGCGCAATTGGCTAGCGCGTTCGGCTGTTAACCGAAAGGTTGGTGGTTCGAGCCCACCCGGGGGCGGTATGCTTTTTGAAAAATAAAAAAGTTGATTTCATTCGCGACTTCACCCACTCTGGCCTGGGGGCTTTACATGAACAGATTGACATAAGCGTAACGCTATTGAGTTGATTTTGCCTCCCTTTCACACAACAAATTTATTGAATGAAGATGACAACACGCTTTTTCGATAACATTACGATAACGTCGATCTGTTCGTGCTAAGAGCTCAGATGTCAGACGCCGTGTAGAGTGAGACGCCGTTATGTGTAAGTAGAAAGTTGTAAATGCTTTTCTTTTTAAGGCATGTCTGTCTCTTAGTATCTCTCTCTGACAGTCTATCGGACTGATCGTGTAAATGTAGCCTTAGTGTAAAGGTGAGTCTTCACTACGCAAAAATCTTCGAGAGCGTAAAGAACGGTCGCCCTGTTACGAGGTCCAGCACAATTCAAATTCCAACTTGCATCTTTGGGCTTTCCAAAATTTATGTGCGATTACAACTTGTTAATAGTTAAGGACAACATTTTAAGGATGTAAGGAATTGAAAAAAAAACGAAAGTGATATATTCTTCAATAGATATCCATGGTACAAAGAATGTCGTCATAATCGTCTTTTATCAAATATTCCATATAATTAGTAACTAATAGCGTTATCTAACCTACTAATTATCAACGCTTCTTATCACCTTATAAACATAATATTATTGTAGAATGATTAATAAGATTATGTATATCATGTTTTAAAGTTATACTAGACTTTGCTTCCGACTCTGCCTGCGTAAAATCTAGTGCGTTGAAATACAAAAACTGTACCTATAGTATGATCACTTCCGAGTACCTGCTCACATGCTATGAAAAAGGGAAGCTATATTTCTGGATCTACCAAACAAATACAATATTTTTATATCGATGGATATGACAGAACCGGTTTGATGACACTGTTGAAGGTTAATGGCATGGTATAACCGATATAAATGTAATGACTTGGGTTTTAATGTGCCTAATCAAAATATGACATCCATTTTTAAATCCAAAATGGCGGACAAATCATGCGGGCGGGAAAATGCAAGTGCAACATAAAATTCATCGTATCCACAAAACAAGCGATTCAGCTTAAAAGCAACAGTATTTTATGTTATAAAACATTTTACAAGCTTCTAGTTTTGCTAGCGGGGAGTCTTGTAAGATGTTCAGCTAAAGCCAATTTTATTTTAAGCTCCAATGCATTTGGTAACGATGCTCCGTCAGATTACCAAGATGGAATATAAGAATGAAAATACGGGCGAATAATCGAGAGAATTTAATAGAAGTTGCTTTAGTACATAATACTTTGTATCTCGCTGAGATTCACGGGTCTTACCTGGACCTTTGGAAGGGTTGTGTCATTATCATTATCAGCCTATCAGCCAACGGTTAAACGTAGGCCTCTCCAATTGCACGCCACTAAGTATGTTCCTCGGCTACTCTCATCCATTGACGGACGATTTAGCGCAGTGGTTAAGAGCTTAAGCCGCTCCACCCACTGTGCCTAATAGTCGCGGGTTCGATTCCCGCACGGGACAAATCTTTGTGTGATCCACAATTATTTGTTTCGGCCTGGGTATTTGTGTATGTGAATTTTCATGTTTGTAGACGCACCCACGACACAGGAATTAATGCTAAAGTGGGGTACGTTTTTTTAAAAAAAAAAAAAAATTCTGCCAACCTCTTACTAAGATCATCGCTCAACCTAGCCTGAGGACGTTCTACACTACGTTTGCCAGTCCGTGGTGGAGACCACGGACTGGCAAACTCTTGAGTGGAGCACTCAAGAACTCGTTTGCTCCAGTGGTTATCGGTGCTGGACTAATGTACTACTGCTACTATAGTACTTACTAATCCGGTGGGCCATGTCAATAATTCAGAATCAGAATCAGAATCAGAATATTTTTTATTCATGTAAACCATTACAGTATTTATGAATCGTCAGAAAAGTAACAAAGACTCTACCGCCACTTCGGAATGTCATTCCTGTGGAGAAGAAGGGCAAGAAACTCCACGGTTACTCTTTTAAAAAACAAGAAATTACAAACCTTTTTAATCTACATTCTGTTGTGGGGTATGGGAGAACAATGTAGGTTGGTCATCAGGTGAGTCTAAGTTAAAAAAGCGAATAATACTATTTATGAGAATGGCTACATGGTTCTCTCATTTACAAAAAAAAGTACATATTGTGTTAAATTAATAGAAGGAAGAGAGGAAATGTTAACTAACAACAGTTGAATAGGTTGTCATGACTCAAGTGGAGCTGGAATAGCATCTATCCAAGCATTTTTTTCTTTTAAATAATCTTCTATTGAATAATAAGCTTGCTAACAAAGTGTTTGTTTTACACAAGCTTTAAATTTATTTTCACTAAGTTTAGTAACGTCAATGGGAATTTTGTTATAAAATCTAACACAGTGCCCCATGAAAGACGTGTGAATTTTTGACAGACGAAACTGCGGTTGGTCTAATTTATTTCTATGTCGTGTGTTATAGCAATGCCTATCACCTAGCTGATTAAAAAGATCAACATTTTTTCTAGTATACATAATGTTTTCATAAATATATTGACATGGGACCGTCATGATATAAGCTACTTTGAACAGTTCTCTTAAAGAGTCGCGACTACTCAAGTTATAGATGGCCCTAATAGCCCTTTTTTGCAAGATAAAAACAGACTCAATGTCCGCTGCCCTACCCCACAATAATATACCGTAAGACATGACTCTATGAAAGTAGCTAAAATAGACTATCCTCGCGGTGTCCACATCAGTTAGTTGTCTGATCTTCCTTACGGCATAGGCAGCGGAGCTAAGCCGTTTACCTAAATTCTCAATATGAGGACCCCATTGTAACTTGGAGTCAAGCGTAATCCCTAAAAAAGATGTATCATTGATGAACTCAAGTTTCTTATTGTTTAGTGTAATATCATGTACATTAATTTTTACATTTGGCAAAGAAAACCTTATACATTTAGTTTTCTTGTTATTGAGCACTAAATTGTTGGATGTAAACCAGTTATGTAGTTGAAGAATAGCGTCATTTACTTCGTCAAAGTTATTAACATGTCTACCTACTTTAAAAATCAAAGAGGTATCGTCAGCAAACAACACTATCTTCGCTCGATTTTTAATTACTTCAGGTAGATCATTTATGTAAACTAAGAATAGGAACGGACCCAGTATCGATCCCTGTGAAACGCCCATTTTAACCAAAGAGCCTAGAGATTTAGTTTGATTTATTTGAGCACACTGTTGTCTGTCCTCTAGGTAAGATTTTAAAAGATTAAGTGCTTTACCGTGGATACCATAGTGCTCCAATTTAAGCAGCAGTGTTTCATGTTTCACACAATCAAATGCTTTGGAAAGATCACAAAAAATGCCAATGGCGTCCTGTGAGTTCTCCCAGGCATCGAAGATATGCTTTATTAGAGTTACACCGGCGTCAGTAGTACAACGCCCTTTGGTAAAATCAAATTGCTGATCGTGCAGGATGTTGTTTGCGTTTAATTGATCTAGATTCTGGTTCTTTGTCAAATGATCTCGTTTCGGATTCTATGCTTCAGAGAAACTCTGAGCATAATTTAGCTTACGAAGATAAGCTTGTGTGAGACCATGGATCTAACACGTAGAGGCTTATTGCGAGAAGTTATGGTATGTACACTAATATATGGCATAGTACAGCTGTTCCATGACGGACCTTGGAGAGGCACTAGAAGAAATTGTATATACGTCATATACTAAAATTAGTTATTAAAAAATGAGAAAATTAAACGGCAAACTGGCCCCAGCAGGCGCAAGGACTATTGGAACTGGAAAGAGAACAAGGCCTGTGGGAATGAGGTTTTGGTAGTCAAAAACTAATATATTTTAAAATATATGCATACTAGCCATAATTAGTGATACCCAGTTAGCCGTGGTCGGCAGTGACTCACCGCTCTCTAGATGGGCCTACAAAACAACAGTATCTACTATAATATAAGATACGATATAAATACTTTTGAGTACTAGTCGAAAAGAGGCGTAGATAATATCAGGTTATAACACCACATTCCCGAAGCGGTGGTGGCAAAAGTGCGTGCAGCAATAATTTGCCAATTTTATTACGTTACAATGTTATAGGGGGGCCATCCGGGATTTTCGTTCTTACATTCCATCTCACATCAGACTTCAAACTGAGTATTTTTCTACAAGAAGTCTCAGTAACGTACCCTACCACTTTTTTACCTGGGGAAAATCTTGGATAGGACTTCCACGAGCCTCAGTGGAAGCTTGCGGGGCGTCTTGAATTTCAACCGACTAAAAAGCCTAGGGTGGCCGACATCGGCACTTTGGAGGGGCTCCGGTATCTCCGTATGGAACGCACCGGTGCCTCTCTTGTGCCACGCTCCGAAAAGTCCACCATCGGGGGGCAGACTTGTTGACACGCTCTCGCCTGCACCGACGCGGTGCTCACGGTGACGTGGGACACAACCACGCCGCCATCGTCCTCGGGATCATAACATGTCACTGTACCAACTTAGCAATTGAGATATATAACTAAGTAATATTTTATTTACCACTCGTCCAAAATTGTTAGCTAAAATATTACTCCAATTTTCACCCACAAGCAGACACAATGAAGGCATATTTTTCCTATACCACAATAAGAGAAATTTCATCCCCTATTTGGATTATTTTATCTTAGTTGATTGTACCATTCGTGTTAATGGAATGAACTCGTAAATATACCCTTCCTTGTGTAAATCCTGATTGACTAATGTTTATTTATTCGATTTATTGTGGTAATATTTTTGGTAGAAATAGAAATCTGTCTATGCTATTTATATTGATTTTTACAAGCTTTTGTTTAACGTGCTCTGTTTGTATGTATGCCTGTTTTTCCTATTTAAATCTCGCTATACATTTTTCAAGCACTTACAGGTATCCGATTGAGATAAAATTTGGCATTGTATGTAAGTTAGGTGACAATGCAATAATATGGTACTATAGAACTTCTTAACTAAGAAAGATATCTCCGTAGGTATTGTCTCTTTCTAAAAAATCTTGTTTTAAAATATAACTTTTGATGTTATAAATTTATCGAGCGGTAATAACTAAAACTACTAACTAACTAACTAAACTAAAACTACTGCACGGATTTTTGATCAGTTTTCAATATTAGACTGATTCACTAAGGTATAGGATTATAGTTTGTGAATATTCTAGGAAGCTATAAGGATTTAATTTATAAATATTTGGGGGCCCGCTTCCTTGCTCACTGTTGCGGTTTAAATTCAGTTTCTCTTCAGTCACGGCTTAGATTCAGTTTTAATTCAATCGCCAGTTTCACGTCCATTTTTCTGTTCATTGCTAGGTCAATGGGTTTGCAATGTTATGGGATGTTGGGTAGGTGCACTTATAAAATATGTTATTGGTACAATTATTAATTTAATTTGGTAATGCTCTGACACTAACAAGCTACCTAATTATATGCTAGAGCTGTGCGCCATTCACTAAAGGATGAATCTAATCATTAGAGAGGCGTTTGAACAGAACATCTTCACAAACAGTGTCTATATATCATACGAGACGTGATATTTTGCATATAGAGGGGTTAAAGTTATTACAGATAAGATCTATGTCGCCGATGTATATTGGCACTTGAAACTGGTGTTTTTATATAGTTGTTTGAGTGTGAAAGTCGAGAATTTTATTGTGACATACCAGACAATTATACATAATCTCACAAAACCTGCCGTCATGGCATTATTATACTGGAAGTAAATGGCTTAAGAATATTAAAATACTATTATATGTTTGAAACCACTACAGATCAATGAATTTATTTAAAACCGCCTACGTCACAGCTGATCAATGTGGTAGGCGATTTTACGACCAAGTTGATTTTGGTCCCAATGTGACAGGCAAGAATGTTAACTCTCGAATGTATACTTCTCGATATTCCTAAAGAAGTAGAATACTATTTGGTATACACAAATTTAGGTAATCAAACGGAGATAATAAATCCGCCCGGACTGTCGGATCGACGTTAGGAAGAATAGGTCGTATTCCACTACCCGGACCTAAAACTGGAGTCTGTAGGTGGTGTAGAATCGGATATAACAGTTAGGAATATTGTAAAAACAAATCTGGTATTATCATCTCCATAGCATACCGCAATATCTTTCCTAAAGTGCACTAAGTAAGTTTAAGTTTTTACATTTTTCTCTTTTTACAGAAACAAAGGAATTCTAAGGCGATAATTTATGTATTATGTTCCTTAATGTGACACAGTAACGCTGTAAATGCTTATTTCTAGCGGAAACAAGGCCTTTTTATTTATTGACTTATTATTAAAAAGGGGACAGGCGCTTTTTGTAATATTTATTTGTAAAATATTGTGGGATAAATATTTTTTTTTATTTTTGGAAGAATAATGGTTTTCGAATCTTCTGGTAAGAGTGTCTAAATTATATCTATATTGTATCTAAGTTAAGGCGTACTAGGTAAGTATGGCTTAATCTTATGTCGAACAATCTATTTAGCTAAATCAGTAACAAAGAGCTAAGAGAAGCACAATTCCAGCCAGCTCCTGTAGCCAAGTTAACTAAGTGAAGACCAATATTTAAAATAAAAATGGATATACATTGCCGAATGTCTCGTTGGTCTAGTGGCAAAGCGCAACGCTTTGTGATCCTGGGCTTAAATCCTAGGTCGGACAAGTGTAGTTTTCCTAAGGAACTTCGCAGTACGAGTCCGGAGTCTGGAATTTTGCCCGGTATATGGTAATAGGCTCGCCCCTATTACATGGGATCTAACATCGTCGGCGAAACGTGGGTGTACACAGTATACCTCTGCCATCCCCCCTTTGGGAAATATAGGCGTGACGGTGTGGATAAATATTACAATGAAAAGATAATGGTCAAAACATAGTGCTAGTGATTAATACAAAATGTTTTCAACTTGATTAGGCCCGCAGTAACTATACAGATTCCACAGACTATTATTTGTTGACTCTGTATCACAGCATTCCTACCTAGTTTACGCACAGCGTGTTTTAAACAAGTTTATTAAATAAGTCATACGTTATCGACACCCGCATTATACTAATAAGTACTGCCTTACTGGTCTCATGACCAATGTTTTGCTGGTTTAATGGCATAAAGAACAATTAGTAGTCACGAGGTCGTGTCCAAATACTGGATAGCATCACATTTCTGACGCTTCAAGGCACCTGTCCGGTCCAAGACAGGATCTGATATTTAAAATACATTCAAAATATCACAATTGTCAACAGCTCCATTGTACGCTAGCAATATGAAGCTAGAATCCAGCTTAAAAACAACACAAGTCCAAAAGCTACGTCTTACCACAGCTCATATTGCACCTGCTCACCGTATTACGTCTCGCTGCGTCCACAGTTTCGCGAGGTTTCCGAGACAAATTCCCTTCATAATGTATCGTTGACTATAAGGTCTAGTTTGCACTGGCAATTAAAACTTAAGGCAAAGGATTCGATTCGATTTTGCATCACCACCGAGAGAATTTTCGCTTCTAAAGAAAATTATTCGACCACGCTAAGAATTAAACAATCTGTATTGTAAGTGCGTTAAGAAAAACAAATTTTATATAAAGTAATAATTCTCATACCGCAAATCAAATATCGGCGGAGTGACAACTAGTGATAGTTCTCGTTCTCGTATTAGTGATCCACCCAAGTGTCTTTTGTTGAGACCTCTAAGCCCATAAGTCGTTAATACTTCTATCACCCATAGTTCTGTATCTTCAGTGAAAATTTTAACACATTGTTCAACAGAAAAAAAAACGTTTTTTTATCAATCTGATCCCCATGTTCCTCAAGCTTAAAATTGTGTTTTTTGTGTATATTAATATAAGTAAGCATTTATCAGAATTTACAATGTGTAAGAAATATATTTCGAATTGTTACAAATTGAACTGAACTGATTGCTCAATTTGTTTTTGCATAACTCATTCAACTTAAATGAAAGCCTTTAAAAGATCAGGAGGAATAGATTAAAATGGTACAAATTGATATAATTACATATGTATCAGTGTACACCAATGTTATCCAATAGATGAACCCATTTTTAAATAGCGTTTTAGATGTCAAATACTTGATCGGCCCTCTTCCCTTCCGTTCCACCATCTCAAGATTACTGGTACTGTTTAACAGCTGTAGACAGGTACACGCTATGGCCAGAATTATGAGACACCACTATGAGACATAACGGTTGAGGCAGAGGCGAAATCATTTTATGACCTGTGGATATCGCGTTTTGGATGCCCGCATACACCCACCATAGATCAAGGACGCCAATTCACATCAAAACTCTTCAAGTCACTCACAGGCCTATGCGGCGTTGACTGAATACCATACAGCAGTTAACGGCATGGTCGAGAGGCTGCATCTCGCTCTGAAGGCAGCAATAATGGCTCACGGAGGACAGAGTTGAACAGGTTTCCTGCCTATAGTTCTTCTTGGCATGAGAGTAGCCTGGAAGGAAGATCTCCAGCTCCAGCTAGTTTACTGCGAACCCCTGCACCTTCCAGGCGAGCTTCTTCAACTTCCAACAATTCATAAGCAGCTGAAGCCTGCTGATTTCGTCTGGCAACTTAAACAGCACATGTCGTCGTTAACACCAACATTTGTGTCACGGCACTCACCAAAAGCCGTATATGTATACAAAGATTTAGAGAAGTGTAATTTTGTATATATCCGAAAGAATACATTACGCAGGGCTCTGGAGCCGGAGCTTAAGCTGGAGCTTAAGCGGACTAGCAAAACTGTCACTATGGATTTAAAGCGAGGACCAGTGACAGTCTTTCTACTCTTTAGATGCAAGCAGGCTTACTACTCATTAGATGAATACTTGAACGACAAAAATGCTTCGGCTCCGCTGTAATACGGATGATTCGTTCAACCTTGGCTAAATATTGTTTTCATATTCTCTTCCTTCTATTAAACTAGTACTATTAACAATTAAGTCCCTGCTAATACAAATAAAGTAATACTGCTCCTTTTGTAGACTTTTTCTGACTGCACTCTGGGGTCTGGGATTGGTCATGCTCACTAAAAAGTCTATGATTGCAGTGGCTATTTGGTGCGGGTCACTTCCTTCCCTCTAATATGGTCGAGGGTCTGCTGGTCCACCCAGAATCCTCTAGCTATTCATTATAACATATTATTATTAGTTTTATATCTCAGTCGTAAGGCATCACACTGGAGTTGGATCGCATTAATGATTTTGTATAATATAAAAATGTATGTATCTATTCAAAAAATGATAAAAAAATAAAATGAATAGAGAATTAGACAAAAAAGACAAGCCCGCTGAGTTTCTCGCCGGATCTTCTCAGTGAAGCTCGCGTTCTGACCCGGTGGTAGATTAGTAAGTTAAAAAAAAAGTAAATATGACACTTCGTTAACACCCCCGCAGGGTTTATGCAAAACAAACGATTTGAATTTGAGTCTCGATCGATCGCTCAAAACCAGCCGACATCATAACAGACTCCGGAAGTGAAGTCGCCGCACCTACCCCAGCAGTTGTACATCTCGCTCCGATCGCCAGAATTACTCGGTCCGGTCGGACGGTCAGATTTGCTATTGACGGTCAGATATGCTGTTATCTGCCTGCAAGACGTTCTTACTCCAAAGGGTATGATGTGGAGGCGCAAAAATGTTATCCGGAGCCGCCTGGCCGCCCGACCGCGTATCGCAGTCATGAGGCGTGGTTGCCGGGGCGACCGACGGAGTTAATACAAGTATATTGACATTGAGGATTTCCTTTCTAGAACATCTATCGCGTACACGTTTTGAACATTACTTTATGTTTTCCTTTGTAAATATATTCTAATCATTGTCAATATATTATTGTAAATACATTCATGATATGGGCTTCTATTCCGTCAAACAATACGCATACCCGTGCCATGAACTTTAGTCCTATAATCGTGGACGTCTTTTGGCTGACGACGTCTATAGTTGCTTTTTTGGCCTATACAAATAAGTAACCATTTTTTGAATTTGTGTGTATGGGTTCCGTTACCTCATTCCGCAGTAGATGCTACGCTTAAATCCTCTCAGTCTAGACGTATTCGACTGCTCCAGAGTTCCGAAACAATGCTGTTATAATATTCGAACAACTGCTTAGTGTGAAATATTTATCGCTATTTTTGGATTAATTCATTGAAAGACTATTTTTATTTCGATTTTATAATTACCGGTAGCTGTGTAATGAACACATATAATTATGGCTACTTTCTCGTAGCGCAGGTGGTAAAGGTGTACATGTTAGATTCTAATGTAATTGCCGGTGATGCTATTACTATTATATCCGGCACAATTCCAGACTTCGGACTGGTACTAAAATTCTGGAAAATGGAAAAGCCACAAATGATACCCATCTTTAATTGATTGAGGCGACCGCTGCTTAACCTTTGTGATCACTAGAACATCGCGGTCCCACAGCGCTACGAGCGCCTCGAGAAATGAAAGTTAAACAAAATTTTATTATAGTTTAAAGTTGTTTTACTTAAACTCCAGTCAAATAAGCTATAGTTAAGTTTGAAATCAAATCCAAAGGTCAACACAGACTAATTAAATTTAGTTGGCGCAGACAAATATTAATAATTGTTTTAACAATATTAAATTTGACGTGCACAAGTTAAATGTTTTGGTGAATAATACAAATGAAAGGGACTTTTGAAAGTCATTAAAGATAATCTTACCTATCGCTGATAATTTACTGTTACCGATTCTAAAACAAGTAAAAAAGATACTTGATTATTATAGAGGCAAGTTAATATTAGTACAGTCATACAAGGATCTTTTGGCCCGCGGCCAAATTCGGAACTTACGCTGTTATCAAGAGAATGGTCACTTCATCACACTCGCAGAGTTGCCGTTTGCTATGAAATTAACTGTGCGGACCCACCTGTTAAAATATTTCCCTGAAAGTAGGAAAAATTGAAACACAAACTCAAATGCAAATATTATTAAAGATACAATTTACTAAACGATAACCCAATTCTCTCCAATTCTGATCTATGTTTCAATAAGGAAATAATCTTGCAGTCACATTTGTTCCAAATTGCCTTCAAAAGATGTATTTCATAGGCCTAAAATATTTTACATTTGACTTTGAAGTATACAATGGTGACTACAAGACAAGATTGTCAAGGTCAGTCATGATACTGATCGCAATACATGTATTCCATATGCCTTAAAGCAAACTACGCAGCAAAAATATCTCAACTTTCAGAAAAAGGAATTTCGAATTGCCCCCGACCTCAATCCCAAATTTAAATATGCGTAAAGTTATCCCATACTTCAACTCACCCATTTTAAATGCTATAAAACTGAAGTATTTAAAATTATAGCTGCCATGCAAATTATATTTGAATAGAAACTCTATAGCAATAAGTAGGAAGGTTTCCATTTTTTTGTTGCGCGCTGGAGGGCGCAATATGCCAGTGAAGAGGCACTCAACCGCCCCTGGCTTTTTATGCTCGGCTCGAGTCTGCTCGGGCTATGACGAGCTCTAAACAACTAAGGCCACTCAAGCAACTTATGAGCACGTCGCTTGAACGTTATATTTGTGCCTGTCATTTGTAATATTACTGGACTGGCAACTGTGAAATTTTCTACCATCTGTTTTAGATACCATTTTGGGGCTTGATTTTTGGTTTAAATGTTATTATAGTTTAGTTGATATGAGTAGAAGAAAACTTTTGAGAGTGAGCAGAGTAAAATGCGACTGTAATATTTTGGATACGATTAAAGTCAAGTTCTTCTTCGGCTTTATGGCTACCATTTCAAGAGTTTGTGCGATGTAAAAACAAACTGTTTTAGTGTGCTTTACGATTGTTGCATTATATCTCAGTACTTAGGTGTCTTCTCGTTTAAACGATGTACATAAACTACAAAATATTTAAGATCTTTTTTTACCAGCCTAATCTGTACTACAGTTGGAATAAGGTCTCACCCTTTTTTCTCCATTTGTGATTCATTCGGACCATAGTTGAAGATTACATGGAGAAGAAAAAAAGTGTACTTACAAACTTCTTGTGATGAAATATGTAAATAAACTACACGTAATTCAGCAGTGTTCACCCAATTCATTAACAATAAACCAAAACCCAGCAGGTCGTTAACCGAACAAAAAACAATTCAACAAACGTATTGAAGTCGAATAGCTTAAAATAAAACGGGTCACTCATTCATTTACAACTCACTCGCCATTGTCTTGGGCCCATTCACTCGAGTTGTCATACCGCAATGTAATTTATCAAGGCAGTGTCGGCCCCTCTTATATTGAGGACGGGTATCGCGGGAACTCGGGTAGATCTCTATGCCTTTAACTGGATCTTGGTAATCGTGCTTTGATCTTGGTTATTTGATGTGTAATAGGAAATTGAAGTTAAAGAGGTTGGTGATGAGGTTGTTAAGGAGGTAGGTAAGGCGGCAGGTTAGGAAGAGTACACGTACTACGCCATCCAAATATTCCCATCACTGTAAATCCTGTAAGCCAGGATCCACAATAGTCTCAATAGTTGACACCAAAGTTTAAACTTTGGGGTGTTCCCAGAAATGTTATAATTGACTTAAAACTCGAAACAAATTTAATTGAAAAAAAAGGAAGGGGTGTAAATAAATTTCCCCGCTCATCATTATATTAATACGTGAAGCAAAAACTTTGTACTTATTTTTACGAAAATAGCGTGGACGGAGGAGTATGAAATTTCCCACACTTATAGTTTATATCGAGAAGGAGTGCAGAATGCTAATATTTTTTTAAAATTATGCATAAAATATACATTAAATCAACAAAAAACACATTACACACACTACCATGTATTTGACACAATACACTTCAAATTGAGAATAGATTAATATTGTTTGTATTTAATATTATTTGTCTATAGTCTTACTGAATGTCAAATATAACCAGCAAACGATGAAAGAGTTTTTACAAAAAATATCGTTTACGGACAAGTTTTGTATCTATCTATCTATCTATCTATAACCTCACGCCAGATCCCTTGCGGGTAGGCAGAGAGTACAGAGTTCCAACAGGTTCTTTCCTTACATACCTCTCTGGCTTCCTCCACTCTCAAGTTTTGTATCATTAATTAATTATCGAAATATGTATGTCAAGTTCAATGAACCGCATTTTCTTTTTGGTTCTTTGTTTCCATAAAAAAAAAAATAAGGTATTCTTTATTTTAATCTTTTTTTTTTTTAATATATTTCATATAATTTGTTTGAAAAAAAAAGGAAAATTAACAGTGCAGCCTTAGCGAAATCTGTGATTATAGAAGTATAGTCTTTGACAATAGAACCTTAAGAATGTTCAAACTTATAATTTAAAATTAATTATGGTCGAATTTCGACCAATGGGCGACCACTAGTTCAATTTAATTGTTATTGAAAAGGAAAATTTCTTGTGCTGAGTATCGAAATACGATAGCGTGGGTGTTAGTAGAACTAATTACGAGCAACCCCAGATAACATTTTAATCTATGACCCAGAAAATTATGATTTTACACTTTAGTAGCTTCTTGTCATTTGATAAAATCTTGGTGACGCTTTTAATTTGACTTTACAGGTAATTAAGTTGTTGGCAGCTATAATTGCTCTCTTTGATATCGGGTGGAGTATGTTTGAATTTACCATGAAATTATGTCGATGCGGAGTTTTTTGTTCTATAAATAATGTGTTACACCGTCGCGCCTATATTCCCCAAGTGACCGAGTTGTACTGAGTACACCCACTTATCGCCGACGATGTTAGGTCTCATGTAATAGGGGACGAGCCTTTTGCTATATATCGGGCACAAATCCAGACTCCGGACTCATACTGGAAATATTCGTTAGAAAAACTTTATTCGTCCGACCTGGGATTTGAACCCAGGACCTCGTGATCACCAAGTGACGCGCTTCCCCATTAGACCAACGAGGCAGTCAGTCATATGTAACAATTAAACAAAATTGAATTCATAATATTAGCCGATTTTCAAATCAAATCAAATCAGTTCATTTGCGAAAATGGGTTACAGTGGATGTTAAAATTACAATGGTCGTACGCCATATTCTGCCTTTAGGCATGCAAATATCATTAGGAATAATCCAAGAACTTAAAGTACCTAACAATTAAGAAAACATAATAATTGTATCGAACATCTATAAATTATTTAATTAAAAGTGTAATATATACTAAAATATGTAAAATTGAATTAATACCAAGTGTCTGTTTTAATGATAACAATTATATTAATGTTAATTTTCGTAATTTTAATTATAATAGTGACAATTAAAACCTTAATTCAACTATGAAAATACCTTTCAAGTAGTAGAAATACTAGAAATCACCTATGATTGTATTTTACATTGAAAATTCCCATACCTTAGCGTCGAAATTTAAAAAAATGCTATAAGTCCCTTTTTGACACCCCTTTTGTTTATTTCATAAATTAAAGTAGGTAAGTAAATATACATCTGAAGATGTTAAAAATGTAGTTAACTGAGTCAGAAAGGTGGTAATGGAAATGTTTGAGAAGTTTGTTGTGGAGACAGTTGAGTAATTAGATAAGGTCATAAGCACTAGCATGCTTAATAAGCCGCTACCACCTTTAAGGACATTATGTATTACAGATTTATACTGTGTTTGCAAATAGGAAGGTTTCTTAAACCAGCACCCAGACAGGAAAGAACATCGTGGATCACAAAAAGCAAACATTTATTTTGTGCGACTACTCGATTTAGTTTTCCAAACTTACGATCACAGACTAGAACAAATCTTCATTATTATTATTAAGCGTTATTTCCAAATTTGATACAACATATGGCTAGACTATCTTACTATGACCAAATAGACCGTGTCTTATCTCAAGGGCAAGTCAAGAGTCTTCGTAACCGGCGAGCGTGTATGAGACGAACTATGAGAGTGGAGGAAGCCAGAGAGGTATGTAAGGAAAGAACCTGTTGGAACTCTGTACTCTCTGCCTACCCCGCAAGGGATCTGGCGTGAGGTTATAGATAGATAGATAGATAGATAGATAGATAGATAGATAGATATATCATATGCTATATTTCATAAAAAAAATAAACACTATCAACCAGCATATTTTGTGGCGGTAGGTACAATTGGCGGTCTTATTGCTAAAAGCAATTTCTTTCAGACAACCAGTGCGTTGGGAGAAGCAATAGATATAATAATATAGGGCAGTTGGTGGCGTACTCTAAATGTTTATATAACTACTATAATGTACGCACAATACATATTAACACAAATATATAAATTAGCTAAATTATGACAGCATTACATATTAACCAGCAGACAGAAAGTAATCCTTAACCATAATTTTAAAGGCAGCGACTTTGCACGTCGGACTGTAACAGGCAATGCATTACACAAGCGGACAGCTTGATAAGTAAAGGATTAAATATAAACACCCACTTTACGCCGACGATGTTAGTTCCCATGCAATAGGCTATTGCCATACTATATGTCATGCCATACCAGGCACAATTCCAGACTTCGGACTCATACTATAAAATTTTTGAAGAAAAACTACATTTGTCTTACTTAGGATTAAAATCAAGGACCTCGCGGTAGCTAGGTGCATTGTTCGCCATTAGAACAACAAGGCAGTTTAGATTTCATCTACATCTGTATTTTGTAGCTGCGGGTAACAAACATTCGAACATCTTAATACCCAAACATCATGTTTATTACATAGCCAGGGTGAGAAATAAAGCCAAAGTACTTTGAGTCATTTGCACATACACATAAGCTTTAGATGCTTTCTTGCGACGACATATTTGCCAACGTAAATAAGGAGAAATGAATTACTTGGAGCGTGTGATATTCTTCGCGTCTTGTTTTCATAAATGAGTTGTTTTAATTTATTTTAGGCTTCCTTTTTAATGATATAATTGTGAGTGTAAACTTTGATCGTAATATACGTAGTGAAGATAAGATATATTGCAGGGTAGGCAGAGTGTACAAAGTTCCAACAAGATCTTTCCTTACATACCTCTTTCGTTTTTTCCATTTTCATAGTTCTTTTGATACACGCTCGGGGGTCACGGAACTCTTGACTTGTCTATTTCTTTACGGTAAGATTGTGTAGGTCTTTCCGAGATATGTTTCCACTTTTGCAATGAAGATATTGCTAGGTATTCAGCTTTAATTTTTTGAATTTATACTCTAATTTCAAGACAAAAAGCTCGAACTCTTTCAGTTTTTCTTTTGTAATAGTGTCCCTATTCCATTGTGCCAGCGATATATTTCGTTATTCTTTCTTACTTCTACCTGAGCATACTTTTTGTCATCTTCACATCCTTCATTTTATTCATTATAGGCGAAAAATAATATCCTATGAATTTTCTATCAACCAGTTACGTATCTTAAAATCACGACTTACTATTTAACAATAATTATTTCAGGATTTAATATTTGTATAGAAATATCGCGTTACATCGTCTATTATTTGTTAAGACTTTAATGATGCTCACAGGGTTCAGTTGTTAAAAGTTACCGATAACTTTGTCAGTATTGACTTAGTAGAAAGTAATTCTATAAACTTAAAAGTTAAGGACTACAAGAACAATTGGAGTTGGTTCCTACGATAAGAGAACGTCGAATTCATTTTAGTTTTTACATATTTTCGATAACTTATAGAAGAATCTAATCACAATTTGACAAGCAGTTTTTATAACGGGATGTGTGTTAAAATTGAGAGATGGACACTCATCAACTTGTCAAACTTCCAAAATGAAATTTAAATACAGCTAAAGAGGAAAAAAAAAATCCTACAAAAATGAATACACATATAAGCTGTTCCATAGAATTTTGATGATAAATTTGCCTCACTGCTAGGCAAGCCCAATACCTCTCATATCGAGGTGAGAGATATTAGATCATACTCTTACGCGCGGACCCAGTGTGCATTACTGGAAGGGACATATAGGGAGACATAGCTTAGCATTACGACTACATAACACAGTAAGTGGCGACGGGAAACTTGCCTTCCGAAGCACGAACATCCTATAAAAGAGGAAATGCCACAAACAGACAAATACATACGTACGTATCTAAAACAGATCAATCCGACGATGTTAGGTCCCATGTTATACAGGGCGAGCGTATTGTCATATACCAGGCACAATTCGACTTCGGACTCATAATGGGAATATTTCGTTAGAAAACTTACATTTGTCCAACCTATCATTTGAACCAAGGAACTTGTGATCACAAAGCGATGCGCTTTGCCATTAGACCGATGAGGGAGTCATACATTTATATCTCCTAAGTATTTTATATAAAACGTAGCATATTTTGGAGTCCAATTTCTGAGAGTTTTTCGAAGGTGTGTGAAGTTCGCCAACCCACACTGGGCCAGCGTGGCGGACTATGGCCTAAACACTCTCAGTTTGAGAGGACCTCCTCTCCTCCGTGCCCAACGGTGGGACAGTTTCTTAATAGGGCTAATATTATTATTTGTTTCTCGCTGAGATTTACGGGCTTCACCCGGAAGTTATTATTATTATTATAATGCTAATAGGCTCGCTCCTATTTCATTGAGAATAGAGGATATGTAGGTATTAATCACAATCCACTTCTGCTACATCTGCTTGGGGAATATAGTTGTAAAAATACATATATCATTACATTATTCCTTGCGGGGTAGACAAAGGTTTTTAACTATTTGTTTAAAGTCGATAGAACGCTTACGCAAAAAGTCCCAAAATATTTCTGGTATCTTTTTCCATTTTCGGAGACCAAAATGTAAGTTAACTGGCTTTCCAGCGGAGGTTCTGATTGGCTAACGTACATTTATGGCACTATGAAACGTAATTACGAATTAGTCGCTTGGGTTGTTGACCTTTAACGCTAGTATTATGGGGTGGCACTGAATAAAGATTGTTGAATCCACGGATACGCCCCTACTTTACTTATGATCGCCTATTACAGTGCAAATTTGAAATTTTCTGTTGTGTATTTGATATATTAGGGATTAAGATCTCCTCCGTCTTTTTTTTCAATTAAATGTATTTCTCCGTTTCAAGATCGCGTGGATTTTAGAGATAAGGTCCATCCATCCATCCATATCATCACGCCAGATCCCTTACGGGATAGAGATAAGGTCACCCTGTGTTTTTCATAATTTTGAAATTTGTGTTGTTAGTGAACAACAAAGAGTTACCTATCTATAGACGGCTACAATATACAAGGTGTAACATAATTAACGCAAGACCTGAAAGTAGTTTGTTCTAAATCGGCAACTGAATCGATTCCAACTATTTTTAAAGTAGGTTAAAATATTTTTAATTTTCAAAAAATGCTGTTACTCATTCTGTTCGCTGTATTAAACAAAATTTGATAATTATTCAAAGCATTACGGCTATTTTAAATGTATTTCTATTACACATACCTCAATACGCATACAAAAGTTAATTCTATCTATCTATCTATCTATCTATAACCTCACGCCAGATCCCTTGCGGGGTAGGCAGAGAGTACAGAGTTCCAACAGGTTCTTTCCTTACATACCTCTCTGGCTTCCTCGACTCTCATAGTTCGTCTCATACACGCTCGCTGGTTACGGAGACTCTTGACTTAAAAGTTAATTAATTAGATTTAATGGTTAATTTGGGTACTAAATAGCTTAAAACAATTGTAGAAAACTCCTTAAAATAGGAAATTTGGTTTTCGTCTTGAATTCGTAAAGCAATAATCTTTGGGTGTCTAAGGTCTGGCGTTATTCATGTTACATCTTGTAGATATTTGACAAAAATGAGATTTTACAAGTTAATGTTTGCTACTTTTCCCTACAATATTTGTAGCTCATAGTAGCCTGATAAAACTCTCATACGTACAGTTTACTTTGAATACCTAATATATTCATAGCGATCTCTTCACCCATCTCATATATTTCATATGCACAATATACAAATATCACCTTCGATTCCTCGCAAAAGAATTGCCCCGTGCAACACAACTAGAAAATTCACTTAAAAATATAACTTTTCCATAAAAAGAAAATAATTCTTGAAAGAAGTGCGCCAAGTTTTTAATAAGATCTCTTGAAACGTGACTAACTGGTTTAACTTGTGTTATCGATAGTTTAGATTTAACGCGAGATCTTTCATAAAAGATTCGATCGTCACTCGAGCCTTATTTTGCGCGTTCTAATAAATTTTATCGAGAACTTTCTATTGAGTGACTTGGTACTATTATTTAACTTGGATTATATACATAACAGTTTCATGTCCATATGTCATAGTTATTTCTACCTACACCGTGTCGTCTATATTCTCCAAGGGTGACAGAGGCATACTGAATACACCCAATTTTCTCTGGCCGATTTTAGGTCGCCCAATGTTATAGGGGGCGAGCCTATTTCCTAAATTTGTCCGACCTAGGATTTGAACCCAGGACTTCGTGATTACAAAGCGTAGTGCTTTGCCACTACACCTTCTTCTTGTTTCATGGCTGCGGGCATATTCTTAGACGGCATACATTTACGCCGTTACTGCTAATCTAGTGGTAACATTTATATCAATGCAGCGAACAGAATGTGTAACAGCATTTTTGGAAGATATAATATAAATAACCTACTTTAAAAATAGTTGGAATCGATTCAGTTGCCGATTTAGAACAAACTAGTTTCGGGTCTTTTGTTAGTTATGTTACACCTTGTATATTGTTGCCGTCTAGAGATAGGTAACTCTTAATTGTGCATTAACAACAAAGATATCAAAATAAAAAAAACATAGGGTCGACGTCATCTCTAAAAGCAATCATTTTCGGGCGATCTTGGAATGGAGAAATAGATCATGAGTAAAGTAGGGGAGTATCCGTGGATTCAACAATCTTTATTCAGTGCCACCCCAAAATACTCGCGTTAAAGGTCGACAACCCAACCAACTAATTCGTAATTACGATTCATAGTGCCATAAATGTACGTTAGCCAATCAGAACGTCCGGTGGAAAGCCAATTAACTTAATTGGCGAAGACTCCATTTCACTTTTACGACTGTTGGCTTTTTTGACGACGAAATTACGTTTTGGTTTCCGAAAATGGAAAAAGATAATAGAAATATTTTGGGACTTTTTTTCGTAAGCATTTTATCGACTTTAAACCCCAGACATTTGTCTACCCCAGAAGAAATCTGGTGTAATGATTAGAAACACTGTCACGCTTATATTCTCCAAGCGCCCCCTGCTTGGCAGAGGTATACTGAGTAAGGCTTACCCATTTAAGCCAAACGCTGTTTAATTTTGATGATCGCTAAGAACATTATACCATATCATGCCATAGTGTTACCTACAGTATCATGTTGCTGATATTTCGGCGGAATTTCAATTATTTATACAAGTTTCGCAGAAACTGTGTTCGACTGAACTGTTTAATGGAAAATTCAGTTCAAATAATGAAAGCCTCAAAGAGACGTTCAAACTATAAAAATGTAAACGAAATTATATTTACCGCTCAGAAGTTGTATTCCTTTGAAGTTCAAAGTAACGTTTTGTTAACGTTTTAAGTAATTCAAATTGATTTTTACAAGAAGAAATACAGTATAAAGATTAGAAAAGACATGCTCCGAGGATTTGGACACGTAGAAAGAATGAAGGAATAAAAAGTATCTGTGCTAAAACAAGAAGAGGTATTTTGGACATGTAGAGAGAATATCGGAACAAAGGATAAGGACACTGAAATACAAGACGCAAATGGAAGTATGTTGTAGATACTAGGTAGACTCTGATTATGATCTAGTGAACAAAAAGACCTTATCTGATGGGCAAGTCAAGATTTTCAGTTGTAAAACACAAAAAACTAAATCTTTAGCTAATCTTAAAAGAACAAAAACTAATTGATAGTATTTCCAAACAACACGCATGCAATATCACGGGCGAAAGTAGTATTTAATATTTTCATCACTTGAAATAATTAGTATTCGTGGAACTATGCAAAACATGCAAGACTTTCTCAAGTAAAATGATATTGCGGAATCTTAAAGGAAGGTAACAAGGAAACCAAACTTGCGACGGCACAGAGAAATAATTTGGTCAGCAACTTCCGCATTTTCATCAAACCAACTATCACAAAACTATTTTAATGGGAATGTTTCTCATAACGCCATCCTTCGTTTGAAAGTGCTACCTTTCTGTCCAGAACATTATAGTAAACATAAAAGAGAAAAAGACAGATAACGCGCTCGAATCTCGAAAATTAACGTAAATTGAGTAGACCCTTATCACTAAAATCTTACTAAGTTAGATAAAAAAGTTTTTGCATAGTAAATAGCTAAAATATATGCTTGGGATAAGACCTTTAAAACATACTCATATATACAAGCTGTAACATAATAAACGCAAGACCTGAAAGTAGTTTGTTCTAAATCGATAACTGAATTGAAACCAACTATTTTTAATGTACATCACATTTTTTTTAAATTAGCAAAAAATGCTTTTACTCCTTCAGTGCGCTATAAAAAACTAAATTTATTCTTGATTCATAGCAATAAGGAGATTACAAATGCATTCCTAACCCGTATTTCTCAAAATGCACACATACACGTACAAGTTTCATTGTTAATTGGGGGTATAAAAGTGCTTAAAAAAGGGGTAAAAACCTTTAAATTTGGAAATTTGGTTTTCGTTTTGAATTTTTGAAGCAATTCTCTAATTGGGGTGTCTGAGGTCTTGCGTTTATTATAATTCACCTTGTATACTTTGATTTTCAAACATTAAGTATTCGTCTTTTCGGTGAAAAGATCCAGGCCACAACATATTTGTTTTGAATAAAAATGCTTTATTTGGATCAATCACAAATTTATCAAATGGGATTAAGTATCTCATTACTATTACCTTAAAACAGACTATTAATTCGTCACATGTCTTTTGACCATACAACGAAACAAGGTAAGTCTTATGAAAAATTGACACCGAGACGCCTATATTCACCCTAATCAAACGATAGGTACGTCTCTATTTTCTTTGTTTTTATTTTATTTATTAAACAAAATCAACAGCCTAACATCGTCGGCGAAAAGTGCGTGTACTCAGTACACCTCTGCCACCCTCGCTTGGGCAATAAAGGCGTGACGGTGTCATTAATCCACAACCCTTAAAATTTCGCCTATTTCGCCTTAATCATCTGAGCTGAGGTAGAAACTTTTCGATGCAGGAATGTACCTTAGCTGTTGAGGTACATTTAAATGTACCATTTCGAAGATGGTACTAGATTCTAGTTTAATAAACTACAAATCATTACCTGCATAAATGTATGAAATAAATATAGTATAGTACACATTTATGCAGTATACTACAATGTGTAACATAATAAACGCAAGTCCTCAGACACCCCGATAAGAGAATTACCTTATAAATTCAAAACGAAAACCAAACTTCCAAATTTAAGGGTTTTTACCCTTTTTTTAGGCACTTTTTACCCCAATTAACAATGAAACTTGTACGTGTATGTGTGCGTTTTGAGAAAAACGTTTTAGGATTGCATTTGAAATCTCCTTATTGCTATGAATAAAGAATAAATTTAGACTTTTATAGCGCACTGAAGGAGTAAAAGCATTTTTTGCAAATTTAAAAAAAATGTACGATACATTAAAAATTGTTGGAATCAATTCAGTTACCGATTTAGAACAAACAACTTTTAGGTATTGGGTTTATTATGTTACACCTTGTATATATAATTTATTCGCATTTGCGAATACAGGGGTCTGCGAATCTCCAACATGTTACCAAGAAATTTTTCATAGAAATGCCTCAATTACGCTATCCATTTTGATCCTGTATCATCACACCGTATCTCTTGCTGGGTAGGCAGGGAGTACAGAGTTTCAACAATTTCTCTCCTTACAGATCTCTCTGGCTTCTTCTACTCTCATATTTCTTCTCATAGTTGATCCTACACAAACCAACGAAGCGAGTTATTTTGTATAATTTCAACAAAATTTCCTGCAACTTTCGAAATACGAAAAATAACCTGACACAAGAAAAAAAAGCGGCCCATTCCAGGATGCAAGCAGTAATATAAACACCTCGGAAATGTGTCGGTTATAAACAGACAGGCGAGTACAATAAGGAAGCAGGGGCAGGGACGGCACAGTGCGGTCGGATCTACCGGAGTCGGAGGTCCGGAGTACCGTCACGGTCCACAAATTGTTTTTGTGGTCGTCCTAATTATTTTAACTTTATGACTTTACACTTGGATAAAGAGTTACTGGAAATGATTTTTAATCTTACTAATATTATAAACCAAATGTTTTCGAATGGAGTTGTCACTCTTCCACAGAATAACTTCTGAACGGATATTGATTAATCTTTACACACACACCTCTAGCACCCTGATCGAGCAAGGGAAGGCAACGTGCTCGAGTTAGCAGCCTTTTGCCTATCGCCAAAAAAAAAATCGTCAACGAAGGGAGCGCCGGTCTGTAATGCCAATAATAAAAATGATAGCTCGGAGCGGGTTACTCTTTTCCCTCTAATATGGTTGAGGAGAGTGATGGCTGCTTCTCAAGTCATACTGGTGAACGGATGCTGCTGGTGGGAACTGATCCGTCCTCTATCCTTTGACTGATAAACATGTTCCTACTGTAGTACTGTCTCGTTCAGCATCACACTGGAGCTATAACCAATTATTTTGTACGCACTCTTTACATATTTTATAGTTCTCCTTTTTTTTCTCTAATTCTACTTTTTATTATATACTTTTAAAACTTTTTTTTTGTAAATGAATCTATGTAGACAATGACCGATACCATAAATCTAAGCACACTTATGTTTAATCTAATCTATAAATGCCATACAAAATGCGTATACAAAAAGAATTTTAAAACTCTCATTTTTAAAAAGAGTATGCGTGGAGTTTCTTGAGCTTCTCCTCCACATGAATGACTTTCCGAACGGGTGGTAGAGTCTTAAATAAAAATCAATAATTTTCTCTTTTTGTCTATTCATAAGTAGCCTTTTGGTCTACATGAATAAAAAAAACTTGTAATTTGATTTTGATAATAATAAACAAAACTACACTTCCCCATTTAGGCAAAGGCTTTCTGTCCCAAATCAAGGTGAGAGGGATTAGGTAATACTCCCCATGCGGACCCAGTGCGGATTGGTAGAGGCAGGTTTGTGGCCAGCTGCTGTTGAAACTTATCCAGCCGCCTATAAGGCTTTCGACTTGGCTTACGACTACCACGTTATATAGTAACCGCGACCAACGGTTTAACGTGCCTTCCTAAGCACGAAGATGCTTGATTATGAAATGCCAAAAAAACGGTGACCCATCTCAAACCGACCGACGACTGAGCCGAGCGCTACTTAATATTGGTGATTGCGATGAGCATTAACAAGAACGATAGTGAATGAAGGAAATTATAGTACAGGTAACGCCACTCGTAGCGCTATGCGACCTCGGTGTTCCGACCGATTACCAAGGTTAAGCAGCGTTCGACTCGGTCGGCCTGAAATGGGTGACCGTTTTTAGCATTTTCATATTCGAGTGTGTCCGTGCTTTGGAAGGCATGCTCAGCCGTTGGTCCTGGTTACCACTTAATGTGGTAGTCCGTAAGCCGAGTTAGAAGCCTTATAGGCGGCTTCATAAGTTTCAACAGTAGGTAGCCACAAACTTGCCTCCACCGATCCCCACTGGGTCCGCGTGGTGGAGTATGACCAAATTTCTCTAACCGCGATTCGTGAGAGAAGGCCTTTGCCCAGCAGTGGGCAGTATAGGCTGATATTATTATATATGAATTAATTTAAGAACTAATCCAGTAACATTTTACATCGTTGACTCCACTTCTGGGCTGAAACAAAAGCGTCCACTGTAAGCAATAAAAATGCAGAAGTGTCAACGCGTATTATTATATTTCACTTGGTTAATTATTCCCAACGAATTTTAATGTATTAAGCATACACATTTGCACTTTAGTAGGATGAAAATATTTTAACTGAAAAATTATTTCATATCTTTTCCACATTATTTTAATAGAAGGAATGGACAGCCACTTTGCCCACTGGATCGAATAATCGCGGCTTCGATTCCCGCACAGGGCAATCTGACAGGCAAATCTGTGTGAACCACAAATATTTGTTTCCGTATAGGTGTTTGTATATGTGACTTTCATGTTTCTAAACGTACCCACGACATAAGAATGTATCTTAGTGTGGGTCTACATTTTCTTAAAATAAAAAAATATCTTATTCATGCACAAGTCAAAAACGATTCGCACTTTAGCGATCACCGAGTTTAAGCTGCGTTTGACTCGGTTGGTTTGAGATAAGTGATAGTTTCTGGACATTCCATTTTTAAGCTTGATTTTTTGGAAGGCATAGTAAGCCATTTGTCCGGGTTGCGACTCAATAGTAGAAGTCGTCAACCCGAGTCAGATATCCAGTCGACTTAATTTCCAACAGCAGGTGGCTACAATCCTGCCTTCACCAATAGTCACTGGATCCGCGTGGTGACTTGACCTAGTGTGTGATCTACCGTCTTTTACCTTAATTTGTAATATAAGACCTTTGCCCAGCAGTAAGGAAGTTTGTGCTGATTTAAAGTTATTCACAGCCGTGTTATTTTTGTCTATATTGAAAATCCGTCGGATCGGCCCAGTAACAAAACATATGTTACTTATAGTAAAAATGTTGGTTATAACAACTGAAAAGGTATACATAACGACACAAATGGCTCAACATGCTCAATTAATAAGAAATCTTAATTTTACAAAAATTGGTGAGCAATAGCATAAAGGTTAATTATAATAATATCTCATTAAATCATCAAACATTATATCAGAAAAATAATGGATTACATACAAAACAAAACTTTGCTAGCAATATCAAAACTGGGGACGTTTAATGGCTTATGTCAATCACTGACGATAGTTGTCACTTTTAAAGATTCTACAGCTGTATCTTTAATAAAAGATAACGTAGCCCCTCTCTAATAATTATTTCTCTGTGGTAGATACGTTAACAAACATGAACATGAATTGTACATACTCTCACTGAAACAATCGACGTATCCAAGGAACAAAGAACAATAATCCAGTATTTAAATTTGGCATAAATAACCTTATTGACGGGTACGAAAGTTGCAAATGTTAATTATTTTGTTTGGCATGTGTAACCCTGTTCTATGGGACCGTCGAAATAATTTCATACAAAGAGTTGTCTTGCCCAGAGATCGAGCGCGCGGATACTCGATCCAGTGGAAGTTGTAAAGTCACCTTATAACAACATAATTACATGACACAGAACCTATCTGAATATTTAACATCCCCTCAAATTAACTTACCAAATGCTATTCAACCATTTCCTCCAGCAAATTTTCTAACAAAATTCAACTTCGACTGAACCATTCCAATCAACGTTCTGATTGCTCATCTCGGCATTAAGATGAAAATTCAAATAGGTATTGTTAATTTAATCAATACTGGAGTTCGGATATCTTTTGATAAAAATCACAGACCCGAATGCCAAAAACTGAGGATGTTCGCAATTTTCTGCTTTGAAGAGTCAACTCTATAGAAATAAAATTTAACATGATACAGAACCTGAACATGTAAAGTTCCCTCAAAATTAACTTAACAAATGCCATTCACCGGTCATTTTCGGGCCCGAATGGCAAAAGCTGAGGATGCTTAGTGACTTTTGAAGCTAACTGCAATTTTCGGGTTTGAAGAGTAAATTCTATAGAAATTAAATTTAACATGATACAGACCCTATCTGCATATGCAACGTTCCCTCAAAATTAACTTAACAAATGTCATTCAACCATTTCCTTAAATGTTCAACAAAATTCAGCCTCAACTAAACCATTCCAATCAACGTTCTGATTGCTCATCTCGGCATTTAGATGAAAATTCAAATAGGTATTGTTAACTTAATCGATACTGGAGCTCGGATATCCTTTAATAAAGATGACCCCGAATGGCAAAAAACTGAGGATGTTCAATGACTTATGTTGTTAACCGCAGTTGTAGGTTTTGAAGATTCCCTAGTCTACAGAAACAAAATGAACATGATACAGAACCTATCTGAATATGCAACGTCCCCTCAAAATTAACTTAACAAATGCCATTTAACCATTTCCTCCAGCAAAATTTCTAACAAAATTCAACCTCGACTAAACCATTCCAATCAACGTTCTGATTGCTCATCTCGGCATTAAGATGAAAATTCAAATAGGTATTGTTAAGTTAATCAATACTGGAGCTCGGATATCCTTTAATAAAGATCACAGACCCAAATCGTAGAGTGCCGAGCCGAAACGGGACCGCTTACACAACTAATGGCCGATAGGAAGGCATTTTCAATTTTACCTGCGATTTACATATTCAATGAGATTGAAGTCTTGATGGCGCACCGTTGATCCAAGAATTTGCATAAAACTTGAAAATAACTTTTATTTTGAGAATTGTCGAGATATTCGAGGTCATCTTTTGGGTATTCGTTTGATTGATGTTTGAAGAAGGTTTTGGAATAAATTATATGTCGTACCCTATTACTTCAAGATTGCAGTTAATGGGATGTCAAGCAGTTATTTTCAATTTAGTAACTTTTTAAACATATCTATAGACATACTCTATGCCTATAATAATTGCTTGAGTGTGTTTGGTTGAGAACTCAGAGTACTATAGATTGAGCACTACAAGATTATATATTTGCACTGCTTACTCTCGACATATGAGTTATGTCAGTCAATAATCAAGAGAGAGAAAGAACTATCTTGTCTGTTTTTATTGTTTCTTGATATTTCACGAGTTTTTTGTTGTTTTGTCAGCCTGTTATGAAATCCTTCTATATTTAAATTTAAGATAAAATAACTTCCGTCATAGATAAATTTTCTTTGTGATAGCTTTATGGTGTCAATTTTAGAAAAGAATACATAAATCGTTTCTACAGTGGTTCTACATTGATTCTACACGACTTAATTATTGTTTACGTGAAATTGCATACAGTGAGTGTTAAATAGCAAACATTACGTAAAGAAAAATATGAATGTGTTATTGTCGTTTTATTGAGAGATATTGTGAGATTTTATTTATTTTGCATGTTTAAGTTTTATTAGTATAATGATATTGTAAAACACTAAGGATAAATCATCCTTATTCCCATTTATAACTAAATAGTGGCTTATATTATTATTCTTCTTCTTTAAGTTATGGCTTCACACTAATTTTAAGTGTATTTTGCCAGTGTCCAGTGAGATATATAATCGTGTTTGTTTAAATTAATTCAACTCCCTGATGAACTTGATGACAAAGATGATAATGAAATTAATGAAGTACCCCACCCTAGATAGTAAAGCGGTGGATACTTTACATACTAATTGCGATGGCCGTTTTAAGGAAAGTCAAAAAGGCACGTTTTATCACTTTGTTACAATTACCTTCATTCATGCACATATAAGAACATAATGGGTAATATTCCACCAACATGACACATTATTAGTAGAAACAACACAAGTTTTGGAAATTAAAACAAATTGACAACTTCACTCTTCGACTTCCCGCCAAACGCCAAAACTCCCGCTTATATTATTGTATTTTCATTAATTTTGTATTAGTGGTGGTCGAGGTTATTAGTGATGTGATTTTTTTTATCGATAACCAAATGATAACACTTATTTCACGGCGTTAATAGTCTTACTATTGTAAATTAATAAAACACCGTCACGCCTCTATTCCCCAAGCGGGGGTGCCAGAGTTTTACGAGTACACCCACTTTTCGCCGACGATGTTAGGTCCCATGTAATAGGGGCGAGCCTATTGTCATAGACCGGGCACAATTCTAAGATTGGAGTGGGTAGGCCCCCTACAAGATGGACCGATGACCTGACCGATGTCGCGGGTAGAAGTTGGATGCGTACAGCACAAAGCTGGTCGTTGTGGCGATCTCTAGGGGAGGCCTTTGTCCTGCAGTGGACGTCTTTCGGCTGAAGAAGAAGAAGATGATAGTCTAGGTGTTCCCCGGTACCTACATCCTTCCATTTTCGCATTGTATATCTGTTTTGTCATTCGGAAATAACGATGTCATCAAGTGAAATGTCACTACAGGACAGTTCGCTGGAGTTGCCATTTGATATGAAATTTACCCAAGTTCTTTTTTAATTCATCTTATGCAAGTAGGCTAAAACAATTCAATATGTGTTCTCTTTCGAAGCGTAATGTATAAGGTCTGGGGTCTAGACATACTAGGTAGATCCTATAGGATGCACTAATAAAGCCACCTGGTAGGTTACCGTGATCTATATTCGATCCAGGAGCGGTGTCCTTGTGATCTTTGCTTACAATAGTATCATACAAATAAAACTATTGAGTATATAAACTCTATAAAAAACTCAATACCGCGATTCACAATTCCGGGCGTCTCAATGAGCGCCATCTAGGGAGGTTATATGGAAACAAAAATAATATAATTTAATAATACGTAAACACGTAAGTATTTAATAGATATGTTGTTTATATATTAAATCTTTAAAAATAAAATAGATTGTCCTCAGGTGTTAGGTTTATTCAGTTTCCGAACCCCCGGTAGAAAACACGGTCACGCCTATATTCCCAAGAGGGGGTGGAAGAGGTGTACTGAGTACACCCACGTTTCGCCCGGCAGAACTCCTCGTAAACCTAAAACTCCCCTTTATCCACCACCACGAAGAACTGTTCTTGGTGCTAGCTCTCCAGTACCACGGCTGAGCAGAATACTAAATGAGTGCAGTTGCAGGACATTAATTTTGACACGATGGCAATATATTATAAAAAAAATTATAGCCATCTCACCTGAGTCTCACCTAATTATCTTATTCGCTCTTCTCCACATCCTCTGAGATCCAGCTTTAACCTTCCTCACATTGTTGTTTTTTTATGTTGTGTTCATGCGTTGTCCGTTTATAAATTTAGTTAAATTTAATTTGAGAAGCTTAAGAAATACCTATTAGCCACTATTATATTGCATGCTGAGGTCACCCTTAAGTGGTTGTGCATTTAGTGCAAATATAAAATTGAAATTACACATCCTGTATACACGCGGGCTGTGGCGCAGAAACGGCTTCGTACGAACACGACCCGCGTAAACAACTGCTATGGCGAGCAAACAGCTGCTTACCTAGTTCCTCGATTTATCAACGAACTACCCTCTGATGTATGTATTAACATTAATAAAAAGAACATTAAAGATAAATTAAAATCCTTCTTGCACAATATTGCCTAAATAAAAACATAATAGTTTAATTATATATAAACTTGATGTTTTTAATATTTTTGTTATATTTTGTTATTATTCTTATAAATATGGTGTCTCGATGTATTTAGCATGAATACAAACCTTTGTGGTTTCTCAATGCTATGTGACCGACCTGTTGTAAAAATTTTTTAAGTGATAAATAAATAAAAAAAAAAAAAAGTTAAAAAACCTTAGAAATACTTACACATAAATTGAATGTAACAATGTAATAAACTATTGATCACACACTTAATAAACTTAAAAAAGAAAAAAAATAGTAGGAATGTTTTAAAAGACATTTTTTGATTTTGTTTTATAATTCAATTTGGTTTATTGCGTCCACGTGGTGCACCTTGGTTAACTTTGTTGAACAAGTGCTTAAACTCTTTCGCGTTAGTTATATTGTGCGGCCCCACCTATTGATATAGATCCCTGGAAGTTGGAGAATGTTACTATCTGGTAACCCTAATTTTACACCATTCCCCCTGTCAATGTCATCTAAGTGCCAGAAGATCCTTGTCGCACTATATGTATTTATTTAATTTTTGGCCCATAGATGACATTGACAGACGTTGGTGTGAAATTAGGGCTTAAATTTAGTTAAATTTGCCTACTGCAAAGAAAATATTTCAACAGGTCCGCACGGTTAATATGTAAAAAAGAACTTGGGTAAATTTCATACGGCAAACCTGTGACTACTCGTATCATTAACAGACATTTCACTCGATGACAGTGTTAGTGCCCATTTTGGCCGCGGGCCAAAAGATCCTGGCACCGCTGTATGTCTTAATCATGGGTTTTCATACCAAAACGGATTGAGTACTGTCAATATATTGCTAGAGAAAATTGATCTCTTACTTACGGACATAACATTGAACTTTTTATGCTTTAAACGACTAGAGAAACTGTGACGAGTAAACAACTCGGAGCCCGGTGTCCCGCTCACACTTATTACCATGCAGTACGGTGACCATAATGAAGAACTTATATGGACTTTATTTATTTATGATATGATTTAAATTTATATAAAATCATTTTATTCAGTCATGCATATATCGTTATACATACTCTATAAATTGGTATAGAGTATGATATACAGACTTTAACGATTATTTTCGTGATTCTTTTAGACTTGGCCCGACACTCGGAATTTTCTTGTGTCGTGAGTGCGTTTACTGGAATGAAATTCATAAATACACACACACTCAGACCAAAAAAAATATTTGTGGGCTTGTGTCCCGTGCGGAAATCGAACCCGCAACTTCTCGTTCTAGTGGGCGGAGCGACTTAAACTATTAACGACTGGAACAAGCCGCCCGTCACATATAATGGTATAATTACAAAATTATACCATTACTAGCGACCCGCCCCAGCTTCGCATTATATACATAAACCTTCTTCTTGAATCACTCCGTCCATTGGTGAAAACCGTATGAAATTCTGTTCGGTAGTTATTGAGTTTATCGCGTTCAGAGAGACAGACGCGGCGGGAGGCATTTGTTTTATAATATGTAGCGATGATAGTGTTAAATCATTCATTAAGTCCCTAATCATACAAATATGGTCACCATACTTAGAAAGCGCCGTAGGTAAGGTAAGTATTCTTGTCGTCACGTTTTTTCTCACACTGCTCAATCCGTTTTGAATGGAAATTCATGATTTAAACTAATTTTTAATATATGTCAAAATTTTACTGGTGGTAAACAAATCTTCTTTGAGGTAAATATTGCAAAAATATGCGTTGGTTATACCTAGTTTATAGCTTCGTCTTATTCTTTCGGCAAAGTAAGGTCACAATATCATTGCTAAAAATAGCTAGGATTCTCCTGATCAGATAAACTGGTATCTATCAACTCTATCTATCTATCTATAACCTCACGCCAGATCCCTTGTGGGGTAGGCAGAGAGTACAGAGTTCCAACAGGTTCTTTCCTTACATACCTCTCTGGCTTCCTCGACCCTCATAGTTCGTCTCATACACGCTCGCCGGTTACGGAGACTCTTGACTTTTCCATCAGATAAGACTCGGTTTATTTGGTCGTGGTAAGATAGTCTAGGTCTTCCCCGGTACCTGCATCCTTCCACTTTCACATTGTATATCTGTTTTGTCATTCTTTCCTCTGCCATTCTTCATCTATCAACTCATTTTCCTTAAACCGTTCTTAGGTTTGGTACAAAGTGATTTAATAGTTTTGAAGATATTATGAAGCTTAGCGACGCTGCTTAGGTGAATTGTGCAATACGGATTTCGTATTCTAAATTATTAATTTTGAAAACCATATTAGCATTCATAAGCACGTTAGTCGGCATAACCAATTACCAAACTAAAAACTAAAACGGGTTATATTATTGTTTAACCCATTTTTCAAATATTATTTTATATTGTGAACAAAGGATTTTAAAGAATTCTGAATGAAAGCCTAACAAATTTTCGAAACTGAATTGTATTATAGTCTTTTCTTTCTCACGTGACCACTTTTCAAAATTAATATATTATATCAAATCAAAAGCATTTATTACAGTCATAGGTTATAAAAATGGTATATATGTATGGCATGCCAACTAAATACAATAAACTACTTGAGGTGATTGGAAAAACATTCATTAAGCAAAATTAATTATATTTTTTCGTACATTAATTTTCCAATTAAAATTGGAAAATTTATTAAAAAATTAAAAAAAAAAGTTTATTGTTTTTAGTCACAGAACAAAGAAGACTACTAGAAATTCTTTATTTCGGGTTTTTAGTTGCCACGCCATAATAAATAACTGGCCACGTAAGGAAAAACAGATTTTATATTGGAACCAAGAAAAGTTTTAGTTAAAATTAAAGAACCATTAGAAATGATTCGTGTATCGCAAATATACAAATACCCAGAACATAAATGTTTGTGAATCACACATAAAGCCGAAGCAAAGATCAAACCCGCAACTAGTTGATCCAGTGACCAGAGTAGACTAGTATTGCCGAAAATCAGTCAGGTCCTTGCGTCTTGGTTTTGAATTCTTGCAAGACCAAGACCCAGACAACCTTATTTTAGCAAGACCAAGATCAAGACCGACCCTGCAAGACTTGACCAAGACAGATTCCTCGAGACTCTTGCGGTCTGGAAGCCCCATGAGTACTTTTTACAGGCTTTTATTTAACTTGCAATTTTCGTATGTTTGTCTGTCTTTCCGTCTTTGTGTCTTATGATCCATCTTTCAGGCACTTGTGGGTATCCGATTGAGCTGAAATTTGGCTTTTCGTATGTAATGCATGCCATGCAATAATTTTGTACATTTGGGGAGCTGGTCTGACGATGGAGTCGGAAGGTAACTCCTTCGTGTTTAGGCTTGTTAGATTGGGATTGAGAAGTTACCACCAGATAGTGTTCATGGTCTGAAAATGAAGCCGAAAGGTGGCCAATGAAACTACACAAGTACTTAATATAACGTCTCCGTGTTTGGGCTCGTTGGATTTGTCTTAACGAAAACTTTATACCCGGATGGTGTCCAGGGTCTGATAATGGAGCCCGAATGAAGCTATGGGAACTCCTCAACTAAGCAAGATATATTCGTTATGTATTTTGCAATCAAAGCTTGTGTTTAAAAAGGTATTTTTAAATGCAAAATATTCTATTTAACGATTTTTAACGATTTAAAATAGCAACAGCAATTGTAAATTAGTTTTGTATTTTTGTTGTTTTGTGTGAGTGTATGTGTTTCTGGGCAAATGAAAGATTGCCTCCCGGGCCAGGCGGCGGCTGCGGATTCTCAAGGTTTTGGTAGTCACAAGTATGGTCAAATGCTGACGTGCTGCGGTGAAACACATAAAATGAGAATGCGAACAAAATTGCGTGCAGATTGTGCCTCGGACCTTAGACTTATGCCTCGGCTCCACACTGAAACTCTTGGTCGCGCTAGGATCTGCGAACAGCTTGGTACCGCCAAGTACCACCAAGCTACTCGCAGTTCCAGCATAGAAATCCCATAACAGACATTTGACCCATATCTCACAAGCATTGAGACAGATTAGGGTTGGTAAAGTAGATGCGTTCGTAGAAATAAGGACTTAATTAATGGACTTAATCCGCAAGGGATCTGGCGTGAGGATATAGATAGATAGATAGATAGAAATAAGGACTTAATTGAGTAAACCTAAAATAAAAAATTTAGCTCTTTGTTTTGTTGCTAATTGCACCTTTTATAAAATCTGAATCCGTGGATTCACTTTATTACTCTTTATAGCTTTTTGTAAGAACATATCTATAGATTGATAAGAAGCATTAGGTGAATACAAAATTCTTGCGAGACTTCAGATCAAGACCAAGACCATAAGGACAATACCAAGACCAAGTGACTGATGCAAGACCAAGACTAGGGTCAGTCTCGTGTTGGTCTTGCATTTGGGCAACACTACACTAGACCAAGCAGTCGTCAGTAAATGTGGATATAGTAAACACCCCTCAACTTATCGCTTGGGCGATACAGAGTATCTATGCAACACTCGAACTTGCATTAAAAGCAGAACTACAATTTCCTCATTCAGTTTAAATCTTGTTTAGTACCAATCTATTCAAATCTCAGTGCCAGCTCCAGATAATTATGGCCCACATCTGCGTCTTTATGTGTGAGATATAAAAGCTTATTGCTGCACTAAGGCAGTTCTCGACGAAACGTTTTAAGAAAGCGAAAAATTCATTGTGTATAGTAGAGCAACCATTTTTGGTCACAGAAATGAAATCAGGGCAAGAAATTATGGCAAGAAATATTGGACACCTTTTAAAGGCCCAGCATGGATGGTTCGACGTAAGCGTAATGCTATTAAGTTAATATACCATCTTTTTCACCCTGAAAATATACTAGATAAAAATGTCCATGACAGCACGTTTTCTTGACGCTTACATCAGTCTGTTCATGCTAAGGCCTCTGGTTTGTAATTATATCACCCGCTCAACAATCGAAAACGGAGAGAACATGAAACTGGCTATTACAAGTATTAACCGTTGCGTTTACTGCATCAGGTAGTCAAAAGGGTATGGATCTGTCAGTATCAAATCGTCAAAAGTCGATTCTAAGTTTTAAAGTAAGCTAGTTAAACGCAGTATAGGAACGCCTGCAGTTAGTGGAATGGACGACATAAGCAAGGTGGCTGACAGCGGTTGGAAGAAGAGCTGAAGATTGGACTCATAGCTATGTCTGTATATGAGCTGATTATGACAACAGCACACAAATATCCACCTTCAATTGGCCCTTTGCATGCTTTGACCCTAACCTATCGAGCGTAGTACTGCAGCTTACAACGTCTTATGAATAATAAAATTCACAATTCCAATTCACGCTTTAACGAATACGAGTACCAACTCTTGCTTGAATACTAAGTGAATCAACACAAAACCTGATTATAAATATCGAACAGATATCTGCAAAACCAGATACTAGTAATATTATAAATTTGAAAGTTTGGGCGTTTGTGACTTAATCGAAACGAAACAGATAAAGGGATTTAGATAATATTTAGGGAGGTAGATTATGAAGTATTCTCTCCCACTTTGATAAGGGGGAGGTCTTTATCGAACAGTCGGACTTTTTTCTTAGATTAAATTATCTTATAGCAATAGGTAGAATATGACTAAAATAAAGCTGATGACCAATAGCGGCAACGTAAGCTATAGCTTAAGGGAGTAGTGATTAAAAATAAGTCCTAGAGTGCTGGACGTACCAAAAACGCCTGGAAAAACTATTGGTGAATAGTTTTCCCCGGTTTCTTTAAAGAGGAAACTCATGGACATGTACAGTCTCCCCACTCTCACTTACGGAGCGCAGACTTGGTCATTAACTGATCATATGTCCACCCTTTGTGTTTGCCAACGAGCAATAGAGCGCAGCATTCTTAGAGTAAAGCTTACAGATTGTATCAGAAACTCGATTCTGAGCTCCCAAACTCAAATTGCTGATGTAGGCCATTCAGTTACAAGACTGAAATGGCGCTTTGGGCTAAAACAATCACGCAGTGAGTCCCACCAGGCCGGAAATGACAGCGCGGCAGCCCAGAAAGAGGTGGTAAGCACGACTCCTATGAGAAGGACTGGCATCAGCTTGCATTAGATCGGGATAGGTGAAAGAAGGGAGGGGAGGCTATCGCCTTGCAGTGGGACAGATTAGGCTTATAATAATAAAGGTAGGTTATAAAAGTGTTGTTGCCAGTGTTGTAGGATCAGTATTCCAAAACATATTAATCTCACCACACTGGTTAGACACATATGGATGTTACTTTCTATGGTAGCTCATTACATCCCTAAGAGTGTTAAGTAGGTCGGCAAAAATGTTATTGGGGTTTTTCCATCAATTATTGATGGAATTCAGTGGAAGTCCGAAGCGAAATGGTGCCTGGTAAAATGTGCCCTTAGATTGACAGCAAAATGTGGGTGTACTTAGACTTCACTGCCACCTAGATTAGTACACTCTCCACCAATCTAAGATAATAAAAATATTACGCGAGAGAAGTCACCAGCAGAACCTAGTATAAAATATGTCCGAAAACAAATCAAATTTTAAAATAAACAAACATTGAAAGCCAAATTGAATTCAACACGAAAATGTTAGTACAATATCGGTGCGTGTAAACAAGTTATGTACCCTTTGCCAGACGCGTAGACGTCTGCTATCCCAAACTCATTTGACCGCTAAAGTGATTTGTAAGTCAGTCAAAATAACTTGTTGTATACCGACCTTGAACTTAAAGTTTTGGTCAATAGTAGATGCTGTCGTTTCGTTTAGGTTCCTTTCACATTTTTCTTTTTTTCACATTTTGAAATAATAATATGCAATGTTGGTGGAATATCGATCTTTTAGTGAGTGAAGGTAGCAGTATAAATTTATAATGCCACTTTTAATTCTTCCCAGAACGGCGGTTATAATTTATCTGTAAAGAATCAACCGCAACCTGTAATAATCTTTTAATATTTTTTCGTCATTTCGTTTATTCTTAACGGAAAATTGGAAACATTGTCCAACTGTATTTTAATAATACTTCAAGTATCAAAATACAAGATAACAGACTATAGTTTCTCATAAAATTCTCACTTGATAGCCGTAAAATCGGTTATAACTCAAACACTTACGACCTCTGCCGGGCATATCCCGTATAAATCTCCGGAGATTCAACACCATTTGCGCTTTATCAGCCGACTAAAAATATCATAAGATTCAATGATAGAATGTTATGGAAGCTAAATATGAAATATTTAAGTCGGTGCTATTTAAACATCCTTGCTCTTCAGATTAGCACTGAATATTAGCCCTGATCAAGAAATGACACATCACGAAGATTTATGCAAGATGATGTATGGTCTAGGACAAAAGCAGTGATTTAGCATTTATGCCAGTAGTTTACATGCGTTTCGCTTCCACTTCTTGCTGAGGTAACGCTGAAAAAAGCTGTATTTAAGATGATTACTAAATTATAGTTCAAGGCGGTCGTAGCACTGTGCGAACGCAGTGTTCTCACGTCACTAAGATTAGGCAGTCTAGGATTTAGGTTTCCACGGTCTAGGATTGTACTGTTAGTGATACTAATTCCATTATACAATATTTCCGTGCTTCCTACGGTACTACAAGCCATTTTTCCTGAGACTGTTCAGCCGAGTTATCTGTTTTATAGCCGGCTTAATAAGTTTCAACAGCAGGTGGCTTCAAACCTGCTTTCCAATCCACCATGGATTCCTGTAGTAGAGTATAACCTATACTCTCTCACCTTGATTCGAAGAAACCTTTGCCAGGAGTGAAACAAAATTGACTAATTAATAGAGTTATGATCCTTACTGGATGTACCGTTATAAATTTATGAATACATATGCAAAATGCTACCAATCGGGTGAAAAATTTAGCTGGCAAATTCTTTCTCTATTTGTAGTCTCTCTGTTTCTAGTCTGTTTTCCAATTAAGTTCTCACAGCTGACGATAAATATGAAAGTAGTCCATTCCAATCCCTGCTCCTGTAAAAGAATAAGGTCTGCGACTAGATCTGCAGGTAAGACTAAATCTCTTATATTTTCTAAGCCTCGCAATATGATTTCAGAAATAAAAGTAAGTTGTAGTACCTATATACTACAAAAATCAAGACCTCCGACGCGCTCAGCAAATCCAAACGCGTTCTACTTAACTCGAAATCACCGTCTCCAACTAGACATATTAAAATGCAAATCTTTAACGTTTAACGTTGGAGCTAGGAGCAAAAGGCGGAGCGATAAAAAGTTTTAATTAGTATTAGCGACTGAGTACACCTGTAGTAGACTTCACTATTTACGCTCGAGGTAGTCCTTGTATTTATTTATCTAATCTGTGTGTTCTGACTTAATAAGGACTTAGGTATTGTAGTAACCGTCTGTTGCGACTCTTTTTAATGTATCTCTCTATATAAACACGCCAGCTCCCTTTCGTGGGAGGCAGGGAGTACGGAGTTCCAACAGCTTCTTTTCTTACAAATCTTTCTGGCTTCCTCCATTCTCATAGTTCGTCATACACGCTCGCCGATTACGGAGATTCTTGTCTAGCCCTTCAGATAAGACACGGTCTATTAGACTCCTTTTTTGTTCTATGTTAGTCTGAAATATCTCGATAGATGACACTAAATACAGATGTCTATATATCTTTAGTCGAAAGCCATATTTAGCCTCCAGTAAGCCTGTATGATGACCTGTTTTGTGCTGTCCGCCTTCACCTTTTACCCGCGACCTTTACAAGGTATCAGGCGTGGCATATCGCTCGTAGAACTGACGGCCGTTAGGGCAGAAACGTTCTCAAGTGGTGACCATATGAGACCTGGGTAGGCCCTCTAGAAGATGGACTGAAGACAAGTTTGCACAATGCATTTAGTATATGATACTAAAATAAGGTTATGGTAAGATCGCTGGTAAATAGAGATATTTTAAGCGAGGCAATATTTTGGTGCCACGTCGGAGGGGATATGTTACAGCCGTCTTTTAAATACTGCCTCGTTAAAAAGTCTACCTCGTGGTCTAGTAGCAAATCGCATCGCTTTGTGATCACAAGGTCCTGGGTTCAAATCCTAGGTCGGACGAATGTAGATTTTGTAACGAAAACTTCCCAGTCCGGAATCTGAAATTGTGTCCCGTTTATGATAATAGGCTCGCCTCCTATTACATGGGACTTAACATCGTTGGCGAAAAGTGGGTGTACTCAATACACCCTTGCCACCCCCATTTGGGAATATAGGATCAAAGGTGTATAAAATATATGACGGCATCTACGGTATCTACAGCCCTAGATGATGCTATCAAGCTAGGAATGATGTTTGGTAGGCGGCCGCTTTTAAAGCTATGCCAAGCCACCAATAGGATTTAATACAGAGAGAGATAAAAGATATTGTGGTGAATCCAGATAATGAGAAATAATTATTAATTCTTAAATCCACAACCATTTTTTACCGACTTCTAAAAAGGAAGAGCTTCTCAATTCGACTTTTGTGTCATGTTTTTTTTGTATGTATGTTACGCGATCATTCTACCAATTATGAATCGATTTTGATGATTCTTTTTGCATTGGGTTCAGTATAGCTCCAAGATAGTCCCATTTTAATTTCATCGGTATTGGACCTTGGACTTGTAAGATACACTTGGGAACTTCTTAACGACAAATAATACGAATGCGTAGATTATGATATTATGGGTATTACGTCAATCCTATAGGTATGGCAGTAATGGCAGGGGCCATTGAACTAATCAGAATATTAACCGACTTCAAAAAAGAAGGAGGTCGACAATTCTGTGTTTTTTTATAAAGTCTTTATTTATGAACTGATTTTGATGATTCTTTTGGCGTTGGGTTTAGTATAGCTTCGAGGTGGTCCCATTAATATGAAATCGGTATTGAACTTTGGACTTTGAAGATACATCAGGGGACTCTTTAACGGCGAACAGCACGAATGTATAGATTCCGTTATTATAGTTATTATATCAATCCTGTAGGTACCTTGCAGTACAACTCAGCAAAATAATATAATATAGGTATATAAATATTAGTAAATAATTTGCCGCGTGGTTCCCGGCTTAGAATAGGACCAACCCATCTCATCCCATCGGGTGTCGTACAAGGCGACTAAGGGAAAACTAGGGAATGGGCAGCAGCGTTCCCTTAGCACTTCGACGACCAATAACTGCTCTCGCCAACCCGCCTGCCAAGCGTGGCGAGTATGGCAAACACCCCCAATTATGGAAGAATGTAAGAAAACCAGGCCCCTAGTCCCCGGCGGTCCTGTTCGTCCTGGCCACGGTAGCAGCCATGGTAACGACAGGACAAGGGGTGCTAAGAATCTCCGGCAGAGATTCGGCTACCACCAACACCGAAAATTGGCCCTGGTGACATACAACGCACGCACGTTAAGGACAGATGAGAAGCTTGTTGAGCTGGAAGAAGAGATAAACAAGTTGCGGTGGAATATTGTTGGTTTATCGGAGGTCCGAAGAAAGGGCGAGGACACGATAACCTTAAAATCCGGCAACTTGTTTTACTACCGGGAGGGCGAACAGCAGTCCCAAGGTGGTGTCGGATTTATCGTCCACAAGTCACTCATAGACAACGTTGTGTCCATCACTAGTGTGTCGAGCAGGGTAGCGTACCTGATACTCAGAATATCCAAAAGATATTCGCTGAAGGTCATACAGGTCTACGCACCGACCTCGGCATACTCAGATGATGACGTCGAAGTAATGTATGAGGACATTAGTAGAGCCATACATACTTCCAAAGCACACTTTACTGTGGTTATGGGTGACTTCAATGCGCGGCTGGGCAAACGGGGCGATGATGAATTGAGAGTGGGGCAATTTGGATATGGGCAACGCAACCCCAGGGGTCAGAGGCTGGCCGAATATCTGGAGAAGGAGGGACTCTTTATGATGAACTCTTTCTTCCGGAAGCCGCCTCATAGGAAATGGACCTGGATGAGCCCTGATGGTTCCACAAAAAATGAGATAGACTTCATCATGAGCACCAAGCGACAAATATTTAATGATGTCTCCGTGATTCACAGGGTAAAAACCGGCAGTGATCACCGAATGGTCAGAGGCACATTAAATATTAATGTCAAAATGGAAAGATCGCGTCTGATGAAGTCTACGCTCCGACCTTCTAATGCACATATCCAAAACCCCGAGAACTTTCAACTCGAATTGTCAAACCGCTTCGAATTGCTAGACAGCAGCGCATCAGTGGACGAAATCAACAATAGGTTGGTAGAGACTGTCCATACGGTCGGGTCCAAGCATTTTAAGCCCCACCGTAAAAATAGGCCTCAAAAGCTATCTGACTACACCCGAAACCTTATGGCTGAGCGACGTACCATGACACTCCAAACCTCCGATGATGCTAAGTCCTATAGGCAGCTCAATGGACAGATATTGAAGTCCTTGCGACACGATTTACGGTCCTTCAATACAAGACGTATTGAGGAGACCATAGAGCAGAACAAGGGCTCCAAAGTGTTTGCAAGAGACGCGTCTATTGGGCAAAGCCAGTTGACGAAGCTGAAGACGGAGGACGGAAACGTAACGTCGAATAGGTCAGAGGTGCTCAGGGAGATAGAGAGGTTCTATGGGCAGTTGTATACCTCAGTAGCTGAACCTGTTGTTGACTTGGTAAAAGACCCAAGAGCCAAGCTAACCCGACACTACACTGAAGATATCCCGGACATCAGCCTGTACGAGATTGGGATGGCTCTCAAACACCTTAAAAACAACAAAGCGCCGGGTGAAGACGGAATTACCGCAGAGCTTCTGAAAGCGGGCGGATCGCCGGTACTTAGTCCTTCAGAGGCTGTTTAATTCCGTCTTGCTCGAAGGAAAAACGCCGGAAGCGTGGAACAGGGGTGTGGTGGTACTCTTTTTCAAGAAGGGTGATAACACTTTACTGAAGAATTATAGGCCCATCACACTGCTGAGCCATGTTTATAAGTTGTTTTCGAGAGTCATCACGAATCGTCTCAAACGCAGGCTTGATGACTTCCAGCCTCCCGAACAAGCCGGTTTCCGGAAAGGCTTTAGTACCATAGACCACATACATACGCTGCGGCAGATTATACAGAAGACCGAGGAGTATAATCGGCCACTATGCTTGGCGTTTGTGGACTATGAGAAAGCCTTCGATTCGATCGAGACTTGGGCGGTTCTTAGATCTCTCCAGCGATGCCGCATTGACTATCGCTACATCGAAGTGTTGAAGTGCTTGTATAATAACGCCACCATGTCAGTCCGAGTACAGGGGCAGTGCACGAAGGCAATCCCCATAAAAAGAGGAGTAAGACAGGGAGACGTCATTTCTCCGAAACTGTTTACGGCCACCTTAGAGGACGCCTTCAAGCTCTTGGAATGGCAAGGACTTGGCATCAACATCAATGGCGAATACATCACTCACCTTCGATTTGCCGACGACATTGTGGTCGTGGCGGAGTCGCTGGAAGATCTAGGACGAATGCTCGGTGACCTCAACAGAGTATCTCAACAAGTGGGTCTTAAAATTAACATGGACAAAACCAAAATAATGTCTAACGTCCATGTCGTACCCACCGCACTCACCGTTGGGAACTCTACTCTTGAAGTTGTCGACGAATACATTTACCTGGGACAGGTAGTCCGGTTAGGTAGGTCCAACTTTGAGAGAGAGGTCAATCGACGAATCCAACTCGGCTGGGCAGCGTTCGGGAAACTGCGCAACATCTTCTCATCCAAAATACCTCAGTGCCTTAAGACTAAAGTTTTTAGTCAATGTGTGTTACCAGTGATGATATATGGATCAGAAACGTGGTCTCTTACAATAGGTCTCATAAAAAAGCTCAGAGTTGCTCAGCGAGCTATGGAGAGAGCTATGCTCGGCGTTTCTCTACGCGATCGAATCAGGAATGAGGAGATTCGTAGAAGAACCAAGGTCACCGACATAGCCGTTAAGATTAGCAAGCTGAAGTGGCAATGGGCGGGCCACATAGCGCGTAGATCGGACGGGCGTTGGGGCAGAAAGATTCTAGAGTGGAGACCACGTATTGGCAAGCGCAGCGTGGGACGACCGCCTGCCAGATGGACCGACGATCTTGTGAAAATCGCAGGAAGTCGTTGGATGCAGGTGGCATCGGACCGGTTACGCTGGAAAGCGATTGGGGAGGCCTATGTTCAGCAGTGGACAAGTATAGGCTGAGATGATGATGATGATGATGAGTAAATAACTCACTTGTCACCTTCAATTTTAAAATAAAAATCTTTTAAAAAAAACGTACTTCAAAAAGCAACAAAATAAATATTTGACGTCGGCGCCAAGTAACCGACTGCACTAAGCGGTACCGACTTGAAATATTTATTTTTTGCTTTTTGGAGTCGGTTTTATTTATTTAAATAAGATTTTTGTTATATGAAATAATGGCTTGGCTGGCTTCGCACGGGTGTACTAATATAAAATTGTGACCATTCTTTCAATATGTTTGAAGATCTCCCTATTTTCTTCTGTCTCTCTCACTTACTTTTTGTATGAAGATTTTTGTACAATTATTCAAACATTTTCTTTCATACAAACCTAGTCCTGAAAATTACAAACACAACAAAAAAAGAATTAGTCAAAAGATGCAACTGTTCTGACGTGATGCGCTTACATACATTCTATCTATCTATCTATATCATCACGCCAGATCCCTTACGGGGTAGGCAGAGAGTACAGAGTTCCAACAGGCTCATTCCTTACATACCTCTCTGGCTTCCTCTACTCTCATACTTCGTCTCATACACGCTCGCCGGTAACGGAGACTCCTGACTTGTCCTTCAGATAAGACCCGGTCTATTTGGTCATGGTAAGCTAGTCTAGCTTACATACATTCGGCAATTATTTTTTTATTTATATAGAATAATAAATGGATGTCCACATCTAGAATCATCATCCTACGGCGGTGTATTTTTAATAATGCGAACCACGGTCAAAACTTAATGTCAGAGTAGAGGAGCCATTGTTTAGCCTCTGGTGTCAGCTGGTGTAGCCACTCCAATCTGCCGCTGTATTTTTGAGTGGGATAGTCCTCCACGATGTGCTGGATAGTCTGCACTGAGTTTTCACATTCACAACGAGGAAACTTAGTGATTCCCCACTGGGATGATGATGGGAGAGTTCGGTCGCCTCACAGGGTAACGTCACCATAACCGACCCCTCGACTGTAGTACAAGACTTGAAAGAGCAACGGCTGTTGTGATCCTCCATCAACCGAATCAGAACCGGAGTCACAAGGTGCAATTATCATTTTTACAACTAGAATAATCTTCTACGATAGGAACCTGAACAGTTCTAGCAAAAATTCTAAAACTGCACCCATTCGGTTTACTTATTTGCAGAATATATTAGGATAATGTGGGAAGCACACTTTTCATTTTGATATGCGACATGTAGTCCTGTACTCTCCGCTTTATTGAATTTCATACATTTATAGGAATGCTAGTATTTCGGTACTTATCTGAAAATCAATATCCATGTAACAAATTTGAGGAGTTAGTGAGAATTCGAATACCAAATAACGTTATAATCTTTGATTTTTTAAGAATTAGTTCTTATAAAAAAATCATGTTTTATATATTGTAAAGTTTCATCAAAGTCCGTTTAGTAGTTATTGCGTGAAAGAGTAACAAAGATCCGTACATCCATGCTCACAAACTTTTGCACTTTTGCAAACAATAATATTGGTGGGATAGTTTCATTTCCTATAGATCTGTCTCTTCAGTTACGGTCCAATGCTCTGAAATCCGAATGATGTGACTAGCACACTTTTCATTTCGATATTCGAGATGTATTCGTGTATGTCTCCCCTTGATTGGATTTCATACATTTGCAGAAATGGTTTTATTTCGGTACTAATATGTAAATGGATATAATAATATATAATATTAGCCCTGTTAAGAAACTGTCCTACCGTAGGGCACAGGCCTGCTCTCAAACTGAGAGGATTTAGGCCACAGTCCACCACGCTTGCTCAGTACGGGTTGGCAAACTTCACACACCTTCAAGAAACTCTCAGGCGTGCAGGTTTCCTCAGTTTTCCTTCACCGGCAAAGCAGGTAGTAGTTAATTTTTAATACGCATATGCTTTTGAAAAGACAGAGGTGCGTGCCTGGTTTTGAACCCAAAACCTTTGACTTTGCAGTCCAACGGTCTTACTGTTAGGCTATCACTGCTTCTATATAAATCAGAAATTCTATACTCCAGTGGTTCGGACATATAGAAAGTCGAAGCAAAGAATGATAAAAAATATACAGAGAGAAAATGGAATAATGAAGGTATCTAAGAAGACCTAGAAGTGCAGACGTATGCTCCCAGTTTGATGACACTATATATGTTTACTGGAATGCTAGTATTTCGATATTCATCCGAAAATGGATATCAATATAACGGATTTGGCGCGTTAGCGAAAATTCATATGATAAAAAAATCTTTTTAGAAATTATATATTTAACAAAAAGAAACCGAATTCAAAGAGCGTAAAAAATACCTTTTTTAGTTAAAAAAACGCTAAAATTGGGATATTCATAGCTTTACCCTAAAAATTAATTTTGTGTTTTGGGTGAACATGAATTTCAAATACACAAAACACCCAGACCGGAACAAAGGTTATTTGGCACCAATTTAAAAAATGTTAACTATGTACTTACTTAAATTTATCGATAATAATTCTAATTTAAAAAAGATCTTTTTAAATGAAAATTTATTTCAAAAAGATCTTTTTCAATCTATATTACTATTAGCAAGCTTTAGCAGAAACACAACGAAGATATCTTGCTTAGGTAGGAAGTTCCTCAATCATCAGGCCCTGGACACTATCCGGGTCTAAAGTACTTGTAAAGACAAATCCAATGCACCCAAACACTTATATATGAGTAGTTGGGTGGTTCCCTTGGCACCTTTTGGCTTCATCATCGGACCCTGAACACTATTTGGTGGTGTCGTCTTGTCAATACCAATCTAACAGGCCTAATCACAAAGGGGCTACGTTGTACAGTCCACATGTTCCTATAGCCACTTTTCGTCTGTATCATCAGATCATATTATTGCATTGTCACCAAACTTACATATGTATGCTAAATTTCAGCTCAATCGGATACCCGTAAATGCTGGAAAAATGGAATACGAGATTTGGGCCGGAAATACACACAGACATACGAACAGTGCAAGTTAAAGAAAGGCTTGTGAAAAGAGATGCCTCACGATTTTTTTTTGTTTAGCGTCGTCTGTATTTGTCGTATTGCACGTGGATATATAGATTGGTTTCGAATAGTTCTTTACAAAAATGGTTTGAAGGTTTCGCACGCTACTTTTAGTAGTAGACTAATATTGAGAATTCGTTCTTATCAAAGTGTATATATATACAGCGTCCGAATAGATGCCTAACATTCTTTGCAATATATACTTGTGCAAGGCGATTGTAGCAGCACTAAAGCAGTCCGGTTGTCGATTTGTTTTGTGCGGCTAAAGATCTAGGAGTATTTTCCTTTAAATGTTTCCATGAGAGTTTTTTGCATGTATGTTTAAAAATTTTAAATTTCTGTCACTGTGAATTAAATCTATTTTCTATTCTCAACATGAAAGTATTATTTGTTCTATTGGTGAACTATTTCATTTTATGCGAAAGTCGTATATACAGTAGATGCGCGTTAACAAATCATTTAATGAGAGATCGACATATCCAGAGATCTTTTCTCGGTAACTGTAAGTAATTAATCTCATGTCTTTCTCTCTCATATCTCTGTCTCATGTTTTATATATTGTAAAGTTTCATTAAAGTCCGTTCAGTAGTTTTTGTGTGAAAGAGTAACAAAGATCCGTACAAGATCCATCCTCACAAACTTTTGCGTTGATAATATTGCTTTGATATTTTAATTTCCTATAAACCTGTCTCGTTCCCTCTACTCTCATAGTCATACATACTCGTCAGTTACGGTTTGATACTTAAAATATTTAAAAAATACTTCAAAACACTTAAAAATTTTCTTTTACCCGTTCAGAAGTTCCACGCTCCAGATTTAGAATATTTTTAATACAAGATAACCATTATACTAATTATAATTCTCCAGAAAAGTATTAAACGATTAGAAAAAAAAATATTGGCATTACACTGATAGTGAGATGAAATATGTTTTACAAGGAAAAATGTTTTAGGAATGTCATCTAACAAATCCTACCAAACACATAGTTGTAAATAAATTTTAATTATTGGTATGTACATACGAAGCAATTTATTCGCAATCATCATAATTACCCAGTGCATGCATCAATCAGTGCTTATCTGCATTTTATGCTATGTTAATTGAGTATTAATGAGAAAACATTGCAGTAATGATATACGAGATTAAGGTTACGCCACATCGCCGGCGGAGCGCGACGGGGCAGTATGGCAGTGGCGTGCCCATAAGAGTTGTAATGTGCTGCAAAGAATGACACCCCCAATTTGTTATATACAAAGTACTTAATGACATAAAAAATATGAACTCAAATGAATTCAAACACACACATTCACAAATATTAATTGACAAATGTTATTACCCCATAGACGAATTCCTTAATGGCAAAATTAACTAATGGAACTAATGACAAATTTATTATTATAATTAATTCAATTTTGACATGTTTAATACTTGATAACGGACGATTTAGCGCAGTGGTTAAGAGTTTAAGCCGCTCCGCCCACTGTGTCTAATAGTCGCAGGTTCGATTCCCGCAAGGGACAAATCTTTGTGTGATCCACAATTATTTGTTCCGGTCTGGGTTTTTATGTATGTCAATTTTCATGTTTGTAAACGCACCTGTGATACAGGCATAAACCCTAGTGAGGCGTCTCCCGTACATTTCTGAACGATACAACTCCCCAGGTCGCGCCAACGTCGCGCACGCTCACGCCACGCCCGCAATGTGACGGGGCCATAAAGGTTCTCTCTCATGTAAATCGAGCGAAATATCATGCATGAGAAAACTCACTACCCTTATTGGCTATGACCAATTAACCGCGGCCTGTTACAAGAATCTATCTACATATATCGCCACACAAGATCGTTTGTAAGTAGGCAAAGAGTACAGAGTTTCAACACGTTCTTTCCCTACAGACCTCTCTCGCTTATTCCAATCCCACAATTTATTTTCTACAAGCTCGCCAGTTACGGAGACTCTTGATCCGTTAAGACACGGTCTATGTGATTATGGTAAGATATGGGAGCGTATCGTTCAGATAATTTCATGAAATGGTTGTTTAATGGTACTCCAGTGGTTCTCCATTCCGATCTCGGTCTCGAAACTATTCGCGCCTTTAATAAAAAGGCGACAATCCTATATTTCGCGAACGTGTCCAATTATAGAAATCCGCTAATCGTAGCCGCCACCGACTACGAACCAAACTCGCCTCCTATCAGCTGCTACCACCGCCCGCGGCATGCTCTCACCGATACCTTTCCGATGCTCTTATATTTTTTCTTTCGGATACAGATATCGCATATAGGATCAGCCGCCGACGTCGCCGGCGAGGTCGAAGAATCCTTTGCCCGCCAGCCGGTGAAGAACACCACGGAGACACCTAGTATACGCCCTCCCCATAGCGGCTGCCCAAGCTGAGACCGCTCCTACTTGAGGCGTCCTTGAGCTAGTTGCCCCTTTACCCTTATGGCTCGAGCGTAGTGGTTGCACGCTCGCGCTCTTATCCTGAGAAGCAGTAAAGGCCCCGCACCCAAAGCGTAGATCATTCATACTTCATCATCATCTCAGCCTATACTTGTTCACTGACCATAAGCCTCCCCAATCGCTTTCCAGCGTAACCGGTCCGATGCCACTTGCATCCAACGACTTCCTGCAATTTTCACAATATCGTCGGTCCATATGGCAGGCGGTCGTCCTACGCTGCGCTTTCCAATACGTGGTCTCGACTTTAGAATCTTTCTGCCCCAACGCCCGTCCGATCTTCGCGCTATGTGGCCCACCCATTGCAACTCCAGCTTGCTAATCCTGAGGGCTATGCCGGTGACCTTGGTCCTTCTACGAATCTCCTCATTTCTGATTCGATCACGTAGAGAAACGCCGAGTATAGCTCTTTCCATAGCTCGCTGAGCAACTCTGAGCTTTTTTATGAGTCCTATAGTAAGAGAGATCAGAGACGCGGTCGCGGGACGCGGATCTTACAATAGATCATTCATACTAACACACAAAAAATAGGTACTTCAGTGGCGTACAGAATACCATTACCCAATCATTTCCCAAAGTTATCGTAACATATACGGGTCCAGTACGAAGTAAAAGCATTTAACTTATTTGACACTAGCTGTTGTTCGGGACTTCGGTTGCATTTATTTTCTAAAAAGGACATTGTTCTGCGCCCATACATGATTTGTCCCAGAACCAACAGCAAATCACCCATTAATTCTTTTAAGGCATTTATTATTAAACGGACAAGCGGGGAATCGCAATATTGTACAAAAAGTATTAAATTTTATATAATATATATATAATTCAAAAGCCATTAATACGTACGTATGAAGCTATATTGTGTGTGTTGATATTCATTAAAGATGTCGGCGATTTCGATATAAGTACTTACAATACTTTGAAATATTCGTTTTAGATTGCAAATTGCCCGTTAGATACGGACATTTGCCCTTATTTTAATAAAATAGACAAATAATGATGGCTAGATCCAAATATTTGCTGGTTCTGGGGCAATTTTTGACAATTTCTTTTTATATTACAACTACCTATATTTACTACAATGCCCTTTTTCATGGAAAAAATGCCTTTATTAATTTCTGTAAATTCCTCCACCTTTCAGTTAAACTCCTGTTAATATTGGTTCAGCCATTCCGGATTACAGACAGAGAAAAAAACGCGTTTTGGCTTAGACCCAAAACATGCGTTTTTTACATTTTTATAGTCGTGCAAATAGCAATATGAGAATAATACATAATAGTAGTAAATAAACCGAGAGTTAAATCATTGAGGTAACCAATAAGATGAGTGAGATAGCATGTAATCACATCATTGATATCCGCTCACTACGCTGAACCAGTAACCTAAAAAACACGTAAAAAGTACAAATATCTACTTAAACCTGACATTGACATTTAAACTCGATAATTTTCGTACCGTACACATCGCAATGAAAAATAAACTTTACCTTATAATAAACAAAGTCGTTTTTAGTTATCACTTTAATAATTAGTCTAATTACATGACCGGTGCACATAAATATCAACCTTAACTACTTTAAAATAAAATTGCACTCAGATTTCCCACCGCAATACGTTTACCGAAATTATAAAATGATGCTTTACACGTTCCAATGAAATACGAACCTTATTGTTTATTAAACAACGTCGTTTCCAGTTATTGCTGTATCGCTCTTAATCTCATTACATGACCTGTGCAAATAAATATCAACTTTAACTGTTTGAGGTTAAAGTTTATTTTAGGTTATTAAAGAGACACATCTATAGTCGCACGCGCACGTTAATTCACAAACGCAGTAACTACGATGAGAAAAACACGTGTGTTTATTTTTATTCTATTTCTATTTATAAACATTGGATTTGCTAAAAGATTCGAGACGAGATGCAAATTAGTTCGCGAGTTATTAAAAGTCGGTTTACCCAACGACATATTTCTTGGACAATGTGAGTTTTTTTGTTAAATTTTCCAGTAATTAGGTACTTATGCGATTGTGTGGGATTTTTTTCCTGTTGTATCTATATAACTTAATGTAAATGCGCAGTTTCTTTTTTTTTATTGAAATTGGATTGTGTCTGTCATTCGTATACATAGAATGTTTTAATAAGTTCAAAATTATTTTCCTCTCCGATGAACTATATGCTACGATGATACGAATAAAATTGATGAAACGCTACCTTGGATAGTAAAACGGTAAATACATAATGAATAATAATAATATTAGCCCTGTTCAGAAACTGTTGGGCACGGGCCTATCCTCTCAAACTGAGAAGGCTTAGTCCACCACGCTGGCCCAGTGCGGGTTGACGAACTTCACACACCTTCGAGAAACTCTGAGGCATGCAGTTTTCCCTAATGATGTTTTCTTTCACCGTTAAAGCAAGTGATAGTTAATTTTTAATACGCACATGCTTTCAAAAAGACAGAGGTGCGTGCCTGAGTTTGAACCCGAAATCTTCTCATTCTGAGAGGAGGTCATTAGGCCATAGTCAGTTTCATACACCTTCGAGAAACTTTTAGACTACATAATATTTAGGGAAATTGCAAAAACAAAAACGCCTATGTTCCCCAAGCGGGGGTGGCAGAGATGCACTGATGACAAACACGTAATAGGTGGCGAGCCTATTGCCATATACCGGGCACAATTCCAGACTCCGGACTCGTACTGGGAAGTTTTCGTTAGAAAAACTACATTTGTCCGACCCATTTGAACCCAGGACCTCGGGATCACAAAACGATGCGTTTTGCCACTAGAGCAACGAGGCAGTCAGAAAATTAAAAAGGCACATTTTATCATTTTGTTTCAATGACCTACACTCATGCACATATAAGATTGCATAATGGTTAATATACCAGCAACAATACCCCAATACACCAATAACACCTACATTATTACTCGAATAAAAGTTTTGGGAATCAAAACAAATTAACGTCATCACTCTTCGTAAACAAACAAAAAACCAAGACAAATAAACAAGTAAATGAAATAGAGACTTTAAAAGCGCTGCGGGACTGCGGTGTTATTAGCGGTCAAAGTTAAGCAGGGTTCAGCTCGGTCAGTCTGAGATGGGAGGTCTCCATACTTCAGTAGACACCTGAAGCGGTTGGTCCTATTTGTCACTTCATGTGGTAGACCTGCCGAGCTCGAAGTCCAATGAACGACTTGATAAGTTTCAACAGCAAATGGCTACAAACCTGCCCTTTTGTGTCTGTGTGTGTATGTGAATGATCTACGCTGTTGGCCGCGGTGCCTTTACAGCTTCACCGGACAAGAGGGCGAGCGTGCAACCATTACGCTCGAGCTAGAAGGGCAAGGGGGCAACTAGCTCAAGGGCGCCTCAAGGAGGAACGGCCTCGGCTTTGTCAGTCGCTATGGGAGAGGGCGTATACTGGGTGTCCCACCGTAGTGCTCTGCACCGGCCGGCGAGCAAGGGATTCTTCGACCGCGCCGGCGAGGTCGGTATCTGTATCCGAAAGAAGGGATGTCAGGGCATCGGGAGGGTCGGTGAGAACATGCCCCGGACAGCGGTAGCGGCTGATAGGAGGGGAGTTAGGTTCATAGTCGGCGGCGGTTTACGGTGTTTACGGCGGGTTACGGCGGCGGTACGATTAGCGGATTTCTATGATTGGACGCGTTCGCGAAATATCGGGTTATCGCCTTTTTAATAAAGACGCGAATAGGTTCGAGACCGACATCGGAATGGACACATACCTGCCTCCATTGCACCGCACTGCACCGCACCTAATCTCTCTCACATCGATTTGTCGAGTAAGCTTTTGCCTAGCAGGGACAGTATAGGCTAATTTATATAATTAGATTTTTATTAATACCACATTAATTTATATCTTGTATTCTTTTCAGGGGTTTGTTTGATAGAAAAAGTGAGTAATAGGGATACTAAGGCGCACGTGATTACAGAAAGTGGGAAACATTTCTATGGCCTCTATCAGGTAGGAGCTGTATTCATTAAGCACCCTCTTCTTACTCCCTTTTAAGGTTTCGTACCGGAATCCTTATAAAGTCACTTTGAAGCATCATTCTTCCTAATTTGACGCAGATCTTTCCTTCAAATATTACGAAATATGAAATTCAGGGTCCGATTGCAATTCCAGTAATATTTACGCATCCATTGGAATAATTATAATATAATTTCCTTATTGATAGAACTGAAAGATCAGTGAAAAGTAAAACAATACTACAGGCATCATTCCTCATCAATCAATCAGCCTATCGCAGTCCACTGCTGGACATAGGCCTCTCCTAACACGCGCCATTGCACACGGTCCTCCGCCTTCCGCATCCAGTCTGTCCCAGCGACCTTTTTGAGGTCGTCGGTCCATCTAGCTGGGGGCCGTCCTACCTTACGCTTACCAAGTCGCGGTCTCCACTCTAGGACACGCTTGCTCCATCGGCCGTCGGTCCTTCTGCAGATGTGACCAGCCCATTGCCACTTTAGCTTACTGAGTCTGCGAGCTATGTCGGTAACTTTGGTTCTTTGTCGGATTACCTCGTTACGAATTTTATCCTTCAAAGAGACGCCGAGCATAGCTCGCTCCATAGCCCGCTGTGCGACTTTGAATTTGTGGACTAGTCCCACTGTGAGTGTCCACGTCTCGGCCCCGTAAGTCATAACAGGTAGAACGCATTGGTTAAAGACTTTAGTCTTCAGGCATTGCGGTATAGGCGAAGCGAAAACGTGACGTAGTTTGCCAAATGCTGCCCAACCCAATTGGATCCTGCGGTTGATTTCTTTCTCGAAGTTGTTCCTACCAAATTGGACAACTTGTCCAAGGTACACATACTCCCGAACAACTTCGAGCATTGAACCATCGACGTAGATCGGTCCCGGCGTGACATGCTCATTAAACATGATCTTGGTTTTATCCAAGTTCATGCCGAGACCGACACCTCGAGAGGCTCCATTTAGGCTATGCAGCATTTCGCTTAACTGTTCCAGTGACTCTGCCACGATGACGATATCATCGGCAAACCGAAGGTGTGAGATGTATTCGCCGTTAATGTTAATGCCCCGCCCAGTCCAGTCCAGCGTCTTGAAGACGTCTTCGAGTGCATTGGTGAAGAGCTTGGGGGATATTACATCCCCCTGTCTTACCCCTCGATGCAGCTCGATCGGGTTGGTCTTTTGGTCCTGGAGCTGGACGGTCATTGTGGCGGTATCATACAGACATCTCAACACCTCGATATAGCGCCAATCGATGCCACATCGCTGCAGAGCATCCAAAACCGCCCAGGTTTCGATGGAGTCGAAGGCTTTCTCGTAGTCCACGAAAGCCATACACAGCGGCTGATTGTACTCTTCGGTCTTCTGTACAATCTGCCGAACAGTATGGATGTGGTCTACGGTGCTGTAGCCTTTTCGAAACCCGGCTTGTTCCGGTGGCTGGAACTTGTCAAGTCTTCTGGCGAGGCGGTTTGTGAGTACTCTCGAGAACAACTTGTAGACGTGGCTCAGGAGTGAGATGGGTCTGTAGTTCTTCAGCAAGGTTTTGTCACCTTTTTTGAAGAACAGAACCACCGCACTCCCGCTTCACGCTTGAGGTGTTAAGCCCTGGTGGATGACGGAATTAAAGAGACTCGCTAGCTTTTTCAGGATTGGAGTCCCGCCTGCTTTTAGGAGCTCAGTGGTGATTCCGTCATCGCCTGGCGACTTGTTATTTTTGAGCTGCTCGAGAGCCACTCTGATCTCGTCCTGGTTGACATCAGGGATGTCTTCCGTATCGTGGCGTGCTAGTGGGGCTCTGTGGTCGTCAGCGCTGGGTCTCGAGGGTTTAGCCATCCGTGATGCGTACAGGTCTTTGTAGAAACTCTCAATTTCCTCGAGTATCTCGAACTTGGAGGTCACGGTTTTGCCATCCGCTGTATTAAGTTTCGTCAGATGGGATTTACCTAGCTGGCGAGCGAAGACTTTGGTGCCTCTGTTCTGTTCAATCGCAGCCGCGATGGCGCGGGTGTTGGAACATCGGAGGTCACGTCGCACCAGCTTCCGGATCTTCCGGTTGAGGTTCCTCCCATCCGGCGAAGACGCCTGCGTGGATGACATTTCTCGTCTCTGCCTCATAAGTTCGAGAGTCTCGAGCGAGAGTTTAGACTCTCTGTTACCGCTTTTGCCGGGAAACACCCTTCGAGACACATCCTGTAGCGTTTTGAAGCTCCAGTTGGAACTTTTCGAACCCTAAAGCTATTCATTCCTCATACCCTACACAAAAGGCAACAATTGTTACTTCTAGAATTGTAAGAAAAATTATATTCCTAGAACAGTAACTTTGCCGTCTATCCATTTCTTGCCAAGGCCCACAAATATTGGATGATGAATGAAATAACGTCAAAGTCAAATTTATTACATTTTTTACATCTACCACCGGATTGGAACGCGGCCTCCACAGAGAAGAATGATTCCAATAGATGTATATATGGCGTGAAAATTAGTCCATAGTATAACGATCCAATGAACAATGTATTTTATTTTATAAGGCACAGTAACAGACAGACAGATTACATAATTTATCTTAAGACTTACAACAAATTACATTTTTGCATCTGGCGTCCTTACCAACTTGAAATATGGTTCATAATTAAAATTCAAAAACAGGATCGCAAAAGTAGCATGCGTAATTATTTAAACACATAATAAAAAATAATTGAAAAAGAGAGAAAAGTATGTGTAGCTTGTCAAATTTATTACAATTACCGTTGAAACTACTCTACTCGATACTACTCTTCTCGATATCGTACGGTGGAGGGTAAGGTAGAAGAGGTCTGTATAAGCTTTCTATAAAATGACCTCTGTTCGATTTCAGATACCAAGTCGATGGTGTGGACAAAGGAGACGTGGTGGAGAATGCAATATCAAATGTGATTGTAAGTTATAGTTAAGCTGCAATGGATAATTTTGGCTAAAATCCCAAGAGTTTTATGGGTCAAACCTATTTCCCGTGATGCCCCTGGTGAAACTGTAGGAGCTACTACTGACATGTTTAGAATGAAAGCCAACTCACCCGAATGGTCAACTTCATGGTTGAATTATAAAACGAAGTAATCATTTGTATTTTCCCCATGTCACTGTGGAGTCTTTTTTGGTAACTGATCTATATAATAACATATATTTTTATATCATAATACCGTCCTGTTTTACTTGCAATTTTGCAAAGTGCCACAGTCTTATCCGGCCGTTCAGAAGGCCTGTCGAGATTGGCTGCTAAGAACGTAAAATTATCTACAACGATAAGTTCCTAACAGGTCAAAACTATAGTATGTTAATGTTAAGAATCATCGATTATATAGATAAATAAAAGCATCTATGACGTAGGAATAATTACCAGAAAAAAGCAAGCTAAGAATCATTAACTAGAAATCAATTGACAGTTACGAATACGGTTACGATTTGGATGCTATTTAAATATTCTAAAGTATATACAGATAAATATAACATAATACTTATGTTGTGATAATAAAACTCGTAAATATTCGTATTTATTTACAAAGTACATAATTGAACAAGATAGTAGCATCGCTTCGAGCTGTGAACAACATAGCAAACAGAAATGTCTCAGATTTTATGTTCTACGTTTTATAGCCGATGGTCAAGTGGTTCATCTTTTGTATCACATTTTAGATAAGAACTCGGTGTAACTATTGGTTGATGACTTTATACGTTTAATGGAATTGGAGCGTATACAAGATTTAAGAGAAATAAACAGCTTTATCTTTTGTTCTAGATGCTGCTTTCGTTACGTAATAAATTGTTAAATACTGCAGATACAAACGAAAATGTAAAACATATTAAACAATGTTTTTACTCTGTGTCTCTTTGTTTGTCTCGTAGTATATGTTTAGATACGTATTTACAGTATAAAAAAGAAGTTTAAATTAACTTTAAGTGTGATTATACAATAGAGATATAGTAAAAGAAACGCTAACTGGTTAGATGATTATGATATAGGTGATGATATAGATAGGAGGATAAAGAGGGCTTCCAAGTGGGCCAGTCTCTATAACCAGTACTTATTTACGAGTAAGGCTACTATGCTACTCATATTGGAGGGAATACGGAATCAAGAAGTATAAGGAATTCCTTGCTCTGTGGGAGGAAAGGAAGTGACCTGCACCACATAGCCCCCGCTATGCAAAGTAGCGTTGCAGTCAATTTTTGTAGCTTTTATCAGATCGAAGTCCAGCTTAAAATAAGATGGTCGAGGAAACGTGTTAACGTATAATGGTGGGAAACTAGAAATCTTTTAGTAGCGTAAAATTACTCCAATTCCAATTGCATTTATAATCTATGGCTCCATCGTTAACCGATGATTCTGCAAATGTCAAGATTGATACGTTTAAAAAAAGTGGCAAATAATGGGTTTAAGCATGAATTGAGCAATAAATTTTTCTAAATACACTAAAACATCAAATTAACTTAGGCAATAAAGAAAACTTAGAACAGTTGGTAAAAGAAACTGTTTATTTAATGAATTGCAGCAAAGTCGAAATAAGGCGAAGTAAAAGTAGAAAAAAGAGGATGAAAGAAACTGATACGCTGATAAACTTGTATAAAATATTAATAATTAAAGACAGCATATATGGGATGTTTACCGGACGAGGGACATTGGCTGGACTAACAGATCGTATAAAGGGGTTCTAAGTCGAGGGCAGAAAAAGAACACATGCTCTAAGGAGCCCTCTGCCACTCCACACTCGCACAGAGAATGTAAGCTAACTCTATTAAATTTGGTTGGTTTCCGTTCCTCCCCGAGTTATGTTTGTTTGTAAGTCTAATGAAATAATCTTCACCTTTTAGTTACTATGTAACTAAAATTGTATACACGGGAAAAAGATGAAGTTATTGTACATTCTACTCGTCTCCGTTGAATTAATTGTAACTCTTTTGTTCTTATTCGCTTCACTCTTGACGGAGTGGTCGTGGTCACGGTGAGGTTTAGTCACTGTAGGCTAATGTAGCTCACCTTATGATAACACTTCATTTACTTTTTAACTCTTTTACTTTGTAACAAATTACTCATAGATATCCAAAAAATGCTTCTGAATTTGTTCAAAAAGCCTATTAAAATTTGACTGTGTAATTAAGGATGTTACTAAATTTTGGATTATATATATATAAGCCCTGTTAAGAAACTGTCCCACCGGTGGCCAGGGTCTCCTCTCAAACTAAGAGGGCTTAGGCCATAGTTTGAACCCGAGACCTCTCACTTTGCAGTCCAACGGTTTAATCACTAGGTTATCACTAGATAGCTAATTTTTTAATTTGAGCAGGTCCTCATTTAGCTATTTCATAACAAATACTGCAAAAAGAAATTTGTGAAAAACATGTATACAGAAGGGCCAGGCCCGAAAATAAAATAGTGTCATTTAAAAACTAGCCCGCTGAGTCTTTTGCAGGATCTTCAATCTCTTTTTTTGTATATAAAATGAATAATTTTGTCATTTCTAAGAGGTTATTTATTAGCCTATAAAAATTCATGACAACGTCTATGAAAAATTTGTAAAAGACAGAATATATAAATTAGTCATAGTCGTCTGCTGAGACAGGGTGCATCAAAGTCTTAACAATATTTTTTTTCCAGCTCTCCTAGATGATGATATCAGAGATGATACCAAGTGTGCCGTCAAAATTGCAGAACTGGAAGGCTTCAAATACTGGCCAAAGTGGACTTCGAGGTGTAAAAATGACAGTTTTATCACCAATGAGATTTATAAGTAAGTTCATATTATTCTTCTGTTTCATTAGCTCAAAGAGACCCATATGTTTTGCATAGGCCTTAGGTTTTGCGCTGGTCAGCCCATATAATGTTTTGGACATTTTCGAAAATTGCCCCAGAACCAACAAACATTTGAGCCATGCCATCATTATTTATCTATTTTATTAAAATAATGGCAAATATCCGTATCTAACGGACAATTTGCAATCTAAAACGAACATTTCAAAGTATTTTAAGTACTTATATCGAAGTCACCGACATCGGTACTGAATGTCAACACACACAATATAACCTCATCCATATATTAATACGTGAAGCAAAAATTTGGTACCCCTTTTTACGAAAATTGCGCGGACGTAGGAGTATGAAATTTACCACACTTATGGTTTATATAGAGAAGGAGTGCAAAATGCTAATATTTTTTTAAAGTTATGCATAAAACATACACGTCAAATTGATGTTTGTCTTTAATATTATTTGTCTTACTGAATGTCAAACATAACCAGCAAACGATGAAAGAGTAGGTCGGGCGACCACTAGTATGTATTAATGGCTACTGAATTATAACCTAAAAATCTAAGGCTTTTTGTGCAATAATGCGATTCCCCGCTTGTCCGTTTAATAATAAATGCCATAAGAGAATTTATGGGTGATTGAAATCATACAAGTATTTTTTCATTGCTGTTGGTTCTGGGGCAAGTCATGTATGGGCGCAGAACAATGTCCTTTGGAGACAAATGTCGTATAGCACGTGTCGCGAAATGGTGGGAAGTTAGACGACGACAAGTCACCGCGTACCATTTGTTGAGCAACAGAAGTCACAAAATGTACAATCCGATAAGAAGCTTTTGGTCCTCAGCCAAAATCAAAACTACCGCTGTCATCAAGTGAAATGCCACTTTATGACAGCCGCAGAGTTGCAGTTTGCTATGAAATTTACCCAAGTTCTTTTTTTAATTAGTAACTGTGCCTGTTGAAATATCTCTAGGAAGTAGGCCAATTTTAATAATAATAATAATAAAGCCTTTATTTAACAATCTTACATAAAATATATTTACAATATAAACTTATTTACTCGTTTGACACCGGTCCGTGAAGATTGTCTTGCTGTCCAGCATAGGCCTCCCCTAGAGTACGCCACCGAGTGCGGTTCAGAGCTTGTCTTCTCCAAGTATACCCCGCTATTTTCACAATATCGTCTTCCCATCTACGTCGCTGTCTCCCTTTCTTTCTTTTGTGTTGTCTCGGGCACCATTCTGTTACATCCCTAGACCATTTATCTATGTTACTCCTAATCATATGACCTGCCCACCTCCATTTTAGTTTTTTAATGCAGTACGTAATATCTGTGACTCTTGTTTTGCTCCTTATAGTATCTAGCTTAATTTTATCTTTTAATTTAATGCCCATCATGCTTCGCTCCATACTGTGCTGGCAAGTTTCTAATTTGCGGATGCTTTGATTAGTTAGGCTCCACGTTTGGCACCCATATGTCATAACAGGCAGAATGCAGGAATTAAATATTTTACCCTTTGCTTTCAACGGTACGAAAGGATTCTTCATTATCTCTTTGAGAGACCAGTATCTTTTCCAAGCCAAAGTGACTCTGTTATTTATTTCTTTCTTTGTGAGGTCTATTGGAGATATGATCTGTCCTAGGTATGTGTATTCATCCACATATTCTATATTGTTACCGTTAACGGATATAGGAATGTTTTCAGAGCTTGACATAATTTTTGTTTTTGCAGTATTCATTGATAGTCCCACTTTATCACTTTCATACACCAGTTGCTTTAACATCTTTTGTAAGCTTCTTGGGTCTTCAGCAATTATTATTAGATCGTCTGCAAATCTTAAGTGGTTTAATCGCACTCCGTTAATATTCAATCCGTACTTATCCCACTCGAGACGTCTAAACACGTGTTCGAGAACAGCTGAGAAAAGTTTGGGTGACAAAGGATCCCCTTGCCTTACTCCTCTTTTTATCGGAAAATAATCCCCATCTCTTTCTGTTCGTATCCTTGCTTTCATGTTCTTGTACACGTTGATAATTAGTCGAATATATTTTTTCTCCACTCCTTGTGTTTCTAAGGCTTCCCATATTTTTGCGTGTTTTAGGGAGTCAAATGCCTTATTATAATCCACGAACGCAAGGTAGAACGTAATATTGTATTCACTACTTTTCTGAATTACTTGTTTTATCGAGTGTATGTGATCTATTGTTGAGAACTTGCTGCGAAAGCCTGCTTGTTCTTTGGGTTGGTTTTCATCCAGAGTCTTTGTTAAACGGTCTAGCAGTATCTTTGAAAAGATTTTGTACACGTTCGACATCAAGCTGATGGGCCTGTAGTTGGCTATGTCATCTTTTTTCCCTTTTTTGTGCAGTATTATTATCGTTGACAAAGTCCATTGTTGAGGAATATTTTCTGTGTGTAAAATTTCATTGAATATGTCTGTGATAGTGTTCATCGTTGCTTTGGATGATCCTATTAGCAATTCGTTCGATATGCAATCTCCTCCTGGCGTTTTACCTCTTTTTTGTGATTTGATAGCCTTATTGACTTCGTCTCTCGTTATACACGGAATTTCTTCCTCGTTGTTTTTAACGCAGTCCACTAGCTGGTTGTGTTCCTCTATTATTTCGTCATTGTTGTATAATTCGCGGTAATATTCTGTTGCTACTTCTAATATTTCTATTCTATTTGTCTTACTTTTCTTATTTCTGTGGTGTTTTATGCTGTCGATCCAGGTTATATTTTCTCTTAGTTCAGTCCATGCTTTCTTGATTCCGCCTACTTTTTCTATATGGTAATTTAGTGTTTCAGTTCTTGATTTCTCTCTGTGTTTACGTATTTGCAAGGTTATTTCTTTACTAAGTTTTATTATTTTTTGTTTGTTAGTTTTCCTGTCCTTAAACATATTTTTCCTTTGCATAATCAACCTTCTTGCTTCTAGACCTAATTTGTCTTTTATCTCTCTTGTTGTTCTAATTTTACTTTCGGTTTCTTTTAGTTCCTTTTCTAGAGCATCATACTTTACTTGAATTTCTTTGAGATTATTTATTTTTTCTAATTTAGTGCGTAGGGACTCTAAAATGTTTTCCGGTATTTGTAAAGCTACAGGTTTTCTTGTATTGTAAATATTTTTCCTTGATGTTTTTGGTTCCATTATATACAGTTGACCTCTAAGTAGTCTGTGGTCTGTGTTGTAGTTAAATTGGTTGACAATATTTATATTTGAGAATAATCTTGGTTTGTTTGTGGTAATGTAGTCTATTTCGTTTCTTATCATTCCATTCGGTGACATCCATGTCCATTTTCTATTAATATTCCTATTGTAGTAGCTGTTCATGATGTGTAGGTTGTTTTCCAAAGCGAAGTTTATCAGTCTTTGTCCATTGTCGTTCCTTTTGCCTGATGTATGTGGTCCGAGTGCTTTGTCTTCGTTTATTCTCCTCTTTCCTATTTGGCCATTGAAGTCCCCTATTACAATTATGGTTTTGTGCAAGGTTGGCATTATTTCATTGAGTTTGTTATAGAAATCGTTTTTTATTTCTTCTTTGGCGACATCAGTCGGGGCATATATTTGAACTATTGAAGATGGTTGTTTATGGCCGGGCAATTTAATGTTCAAAACTGCTATCCTATCTGATATGCCTCGAAACTCTATTATTTCGTTTTTGAGATAATTTTTAACCATAAATCCTACTCCATATAGACCAGCTGTTATATTTTTGTAGTAAAATATATATTTTTCGTGTTCTTCGGTTTTCTCAACGGCTCTCCGTACTTCGCTTAAGCCTATTATGTCCCAGTTTATGGTTTCTAATGCATTTTCCAATTCAAGTAGGGATTCTCGGGATTTTAACGATCTTGTGTTTATTGTGGCTATATTTAGTCTTGTTCTTTGTTTTTGTTTATTATTTTCGAAGTATTGTTTGTTCAGTGAAGGGTTCATAGATTTATTTTTATTTACTATAAGCTCTTGGGGGGTGTGGTCTATCTCCCCGCGGTGACCAACCGTATTGGGGATCTGTTTGTTTTTCGTTAATATTTTTCTTGCACTATTTGTTTTATCCACGTTTCCGGTGTCGGATGATTCCTATGCCTTATGTGGTTGCGTTTGTTTCTCCGTCATTGAGAAAGATCTGGCTCTCATGTATGCAAATGCATCAGTTTTTGGCATTTTAGACGGTGCAATAATGTTTTTCCCCTCTGTAGGATAAGATTCTATTTGTATGTTCTTTGGTGACTTAGAAATTTCTCTTTTCCTCTTTTCGGCTTCTGATTTATTTCTTACAATAAGTTTGTTATTCTTAATGAATGCTTCATTTCCTTTTTCCCTCTCTTGTTTCAATTGTTGTTGTAGATTTTTACGCAGTTCAAGGGTTTCTTTTGAGAAATCTTCGGTTAGAAAAGAATTGTGTGGTATTTTTGTTTTATTTTTCATTATTTCTACCTTCTTTTGATATGACGTAAAGGAAATAAGTATGGGTCTGGTTTTTCTTTCATCTTGTTTTCTTCCTAATCTGTGATATTTATTTATTTCAAACTTCTCTTTTACTAAATGCCAATTTTACTAAATGTTAACTCTAATTTCACACCAACGCCCTGTCAATATCATCATGGACCAAAAGATTCTTGTCACAATATAAAAAATATGTATAAAATCCATAAGAACACAAACTTCAAAAGCCTTTTACAGCAAAAGCGTTTGCTATATTGTTGCTCTGACTTCGTTTTAGCCGCTGTAAGTGACAGGGAGTCCTTCCCTTATTTGTTCAGGCCACGTTTTAGGGCCGGTTGTATTTCCATAAAAGGTTAAGCTGTTGGACTTGCGTCTGTGTAATCTTAAAATCGGGTAAAAAGTTTCCCTGTACTTAACCACGGTTTGGATGAATAGTAGCTGTATATCAGAGATAAAATAATCAGCTTGGTCTAATAGCGAATACTGCGTGTAACGATCACTAGGTCCTGGGTTCAACTCCTAGGTCGGACAAATATGTATTTTTTTAATAGAGAAATTTCCAATATCTATCCGAATTATGTCGGATTATATCGGAGTTACAATAGTTCGCCTATTACATGGAACCTAGCTTCGTCGGCAAAAAGTAGGTGTATAAAGAAATAATAATAATATCAGTCTATACTATCCCACTGCTCGGAAAAGGCCTTCTCTCACAAATCCAGGTGAGAGAGAGAGAGAGATTAGAACGTGGAGACGGGTTTGTGGCCACCTGCTGTTGTAACTAATGAAGCCGCCTATAAAGCTTCTAACAAGGCCTAACGGTGATGTACACAAAAGTGACTATTTTTTTATATCGCCCTAAACAATTAATTATACCTGTGTTATGGGTGCATTTACAAACACGAAATTCACATAACAGAGACACCCAGACCAAAACAAATATTTGTGGATCACACAGTGATCTGCAAACACTAGTCACAGTTGTGAAAGACGACTGCATAAACAATGGCTTACATTTAAATGTAAAGGAAACCAAAATTATGGTTTTTGAAGGGGAAGAAACCAGAATTATATAATGCAAGGATAATGGTTGGGAACCATGTGCTGGAGTAAGTTAATGAGTTTGTATATCTTGGATGCACCTTCAGTAAGGATAGGAAATACATCACTGATATAGAGAGAAGAAGTTAATGCAGAGAATAGAGTGAATGGTGCGATGGGAAAGCAATTTGGGAGCCGGCACTTAAGCCAAAAGGCACAGCTGGCCATACATAACGCTGTTAGATGGTAATAAGAGTTGGATATGTAAGAAGGAGAGTGAAAGCAGGATAAATGCGGTCGAAATACGAGCTTTGCGGAAGATGTGCGGAGTCAAGCTGACCGACCTTATTCGCAACAGTGTAGTAAGAAAGCGTGCAGGTATGACATATAGTATCGGTGTAAAGATAAGAAAGGATATGCTCCGGTGGTTCGGGCATATAGAAAGAATGACAAATCAGACATACAATGCGAAAGTGGAAGGATGTGTCGTATTGAAAGGGTAAGTCAAGAGTCTCCGTAACCGGCGAGCGTGTATGAGGCGAACTATGAGAGTGGGAGGGAAGCCAGAGGTCTTTAAGTAAAGAACCTGTGAGAACTCTGTACTCTCTGTCTACCCCGCAAGGGAACTGGCGTAATGATATAAATAGACAAAGATCAGTCCCGTGCAGGGATTGAACCCGCGACTACTAGATTCAATGGACGGAGCGGCTCAAGCTCTTAACCAATGGACTAAGCCGTCGTAAAATAAATGATAAATAATCAACTATCTACTTACAAATAAGGGATAAAAAAACACGGATGTATATTATCTGATGGTCAAGTTGGTTTTGTAATCAAACAGTGTATATAAGATGAGCATTGTTACATACAAACATTGTTCTCCATTACCCCACTACAAAATGTAAATGAAAAAGTTTGTAGAATTATTATTTTAAATGAGTAACCGTGGAGTTTTAAATACTATTATGGTTTAGATGAATAAAAAATATTCTGATTCTGAACTACGACAGTGGCGGAAGCCACAGAGGTCTGATAGGAAATAATCTTTTAAAACTATCCTTACAGATGGCGGTAAAATATAGGTAGATAGATAGCTAGAAGAACTGTACTGGAAGAACTTAGAGAAAGCTAACCCCCTATAATATAGACCGATGACTTAGTGAAGGTCTCCATTCTGATCTCGGTCTCGAACTTATTCGCGCCTTTATTAAAAAGGCGACAACTCGTTATTTTGCGAACGCTTCCAATCATCGGAACCCCCTAACCGTAGCCGCCGCCGATTCCCCCTCCTATCAGCCGCAACCACCGGCCGCGGCATTTCCTCACCCACCCTCTCGATGCCCTTACATCCCTTCTTTTGGATACAGATACCGCACACAGATTCAGACACCGACCTTGCTGGCGAGGGCGAAGAATCCCTTACCCGCCGGCTGGTGCAGAGCACCACGGCGAGCCACCTAGTATACGCCCTCTCCTATAGCGACTGCCCAAGCCCAGGCCATTCCTTCTTAGGCGCCCTTGAGCTAGTTGCCTTTGCCCTTCCGGCTCGAGCGTAAAGCTGTTCCGGTAAAGCTGTAAAGGCCCCGCGGCCAACAGCGCAGATCAGTCAGACACACACACACACATAGACCGATGCGGTGAACATTGCTGGTAAAAGCTGGATGGATACATCACAAATCCGATCTTTGGGGAGGGCTGAAGGAGACATAATACGAAAACGATGTATTTATAACATTTATCTTAAAATTTTCCAGATGTCCAGATTTAAACAGAATAAGCCCAGAACGTAGTTTAACACCAAGAAGCAACAACAGACGTAGAAGATCAGCGTTTTTGAAAAGAATGAAAAAATCTCTTTGAAAATGTATTGATGCACCTTGCATTGAGAAAGGAAATTAGAATTAGCATTACGTTCTCGAATACAAAGCATTTTATATGTAACTAGTGACCGTCCGCGACTTTGTCTGCGTGTGTATCTTTATTAATTACTGGTTTCTGCCCGCGACTTCGTCCACGTTGACGTTAAACAGGAACCTTAAATTTTTCTGGGTTAAAAAAGTATCCTATGTGATAAACTATGTGCCAAGTTTTATCCAAATCCATATAGCTGTTTTCGCATGATTGAGTAACAAACATCACATCATTCACATTTATAATATTAGAAAGACTAGCGACCGCCTGCTACTTCGTCTGCGTGTATATCTTTATTAATTATAGCCTGTGTTGTTCTAATGTATAACCTATATAACTGCACATAGGGGTTTAGAGGGTTTTAACAGCTTGGGATTGTGTTTCGACCTGACAGACTATGTTACACCTGATGGTCTGCCCCTGGTGTCTCACCAACTGGACAATGGAAGAGCTGAGCGTGGCCGCAGATGGCTCGATTGAGGTAGCCACTTACTTAGCTCGACAAATAGGAACCATTTACACAAAAAGAAGAACAAGTCATATTACTATCATCATACTACATATCGAAGTTCGCTTAGTAGGTGTATGTGAAAAATTAACTAACATAAATACATTCTCACAAATTTTCACGTTCATATTAATAGTATCTACTCCACTCTCATAGTTCGTCTCATACATGCTCGCCGGTTACGGAGACTCTTGACTTGCCCTTTAGATAAGACACGGTCTATTTGGTCTACGAGTATTTCAGTACTTTTTATTGCAAAGTATGTTTACTGAGTTTTAGATTTACGCGAATATTACACATGAAATAAAACTATTTTTCGGATTTTATCGCTGTTTATTTTTGATTTTTAAGTTCCCGATCCCGATCCTCGAGTGCTTTGCAGCACCCATGGTCACGGGAGGGACTGAGGTGTTAGATGTCCAAAAGGCATAGTTGTTCCGGGGTACCCTCAAACTTCTTAATTATTTTTGTTGGTCCGATCTACGCAGAATGAGCCCACGGTGTCTTGTGGTCTTGCAGTGTTATGCTTGGTTTTGGATTTGATTATATTCATTACCGGATCCCAAGTCGACTTGGGATCCGGTAGGTCAGTTTTATTTCATATAATGTATGTTATTAAAGACCTGCGTTTTTTTAATACCCGTCTGTGCGATTGTACCAATAGGCTGATTTATATGTTTAAGTTGGGGTTTGTAATAAATATTTTTAATTACTACCTCTTGTTTTTATTATCTACTCACGTGCTAGTTAGTAGTGGTAATTTAAATACCAGAGGACTTATAATATTAGTCCTGTTAAGAAACTGTCCCACCTTTGCACTCCAACGGTCTACTCACTAGGCTATTACTGGACCAGAGAACTTAACACGAATATAATGATGTAAGCGTATCGTTATCAAGACAACGCCCTGACCCATCAGTATTTTTTTTGTGTGAAAAGGAGGGCATAGGGCATATTCATTTCAAAACGTTACTAACTTTAATCTGTACTAAGCTATTTGTGCTTCAAAAGATATAATTTAATTAAACATTACAAACCTCCAAATCATCATCAGACCCTTGGTTACCATATACTTATCTATCTATAGCCTATTCTTATTTATTGAGAGCATTCCAATGAGTCCAAACACGATACCTCTGCTGTAAGTTAGTAAGGAGTTGGGTGTCCTGCTGACTCCAAATGATGCTGCAGCATCAGATCAAGGTAACCATGTTATTGTAATATAATTGGAGTCACAGGATACTACATTTCGAATCGATCAGACCAGTAGAAGTTGCTCACATTCTTTTAACAACTAGAAATGAACTGATGATTTTCAAACTGAACAGATTTTCTTGAATTATAGCTAAGAAAACTCTCGATCAAGTTATCTTTCAAACAAAAAAAAACTATATTGAAATCAGTTCATTCATTTAAGAGATACACTCGTTAAACATATAAAACCCCTCTTTTTGCGACGGAGGTTAAAAATATCTCATAGTAGAAGCACAGAACAAACTCAGTTCAGTAGAACACTGGAACTTCCTAAACTATTCCTTTTATTTCACAACGTAAATGGCAAACAGTTTGCCTAGATGGAGTTTGCTTTTTGTTTCCGAGTCGAGGAAACCTGAGAGATTCTGTAAAACCTTGGATGTTTATTGAAGAAATGTTTAACAATATCGACTGACTCGCTGTAGTAGCATAATGTGCTTGTAGTAAACAGAAATGTATTGTTTATAAACAGGTCAAACAATGTGTTCTTGGGATCATCTTATTTTATCTTAATTAGCATTTAGGGCTGAGTTGTGTGGGACCGTATGAGATCTTTTGTGCTGCCCTTTGCCTTAGTACTGTAATGTACCTGGTGATGCAAATACTCTTTATAACAGATTGCAAGTTACGGTAGGGAAGAGCCAGTATTCCTCTGGTGATGGATAGCCTACCACCAGTAGATTCACTCCCCGCGCCACCAATGCGTCACATTTGCTGAGGGTAAGCTTCATAGTGTCAGTTTCCGAACAACAGAGGGTTTAACACTAAAAGATTGACATTAGCTTGATGCTAGCGAGTTGATATGTCATCCTTGTCATACTTTAAATATACTAAATAAATATGAAGGTGATAGCACGATTAGTCGCTAGCGTCACGATAATATCAATATCTTCATGGTAAGCTCTATGTTCCTGCATGCTTTGTCACTGGATAGGTTCTTCTTATTCAGATGCTTGACGGATGATTTGGTGCAGTGGTTAAAAACTTAAGCCGCTTCGCCTCCTAGTACACTCTGTTGTATCATAGGGGCCTGTATTGAGGTTATTCTATCGAAAAATATTTAGTGCTTATCTAGAAGTTGATGTTTGGAGGCGTTGTTCAGTTTTCGCACCTGGCGTAATCGGCTTTTGAATTATGTTTTAAAGAATTTGTATATATTAAATTTGTATATATTGAGGCGCTCGTAGCGCTGTGCGACTGCGGTGTTCTTGCTGATTACCAAGGTTAAGCAGCGTTCGACTCGGTCGGCCTGAGATGGGTGACCGTTTGCGGCATTTTCATATTCGAGCGTCTCCGTGCTTCGAAAGGCATGTTCAGCCGTTGGGACCAACCACTTAATGTGGTAGTCGTTAAGCCGAGTTCGAAGCCTTTAAGGAGGCTTGATAAGTTCCAACAGCAGGTGGCCACAAACTTGCCTCCACCAATCCACACTGGGTCCGCGTGGTGGAGTATGACCTGATCTCTCTCACCTCGATTTGTGAGAGAAGGCCTTTGCCCAGCAGTATAGGCTGCAATTATATGTTAAATATAACTGTGGAGATATTACTGACGTAAGTATGCAACTCAGTTACGCCTATATACGACAAAGATAGGCACAAACTACAGCTTGCCACATAATTCTATGAATTTTTATCGGTTAATAATATAACTTGTTTACATATGCAATATAAATTAATAATATGTCAATAGAATTCAGTATACAAAATAAAGTAGTTCAAACCCCTTTAAAACCAACTATAAGGATTATTATTATTGTGCCGGTATAACATGATAGGTTCGTCTTACATCACATTGGGTTCTAAAAGTATCAGCAATAGGTACTCATAACACACGATTACCATACTGCTAGGAGAAGAATTGGCTCGGCATGGCATGATAGCAACAGGCTTTTCCCTTATTACATTTTTTTTAAACATAGCCCCATACTAGGATTTATTCCTGTGTCGTGGGTGCGTTTACCCCGCAAGGGATCTGGCGTGATGATATAGATAGATAGACAAATACCCAGACAGAAACAAATAATTGCGTTGTTTCATGCGGAAATCGAACCCGCGACTATTAGACACAGTGGGCGGATCGGCTTAAGCTCTTAATCACTGCGCTAAATCGTCCGTCAACATTGGAACCTAAACTTGTAAATGTAATTGTGGAAATACGCTACAGTTTCTAATGCCTTCGTGAAAAATATTCTTACAATGTAAACATTGAAATGCTTACTTTAAACCTTCTGTAAATTATACTTATATAAAGCTAATGATAAAGAATGTGATCTAATGGCGCAAAAGAGTGTGAGTGCTTATACACACACTCTTTTGCGCCATTCTTCGGCCCTGTTTTTGATTGATTTGATAATCAACCCCAAGTTTTGTCTCGAATTCCCCTACCCACCGGGTCAATAAAGAATTATTATATTAATACGTGAAGCAAAAACTTTGTACCCCTTTTTACGAAAATTGCGCGGACGAAGTAGTATGAAATTTCCCACACTTATAGTTTATATAGAGAAGGAGTGCAGAATGCTAATATTTTTTTTTTTTTAAATACATTAAATAAATAAAAAAAAACATTACACACACTACCATGTATTTGACACATATTTGACTTTTGTTTATTGTTAAAGTCTGTGGTCAAATTGGAAATAGATTAATATTGTTTGTCTTTAATATTATTTGTCTATAGTCTTACTGAATGTCAAACATAATTAGCAAACGATGAAAGAGTAGGTCGAATTTCGACCAATGGGCGACCACTAGTCACATTAAAAACGGTACAATAATAAAATAACAGCACATTGCTCATCTACCCAAGCGATTTTAGCAATTATGGCGTTAACATAAATGATCTCAAACAAAACATTATTAGAAACTTTACTATGATTGTTGGCTGTATCTATACATTACTATTTTCTCCCAAGAGGCGAGTAAAAGGATTAAGGCCCCTTTATTTTAGGTCTTTATCTTTAATAGGCAGACAAAAAGAGAGGAAAGAACAAGCGTAACAACGACGTTACTTATAATCTGTGTAATTATCGCTGTAAGTTTCGGGTTACATGACGACGTTTGAATCAACGCTCAGCTGAGACTTACGCATATTTATCGTAACCTTATAAAGTAAGTGTACTGCCACACTCACCAATATTTACTAAAATTGTGGTGTAAAGAGGATGCCATATCAGCTCGGTGGCGTTACAAGAACGTCAGTCTGTTTGTGCTTAATCCTCTGTTGTATGCGACGAATATGCATTTGTAGTTGAATCGGCCACATTGTCACTTTCTATTAGACGAGATAGAGGTCAATCGCTGACCGGTCTAGAATAAAAAATATAAGTCCAGGTATTAAAATACTCACTATCAAACGAATTTAAGAAAACTGTACGGTAGGCAGGCCCTGTACAAGATGGACCGATGTCGTGCTAAAGGATGTGAGTAAAAGCTAAATGCTTACAGCACAAAGCCGGTCGTTATAGGGATTTTTAATGGAGGGTGGAGGAGTGGATATATTTGGGCTGGTAATGGTGGTTTCTTGTACAAAATGATAACAATAATAATATTAGCCCTGTTAAAATACTGTCTCACCATTGGGCACGTGCCTTCTCTCTAATTGAGAGGGTTTAAGCCATAGTCCACCACGCTGGCCCAGTGCGGGTTGGCAAACTTCACACACTTTCGAGAAACTCTTAGGCATGCAGGTTTCCTTACGATGTTTTCCTTCACCGTTAAAGCAAGTGATAATTTATTTTTAATACGCACATGTTTTCAATAAGACAGAGGTGGGCGAGACCTCTGAATTTGCAGTCAAACGGTCTAACCACTAGGCTATCACTGCTTTTTGTACAGAATGATACGTGTGAATAATCATTTACTGTTTATTATATAAAGGCATTTCAATCTCTTTCATTCCGCACACTGCATCAATTGTTGTATAATGGAGCACCAAACTCTATTTTCGTCGCCTTTAAAAAGGCGGATATTATATTATGTTCGTGAGTATGCATTTTTTCCTTAATTGTGAACCAATTTTGATGATTCTGTTTTCGCTGCGTTAAATATAGCTCCAAAGTAGTCCGTCCCATTTTTATTTGATATTTATTGGACTTTGGACTTAAAAGGTACACCAGGGTACTTTTTAACGGCAAACAATACGGTAGTGTAGATTGAGTTATTTTTTTATTTTTTAAACATAGCCCTACACTAGGATTTATTCCTATCTCGTGGGTGCGTTTACAAACATGAAAATACACACACACGAATACCCAGACCGGAGCAAATAAATGTGGATGACACAAAGATTTGTACCGTGCGGGAATCGAACCCGTGACTATTAGACACAGTATTAAACACTGCGCTAAATCGTCCGTCCTTACAGGTATTATGCCAATCATATTGGCACCCTACTGTGGAACTAAGCAAAACATTATATAGGTATATAAATATGAATAATTAATTTAAAATTGTGATAAGACAGACGGACATGACGACAATTTTGAAATATGAAGATCACTGCGCTCGTTTCCATTTACTCCTCTTATAAATTCGCATAAAAAATTCTGATGTTCGCTACCTTATAAAAATTACGCAGTCCAAAGTCGACTGCCCTCAACTCACAGCGAAAATATATTTAAACATTCCCCCGCGACATACCCGCCCTAGACACTTACTACACACTCCGTTCACACACACTTTGTATTGCCGTAATTCATTCTTTCTGCGCACATGTCACATGTTTAACGACTTAATGAAGTCCAAACACCTTACATTTGATCTATTTACTAGTTGCCCCACCTTTATTATAGCTGTTCTCACCAAACACTTCACCACCTCCTAACTGTTAAGTGTTATATCTTGCTTTTTGTTCGTTTATCAGCAAATTATCTATATCCTAAGTCTATATGTCAAGGCTTGTAAATGGCTAATTGTTACTAGTTTGTACTATTAACTCTGTTATGCTAGCTGTAAGAACCCTAAATAAATTAAAATAAATAAATAAACATACGAATAGGCAAAGTGTAATAAAAGCTTTTAAAAATAAATAGAAACAGGGTCGTAACGAGTGTCATATAGCCCTACACTAAAATTCAAATGCAGGAGGTGCGGAATACACAGATGTGAATGTTACCCGCCCGAGCGCTTCCTTGTGCAATCCTGAGGAAATTTCAAAGCTATTTCTGGATAAGGCAGCTTTCGAAAAGGGTTATTTAAATAAAGCTTGTACGTTTATATAATTGTATGGCTGTTTGGAGGCGTTGATCAGTTTTCACGGCAGGCGTTTTCGGATTTTAAATTTGGATTTAAAGAATTAGTATATGTTTAGTATATTTTATAATTGTGCAGGTTTTACTGACGTAAGTATGAAGCTAAGTTAAGCCTATATATTATAAAAGAGAAGCACATATTACCGCTCACCACATAATTATACCTTGTCTAAAGATCTTCATCGTTAGTAATAAAACTTGCTTACAATACAATATAATACATCAATAGAACGCACTATATAAGACATAGTAGTTTAAAACCTCTTCATGACACTCAACATAAACTAACTATAAGAATTGTTCCCAACGAGGACTGATACTTAGTATCTGTCTTCGTTGGTAACAATGTTTTTTAGTCTTTAAAGATTTTTTCTTTACGGATAAAAATATTGCAACATTATAACAAATACTATATTTTTTTAAGTAAATTATATACATAACCGGCGAGCGTGTATGAGACGAACTATGTGAGTGGAGGAAGCTAGAGAGGTATGTAACGAAAGAACCTGTTGGAACTCTGCACCCTCTGCCTACTCCGCAAGGGATCTGGCGAGGATAGGCCTGTAAGTTGCACAAAATAATTTTTTGTAAATTTCAGTTGCCTGAATTAAAAAATCAGCCTATATTATCCAACTGCTGGGCAAAGGCCTAATCTCAGAAATCGAGGTGAGAGAAAATAGGTTACTTCACCACGCGGATTCAGTGACGATAGGCGGAGGCAGGATTGTGGCCATCTGCTGTTGGAACTTAAACTTATCAAGCCGCCTATAAGGCTTCCAACGTGGCTTAACGACTACTACATTATGTGGTAGCCGGGACCAACAGCTCAACGTGCCTTCTAAAGCATGGAGACGCTCAAATATGAAAATGCTACAAACGGTCACCCATCTCAGGCCGACCGAGACGAACGCTGCTAAACCGCGGTCGCCTGGCTCTCCTAAAAGTTTTCTGTAAAAAATGCCAGCAAAACTTTATCAGACCAAAGATTCGATGAAGTGATTGGCAATTGAAATTACTATATAAGCAAGACGTAATAACGAGAAAGTTTTAAGAGTAGCAAATATAAACAATAAAATACAGACCCTAGTATAAAACCTATCGGGAGTCCATTGCGCTCAACAATCGACATGTGTTCATGTAATGTACCATGAAATTGGCTAGCTATTGGAATTGAAACACGAACAAAACGCGCAATAAGACCGTAAGGAGGCTTTGTTTTCCGCAAGTAAAAAATCTTTTTCATAAGAACTAAGATGTTTGACGTATCAAAACTTCAGCTGAGTTTTTTTAAGGAAACGAATTGTAATTTTATTATAATTTATCAATCATAAAAACTATTTTATACTGTTTGTGATTCTGAACAAATCATTATGACCTTTTATAATGTTTTTTTTACAATTACTAATAAGGCTGATATTAACATAGAAAAGATTTATGTATCACTTGGCTTTTAGTATGGGTGAGCCAAAGAGCATTAGGTCATATGAGGAAAGGCTCAAAAGATTTAAAATGGTTCATCTCGATAAGCGTCGCGATCTTCTAGACCTAACGTTCTTTGTTAGAATACTATCCAGCGAGATTGACTGTCCACAACTCCTCACGCACATACGCTTTCGGATTCGTTACCATTACCCTCGAAAGAGGATCGTAAACCTTTTTTCACCGCCTCCGCGTAGGACTATCATGGGCCGTAATTCGCCAGTGCCACGTCTTTGTAACCTTTGCAACAGATTCAGCAGTAGTAGCAGTAGTTAAAATACGCAAAGCTGTACTTCAATAATAATTGGCTTCGAAGGAGCCACTTCTCATTTAGATAATTGTTTGTTTTTTTTGTTAAAGCATTTTCTTTGCGCATGTTGTGTTTGTCCATAACTGGTTGAACAGTTAGTTTAGTACCTCTCTTGCTGACCAAACTGTATCTTTAAATCATTGTAACAACTGTCGACAAACCTATTAAACAAATAAATAAATTAATGTCTTAAGCGCGTTAACGTCTTAAATGTGTCATGAAAATTTTTATTTAGCCTATTAAGAATTCTTGAATGAAGTTTGCCTTTTTGATTTTAAGCGATCAACAGTGACTTTTTATCACAGACGATTCAGAGGTATTTTTTTTTAATTTGTATGATTACGATTTGTAATCGTATTGGATAGTAAATTATTATCTTTTCCAAATTGTTGCCGTAGGTACAGAAACTCGGCATTATCAAATTGACATCAGATAGGGCACAGGTGTTGACGCTACTAGCGGCAGACATTCAAGTCTGGGGCTATATATACATCCTCTATATAGCTGTACCAATCGTCTTTAGTATCTGTTGGGATGCATATTTTATTAAAATAATCCTAAAATGACTTTTATTTTATAATTTAAGGTACAAAACTATGATACTTATGGAACTAAAAGAAACTCTGTCTAACGTGGAGAAATAGTGTTGGAGTTAAAAAGTCGAAAATTTCGAGTTGGATAAGGCATGCGATGAACTAAACAATATCCTATAGGTTTTTGCGGAATGTTTTCTTTCCTTTCCATCCGTTTTTACTACAGTAGATACTGGGCTTTAGTCACATTTTACTATAGTGACAAGACCAAATATTCGCATTAGACTATGCAAATCTTGTAGTGCATGTAACATCCTGGGGTACTAGTGTCCAATCCTGGGTCAGACAAAGTGCAATTTTTCGACGGAAAAAATTTCAATATTGGCCTTGAAAGCTACAGTCGGCAACATAAGTCGCTTTACATTCTCAGATTTTTAAATCAGTAATACTCTTTATTGTTCTAGTTTCGGTGAACATTGCTAAAGCCAAATTACTAGAAATGTATTCAAATTTATAAAGATCTACAAAAATAATAGATTCCATACAAAACAAAAGTATTCAAGCGATTTGAAAACCTGAGAATGTTAAGCAACTTATGTCGCTGACCGTATAATGGCAAAAGGTTCGCACCCTTATACATTAAGACCTAACATCGAAAGCAAAAATTGAGTGTCATACATATCCACTTGGGAAATATAGGTACGGTAGGGTGATGTTACTATATTCAAAGTAATTTTAACAAACATTGTCTTCAAATTTTACAACCATGGCTATTATTAGGAAATAAAAAGGGATTTGCTCTAAGTTTTCCACTTGGAGCCGGCACATCTGCGTCCAAACACTGTTCACACAGCACTACGTCTTTGAAAATGGTGAGAGGATTATTTTAAAGCTTATTTTAATGGCCGCAATTCTCAGAACTTATGTCCGGAAATGCGACAGCTCGCCCGAGGTGCAACTCCGTAGATAATATTCCAGCATTTGCTTTATGTCTGTTTGTTTTATAGGATAAGTATAATTCTGAAGCATTAAAATTATTTATAGGTAAGTACTTGAAGTGATATATCTCGTGCGACGATCATAGTTTTGCGTGGTCGCAATGTTTTTAGTGCGGTTTTCATAGCAATGCTTGATTTTCTTCAAGGTTAAGCAAAACATTTAGATTTTAGCGTATTATGTTGGTCAAATATGCTTTTTCTTTTTAATGGGTGACTGTTTGTGGCATTTCTATTTCTAAGGGCCTCCGTGTCTCGGAAGACACGTCTTAACGTGTAACGTTACAACGACTTATCGTTATTCCTAGTTCCCGCTTCATGTAGCATTAAGCTGTTTTTAAAGCTTTATGAGCGGCTAGATAAGTTCCAACAGCAGGTCACCACAAGCAGATTTCAACTCCATACTGGGTCCGCGTGGTTGAGTCATCTCAACACTGAGATAAAGTCTTTGCTGAGTACTAGGATGGATTAATGCATTTTATATGATATCTTATGAGGCGTACGGTGTATGGCCGCTCAATAAGGGTAAGCAGCGTTTGGCTCCATCAATTAGTAATGGGTGACCATTTGTGCCATTTACATTTTGAGCGTCTCTGTGGTTCTTATGGCACGTTAACTTATTGATCCCGTTTCACTTAATTCTGTAATCGTTAAGCCACGTTGAGAACCGTGTGTGCAGCTTGAAAAGTTCTAACACCAGGTAGCAATGGATCTGTGTTGTAGAATACACCTATTCTGTTAAATAAATTATGAACCGTACCTAAATATTTTTGAGTTCCCTATACTGTTATAAAGTCCTCATAAATTCACAACTCTTTTAATACATGCGATGTTGGCTACTACTGGATATTTCACGTGAAACTAGTAAATTGCCTTAAAAACCATCGAGAATTTTAGTTCTATCACAAAATAAAAATATTGTATAAATGACGTCAATTTTAAATGCGATGACGTAGCGCAAAAAAAAATGCTACCGCTTGTCTATCTATCTATATTATCACGCCAAATCCAGGCAGGTGCAGATAGGCAGAGAGTATAAAGCTCCAACAGGATGACGTGTTCGTAATTCTGCTTTTATTAAACAGCTTGACCGATTTTGTTTAATTTTTTTTTACTTATGGGGTCATCTGAATGGTCCTTAGCTTTAGTTGGACCCAATAGGTGATTCTGTTGTGTTGTGTTCGACCAGTAGCGAAGCTGCGGCAAAATACTAGTAACACATAACATAGATTTATTTCTCGGGATTCATCACGGAAAGAATTCGTCCAGAGACCATGGCTACTGTAAAGCGCGCAAAAATTCGGGATAAATCCAATCCAATTCCAAAAATGGTGTAATTACATAAATGTGTGTAGTTTTATGTGAGACATAGATAACAGTTAGCTCGTAGGTATTTATTTATAAAACAGTTCTTCAGTTCAAAGCTTATCTTCAAACTTATGTTCGGGTGTTACAAAATTCAAAACTTATTACATTGAAAATCTACATTATTGTGAAGAATGGCTGGTCATTTTAATATTTTACATTGTAATTCTGCGACCTAAGAAAGTCAAAGGTCTTAGAAGTTCTTTTATTCAAATTCTAATCGTTCGTTCAATAGGATTTATTTCTAAAAAATACAAGGCCTTTTGTTATTTGTTAAAAATGATAAATGGTACTGTTGCGTTATGGTCTGTACACACAGACTGATCGCTATTTTATTCAATCATCTATATTTCTACAAGATTTTTCACAGGAATGTCCCTGACGACCTTTCAGTTCTTTTTTGATTTCATGCGTGTTTTAGTCAAAACGGTCACACCTTTATTCTCCAAAGGGGTCAATCAATCAATCAAGTTTATTTCGTGTACATAGGTAAATATAGGCTTAGGTGTTAACATTACAATAGGTCATTCCATGTACTGCCATAAAGCATACGAAATTATCAATTGGTAAATATTAATAAGAATTTAAAATTATAATTAATTAAGATAAAATATAAGTAAATGTCATTAAATTAATTTATCATTTAAAAAATCGTCAACACTATAATAACATTTTTCAATTAATAATAATGATAATTTGTGTTTAAATGTATTATTTTCTAGATTTTTTATGTCATTTGGCACCTTATTATAGATTTGAGGTGCCATACCTAGGAGGCTTTCCTTTGATAAAGCCGTTTTACATTTATGGAGGCATATCATATTGGAATACTGCTTGCGAGCTGGAGCACCGCGTACTGGTGTATATTTTAAAAATAACCTAGCGTTGGTTTTTACAAATAAAGCTACCTCTAAGATGTAAAGTGAAGGCAACGTTAATACATTTAGAGATTTGAACACTGGCACACAGGTGTCACGTGTCTTCAGACCGCACATTGACCTTAAGCATCTTTTTTGAGCTTTGAAGGCGTTATCTCTGTCCGTTGAGTGCCCCCAAAATATAAGTCCGAATCTTAATGTCGATGCTACTTAGCCATGATAGGCTGTTAAAAGAGCTTCCTTGTTAAAAACTTTTGAAAGCCTTAGTAGAACATTAGCATATTTATGTAATTTATTGCACGTTTCCTCGATGTGGGTTTTCTACGTTAGCTTGCTATCTATCCATAATCTTAGAAATTTGGTGGTGGCAAAGTGTACTCTGTGCACCTAACATTTTACCAACAATGTTAATTAAGTCCTAATGTTATAAGGGGCGAGACGCTCGTGGTCCTGTGCGATCGCGGCCTTCCTAGTGATCACCAAGGTTTAGCAGCGTTCGACTCGGTAGGACTGAGATGGGTGACCATTTGTGGTATTTTCATATTTGAGCGCCTCCGTACTACGGTAGGCACATTAAGCTGTTGGTTCCGGCTACCACGTGCTGTGGTAGTCGTTAAGCCAAGTTGGAATTCTTATAGACGACTTCATAAGTTCCAACAGCAGGTGGCCAGAAACCTGCCTCCGCCAATCCGCACTGGGTCCGCGTGGAGTATGACCTAATCTCTCTCACCTCGGTTTGTGAGTGAAGGCCTTTTCCCAGCAGTGGGACTGTATAGGCTGATAATATCATATATTATTATAGGAGGCAAGTCTATTAGGCACAATTCCAAACACCGAACAGCTACTAGGTTTTTTTTGGATAGGTAACATTTTGTCTGACCTAGGGCCGATTTAGTATTGCATTATAATTTTGGTTTGCCGTACTCGCCACGCTTAGTTATACGGACTATGAAAAGAGCTATGCTCGTTATTTCTCTACACGATCGAATCAGGAATAAGGATATTCGTAGAAGAACCAAATTCATTATAGAATCAGTAAGCTGAAGTGGCAATGGCCAGGCTATAAAGTGCCAAGATTGGACGGCCGTTGGGGCGAAAAGATTGAAGGCTTGATAGCTTGTCGCAACTTGCACCATGTGTGTGTGTGTGTGTGAATGATGTACGCTGTTGGCCGCGAGGCCTTTACAGCTTCACCGGACTAAAAGGCGAGCGTGCAACCACTACGCTCTAGCCAGCCAGAAGGGCAAGAGGCGACATACTCGAGGGCGCCTCGAAGAGGCGCCCTCGGTTGGGACAGTCGCTGTAGGGGGACGGGTGCACTACTAAGTGCACCGGTCAACCGCCGGCTATGGGAGGGGATTTACTACTACGTCGTCGTCGTCGCCCGTATTCTGAGCGGAAAGAAGGGATGACAAAGCATCGGGGGGGTCGGTGAGAACATGTCGCGGCCGGCGGTGGCGGCAGGGGTCGGGGGGGAGATCGTAGTCGGCGGTGGCTACGATTAACGGATTCGCATGGGTAGATGCGTTCGCGAAGTGACGTGTTGACGCCTTTTTAATAAAGGCGCGAATAGGTTCGAGACCTAGATCGGAGTGGAGGTCGACGTTCCGTACGAACCAGGGGGCTCCTACGGCTTTACGGAGGAAGCGGTTTTGAACCACTTGGAGTTTATCGATATGAGAGGGGGCCGAATGCCCGAACACAACACACGCATAAGTCATGATGGGTCGAACGCAAGTTTTGTAAAGTGTCACCTTATTTCTAAGGGACATTTTACTCCGCTTGCAGATTAACGAATGGAGACGACCGAGCACAAATGATGCTCGGTGACGGACCCGCTTGATGTGCGGGCCGAAGGACATGGTACTGTTTAGGGTGACCCCTAGATATTTGACCTCTTTGACCCAGGGAATGGGTCGGTCGAACATGGTCACTTGGCCGAGATTACTTCTAGGGCGGCGCAGGGAGTGGCGCGGGGTGGCACCCCTGGAGAAGAACACCGCAGCGCTCTTGTCCGGGTTCACCTCAATACGCCACTTCCTGAACCAATTCCCTAGGGAATTGGCGGATGCCTGAAGGTGTCTGGTAATGAAACCCTTATTCCTATGCGAGACGTAGAGAGCGGTATCATCCGCGAATAGGGCTAGATGCGCCTTACTCGAACGAGGAATGTCGTTCGTGTAAAGGCTAAACAGGAGCGGAGAGAGAACTGAGCCCTTTGGGACTCCAGCACTGATGGAGTGGGAAGTGGAGCGCGTCATTTCGACGCGATAACGGAAGGCGCGATTCGACAAGAAGTCTCGTAAGATGAGCACGAGTCTGTCCGGCACACCCAATTGGTAGAGCTTGTAGATCAAGCCGTTGTACCAGACTTTGTCGAATGCCTTCGCGACATCTAGGAAGAGGGCGCCCGTGTAGATTGGTTTGGGTCTATTGAGACCGGAGAGGATGTGCTCCGTGATGCGGTGCACTTGGTGGACGCAAGAGTGTTTGGCTCGAAAGCCAAACTGCTCGTCGATAAGGATACCCCTGGACGTTACGAAGTCCTTGAGCCTCGCCAGAAGGAGGCGTTTGTATATCTTGGCCAGGGAGTTGAGGAGACTGATAGGGCGGTAGCTCGCGGGGAGATTGCGAGGTTTGCCGGGCTTGGGAATGCCAATGACGTCCGCCTCCTTCCACTTAGCGGGGAAGGTGCAGTTCGTCATGGCGGCGTTCAAGATGGCCACCAAGAGGCAGATGAGTTGGGCGGGCAGGCATTTCAGAACGCGATTCAAAATACCGTCAGGGCCGGGGGCTTTTTTAGATTTAAGACCCATAATCACATCTTCGACCTCCGTTTGCGTGATAGGAGGCAAGGAATCGACGGGGGGGAGGGATGCCCTGCGCTCGACTTCCCTGTCTACCGCGTCGACGTGGGACTGGTCGACGGACTGAGAGCTGGGGGCGCACTGGCTCTCGAGGGAGTCGGCGAGAAGCTCGGCCTTTTCGTCGTCGTCGAAGGCTGGGGGCGCTGCGCCTGAAGGGCGGGACAGCGGGGGCATGTCAGTCGTGGAGTCGGATTTGAGGCTACGCGCCAGCTGCCAGTAGGCCAGATGCGACGGCGCGATGCCCTCTAGGAGGACACCCCACCGTTCCTCCCGGACCTCCGCGACACGACGCTTTACCTCTCGTTGTAAAGCGCGCATCCGGGCCCGATTGGCTTCGGTGGGGTAGGAGTCGTACGCTCGGATGGAAGCATTCTTGGAACGAATGAGATCCCTAACATCGTCCGGCAGTCGAAAGCGGTTGAGGTAGAGATCTTCCGCCTCGACTTGCTTGGACGATCGACTGACAGCCGATCGGATGTGCTCGGTGAAGGCATCTACGGCCTGATCGGTGTCCTGAGGGGACGGGATGGAGTCCGAGCTGAGAGGCAGGGGGGGAGGGTCGGCATCCGCCAAGGCCGTGCTTAGCGCATGCCAATCCACCACCGTCTTTTTGGGTCGCTGAGGGGCGGAAGGGGGGGAACCGAGTCTCATGACTACAGGTCGATGGTCAGAGTCGAGTTCCTGGACTACTTCCAAGGAGTGCAGCCGTAGGGTAACACCCTTCAGAAGCGCCATGTCCAGGACGTCGGGTCGGTGATTGGGATTGTTAGGATAGTGGGTAGGGTGCATGGGTGCGAAGACGTCAAAGTCGAGAACGTCGACCAGGGCGTCAAGGCTCCTACCGTTAGGGGAAGTGGTGAGACCGTTCCAGGCCACGTGTTTGCTGTTGAAGTCGCCCGCCAGAATGACGGCGCTTCCCAGATTGAGGAGTGCTTCAAAGTCACTCCTGAGAACGGATTTAGTGGGGGAAAGGTAAACGGAGGCGATCACGATGGGCTGGTGCCCCGTGAGAGAGACGCGACAGACCGAGGCTTCGATGTTGGTGAGCGCGGGGGGATCGAGAGGGATGCAGTGCAGGGACCTCCTGTAGTAAATGAGAGTACCGCCTCCGCGGGAGCCGATTCTGTCATTGCGCACGAGGTTGTAGTTTGCGATCCTAGGATCGCGTTGTGCGGGCTTCAGGAAGGTTTCCTGCACGAGGAGGATATCAAGTTGGTGATCTCGGAGGAAATCAGCAACCTGATCTCGCTGGGAGCGCAGGCCATCGGCGTTAAAGAACGCCAGGGATAGGTTGTGGGGCTTTAGGCGGGGAGATCGTAGATCCATTATTGGGTGCGGGGGGGTTGGGTTTTGAGGGACGCCAGGACGTCATAGACGTCCCTGTATTCCGCGGCCAGGAGAACCTGGTCCGCCAAGTTGGTGGCGGCGCGGAGACGAAGGGCGAGTTCGCGGACTCTGGGGAACAGTGCGGGGCTTATAACCGCCGAGACGCACATTATCAGGTCGACGTCCTGACTGACGTTAGTGGGCGGAGGGGGACAAGCCGCCACCGGCGGAATCGCCGGTGCGCGCTTCGGGGGGCGGGCGGGGCCCACTGACGCAGGGTGGGAGGCCGCGGTGTAGGGCAGCGGCTTCACCCACGCGTTGGCGCCGAGGGACGGCCTGAGCGGCGGGGGAGGGGGGGCCAGCTTCCGTGTCGCGGGAGCGCGGGGAGCCGTGGTCGCTGGCGCAGAAGGCACCGGACGAGGGTGCGCTGAGGGCGCGGGGGGGTGTTGCGCTGAGGGCGCAGAGGGGGGGGCAACCGCGCGGGGGCGGCGGCGGCCGCCGCGCCTCGCCCGGCCGCGCTTCCCCTTCGGGGCCTTGGGGCAACCGCGATAGTTCGCGGTGTGCCCCTTGGTGCCGCAGAGGACGCAGCTGGGGGGCTCGGCCGCCGTCTCCTTCGAGCGGGCGCACTGGGACGTCGCGTGGTCCCCGATGCACTTAACGCATCGAGGGCGCGCGTGACAGTTTCGGGCAGAGTGCCCGTACAGTTGGCAATTGTGGCACTGCCCGGGCGTGCCACGTTTGTGGGGGGCCTCCACGGAGAGGCCAGATATATGGCACACGGCCTTCAGGTCGAAGACCCTACGGCCGGACTCGGTGCGGTCGAGGACGACCAGCACCATGTCGTACGCCTCCTTGGAGCGCCCATTGACCATTCTGTGCACCTGGTGCACAGGAAGGTCCTGGGACTGGAGGTCGGCCTTGATGACGGCGGTGTCCAGCTCCCTCGGGACACCGCGGATTACCACCCTGAGCTCCCTTTCCTCCTCCAGGGTGTATGTGTGATAAGCGATCTTGTTGGATCGCAGGAACGCGGATAGCCGTCGGTGGTCGTCCGAAGACGCCACCTTGACGGCTATGCCTTGCGCGGTGGAACGCGCGTGCGTGTAGTTTATCTGGCGATTATATATCGCCTTGGAGATGCGCTCCCAGGCGCTCTTGTCCTGAATGACAAGCGGCGGGGGAGTGATGTTCGGACGTGCGGGGCGCGCGAGGGGGGAGGCCCTCGCGGCCGCGTCGGGAGACGGAGACGGCCGGGGGCCGGAGGGGCCGGGAGAAACGGAAACGTTTCCGGCCTTCTGGATTTTGGGTGGCGGCGAGTCGCGCGGTTTGCGCGCCCGCTTCCCATTCGCGATGGGAACGAAGTCGTCCTCCGACGAGAGCGACGGGGACGGGGACCGGGCGGGGGCGGCGCGTCGCGCGGTCGCGCGCTCGACCTCCATGTCCGAGTCCGAGAGAGGCTCGGACCCGCATGGCGAGACGGGGCGGTCGGCGGGGGTCTGGGGCGGCGCGACTAAGTCAGTTCGCGGCGCGGCAAACGGAGTCGCGGGGCGCGCAGAAGACGCGGGGTGCGCGGGGCCGGGGGCCGACGCGCGCGCGGGCGACGCGTCGGGCGAGGCGGGCGAGTACGTCGCCCTGAATTCCCGGACTATGTCCGGGCAGCGTAGGACGATGTACTTCGTGAGTTCCCGGACGAACTCCGGAGGGAAGTCTTCCGCCATTTCCAGAGGGGAAATGGCAGGGCGAGTGAACTAAAAAAAAAATAAAATAAAATAAAAAAGGGCCCTAAGACCCGGGCGTGAACGTTGCCCTGATCCCCCCACCGGGCAGCGGCGGGGGGGTGGCACTACCGGGGAGACGCGGTGTGCCCCTTCGCCTTAAGGGCGAACGGGCGGCACCAAACCCTAGCTGCTCCGGGGCGAAGAGAACCGCCGCACGGAGAACACTAATATCGAAAACAGTTATGAAACTCACCGTTGAGAAAACAAATACCGCGGGAGGGCCGGCCGCGCCGTTGGCCGACGCGGCTGCCTAGCAACCCACGTGATTGGTCACGCCGGGCGATACGCGAACCGTACCTACACGGGACGCAAAAGCATACGCACAGCGAATGCAAACACGTAAACACGCAAGCACAACACACGTAAGCACAGCCGCGACAAACCACGTAGGTCACGGAAAACGACCGTTACTAAAAACGCGGGAAGGCCGACCGCCGTCAGAACGGCGAGTCTACCTAACGGCTCGCCTTGTTGCTACGCGCGAGCCAGACGCGGAGAAGTAACGTCGCAAGCCCGTATATGCGTACGTATACACGTATATGAGCCAACCAGATCACCACTCCACGCAAGCGCAGGCGTTTCCAACAAAGCAAGTCGAAATCGAGTACGTACGTAACACGAAAATAGCGAGCGGGCGGGCAGCGCAGCGACACGACCGAACGCGCGCGAGGCACAGCCAGAACTTGCGCACCATGCGGTTAACGTACCTATGTACGTCTTTCCACTTTCGCATTGTGTAAAAGTTTTGTCATTCTTTCTTCCTTCATATTATCTATGCTGAAACCACCGGACCATACCCTTTCTACTCTTTACACCGATACTTTCTTACTACACTGTTACGAACGCAGTCCGTCAGTTATTTCATACAGTACTAGCTGTTACCCGCGGCTGCGCACGTGGCTATTTTGTAATTTGACATTAGTATAGTAGTGTTATATTTCAAAAATGCCGAAAAACGTAATTTTTTATTTTGCACCAAAAGTATGCTATACCTATATACATTTTCATTTGCTTAACTTGAATAATAACGGGTTCTCCATATAAACTTTCATCCGTCATTTCACACTCTTCAGTGATTTTTTTAGATAATCCATTTATCTATCTATATCATCACACCGGATCCCGTGCGGGGTAGGCAGAGAGTACAGAGTTCCAATAGGTTCTTTCCTTACATGTCATCTCTGGCTTCCTCCACTCTCATTTTTTGTCTCATACATGGACGCCGGTTACGGAGACTCTTGACTTTTGAGATCAAAAGTAACTTATATCATTTTCACGGCTAAAATCTCCATGCCAAATTTGATTAAAATCTGTTCAATAATTTAGGCGTGAAAAAGTAACACAAACAGATGGTCAGAGTAACTTTCAAATTTATAATATTACTACGAATTTAATACCCTACGAATATGATGGACCTATCGAAGTAGGTGAGAACACGGCTTAAGAAATACAATTATACGTATTGAATGAAACGCAAGTTTTTCTAAAGAAATATAAGCACAATGGACTTGAGTTATGATAGCTTACAGTATTAGTTTATTACAAATCGTCGCCGACAAAGCGTGTGATGGATTAGATTAAAAAACGACATTATAGTTTTTTTTTTGAGAATATAGCATTTTCTAGTGACCTCGCACGCGTTCCTTTTATGATCGATAACACTCTCTCTTTCTCACTACCATCCGTCCGATATTCTCTTACTTTAAGTGGACCTACCCTTACATTTAATTATTTATCAGGTTATTCGATGTTAATCCCAAACGAGCGGTATTAAGTTTTCAATTTATTATTAAAAGCCGACGAAAATAAAAAGCTACTATAGTAGCGGATTATTAAAAAAAAAAAAACTTTTCATTTTGACGAATGAAAAACAAATAATTTTTGGCTTAAAATATGATTTAAGCCAATCTGAAAGCCAAAAAGCCTTGTTAGTATATATATATATATATATATATATATATAATGTCTTACTAAGAATTAAAATTTCCAGGAGTGTTTACCAACATGAATAGATACACATATAAATCAAATAGCGCGCGCTTCCCCGGTTTCCTGTAACACATTTCCGTCCCCTTTTCGAAATCTTTTTGTTCAGCCACTGCAGGACAACGGCCTCCCCTAAAGACCGCCACAACGACCGGCTTTGTGCTGTACGCATCCAACTTCTACCCGCGACCTTCACCATGTCATCGGTCCATCGTGTAGGGGGCCTGCCCACTCCACGTCTTCCGGTACGTGGTCGCCACTCAAAACCTTTCTGCCCCAACGGCCGTCAGTTCTACGAGCGATGTGCCCCGCCCACTGCCACTTAAATTTAGCAATTCTGAGTGCTATGTCAGTGACTTTGGTCCTCCTGCGGATCTCCTTGTTTCTGATTCGACCCCGCAGGGTAGCTCCGAGCATAGCTCTCACCATCGCCCTTTGGGTGACCTTGAGCGTTCTTATGAGGCCCATCGTAAGCGGCAATGTCTCCGTGCCGTAAGTCGCCATGTCTCCGTGCCGTAAGTCATCACTGGCAACACACCCTGGTCAAAGACTTTTGTCTTGATACATTGCGGAATTTTGGACGAGAAGATGTTACGTAGCTTCCCGAACGCCGCCCAGCCGAGCTGAATTCGACGAATGAGAGGTCAGGTCATCTCGAAGTTGGACCTGCCTAATTGGATTCTTTGTCCCAGGTATATATAATCGCCAACAACTTCGAGCGTAGTGTCTCTAACTTTTACAGAAGTGGGCACTACATGGACGTTTGACATAATCTTCGTCTTGTCCATGTTCATTTTAAGACCCACTTGTTGAGAGACTCTACTGAGGTCACCAAGCATGGTACTGAGGTCTTCCAGGGTATCAGCCATGAGCACGATATCATCGACAAATTGAAGATAAAAGATGTACTCGCTGTTGAGGTTCATACCTAGTCCTCTCCAGTCCAGAAGCTTGAAGACATCTTCCAGCGCGGCGGAGAACAGTTTCGGAGATATAACGTCTCCCTGTCTCACACCACACTGCAGTTGAATAGGTTTCGAGCTCCGGTCTAGAAGGTGGACTGACATGGTAGCGTTTTCGTACAAACTCTTCAGCACTTCGTTAAACCGGTAGTCTACTTGCACGTGGCACCGGTGGAGAGACTGTAACTGTAAGACCGCTGTTTCGAAATCACCCCCACAATAGATATCCATCAACTGTGAGTAAAGATGTTACACAAAAAAAAATATTATTGAGTAACATAAAAATATATCCCGTTCGGAGGTCGAACCCGTAACTACTCGACGGAGCAGTTTACGTTCTAACTACTAGACCAACCCGTCATCAATACAACATAATTGAGGATACAACAGCATTTTATGCCTGCGTGGCTTTTGTTTAAACTTATGTCCGAATCGTCGCAACTGATTTTGATCTAAACCCCCAAGTCCCAACAAAAACTGTTTTTTTTTTTAATAAATGCAATAAAATTTTCACCACATAGTTAACGCAGCGCGACGGGAGCGCGACGGTGGTGCGGCTTAGGGAGTTGTAATGTACTGAAATATACGGCAGACGTCACACAACGCAGCTACACTCGGCGCGATGACAAACGTCACGAACGAACGTAGCCGAGCGCTTACGTCGCGCTCCCGCCACGCTCCGTCGGCTATTTGACCAAACCTTTAATCTGAGATCAAACGTTACGACTTCCAAATAGTCAAGTATATATTTTATTAATACTTCCTATATTGACAGATAACTTCTACATCGTAACAGTGTAGATAGAAAAAGAATGGATATTCATTATTTTTTAACTTGAAAACCTCAAAAGTTGGGTAATGTTTATTTTCAACGTTTAAACACATTTCAATACTTTCATTAAGCACTTATGTATATCGATATATTAACGATCTGGTGTAGATAATGACGTGGCAGTTTTTGCTGAGCCTAAAACATTGAAGATTGTCTGGAGGTCAGACAATCAAACAAACAGCCATCTGGCATATTACACGTGGCCATTGTTATGGACTATTTAACCTTATAGGGCTGTGCAGACGAGAAACTTATATACTGCTAGGTTGAATAATCGTTTAAATTTTTTCACAATCGGCACATACAGATGATTATAGCGGCAGAGGAAAGTAATTATAGAAGATTATTAAGCTTGTATCTACAGTAGCTCCAGTTGAGTTAAAAAATTAAATTGCCAGTCAAGAAAAAGACACCTTTTCTCTTATGAACTTAGAACCAATTTTCATTTGATAAATTACGTTTTTTCAAAGAGCCAAGCTAACCCGACACTACACTGAATATATCCCGGACATCAGCCTGTACGAGATTAGGATGGCTCTCAAACAACTCAGAAATAACAAAGCGCCAGGCGAAGACGGAATTACCGCAGAGCTTCTGAAAGCGGGTGGAACGCCGGTACTTAAAGTCCTTCAGAGGCTGTTTAATTCCGTCTTGCTCGAAGAGAAAACGCCGGAAGCATGGAACAGGAGTGTGGTGGTACTGTTTTTCAAGAAAGGTGATACACTTTACTGAAGAATTATAGGCCCATCACACTGCTGAGCCATGTTTATAAGTTATTTTCGAGAGTCATCACGAATCGTCTCGAACGCAGGCTTGATGACTTCCAGCCTCCCGAACAAGCCGATTTCCGGAAAGGCTTTAGTACCATAGACCACAAACATACGCTGCGGCAGATTATACAGAAGACCGAGGAGTATAAACGGCCACTATGCTTGGCGTTTGTGGACTATGAGAAAGCCTTCGATTCGATCGAGACTTGGGCGGTTCTTAGATCTCTCCAGCGATGCCGCATTGACTATCGGTACATTGAAGTGTTGAAGTGCTTGTATAATAACGCCACCATGTCAGTCCGACTACAGGGGCAGTGCACGAAGGCGATCCCCATAAAAAGAGGAGTAAGGCAGGGAGACGTCATTTCTCCGAAACTGTTTACGGCCACCTTAGAGGACGCCTTCAAGCTCTTGGAATGGCAAGGACTTGGCATCAACATCAATGGCGAATACATCACTCACCTTCGATTTGCCGACGACATTGTGGTCGTGGCGGAGTCGCTGAAAGATCTAGGACGAATGCTCGGTGACCTCAACAAAGTATCTCAACAAGTGGGTCTTAAAATGAACATGGACAAAACGAAAATAATGTCTAACGTCCATGTCGTACCCACCGCACTCACCGTTGGGAACTCTACTCTTGAAGTTGTCGACGAATACATTTACCTGGGACAGGTAGTCCGGTTAGGTAGGTCCAACTTTTAGAGAGAGGTCAATCGACGAATCCAACTCGGCTGGGCAGCGTTCGGGAAACTGCGCAACATCTTCTCATCCAAAATACCTCAGTGCCTAAAGACTAAAGTTTTTAGTCAATGTGTGTTACCAGTGATGATATATGGATCAGAGACGTGGTCTCTTACGATAGGTCTCATAAAAAAGCTCAGAGTTGCTCAGCGAGCTATGGAGAGAGCTATGCTCGGCGTTTCTCTACGCGATCGAATCAGGAATGAGGAGATTCGTAGAAGAACCAAGGTCACCGACATAGCCGTTAAGATTAGCAAGCTGAAGTGGCAATGGGCGGGCCACATAGCGCGTAGATCGGACGGGCGTTGGGGCAGAAAGATTCTAGAGTGGAGACCACGTATTGGCAAGCGCAGCGTGGGACGACCGCCTGCCAGATGGACCGACGATCTTGTGAAAATCGCAGGAAGTCGTTGGATGCAGGTGGCATCGGACCGGTTACGCTGGAAAGCGATTGGGGAGGCCTATGTTCAGCAGTGGACAAGTATAGGCTGAGATGATGATGATGATGAAATTACGTTACCGTTCCATTATGCATTTGTTCATTTGACACATGCTGATCTAATGCTTTTATAGTATTCTTTTCAACTGACTGAAATGAATCAAATATTCTATCATAAAATTAAGTTAACCTAGTTGTCTAGACTCTCCTACGGCCGGTTTCAATATTTAACTCAACTTTGACACATTTTTCCGTTTTTTTCCGTTTTACGTTTTTTTTAAGCGTAGAACACCAGGATTTATTCCTGTGTCGTAGGTGCATGTACAAACATGAAATTTCACATACACAAATACCCAGACCGAAACAAATAATTGTGGATCACACAAAGATTTGTCTCATGCAGCAATCGAACCCGTTCCGCCCACTGTGTCTAATGACACAGTGGGCGGGTTAAGCTCTTAACAACTGCGCTAAATCGTCCGTCAATTTAAAACCATTTTGTATGGAAAATCTGTCATAATTCTACTGACAGAAAGCAAATTTATCTTTAATTTGGATATTGAAACCGGCCAATAAACATCAATTGGGGTGCACTAGTAGCACTCTTTAACAAATTTAATGAAGCGGAAACCAAACTCGACGAAAAAAGGACCGGTCAACATCGAACTACAATTTTGCATCTCGCCTGTTCAGGTCTTTATTTATAGTATCCTTTTCAACTGACTAAAATGATTCAAATATTCTATCTTAACATTAAGTTAGCCTAGTTGTCTAGACTCTCCTACGGCTGGTTTCAATATCTAACTCAACTTGGACACATTTTGTATGGAAAATTTGTCATAATTCTATAGTAAGCAAATCTATCTGTTGAATATTATAACCAGCCATTAAACGTCAATTGGAGCGCACTTGTAGCACTATCTGTCAAATTTAATGAAGCAGCAACTATCCTCGAAGAAAAATGACCTGTCAACATCGGACTACAATTTTGCAGCTCGCCTGTTCAGTTCTTTAACAATGTTACAGCAAGTGAGGGTAGACCGCATTCGTGATTAGATTTGGCTCCGATAAAACGGCTCCAGCAATTAGGGTCGCAGTTAAAGTGGCCGAAATTTAAATGCAACGGTAAAGTCAAAGTTGTATTAGCGATAAATTTAAACTTAACAATGTTTAATTTTATATTGCATCGTGATATGTCTGGGGCTTTATTCGCGATGGCCAAACCTGGAGTGTTACGATAACTTCGTGAAATGATGATGTAATGGTGTGTCTCCAGTCTGCCATTTCACGAGATATGTAATTATGACATCCTGAAACAATCTAATCTCTCATCATCAAATCTTTCTATAATTGTGCCAAAAGTCAGTAATCTACTAAATTCTTTTTATCATCATCATCATCAGCCCGTGTCAGTCAACTGCTGGACGTAGGCCTCTCTCATGGCACGCCACTGAGCTCGATCTTCAGCTCTCCTTCTCCAGTCCCTGCCCGCTGCCTTACGAATATCGTTGCCCCACCTAGCTACAGGGCGCCCTACACTACGTTTGCCGATACGCGGTCTCCACTCAAGAACCAGTCTGCCCCAACGGCCATCGGTTCTGCGGCATATGTGACCTGCCCACTGCCACTTCAGCTTGCTAATTCGCTGAGCTATGTCGGTAATCTGGTTCTCTGACGAATAACTTCGTTCCGGATTCGATCCCTAAGAGAAACTCCGAGCATAGCTCTTTCCATAGCTCGTTGAGCGACCTAGAACTGGTGGAAAAGCCGCACAGTGAGTGGCCACGTTTCGGCTCCGTATGTCATTACAGGTAGGACGCACTGATTAAAAACTTTCGTTTTTAGGCATTGGGGTATGGGCGATAAGAAGACTCGACGGAGTTTTCCAAATGCTGCTCAGTCGTTCCTTCCTTGTCGAAGTTGTTTTTACCTAGTTGGAGCACCTGCCCTAGGTATACGTACTCAGAAACAACTTCGAGGGGAACTGCGTTTACGGCGATCGGTCCCGGGTCAACATGCTTGTTAATCATAACTTTAGTTTTATCTAAGTTCATCCGGAGACCGATTCGCCGGGACGAATTAGCAAGGCTGTCCAGCATCCATTGTAGGTCTTGCAACGTTTCAGCCATGATGACGATGTCATCTGCAAATCGCAGGTGAGAGATGTATGCGCCATTTATATTGATGCCGCGACCTTTCCAGTCCAGCGTCTTGAACATATCCTCCAGTACATTGGTGAACAGTTTTGGTGATATGACATCACCTTGGCGCACTCCGCGGCGCAGGTGGATATGTTCAGTCTGCTGGTTCTGTACTTGGACGGTCATCGTTGCAGCTTCAAAAAGGCATCTCATCACCTCGATGTATCGCCAATCAACTTGGCATCGTTGCAAGGAGTCCAGAATTGACCAGGTCTCGACAGTGTCAAAGGCCTTCTCATAGTCCACGAAGGCTAGACATAGGGGCAGATTATACTCTGCAGTCTTCTGTATAATCTGCTGCACTGTATGGATGTGGTCTATGGTGCCGTAACCACTTCGAAACCCGGCCTGGTCCGGCGGTTGAAACTCGTCGAGCCTTCGCGCAAGACGGTTCGTGATGACCCTTGAAAACAGCTTGTATACATGGCTCAGAAGTGATATGGGTCGATAGTTTTTCAAAAGGGTTTTGTCACCCTTCTTGAAAAACAGGACGACCACGCTTCTGTTCCATGCCTGCGGAATTCTCCCAGTGTAGAGGACAGTGTTAAATAACTTTCGAAGTTCCTTAAGTACTGGGGTACCTCCTGCCCTCAGAAGCTCAGTCGTGACGCCGTCCTCACCCGGGGCTTTTCCATTTTTAAGCTGTTTAAGGGCCAATTCGATCTCATCCAGGTTGATCTCGGGCAAGTCTTCTGTGAAGTGACGTATAAGGGTGGCTCTGGGATCTCCTCTAAGAGATTCGGGTCGAGGTGCGTGTGAGGCGTAGAGCTGGCTATAGAAATTCCTGACTTCCGAGAGGATTTCCGGCCTAGAAGCGATCACAGTACCCGCTTGTGTAGTCAACCTTGTCAAGTGGTTTCTCCCAAGTGACTGGACGAACACTTTCGACCCCCGGTTCTGCTCGATGGCTTTCTCAATCTCAAGCTTCTTGAAAGCTCGGAGGTCGCGTCGGACCAGCTTTGTGATCTTTTTATTTAAGGCCCGGTGTTCTGACAAGGTTGAGACATCATTTCGGCGTAGTTCGCTCATAAGCTCCAGAGTCCCCCCCGAAAGCTTAGATTTCCTGCCTGTACGCCTCGTTTCGCATAATTCAGTACCCTCTTCTCTAAGAGTCTGTACCACCTGCTCGAATTTCTGATCAACACTGTCAGTGGTTTCCAAGGCAGCGAAACGGTTTTCCAATTATAACTGAAAAGCTTGGGAATCCATAGCGGCTTGGAGCAAATTCGGTCGGAGACTGGACTTCATCAAGCGGACTCTCTCGCGCTTCCATTGTATATTCAGAGTGCCCCGTACGAGCCGGTGGTCGCTTCCGGTTTTAAACCTTGCGATCACCGAGACATCTCTGAATATGCGCCTCTTGTCCGCTATGATGAAGTCGATCTCATTTTTTATTTTACCATCGGGGCTTTGCCACGTCTACTTTCTTTGGGGCTGTTTTTTAAAGAAAGAGTTCATCATAAACAGTCCTTCTCTTTCAAGAAAGTTGACGAGCGTTTGCCCCCTGTCATTTCTGCTGCCATCGCCGTATGGTCCTACTGAGGATTCGCTGTCAGTTTTTACTCCCACTTTGGCGTTGAAATCTCCCGTGACAACGTTGTAGTGTGCCCTAGGGGTATTATGAAGGGCCTTAGAGATGTCCTCGTAGAGTACCTCTATGTCCTCGTCCGAGTGTGCCGAAGTCGGTGCATAAACCTGCACGATCTTGAGGGTGTACCTCTCGGTCAGCTTAATTATGAGGTATGCTACCCTTGTCGACACACTGGACATTTCTAAAACGTTGTCAGCGAAGACTCTATGGACCAGAAACCCGACGCCACCCTGGGAAAGTTGGTCTCCCTCTTTAAAGTACAAAAGATGGCCAAATTCTAGGGTGATGGTGTCTTTTCCCTCTCTTCGAACTTCACATAAACCCAGAACGTGCCATCTTATGCACTTCAGTTCTTCTTCCAACTGCAGAAGATGCTCATCCAGTCGCAGCGTGCGTCCGTTATACGTAGCCAGGGTCAGTTCATGTTGGCGGCCTACCGTAGCCCGGAGATTCTTCGCACCCCCTGCCCCGCCGGAACCGTGACCGCCGCCGTGGTCAGGAATAGCGGAGCGACCGGGAACTGGGGGCCGTGGTATATTCCGACTTGCCGTGGAAGGTTTTGCCCATAATCGCCACGCTGGGCATGCGGGTTGGCGATCGCAGGGCGTAACTTCTCGCACTAGTGACGCTGCTGCCCGTCACCGGTCTGTTTAAAAATTTAGTTACGCCATATTTGAATGGTTATACCGCCATTGTCGGTCGTCAGAGCCTCGTCCGTTGATCAGCAGGATGCATCGCGGGCAGGAGAGGTTGACTTGGGGAGCGTAGATGGTAGGTGTCCCCCTCGCATCCTTTCTTTTTTAATTTTTTTTTAATGCGTGATAAAAAGCAATGACTGCAATAAGGATGTGTAGTGCGATAAGGATCTTTTGGCAGGTGGATGACACTAACAGGGGGGGGGGGGGGGATTTGGTGTAAAATTAGGGTTTGCATTTAGTAAAATTTTTCTACTTCCAGAAAAATATTTCAAGAGGAGGGTCCACACGGTACCTATTTAAAAAAAAAGAATTTGGGTAAAGGACATTGTCGAAAATTGCCCCAGAACCAACAAACATTTGACCCATGCCATCATTATTTATCGATTTTATTAAAATAATGGCAAATATCCGTATCTAACGGACAATTTGCAATGTAAAACGAATATTTTAAAGTATTCTAAGTACTTATATCGAAATCGCCGTCATCTTTACTAAATGACAACACACAATATAACCTCATATGTACTGACTTATAACCTCAAAATCTAATACTTTTTGTGCATAATTGCAATTCCCTCGCTTGTCCGTTTAATAATAAATACCTTAAGAGAATTTCTGGGTGATTTGAAATCATACAAGTATTCTTTTATTGCTGTTGGTTCTGGGGCATATCATGTATGGGCGCAGAACAAGGTCCTATCATAGCAAACGGCATCTCTTTGACTGTCATTAAGTGAGATTTCACTTGATGACAGCGTTAGTTCCGATTTTGGCCGCAGGCCACAAGATCCTCCTATGACTGTACAGTGGCGTGTCAGTTATCAAAAAGGAACAGTCAAAATAACAACAAATTACTGAACAAACCAATCATTGATTTTTCTTTGTTATTATTGACCCGATAACCAAATACCAATAACAGTTTCAAGTAGTACACCGATGAAAAATCATTAGAACGCTATTGAATTAGGTAGATTGCCAAAACTGTCAAAACCAACAATTTTGTTGTCAATATTTTTTTATTTTTTTTTAAAAACGTTGCCCCACACTAGGATTAATTCCTGTGTCGTGATGCGTTTACAAACATGAAAATCCACATACACAAATACCCAGACCGGAACAAATAATTGTGGATCACACAAAGATTTGTCCCGTGCGGGAATCGAACCCGCGACTATTAGACACAATGGGCGGAGCGGGTTAAGCTATTAACCACTGCGTTAAATCGTCAGTCAATTAACAATTTTGCTGTCAACGATTGCCAGTTTTTTTAAATTGCAACTGTAGACTAGAGATGATTTCACGAATTTATCGTCACGCGCTGCGTTACGTGTTTAATTGGTCATAGGAAATAAGGGCACTGGACGTGTACGTGATGTAGTTATCTTTAGTTACTCTGATTCAACTATATGAGTTAAATTTTAACGTGGTTGATTATTGTTATCGGGGTATTTAAAAGTTATTGTTATTTTAACTTTTGTGCTAACGTGATCTCGTACAGGTTCTATGATATTGACAGAATATCACATTTGAATTGTTGAGTTATTTTTAAAATATAGATCGTTGAATCATCAAAAATGCGCCCTAGCCTTTCTATTAATTGTATGCAATGCAGGTGTGTAATATTCTTCTATAGTATTTTTCATGTGAGATGGGTACTGTGATATTTCTAAGTGTCAAAGGAAATTATACTTTATTCAATGGCAATAAGAGGCATGACCCGTTTCTATAATTAACTATGGTTATGTCTTAACACTATTGAATTAAAGCCTAATTTCCTTTGACACTAAGTACTGTAACAGTAGCCATTTTAAGTGAAAAATATTATAGTGAGTTAGTTTTATGGTCACACGAGTAGTGTGTTTACCAGGACCATTTATTTCGTTATTTATCGTAAAGACCTAACGGAAAGAACCTGCTGGTACTCTGTACTCTCTGCCTACCCCGAAAGGAATCTGGCATGATAATATAGATAGATACACTAATGTATAAACATTTGAACATTTTACACAAAAGTATCAACATTCATTCCTCCTTCTCACCAAACCTGTGACATTCATACAACATTTTCGCCCATCCATCAGCAAGCACATCACAGTTAGAATTTAAAAATCCAGGAGATGATTGAGCGCTAAGACCTTATCTTATCTTATCTTATATTGGCTTGCCGGACCGAGGATACCTCTGGCGCACTTCGACCCATGGGATCTTTTGTGCTGTCCTTGCCCTAATGCTCTTACGTACCTGAGGTGTCCAGTACTCCCTGTATTAGGTTGTAGATTCCAGCAGGGGGACAGAGCCGTAGTTCTTCTGGGTTTGGATAGGCCACTCCCAGCAGTTCCATTCGCCGCGCAGCCAGAGCGTCGCAGTGACAGATGACGTGCTTCATGGTTTCAGTTTCTGTGCCACAGCACCTGCATACCACGTCGCCGCATAGGTTCATCTTGTCATGTTCATCATGCGCTAAGACCTTAATAAAACGTCGCATACTTACACTGTATGCGAATAAGACAGAAGGTGGGGCGCGTGTTGAACAATTCATAGTTACTTTTGTGCTTACTAAAGTCCCTCTTTTCAGTATACCTAACAGAATCCAATTTTATAAGGTGTCTACATCAGTCCTACAACACAAAACATTTATATATCCTGCATTTGAACCACCCTTAACTGGTTAGTTTTTAGTATTTATCTCAATGCTTTTTAATATCATTACTAACTACGAGTATATTTTTGTTCTATAATTGTATTGGTGTACAATAAACAGTATTGTATTCTATTGATAAAAATTATCTACAACAAATTAAATAACCAGTATGAGCGTCAGATATGCCAGATTTTATAAGACAAAAATTGCAATAATAATACATTCGTACCTTGCAAAGGATCTCGCTTAATAATATAGAATTTTGCCCGGTTTACGGTAACAGTCTCGCCCCTTGTTAAATGGGGCAACCTCTTCGGGATAAAGTGGGTGTACACCAAACACCTCCGCTACCCTCGTTTGGGAAATAACATGTTTATTTTATTAATTTTTAAATGTAAGGATTGTGGTTGGTAACGATGTGCTGGAACAAGTGAATGAGTTTGTATATCTTGGATGCGCCTTCAGTAAGGATGAGAAATACACCGCTGGTATAGAGAGAAGAGTGAGTGTAGGGAACAGGGTGAATGGTGCGATGGAAAAGCTACTTGGGAGCCGGCACTTAAGCCATAAGGCGCAGCTGGCCATACATAACGGAGTTCTTGCCCAACGCTGTTATATGGTAGCGAGAGCTGGGTATGTAAGAAGGAGAATGAAAGTAGGATAAATGTGGTAGAAATGCGAGCTCTGCGGAAGATGTGCGGAGTGAAGCTGACCGACCGCATTAGCAACAGCGTAGTAAGAAAGCGAGTAGGAATGAAAGAGAGTATCGGTGTAAAGAAGAGAAAGGGTATGCTCCGTTGGTTCGGGCATATAGAAAGAATGCCAGATGAAAGAATGACAAAACAGATATGCAATGTGAAAGTGGAAGGATGCAGGTACCGGGGAAGACCTAGACTATCTTACCACGACCAAGTAAATCGAGTCTTATCTGAAGGAAAAGTCAAGACTAGTAACCGGCGAGCGTGTATGAGACGAACAATGAGAGTGGAGGAAGCCAGAGAGTTATGTAAGGAACTCTGTACTCTTTGCCTACCCCGCAAGGGATCTGGCGTGATGATATAGATAGATAGATAGAATTTTTAAATAATAAAAAAAAACAAAATAATCTCGACCTCCACACTGCACTGATACAGTGATTTATCAATATCAAACCTGCCACAGACACTTGGTATTTTAATCCATTCAAATTACAAACAAATTGGTAACTCCATTTAGTGACGTTAACTGAACACCTAGTCTGCACTCTGGCTTTGACATTTCAATAAATTACCCCGAACATCGATGGAGCTTCATATTTCATAAAACAAGAGGATCTATTGTACAAAGTTCGTCTAAAACACGGTATCATTCGAGTTTGTACATCCATCAATGTCGGTTTAACAAAGTTATTTTAAAGTCAACGTAATGAAGTTGTTCGGCAAAAACTGGGATAGCCCGCTTATATTTTCATTACCCGAGCGTTTTGAGCGGGGATCGGCTATAAAATATGTCAGTGAGAGCGACTGGCATACTATCAAAATTATAGAAATATTATCTTAAAAAATTGACATTACAAAATTTGTCTCATAAATTAAATGGATAGCCAGCTAGTATTTAAGCGTTTTGAGTAGGTGTCGACTGACATTCTCCGTATTGACTGACACACTATCAATATTTTAAAAATACTTTCTTGAATAATTGAAACCCCAAATCTAATCGATTGGATATATAGCCTCATTGGTTAACTGGCACATAGCACCGGTGACAATTACTGGGTTTTAGATTCCTATTCTAGATGGCTACTTAGTACATTCATCAATATCAATTTAACAAAAGTCAATGTAATGAAGTTATCCGGCAAAAACTGGGATAGCCCGCTCGTATTTTCACTATCTAAGCGATTTCAATAGGAGTCGGCTGTAAACTGTCAGTAAGATCGACTGACATACTGCGTATTAACTGACATACTATCAATTTTTCTTATATACTCTCTTAAAAAAATGAATCAACTTTTTTTTTATCTGATAGACTGAATGCGTAATTTCGTTCGTCTAGTAGTGCATAGTACAGGTGGCAATAACGAGGTATTGGGTTCCTATTTTAGGACCAGCAGTGAGCTTTTCCTATCGAAAAAAATCTATAGGAGATTTTGGAATTGCGACTGGTATAATGGCTACGGGCTCACCCCTCATTACATTGAGTCTTAACATCGTCGGTAGAATGTAAGTGTATACAGTACAATTCTACCACTCGCACTTGGGGAACGTAAACGTGATAGTCTATAGGTGTATCTAACCAACACTATAATATAGTCGTGTGCATAATTATATGAATTCCAATATGTGAAAGTGGAAGGAGATAGGTACTGAGGAAGATCTATACTAACTTAACATCACTAAATAGATCGTGTCTTATCTGAAGGGCAAGTCAAAAGTCTCCGTAATTGGCGAGCGTGTATGACACTATGCGAGTGGAGGAAGCCAGAGAAATGTGTAAGAAAAAACATGTTGGAACTTTGTACTCTTTACCTACCCCGCAAGGTATCTGACGTCACGATTTAGATAGACAAAGTGATCTTAATAAAATTACGTTCGCTGCTTTTTACATTTTTACGACGCTATGCTATTCTACCTATCTATATCAAACTTATTTTATGGCCGTCCCTTTAACTTAAAAGGCTGAGGTGACAAGAAATTATTGATTATAGATTACCGCTTTTCTAGAGGGCTGGCTTGAGCCCGTGCATTGTTATACGGCGATCTATCAATAGATTCGATTGTTTTGTCTAATCGTTTGATGTCCGAGAATAAGGGATTTCAAATCCACTGAAAAGCTCACAGTTTCCCAAGAAATAAAGGATTAAGTATTTCGTTTTTTAAAAAATATAATCCCAGTTATTGGAAAGAGTATAATTTTCTATTTAAGCAATAAACTTTTCTAGAAAAGAATAGATTTCGAGGATTATTTTTATTCAAAAAATGTTTTAAGTAGGCTTTTTTTTAATTTAAGCAACGGTAACGACGAAGTAAGCGTCTTATATTAAGGAAAACAGATTTTATTGAAATACAACCTTGGATCAAGTACTGTAGTAGATAAAAATAAAGGTTTGAAATTTCAGTTTTATGTTACGGGACTGTTCAGGCTAGTATGTCATACATACATGTGCGTACAGCTACTTGCACTAAGATGTATGCGTTCTATAATTTAATAATTATCTATCCTACCAACGGAGAGTGGGGCGGGCCATCAGGGCCTTTGTAAATAAATATGTTTCTATATGCTTTTTAATAGCAGTGACAGTCTAGAGGTTAGACCGTTGGACTGATAAGTCAGAGGCTTCGGGTTCAAACAGGCACACAGCTCTGTCTTTTAAAAAGCATATGCGTATTAAAAAAATAAGTATCACTTGCTTTAACGGTGAAGGAAAACATTGTAAGGAAACCTGCATGCCTAAGAGTGTCTCGAAGGCGTGTGAAGTTCGCCAACCCGCACTGGGCCAGCGTGGTGGACTATGGAGGCCCGTGCCCAACGGTGGGACAGTTTCTTAACAAGGCTCATATATAAAAAACGCTTTTGTATTTTTCTACAAAATGTAAATATTTATTGTACACATTGTATTTTGTTTAGTGTTATGTGTTCCTCTGATGGGCAAAGGCCTTCTCTCACAAACCGAGGTGAGAGAGATTAGGTCATACTCCACCACACGGACTCAGTGCGGGTTGGCGAATTTAGTGTTAAGTCCTTTTAATAGTTTAATAGAACTGTCCATACTCATGTTTAAGTAAAACATAAACTCAATTGCATATCAAAATTATATAACCATTCATTTGTGCAATAATCAGGTAAACATTTTATTTATCACCCTATTGAAAGTGTGTGTAGGTCACTACATGTATGATATTGACTAGATTTCTAGATTGTCTAGATGATATTGGCTCTAAAGTTTTTAAGTTAATTAAAATGTAAATTAAAATAAAAGATGACGGACGATTTAGGGCAATGGTTAAGAGGTTAAGCCGCTCCGCCCACTGTGTCTGATAGACGCTGGTCCGATTCCCATACGGGACAAATCTTTGTGTGATCCACAATTATTTGTTTAGGCCTGGGTATTTATGTATGTAAATTTTCGTTTTCATAAATGAAAATGTAGGGCTACGTTTAAAAAAAATGAAAAGAAAGAAAGTTCTGAAAAGTTTTTTCTTAAGGCCGGCGACTATATAAAGATCTTGTCATTTTAATACATAATTCTAGCTCATCATTATATATATGTACATCGTAAGCCGAAAGACGTCCAATGCTTCTAAATTCAAAGCCCGATCAAAATCAAAATCCGATCAGGTTGCCTGGAAGAGATTGCTTTTTAGCGATAAGGCCGCCCTTTGTGTAAGTTCTTTTTTTTGTATTTTAATATCTATGTAATTGGTGCACAATAAAGAGTTATCTATCTATCTATCAGACCGTCAGTCGTTGCAACTGACAAATGCGGGCGATGCGCTCCTCATATCAACGGAACTCGGCATGAGTCGACTCGAGCACTGTACGTAATTGTTCGGGCCAGAAGCCATGACTTTGCTGTATTTCTCATAGGAAATAGAAATTTCAATATGAACAAATATTACAATATCATCTAGTTTTAGGATTTTCAAATACGTTATAATGGGTCTCCGTAACGAGCAAGCGTGCGGAAAAAACAGAGACATAGTATATTTATGTTCTATCCTATTATTTAAATATTAGTGAGGAGCAGATGTTTTTATTTTAGTAACCTTTTAATCTTGTCATAGACATACTCTATGATTGCTCGAGTGTGCTTAGTTGTGAAGCAATGACAGATGACATCTGTCAAATGACGAACCACTGATGACAGATAGTCGATAAAAGATGGCGGACGGCGCTGCGTTGTTTGTCTATTAGCAACGGGGCAAGCGCTTGGACGTATCGCTGAGCAGCTAACCTTACTGCATTCCATGTGACTTAATCACCGGACGAGACCCCAGTGTTATTTCAAGATTTCCTTTATGTTCGGCCACCATGCGGATAACTATGAAAACGAAGATAAATCCACCTTTCACCGCTACCGGCATTGAAACGGCCCTCCAGAAAACCCAAGCGCCGTTATCTATATATATTTGCACGTGCCAGAGAGATCTGTCTGTTGGAACTCTGTACTCTCTGCATACACTGTAAGGGCTCTGAGGTTCTTTTGGTTGCTTTTTTATTTCTACGTTCTTTTATTGAAGTCGTTTTGCAATTGATAAAATTGACCCTATTGAGGCCGATTTTAGATAGGTATATACGTAAGATAGACAAAAAAGCAGATAAATCATCCGAGAACGCTTTTGTCCTGGGATGTCTGAGGGGATAGCTAATAGGGCTAAGTATAACTGGCGCTCTCGGTTCATGACAAAATGATATGTCCTGTTGCATGAGTTTTCTTAACAACAGCTAGTTTCTACACGCCCCACTGTATTTTAACCGAAATCAAAAAGGAGGAAGTTCTATATTCATCTGTATTTTTTTATGTATGTTCACCGATATTTGCATCAATTGTGGACCGATTTTGATTGTTATTTTTGCATTGGGTTCAGTATAGCTCCGAGGTTCCATTTTAATTTCATTGGTATTGGATCTTAGACTTTGACGATACACAAGGGGACTCCTTAACGACAAACGGCACGAATGTCTAATTTGAGTTATTATGGATATTACGTCAATCTTTTAGGTACCTTCCTGTAGAATTAAGGAGAATAATATAATATATAACCATTAATAATTAATTTACTCATCACTCAAAATTGTAAAATAAATAACGTTTTTTTTAAAAGGGAAACCGACTTCATAATGTAAAAAATAAATATTTGAAGTTGGTGCCAAGTAATCGACTGCACCGGCCGACTGGCACCGACTTTAAAAATTTATTTTTTACTTTTTGAAGTCGGTTTCCCTTTTAAAAGTTATATTATCATTATGGTCCGTTTCAAAAATATGGTATACTATCCATACCATTACGCCTGATTCTTTGCAGGGTAGTCAGAGCGTACAGAGTTCAATCAATTACTAACATTATAGGACTCTCTTGACTTGGTATATTAACTATTATTGTTTTTAGAGATGTTTTTAGATATTGCTCAATATTTCCTCCATGCATCCATAAACCCAGTCCAAAAAAGACGTAAAGTATACTCGTACACGATCATAAGTACAACATTACCTAAACAGGGTGCGTCGTTTTATGCAATTCCATTTCCGCAAAACCCGCCCATTAGGCGATTTTGTCCCATTTAGTATGTAAATACAGGTGCGAATGGAAATTCTACGGGCCTGCAATTACGTCACTAATGATGACAAAACCTTTACTGGTTGTTGGGTGATTGTTAATGTTATATAATACGCAAAACTTATAACACGCCTATATTCCTCAAACGGGGGTGGCAGAGGTGAACTGTGTATACCTCACTTTTCGCCAACGATGTTAAGTCCCATGTAAAAGGGGGCGAGTCTATTGCCTTATACCGGGCACAATTCCAGACTCCGGATTGATACTGGGAATTTTTCGATAGAAAAAGTATATTCGTCCGAATTTAAGTAATTTTCTATTTCAATAATAAAATTGCTGTCACTAATTCAGGCCGCTGTAATAAATCAAATCAAAGTAGAATTCAAAGAAATATGTCATACGACTTTAGTTGCATCTCTAAAACATATTTCTTAAAAGCCACACATTATTATAGGTTTCAAAGTTGATTTGGACACTTAAATGCTTAAAAAGGGTATATAAATGTATAATATCGGTTGTTTGGTCTTTGTACTTAATTTTTATAGCAACGATTGGAGTATCTGAGGTTTTTGACTTGTGGAGAGAATGCAGAGATGGAGAAAATGCAGAGAACAGTTTGACTTCTGAACATCAACATTACCACCTAATAAATTAAAAAAGGAACCTTAAATCTTTACTTTTATGATATTCAATCCAAAAAAATATTGGTTTCAGATAGGTGATCGTTTGTGGCATTCTCCTATTCGAGCTCTTTCGTACTTCGGAAGACACTAAGCCGTTGGTACTGGTTACCATTTAATGTGGTAGTCGTTAAAGCAAGTTTTTTTTTTTTTTAAAACGTTGCCCCACACTAGGATTAATTCCTGTGTCGAGGGTGCGTTTACAAACATGAAGATTCACACTTACTTATGGGCAGCATATTCAAGACTTATGGGCAGCTTCATAAGTTCCAACAGCAAGTGGCCACAAGCCTACCTCCACCTATTCGCACTAGGTTCGCGTGGTGGAGTGTGACCTATTCCCTCTATCCCTAAGCTTGATATGTTCCAACTGCAGGCCTCAAACCTGTCTCCGCCAATTCGCACTGCAGTCGCGACCTAACCTCTCTCATTTCAATTTGTGATTGAAGGGCTTTGCCCAGCAGTGGGAAAATATAGGCTGATTTCTATTCTATGTAAGTAAATCCGACATATATTAAATATTACTTTCGATTCGGAGCTTCACTTTCATCTCCATATTGATAATATTACCAGTAAAGCTTTTACCCGCTCGACAAGATTTTACAAGCTTGACTGCTTTGTTAGTCTAGTGACAAAGCGCATCACTTTGTGATCACGAGGTCCTGGGTTCAACTCCTAGGTCGGACAAGTGTAGTTTTATAACGAAAACTTAACTTAACGAAAAGTACGAGTCCGGAGTCTGGAATTGTGCCCGGCATATGGCAATAGGCTCGCCCTCTATTACATGGGACCTAACATCGTCGGCGAAACGTGAGTGTACTCAGTACACCTCTGGCACCCCCGCTTGGGGAATATAGGCGTGCCGGAGTTTTTTTAGGTTTTTAAAGCTTTTAAAATATACGGTTTTGTCATACGGTCTTTTAAAGATTTAAAACGTACATCCAGACTTTTATTTTTGGTTTTATGTAAAGCCTTAATCCGTTCGCAGATGGAATTTGCAGTACTAATTCGGAGTCCCTTTTATCACAAATATATACAGGCTTAAAATGGTGCAAAAAAAGTTTCTGCGTTTCATGCACTACAAATGTTTTCTCACTAGGATCCCCTATTCTCAACTATTAATGCGTTCTGATTTATTTAGCTTGGGGTTTAGGCTTATTTTGCTTATGAATATGATGCTTTATGGCTTATGTAATAATAAGATCTACTGTAACGACCTCACGAATGACATGGTGGAGTTCGCGCACCCTGTTAGTTCTACACACTTAGGTGCAGAACTAACGCTGGTGTACGGGTCCCACTACGTCGGCTCTTGGAAACATATAACACGTACTTTCATAATATTGACATCTTTTCCCACTCGGAGTATCAATTTAGAAAGATGTTCATTAATAAGCTTAGCTCGTCTAGAAGTAGCAATCTTTAGTTGTTGATTTTTTTCCGGTTTAATACATGCTGGTCGGCTGGCGCACATGACTCTTCTTTTTAACAGCAGTTTAGTTGGACAAAGCTGTGGGTTATATGTTTATCCAGTATCAATTTACCCGTGTTTTTATGTAACGCAGACTATGTAAATGTTTTGTCACTTATTCATAAAATTAAATAACATACATACATAAACCAATATTACAAGTGTTAAATGCGATATGAAGTCTCATTCATTCAGAAATGAAATGAATCAAAATAATGTCATTTTAATTTAGTTTTATTAACAAACTTAAAGTGAAATTATATTATGAATAAGTTTTGGCAGACGGTTTTCTAATTGATGACTTTTGAGTTTTAATTAAAATAGTTTAGTTTTGAATACTAATTTAATGTATATGAACTAAATATATTCTGATAGTTGTAAGTATAAGTTACTTAGGGCTATTAAAAATATTAAGTTCATCTTTGCTATCGACTTCATTACACAATGGACTAGCGTTCCCCTCAAACCTGTAAGAGCTCTGCCTTTCTCTTCTTACCTCGTGAGGATAAAGCGTGTTAATAAAGATAGAAATGAAAACAATAAAAAAATATTATAACGGAGGAAATAATGAAAAAGTCACAAACAATAAGAAAATATTTAAAAATCAAATGAGACCAAATTATTAAACAAACTGAGTAGAGAACTTTTTATTAATTTATACTCTATCTATATCATCACGCCAGCTCCCTTACGGGGTAGGCAGAGAGTACAGAGTTCCAACAGGTTCTTTCCTTACATAACTCTCTGGCTTCCTCCACTCTCATAATTCGTCTTATACACACTTGCCGATTACGGAGACTCTTTACTTGCCCTTCCGATAAGACACGGTCTATTTGGGGGTCTTGTTCAAGAGCGTGCTCGTTGTCGTTTAATTTGTACTTTGTTTCAAAATAGTAGAATTACGGTGCTATAGTATACTTAATGTCTACGGGATATTTTTCTAGTATTGTTTTATGTGCAGACGTTATATTAAAATATTAATACCCTTTGCCTATACGATAATTAAGGCAAAACTAATGAAACCTCATCATGTTGAAATCTATCAAGCCCAAATAAACACAGCATCCCGAGCAAATAGACTTAGTATATAACATACACTTGAAAAACACTATCTACCTTCTGAAAACAAAAATATATACGATACTCGGCTGAAAAATATGCTGCACCCATTGCGAAGAGATTGCACACCTCAGTAAAATATTCCCACACGTCTAGTGCCCGTGTTTTATTTCGCTCCTTCAGAGCTTTAATTACATTTAATATTTAAACATTATATCCTATCTACGTAATATGTTGAAATCCATCAAGCTGTTCCCAAACAAATAAGGCGTAAGCCTCCTTCCTCTTACATATCCTATCCTAAGCCACATATCCTAAGCCAATTAAGGCCAGGTCTTACCTATGAACTCCACTTGTCCGGTGACGCTGTAAAAGCCCTGCGGCCAACAGCGTAGATTATTTACACACCCCAAAAAACTGCGCTCTTGACCACATCATGGAATAGACATCGTACTAACAGATACTCAAAAACACAACCCTCCTTCTACAATGCTCGTCTGAAAACAAAATATGCAGCATGCAATGCACAGAGATTCTTCTCAGCAAAACGTTTCTACACGTTCAGTGCCCGCGTTTCATTTCGCTCCTTCAAACCTTTAGTTACTCTCCGTTACTCGGCCGGTCCGCACGTCGCTCTGAAATACCGAGGGATCAATTCACGAAATACGTGATCTTTCTATTAATTGGGTACCCAGTGTGTAATCAGACAGATTTGCATAGATACCGTGTTAGATTGTGAGTTAATTAGACCGATATGAAATTCAAATTTTACGGGTTATAGTGTTTGTGCTGAGGGGTGTCATTGTGTTTTTTGTGTATTTAAAATGTGATTTTTGGTAAGTTAGATTGTTTTTAATGGAGAAGCGAGATAGGTATTTTTTTTTTTAGTTGAATGTTATTGAAGGATTTATTTGAATTTGAGTTTTATATATACGTAATTATTAAGTGATTTTGTTTGGTATACTGGTAATTTTTTTTCAGTTTCATATTTGAATTCTATAATTTTCAGAATAGTTTCAATGAATTTTTATTTGATAAAATATGACAATATATGTCAGACACAAAATATTTAGTGCCTTACGCAGGTATGTACAATAACATTATTAATTGTACCTTAGTTCTATAGTTATTAATTATAGTATTAATTAATTAAATACATTTAGCAGAAAAAATAATAAAATATAATTTTATTAATAAATATTTTTTTTGTAAAACAGGAACCTATTTGATATATTATAAGTACAATATTAAATATTAATATTATACTTATATCCCATAAATTAATAAGTTAGGCATAAACTATTTGTTTATGCTTAAATATTTATGAAAACCTTATGTATGATTTTCAGTAGCTACCGATCAAAGAAAACTTCGTTAGGAACATACTATCAATATATTCTTAACGACCTACTTTAGTCGTCTACTTATGACCAAAATGTTTACAACTCTACGTTACTCTACTTTCCGCGTCTATATATTAAATTTATATCTCTATATTAGTAAATAAATTAAACTAAGGAACTATAAAGAAACAATATATTATGACACCATAATCCTAAATCCTTCGTGGTAAAGTGAGTTAGTGAGGCGCTCTTAGCGCTGTGCCACCGCGGTGTCCTTACCGATCGCCAAGGTGAAGCAGCGTTCGACTCGGTCGGCCTGAGATGGGTGACCGTTTGTGGCATTTTCATATTCGAGCGTCTCCGTGCTTCGGAAGGCACGTTAACCCGTTGGTCCCGGTTACCACTTAATATGGTCGTCAAGCCGAGTTGGAAGCCTTAAAGGCGGCTTGATAAATTCCAACAGCAGGTGGCCACAAACCTGCCTCCACCAATCCGCACTGGTCTTTCACCTCGATTTGTGAGAGAAAGCCTTTGCACAGAAGTTTAAAATCTACAAAGTGTAACATATATAACTTAAGAGCTCAGACACCTCACTTCGATTATTACGAATTCAATACGAAAATTAATATTCCAATTTTAAGGAATTTTCTACCATTTTTTGAACTCTTCGGTACCCAAATTAACCACAAAACCTGTACTTTTGTATTCATATTGAGGTATATGTATTACAAATGCATTTTAAACAGCCGTATTTATTTAAATAATAATTCAATTTTATATTTGATACAGCGGACTGAAGGAGAACAGCAAATTTTGATAAAAAAAAATGTAATTTTAAAAATACTTGGAGTCGATTCAGTTGCTGATTTAGAACAAACTATTTTCAGGTCTTGCGTTAATCATTTTTTTGTCTTATAATAACGTAGCTCTACACCAGTATTGATCCCTGTGTCGTGGGTGCGTTTTCAAACGTTTATAATTATTATTATTTTCGAACAATGTCAACAGGGTCGTGGATTGGTCATGCTCACTAAAATGTTTTGCTAGTGGCGGCTCTGTGGAGCGGGTCACTCTTTTTCCTCTAAATGATTGAGGAGAGTGATGGCTGCTTCTCAGGTCATACTCGTGAACGGGTGCTGCTGGTGGGGACTGGTCCGTCCTGTGTCCTTTGTCTGATTGAACGAGTACCGTAGTGCTGTTGAATTTTGTCTCATTCGGCATCACACTGGAGCTATAACCAGTTCTTTTGTACGCACTTTTTACATATTTTATTGTAACCCTTTCTCTTACTATTATTAATATGTTTTTATTATATACCTCTATGACATCTCTATTTTTTAAATAAGAGGACTATGTAGACACTGACCAATACCATGAATAAGTACACTTATAATTAATCTATACTTAAGCACATCTATTTAGCTCGTTCTGCATTGTTCGCCTATAGTCTATGAATATACAAAAAGAATTGTAAAATCCTAATTATTAAAAAGAGTAACCGTGGTGTTTCTTGCCATTCTTCGGGTGGTAGAGTCTTAAGTAATCAATGATTTTCTCTTTTTGACTATTCATAAGTGCCTTTTGGTCTACATGATTAAAAAAACTTTTGATTTTTATTTTGTAACAAGAAAATTCACATACACAAATACCCAGATCGAAACAAATAACGCAAAGATTTGTCCCGTGGGGGAATCGAACCAACGACTATTAGACACAGGTCCGTCGTATATTTTATTTATACAAATTTCTTCGTATTCGACACATTGGGCGGAGTGCTATAGGGGATTTTGCGTTTTGATATATATACTTAAATAAATACTACATCTACAATTAATTAAACGGAATCCGGTAATTAATAAAACATATTACCGCATGTTTAACTTCCTCGTTAAAACCATTGTTCAGCGCTTTCCAAATGTAGGTATTAATTTAAAAATCTGCTTATTATATTTGAGGATAGTTATGCAATAATTGTTCAATATTAAATATAACTTAAAAAAAGGCAAACTGAATTACAGCATTGCATATCTAAAAAGCAAAAAATAAATATTTAAAGTCGGTGCCGTCGGTTTCTTAGCACCGACTTAAATATTTATTTCTTTTGCTTTTTAGTTATGAAGTAGGTTTCCCCTTGTTTGAAAACTTATCTATTTTACGATGTTGAGTGAAGAGTGAATTAATTATTTATACACCTATATTATATTGTTCTGCTTATTTATATAGTAAAGTAAGTAGAGGATAAGGACAAGTCAAGAGTCTCCCTAACCGGCGAGCGTGTATGCGACGAACTATGAGAGTGGAGGAAGCCAGGGAGGTATGTAAGGAAAGAACCTGTTGGAACTCTGTACTCTCTGCCTACCCCGCAAGGGATCTGGCGTGATTATATAAATGAATAGATAGAAGTAGAGGATTAAGATAAAATTAAAACTAACTCAATCTACACAATAAAATTTCATCCCCTATTTTTCCACCCTCAAGGGCGGTATTTCTAACTCAAATTTAAATGGGACCAAACGTAAAGTATACCCTCTCAGACAAAAAAAGAATTTTCTAAATCGGTTCACGAATGACGGAGTTATGAGGTTAATAAACTAAAAAAAATACAGTCGAATTGAGAACCTCCTCCTTTTTTGTGAGGTCGGCTAAAATAGTATTTATAAGCTTTTTTAAACTTGCAATGTTTGTTTGGTAAGGTCAATTTTGTATGCTGAATTAGAATTCTCCTCATATCCTACGGAGTTGACACTTGACATATTGCTACAGTTCTAATAACAATGTGTTTTTATGGTACGAGTACACATGATCTGATTCTACTTGCAGGATTGAGTTTAGAACGAAGGAACTCCTCAATAGCGAACAGCACGGATAGGAAATTTTGTATACATATTTAATTTTGATTGACCGTTTTAAATTATACTATTACCTAAACACCGTCACTCGTATATTCCCCAAGCGTGGGGGGCGGGGCAGAGGTGTACTATTACCGTGTATACCCACCTTTTGCCGACGATGTTAGGTCTATGTTCCATGTAATAGGGGGCGAGCCTATTGCCATATACCGGGCTCAATTTCAGACTCATACTGGGAAATTTTTGTTAGAAAAACTACTTTTGTCTGACCTAGGATTTAAACCCAGGACTTGGCTACATAAAAGCTTGTTTTCAAAAATGATTTTTTAATATTTATTAAAAAAATACCTTACTGTAACTCCTGTAAGCCATGTTCTTCACTGGTCTCCATAGATAACACTAAGGACTGAGCCTTGGGGTGTCCCGGGGAGCGCTTTGATTGTCTTGGAAGCCGCAACTAATTGAATTGGAAAGAAAATAAAATAGGAAGAGTAGAAAAAAAAATCTACTTACCTCCTTCGTAAAGCGGGAGACAGAATACAAAAATTAGCAGATCAGCTATAGAAAAGGCGACTACAACTAGGATAAGCCCAGTCGTAAAGCACTACGTTTACCAAATACTTAACAGTATTTACTTTATGTACCGTAGGACACAGCCTCGTATATTAGTAGACTGTTTTGTTGGTTTGGTGGCGAATGATGCGTGTTTGTTTCAAATTCTAGATTGGACAAATGCAGTTTATTTATCAAAAAAATTCCAGTATCAGTACGGAATCGGGAATTATGCCCGGTATATGGCAATATGCTCGCCCCATACATGGTACCTAAATCGTACGCAACACACCTTTGCCACCTTTGCTTCAGGAATATAGGCGTGACGGCGTGTGTGTTATAATAGAACAATTTCTCTAAAATAACAATTGTATCATTAAAATATTGCTGCATAACATAATGTTTGGAGTTCATTTAATTAAAATACTGCGGTCTAAACTAATATCCGAAATATCCATTTAATATTGACCCAGTACAATAATGGTGCGGATTTTATCGACGTTTGACGATAACTGAATTGGTCTTGTGACGCATAGTACGGGTGGCGATCACGTGCTCCTCGGTTCGATTCCTAGGTCGGTTGGCTGCTGGCTGAGGGCAGCACCACCGGGCAAGAGGTCGAGCGTGCAGCATCTATGCTCCAGCCAAAAGGGTAAGGTGCCAACAAGGTCAAGCGCTCCTCGCCTTGGGCTGTCGCTTTTGGGGGGCATATAGTAGATGCTCTGCACCGACCGAAGGGCTAGGGACTCTACCACCTCGCTGGCGAGGTCGGTGTAGGACCCTGTGTGCGGTATCTGTATCTGAAAGGAGGAACATAAGGGTATCGTGAGAGCTGAATCCTAAGTCGGAAAAAAATGTGCTCTTTCCATCGACAAAGCCACAGCTTTGTACTAAAATTTACTTCGTGAATGGAAACCCGAAGTATGAAGTTGTATCCGGTATAATGGCGATTGGGTCCTCCCTTTTTATATTTAAAACCTAAAATCGTTTTACACGTAACACGAGGTCTTGGGCTCTAGTGTTAGTGTGTTATTGAGGCTTTTATACCAAAATGTGCTTAGTAGTAGTCCACAGTCTAGAATTAAGCCCAGTGAAATATAGTTTCGTGTCTTGTACTACAACGAGAGTTAACGTCGTTGGGAAAATGTCAGTCATCAACTACGCAACAAGGTTATAAATATATGAATAATATAAAACAGAAATTAAAGTTATTTTGGAAGAAATATGTAAAGGTTTTAAAAGTTGAAAGCATCTAAGGTATCTCTAAATTTTTTTTTAGTTTTTTTTTTAACGTAGGTACACTAGGATTTATTCCTGTATCGTGGGTGCGTTTACAAACATAAAAATTCACATACACAAATACCCAGACCAGAACAAATAATTGTCGATCACACAAAGATTTGTCCCGTGCGAGAACCGAACCCGCGACTGTTAGACACAACGGGCGGAGCGGCTTAAGCTCTTAACCACTGCGCTAAGTCGTCCGTTATATAATATTCATACAAAAAAAGCATATTTTTAAGGAAACCTAATCATTATTTACATTCATACGCCTAGTCCTAAACAAATAATACCATTTTAATACCTTATATTTGGTAGGTTACATGCAATGTAGTTTGAACTAATTGGTCTAAAAGGAAACACTGACAATAATGAATGGATGAAGATCATGTCAACCATACAATTTATACGCACTCCTATGGAGATTAAAGACTACACTCAAACTTGTAGACGATTGTATATTACTAAGACAAATAGTTCAGTTGGGTAGACCCAACTTCTAAAAAGTGGTCCAACTAAGTAACGCTACATCTTCATATCCTAAATACCGCAGTCCTTAATCAGTGTATCTATGGTGACGTACTCTATCTTTCGAGATTCAAGTGAAGAAGAAAGTGTACAGAAACCATTAATGGAGCAATCTACAAAATTCGAAATTGTAAGACACAAGGAGTCGTATGGCCATATTAATGAATCGCTACACATGTGAGAAAATAAACTCAAAATATTTTACGACTCCGGAGACCAATGTACCTATGTGATACAGTGGTCTTCAACGAGTCATGAAATATACCACGAGCACCAGTATTCCAGCTAGCATCAAACATGCTGAATGGCGGGAAGCCTGGTGATCGTTGTGCAAAACCTGGACGGTGGTGGTCACGACCTTTAGTCATGAGGCACCAACAAAGAAGAAAATGATCCACTGTTACCTGTTACCTCGTGGATATGTGTATTCTGCCCGATCTAAACAACGGTGGTCAAACTTGGTCGCTGATTGAACAACCGAAATTCACACCCAAGGTTTGCCAAAGAGCAATGGAACACAAGAATTTAGGTGTTAAATGGACAGATCGCGTCAGAAACACCACGCTGCGGTCCATGACTCAGGTTCAGATGTAGGCTTAAAGACAGCAAAGCTGAAGTGGAATTGGGCAGGATATGTCGTGCATATGGACCCGCAAAGGTGGGCAAGCATCGTCACAGTATGGATCCCTGAAGACGATCACAGGTGTCCGAGATGAAGAAGGCGTGACGACTTGGACACTTTTGCGGGAAAAACATGGATACTACTAGCCCAGGATCGATATATGTGGAGACGTCAACGGGAGGCCTTTGCCCAGCAGTGTATGTGACTCCGTGTATGTATTTTTTCACACTGTTCATGTAAGAAAAAGTGGAGTCAATAGTTTCGAACAAAATCGTGGGGCATGTCATTTCTAGCGTTTTCTTATTACGACTTTTATGGGGACATTTAATGGATATAGCAGTGATAGCCTAGTGGTTAGACCGTTGGATGGCAAAGTCAGCGGTCTCGGCTCAAACCCAGCACGCACCTCTGTCTTTTCGAAAGCATGTGCGTATTAAAAATTAACTATCACTTAATTACGGTGAAGGAGAAGTTCCTCGAAGGTGTGTAAAGTTCGCCAACCTGTACTGGGCCAGCGTAGTGGACTTTGGAAAGAAAAAAGAAGAAAGAAACCGTGCCCAACGGTGGAACAGTTTCCTAACAGGGCTAATATTATTATTAATAGATCTAAGTGGATGGAGCGGATTTGAAGACGAGTTTGTTAAACAGTTAGAGCGTAGGCCGCTTTAGTTATTGGATGTAGTAGTCACGGGATAACAAGGAACAAATCTTTTTTATCTGTCTGGCATATTTCTTAAGGGCTAGGTTGTACGGAGTTCCAACAGGTTTTTTACTTACAGACCTCTCTGGCTTGCTCTACTCTCATAGTTCGTCTCATACACACTCGCTGGTTACGGAATTCTTGAATAGTCCATGTCCAAAGATAAATCTTCGTGAGAACCACACACAATGTTTGCATCTGGCTGTTTATGTATCGTTTGCAAATGCACCCACGACATTATTTCTATTGTAGAGCAACGTTTATTAAAACTTTCATAAAAAAAACGTTTTAAGAATGGTGCGGATAGTGATCGCGAGGTCCTGAATGTGAATCCAAAGTCTAACAATATGTTATAAGATATTTTTCAACGAAACATTCTCGGTAGTAGCCTAGAGTCTGGAAGCGTGTCCAGTATGGCAATGTTGGGACATAACATCGTTGGCAAAATACGTATACTTCTGCTACCCCCGTTTAGGAAATCTAGGCGTGACGGTGTTCATTTTTCCTTTAACTCTCTCTATCTATCTATATGATCAAGCCAGATCCTTTGCGGGGTACATAGTTCCAACAGGTTCTTTCCTTACATGCCTCTCTGGCTTCCTCCACTCTCATTACGGTTACGGTACGGTCGGTTACGGAGACTCTTGACTTGTCCTTCAGATAAAACTCGGTCTATTTGGTCGTGGCAAGATAGTCTAGGTCTTCCCCAGTACCTACATCCTTCCACTTTCCCATTGTATATCAGTTTTGTTATTCTTTCTTCTGACATTCTTTCTATATGCCCAAACCAACGGAGCATACCCTTTCTCATGCTTACACCGATACTATCTACTATCATTTACTGACATTCTATATATGAATAAACTTACACCCAGAATGTAAACGGGACGGTCTTTATTTTTATTTTTACTAGCTGCTACTCGCGATTTCTTCTACGTCGACTTTAGACTGAAACCTGACATTCTTCTGGGATAAAAGTATTCTATGTGTTAACTAATATCCTATGTGATAACGTAAGGTAATAAGATATCTATGTGCCAAATTTCATTCGAATCCCTTCAGCCGTTTTTGGGTGATTGTGGAACAAACATACAAACTTTCACATTTATTTATTTATTGATAAAAAACACAAAACAGAATACAATCAAATATAACAACAATACAGAACTTAAATTAAAACTAGACTGCATTCCTAACTATGTGTTCTAATTTAGGACTAATACATAATAAAGTGACAGTGACAGTTATAAGATCAAATTATAAAAGTAAAAGTAAACAAAAACGAATAAATAATATAGACAAAGGAAAACCTCCAATTACCCAGTATGGAAAAGTATTTTTCTTAATGTACCAAAAAAAGTTCCAGATCTGCAATTCATTATATCGACTGATTTATGTCTACATACCAGATCGTTGTATAGACGGCACATTCTAACTATAGGATTATAGAATGAGGTATTATTCTTATAGATTTGAAGCGAGAAGATGTTGGGATTACGAGTTCTGAAATTTGTATTAAACTGTATTAAAGACAGTATTTCCGAGGAATCTATGTGTGAATGTATAATTTTGTAGAGGTAGACAAGATCAGTGAATTTCCGCCTCTCCTCAAGCCTGTGAACCTTGAATTTTGACAATCTCTCGCTATAAGACCCGACGTTACGACCTAAGCCACAACGATAGCATAGAACCCTTAAACACTTATTCTGGATACGTTCGATTCGTTCCGTGTGAACAGAATAAAAAGGGGACCAAATAACAGCACCATATTCAAGCACAGTTCTGACAAGGCTGTAGTAAAGCAGTAAGAGGCTGTTCGGTTTCTTAAATGGTTTAGTGGTCCGTAAAATAAAGCCTAATAGTTTACTAGCCCTGTTACAAATATAATTATAGTGGTCACGAAATGTCAGTTGTGCGTCGAATATAATCCCAAGATCCTTAACACTGCTCTTACGTTCCAATACGTGATCACCAATGCTATACGAAAACAGGATTTTATTAGTTTTCCTAGTGAAGGTAACAGTAAAGCATTTGTGAACATTTAAGGACATCCTATTACCTAAACTCCATTGGTGTACTTTATTTAAGTCATCTTGAAGGCGCCAGGCATCTTGTGCACACTCAACTGTGGTGTAAATTTTTAAATCGTCTGCATACAGCAAACATGGGCATGATAGTTTATCAATGAGATCATTAATAAATAATATAAAAAATAAAGGCCCCAAATGGGAGCCTTGGGGTACCCCTGATGAAACAATTACCTCAGTTGATAGAAAGCCCTTTACTGCCACTAGTTGGCTTCTGCGTGAAAGGTACGAATCAATCCACCGAAATAGGTCTCCACTGATACCGTACGCACTAAGTTTATGGCAAAGTAGCGAATGGTTGACTTTGTCAAATGCCTTTTGAAAATCTGTGTATATTGAGTCAACCTGCTGGCGATTAGCAAATGCCGAACATAAATAGTTTTTATAAATGAGTAGATTGGTAATTGTTGATTTACGGTTCATGAAACCGTGTTGTCGTTCAGATAATAAAGGTGATACATGACTGTGCATACAGTCATATACTAAGGACTCAAATAACTTAGCTATAGAAGAAAGGATACTAATGGGACGGTAGTTTTCACACAGAGATTTGTCCCCTGACTTATATATGGGTATTATGAAAGCTTTTTTCCATAATGTTGGAAAAACGCCCTCTTTTAAAGACTTGTTAAATAATAAGTACAGAGGAGTATATAGCTCAACTGCACAAGTTTTAAGAAAGTGAGGTGGGATTCCGTCTGGGCCAGCTCCCTTATTACTATCAAGACTCTTAAGTTTAAGTAAGATATCGTCCCTACTGAAGTAGACTTTCGACAGAGAGATATTACTGCCTACAAATCCCACTGAATCAGGAACATCGCCCACCGTATTGTCAAATACTGAACTAAAGAACACCGAGAACAATTCACTTATCTGTTTTGCATCAGACGTTACAACATTGCCCAGTTGCATGGTTTGCGGAATTGTACAAACACTACGCCTAGCATTAACATAATTCCAGAATGATTTAACATTGTTACTGATGCTATCCTCGACATTGGAGATAAATGAGTCAAAACATAATTTTAAAAGTACTTTGCCACGTGACCTAAGCAGGTTGAAGGTGTCATAATCTCTGGGATTTTTATACTTCTTAAACCTCTTATGATATTTCCATTTTTCGTATAGACATTTTTTAAGAGACATGCTGAACCAGACGGGATAGTTATGATTTTTTTTCTTACTGAAAGGTGTGTGTTTTTTAATGATGTCCATGATTATGTTATAAAATTCCTGAACTGCTTCGTCGATTGCAGAAATAGATAGTAAACAATTCCAGTCAATATCATTTAATGCTATTTTAATAGAAGTATAATCACATTTATGATAATTCAATCTTTTATTATTATTGGGTTTTATTGATTTGAATAATGGATTAATGTTTAATACAATTGATAAAGGGGGGTGATGCTGATCTGTCTTACTTAATGAATCTGCGATTTCAACACGCATCGTACTTAAAGTAGCTAAAATTAGGTCCAAAAAGCGAGAGTTACTATTGGGTATGCTGTTGAACTGCAATAAATTACACATAGACATAAATTCTAACAGTAAATCTGCATCATGGCTACGGGTTGCTGATGCCTGCATATCTATCGACTTAGGAGATCTCACCCATGTAAGATTAGGGGTATTGAAGTCACCAACCAATATAAATTCATTGTTAGCATTTGCATTAAGTACGACTTTTTACGTGTGATTATAAAATCTAGCTCTATTACTAGTCATTGTATCAGGTGGTATATAACAGACGCAAATATTTATTATAGATTCGTGATCACGGCTCGGTAGAACAGCGATCCAAACATCTTCCGCTTCACTTTCCCACGATAATCTACGGACAGCATTGAAAGTTTTTTTGATTGCAACCAGGACCCCCCCACCACCAGACTTTTTGCAACTGGAACTGCAGCGGTCACGGCGGAAAACATTGTATCTATCGTCTAATACCTCACTATCAAATACGCTGTCTGTTAGATTCGTTTCTGTTAAGCAGATAATGTCATAGTTATAATTAAGATTATTAATGTAAAAATCATTTAATTTCGAACGAAAACGGTTAACATTTTGATAATAGATGTGTAGATTCATAATAAAACGTTAAAGTACCAGACAACAACACCAAATTGAAAAAGAAAAGTTGACGGCGTCAACAACGTGAATAAAAGTTACAATTTGTCTAAATCACCCATAGTCTTAATATTAATAGCGCTGCTGTGTTCGTTTTTACGTACATATAAACGCCCATATCTGACCCACACATATTTATAATGCTTATCCTTACAAGCACTACGTGTAGCAGAATGAAGTAGTTTAAACTCAGGCGAGAGATGCTCAGAGACATAAATTTTGCCTCCAGTAAGTCCAAGTTGCGTTGCACTTAGGGTTTCGCCTGGATGAGATTTGTTATAGCGATGTACAGCAGAGATAATAGTGTCTCGTAAGATCAACGATGATAATGTAATAAGTATATTCCGAGGCCGGTCCGAGTTTTTGTTCAGCTTGGCTACACGACGACATGCTTTAATATCCGAGTCGCAAATAGGAACTTGTATTATTTCGCATAGTCTCTTAAACAATGATGCTGTGTTTTCATTCCGATTTTCTGGGACAAGCTGCAGTTCCAAGTTCATGTTACGAGAATTTATCTCCAATGTTCCAAGACGTTTTCTAATGCTTCCTAACTCTTCATGCAACTTAAAATTTTCAGACTCGAGCTTTTTGATGACTTTCTTTTTTGATTTAATCTCTTCCCTCAAGTCAAATTGTTCAGCGCTGATGTGGTCTGTAGTGGCTGTGAAGTCTTCCCTTAGTTTCTCTACTACAGAGCCAATTTCACTATGTACCATTGACTTTACTTCCTCTCTTAAAGCTGACTTGAAATTGTGCGAAAACTCAGCTAATGACGCCTTTAATTTTAAATCTAATAAATTGCTAATGTTCTCCAACGTCACATCGCTATTCGCCGAGCTAGACAACGGTTTCACATTAGCTGTACTAGTGGCAGGTATTGAGTGTTCGAGGGTCTCGTAAGACATATCCATATCCTCTGCAAGTTGTGATAGGCTTTTACGCACTGGAGTGTTCAAATTAGTTTGTTTACGATGAGTTATGTTCGAACATGACGGACACACCCATGTTTTCAGAAACTCCGGTTTTAATTTCGAGAATTGGTCTTTCCTTATGTTTAGACACCCTCCATGATATTGGCTAACACAGGACGAGCATACTAAAAATTCATCATTGCTTATAACTAAGCTACATGCATTGCATTTCATTATGAGGAAGTAGAGAGTGAGATTCTGATTCAATACTTAAAGTCCTTTTCAATATTTAATACTTGAAGTCTCCCTTATGCTTTATGCCTTAGCCCATCAGCCTATGCTTAAGGTATGACAATGTTAAAAATGTACAACTGGAACACACCGCCAATAATCCTTAAGTCTATGGTACCCAGTAATTAATAAATCAGTTTATTTGGAATGGCAACACCGCGAACTCCTTGACTTGTCACTTTGAGGCGTCAACCAATCAGCTGATTCATTAGCAATGTGCGGAAGTTGTGTTAGGTAGTAAATAAAAATCCATGTATATATTAGGTGTTTACAGTGAAATATGTTTTGAAAATAACTGCCAAGTTTAGTGCTCACCTCGTTTGCTATCTTCTCAGATTTCAAAGTCAGGATAATACGTGATAGACGGTCTTCGTTATTGAGGTTATGCCTTCAAAATCCCTGGTACAGTGATGGTGGTAAACAGTGTTATACAGCACAAACTTATAAAACTTTGGAGAGCTTCAACTATCAATGTTCACTTGTCAACAACCGGAACCGGAAAAAAGAAAAAAGATATTAGTAGGATTTATTATCATGCCTACCCCGCGAGGTTTCTGGGGTGATTATATAGGTAGATAGATTTTTTACGATTTGTTTTCCAACCTATATAACATTGAAATAACGTCCTTAACATACAAAAATATTCAACCAAAGCCACCAAAAACATTTGTTGCAACAAGCAATTTGTTATTTATATATTATTTTCCTCTTATATTTTTACAGCTCGACAGTAATTTAGGGGGTATCAGGGTAGTTCGGCGGGGTATGCCACCACCCTTTGTATAAAGAGAGTACGCTATAAATAAAGGCGACTACACGTCGAGTGGTCTTATATGTATTGGGCATATAATTTTGTTTCGAGTCGAGATATTCCTGAAAATAAAATAAAAAATAAAATTTTGTTATAAGGTCTGTTTAATTTATGCAATAACTTTCCTTTTATGGATATTTGCCAAATAAATATCTTGCTGTTTATTTCCAAAGTAATTGCCATTAGAATATTACGCAATAACATTTTGCCTTTTGAATTTGTAACGCATGCCATCTACCCAGTTATCTCTTTAAACAGTATCTAATTTTCATTCCCATTTTTTTAATTGTTTTGCTGATTTTGAAGACTTATATCTATTTAATTTCAGTTCAAATTTAGAATGCAGTGAAACATTTTAACAAATATAGGTATTTCAGATTCTATGAGAATCGTGAGATATAGAATAAATTCTATATCTCAATGATATAAAGCAGTTCATACTTAATTAACTGATTTAATTAGAGGCTACAAGGTTAGCAAGCAGAACAACGTTTTCTTTTTCACTCTGTGATTCATATCATGGAGGCGAATCAGATCCTTATATCCCAAATATCTTGGTCACCCTACGCAAGAAGATGTTTATTATGTTTCTTTCCCATACGTCCAATTCAACAAGGACGCGGGGAATAGCCAGCAATATTTTTTTACAAAGCGTTTCTAGTGTTGAATGATTGCTTTATTTTAAAAGATATCTCATTCTCTACGGCGAACAAATTGTATTATTTTTTTTTGTAGTAAAATATTAGGTTATTATATGTTACAGACCGCCAACCGCCGAAGAAAAGGTTACCTATATAAATTTATTTAATGTCTTATTAAAGTAAAGGTTTTGAGTATTATTTATTTTGGTGTACCTATCATTAGGAAGTCTACATTACGTGCTATAAAGAACATTTTTCTGCGTCCATACACAATTCGCCCAGAACTAACACTAATGAAAAAATGCTTGTATAATTTCAAGTCACCTATAAGTTATCTTTATGCGTTTATTAATAAACGGACAATCAGGAGAATCGCATTATTGCAAAAAAAGTATATGATTTTTAGATTATAATTTAGCAGCCAACTATACATCTGTAAGAAGGTTATGTAAAAATATATTAGCAATAATCAAATCGATTATGGTTGAATGTAATTGATTGATTATAATCGATGGATAGGATTGACATCTACAACCGTAATTCTATAACAACGTTCAAATGCAGTAAAGAATGAAATATTCGTTTTAAATTGCAAATTGTCCTATAGATACGGCTATTTGCGACTACTAGAATATAATAGATAAATAATATTGTTATAGGTCATATGTTTGTTGTTTTTGGGGCCATTTTCGATGATGTCCTGGGAGATTGTAAATTCTGTACCTTCAGTAAAAGAAAGAAAGTAAAATACTATCACTTTATCTACTGCACTTAATTGAATGTTGATTACTGTTATTGTTAAATACCTACTAAAAGGTAAACTGGGAGAAAATGCCTCAGGCATTAAGTCCGCCTTTGTACATACATATGTGCATAAAGAATAAATAAATAAAAGATTATTTTACTCAAAGACTCAAGTATTAACTGAAACGAACACTTCTATTGCTTGGCACTGTGATTTTTTCATTATTTTTTGTGTAAATGATGTTAATTTACATTACACTTAGTTTTGTTTGTGTGTCAAAATGGTGTCAAGTTTTTTTTAGTCGAGACGAGTCAAGTGACAGTGATAAGTATTTGACATACAATATCAGCCTATGCTACCCACTGCTGGGCAAAGGGCTCCTCTTTCAAATCGAGGTGAGAGAGAATAGGTCATACTCCACCACGCTGACCCAGTGCGGATTGGTGGAAGCAGGTTTGTGGCCACCTGCTGTTGGAACTTATCAAGCTGCCTATAAGGCTTCCAACTTGGCTTAACGACTACTACATTAAGTGGTAACTGGGACCAACGGCTTAACGTGCTTTCCGAAGCACGGAGACGCTCGAATATGAAAATGCCACAATGGTCACCCATCTCAGGGCGGCCGAGTCGAACACTGCTTAATCTTTGTGATCGGTAAGAACACAACGGTCGCACAGCGCTACGAGCGCCTCTAATTCATATGTAAAACGCTATTTAAAACTGGGTTCATTTAATAAATAACGGTGGCGTACACTGATACAACTATATTTATATAAATTTGCACTATCTTTAATCCATTCTTGCTGATCTTGTAAAAGGGGTTAATTCAAGTTGAATCAATAATGCATAAGAATTTGGAATTCGTAGAGCTGTACCCAACTTCAAACAAACAAATTCAAACTGGGTTCTTATTCGCTATAACCAATTGCACACGTAACGTGGCACGTTACGATGACTCAGTGAAATGATCGCTTAATCGTACTCTAACTAACCAACCGTAGTCGCAACAACGTAGTAAGAAAGCGCGTAGGTATGAAAGATAATATCGGTAAAGATGAGAAAGGGTATGCGTCACTGCTTCGGGCATATAGAGAGAATGTCAGAAGAAAGAATGACAGAAGAGATATACAATGCTCAAGTGTAATGATTTAGGTACCGGGGAAGACCTAGACTATCTTACCATGACCAAATAGACCGTGTCTTATCTGAAGGGCAAGTCAAGAGCCTCCGTAACCGGCGTGCATGCATGAGATGAACTATGAGAGTGGAGGAAGGCAGAGAGGTCTGTAAGAAAAAATCATGTTGGAACTCTGTACTCTGTGCCTACCCCGCAAGAGACCTGGCGTGATGATATAGACAGATAGATAGATAGAATAGTACTCCAGTGGCATAAAGAATTCCATTACAAGATCATTCCTCGAATCTCCCATAACTCACCACGTTTGGTCATAGCGAATAAGGACCAGAACGTTCACCCTCGTAAATATTTACAACAATACATATTCACTTAATACGAAGATAGAACTATAGATTTCTAATGCAATTACTTTTTCATATTCATAAGACACCCTGTAAGTTCTTGAGAAACGGTCATAAGGTGCTAAGACACTGAATTCATAAACATTTCTTAAACATAAATTTATTTATTTAACGCTCTATATACTGCATCGTTGATTTAGTGACGAATATTTTGCGTAGTGATAACGATACACTAGTTACGAATTCTAGATCAGAGATGGCCAAAATGGAATCATATTCATATTACGATCACATTTTGTAATCTTCAATCATGAAGTTTTTTCAGTATCGGTCCGGGGTCTAGCATTGTGCCCGGTATAATGGCAATAGGGTCACCACAAAAAACGGATATGAGGAAATTGAACAAATTAAGATATTTTGTTTCGAAATAACACAAGTTTGGAGACAACCTAGTTTCGTCATACCTACATTTACCAAGCGGGGGCAGCACAAGTGTTCTCTATATGAACCTGACTTTTCGCCAACAATATTAACCCTCAGTGTAATAGGAGGTAAGACTATACCGGATTACTACTGCGAATGTTTTAAGACTATTATATATTTATATTTCCGAAACAGGTGTGGGTACCCCAATTTTTCGCCGACGATATTAGGTCGCATGTAATAGAAGGCGAGGCTACTGCTATTGTATTGGGCACAATGCCACACTACGTCTGAAATACTGAAAATTTTTACGTCGTAAAATTTAATTGTGTGCACCCTAGGATGCCAACCCGGGACATAGCGATCGCCACGCGCATGATTGCCACACGAGGCGATTTTTGTACGTAAAGTATATACGTTATGTCTACAAGTCTGCAATAAAAGATTCTTATTTATTTGTAAAGAATCGGTCTTCAATTTCAAGTCTTAGTCTGAAGTCTTATTTTCTCTTTATTTATTTATTTCTTTCACATCAGTGTACGAACGCCATTACGCTATCCGAAGGAGAATGAAAAATGGAATTCCTATTCAGTATTCTACTGTTTAACAGATTCTGTGTTCCTTATTACCATATTCCTGAGTCGTAGTTTTGCTCGATTATTGTGAGTTCTCAATTTATTATTTTGCTGATTCAGTATCGATAGGACGTCAAAGTTAAATCGATTTATGGTGTTTATTTTATCTTTTGTAGCCAGACGACTATACTATACAAGGTATATCATTAATAATGCAAGACCTCAGACAACCCGATTAGATTATTGCTTTACGAATTCAATTCGAAAATCAAACTTTCAATTTTAAGATGCTTTCTACCATTTTTTAAGCTCTTTAGTACCCAAATTAACCTTAAAATTTAATAAATAATTAACTTTTGTATGCGTATTGAGGGGTGCGTAATAGAAATACATATAAAATAGCCGTAATGCTTTGAATAATTATTGGATTTTGTTTAATACAGCGAACAGAACGAGTAACGGCATTTTGCGAAAATTAAAAATAAAATACTAACTTTAAAAATAGTTGGAATCGATTCAGTTGTCGATTTAGAAGAAACTACTATCAGGTCTTGCGTTAATTATGTTACACTTTGTATATATTTTTTCATTTATTTGACAAGTACTTAATATATAGGTTAGTCGTCTGTATTATTGCAGTAATAATAATAATAAGTCAGGCTATACTGTCCCACTCGTGGGCAATATTCTTCTCTCATAAATGTAAGAGAGATTAGGTCATACTCCACTAAACCTATATCCAGTGCGGATTGGTGGAGGTAGGCTTATGGCCACCTGCCGCTGGAACGTATCAAGGGGCTACCGCGATTGACAATTTATCAACTGGGAGAGTGACAGTGATGCGTTTACTTTACATATGAATAATAAGGGACGGATATATATATATATATATATATACATATATATATATATATATATAGCACATTCTAGAATATAGACGATGTATGTGCAAAAACAAAAAAAACTGCTTTGCAAGAACTTTCTGAAGCATTTACTTATCATCAATCAAAACTGTGTCTACGTAATAGAAGAACACAAATTCTCTCTCAATTCGATTTGTGGAAACAGGTCTTCTTTTTGAGACAATAACGGTTGATACAGGTATACCTGTATAAAAATAACTATACTAGTAATAACTTTTTAAGACCCATGTTTTTTAGGATTCCAGTAACTTTTTACATTGCTGTTTTGTCTGTAAAGTTTGCTATATTTCTTACTTCAAAAATAACCATGTCTGACTTTCCACTTACCTGGCAATATGCTACCTAGTACAGAAGAATCCTTACTTTTTATAAGTCTATTTTCTAGGTATTATAAGCCAGACGTTCATTAATTTAGGTATAAAAGATAGTATCGGTGTAAAGATGAAAAAGGGTATACTCCATTGGTTCGGGCATATTAAAAGAATGTCAGAAGAAAGAATGACAAAACAGATATACAATGCGAATGTGGAAGGATGCAGGTACCGGGGTAGACCTAGACTATCTTACCATGACCAAACAGACTGAGTTTTATCTAAAAGACAAGTCAAGGGTCTCCTTAACCGGCGATCGTGTCTGAGACGGATCATGAGAGTGGAGGAAGCCGGAGAGGTAAGTAGGGAAAGAACCTGTTGGAACTCTGTACTCTCTGCCTATCCCGCATGAGATCTGGCGTGATGATATACATAGAGAGACGTTCATTATTTTTTAAAGACGTATCCTTTCACTATGATATATTCCTGAGTCGGCGATGCGTTTATAAATACGAAATTCAAATACACACTCATACCTAAACGCAAAGGGTTTGGGTTACACAAAGATTTGTCCTGTACGGGGAATGAACCAGTGACTATTCGATTCTAGGGGCAGAGCGACTAATGCGCTTAACCACTAGCCCAAGTCCTCTACCAAAAATATAAATAAAGGGTTGACAGTGATTTTAATTGTTAACAAACATTTGAAGACTTTAATAAAATATTTCTAGTCCTATCCATCTCCAGCATTCCTAGGCTCAAGAATTAATTTGCTAGATCTCCCGAATCGCCTGTAGCTACTGTACTAAATAATGTATTAAGCAAACTTTTAGTTCCTACCATAATTTTAGTGAATCATTCATTATAATTAGTTGTGGTGCGGTTGTGGTCGCGTTTCGACAACTTCTCTAGGATTAAGAGGCCGTTGGTGATCGAGATCTTTAGCTTGGAATGACCTTTTGTAATTTCTTTTATAAGCTTATTTTGATGTTTAGTATTTAAGTACTAATAATTAACAGGTACCTGTAATAGCTGTAGTTACTAGATTTATTGTTACGAGATCTGCCCAGTTACGACAAATACGCACGCCTCAATTGTTTGCTGTCGGTCTGTCCCAAATCGTATTTGGGGATAGGTCCCTAATTAAACGCCTAGCAAATAACTATAATAAATACTTTACTAATACTGAGTTCTTTGATTTACGCGAATATTACACATGAAATGAAACTATTTCACGGATTTTATCGCGGTTTTTTTTTGATTTTTAGTTCCCGACGATCCAAAACCAAGCTTAACACTGCAAGACCTCAAGACACCGTGAGCTCATTCTGCGGACCAAAAAAAATAATTAGGAAGTTTGAGGGTACCTATCTATCTATCTATATCATCACGCCAGATCCCTTACGGGGTAGGCAGAGAGTACAGAGTTCCAACAGGCTCTTTCCTTGAGGGTACCCCGGAACAATTATGCCTTTTGGACGTCTCGACACCTCAGTCCCTCCCGTGACCATAGGTGCTGCAAAGCACTCGAAACGTCGGGAACTAAAAATCAAAAATAAGCCGCGATAAAATCCATAAAATAGTTTTATTCCATACTTTACTAATGTTGATATATTTTCTCTTCCACTTTCACAATTTAAAACACAAATTATCAAAATACTACATCAACGGCAATAGCTTTGGCATTGGCCTATTGCTTTTGTCGTTAAGCGAGTTTTTTTTTGTTTTTGTTGTCCGTTATTTAATTTTTTTGGTTTTTTATTGTTTATATATTTTTTTTCTTTATCTTTTCATATTTGTTTATATAGGCCTTTAGTTTAAGATTTACGTATTAGTGATAACTAAAGAAATTTGAGGACATTGTAGTGGGCAGAACATTTAAGTTGTCTATCAGTTCGCATACTATTAAGTGTGTTACCCAATGTATTACTCTTTGTTCCTAATAATGTAATATATATATATATATATATATATATATATATATATATATATATATATATATATATATATATCTAACAATTAAGCAGTGATAGCCTTGGACTGCAAAGTCAGAGATCTCGGGTATAAACCCAGGCACGCACCTCTGTCTTTTCGAAAGCATGTACGTATTAAAAATTAACTATCACTTGCTTTAACGGTGAAGGAAAACATCGTGAGGAAACCTGCACATCCAAGAGTTTCTCGAAGGTGTGTGAAGTTCACCAACCCGCACTGGGCCAGCGTGGTGGACTATGGCCTCAACCCTGTCAGTTTGAGAGGGGGCCCGTGCTCAACAGTGGGGCCAGTTTCTTAACAGTGCTAATATTATTATATCTAATAAATCTACTATTTGACTATTTTGAGCAAAGCCTAGTACGAACAATTTGAAATTATCGTAACGCTATCGAGGTAATATGCCATCCTTTTCATACTATAAATTTGATTACGACTGGTTTCAATATTTAACTGAAGGATAGATTTGTCTACTACGGATAGAGTTTTGACATATTTTGTTTGGAAAATCTGTCAAAATTCTACTGACGGTAAGCAAATCTATCCTTGACTTCAATATTGAAACCGGCCATTAACAAAGGTTAATTTGACAGCACGATTTCTCGACATCGTTACGATAATATTAAATGGTTTGTGTTTAGCCCTCAGAGAACTTAGCATGAGAAAACTGACGTTAGCGAAACGAAATCGGACGGACGATTTAGCGCAGTGGTTAAGAGCTAAAACCGCCCCGCCCACCCTGTCTAATAGTCGCGGGTTTGATTTCCGCACGGGACAAATCATTGTGTAACCCACAAATATTTGTTTTGGCCTGGGTAGTAGTGTATATGAGTTTTCATGTTTGTTAACGCACCTACGACACAGGAATAAATCCTAGTGTGGGATTACGTTTAAAAAAAAAAACAAACAATCAAGATTACATGTCACACTACAAATGTACTTAAAAATTTGAACGTGACAGCGTGATTACTAATTAGCGTCACGTTAATGTCAAAGTTTTCGTGTTAAGTTCTCAGATTTGATTCTTGAGTTTTTGCCAAACTTTTGAATGTAGCTATTCTTAACCCAAAATTACCCTGGTTCTTTAGAGCATCTCTGATAGTTTAAGACTTCTTAATACAGACATAAACCAATAGATCATTCTATAAATCAAATTAATTTACTTACTCGGGAGAATTTATTTACTTCAACACCAGAGATAAAAGAAAGCTTTTAACACCCTTCTTTCTCAGGGGTTGAAAATCCAAGACGTCTCAAATCCCCTATAATATATTCAGTACGTAACGCATGCATTGGAATGGAAAGCCAAACAGAAGAATTCCCGGTTCGTTACATTACACGTATAAGAAAAAATATTTTGTCAGCTTCATCAAACTTTGGTGTCGACTTACGCGTGTTTCATCGGATTTCGTTTCAAGGGAATAAGAATATTATTCAGATAAAGGTGGCGTGCAAGTTTATTTTTTGGAGAGAATTTAATATACTCAAGATTTGTGATATTGGTGTGGTTAAAGACACGGATTAAAATAATCTTGAAGCAAAGGTTAATGTATCTTATGCAGCATTTTATAATAATTTGGTCATTAAAGCTGTGGCATCAAAAAAACGTTTTAGATTTCATACTAGTGCCAATTATCTCTGATAAAGATCATTTCAGAATTGGACTTAAGAAATTTATTTTATCTGCTATCATTAACTAGTGTAATGAATCTAATAGAATTCACTTTAATATTCTTCACTTCTCATCAAATTGCAATACCTTTAGCGAACCACTGCTGCAAATTTAGCGGCCAAACTTGAATGTAATTGAATCGTACTAACGGAAAACATTGTGAAATTTTATACATATTTATGCTGTAAATAATCTCTTTTAATAACCTATTATTTCATCTGTTAAACATAATGCCTCAAATCATATTTCGCACGGTTCTTGCCACGGTACCCTTAAGATTGACGAGCGAGGCCAAAGGCGACAGCTAATCTTCAAAATATACTTCCACCTTTTCCGGTAAACAAACGAAAATTTCCTTTGATCCATTCGATACGTCGACAAATCCAAACAAGGCATCAGTTTCTACGCTTCTTATAAATATTATGGGCACGTATCTGTTGTATAAACGACTATAGCCCGGGAAGGTGGAAAAGCTGTAAGGATTATTACTGCCCTACTGTAAGGTAAAGGGAAAAGAGAAGTGTGCTTTACCTTTCAGAATTACAACACTTCCAGGTGGAACAGATAGGTATCCTGTTTAGCTTTTGCGAGTTGGATTTACATATATTTTGCTATCTAGATAGATAGCAAACACCCAAACCGAAACAAATACTCGTAAGTTACTTAATGGTTTGTCTCGTGCATCTATCTAACTTACGACCGAGAAGCTCATGCTTAAACAACGAAGCTGTCTTCAACTGGATGAACACTGAACGAGTTAGACTCGTAGAGTGCTTCTTGCTTGGATATTTGTGCATATGAAATTCAAGATCTAAAACGGATTACACACAGAAATCATTTCTAGTATGGAGCAACGTGTGTCTGATAACCAAACTAACAAAATGAATAGAATATAATATATAGCAGTCGTAATTTATTTTGGTGAGTTAACTTCAAGATGCCTAACTTAATTAGTCCTTAAAGTAAGACGATAAGATTATCCCCCATTATAACTTCGGCAACTTTCCCATCTACATCTATTTTCAATTTAGACACTACTTTCATTATTATCATATCAAGTTCATTTCTAAAATTTCATAGCCGTGGCGCAAGTTTTGATAGTGTTTGTTCATTTTAGCCAGTTGATATATTGTTTCTATTAGTAAGAGTATCACTAATTGCAACTTCGGCAACTTGTTCTTCTATATCTGCTTTCAATTTCGAGACTGCTGCATGAGGTAAAACACCCAATTGTCATACCGAACGAGCTTGTGCCCAAAATTTTTAAGTTGAGACGTGAATTTTTAGCCAGATGCTATGTAACATAGCCTTTTATTTACCTGGAGTAGTAAGCTACACTACTGAGGCAGCAACAAAGATAAATCGAAACACAGCATTAGTATTGGTAGCTCTTACCTTTTGTATAAACATGATAGTCACGTTTCGGTAGTAATGTCTGTATTCTATCTCGCGCCAGTATGAACTCGGGTGATTTAGCAATAAGTACCTATTACAGTTTTCGTTCTGATGGTTTTGTTATCAAACATTTCGCTGTGGTTTATCTGAAGGTAATATTGATTTTGGAATGGAACTTTGTGGAATATCGTGTTTATTTTAATTAAAATAACAACTTTTTGGATATTTATAGAATAATAGCTTAGCGATTTTACTTAAGTTAAATGAACTACCAAATTATCTTTCAATCACTACGATTCCCAGATCGGCATGGTTGATAATAATAATTATAAATCATTTAATCCAGGCAACTGAAATTTTACAAAAATATTTTGTTAAACTTACAGGCCAATAGAATAAATACCTTACAGACTAACATACATATAATATATAAAAACTTATAAACTAAGTAACATGTTTTGCCGGCGACATGTTGCGCTGTACGGGGGTATCTCTCAGTCTCCCACGAAATCTTCTAAAAACGACACCCTTCGGCCAGTAGTCCTCGCTCATGAAGGTCTCCAATTTGGCAGTGGGAACTCGCACAACAAAGGAATTAAAAGCCGCATTGTGTTGCGAATTCAACTTCTCGACCCTCAGAGTATACAAGGACTCCTTGCGGGCATACTCCACAATGTCATCGGCTTTGGTGGTGTAGTGTAGCCGTGACACGTACAGCAGCGTCGTCGGTACTGCTGAACGCAGGAGTGTGCCATCGTCGACCGGTGCAGACCCACACCGGTTTCTTCGAGGGGGCTTCTTCTTCTTCTTTTCCACCTTGATGAAGCCTTCCTCATCAACTTGACCCTTTGTGGTAGTCCGAGGCACCTTACGTACCTTCCCAGTTGTCCTCTCCGGTGCGCGGGCGGCAGCGGCGGCGTAATCACGACGAGGAGAAGCCATATTTACGTTTGACGTCACCAGCGGGGCCGTGGAGGTGGCGGGACGCGGTGTACTGCGAACGGCGGGATGCGGTGTGCTGCGGGCGGCGGGGTGCGGTGTATCGCGCGGGCCCGTAGCAACAGCTGGCGAGGCATCGGCCGACTCGAAACTGCCGACGGATGCATTTTGCGCCCCGCGACGAACGTTCACATTACAGGCCTCGTGCGACCTACTTTCCGGGCTGGCGCCCCGCAATGACGCCACCTCTTCTCGTAGTTCGCGGATGGTAGTTTTCGAAGCCTCTAACCTGAATTGCACCTCGGCCAGGCTGGACTTTAGGGTGGTTATATCCTTCAGCAGCCTGGTGACATCGACGTGGTCGAATGTGACGGGGGTAGCCTATGCAGCTGCTTCGCCACAAAAGCGGGCACGTCGTCGGGATCGGTTGCCTTCAACAATCTCATTATGTCTCGGAGACTTCTCTCGCCCTTTTCGTCCCTCCTGCGAGACGGCATCTGATCGCTCTTACCAAGCGATTCGTACAACAGCACCTTCGCATTGCAGATCTCTTCCTGTTTGAAGTTAGTCTTGCATATCTGCTCGATGCTAACTTCATCCATGGTGTCGATGGCGTGCTGTAAAAACACCAACACTTCATTGGCTATGAGTTTTTCGGAACTCATAGCGGAAAAGACGTGCAGCGGCTATCGCCGCGCAAATCGCGAATTGCAATAATTCGTATATGCAGTGTGGCACGTCCGAATCCGAGGGCACACTGCACTGCAATGATGATTATTTGATGTTATTAAGAGAAATACTAAATTGTATATTTGAATCATTACTATACTTAGACTGACAAGTATCATATTTAAGTTTTTTTGGTTACTATTGGTTGCAAACCCGGTCGTCGGTGCATTTTTTTTAACATGGTTATGCAGTTAACGTTTTTTCCTGATTTGGTTATTTTTAATATTCAAACCGACTTAAAACCTTAGTGGCTTCTGATGTTGATTTTAAATACTTCTAGAATAGTATATTTTTTGCTATTTCATAGATTCAGTTGTATTTCATCTACTATACCGAACAATGATGCTCATTAAGTTAGTCACTACTATACATTTTATTCTAAACCATATTATACGAACTATGAGAGTGGAGGAAGCCAGAGAGGTATGTAAGGAAAGATCCTGTTGGAACTCTGTACTCTCTGCCTACCCCGCGAAGGAGCTGGCGTGATGATATAGATAGATAGAGAGATAGACCATATTATACTAGTCACAACCACACTATACACAAATCTTTACTAATGGCTATTATTTATTTATCTTTGAACGTCTCGACTTACTTGCGTTGATACACAAATTCATCTAAAATCAAATAAAATAATAAATAAATAATAATATAAACTAAAATAGATGTTAAAATTATAATTTAAAAAGGACTTTTTAAAAAAAAGCTTTTAAGATAAGTAGTTCTTATGGCTTTCTTCCGGCTCCATCATCATACTTTAGACATCATCCGGTTCTAAAGTACGCGTTAAGATGAATCCAACGAGCCCAAACACAGCGGGGTTACATTGAATAGTTAGGTGGTTCTATTGGCCACCTTTCAGCTTCATCATCAGACCCTGGATACTATCTGGTTGTATAGTACTTGTCAATACCAATCTAACAAGCCTAAACACGAGAAAGTTACATTGTATAGTTCACATGTTCCTATGGCACCTGCCGATTCCATCATTAGATCAGCTCCATGGTACCAATGCAAAATTTCAGCTCAATCGGATACCCCCCCCCCCCCAAGTGCTTGAACAATTAATAACAAGATTTGAACCAGAAAGAGAGACAAAAGACAGACGGAGATACGAACATTGCAAGTTAAATAAAGGCTTGTAAAAAGCATTTTCAACGAAAATTATTTTTACTTACCGACTCAACACCGATATAGATCTAAAGGTCTTCGTAAGCATTGACGGGTAACAAGCCGATTGCCTTCTCACAATCAAAAAGTTCTGTCACGTTTCATGTTAAAAGTTTACCGGAGACGGGTTAAATAGAAAGGACTTGTATCCGTCAGAATAGTAATCTGTCGATACTTATTTGAAATCTTGGAATTTCTGAAGGACCTTCTTTTGGGTGGTTCGTTTGAGTATTTTCTCGGGCTTGGTCTTCGGTATCGTCCATAAAAGCATTTAAGGTTTATTTTACCGTGTGGTATGTACTAGGATTTTTAATAATTTGGTAATAGAACAACGCCACTGTTACATGCCGAGGATGTGGAACTAACTGACGAAAATTATTCGATATCACCCAGCAGCCTTTATTAAGTGAGTTATCTACCTATTCGTTGGCCTAGTTAGAAAGCGCATTGCTTCATTACGAGGTCCAGGGTTCAAATCCTAAGTGGGACAAGTGTAGTTTTTCTAACGAAAAACTTCCCAATATGAGTCCGGAGTCTAGAACTCTGTCCAGTGTTTGGCAATAGGATCGTCCCCTATTACATGGAACCTAACATTGTCGGCGATCGGCGTTTAAAATCGTTAACATTCAAGTCTTTAAGCGTATTTTTAATTCCATTAAAACACGTACAAAACATGTTTTTAGCATTATTCACACAGTTGTGCCATTATTTTATTACCAACATTTTACGTCTAATAAAAAAACAAATTTCGTAGAGTAATGACGTTGTTTTTACTTAAAATTAAATATTTTAATAAAATGGTTAGAGATTTCAGTCTTCAGGTCCCTTATTCTACACGTAAAAATTAGACGATTACACCACACTAACACGCAAAAATATTTTTGTTCCTTGCCCTTTTTTGTACAGGAATGACGTTTCAAAGTATTGGTAGTCTTTGTCATATTTCGAACGATTTATAAATACGATGTAAAGATGAGAAAGGGTATGCTCCGTTGGTTCGGGCATATAGAAAGAAAATCAGAAGAAAGAATGACAAAACAGATATACAATGCAAAAGTGGAAGGATGTAGGTACCGGGGAAGACCTAGACTATTTTACCTTGACCAAATAGACCGTGTCTTGTTTGAAGGGCAAGTCAAGAGTCTCCGTAACCGGCGAGTTTGTATTAGAGGAACCATGAGAGGGGAGTCAGCTAGAGAGGTATGTAAGGAAAGAACCTGTTGGAACTCTGTTGTCTCCGCCTACCCCGCAAGGGAACTGATGATATGGAAAGATATAAATACTATGAACCAATGTGTGATATATAAGGTCATCTGTGTGTGGTGAGACAGGTACAAACCTGTACAGGTACAAACCCAAGTTATAAGTCAGAAGTCTTCTGACTTCTAACTTGAGTTAACGCCTACCACATCAAGTAGGAACCGGAACGTGCTTTCCGAAGCACTAAGACGTTCAAATGTGAATATGCTACAGATAATTACTCATCTTAGACCAACCGAGTCGAACGCTGCTTTACGTTACTGATCGCTAAACGTACTGTGGGCCCACAGCGCTACGAGCGCTTCATGGTTGTTTGAAATTGAATACGCATTTCAAATAAAATAAATAATAATAAGAAAACAATACACAGACGACAATAACTGAAAAGATAAGGAAATAGACAGAACTGCAAGAAGAAATAAAACGAATTTGGAAAACGAATCAAGTCAGTTTAGTCCCCGTAGTAATTTGCACAACAAAAAGCATCGATTTTAAATACATGTCACATAGTTCGCAAATACAACCAATTAGACCATGACAATAGCCCGGAGTCTCAAACACAAACATTATAAATCTGTCAGATAAATATAAGATTCCACTTGGCGCCACGCCCGTGTTTTCTTAATCATACAGGGGAAACCCGAGAAACAAAAAGTTTTAAAACAATATAATAATAATAGCCCTGTTAAGAGACTGTCCCAGCGTTGAACGTTTTTTAAACTTAGCCCCACACTAGAATTTATTCCTGTGTCGTGGGTACGTTTACAAACATGAAAATTCACATACACAAATACCTAGACCGGAACAAATAATTGTGGATCACACAAAGATTTGTCAGACACAGTGGGCGGAGCGGCTTAAGCAAGAGCTTAAGGTTGGTTAAGAAACCACTGCGCTAAATCGCCCGTCGAGATGGAATTTGAGTGGGGTTTTAGGCCATAGTCCATCACGCTGGCCCAGTGCGGGTTGACGAACTTCACACACCTTTGAGAAACTCTTAGATATGCAGGTTTCCTCACGATGTTTTCCGTTAAAGAAAGTGATAGTTAATTTTAATAAAATATTTTTATAAATTTCTTTGTTATCTAAACGTATCTGATTTTCCTCCAGTTTTCTTATATTGATATAATGCTGTTACAAACGATAAGATCGTTTGTAACAGCATATACATATCATTATTACAAGTCTGTTGTTACCAACATCGTTAAAATTAACAACTGAACATGTGAAATATAAAACAATGATATCATTTTCATAATATGGCGACGATTTGGTCGTTTGAGCGTACGCGGTTCGGATTAGATCTCAGGTAGGTTTGATTTCTGTATGGGAAAAGTATTTCCGTAACCCATAAATGTATTTGAAAATTGAATAAAATTTTTAAGCAAATGGCGAACTATAGCTTACTTACTGTAAATATGGAACACCACCCCACTTTTTTACTTTATTCAAATACTTTTAAACGTTGCCACAATACAGTACGGCATTATAAAAGTGTTGTTAGCTAGGAGGTGAATCAAATACTGAGGCCGCATTTTGTACCTCATTTGGTTCGGACACTTATGAGCGCAGACAAGTCCATTTTGATTGGTAGGTCAATCCTACTTACTGCTAATATTATAAATGTAAACGTTTGTATATTTGGATGTTTGTTGCTCAATCACGCAAAAACGGCTATAATGATTTGGATGAAATTTGGCATAAAGATAGTTTATTACCTGGATTAACACATAGGATACTTTTTAATCCGGAAAAATGTTAGTGTTCTGTCTAAAGTCAGCGAGGACGAAGTTGCAGACATCAACTAGTGTATTTATATATTAAATGAATCAGCTTATGTTGTCACACTGTTGGGTAAAGGTCTTGTCAAGGAAACGTGTCACTATCTTACAAATCTAGATAAAAGTAATTAAGTCATATGCCAACACACGAACGCAGTGCGGATTTGTTGATTGGTGAGGGCCTTTTGTGGCCACATGCTAACCTTAGACTGTTCGTGCTAAGATCTCTGATTGATTCTCAGTACTAGTACTGAAGTTAGATGGTAATTTGCCTAAGTCTAGGTGCTTTCAAACGCCTCTGTCATTGGAATGCTACCTATAGTATCGTGTTGCACTACTAAATTACTTTACTCAATAGTGTTGCTATATTTGAAGATATATTAGTAGCGTTCCTTCGTTGTTTGACTTACTAATATCACAAAATTGTGGCATTTGTATGAAAAGTACCTATGCGTATGCATATTATCTACCTATCTATATCATCACGCCAGATCCCTTGCGGGGTAGGCAGAGAGTTTCAACAAGTTCTTTCCTTACATACCTCTCTGACTTCCTCCAGTCTCATAGCTCGTCTCATACACGCTCGCTGGTTACGAAGACTCTTGACTTGTCCTTCAGATAGGACTCGCTCTATTTGGTTACGGTAAGATAGTCTAGGTCTTCCCCGGTAATAACATTCTTCCGGTTTCGCATTGTATATCTGTTTTGTCATCCTTTCTTCTGACATTCTTTCTATATGGCCGAACCCAGGGACTATACCCTTTCTCAACCCAGACCAATGCCCAAACCAAAAAATATAATAATATATTTATTAAAATGACTGGAGCGGGCTCATAGTGCTGTGCAACCCCGGTGTTCTTACCGACCACCAAGATTAAGCAGTGTTCGACTCGGTTGGCCTAAGATGGGTACTGTTTGTGGCATTTTCATATTTGAGCGTCTCCGTACTTCGGAAGTCACGTTAAGCCGTTGGTCCAGGTTACCACTTAATGTGGTAATCGTTAAGCCAGTTGGAAACATTATAGGCGGCTTGATAAGTTTCAACAGCAGGTGGCCACAAACCTGCCTCCACCAATCCGCATTAGGTCCGCGTGGTGGAGTATGACCTAATCTCTTTCACCTCGATTAGTGGGAGAAGGCCTTTGCCCAGCGGTGGGACTGTATAGGCTGATATTATTATATATTACATTTATTAAAATATATTAAGGGTACAGAGTGTTTCAAACAATATACATAATGTGGGTACATTCACTCGAATAACGTTATTCTCTCTAGTTTCAGTCGGGCAAAAACAAAGTCGTATTGAAATCTGTTCACTTGTTATTATTTTGGTGTGTGTTTGTGTGTGTGTGTGTGTGTGAATGATCTACGCTATCGACCGCGGGGCCTTTACGGCTTCACCAAGTAAGAGGGCGAGCGTGCAAACACTACGCTCGAGCCAGAAGGGCAAGGCAGCAACTAGCTCAAGGGCACCTCAAGAAGGAACGGCCTCGGCTTGGGCAGTCGCTATGGGGGAGGGCGTATACTCGGTGTCTCGCCGTGGTGCTCTGCACCGGTCGGCGGGAAAGGGATTCTTCGACCTCGACGGTGAGGTCGGTGCCCGATCCTGTGTGCGGTATCTGACTAGTTATGATATCCCAGATATGCAAACGCTCGAACATTTATCAATCCTTTTTTTGTAGTCTGTTAAAAACAGTTGAAAGCACGCCGCATACCCGCTATATGTTGGACAACTGCCTCATAATCCCCAATAATTAATCACGATTACGTCACTGCTTAAACTCTCCCTGTTATGTTGGTACCGACAGCAAGAAAATTTTTAGAGAAAGGTGTATTGAGGCCTTATTTCTGTTAAAATATTGTAAAAGAAAGAAAAAAAATAACGTGATACACTACGAAAAAAAAGTGACAATTAATGAAAGATATACAAGGTGTAATTTTAGCCGTCCCGAAGCGAAAGCCCAGGTGATGTATTCGATGCCTACTATTGTGGTATCTATACTCTTATTCAAGAGACATGGGTACGATGACGTTTGATCATATTCCATTTCACACATATTGTATTTAAGAATATTAAAAATATCTATCTATCTATCTATATCATCACGCCAGATCCCTTACGGGGTAGGCAGAGAGTACAGAGTTTCAACAGGCTCTTTCCTTACATACCCTTCTGGCTTCCTCTACTCTCATAGTTCGTCTCATACACGCTCACCGGTTACGGAGACTCCTGACTTGTCCTTCAGATAAGACCCGGTCTATATGGTCATGGTAAGATAGTCTAGGTCTTCCCCGGTACCTACATCCTTCCACTTTCGCATTGTATAACAGTTTTGTTATTTTTCTTCGGACATTCTTTCTATATGCCCGAACCAACGGAGCATACGCTTTCTCATCTTTACACCGATACTCTCTTTCATACCTATTTGCTTTCTTACTACGCTGTTGCGAATACGGTCGGTCAGCTTCACTCCGCACATCTTCCGCAGAGCTCGCATTTCCACCGCATTTATCCTACTTTCATTCTCCTTCTTACATACCCAGCTCTTGCTGCCATATAACAGCGTTGGGGCAAGCACTCCATTATGTATGGCCAGCTGCGCCATTCGGTTTAAGTGCCGGCTCCCAAGTAGCTTTTCCATCGCACCATTCACTCTGTTCCCTGCACTCACTCTTCTCTCTATGTCAGCGGTGTATTTTCCATCCTTACTGAATGCGCATCCAAGATGTACGAACTCATTCACTTGTTCTATCACATCGTTCCCAACCACAATCCTTGCATTCGTTCTGGTTTCTTCCCGTTCAAAAACCATAATTTTGGTTTTCTTCACATTCAAATGTAAGCCATTTTTCATGCAGTCGTCTTTCATAACTGTGACTAGTGATTGCAGATTAGTGGCTGTTGGCGCTATCAAAACCGTGTCATCTGCATATAGTAGATAATTTAGCACTAGATCACTCATTTGTACACCTTCATTCATCGCTTTCAGTCTTTGAAGACTTTTATCTAAATATATTATAAACAGTCTAGCGGACAACACGCAACCCTGCTTGAGGCCGATTTCAACGTAAAACTAGGGTGACATGTTACCACCCACCCGTACTTGCAGTCCACATAGGTGGACTGGACGGCCCGCAACAGAATGCCATTTATACCATATTCAGGCAAAATGTCCCAAAGTCTCTTTCACGCAACTCTATCAAACGCCTTCTCCACAAAACCGCAAAAAACCTTCCGGCCCACTGTCAGATGCTTCTCTACGATGTTGCGGAGGGAGAAAACTTGATCCGAACATCCTCTTCCGGACCTAATACCCCTTTTTGCCTCGCAGAACATTCCATCGGACTTCTTGCGCATTCTCCTTTCAATAATTTTACCATTCACCTTGGCTGCCAAGCTGATCAAACTAATGGCTCTGTAATTGGCGCAGTCATATTGTGAACCCTCGCCTTTGTACAAGGGTACAATGACTGCGCGGCGCCAATCTGTAGGGACACTACCGGGCCTCCAGCAAAGGTTTGCAAGGACCCCAAAGGCGTCCCGGATGCAAGTTCCACCATATTTGATCATCTCGGCAGATATCATGTCTATTCCCGCAGCTTTACCATTTTTCATACTACCTATCGCCCATTCAACTTCTTCCATAGTGATGCCCTCTGTTGATTCCGGTGCCACAAACTCGCCTCTGGGCTCATCTGTGGTACCAGTATCCGGGGCATCTCCATACATTTCTCCAAAATATTCACTCCACCGGTTTAATACAGCTTGTGTTATTAAAAATATAGAATCCAAAAAATAAACATGACTATAAAATACATCAAAAATCTACTTTACTTTTTATTTAAATCATATACTGTTCATAAATTTGCGTAATTATTTAAAAACACTTAAAACTTAATGCACAAATACCCAGACCGAAACAAATATTTGTGGATCACACAAAGATTTGTTCCGTGCGGGGATCGGACCCGCGATTACTCGATCCAGTCGGTGAAGCGACCCAAGTTCAAGTCGTCCATCAGATAAATCACCTGGGCTTTCACTCCAGTACAACTAAAATTACACCGTGTATACTAATGCCAGCTTTATAGTCTTTGTCACGAGACATGGGTACGATGACGTTTGATCATGTTCCATTTCACGCATATTGCATTTAAGAATATTGAAAATATAGAATCCAAAAATAAGCACTACAAAAGTACATCAAAAATTTACTTTACTTTTCCTTTAAATTATATACTGTTTATAAATTTGCGTAATTATTTAAAAAACTTAGACCTTAATAAAAGCCTATTACTCAATTACGTAAATTGTGACGGTTTGCGTTTTAGGGACTAGCACAATGAAATCGTTATAAATAAATTAATAAATAAAGGAAGATGCGATATCTTGACATATTAAAACAGAGAGTTTCATAGATTTTTTTATAATAATACACATAAGCAACGGATCAAGCGTTTTGTCAGGCGATTTTTCTGACCAACGGCTTGATTCGTAAATGAGGGTATTTTATTTTATTCTCCTTTTGTTCCTAAATTATTTTTATCAATATCGATTCATTCTTCGTTATAATTTTCTCAATATGATATTCAATCGATTTCATTTCACACTTACCACACTTCAAGAAACGTCAAATTGCCTATTACTTGCCGTCAGCGTGTCTATTACTGCTGAAAAGGACTATATATATAGTCAAAACTGTCGCAGAAATATATATCTTTATATGTTTGAGATACAGTTATAACTCTTTATATATCTTTAATAAATTGCCATTGTCACTTTTTGTTTTACAAAATTACTCTGTGTATAGTTAAATAAGTATTATGAAATGATAGAGTTATACTAGCGTGAATCTGTTCGTTCTAAATTTAAAATACAATTGTGTAGATTTCGATATCATGGGTATTATGTCAATCCTATAGTTACCCTACTATAAAACTGAACAGAATATTATATAAAAATAATAATATCAGCCTATACTGCCCACTGCTGGACAAAGGCCTTCTCTCACAAATCGAGGTGAGAGAGATTAGGCCATACTCCACCACGCGGACCCAGTGCGGATTGGTGGAGGCAGGTTTGTGCCCACCTGCTGTTGGAACTTATCAAGCCGCCTTTTAAGGCTTCCAACTCGGCTTAACGACTACCACATGTTGTAGCCGGGACCAACGGCTTCACGTGCCTTCCGAAGCACGGAGACGCTCGAATATGAAAATGCCAAAGGTCACCCATCTCGGGCCGACCGAGTCGAACGCTGCTTAACCTTGGTAATCAGCGCTACGAGCGCCTCAGAAATTTACAGAATATTAACTAACTTCAAATGATGAAGATAACTTTGACAATTTCTTGTATGCAGTAGAAAACATGAGAAGGAATGATTATTGCATTTTCGTTGCAATCAGTACATGAGAGTAATTGCAGAAGCTTAATACTTTCCTAGTAGGTACTAAAATATCGTGTAAACGCCGTAATTATCTCGGATTAAAACTTTAATCCTAACAAACCTTTAGTGTTTCATTAATGAAGAAAGTTTCCGACGAAAAGATAAAGTGCCACAAACTTGGTAACGTGCTATAAAAGCAAATTAATGACGTAGAAAATAATACTGAAGTAACACAGCACCTGTCTATTGTTTTTTTCATAATGAGAAAATATTTTCAAATGGAATGTACTTAGCTCCTCAATCAGCAAAATTAAACAATGCGGTATAATACAATTTTGAAAATAAAATGCTTATCAGAAAGGCCAAACAAATTAAGTTAAAAGACTAGCCAGCTGAGTTTCTCGCCGGATCTTCTCAGTGGAGTCCGTGTTCCGATCCGGTGGTAGATGTAAAAAATGTAATAATTTGGTTGTAATATGATGTTTGTGAGTGCTTATGTATTGGCCTACACAAATAAATGATTTTTGACTTTGACTTAGATAAATAAAAATGTGGGTTTATAGATATGGACTTTATGTCGGTATTCAAACCTGTTAAATTGTTATTTTTTTTAAATCACCAAGTATTTTACAGGCTTTTATTTAACTTGCAATGTTAATATGTATGTTTGTCTGTCTTTCCGGTACAAATCTTGTGATCCATTTTTGAAGCAATTGCGGGTATCCGATTGAGCTGAAATTTGGCATGTGTATGTAAAGTCGGTGACAATACAATAACATCATGGAGCTGGTCTGAGTTGGAATGGGGCCATAGAAACATGTGAACTATACGGCGTAACCACCTTGTGTTCAGGCTTGCTCGATTGGTATTAGCAAGTACTATACAACCAGATTGTGTTCAGGGTCTAATGAAAAAGCCAAATGGCTGATGGGACCACCCAAATACTTAATATAACCCCGGTGTGTTTGGGCTTGTTGGTTTTGTCTTAACGAGTAATTTAGACCGGGGTGGGGTCCAGGGACTGATGATTGAGCCCGAAAGAAGCCATAGGAACTCCTTAACTAATCAAGATATGTTCGTCGTGCTTTTGCTATAAAAGCTTGTTTTTAAAAATTGCATTGGACTGCCTCGTTGGTCTAGTAGCAAAGCGCATCGCTTTGTGATCACGAGGTCCTGGGTTCAAATCCTAGATCGAACAAGTGTAGTTTTTCTAACGAAAACTTCCCAGTACAAGTCCGGACTCTGGAATCGTGCCCGGTATATGGCAATAGGCTCGCCCCCTATTACATGGGACCTAACATCTTCGGCGAAACGTAAACTCAGTATACCTCTGCTACCCCCGCTGGGGAATATAGGCGTGACGTTGTTTTTTTTAAATTATTCAGTCAAAAGGCGTTCACTGCTGCACAAAGGCCTCCCCGAAGATCACTAGGATTACCAGCTTTGTGCTGTAAGCATCCAAACTCTTAAACCTCTCTTAACTCTTGAACTCGAGACCTCTGGCTTTGCAGTCCAAAGGTCTAAGCACTAGGATATCATTATAATTTTTTATTTTTTTTTTAAACGTAGCCCCACACTAGGATTTATTCCTGTGTCGTGGGTGCGTTTACAAACATGAAAATTCACAAACAAATACCCAGACCGGAACAAATAATTGTGGATCACACAAAGATTTGTCCCGTGCGGGAATCGAACCCGCGACTATTCGACACAGTGGGCGGAGCAGCTCAAGCTCTTAACCACTGCGCTAAATCGTCCGTCAAAATAATATAATAATATTAGCCCTATTAAGAAACTGTCCCACCGTTGGGCACGGGCCTCCTCTCAAAATGAGAGGGTTAAGGCCATAGTCTACCACGCTTCGCTCAAAGGTGTGCGAACTTCACACACCTTCGAGAAAATCAGGCATGCATGTTTCCTCTCGATGTTTTCCTTCACCGTTTAAGCAAGTGACAGATTATTTTAAATACGCACATGCTTTTGAAAAGACACAGGTGCGTGTCTGGGATTGAATTGGATACCTCTGAGTTTGCAGTCCAACGGTCTCACCATTAGGTTATAACTGCTTAATACAAATTAAAATAAATGTCTTCATAAAAACGTTGCCTAACACTAGGAATTATTCCTATATTGTTGGTGTGTTAACAAATATGAAGGTTAGATACACGAACTCCCAGACTGCAAGAAATATTTGAGGGTCACACAAATATTAGCCTCGTACGGGGATCGATCCCGTGACTACCAGATACAGTGAGCGATGCAGCTTAAGCTCTTAAGCAACAGACCACGCCGTCAGATATCTACGTACAATAATAATAAAAAATAATAAGAGAGGAGCCGTGAGAGTTATATCGACGTAGGAAGATAATGCGGTCCTACGTCGATGTACTCCAGGGGTGGAAGTGTTAAAGGGCATAACGCCGCGAGTAACTTCGGAGAAAGCGCAGCACACCCCTGAGCCGCTCACACTGGTGTTGCCCTCAGTTGTCCTAGGACGAATGTTTGAGGGCCCATCTAGTAAGCGGCGAGTCACCGCCGGCCACGGGTAATTAGGTATCACTAATTATGGCCGGTGTCCGTCCCCTTTGGAATAGTCTAGTTTTTGTCCATCAAACCTCATTTACATAGCCCTTGTTTTCTTTCCATAATTTACAATAGTCCTTGCACCTGCCGGGGTCAGTTCGCTGATTATGTTTCTTCATTTTCAGTAAGTGATTTCAGCAGGTGGCTTACATAACATTTACTTCTCGCATAGGGTCTCTACGTGTTGGACCCAGGTCCCCATGTAAGGCTTTCAAAGGTCCGGGTAAAGCCCGTGAATCTCAGCGAGATAATAAAAATAATAATAAATTCTACACACCTACACTGTAAAAGTTTTTGTCTTTCTCATTTTGCGTCTACGAAATTATTCTAGCACCTAGTTTTTTACTACTCCGTATCAATTTACCACGTAAATGAAGTCTTTGGACTTTGGGAAACTTTGTCTGTGGGTAACTGGCTAAATAAAAAGTTTCTGGATTGTTCATACTTAGATAAGAACTTGGAACTTGGTGTAACTTCTTTTTAAGCACTGTCAAGATTGTTTAGCAGTGTAATTATTAATCACCTTACACCAAACATTACTCTTAATTCATAGCTCTTTAGGAATCCCACTGGAGCTTGAAGAAATTATAGCAATAATAATATTAGCCCTGTTAAGAAACAGTCCCACCGTTGGGCACGGGCTCTTAAACTGAGAGAGTTTAGGCCATAGTCACCACGTCGGCCTAGTGCGGGTTGGCGAACTTCACACACCTTCGAGAAACTCTTAGACATGCAGATTTCCTCACGATGTTTCCTTCGCCGTTTGTGAAGATTTTTTTTTTATTTTATTTAGGTAATGCTAATTTCATCTGTATTGTTCGTTTGTGTCTGTGTGCGTGCTTCTCCTTGATTTGTTTTACGATTAAGACGACGGAAACAACTTGAAAACAGTGATGTTTGTTAAGAACAGCATACATTTAGCTTGGTTTTCTTGCTAGATATATACAGCAGCAGGTTAAGTTGTAGATTTTATAAGCTTTTATTTAACTTGCACTGTTCTTATGTCTTTCCGGTTTAAATCTAGTGATCCATTTTTCAAGTACTTGCGGGTGTCCGATTAGATTAGGTCGCCAAATTGTGCATACGTATGTAAATTTGGTGACAATGCAATAATATGGTACCATATGGGTATATATTTTTATTCCGAACAAACATCGTCGGCGAAATGTCAACGTACAAAGTACACCTATCGTCGGTGAAATATGAGTACAAATTACATCCACAATTCTCAACACCTCGCCTCGGTCTCACTGTGGCAAATTTTAGCCACGCGTGCTCATGGCTATCTATGCGAATGAAAGAAGCCATCGTTTTTTTCTGCAACTTTAGTTTTTTTCAGTTTTATTAGGAAAAACATGTTTTATTTTGCATCAGCTCTCATTTGTTTTTTTTTCGAATAAAACACGAAAAAAACGATAGATTTTGAAAGAAACGGGAAAGTTTAAGTTTTTTTTTTTCAAAAATAGTCCGCACAGTTACTAATTAAAAAAAAGAATTGTGTAAAGGACATTGTCGAAAATTGCCCTCTGGGGCCAACAAACATTTGCCCCATGCCATCATTATATATCTATATTATTAAAATAATGGCAAATATCCGTAATTAACGGGAAATTTGCAATCTAAAACGAATATTTCAAAGTATTGTAAGTATTTATATCGTAGTCGCCGACATCTTTACTGAATGTCAACACACAATATAACGTCATATGTACTGAATTATAACCTTCAAATGTCATACTTTTTGTGCAACATTGCAATTCCCGCACTTGTCCGTTTAATACTAAATGCCTTAAAAGAATTTATGGGTAATTTGAAATCATACAAGTTTTTTTTCATTGCTGTTGGTTCTAGGGCAAATCATGTATGGGCATAGAACAATGTCCTTTCATGGCAAAAGGCAACTCTGCGACTGTCATGAAGTGACATTCCACTCGATGACAACGTTAGTTCCAATTTTGGCCACATGCTAAAAGATCCTTGTACGTCTATACGCGCAAAACGTCTGTTAAGTATCTTTTTATTTAATTTTCATCTATGGTCTCTCCGATTTTCCTTGAAAGCTGCGCAAAAATGTTAAATGTCACTTTACTACAGATTATAATTTACGATAACTGGATTTTATGCATTTTAATAAAAAGGCGGGTGTAGATAGACGTTATTAAACTCTGCTTATCGATAATTGGGAACGTGGTCCCATCCCTATTGGTATACTTACCGGATTTATTTATAAGAGATTTTTCATTGAAAGCTTTACTTAGCTGTTTTGTGTATCTATTCTTTGTACAACCTGGAACAAAAAAAAATCAAGGAATGGAATAGAAATACTTATATATATAAATATCTCTCAGTCTTGACTTTTTATAAATTTACAATGTAGTGTAGGATTAGATGTGATTGTGTATAAGTACTTACATCACTGGAGGTGGTAAAGAGTAGAGAAATATGTAATTAACCGACTTCAAAAAGGAGGAGGTTCTATGTTCGGTTGTATGTATGCTTTTTTTTTTTTTTTTTTTTTATGTATGTTCAGCGATATTTCCGTCAATTGTGGACCAATTTTGATAATTTTTTTGCATTGGGTTCAGTATATCTCCAAGGTGGTCCCATATTAATTTTATTGACATTGGACCTTGGACTTAGAAGATACACCAGGGAACTCCTTAACGACAAACAATTGGCATGTGTAAATTGCGATATTATGGGTATTACGTCAATCCTATAGTTCCCTACTATAAAATTCACTGGTCACTTAAAATTGTAAAATAAAAATCTTTTATAAAAAAAGGTAAACCGACTTCAAAAAGCAAAAAAATAAATAATTGAAGTCGGTGCCAAGTAACCGACTGCACCAACCAGCACCGACTTCAATTATTTATTTTTTTGCTTTTTGAAGTCGGTTTTTTTAACACAAAGATTACGGGTAAATTACGGAAAAACATCATCTACTTGACCTTAAAATATACGATTTTAATAATTTTAATTCGTGTCAAGTAGTGATAGCCTTGTGGTTACACCGTTGGACTGCAAAGTCAGAGGTCTTAAGTTCAAACCGAGGCACGCACCTCTGTCTTTCCGAAAGCACGTATTCAAAATTAATTATCACTTGTTTTAACGGTGAAGGAAAACATCGTGAGGAAACCTGCATGCCTGAGAGTTTCTCGAAGGTGTGTGAAGTTCGCCAACACGCACTGGGCCAGCGTGGTGGGCTATGGCTTAAACCCTCTCTGTTTGAGAGAAGGCCCGTGCCCAATAGTGGGACAGTTTCTTAAGACAATTTATTTAAGACATTGTTAAGTCTATTTATATATCTATATCATCACACCAGATCCCTTGCGGGGTAGGCAAAGAGTACAGACTTCCAACAGGTTCATTTCATACATACCTCTCTGGCTTCCTCCACTCTCATAGTTCATCTCATACACGCTCGCCGGTTACGGAGACTCTTAACTGGTCCTTTAGATAAGACTCGGTCTATTTGGTCGTAGTAAGATAGTCTAGGTCTTCCCCGGTACCTACATCCTTCCACTTTCGCATTGTATATCTGTTTTGTTATTCGTTCTTCTGACATTCTTTCTATATGCCCGAACCAATGGAGCATACCCTTTCTCATCTTTCATCATCTCAGCCCATACTTGTCCACTGTTGAACATAGGCCTCCCCAATCGCTTTCCAGCGTAACCGGTCCGATGCCACCTGAATCCAACGACTTCCTGCGATTTTCACAAGATCGTCGGTCCATCTGGCAGGCGGTCGTCCGACGCTGCGCTTGCCAATACGTGGTCGCCACTCTAGAATCTTTCTGCCCCAACGCCCGTCCGATCTACGCGCTATGTGGCCCGCCCATTGCCACTTCAGCTTGCTAATCTTAAGGGCTATGTCGGTAACCTTGGTTCTTCTACGAATCTCCTCATTCCTGATTCGATCGCGTAGAGAAACGCCGAGCATAGCTCTCTCCATAGCTCGCTGAGCAACTCTGAGCTTTTTTATGAGACCTATTGTAAGAGACCACGTCTCTGATCCATATATCATTACTGGTAACACACTCATCTTTACACCGATAATATCTTTCATATCTACTCGCTTTCTTACTACGCTGTTGCGAATACGGTCGGTCAGCTTCACTCTGCACATCATCCGCAGAGCTAGCATTTCCACTGCATTTATTCTACTTTCATTCTCCTTCTATATTCGTTATATGGTAGCGAGAGCGGGGTATGTAAGAAGGAGAATGAATGTAGGATAAATGCGGAATGTAGGAAATGCGAGCTCTGCGGAAGATGTGCGGAGTGAAGCTGACCGACCGTATTCGCAACAGCGTAGTAAGAAAGCGAGTAGATATGAAAGATATTATCGGTGTAAAGATGAGAAAGGGTATGCTCCGTTGGTTCGGGCATATAGAAAGAATGTCGGAAGAAAGAATGACAAAACTGATATACAATGCGAAAGTGGAAGGATGTAGGTACCGGGGAAGACCTAGACTATCTTACCATGACCAAATAGACCGGGTTTTATCTGAAGGACAAGTCAGGAGTCTCCGTAACCGGCGAGCGTGTATGAGACGAACTATGAGAGTAGAGGAAGCCAGAGCGGTATGTAAGGAAAGAGCCTGTTGGAGCTCTGTACTCTCTGCCTACCCCGTAAGGGATCTGGCGTGATGATATAGATAGAGATTTTTTTACCTAAACTATATACATAATTTTATCAATCAATCAAATCAAATGTATTTGTGCATAATCAAAATTATTAGAGGCGCTCGTGGCGCTGTGAGACCGTGGTGTTCTTACCGATCACCAGCAGCGTTCGACTCGGTCGGCCTGAGATGGGTAACCGTTTGTGGCATTTTCATATTCGAGCATCTCCGTGCTTCAAAAGGCACTTTAGGCCGTTGGTCCTGGTTACCACTTAATGATGTAGTCGTTAAGCCGAGTTAGAAGCCTTAAAGGCGTCTTGATAAGTTCCAACAGCAGGTGGCCACAAACCTACCTCCACCAATCCGCACTGGGTCCGCGTGGTGGAGTATGACCTAATTTCTCTTACCTCGATTTGTCAGAGAAGGCCTTTGCCCAGCTGTGGGCAGTATAAGCTGATATAATATATATTTATACCTATTATATATATATATATATATATATATATATATATATATATATATATATATATATATATATATATATATATATATATATATACATAATCCAAATTTACAAATTATAAATACTGGTGGTTCCCAAACTAGGCGATTGCCTGTATCTTGGGAGCCAAAATTTCACGTTAGTATTATACAGCTATGCACTGAACTTAAAACAAATATTCAATTACAGTGAACGTAGCTTGACCAATAAACAATCTTAAACATATTATATATTTCAATAACTAACCTCTAATATGATTGCAAAAAGATAACACGAATAATTCAAGACAAAGGACCCCTTATCCTACCCTCTGATGACACCCCGGGCCTATGAAAAATAGATTTCCCAGAATTGACCCCGAAGTAAAATGGCGCAAATAAAAAAAACGTACGTAATAAAATATACTTTGATACCTTGAAAAAATCCTTTACCTTTTAGAATCTTCGTGGAAAAAGGCTGGCTGAGTGTTGCCAGATCTCATATAAAGCGGGGCTACACAGACGCTAGATATTAGGTTCCCTGGCACGTCCCGCCGTTCTCGTGTGGACGTACCTTAAATAACGCATGGATATCCACCGAACAATTGTAACTGAGCTTCCCAGCAAAAACGTGAAAATTGGTTTTAGGGTTCCGCAGCGGTTTCGTTTTGGAGATACAAGAGGTTTTAAAAGTTTTACACCCAGTTGCAAAGATGTTCTTTACATTTGAAGATTTAGCGCAGTGGTTAAGAGCTTGAGTCACTTCGCCCACTGTGTCTAATAGTCGCGGGTTCGATTCCCGCACGGGACAAATCTTTGTGTGATCCACAATTATTTGTTCCGGTCTGGGTATTTGTGTATGTGAATTTTCATGTTTGTAAACGCACCCACGATACAGGAATAAATCCTAGTGTGGGGCTACGTTTTTTAAGAAAAAAAAAATAAAAAAATCTTTGATATATATCATGATTTAAAGATACGTCAGCTGTTAATGTAATTTAAAATGTAAAAACCGTTACTCTTCAGCTGGGTGCTAGTGCTGGTTGAATGTAAGCCATAGCGTTTTCACTAAAAAGTGGTAACTAGGATTTTTTCCAGTGCTTTTTGCGGAAATATCAAATTAGGTCATATTAAAAAGTTGATGTTATATGGTAAAATTTGTAGATTCATTTATATGAATAGAGTTAAATAAATGTACGACGCTTGTAACTTAGGCAGCCACCGGTCGCTGCACACATATTGCATGTGATGGTCTTGCTTCAAACTTGTCAGCGGGTTATTCTTTGCTTCAACGTGAAATATACAAAATATACTTTTGGTAAAAAAATCTGCAGAGCCTCTCAACAAGTGGGTCTTAAAATGAACATGGATAAGACGAAAATCATGTCAAACACCCATGTCGTACCCCCTCCTGTGAAGGTTGGAGACTCTACACTCGAAGTTGTAGACCATTATGTATACATGGGACAAACAGTCCAATTAGAGAGGTCCAACTTTGAGAAAGAGGTAAATCATCAAATCCAAGTTGGCTGGGCAGCGTTCGGAAAGCTACGTAATATCTTCTCGTCCCAAATACCGCAGTTTCTCAAGACAAAAGTCTTTGAACAGTGTGTGTTGCCAGTGATGACTTACGGCACAGAGACATGGTCACTCACGATGGGCCTCATAAGAAAGCTCAAAATCACCCAAAGGGCAATGGTAAGAGCTATGCTCGGAGTTTCTCTGCGAGATCGAATCAGAAATGAGGAGATCCGCAGGAGAACCAAAGTCACCGATATAGCTCTCAGAATTGCCAAACTTAAGTGGCAGTGGGCGGGGAACATCGCTCGTAGAACTGACGGCCGTTGGGGCAGAAAGGTTCTCTAGTGGCGCCCTCGTACCGGAAGACGTGGAGTGGGCAGGCCCCCCACAATGTGGAGCGATGACCTGGTGAAGGTTGCGGGTAGAAGCTGGATGCGTACAGCACAAAGCCGGTTTTGTGGCGATCTTTGGGGGAGGCCTTTGTCCTGCAGTGGACGTCTTTCGGCTGATGGTGACGATGAAAAAAATCTATCCGGAATTTATCGTTTAAATCCCGATTCCCACTTGACTAACTTCGCTTAATCTAAACAACAGATGATTCTAGAGCAGAGCAATGTGTGGAATATGTTCCAACGAAAAGTTGCATATTTAATATCACTGGGAATAGTTTAAAAGCTAAATGGTGTAGTTCTTAAATTGATAAATTATATTTTAATCTATTATCACCAGCAACCAGAATGGATTATTCTTGTTCATTTAAGTTGCCTTAATTTAAATTTGTTCTAGTGGCGAACAAGGCGCGTAGCGATCACGAGGTCCTGTGTTTAAGTCCTAGGTCTGGCAAAATGTAATTTTTCAATACTACTAATATTAATAATAATAATACCAGCCGATACTGCCCACTGCTGGGCAAAGGCCTTCTCTCACAAATCGAGTTGAGAGAGATTAGATCATACTCCACCACGCGGTCTGTGGCCACCTGCTGTTGGAACTTATCAAGCCGCCTTTAAGGCTTCCAACTCGGCTTAACGACTACCACAATAGTGCCTTCTGAAGCACGGAGACGCTCGAATATGAAAATGCCACAAACGGTCACCCATCTTAGGCCGACCGAGTCGAACACTGCTTAACCTTGGTGATCGGTAAGAACACTGCGGTCGCACAGCGCTACGAGCGCGTAACATTATGTGTGACAGTTTGTATGTTTAGATGTTTTCAATGTTTGGATATTTCTTACCCAATCACGCAGAAACGGATGTATATATATAGATTATTAACTGGATTAACACTAATGATTACTTTTATCCCGGAAAAATGTTAGGTTCTAGTCTAAAGTCAACGGTCAATGTTAGGTCAATGTTAGGTTCTAGTCTAAAGTCAACGGTCGCGGACAGAAGCTAGTAGATAATAATTTAGTATCAGTCTAGAGTCTGGCATTGTGCTCTATAAAATGGCAATCGCCCTTTATATGACACCTAACATAGTCGTGGAAAGTGGGTGTACTGTATATTATCTCCGCCACCTCCGCTCGGGGAATATGGGCGTCACGGGGAACTAAAATGACATATCACAGCAGTATGTACCATTTTAAAACTAATGGAATTGAAACTTATCTCAACGCGGAACTGTCGAAAAAGCGCCTACACTCAACCGGAGCTGGGACTAAAGTCATTACGAATGTTAGGTCCCGTTCATTAATATGCAAATACCGTAGCTGGAACACCATCGAATTCCGAATTGGCAAGAACTCCGCCCGAAAAAAAGAATTTCGCTCGAAAACAAAAGTATCCTGAGTTGTATTTCGAATGTTAAAAAAGGTCACCTTGGCTTATTTTGATGCTAACGGAGAGTCGTTAATTAATTTTCGTTTTTTTAATCGGCCATTTTGAGTAGGCTGTGTTTGTGTTGCGTGGAATTATTTTCGTTGGCATTTTGGTAAAGGTAATTCTGAAACATTGAAATGCTATTATTCTTAATATTCGGAATTTCATAATTGCCACTTAAGTAGCAATTTATTTCATAAATCTATATATAACTTTGATAGATTTATATTCAATTAATATAAATTTATGCGATGAGGATCCTGATATTGGTGAAATAGAAAATTTTAGTAAGTTTTTCTTTAAGGGCTAGTCTTATAAATGAATTTTACGTTACTATACTTAAATATGTAATGTTTTAAATTGTTTATCACGGCTATATTCGGCTAAAATTCTACGCTATTTAAAAGATTGCCTAGACAGAAATATCGCTTCATAGGTACTGGATTTTGCGCCTTGTAATTGTAATCGAAGGCAGATACTAGTCAATTCAAATGTAATGAACACTGAGACTATGACGCGATTTTATATAATTCAATAATTCTTCTGGTTACCTTCCGCCGCCATCATGAGACCAGCTCTTTGGAGCTAGTCTCATGATGGCGGCGGAACGGCCCATATCCACAGGGTGGCCATATCACCAAGTCACCAAAGTTGCATAAGTATACCACTTCAACTCAGTCTAAAGCAGGAAGTGATCGATAATTTGAATAGTAGATTTTTTGCCTCGTTGGTCTGGTGGCAAAGCGCATCGCTTTGTGATCACGAGGTCCTAGGTTCCAATCCTAGGTCGGACAAATGTAGTTTTTCTAACGAAAAATTCCCAGTATGAGTCCGGAGTCTGGAATTGTGTCCGATATATGGCAATAGGCTCGCCCCCTATTACATGGGACCTTACATCGTCGGCGAAACGTGGGTGTACTCAGTACACCTCTAATACCCCCTCTAGGGAATATAGGTGTGACGGTAAATTTTGGACAGAAAAGAATAGCGAAGAAAGCAACTTAAAGCTTGTAAAAATAGTTAATATTGCGACTAGATTAAGTTGCCGATTTGAAACTCAGTAATTTCAGATTCCATTACCCGGTGTACAGCCAAGGAACATTCTAAAACATAAAATAAAAAAGTTATTTCTTCTTTCTAGTCCAACTTAAGCTTCGCAAAGCAACACAACAAAACTTTGAATCGTAACGGAGCAGCAATTTACACCACTTTCCCCGCAAACGATGCTTCAAAGACAATTGCGAAGCGTTCCGGTTAACAACTCATGGTACAAAAAGGATAAATTGTAAGCGACACAAATTTAAACCTACAGTTCGTTGGGCGAAAGATTTTTTTAGCAGCTCTATATATTTTTTATCTTCGGCTACAATTATTTCAGCCTATATTGTTCCACTGCCAGGCAATGGCATTCTCTCACAAATAGAAGTGAGAGAGATTAAGTCATACTCCACCACGCAGACCCAGTGTGGGTTTGTAGAGGCAGGTTTGTGACCTACTGTTGGAACTTATCAAGCTACTTATAAGTTCCCAACTTGGTTTAAACGTGGTCACTGGGACCAACGGCTTAAACTACCTTCCGAAGCACAATACTTTATTCTAATCTAATATATGCCATAACGCTAGATCCAGATCCAAGGGAATTCAGAGTTCCAATTGGTTCTTTCCTACATACCTCTCTGGCTTCCTCCATTTTAATACACGCCCACCGGTTACGGAGACTCTGGACTCGCTCTTCAGATAAGATAGTCTATAATTTCAATAAATAATAATTATAAATCAACACATACTGTTTATTCCACCACTCGAACCCAGTGCGTTTTTCTGGAAGTAGGTTTATGGCCACCTGCTGTTGGAACTTATCAAGCTGTCTATGAGGCTCCCACCTTAATATAATGACAAGTTAAAGATCCAACTGGGTCTAACAGCTTAACGTACATTTCTAACGACCACTTAAAGGTAGTAACTGGGGGCAATAGTTTAAACCACGTTCCGAAGCACAACTCTTTATTTTAATCTAATCTATATCATCACGCCAAATCCTATGCGGGGTAGGTAGAGAGTACAAAGTTCCAAGAGGTTCTTTCCTTACAGAACTTTCTGGCTTCCTCCACTCTCATAGTTCGTCTCATACCCGCTCACCGGTTAAGACACGGTCTTTTAGTTTTATTGTCAACCAAAAATTCATCCTCCACATTCACAATGACAAATGACACAGTAATCCATTCACCTTCTAGCTCATTGATTGTACAATACCGTTGAGTTCTCCCAATCTGACAATTTTAATCTCCGTTTTATGGGATTAAATCAACAAACAGAGTCAAATCACGCTCGTTTTTCCATTACTGGGGCGAGCGATTGATGGTTTTGGATTTGTACGGGACCCGACGGATGCTTGCTGCCGTTCCGCTGATTACCAAAGTTATTTGCAATGTAAATTGAAGTTTATGTGGTTCTATTTAAAATCGTTTATTGTAAGAATGAGACTCCAATCCGCGCTGGATTTGCGTGGTGGAGTATGGCTTAATCCTTCTCACTTTGATTTGAAACAGCAGATCTTCCTCTCAAACAGAAACTCAAGTCAAATATAGCTGGTGACTTGACATTTATTTCATGTTATTTTTTCAGTCTTTAAAAATAAATTAAAAATAACAATCTTAACTATGAGAATTTTATCAAGCTCATAATGTGTTTGATGTTTAAATAAAATTATGTCAAAGAAAAATATTGTAAGTTGTGACAGTATTTGAGTAGAGGTGCAAATAATATCAGTCAATACTCTCTCCCAGTCCATTCCATTCAAGTCGCTGTAATGAAGATGCTTCGGTGGACGTGCGGGATAACAAGACTCGATAAAATTCGCAACAAGTACGTTCGCGGGAGTCTCGGTGTTCACGATATCGCTGATAAGCTACAAGAAAGTAGACTCCGTTGGTATAGCCATGTAAAGAAAAGACCTCCTATTTATGTGAGTAATGTTACGGCTAATCTAAACTAAAATCTTAGTGGTCTGTCCAAGAGCGTGCTCGTCGCGACCCCTGCCAGTCATTATGGCTGCAATCTTAGACCGAAGACGTACCGTAGTGCGGGCTAGGGCGTCCCCCCGAGGCGACGCGTACCGGCCCGTCCCCGACGGTACGAATATAGGTGGAATGTAAGGGGTGGTATGGAAGATAAGATGCATGAAGTGATTGATGTGATGAAAAAGAGATGCCTGGATGATCTGTGTGTAACAGAGGCTAAGCAAAGGGGCCGTGAAACCTGTGATCTTCCTGATGGCACGATGCCTCTGTGGTCTGGGGTACCGCAGAGCAGTCGTGCCAGCATGAAAGTGGGTATCTTGCTGTCTCATCGCCTGGCCTCTGGAGTGAGAGATTATGGCATGTACGGTGCGAGACTTCTCTGGGTCTGTTTAAAACTACGTGTCACTAAAGTATTTTTGGTCGCAGCATATGTTCCCGTTAGCTCGTCGACACCGCAGGACGTTGAGAAATTTTTTGAACCTGAATGCCAGTATAACAGAGATGAAAAAAGAAATATACCGGCAATGCAAGAATGCCACCAAAACCTTAGTGAAAGAAAAGCGTGAAAGAGCCAGTGCGATTGAGGTGGAGAGGTAGGCGAAGAATTTCGAGAACAACACTAAACTCTTTTGGAGCAAAGTGAGAAAGTTTCGAGGTGATTCGTCAGGTTCCAGAATGGAAAGGATAAAATCTAAGAATGGTGACATTCTTGCAGACACAAGCTGTATTAAACCGGTGGAGTGAATATTTTGGAGAAGTGTATGGAGATGCCCCGGATACTGGTGCCGCAGACGAGCCCAGAGGCCAGTTTGTGGCACCGGAATCAACAGAGAACATCACTATGGAAGAAGTTGAATGAGCGATAGGAAGTATGAAAAATGGTAAAGTTGCGGGAATAGACATGATATCTGCCGAGATGATCAAATATGGTTGAACTTACTTTACAGATTGGCGCCGTGCAGTCATAGTACCCTTGTATAAAGGCAAGGGCTCACAATATGACTGCGCCAATTACAGAGCCATCAGTTTGATCAGCTTGGCAGCCAAGGTGTACGGTAAAATTATTAAACGGATAATGCGCGAGTAGTCCGATGGAATGTTGTGCGAGGCACAAGGGGGTTTCAGGTCCGGAAGAGCATGTTCGGATCAAATTTTCTCCCTCCGCAACATCGTAGAGGGCCGTGGCAGTGGGCCGGAACGTATTTTGCGGTTTTGAAGATCTGGCGAAGGCGTTTGATAGAGTTGGGCGAAAGAGACTTTGGGACATTTTACCTAAGTGCGGTATAAATGGCACTTTGTTGCGAGCCGTCCAGTCCACCTATGTGGACAGCAAGGCATGCGTACGGGTGGGTGGTAAGATGTCACCCTGGTTTGACGTTGAAATCGGCGTCACGCAGGGTTGCGTGTTGTCCGCTAGAATATTTATAATATATTTGGATAAAAGTCTTCAAATACTCATAGCGATGAATGAAGTGTGCAAATGAGTGATCTAGTGGTAAATCATCTACTATATGCAGATGACGCGATTTTGATAGCGCCAACAGCCACTGATTTGCAAACACTAGTTATGAAAGACGACTGCATGAAAAATGGCTTACATTTGAATGTAGAGAAAACCAAGATTATGGATTTTGAACGTGGAGAAACTAGAACGAATGCAAGGATTGTGGTTGGTAACGATGAGCGGGAGTAAGTGAATGAGTTTGTATATCTTGGATGCGCATTCAGTGAGGATGGGAAATACACCGCTGACATAGAGAGAAGAGTGAGTGCAGGGTACAGAGTGAATGGTGCGATGGGAAAGCTACTTGGGAGCCGGCACTTAAGCCAAAAGGCGCAGCTGGCCATACATAACGGAGTGCTTGTCCCAACGCTGTTATATGGCAGCGAGAACTGGGTATATAAGAAGGAGAATGAAAATAGGATAAATGCGGTGGAAATGCGAGCTCTGCGGAATATGTGCGGAGTGAAGCTGACCGACTGTATTCGCAACAGCGTAATAAGAAAGCGAGTATGTATGGAAGATATTATCGGTGTAAAGATGAGAAAGGTTATGTTCTGTTGGTTAGGGAATATAGAAAGAATGTTCGAAGAAAGAATGACAAAACTGATATACAATACAAAAGTGGAAGGATGTAGGTACCGGGGAAGACCTTTTTTTTATCGAAAACCCTTTATGGGTACCTATCCGCGTTCGGGGGATGCGGAGGGGTAATGTTGGAGTCCTTGATCCACTCACGGTCAGGCTGACCCGGCCGTCAGTGAACCAAGTGTACCGACTAAAAACCCTGCGGTGACACCATCTTCGTCGCGAGTGTCGGGGTCACGGGATCGCCGTTAGGTACGCACCGCGACTCCGACGCGACCTGCCCTGTTGAGGGCCAACCTTGGGAGTCCAGCTCCCTGCGTAGTTTCGTACGTCCTCCCCTTACGTAAACGCCGCGTTGATGTCACCCAACGCGGCGTCTCCCTCTCGAGCTGGGAGGCAGACTCCCCCGAGTCTGCCACCCAGGTAATTCGGTAGAGACACCCATGTACTCGGACTTTTGATCCGAGGCCATGGGTATCTCCACGCCTCCTCGCGCCACACGCACTCGAGCCGCCCAGCTACCGCCGCGCCGCCCCTCTGGCGGCATGCAGCAGCAGCCGGTCGGCCCAGTTCGGCCAGGCTAGGGGCCCCACCGCCCAGCAGGTGGTCGGGAGATTACGCAAACCTACACCGACCACCGTACCACCAAGCCAATCTGCGTCACACCCCTAAGGGCGGGCGCCCGAACGGCTCCCTAACAGGGGTGGCGCCACCTGCTGCACCCAACTCTCTCTCCCAAGGGAGAGCGAGGGGGCAACCAGGCGCTACACCCACACCCTTCGCGTCTTCCAGCCGCTGCCGCGCCGCCCCTTTGGCAACAAGTAGCAGCAGCCGGTTGGCCCAGCACAGCTGGGCTAGGGACCCAATTGGGCCCCACGGCCCAGCGGGTGGTCGGGAGGTCCTTCCCTCTGCAAAAATGTACGGCGCACAACAGCGCCGTGCTGACCTCGACCGACCACCCAAACGACAGGCACCACCTGCTGCACCCCACGGAGGGGCGCAACCAGGCGCCACATCATCATCTCAGCCCATACTTGTCCACTGTTACACATAGGCCTCCCTAATCGCTTTCCAGCGTAACCGGTCCGATGCCACCTGCATCCAACGACTTCCTGCGATTTTCACAAGATCGTCGGTCCATCTGGCAGGCGGTCGTCCCACGCTGCGCTTGCCAATACGTGGTCGCCACTCTAGAATCTTTCTGCCCCAACGCCCGTCCGATCTACGCGCTATGTGGCCCGCCCATTGCCACTTCAGCTTGCTAATCTTAAGGGCTATGTCGGTGACCTTGGTTCTTCTACGAATCTCCTCATTCCTGATTCGATCGCGTAGAGAAACGCCGAGCATAGCTCTCTCCATAGTTCGCTGAGCAACTCTGAGCTTTTTTATGAGACCTATTGTAAGAGACCACGTCTCTGATCCATATATCATCACTGGTAACACACATTGACTGAAAACTTTAGTCTTAAGGCACTGAGGTATTTTGGATGAGAAGATATTGCGCAGTTTCCCGAACGCTACCCAGCCGAGTTGGATTCGTCGATTGACCTCTCTCTCAAAGTTGGACCTACCTAACCGGACTACCTGTCCCAGGTAAATGTATTCGTCGACAACTTCAAGAGTAGAGTTCCCAACGGTGAGTGCGGTGGGTACGACATGGACGTTAGACATTATTTTGGTTTTGTCCATGTTCATTTTAAGACCCACTTGTTGAGATACTCTGTTGAGGTCACCGAGCATTCGTCCTAGATCTTCCAGCGACTCCGCCACGACCACAATGTCGTCGGCAAATCGAAGGTGAGTGATGTATTCGCCATTGATGTTGATGCCAAGTCCTTGCCATTCCAAGAGCTTGAAGGCGTCCTCTAAGGTGGCCGTAAACAGTTTCGGAGAAATGACGTCTCCCTGTCTTACTCCTCTTTTTATGGGGATTGCCTTCGTGCACTGCCCCTGTACTCGGACTGACATGGTGGCGTTATTATACAAGCACTTCAACACTTCGATGTACCGATAGTCAATGCGGCATCGCTGGAGAGATCTAAGAACCGCCCAAGTCTCGATCGAATCGAAGGCTTTCTCATAGTCCACAAACGCCAAGCATAGTGGCCGATTATACTCCTCGGTCTTCTGTATAATCTGCCGCAGCGTATGTATGTGGTCTATGGTACTAAAGCCTTTCCGGAAACCGGCTTGTTCGGGAGGCTGGAAGTCATCAAACCTGCGGTCGAGACGATTCGTAATGACTCTCGAAAACAACTTATAAACATGACTCAGCAGTGTGATGGGCCTATAATTCTTCAGTAAAGTGTTATCACCTTTCTTGAAAAACAGTACCACCACACCCCTGTTCCATGCTTCCGGCGTTTTCTCTTCGAGCAAGACGGAATTAAACAGCCTCTGAAGGACTTTAAGTACTGGCGTTCCGCCCGCTTTCAGAAGCTCTACGGTAATTCCGTCTTCGCCCGGCGCTTTGTTATTTTTGAGTTGTTTGAGAGCCATCCTAATCTCGTACAGGCTGATGTCCGGGATATCTTCAGTGTAGTGTCGGGTTAGCTTGGCTCTTGAGTCTTTTACCAAGTCAACAACAGGTTCAGCTACTGAGGTATACAACTGCCCATAGAACCTCTCTATCTCCCTGAGCACCTCCGACCTATTCGACGTTACGTTTCCGTCCTCCATCTTCAGCTTCGTCAACTGGCTTTGCCCAATAGACGCGTCTATTGCGAACACTTTAGAGCCCTTGTTCTGAGCTATGGTCTCCTCAATACGCCTTGTATTGAAGGACCGTAAGTCTTGTCGCAAGGACTTCAATATCTGTCCATTGAGCTGCCTATAGGACTTAGCATCATCGGAGGTTTGGAGCGTCATGGAACGTCGCTCAGCCATGAGGTTTCGGGTGTAGTTGGATAGTTTTTGAGGTCTATTTTTACGGTGGGGCTTAAAATACTTGGACCCGACCGTATGGACAGTCTCTACCAGCCTGTTGTTGATTTCGTCCACTGATGCGCTGCTGTCTAGCAATTCGAAGCGGTTTGCCAATTCGAGTTGAAAGTTCTCGGGGTTTTGGATATGTGCATTACAAGGTCGGAGCGTAGACTTCATCAGACGCGATCTTTCCATTTAGACATTAATATTCAATGTGCCTCTGACCATTCGGTGATCACTGCCGGTTTTTACCCTGTGGATCACGGAGACATCATTAAATATTTGTCGCTTGGTGCTCATTATGAAGTCTATTTCGTTTTTGGTGGAACCATCAGGGCTCATCCAGGTCCATTTCCTATGAGGCGGCTTCTGGAAGAAAGAGTTCATCATAAAGAGTCCCTCTTTCTCCAGGAATTCGGCCAGCCTCTGACCCCTGGGGTTGCGCTGCCCATATCCAAATTGCCCCACTCTCAACTCATCATCGCCCCGTTTGCCCAGCTGCGCATTGAAGTCACCCATAACCACTGTAAAGTGTGTTTCGGAAGTATGTATGGCTCTACTAATGTCCTCATACATAACTTCGACATCATCATCTGAGTATGTCGAGGTCGGTGCGTAGACCTGTATGACCTTCAGCGAATATCTTTTGGATATTCTGAGTATCAGGTACGCTACCCTGCTCGACACACTAGTGATGGACACAACGTTGTCTATGAGTGACTTGTGGACGATAAATCCGACACCACCTTGGGACTGCTGTTCGCCCTCCCGGTAGTAAAACAAGTTGCCGGATTTTAAGGTTATCGTGTCCTCGCCCTCTCTTCGGACCTCCGATAAACCTACAATATTCCACCGCAACTTGTTTATCTCTTCTTCCAGCTCAACAAGCTTCTCATCTGTCCTCAAAGTGCGTGCGTTGTATGTCACCAGGGCCAATTTTCGTTTTTGGTGGTAGCCGAATCTCTGCCGGAGATTCTTAGCACCCCTTGTCCTGTCGTTACCATGGCTGCTACCGTGGCCAGGACGATCAGGACCGCCGGGGACTAGGGGCCTGGTTTTCTTCTTCCATAATAGTGATTGGGGGGATTTGCCATACTCGCCACGCTTGGCAGGCGGGTTGGCGAGCGCAGTTTTTGATCGCAGAAGTGTTAAGAGAACGCTGCTGCCCATTCCCTAGTTTTCCCTTAGTCGCCTTGTACGACACCCGATGGGATGAGATGGGTTGGTCCTATTCTAAGCCGGGAACCACGCGGCGTCACAACCTTCCGGCTAATGCCAGGGGAAAAGGGGACCGGGTAGGAAAAAGGAAAGGGAGGGACGGGACCGAGTGGGGAAGGATAAGCGCATGCCTGTTTCTGTTATGTCTGTTCAGAGGACCAGACCAATAGCAGGGAGCAACCTCGAGCAGGATACAGTCACACTTGCCTTGGGCATCGTTGCGACCGTGCGCTACTCCCAAGACCACGCCAAATTGCTTGCCGGGACAGACGAGCAAAATATGCGAGAAGCTATGCCACTGCGCTTCGAAGGACGCGTGTGATGGGATAGCCTTTCGCCCGCCCACCGGGGAAGACCTAGACTATCTTACCATGACCAAATAGACCGGGCCTTGTCTGAAGGACAAGTCAGGAGTCTCCGTAACCGGCGAGCATGTATGAAACGAACTATGAGAGTGGAGGAAGCCAGAGAGGTATTGTAAGGAAAGAACCTGTTGGAACTCTGTACTCTCTGCCTACCCCGCAAGGGATCCGGCGTGATGATATAGATATATAGATAGATAATCTAAACATATCAGGGCCCAGACCTGGAGGGCGCCCAAAAACAAGATGGGCAAAGGTGGTCAAGGAGGACATGTGTATCTGCAATGCCCCCGAACACGACACGTCCGACAGAGCGAAGAGGAAGAAGAAAATTAGGAAGGCGGACCCCACCATCAGGTGGAAATAATAATTGCCTAGGAGAAAGAGAGAAAGAGTATTGATAAGAATGATATTGTAATAAGCTTGCTTCCTATAATATTGGACCTAACATATCGGCGAAAAGTAGATGTTCAGGTTCCGGCGTGGGCGCTTGGGCTCACATAGGCTTGACGGTGTGTAAAATAAAAGCTTTTCTTCTAATTTATGATCTGTATAGCGACAAATTTTGCGAGGATACAAAACATTGGTCATATAGGATATGGGAACCTAAAGAAAGAACCTAATATCGTGTCTGTAAAATTTATACTATATAACGGCGCTTAGGTTTTCTGGATGATCGTTTCAATGCCGGTAGCGCATGGTGGCCGAACATAAAGGAAATTTTGAGATAACACTGGGGTCTCGTCCGGCGATGGCGAGGTCAGCTGCTCCGCGATACGTTCAAGCGTTTGCCCCGTTGCTAATAGACCAACAACGCAGCGCCGTCCGCCATCTTACATCGACTATCTGTCATCGGTGATTCGTCATCTGACAGATGTCATCTATCATCGCTTCACAACTAAACACTCGAGGGAGTTTTGGCAGGAAATCGAAGAGTGATGTCGTCAATTTGTTTTAATTTCTAAAACTTGTGTTACTTTGAATTATAATGTGTAATGTTGGTGGAATATTAACTATTATGTATTCTTATATGTGCATGAGTGAAGGTAATTGTAACAAAGTGATAAAATGTGCCTTTTCGATTTCCCTCAAAACGGCCGTCGCAATTGGTATGTAAAGTATCCATCCAGCACAGGGCACTTCATCAATTTTGTAATCATCTTGGTCATCAAGTTCATCGGGGAGTTGAATTTATTTCGAAATGAATATTCGTAATACTTGCCATTGGCGAAATACGCATCGTCGTGATGCCTTAGACAAAAAATAAAACACTCGAGTAATCATGGAGTATATCTATGACAAGATTACAAGGTTACTAAAATGAAAATAACTGTTCACTATTCCATTAGCTGATTTTCAAATAATAGGATACGGCATCTATATATTAATACGTGAAGCAAAAACGTTGTACTCCTTTTTACGAAAATTGCGCGGACGGAGGAGTATGAAATTTCCCACACTTATAGTTTATATAGAGAAGGAGTGCAGAATGCTAATATTTTTTTTAAATTATGCATTAAAAATACATTAAATCCATAAAAAAACATTACACACACTACCATGTATTTGGCACAATACACTTCAAATTGAGTAAGATTAATATTGTTTGTCTTTATTTTTTTGTCTATAGTCTGATAGTCAAACATAACCAGCAAACAATGAAAGAGTTTTTACAAAAAAAATAGCGATAATCGAAATATGTATGTCAAGTTCAATGGATAGCATTTTCTATATCGCGTGGTTTTTTATTTCCATTAAAAAAAGTGGTATTCTTTATTTTAATCATTTTTTGTTGTTTTTCTTTTATTTAAATTTCATATAATTTTGTTTGATAAAAATTGGCAAATTAACAGCGTAGCTTTAGCGAAATCTGTGATTATAGAAGTATAGTCTTTGACAATAGAACCTTAATAATGATCAAACTTATAATTTAAATGAATTATGGTCAAATTTCTACCAATGGGCGACCACTAGTATACATAATTTACCAATTTTGCTTGTGGAATATCATATAGCCTCCGAACAGCTATATAACTAAGAATAATAATTTTTACAACTATGTGTTACGTTATAATAACCGGTAGAAGTTTAGCATGGCTGCTTTTAAGTTTAGCCGCTTTTATGTTAATTTTAACTGGTATAATGACGCCTAAATGGTTGATGGGTCAGCCTGTTGTGATCAATGAGGACAACGTCACCATCTTTTATATACCCAGCGTCGGAATTTATAACAGGTGTATGCGTATGGGCCGTCGTCATGATGACTGTGGTTCTTTCTCCTTCTACGGCCTTGCTACAGACTCGTCTGTGTATCCGGGACCTTGGAAGGCATCAATGTTCTTTTTATCTTTATGTGCTGCCATACAGTTCTCAACGGTGCTAGCAGGCGTCATGGCTTGCTGTGTCCAGTCAGTTTTCAAGAAGAGTGTTATATCTCTAGCTGGAGCCACACAAGCGTTGGGAGGTTTATTCGGCGTTTTGGGTTTACTGCTGTACCCGTGGGGTTGGGGCACGACCAGGGTTAAGCGGCTCTGTGGAGAGAATTCAGAACCTTATATACCTGGGGATTGCTCCATTGGTTGGGCGCTTTTCGTAACGGCGACAGGTGTAGCTCAAATCTTCCTAGCTTGTGCCCTATCCAAGACAGCGGATAAGGCAGCCAACTCGGACAAAGTTCAGTTCCAAATGGATGAGGGCAAACAGCTCATTTGTCTGGCTTGATTGAGAGGATTTGACTGTTTGTTCCTCTGACCTTCGGAACAAAATGTATCACTAAGGGATGTCTATAAATAGTTTTAAGTTTCAAATGACTTGAAAGATGTTATGATATCTTAACATGGATATGCCAATATTCGCCATTAGAAATAGGTGGAGCCAAATAGTCCTTTACACCAGTGAAGTGGCCACATATATTTTTAGTTTTTTTCTTTTAATTTATTCTAATTTATAATGAGGCGCTCGTAGCGCTGTGCGACTGCGGTGTTCTAACTAATCACCAAGGTTAAGCAGCGTTCAACATGGTCGGCCTGAGATGGGTGACCGTTTGTGGTATTTTCATATTCGAGCGTCTCCGTGCTTCGGAAGGCACGTTAAGCCGTTGGTCCCGGTTACCACTTGGTGTGGTAGTTATTAAGCCGAGTTGGGAGCCTCATAGGCGGCTTGGCAATTTCCAACAGCAGGTGGCCACAAACCTGCGTCCACCAATCCGCACTGGGTCCGCGTGGTGGAGTATGACCTAATCTCTCTCACAAATCGAGGTGAGAGAGATTAGGTCATACTCCTTTGCCCAGCAGTGGGAAGTATAGGCTGATATTATATTATATATTTATTGTGGAATATAAGCATAACGGTGTTTTTTGTGAAATAAAACTATTTTATCGCGGTTTATTTTGATTTTTAAGTTCCCAACGTTTAAATATAATCAAATCCGTAATTAATATAACCTAATCCAAAACTAAGGATAACACTACAAGGCCTCAAGACACCGTGAGCGAATTCTGTGTAGATCGGACCAACCAAAATAATTAAGAAGTTTGAGGGTAGGTACCCCTAAACAACTATGCCTTTTGGATGTCTGACACCTCAGTCCTTCCCGTAACCATGGGTGCTGCAAAGCACTCGAAACGTCCGGAACTTAAAAATCAAAATAAACCGCGATAAAATCCGAAAAATAGTTTTATTTCATGTGTAACATTCGCGTAAATCTAAGAACTCAGTGGTGTTTTCTTTTATACGTAACGTATTTATCAAATAGTTTATTACATCTCACATCAAACGAGTGAGTCAGACCCGCCTCCCATCTCGCAATGACATCAGCCGGATAGCTCAATTTAACACAGTATCTGAACAGCGGACGGTGTCTACGATGATGGATCGATCACACTCGCACGACCGTTCTTAGTCTACATATATTACACAGGCTTGAATATGTAGGATAGGTTTCTTATAGTTATTACTTTGCAATTTAATTTTAAAAATTTACCTTTCCTGCTGACCTTAACAAACCTGAAAAGTGTGCTCGGAGGCAATATGTTTTCTTTCATTGAGTTATATTCTTTTATAGTCATATCGTTAGTTTTTTATTCGCAAATCTGCACCGGATCTTCACCTCAATTTGTCTGAACCCTTTGCGCACCAGTGATGCAGTATAGATTGATTTATAATGTTAATATAATAATACCATCGATTTCTATTATAAAGTAGCTGTTGGCCCCGACTTCGTCCGCGGGGATTTTGGATTTCATAGGTATTATATTTTGCGCGGATCCCTAATTCTTTTTCTAAAATAAAAGTAGCCTACATTAATCCTTAGCTACTATACTATCAGCTATCTGCCGGTGAAAATCGGTCCAGCCGTTTCGTAGAATATCCAGAACTAACAAACAGACAGACAAACAAAACTTTCTTTTTGTTAAAAGTACCGTATATACTTTCATATGGATTTCGTAAAAAGCTGTTATATTGACATTAAAAACTGACACTTCAATTTTACTTATTTTTATATAGTATAATAAAAACATTTTAAAGAAATACCTTCAGCAATATCAGAAAAAGAGAAAAAATAACATATATTCAGTATGATTGTATCTTACAATATTCACGGTACATTATGGAATCCCATGATACCAATGGTGGTACAAAAGAAGTAAACAAGTCATTATTCACACACGCCGTCTAAGTGATGGGAAATGTTGCGTGGTAGCCCTCGAAACTGCCGCCCATTTCCCTAGTTATTCGTTTGTGGCTTTGAAAACGGCGGGTAAAAATATTTTTTTGATTATTTTATATTGAATCATATTATTTTTTGTGTAATCGACAAATACTTATTTCGATCTGGGTATGTGAGTTTCGTGGTATCTACGACACAGGAATAATTCGTAGTATGGGGCTACGTTACTTAAAAATATATATATGGCATTTTTTTTATAATAAATAAACACTATCTTGCCTATATTCTACAAGCGGGTGTAAGTATAGGCGATATTCTACAAGAAGTGTACAGTGAACACCCAAAATAGCTGATTATATTAGGTACCAACTTAAGAGGGGCTCATTGCCATTATACTGGGTAAAATTCCAGAAGACCAATTCTCGTAATTTATAGTATTCACAATGCTGTTTCGATCTATACTGCTATATTAATACGAGTATCAATGTGATAAATCTCACAAATGGTATTTTCGTACAATATTGACATTGACCGAATCGAGATCGGAGCGAAATTTGAACGAAATGTAAACGGTATTCCAAAATAAATTTGAACTGATATGAACAACAAATATACAAAACACCGTCAAACTGACGATTTTAATTAAATAGTTTTTATTTAGATTAACATATGATCAACAAATGATTATCAATATATTTTAAATTAATCAATCTATCTATCTATATCATCACGCCAGATCCCTTACGGGGTAGGCAGAGAGTACAGAGTTCCAACAGGCTCTTTCCTTACATACCTCTCTGGCTTCCTCTACTCTCATAATTCGTCTCATACACGCTCGCCGGTTACGGAGACTCCTGACTTGTCCTTCAGATAAGACCCGGTCTATTTGGTCATGGTAAGATAGTCTAGGCCTTCCCCGGTACCTACATCCTTCCACTTTCGCGTTGTATATCAGTTTTGTCATTCTTTCTTCGGACATTCTTTCTATATGCCCGAACCAACGGAGCATACCCTTTCTCATCTTTACACCGATCTTTACATCGGTGTAAATTAATCAACTTGACATTATATCCCACTTATTCTGAGATAATACTGAAATCGGATTAATACTTTAGTAGAGCAGAGTATCAAATTTAAGTCAATTCATAATTAAATCTCAGTTCAGTCAAGATTCAGTATCAGTCTCAATTAAATAGGAGAATTGGCCTTCTGAGAATGACTGAGAATTTTACAATAGAAATATTAGATTATCTGACAGGGGAATGATTTTAAATTAGGTCAGAATCCTAGAATTTATTATGACTGCTAGCTAGACCAACTAAGCAGTCCTCATCAGAAGAATCTTAATAATTGTATTGACTATCTTGTTAGTTACGAGTAGCTGGCCGCTATGAGGTCCTGTTCGAATTCTAGATCAAATAGTCGGTGAGGTTATTCTACCGAAAAAATACTAGTACTCTGGAATTGTCCTGGTATAATAACAATAGACTCGTCCTTTATTTTATTGGAATCTAATATTGATGTAAAAAATGGGTGTTTACATTTTGATCGTACTCCCTTGCTTGGGGAATGTACCATAGTATTTTTTTGGCTTTTTTCTCTATAAATATATCTACAAAACCAAGATAAAATATAAGTCCAATTGCATAGTTTTTCACGAAATTATGAATAACATCCCATATAGTTTTAAACTTATAATAAAAAAGCGTGAAATCTAACATAACACAACAAGTACACCTCCTTGGGGAATAAAGACGTGATAATTACTTTTCTCTCTTTCTTTTATAGTGTTTTTTTTTTGTAACCGCTACTGCTTTACCCATTAATCGCTCTTTTAAGACCCTAATATCAGAAAAAAAAAACGATCGTTCGTGTCGAATTCACGATTTGTCTAAAACAACTCCATTTTCTTCGCGAGAAAGGTCGAATAATAAATTGTTTGAATAAAATGTCGTTCAGTTCTCACCTTTCGAAAGTACCTATAATTTGTTTCTATTGAAAACTCGAACGCTGGGTTGAGAAGGCATTGTTACTATTTCAATTCGGTTGTACGGTGATCTTGGAGTATTTTTTTAAACAATAAATGCAAGAATGGCCGCCTTGTTGTTCTAGTGGCGAATAATGCGCATTGCGATCACGAGGTCTTGGGTTCAAATCCTAGTTTGGGAAGATGTAGTTTTACTATCTAACGAAAAATTCTCAGTTTCAGTCCGGAGTCTGGAATTTTACCCGGTAAATAGGCTCACCCCCTATTACATGCGGTCTAAAATTGCTGGCGAAAAGTGGGTGTACACAGGTGCACCAATGCCACCCCCGCTTGAAAACATGGGCTTATGAATGCAAGAAAAGGCATTCTTACTATTCTATTTAGGTTGTATGGTGCAGGCATTTTCATATTTTCTTTTCGTTCTAAATCCATTTAATTAATAAAGCGGCTATATTTTGGCAAATTTCATACAATATAATACACAACGTATTTTTTTTTAATGAGTGTGAAGAAACACTTGATAAATATTTGAAGTCGTTTAGGTAAATTTGGTTTAGCTATTCTAGAAAAAAACGTGTCGTTTAAGAACAATAAAGCTACACTTATTTCAATTTCTCATAGTTCGTCTCAAACACGCTCGCCTGTTACGGAGACTCTTGACTTGTCCTTCAGATAAGACTCGTTTTATTTGGTCGTGGTAAGATAGTGTGTCTTCCCCGGTACCTACATCCTTCCACTTTCGCATTGTATATCTGTTTTGTCATTCTTTCTTCTGACATTCTGGGTATATGCCCGAACCAACAGAGCATACCCTTTCTCATCTTTACACTGATTCTTTTCACTGATTTCTTGTTATATACCGTTGTTTCTATCAATATGCTATAATTAATAATAGCCATATCCTGAAGGTGACGTAGCTACTAAACATTTTTTTAAAAAACGACATGCTCGTAAAACAATATATATTTAAGAATTACAAGCTTTAATTATTTTAGAAGCTACAGTTACATACTTTGAATTTAAGGGATCACATAATAATCAAAAGAAGATTAGCAAGCTGACGGGCATTGGGGCAGAAAGATTCTAGAGTAGAGACCACGTATTGGCAAGCGCAGTGTGGGACGACCGCCTGCCAGAACGACCGACGATCTTGTGAAAATCGCAGGAAGTCGTTGGATGCAGGTGGCATTGGATTGGGAAGGCCTATGTTCAGCAGTGGACAAGTATAGGCTGAGATGATGATGATGATGAATAATCAAAGTAGTATATATTTTTTACTCTATATAGAGTTTTAACACACTCATTTTGTGCGTCCTACACATGGCTCTTTTGTATTTCATGCAAAAGTGTGTTGTCATCATGTGTCAATTTTTTGATTTAGACGGGCACAAAGCACATGGTTTTTGAGAATTTGGTTTCTGGATAATTACCGCTTCAGGAATAGTTTCTACACCTAATGTACCTATTATGAGCTTTTCACAATTTCTAAGTATTTGTTATTTTAGTTTAGATAAGCTTGAGGTGGCTTTAGGTGACGTCATGAGAACATCAGGCAGCTAATGCTCTTCCCCTTTTAAGTTGTCTTCTGGCACACTCATCATTATCAAAAACAGCCGCCTCCAACAAACGACTAGTTTCATCATCTCTAATAACTGGAAACATCTAAAACAATATTTTGTAGTAAGTAAAATAAAGAAATCAAATATTTATGAAAACAGTTATTAATATAAATATTAAACGCAAAATACGCCGTAATCAACATTAAATCTTAAGTAGTGATTAAAACAATTACACTTACCTTAGCTCACAACTTACGCAAATACTAAATTTCGTAATAATTACGATACTAGTGCTATAATTCAATACGCAAATGATACTCGACCACAAGGTATACTAAAAGAACTAATTAGGAAGGTACAGTGAAGAGACGCAGATATAACGCGAACTTAGTTTTTCTAAACTTTAAGGAATGTTGGCAGGGCACCATAAATCAAAACATTTTCTTAATGAATGGATATACGCTTCTTCGACTTGCGGCTAGTACTACAACTGACAATACAAAGGAGGGCCGCGCGGGCGCATCTTACATACGTAGCTATACATGTACATACTAGTCACAAGGTACAACATTGACATAGGCATAGGCGCACGCTCACACACTTCGTATATTCAACAACAACAAGGAATCGTAATTTAGCCGTCATTTTTTTACGATAGTTTAGAAATTTAGGGTTAAGGTCTGTATCATCGCACCAGATCCCTTGCGGTCTGTAAGGAAAGAATTTGTTGAATCTCTGTACTCTCTATATAAATTCCCTTTTTCATAAAAATATAATTTTCATATGCGATGTATGAAGAGGTAAAAATGGGTATGTGGTAAACCACCTATTGTATGCAGATGGCGCGGTTTTGATAGCGCCAACAGCCACTGATCTGCAAACAATAGTCACAGTTATGAGAGACGTAAACCAAAATTATGATTTTTGAACGGGAAGAAACCAGAACGAATGCAAGGATTGTAGTTGGTAACGATGTGCTGGAGCAAGTGAATGAGTTTGTATATCTTGGATGCGCCTTCAGTAAGGATAGGATATACACCGCTGATATAGAGAGAAGAGTGAATGCAGGGAATAGAGTGAATGGTGCGATGGGAAGGCTACTTGGAAGCCGGCACTTAAGCCAAAAGGCGCAGCTGGCAATGCATAACGGAGTGCTTGTCCCAACCTTGTTATATTACAGTGAGAGTTGGGTATGTAAGAAGAAGAACGAAAGCAGGATAAATTCGGTCGAAATGCGATCTCTGCGGAAGATGTGCGGAGTCACGCTGACCGACCGTATTCGCAACAGCGCAGTAAGAAAGCGAGTAGATATGAAAGATAGTATCGGTGTAAAGATAAGAAAGGGTATGCTCCGTTGGTTCGGGCATATAGAAACACTGTCAGAAGAAAGAATGACAAAACAGATATACAATGCGAAAGTGGAAGGATGTAGGTACCGGAGAAGACCTAGACTAGCTTACTATGACCAAATAGACCGTGTCTTATCTGAAGGGCAAGTCAAGAGTCTCCGTAACCGGCAAGTTTGTATGAGACGAACTATAAGAGTAGAGGAAGCCAGAGAGGTATGTAAGGAAAGAACCTGTTGGAACTCTGTACTTTCTGCCTACCCCGCGAGGGAGCTGGCGTGATAATATAGATAGATAGAGATATTTTTCATTTATAAAATATATTTCTTATCAGCAATCGCTAATTAAATATTAAACCTTATGTCACTCCCATAGTCAAGAAAAATGCAACGATATCTCATATTTCAAAATCCGGGGAGATATTTAGGCTACAAAGTATTCCCAAGAAAAAGAAATACATTCACACGTACACTCGAAAGACACTACCCTCCTTAGGCAGTCCTGCAAAAATAAGAGAATCTAGCCCCCTACACCCTATTCTAATTGTAAGACCCATCACACCCAATTTTATTTCAACAAGCTAGCAAAACAGTAACATTATTATTTGTAAAAGTGCGCAAGACCTGCCGGCGCTCGCTAATGTCCCAAATAGTACCATTAAAGATGAAATAGTACGTGTTCTCATCAGGACGGAATCCCTTCAACTGTCTCGCTCCACAAAAGCAAACTTCATTAGACCACCCGTTCGTGCAAGGAAAAAGGAACGGGGAGATTGGTCGTTTGTTAGAAAGGTTCTGTACGTAGGAGAAATGTTTTGATGCAACCTTGGAAAATTTTTGTACGAGGTTTTGTGGAATGAGATTTTTTAATTAAAATTGCGTTACCTTTGGAATATTTTCTGTATTATTGGTACGTTTATAAACATGAAATTGACTATTAAGTATAATCAAATATCAGAAGCATTCGTGGGTGACACACAGATTTGTGCCGTGAGGAAATGGAACCCGCGATACTCGATCAAATCAGCGTGGCGGCCTACGCTCTACGAATAGACTAAGCCGCAGTTGCTTTTATTTGTTGATTAGTTAAATAAAAAAAATCTGATGCTGGTTGGTGCAGTCGGTTACTTGGCACCGACTTCAAATATTTATTTTTTTGCTTTTTGAAGTCGGTTTACCTTTTTTTATAAAAGATTTTTATTTTACAATTTTAAGTGACCAGTGAATTATTCTATAGTAGGGTACCTATAGGATTGTCGTAATACCCATAATATCTTAATTTACACATGCCTATTGTTTGTCGTTAAGGAGTTCCCTGGTGTATCTTCTAAGTCCAAGGTCCAATGTCAATAAAATTAATATGGGACCACCATGGAGATATACTGAATCCAATGCAAAAAAAAATATCTAAATCGGTCCACAATTGACGGAAATATCGCTGAACATACATAAAAAAAAAGTTCCTTTTTTATGTCGGTTAAAAATAGAAAAACATATATCTAGATTTGGATAAAAATTAGAGTGCGAAGAAATACGGTAACAATTAAATATGCCTGTCCTCAATTTTGTCGTAATATTTTTGGTTTACTAAATAATTAAATAAAGAGGTAGTCTGTTAGGAAGGAACTAATTGGAACTCTGTAATCTCTGCTTACCCTGCACGGGATCTGGCGTGATGATATAGATAGATATATAGATTTTTAGTATGCTTAATTCTTTTGATATAAATCTTAAGCTCTCATGAAAACCTAATTCAAACAATACCTACTTGAATTAAGTAGCGGAAGCTGGCTTAAACATATATTAACAATTCATTTATTTCATTAAAATCGATGATCAGCAGTTCTCCAACAGTCGCCCACAGTACCCTAAAAACTGTAAGAAAACAAGAGAATCGTTTGAACACCCTATTCCATTACCAAGCCTGATCACACAGACGACTTTATCTAATAGCGTAACTCTTTTATCACTGGCTGGAGATTTAACCAGAGTGTATTTAGTTAGGTGCAGGGTTTAACTGGACCAACTAACATCCTGTGAAAGTCTAAGTAAAAAAACTGAGAGTTCTTAGATAAACGAAATTACACACGAAGTAAAACATTGTTTTTTTTTTTTATTTTATCACGGTTTGTTTTCGGTTTTATTTATATGGGTCAAAAAGCCACTTGTTAACGTTACCGTTTTTTAATTTTATACACATATTACTTAATTTGAGACCTAACATCGTTAGCGAAAACTAGGTATAAACAGTATATGTCTGCCACCTCCGCTCGAGGAATATAGGCGTGACGGTGTTTACTTACAACTAAATTTTAAATGCGACTCTTAGAAGATCCAGCAACTAGTCTTTTAATTTTTTTGAAACTGACACACAGCATTGTATTTTACAATTGTTAATACAATCAATCAGAAATATCAAAATTTGAACTACATTAGTGTCCCCTCATACGCCTGGATACTGGAGGAGGTGGTGGGTTCATTTCTCAGGTCGAATATAGTGGTATTGATATTTTTTATATGCTATAATTCTTGACGGACGATTTAGCGCAGTGGTTAAGGGCTTAGCCCGCCCCACCCACTGTAGCTAATAATCGCAGGTTCGATTCCCGCACGGGACAAATATTTGTGTGATCCACAATTATTTGTTCCGGTCTGGGTATTTGTGTATGTGAATTTTCATGTTTGTAAACGCACCCACAACACAGGATTTAATACTAGTGTGGGACAACGTTTAAAAAAAAAAAAAAAAAACTCACTTTTTCAGCAGTTTGAAGTCTAGAATTGTGGCCGGTATAACAATCTGACTCTTTGGGGTTTTGGGTTGATCATGCTCACTATAATGTCTTTGCGTGTGGTGGCTGTCTGGCGCGGGTCACTCTTTTCCTATCAATATGGTCGAGGGGAGTAAAGGCTTTTCTAGTAGCCATATTCGTGAATGGGTGCTGCTTGTATGTACTGGTTAATCTAGAATCTTTTAGACCTGGACTTCTTAGAAATAATATTATTAGTCACACTTTGTTCGTAAGGCATCATACTGTAACTCTAAATTGTAACCTAAATAACGCACTCACACAATATTGTTGAAAAAAAAGTCAAAAATTATGAAATAAAATAGAAAAAATAGAAAAAGAATGAAATAAGAAAAGCCCGCTGACTTTTTTCGCCGGATCTTCTCAGTAGAGACCACGATTAGTAGTTAGGTTAGATAAAAAAAACATGTTAGGCTTATACAAAATAAATTGTTTGAGTTTGAGTTCTCGATTGGGACTTAAAATCGTCATATTATTGTAAAAATAATTCCCATTCTACAATTGACTGCTCATTCTAAAAATACAGTTTTAATTCTCTCGTCACCTTTAACGTCTTCAGCATTCATAGTTCAAGCTTTTGTTGTTTACAAAGTCAGAAAACTCATTCAAAACAATCAACCAGTTCACGTGAATACCACTCACTCCCGCCCAATATATTTTGTTATATCCAATTTGAAGCAAATTAAAAGCTTAATAAATTGGTATGCGTAGAGAAAGTAATGCACCATCCGTATGTGAAAAACGATGTCACAGTAAAAAGAATAGCAGTAAATTATTATTTTCTTACATCGTCATATTGAGAACGTGACGCACTGAATGTGAAATATTCTTATTTCAAGCTTTTATTTAACTTGCATAGTTCGTATGTCTGTCTGTTCAAATCTTGTGATCCATTTATCAAACACTTGCAGGTATCCGACGGATGTGAAATTTGGCATGCGTGTGTAAATTTGATAACAATGTAGTAATATGGTACCATGGAGCTGGCCTGATGATGAAGTGGGAATGTGGTCATAGGAACATGCGATCTATACAATGCAACCATCTCGCGTTTAGGCGTGTTAGATTGGTATTGACAAGTTACCTTTACAACCAGATAGTGTTCGGGGTCTGACGATGAAGTCGAAAGTTGGGCAATGGAACCAACTACTTAATATAACCGTGTTTAGGCTCGTTGGATTTGTCTTGACGAGTATTTTAGACCCAAATAGTGTCCAGGGTCTGATGTGGAACGGAAAGGAAGGCACAAAAACTCCTTAACTAAGCAAGATTAAAAAGATCTTTTTAAATTAAAATTATTTTTAGTATTCTGAAGGTGCGTTTTCTGCTTTATGATAGGCTAGACTTTGTAGATACTGTACTGTGTAGATGATTATGAAGACAAATCTTACCGAATAAATACTTATTCATAATTTCCTATCCAGATTGGCCGTGTAATTAATTCTTCTATGGCCTAGCACATAATACGATAAGCAATCTCAAGGTCCTGACTCCAAACCCTTAGTCAGGAAAAATAATATTAGCATTTTTCTATTGAAAAATTCTCAGTAAGAGTCCGAAGTTTGGGGTAGTACCCTGCGTAGGTGATGGCAATAGATTCGCCTCTTACCTTCAGAACCTTATATTGCCAGCCGCCCTTGTTTGGGTAATGTAGGCGTGACTATAGTTGTTTTTTTCAGTTATAGTCTACTAAACCAAAGTAAAATCATTTTATTGAACTTTGATTTTACTTTGGTCAATAAATGTTTGACATTTATTTTTCAATAAATTTAGAACTACTACATTGACAAATGGTAACCGTAACGAAATATCGAACTGTATGCAACGCAGCTAAAGTCGATTTCAGAATAACCATCCCATAAAAATTCATCTCAAACATTTTCGAACAGCAATCGAAAATACAGGTGATTCATACACCGATTAAAAAAGCTGCACGGAGTTGTATATCTGTATCTTATTTACTCACGCATCTGTGCGAGCGAGACAACAGCATGTTGTTTTTCTCGGACGAAGCTAATCTATCCAAACTGATCGACCATTAGGACGGGTATTTGCGAGGATCGTAACTTACGGGTCTTATTTGGGTTTGAAGTATAATTTATTGTCTTCAATTCTATTCGTAAAGGAGGGAAAGGTTAAGCAATAAATTGGACACAGCTGTGTAACGGACATAAGCTCGGAATTAGGTAACAAAAGAGGCGATTTGCGAACGCCTCGCGTCGATTTGTTATCGCGAATGTATTGTGAGGTGCCGTATAGTGTGCTCTTATGGCCATGGTCTGACGCTTTCAGGGAAAAATATTAGTTCAGAAGTGTCTTTTATAGAGATTTTGTTCCATTCAATTGATATAGTGGGATACTAATTTCAAGCTGACAACTTAAAGTGTTGAAAGCAGAGATTATTCACTAGTTTTGAAGGAACGTTTGTACTAAACCAAAAAAAACATCAAGCATCAATCGATACCATTACACCTATATTCCTCATGTAAAAGTATCAGAGGTGTATATTATACATCTAGATTTTGCGGATGATTTTAAGTCCTAATGCATTAAAGGGCGACCTTTTTTGGCATAATGGGGCATAATAGCAAGCTCCGGACTGCAAGTCGGAAATTTTCTATAGAAAACCACCTATAATACTTATATCATGATTGCTAGCCACACAGCTAGTGCTAGCACGCTGTGCATACAGCTAGACTAACTTGGCTGATATATTTATGGGATAGACAATAAATAAAAATACAAATTTATTTATGAGACAAGCGTCTTATGGATTTCAATATACTGTGATCAAGAAACACCGATCACCGTTACGCCTATATTCCCCAAGCGGGGGTGGCCGAGGTGTACTGAGTACACCTACTTTACGCCAGCGATGTTTGGTCTCATGTAATAGAGGGCGAGCCTATTACCATATACCTGGCACAATCCCAGACTCCCGACTCATACTGGAATTTTTCGTCAGAAAAACTAATTTTGTCCGACCTAGGGTTTGAACCCAGGACCTCATGATCACAAAGCGATGCGCTTTGCCACTAGACCAACGAGGCAGTCAGAAACGCCGATATTATCAGAATATGACTCAGATGGTATAAGAATCGATTTACTTCACCGAATGTTATTTTTAGATGAACTCACGACGACGACGGCGAATGTGATTGGCAATTTTCTTTCAAAGAAATAAATACAGCATCTGCTCCCGTATTATCCATTTAATTTGTAACACAGATAACATCTAGTTACAAGGAAACGCATAAATTCAATATTATAATATAAGCGAAGACAAGCAGTGCATCAGCTGTGAAAGCAAGATTAATTATAACGGGTATTTCAACGCTTCCTCTCGGCAGTTTAACAAATGCGCTTCCCTGAATTGATTTGTCGGCGTCAAGTTCGCTAGTCGTATCAATATTCAATGTGCGATGCAGAAATTAATTAAAAGTTTATCTAAATTAAGCACACTTGGATGGACGTAATCACAACAAGAGGGGTCGCGTGTTACCTCACCAAGAGAAGGCATAAAGGTGATAGGCAAGCCACCAATCATTTTTTTAGATGATACAAGAAGGTACAGATCAGCAGTTAGTGGAAATGAATAAAATAATCATAAAAGCAAATGCTTAGTTAGTCTAAATGACGGGCACTTGGAGATAATTAATATAAGTGGGATTGGATGCTTACTAGCCAAGAGATAACTTAAGACCAACATGCAAACTACCAAACAGTTATTTGGAGAATACGAAAAAAAATACTAATCCAACAAATAATGGAAATGTATAAAATATTTTAAGAAGACTAAGAAGATTCTATTGCGGGTGAAAATAACTCAAGGCTAAGTTAATCTCAATTAATACCACTTGGTTGGACGCAATCACAACAAATAAGATTGGGCGCTCAGTGACCGAGAGATGGCATAATATCGACATGCAAACTATCGATCAGTCTTTAGGATAATACAAAAAATTGCTGATGATGCAAATTAATGAAATGGTTTTAGGAGGACCTAAACTATATAGGGGAGAAAAAAGCAAGAGTAAATTAATCTCAATTAACAATAGTTGGCTGCATATAATCACAATAAGTGGGATGCTAATCACAAATGGATTTGGGTTCTCACTGGCCAAGAGATTGCATAATAGTAATAGGTGAGTTACTGATCAGATTTCTCGATAGTCAAAAAAATGGCAAATTAACGGATGATGAAAATAAATAGCTGTAGTGAGCAAAAAAGGCCGAAACTAAGTTAATTTGAGATTAAGAATACTTGGTTGGACGTTATCACAACAAATAAGATTGGTTGCCCACTGGCTAAGAAATGGTAAAAGAGATAAGCAAACTGCCAATCCGATTGTCCATATGCATGAATTGCGGTGGAATTTATTTTTCAAACCCTTATTTCTTATTTTGCTAATTAACATTTTTGTAGGTTCCAAGAAAATTAAAGTGCTGCCCCGGACATCTCGAGGTTCAAACCTTGGTGTCATCTGTGGAAATACATACAGGAGTTACAGTGGAAGAAATGCGTGGCGGGCTTAGTCCCATTAAAAAAGTACAAAGCGCATTGAGAATTAGGGTCTCTTTCTATAAGCCCCGTATTTACGCCACCGAGGCTAGTGTCGTCATCAAAAAGATTTATGTATAGCCGATGCTTTTCAAAACGGCGAAAAATACAATTCGAGAAATGAAACGTAGTTTTTTTCATCAGGACTGGAGAATAAAAAATCGGAGACAAATACGTAAAAAAGCAACGGCTTTTTGAAAGGTGTACCAGTGGCCTTAGAGCTATAAAGAAAAATTGGGCGGACTTGCTACAGCATTCATACGATAAGCATAAACAACAAAAAGTCCAGCAATAAGCAAAAATCAACAAATACCATCATCTACCATAAATAAATTAACATCAATCACCCAAAATACTGCCCCGCACAAAATTCCAGATAAAATTCAGATCAGGCATATGAAATTCTTTTTCCACGTCCGTGCCAGTGTACTCGTAATAGCATGGGCAGCTATCCCGGTAAGGGCCCTCGCTCATTTAACTGCTCGCGTTAGGTAATTGACCTACGTAACGACCACTTAGAGCGCGTTTGAATTCGTATCCGTGTCCAGGAGATTTAGATGCAAAAGTTTTTATATATGAATACACTTAATTCCGAATTGGGGCTTTATTTTTACTTAAAGAGTTTATTTTCTATATTTTGGGTAGGAAATGTTCATTACCGTAAATGATTAAACCGATAGACTTTAAGCTTTTTCAAATCTTGATGTGTACTATAAGTTGGGTATATATGTAATCAAAAATTACCAGATGGAAAGAAATGTGGGACTGCAAACTTTACTTGTGCAAAAAATGTTGATTCTGCTTACTCAAAGTTCGATAAAAAGTGTATGAGAAAAAGCTACAGACTAATAAGCGGTCCTAAAGATATTTGATTGATAGCAAACAGAAGACGTTTTTTTCCTATTCATGTCAGAAAAGACTCGATTAAGTCTACATTTGAAGGAGCTAATGCAATGCAATAACAAATTATTATTTTAACATCATGCTCCGGAAGTTACATTGAGCTGTTGGACCTGGTAACCATATCACGTGGTCGTTAAGCAAGTTGGAAATTTTATCAGTGGTTTGATAAATTTCAGTAGTAGGTGGCCACAAACCTGCATTCATTAATCCACTAGGTTTGTTTGTATACTGGAATAACATGGAGTTATTTAAAGTTACTTAAAGCCTAAATCAAAGCCAACGTTTCACTAGCATTTATTAAGTTACGAACTATTTTGGCGAATTATATTAGCAAAAACGACACTTAAACATCACCTTCCATATTACATTCGTCTACTCCACTACCATTGTGGAGAACAAAAATCATTTGAGCTTCCCATAAAATATAAGACGAGTATAAGTACCGCAGTCCAGAAAAATTTTTTATAACCACTATATGCACCGCCCGTACTTCAGTACGGCTGCCATCCAAAATGGAGGTAGCGCGTGGTTCTGAATATAACAGCCTCTGTGCCGCGTTCTAATGTACTAACGACACTAGTTTGTTTGAATTTCAATACAGGAAAAAGTAGAGGATTGCGTTGTGAATTCGGATCATGTTTGTTTGATAGCTTTAAGATTTTTTAAAAATTCTTTCTCTGGAATATGTGTGTGTGTGTGTGTGGATGTGTATGTGTGTGTGTGTGTATGTGTGTGTGTATGTGTGAGTGTGGTGTGTGAGTGTGGTGTGTGAGTGTGGAGTGTGTGTGTGTCTGTGTGAGTGTGGTGTGTGAGTGTGGAGTGTGTGTGTGTGTCTGTGTGTGTATGTGTGTGTGTGTATGAATAATCTACGCTTTAACTGTGGCACGTTTACAACTTCCCGGACAAGAGGGCGACCGTGCAACCACTACGCTCGAGCCAGAAGGGCAAGGGGCAACTAGCTCAAGGGCACTTCAAGAAATTTGGAATATGTTTTTGACTGATTTTGAATGAGATACACATTACTGTATCATTGGCTATCGAGCCTGAGTTGTAGAATACTGGCTTTCACATTCAAGAAGTCCAAGATTAAATTGAATTTCGATTTACACCACTGGGTTTATGTAACCTATGTATGATTCTCGCTTGCCAACTTGCTTGTGAAGATTATTGTAAGAAAATTTTGTTGGAAAAAACTTCAAAAAAAAAGCGATAGAGATATGTGAAACTATGTCCCTAAAGACTGATAACAGTGCGCCCCCTTGCCATAAAATTTAAGCTCTTGGAGAATTATAAGTGAGTTTCCGGGGAAAAAGAGATCTAAGAGGTATATATTATATTTAGGGGGGCTGTCCAAGAGCGTGCTCGTCGCGACCCCTGCCAGTCATTATGGCTGCAATCGTGACCAAAGACGTACCGCAGTGCGGGCTAGGGCGTCCCCCCGAGGCGACGCGTACCAGTCCGCCCCCGTCGGTACGAATATAGGTGGAAGCGGCGATGGGGGCCGCCACCCATCACACCGGGCCCGAACTGGCGAGTCGTGGAGTGCAGAGTGCCAAGTGCCTAACTTGGAATGTAAGGGGTGGTATGGAAAATAAGATGCATTAGGTGATTGATGTGATGAAAGAGAGACGCCTGGATGCTCTGTGTGTAACAAAGACTAAGCGGAGGGACAGTGAAACCTGTGATCTACCTGATGGAACGATGGCTCTGTGATCTGGGGTACCGCAAAGCAGTCGTGCCAGCATGGGGGTGGATATCTTGTTGTCCCGTCGCCTGACCTCTGGAGTCAGAGATGGCCTGTGCGATGCGAGACTTCTCTGGGTCCGTTTAAAACTGGATGTCACTAGAGTATTTTTGGTCGCAGCATATGCTCTCGTGGGCTGGTCCACACTCCAGGACCTGGAGAAGTTTTGGGATAGTGTCAGGGAAGTTCTGGATCTGGCTGAGGCTAACGAAAAGTTGATTTTGTATGGTGACCTGAACGGATGGGTAGGAACCAGGCGGTAAACTTGCGACGCTGCTCTGGGTCCTTATGGTGATAAGAGAGTGAACGATGCAGGTAAGCTCATTGTAGATTTTTGTTTGGAAAGGGGTCTCCTTGTGTCTAATATGATATTCCATCATAAGGACATACATATGTATACGTGGAGAAGGAATTAACAAAAAAGCATGATAGATCTGATCCTGGTTGATAACCGTCTCCGAAGCAAACTCCAAGATACGCGTGCGTAAAGAGGCCTCACTCTTGAATCAGACCACTATCTCGTAGTTGCATGGTTTAGCGGTCTGTTCAGAAAGTGAAGGCACTGGCAAGAGCGTATCCCCTTCGGAGACTTTGAAAGAATAAAGGTTGAAAAGTTGCAAGATGAGAGCGTGAGGAGAATGTATGAATACAAAGTCCGGGGCAAGCTTTTGACAGGCTCTTCGGACTCACATGTAGATGAATGCTGGAATAGCCTGAAAGCGAGTTTGGTGGAATCCTCGAAAGAAGTATGTGGTTGCTCAAAGAAGCATAGTACAGTAAAAGGTGATGCATGGTGGGATACGCAGTTACAAAGCTCCGTAGAAAGTAATAAGAAAGCGTGGTAGGACTATGTCTCTTCTTTGAACCTGAATGCCAGTATGACAGAGATGAGGAAAGAGATATACCGGCAATGCAAGAATGCCACTAAAACTTTAGTGAAAGAAAAGCGTGAAAGAGCCAGTATGATTGAGGAGGAGAGGCTGGCGAAGAACTTCAAGAACAACACTAAACTCTTTTGGAGTAAGGTGAGAACGGCTTGAGGTGATTCGTCAGGCTCCAGAATGGAAAGGATAAAATCTAAAGATGGTGACATTCTTGCAGACACACAGGCTGTGCTAAACCGGTGGAGTGAATATTTTGGGGAAATGTATGAAGATGCCCCGGATACTGATGCCGCAGACGTGCCCAGAGGCGAGTTTGCGGCACTAGAATCAACAGAGGACATCAGTATGGAAGAAGTTGAATGGGCGATAGGAATTATGAAAAACGGTAAAGCTGCGGGAGTAGACATGATATCTGCCGAGATGATCAAATATAGTGGAACTTGCGTCCAGGACGCCTTCCGGGCCCTTGCAAACCTTTGCTGGAGGACCCCTACAGATAGAGGTAGAGCCCCTACAGATTGGCGCCGCGCAGTCATAGTACCCTTGTATAAAGGCAAGGCTTCACAATATGATTGCGCCAATTACAGAGCCATCAGTTTGAACAGCTTGGCAGCCAAGGTTTACGGTAAAATTATTGAACGGAGAATGCGCGAGAAGCCCGATGGAATGTTGTGCGAGGCACAAAGGGGTTTCAGGTCCGGAAGAGGATGTTTAGATCAAGTTTTCTCCCTCCGCAACATCGTAGAGAAGCATCTGGCAGAGGGCCGGAAGGTTTTCTGCGGTTTTGTAGATCTGGAGAACGCGTTTGACAGAGTTGTGCGAAAGAGATTTTGGGACATTTTGCCAGAGTGTGGTATAGATGGCACTCTGTTGCGAGCCGTCCAGCTCACTTATGTGGACTGCAAGGCATGCGTACGGGTAGGTGGTAACCGGTCAACCTGGTTTGACGTTGAAATCGGCGTCAAGCAGGGTTGCGTGTTGTCCGCTAGACTGTTTATAATATATCTGGATAAAAGTCTTTAAATAAAGACTGAAAGCGATGAATGAAGGTGTACAAATGGGTGACCTAGTGGTAAACTATCTACTTTATGTAGATGATGCGGTTTTAATAGCACCAACAGCTACTGATCACAGTTATGAAAGATGACTGCATGAACAATGGCTTACACTTGAATGTGAAGAAAACCAAGATTATTATTTTAAAAGGGAAGAAACCAGAACGAATGTAAGGATTGTGGTTGGTATCGACATGCTGGAACATGTGAATGAGTTTGTATATCTTGGATGCGCCTTCAGTGTATGTAGTGGGTATGTAAGGAGGAGAATGAAAGTAGGATAAATGCGGTAGAAATGCGAGCTCTGTGGAATATGTGCGGAGTGAAGCTGAACGACCGCATTAGCAACAGCGTAGTAAGAAAGCGAGTAGGTATGAAAGATAGTATCGGTGTAAAGATAAGAAAGGGCATGCTCCGTTGGTTCGGGCATAAAGAAAGAATGCCAGATGAAAGAATGATAAAACAGATATACGATGTGAAAGTGGAAGGATGCAGGTACCGGGGAAGAACTAGACTATCTTACCACGACCAAATAAACCAAGTCTTATCTAAAGGAAAAGTCAAGAGTCTGTATGAGTACGAGCGTGTATGAGACGAACTATGAGAGTGGAGGAAGCCAGAGAGGTATGTAAAGAAAGAACCTGTTGGAACTGTGTACTCTCTGCCTACCCCGCAAGGGATCTGACGTGATGATATAGATAGATAGATGGATATATTATATTTATGCTACATATTCACTCAATAGTAGTTTCGAGAATGTATATTTCTCACACCAGTTTTCTCCGAATGGGCTAAGAAAACTGTACATATACATAGTATTAAATAGATTTAATAAGCTTTGCCTCAATAGGGTATCGAATATTAAAATTAACACTTAGCTACCATATTAAAACTACAATTATTTGTGTTTACAAGCAATTGTTAATTAAAAACAATTACTATTATCCTATTCCTAAAAACTACCTTCTACAATGAATAAATTGCATTATTAATTATCAACTACGCAGACTATTAGTATTTAATTTCTGTTTTCATTAAACCTATATCAATACGAGGTACGCTGTTTATTCTCGTTAAGACTGCAAAAGAATACTAATTACCTCACAGAAAAATAGGTCGTAAGAGGCTAAAGCGCAAAGCATTGTTGGAACACTAGTATTCCATTTGAATAGGTATCTCTTTAGCAGTGGCTTCGGATACAACGGTGACAATACGTGCGGAATCCCAGCAGATGAAAGGGTTAATTCATTAAAAGTTGAGGTTACTGCGCTTTGAAATAGGTTAGGTTTTTGCTTGATAATAATCGGATCGGAACAATAGTCGTAGTTGTGAGATATTTGACTTTGACATACAGATACTGCGGATTATCTATAGATGGCGGTATTTAAGTCTGGAACGCACAAGAAAAGTTTTTGGGCTAAGAGAAAATTGAACAATTAAGGTTTCGATTTCCTTGCTTGGTATATGGAAAAGGCCTTTAATTAAGTAGTATTAGCACTACTATGATTATTTCAAATGTATTTTTTTAGAACTCATATTACAAAAGTTGCTAAGATTGGTATTCGACAACAGGAGAGGTGATCTAAACGTATATTGAGAGTTTTTTAGTAAAAAAAAGGAGTAATAAGTGAAAGAAAGAAGAGGAGGACTTCGCCTTGCAGTGGGACAGTATAGGCGTATTGTAATAATGCAATGCATAAGAAAGTACTTTAATTTATTCAGAAACACGCCAAAATAGTACAGTTCTTATATATATACCTGGAACAGACATGTACAGCATGAAAAATAGTAGTGATAAGCCGTGTTCTTTCATTTGACTATAAGTTTTCTAATAAAATTAAGAATAAAATAGTCTAATAAATTAATTACTGTATTTTTACCTATTTCAGACACCAGCTTCTCACGTTTTATGAATTTTCTAAAATAATAATTTTAACATTTGTAGTTTTTATGTGTAGATATAAATGATATTCTAAAAAATATAACACCATCACGCCTATATCCCCCAAGGGGTGGCACAGGTGTACTGTGTACATCAAATTTTCGCCGTGTTAGGTCCAAGTACTAGGGGGCGCGCCTATTGCCATATACCGAGCACAATTCCAGTCTCCAGACATATACTGGGATTTTTTCGTTAGATAAACTACATTTGTCCGACGTAGGATTTATACCCAGGGACTCACGAGTCCCTGGGTCTAAATCCTAGTATCACAAAGTGATGTGCTTTGCCACTAGATCAACAAGGCAGTCGATGAATTAATATGATAAAGATATGAAAATTTTTTTTAATTTAAATTATTTTAATCTTACTAAAGTGCAAATGTTATGCATACAGTTAAATCGGTTCGGAATAATTAAGCAAGTAAAATATAATGATACGCGTTGACACTTCTGCATTTTTATTGTCATCATGTCATATTTACATTTGTCTGACCTACTTAATCTAACCTAACCTTTGAACCCAGGACCGCGTTATCACAAAGCGATGCGCTTTGTCACTAGACCAACGAGGCAATCTGAATGATATATTATTATTATTAATCCACTATGAGAGTGGAGGAAGCCAAAAAGGTATGTAGGAAGAACCTGTTGGAAATCTGTACTAATCTGTGACGATATAGATAGATAGATCATCCGCCAAAAGACGTCACTGTACGACAAAGGCTCCAAAGATCAATACGACGACTGGCTTTATACGCATCAATTTTTTACCGCCAAACCCGATTATCAGTCCATCTTGTGATAATCAGCCCACTATAATAAAGTACTGTCTAATGTAAGAACTCTACTTGTAACTGACATTTTCTTTCAATATATTTTACCTTTGACCACCTCATTGGCGATCACCGTTACATAACGACGTGTGCTCACATAATATTGAAATTCCAAAAGCGTACCGCACATTCCGATAGCTGAGAGTGTTCATTAAAAAGTTCTACAGTATCTAAAGTGTGTTTTAAAATGTGTCTCGCGTCGGTGGCTGAGGCGTGAGACTGTATCCGATAGGAGCCGTGACCCGAGTGGGAGATAACTGGGCGCTCAATGTAGCTGATTTAGAGGAAAAGATTTGTGTTAGATATTGGGAATGGTGGAAGCACTAGATTGGATTCTATCTATCTATCTATCTATCTATCTATAACCTCACGCCAGATCCCTTGCGGGGTAGGCAGAGAGTACAGAGTTCCAACAGGTTGTTTCCTTACATACCTCTCTGGCTTCCTCGACTCTCATAGTTCGTCTCATACACGCTCGCCGGTTACGGAGACTCTTGACTTTTCCATCAGATAAGACTCGGTTTATTGGATCCTGTTTCTATGAAAACTAAGTAATGTGCGAGTCAGCTCCACTAAGTAAGGATTTCAAAGGTTTTTGATGCTATCTGTTTATGCATCTTTTCTACGCAAGTGACTATCTGGAAAGCGAATTTTAATTATTGAAGTATAATAATATCAGCCTATACTACCCACTGCTGGGCAAAGGCCTTCTCTCACCAATCGAGGTGAGAAAGGTTAGGTCATACTCCACCACGCGGATCCAGTGCGGATTGGCGGAGGCAGGTTTGTGCCCACCTGCTGTTGGAACTTATCAAGCCGCCTTTAAGGCTTCCAACTCGGCTTAACGACTACCACATTAAGTGGTAACCAGGACCAACGGCTTAACGTGCCTTCCGAAGCACGGAGACGCTCGAATATGAAAATGCCACAACGGTCACCCATCTCAGGCCGACCGAGTCGAACGCTGCTTAACCTAGGTGATCGGTAAGAACACTGCGGTCGCACAGCGCTACAAGTATGTCATTAACAAAATGGTCTAATAGTCAAAAACTTTCACTAAGGGTGCTCTTTTGAAGATCAACACGATAAAGGAGGATAAGGAAGATATTTCTTAATAGATGCTTAAACGCTTAAACCAAAATAAATGATGGGGGGTCACACAAAGACTTGACAAATACTAGTGCCAAACTCAATTCAGTCTAACTTACCACTTGACCATGCTGACATCAAAATACACATCAAATACAAGTAAATCTATCTATCTATCTATAACCTCACGCCAGATCCCTTGCGGGGTAGGCAGAGAGTACAGAGTTCCAACAGGTTCTTTCCTTACATACCTCTCTGGCTTCCTCGACTCTCATAGTTCGTCTCATACACGCTCGCCGGTTACGGAGACTCTTGACTTTTCCATCAGATAAGACTCGGTTTATTTGGTCGTGGTAAGATAGTCTAGGTCTTCCCCGGTACCTGCATCCTTCCACTTTCACATTGTATATCTGTTTTGTCATTCTTTCCTCTGGCATTCTTTCTATATGCCCGAACCAACGGAGCATGCCCTTTCTCATCTTTACACCGATACTATCTTTCATACCTACTCGCTGTCTTACTATGCTGTTGCTAATGCGGTCGGACAGCTTCACTCCGCACATCTTCCGCAGAGCTTGCATTTCTACCGCATTCATCCTACTTTCATTCTCCTTCTTACATACCCAGCTCTCGCTACCATATAACAGCGTTGGGACAAGAACTCCGTTATGTATGGCCAGCTGCGCCTTATGGCTTAAGTGCCGGCTCCCGAGTAGCTTTCCCATCGCACCATTCACTCTGTTCCCTGCACTCACTCTTCTCTCTATGTCAGCGGTGTATTTCCCATCCTTACTGAAGGCGCATCCAAGATATACAAACTCATTCACTTGTTCCAGCATATCGTTACCAACCACAATCCTTACATTCGTTCTGGTTTCTTCCTTTTCAAAAACCATAATCTTGGTTTTCTTCACATTCAAGTGTAAGCCATTGATCATGCAGTCGTCTTTCATAACTGTGACTAGTGTTTGCAGATCAGAGGCTGTTGGCGCTATTAAAACCGCGTCATCTGCATAAAGTAGATGGTTTACCACTAAGTCACCCATTTGTACACCTTCATTCATCGCTTTCAGTCTTTGAAGACTTTTGTCCAGATATATTATAAACAGTCTAGCGACAACACGCAACCCTGCCTGACGCCGATTTTAACGTCAAACCAGGGTGACTTGTTACCACCCACCCGTACGCATGCCTTGCAGTCCAAATAAGTGGACTGGACGGCTCGCAACAGAGTGCCATCTATACCATACTCTGGCAAAATGTCCCAAAGTCTCTTTCGCACAACTCTGTCAAATGCCTTCTCCAGATCTACAAAACCGCAGAAAACCTACCGGCCCACTGCCAGATGCTTCTCTACGATGTTGCGGAGTGAGAAGACTTGATCCGAACATCCTCTTCCAGACCTGAAACCCCCTTGTGCCTCGCACAACATTCCATCGGACTTCACGCGCATTCTCCGTTCAATAGTTTAAGCAGTGACGTAATCGTGATTAATTATTGGGGATTATGAGGCAGTTGTCCAACATATAGCGGGTATGCGGCGTGGTTTCAACTGTTTTTAACAGACTACAAAAAAAGGATTGATAAATGTTCGAGCGTTTGCATATCTGGGATATCATAACTAGTCAGATACCGCACACAGGATCGGACACCGACCTCACCGTCGAGGTCGAAGAATCCCTTTCTCGCCGACCGGTGCAGAGCACCACGGCGAGACACCAAGTATACGCCCTCCCCCATAGCGACTGCCCAAGCCGAGGGCGTTCCTTCTTGAGGTGTCCTTGAGCTGGTTGCTGCCTTGCCCTTCTGGCTCAAGCGTAGTGTTTGCACGCTCGCCCTCTTACTCGGTGAAGCTGTAAAGGCCCCGCGGCCGATAGCGTAGATCATTCACACACAAACACACACCAAAATAATAACAAGTGAACAGATTTCAATACGACTTTGTTTTTGCCCGACTGAAACAAGAGAGAATAACGTTATTCGAGTGAATGCACCCACATTATGTATATTGTTTGAAACACTCTATCTATCTATCTATCTATAACCTCACGCCAGATCCCTTGCGGGGTAGGCAGAGAGTACAGAGTTCCAACAGGTTCTTTCCTTACATACCTCTCTGGCTTCCTCGACTCTCATAGTTCGTCTCATACACGCTCGCCGGTTACGGAGACTCTTGACTTTTCCATCAGATAAGACTTGGTTTATTTGGTCGTGGTAAGATAGTCTAGGTCTTCCCCGGTACCTGCATCCTTCCACTTTCACATTGTATATCTGTTTTTTCATTCTTTCCTCTGGCATTCTTTCTATATGCCCGAACCAACGGAGCATGCCCTTTCTCATCTTTACACCGATACTATCTTTCATACCTACTCGCTGTCTTACTATGCTGTTGCTAATGCGGTCGGTCAGCTTCACTCTGCACATCTTCCGCAGAGCTTGCATTTCTACCGCATTCATCCTACTTTCATTCTCCTTCTTACATACCCAGCTCTCGCTACCATATAAAAGCGTTGGGACAAGAACTCCGTTATGTATGGCCAGCTGCGCCTTATGGCTTAAGTGCCGGCTCCCGAGTAGCTTTCCCATCGCACCATTCACTCTGTTCCCTGCACTCACTCTTCTCTCTATGTCAGCGGTGTATTTCCCATCCTTACTGAAGGCGCATCCAAGATATACAAACTCATTTACTTGCTCCAGCACATCGTTACCAACCACAATCCTTACATTCGTTCTGGTTTCTTCCCTTTCAAAAACCATAATCTTGGTTTTCTTCACATTCAAGTGTAAGCCATTGATCATACAGTCGTCTTTCATAACTGTGACTAGTGTTTGCAGATCAGTGGCTGTTGGCGCTATTAAAACCGCGTCATCTGCATAAAGTAGATGGTTTACCACTAAGTCACCCATTTGTACACCTTCATTCATTGCTTTCAGTCTTTGAAGACTTTTGTCCAGATATATTATAAACAGTCTAGCGGACAACACGCAACCAAATACAAGTAAATGTTTTATTATTATCGGTTTATTTATATAGAAGTTATAACATAATAAAAGCAAGACCTGAAAGTAGTTTTTCTAAATTGATAAGAGAATTTGTTAAGTTTTATAAGCGCCTCCAATATTCTTAAATAAATGTAGTAGCCCAGCGTTTGTTGCTATTTTTTTAGTTGAAGGACTTGTTCCTAACGTCCCAATTTTATATGTTCTTTTTTAAATACACTCTTTTTACCGTACACCGTCGTGTCATCATTCAATTAAACCTTATCCCAAAAAATCACGTTCAATACCTGGAGTTAGCCAAAATAGAATTGCTTACACATTGTATTATTCACGTATCTTAAATTTATTTTGAATTTGCCAAAATGCTATAATTAACTAAATTTATTCTTGATTCATAGCAACACGGAGACTTCAAATGCATTTCTAAAATGTATTTCGCTATACGCACACATACACGTACAAGTTTCATTGTTAATTGGGTCATCAATCAAAGTGCTTAAAAACGGGGAAAAAATGTTAAATTTGGAAATATGGTTTTAATATTGAATTTGTGAAGCAATCATCTAATCGGGGTGTCTTGCGTTATATACGATACAGTTTGTATACGTATATATATTCGATATCGATTTCAGTATAAGATTGCCTCGTTGGTCTGGTGGCAAATCACGAGGTCCTCGGTTCAAATCCTAGGTCGGACAAATTTTTTTAAGTTAAAAAAAAGTTTTTTTAACGAAAACTTCTCAGTATTAGTCTGGAATTGTGCCCGGTATAAGGCAATAGGGTCGGCCCCTATTACATGGGACCTAGCATTGTCGGTTAAAAGTAGGTGTACTCAGTACACCACTGCCACACCCGCGTGGAGAATATAGGCGTCACAGTGTTTATTTTATTTAAGATCGATATCTCTGATTACATCTTTATACAGATATTGCACAAAATAGAAAATATAAATAATTAACATACCCTTTACGCTAGCATTTATCACGCTCTCCATATCCAAGTTATAAAAAATTAATCGAATCTCCTCAACGATCGGCAACTTCAATTCAAGAAACTTGCAAACTTCTCACAGCTCTCTTGCAACAAAATAACGAGTACGACTAGAACTTAATTTGGAACGAACTTCTCTTTATTAAGAGGACATTTCTATCCCAGTCACGTTCTGAATTTTAATGTTTTAGGCCTCCGCTCACACCGACGCTGACATGACAGTAAACAGTTTCCCCGGTTTTGGAGTAAACATTTTCGGAGCAAAAAAATATGTTTACTTGTTTTGTTGTTTTGGTAAATATTTTTTTAATAAGTCGTCAACGTTGGTCGGTGATAGTCAGTTTGGTGGAAATTTTGTTGTACCTATATGAGTGGCTGTGTTTCATATTCCTCTTCGTAATTTAGCGGGAAAGTTTACAAAGGACATTGTTCTGCGCCTATACATGATTTACCCCAGCATTGAAAAATACTTGTATGATTTCATCTCACCCATAAATTCTCTTAAGGCATTTATTATTAAACGGACAAGCGTTAAAAACAACAAAAAGTATTAGATTTTGATGTTATAATTCAGTAGCCTTTTTTTTTTAAAAAAAACGTAGCCCCACACTAGTATTTATTCCTGTGTCGTGGGTGCGTTCACAAACATGAAAATTCACATACATAAATACCCAGGAACAAATAATTGTGGATCACACAAAGATTTGTCCCGTGCGAGAATCGAACTCGCGATCGAACCCCCCTATTAGACACAGTGGGCGGAGCGGCTTAAGCTCTTAACCACTGCGCTAAATCGTTCGTCAACCATTAATACATATGACGTTATATTGTGTGTTGACATTCAGTAAAGATGTCAGTGACTTCGATATAAGTACTTACAATACTTTGAAACATTCGTTTTAGATTGCAAATTGTCCGTTAGATACGGCTACTTGCCATTATTTTATTAAATAGATAAATAATGTTGGCATGGGTCAAATGTTTGTTGGTTCTAGGGCTAGTTTTCGACAATATCCTTTTCTATTCGGTGTTCTCGTTCAGAGTAATAAAAGGTTTTGTCTGACGATTAGTTTGTCATCGGCTTACCACGGATCGGTTGTCATGTGCGTGAACGCGTGATGCTATCACGCTAGCCAATAAGTGTGCTGTTGCATTCATGTTTTTGCTAACTTGTAGTATGACAAGAATGGCATATAAACTTGCTAGCGTAACGCTGACGTCAATCTTTTTGGACTAAGGTCATCATTATCATTATCATCATCAGCCCGTTTCAGTCCACTGCTAGGCGTAGGCCTCTCCCATGACAAGCCACTGAGCTCAATTTTTAGCTCTCCTCCTCCAATCTCTGCCCGCTCCCTTACGAATATCGACGTCCCACCGAGCGACATCGGACTATGGTCAATATTATAATAATTTTAACCTTTACCGCCCCACAGCTGGGCAAAGGGCTTTTCTCACAAATCGAAGTGAGAGATTAAGTCATACGGACCACATTGCGGACCACACACACGCGGACCTAGTGCGGATTGGTGGAGGCAGGATTGTGGCCACCTGCTGTTGGAACTTATCAAGCCGCCTATCAGACTTCCAAATTGGCTTAACGACTACCACAATAAGTGGTAACCGGGACCAATGGCTTAGCGTGCCTTCCAAAGCACGGACACACTCGAATATGTAAATTCCATAAACGGTCACCTATATTAGGCCGAGCGAGACGAACGCCGCTTAACCTTGATCGGCACGAACGCTGCGGTCGCACACCGCTACGAGCGCCTCTCGCTTGAGACAAATGTGGTTAAATTTGGTTGTTCAAAATACTTTTTATTAGTAGTTATAATAATGCAGATTGAAGTAAAGATAATATAGGCTAAAAGTTCGCGCGTCGCTCGTAGCGTTGTGCGACCGCGGTTTTTTACCTATCACCAACGTTAAGCAGCGTTCGACTCGGTCGGCCTGAGATGGGTGGGGGATGGGACCGTTTGTGGCATTTTCATATTAGAGCGTCTCCGTACTTCGGAAGGCACGTTAAGCCGTTGGTCCCGGTTACTATTTAATGTGGCAGTCGTTAAGCCGAGTTGGAAGCCTTAAATGCGGCTTGATACGTTCCAACAGCAGGTGGCCACAAACGTGCCTCCACCAATCCGCACTGGGTCCCCGTGGTGGAGTATGACCTAATATCTCTCACCTCAATTTGTTAGAGAAGGCCTTTTGCCCAGCAGTGGACAGTATAGGCTGATATTATATATTACGCAAAAAATTAAAAAAATATTACACATAAAGAGCCTGATGCAGCTTGTATTTGGATTAGCTCGATGCGAAAACCCAAAACCCGAGGAGGTCATTAACAGGCCGACAACGCATCGGTGATTGATGTTGCTTATACATATATATGCAGCAATGATTGCTTATCATCAGACAATCAACAATTTGTTTGCACTCTCTTCCATAAAAAATTAAAGTTTCACGATAAGCTTCTCTCATCCCGTCCACAAAAACTAAAAGTAACACTTATTCACATCACATACCTGTTAGCTAACCACAGAACTCCTAAAACAACTTTAAAACTAAATCCCATTCAAACTTTAATCTTGTCACAAAGAGTCCCACACATCTACAGAACTAAAAAGATCCGCACAATTTTCACGAGACTTATAAAAGTATGAATGGTATTAAATGCGCCGCAAGGAAGGCTTTCATGAAACGAATTTCACCTCATTTCCTCACCGAGTGAATGGGAAATGGGGTAGGCTGCGCTTTAAATACACAAGCCTGCTGCAAAGCGTTAGTTTCGACACTGCGAAGATGGTTTTAACTTTGAATTTTTGTTTTTGGAGACTTCTGGGAAATAAATAAATGTATACGCAGCAGAATTTATTGATAGCACTGATTCAGTGATAGTCCTCTATCGTTTATATTATTTGTAAAAATCCTTCGCGTGATTGGCAGACAGAACAAACTTCCAATAGGTTATTTCTGTCAGACTTATTTCGCTTCTTCCAATAACTAAATACTCTTTATTACACAAACTTTGGTAAATATTGTCAAAATCCATACAATATAGGTATGTATTCCTAATCGGTACTCAGTTCAGTGCAAGTTCATTAGAAGATTATGCAATAAAAACAAAGTATTGCTCATGCAAATCTATTTCAAGAACTGTTTTGATGGTTCAACATAACTTGCCTTAACTGAGTCTTTGTTAAACACGTCATTGTAAACAGACATCAGATTACATGTTTCGTCTCTGTTCAGTCTACAGTTTTGATCAGTTAGCAATTATGCATTATAACGGCGCACTCTGCGTAGGCGACGCCGTCGTGAACATGTTTGTTTGGCGATGCCTATAAATAGCCCTCACCAGACCAAGTACCTCAATATCTTCTTAGCTCTCTTACCATTTGCAAGAACTCTAAGTAATATTATTTGACTGCGTAATATTTTGAATATCATTTATAACATTATATATTTTTAGATTGTAAAATAATATATATTTATAAAGCCACGCCTGATCATTTATTTGACTATATTGTTTTATCAACACCCGCAAAGTTTTTGACTGCAGGACAAAAGCCTAATCTATGATCATCACAATGACCGGCTTTTGGTTGTACGCATCTAGTTTTTACTCTAACCTTCATTCACCTAGTTAACAATCCATCTTGTGGGGGCAATATTTTCTCTTAAACAGAAAAAGTATTTTTATCAAGAAAAATAACGACTAACGGACGGCTTGGTTTAGTCGCTCCGCCGACTAGATCGAGTAGTCGCGGTTTCGATTCCCGTACAGGACAAATCTTTGTGTTACCCACAAATATTTGTCTCGGCTTACCCACGACGCAAGAATAATTCCACGTTTTAGTGTTTTAAGAATAAGACTTTGATGCAACACAAAAGTGTGCAAATAATTAGAAAAAATTAAAAATGTTCTAATCATATCGCTAACTACAAGGTGTAACATAAATAACGCAAGACCTCAGACACCCCAATTAGATTATTGCTTTACGAATATCAAACTTCCAATTTTAAGAAGTTTTCTACCATTTTTTAAGCTCTTTGGTACCCAAATTAACCATCAAATTAAATAATTAATTATGTTTTGTATGCGTATTCAGGTGTATGTAATAGAAATACATTTAAAATAGCCGTAATGCTTTGAGTAATTATTAAATTTTGTTTAATACAAGGATGACGGACGATTTAGCGCAGTGGTTAAGAGCTTAAGCCGCTCTGCCCACTGCGTCTAATAGTCGCGGGTTCGAGTCCCGCACGGGACAAATCTTTGTGTGATCCACAATTATTTGTTCCGGTCTGGGTATTTGTGTATGTGAATTTTCATTTTTGTGAACGCACCCACGACACAAGAATAAATCCTAGTGTGAGTGTGTCAAAAAAAGATGAGAAAGAGGAAAATCATTTTTTTGAAAATTAAAAAAAATAACTGTCTTTAAAAATACTTGGAATCGATTCAGTTACCGATTTAGAACAAACTACTTTCAGTTCTTGCGTTTATTATGTTACATCTTGCATACTTAGCACCAACACATTGACGTTATTATAGCGTTTCTCGAATAAGCACGCTATCACGTTCATCTTTATTCAGTAACTTTGTAGTGTGGAAAACATGGCATTTTAATCGATTAACTCGATATCATCACACTAATGTCAATCTGTTCTTGCTTCTTCGTCTTCTTTTCGTGTCAATGGTTCTTTGTCTCATGTTTGTCTTGCTAAGTGAGTGGCCATTTTAATCGCGACATCAATGGCCGCGCTCAACTTTTCCCTTAACCAGGTGATCGGGCATAAGAGGCAGACCAGCAGGTACGACATAGTCTGTGAGGTAAAACCACCATGGTTTTGCTAAGATCTTTAAAATTCGAACGGCCTGAAGGCCAACTGCCTAACTTAAACGAATGGAAGTAATCTATCATAGTAAGTTTTGGACACTTAAATACTTGGAAAAGTTTTAAATGTTGGGCAAATGTCAAACTTTAAAGATGGATTGGGGAAAATAAATTGAGTGATGCCTAAACATTGGACCGTTTTAAATGGATAATGGTCCAATGCTGGTTCAAAATATTTTTAGTAAGGCTGGCGATATATAAATTGATGCTTAAGATCTAAATGCATTTAAGCTTTATGTACTGCTTGTTCTCTCAACAAATATACCCAAAAACCTAAACTTGCGGAATTTAGCATATAATCGTTCAATAGGATGCAACTAATTTAAAAATCTAAACATACATACAAGGTGTAACATACTAAACGCAAAACCTGAAAGTAGTTTGTTCTAAATCGGTATACTGAATTTATTCCAACTATTTTTAATGTATCTTATATTGACTCTGTACTCTGTACTCTCTGCCTACCCCGCAAGGGATCTGGCGTGATGATATAGATGGATAGATAGATCCTATATATTTTTTTAAAATAACAATCCAAATTTATTATTGATTCAAAGTAATATGGAGATTAAAAATACTTTTCAAAAAAACGTATTTCTCAATATGCACACTTACACGTATAAGTTTCATGTTTAATTGGAGTATAAATGTGCTTAAAAATTATGTTTTCGTATAGAATTTGTGAAGCAATTATCTAATAGAGGTGTCTCGGATCTTGCGTTAATTACGATACACCTTGTAATTATATAAATATCATAAACAAAATTTGCAATTGTAATACGAGTTAGGGACCTAAAAAGACGTTCACCAGCTCAATTTGTGTAAATTGACAAGTATAAGATAATTAAATAGCAATAGCCTTAATCTGAGAGTTTAACACGATGATTGCAATTTTTGTATGCAGAGACTTCGATTTGTGTTTTCATTTTGATATTTGGTGTTTAGTTTTATCTTCCCTTATAATTTACTGAATAGTTTGTTGTACGATTCCCTTCACTTATACAATAAATATTCTCCATGTGATAACTGGTAGACATCTCACATTGAGTTTAGTTTGCCTGTGTACATCATATCTGTAAATCTCTATCTATATCATCACGCCAGATCCCTTGCAGGTAGGCAGGGAGTACAGAGTTTCAACAGGTTCTTGCCTTACATACCTCTCTGGCTTCCTCCACTCTCATAGTTAGTCTCATACACGCTCGCCGACTACGGAGGTCCTTCAGATAAGACTCGGTCTATTTGTTCATGGTAAAATAGTCTAGGTATTCCCCGGCACCTGCATCCTTCCTCTTTCGAATTTTATATCTGTTTAGTCATTCTTTCTTCTGACATTCTTTCTATATGCCTGAACCAACGGAGCATACCCTTTCTCATCTTTACACCGATACTATCTTTCATACCTACTCGCTTTCTTACTACGTTGTTGCGAATACGGTCCGTCTTAATATTTGTAAATGTACTTACTAATTTATGTTATTTTGTACAATAAAAAATAGACATTGGAATTAGCGTAACACTGTCGAGTTGATATGCCATCATTTTCACTCTACAAATTTACTAAAGAAATATGAACGTGACAGAACTCTTTCTCGAAAACGTTACGATAATGTCACATTGTTCATGCTAAGCCTTTTGGTGAAGGCATTTGCAACTAAGAGAAAGAATTAACCATTGGACCAGTAAAGTTTTTGCTTACGTCTGCTTAAGGCTATTAGTATCACTATCTGTTCTTCTTGTGAAAGTATTAAAGGCTAATACAGCTTAACGCTGATCGAGAGTTACGTCATTAAGTCAATAATTCAACATAAATTGTTTGATTTTTGTCCTTGCACCCTTTTTTCCGAACTTATAATGTACGCCACATTTCAGTATAAAAACCATTTTCAAAGATATAGAAGCAACATAAACGACACCTGGCCGGCTATTTCTCACAATAAGCCCGACAAGCGAGCTCAGTGCCATTCTCGACAGTATTTTAGTGTTTTTATTATGCCATCTAAGCTTCTTTGTTCTTGCTCACACTTCTTGCACGAGAATAGTTTTCATTTGAAAGCAATTTCAAAACGTCTGCTAGACGTTTCGTTGATTAATCCAATTTAAAAAATAATACTTTTTAAAAGATTGTTTGTCAGTTGTAAATTTAAACATTTCAAGAGGAGACAGAAAAATACTTAAAACTTAATTAAGTAGCGTAGTAGATACATTATCTAATGATAAAATTAAAAAAAATGATTCGTGAAGGTTTTCATCGCGAAAACTCCCATATCATACTTAAGCGATGTTTCCCTAGAATTCTTAAGTCCGACAATAAGGTTTTTTTTTTAAATTTATCGCACATTTCGATTTTGTTTTTAATGAATGTTACAAACTGTGCTAGGAAGAATGCCAATCTTTGCCATGCTAGCTTACTATCCAGAGTTCACTAACACGGCTGACATGCTCAATGTCTTGGTAGTCTTTCTGTCGACTTAGTGGGTTGCAGCCATAATAAACTAAATTACAATCTAATCTTGTAGCACCAAAGTTGACTGAGTTGCTAAGACTGCCTCGTTGCTCTAGTGACGAATAACGCGCGTAGCCAGCACGAAATCCTGGCTTCGAATTCTAGTTAGGACAAAGTGTGGGTTTTCTATAAGTGCGGAGTCTCGTAATGTGTCCAATAAAATGGTAAATAGGCTCGCCCCCTATTGGATGGAACGAAAGGGCGAAAAGTGGGTGTACACAGTTCACCTTTTGATTTTTTAACTGCCAAAGTTTTAATATACAAAGAATTTCCCGTTCCAAAATCCAATCTATATACAGATCCAAAATCATATCCACATTTCCTCCAAACATTTCACCCCTTAATCTGGCTAACGCTGCTTCATAACGATAATCATGAAGACAATTAGTACGAGGCTCCACATGCAAGCGACTGTTAACCGTTAATTCAAGCGATACTGCTGTAAGTACTGTGAATCTAAAACGTGTATCATATTGCTATTAAAAGCGAATTTCTGGTAGCGAGTGTAGACACGTGATGCGGAATGATATTATTGTTAGGATAGTTACATTTTGGCGATCTAGCCGCCATTTACCCTGCAGAGGGTCTAGAAAAGTGACAAGCGTTATGTTTCTATTTTCTTGATGCAATCAATAGCACTTGTTTCGTTTTTTTCGTTTTCTATTAGCGTTAACTGCTGACTGCAGAAAGTCCACTTAGCTACAGGCACTATTCACAGATCTACACATCCCTAAAGGGGTTAGCAATATCGACTATTCTTTCTCTTTCTGTATAACATCTCGTCAGATCCTTATTGACTATCCAATTGCCTTTCATGACTTTCACAAGAAATATAATCATATACTATACGTAAAAGTATACACATAAGTATAGACAAGTGCTCGTAACTTAGATAAATATCTATCTATCTATCTATCTATATCATCACGCCAGCTCCCTCGCGGGGTAGGCAGAGAGTACAGAGTTCCAACAGGTTCTTTCCTTACATACCTCTCTGGCTTCCTCCACTCTCATAGTTCGTCTCATACACACTCGCCGGTTACGGAGACTCTTGACTTAGATAAATATAATAACAATTATATCAATAAGTATATTAGGCCTACTATTTTCTGGGATAGTAACGCCACTAAAAGAATTAAAACAGTCGATCGAAAATATCAGTTTGATCAGCTTGGCAGCCAAGGTGTACGGTAAAATTATTGAACGGAGAATGCGCGTGAAGTCCGATGGAATGTTGTGCGAGGCACAAGGGGGTTTCAGGTCTGGAAGAGGATGTTCGGATCAAGTCTTCTCACTCCGCAACATCGTAGAGAAGCATCTGGCAGTGGGCCGGAAGGTTTTCTGCGGTTTTGTAGATCTGGAGAAGGCATTTGACAGAGTTGTGCGAAAGAGACTTTGGGACATTTTGCCAGAGTATGGTATAGATGGCACTCTGTTGCGAGCCGTCCAGTCCACTTATGTGGACTGCAAGGCATGCGTACGGGTGGGTGGTAACAGGTCACCCTGGTTTGACGTAAAAATCGGCGTCAAGCAGGGTTGCGTGTTGTCCGCTAGACTGTTTATAATATATCTGGACAAAAGTCTTCAAAGACTGAAAGCGATGAATGAAGGTGTATTAATGGGTGACTTAGTGGTAAACCATCTACTTTATGCAGATGACGCGGTTTTAATAGCGCCAACAGCCACTGATCTGCAAACACTAGTCACAGTTATGAAAGACGACTGCATGAACAATGGCTTACACTTGAATGTGAAGAAAACCAAGATTATGGTTTTTGAAAGGGAAGAAACCAGAACGAATATAAGGATTGTGGCTGGTAACGATGTGCTGGAGCAAGTGAATGAGTTTGTATATCTTGGATGCGCCTTCAGTAAGGATGGGAAATACACCGCTGACATAGAGAGAAGAGTGAGTGCAGGGAACAGAGTGAATGGTGCGATGGGAAAGCTACTCGGGAGCCGGCACTTAAGCCATAAGGCGCAGCTGGCCATACATAACATAGTTCTTGTCTCAACGCTGTTATATGGTAGCGAGAGCTGGGTATGTAAGAAGGAGAATGAAAGTAGGATAAATGCGGTAGAAATGCGAGCTCTGCGGAAGATGTGCGGAGTAAAGCTGACCGACCGCATTAGCAACAGCATAGTAAGACAGCGAGTAGGTATGAAAGATAGTATCGGTGTAAAGATGAGAAAGGGCATGCTCCGTTGGTTCGGGCATATAGAAAGAATGCCAGAGGAAAGAATGACAAAACAGATATACAATGTGAAAGTGGAAGGATGCAGGTACCGGGGAAGACCTAGACTATCTTACCACGACCAAATAGACCGGGTCTTATCTGATGGAAAAGTCAAGATTCTCCGTAACCGGCGAGCGTGTATGAGACGAACTATGAGAGTCGAGGAAGCCAGAGAGGTATGTAAGGAAAGAACCTGTTGGAACTCTGTACTCTCTGCCTACCCCGCAAGGGATCTGGCGTGAGGTTATAGATAGATAGATCGAAAATACAACTTAAATAAATGATAATCGCGGCAAAAATGTAGTATGTGAGTGAATCCAGAAAAACAAGCAAATGTGCTAAATTTGAAAAAAAAACCAACAGCAAAAACTTTTGACTGAAAAAATTAAAATCAGTAAGCTAAAAAATATTTCCTATCTTTTTTGATTCACCGTATTTAAACATAAAACTTCAACAATGAAAACAAATCTAACGATACATCATATTTTAAAATACATGAAGCTGTTTAAGCTATAGAGCATACAAAAGAAATAGATATACATACACACACAAAGATCATTACCTTTCTTCGTCTGAGGCAGTAAGGCTATGCAATTAAACTTCAAAAAGCAAATTCTGATTTAGTCGTCTGTACCCTCATATCATTATCATCTTCAACAGATATTTACCATTACCCAACAACATAAAGCGCTTACGAATCACGCGTCGACGTCATTACAGACCGTTTTCGTGTTTAAGATCACCGCCCGTGTGTGTCGTATTCCTGTCCCATTTGCCGCTCTGTGCGCGTTAGGACCAATTCATTCCATTACCATTCGATACTCGTTATGGGTAGGCCGCTTTTAAACTGTTTACCCGACGAAATTGAATTCGCTCCAGTTTATACGGCAAGGTCTGTATGAGGGGTTAAATGAGACATGGCTGTAGGATGATGACGTGATTAGATATTTTATGAGAGTTGTATTAACGACGGGGTTTGACATGACATGAATCTCGAGTTTAAGTTTAATAATCAAAAATTTTAAATGTTACTATGATTAAGGAAACGAAAGTCAGTCGCCCACTTCACTTGTGCTGACCTGGGCACATTTATGTAGTTGCTGAAATATCTTCTACTGAAATGTATATCACCTAATGATTTAGATTATGTAGAATCTATGGATCGAAAACATTGGACAATCTTTGAACACTTTGGATTTGTTAGAAAAATGTGAAATAATTTAAATTTAGACTATCATCTCTATTTGTAAGAGAAGGCATTTATCCAGTTGTGGGACAGTATTGACTAATAATATTACATGCCAAACGAACAACAAATGTCCAATATATACCATGGTGATTTCTAAGGTTCGAGTTTAGATTTTATCTATTTGGCATTATAGTCTTGTACATTTTTGTTTTAAAATACTAAAATGTTTGTACTTTTCATAAGCCAAGTTTGGTGCAGATTGTTTTTGATATTACTGAAAATTATTTCGTTACTATCAATAGTCATAATTAACTCATCAACTCATTAACACAAATCGTTATGTTAATAAACTGAACTTGTTGTATCGTGGAAATAATTCAGAACAATGAATTATTATTCAATTTATCAGCTGACGATGTGCAAGCGTTTGCAAGTATCAGTTTTCGATAATTAAATTATTACTGATGCAGGTTTAAATATATTAATTCAACTTGATGGAATCGTTGGGAACATTGTGTCCAAATAGGGGGCTAGCCTTATTTCTTGCTTTTTTTCTCAATCTCAATCTCCGATAGAACGTTGCCTAGACAAGATTATCTGATACATAGAAATGTAGATGTTCCTTCTTTCCAGAAGAAAGATGTAGCATAGTTATAGAAAATATAAAGTCAAATTTACGTCAGTTAACTAATATTGATGATCTGCATAGTGTATTAACAACAAAATATTTGATTACAGTTCATATTTTTGGTTGCTTTTCATCTACAGGTTAACGCACTGATGTTGTCCTAGAATATTACCAATCTCAGCTAGATATTGCGTTTTAAACAACAAACCAAAACTTACATTAACGTTAATTTACATTGTATTATGTTCACTAAATTCCTGGGCGTAGAAAATTATGCATCACGTTGAAATATTCATAAACGACTTCTCAAAACAGTGTTCAGGCGACACCAAGAAGTTGGGGACGAGGGCACCAAGTAATTATGCACTGGTTATGTTACAAATTAGATGGACTTAAAGTTTAAACATTTTGAATTAGTTGGGGGAATGAAATTAGAATAAGTTTGCAGCATGCTGAATTATTTATCGATCGAAGGGGATCCCAGAAAATGGAATTTTTTTTTCTGAGACCATATTATTTTCCTTTAGACTATTTTTAGGATGTTTTAAACTATAAAAGAAAAAGTATTACCCATATAAGAAGAGTGATTTTCTGCTCAAAGTTTTCCTAAACCTTGATATTGACATTGGCTGGTCAGATATGGGCAATAAGCTCAAAATAATAGAAATTGTTTTTAAAAGTTGATTTTTTGATCAATTTTCTCGCATTCATAGCGTCTTGGTCAGTAAGATGCGAAATTTTGTTCAGTATGATTTTCCGTTTTTTATTAGCGTAAACGGCTATAAAAATTAACTGATCATCAGACAGCTAGGAGTAGTGATCAAGAGCTGCAGCTCTGCCCATAAGATTTGATTCTCGCACAAAATCTTTGTGAGGCCCACAAATATATACTTCGATTTGGGTCTTTGAGTATGTGAATTTTATATTCGTAAATGCGCCCATGACACAGGAATGCTTTATCTAGAGTTTACTGTTTATCTACGTTACTTTTTATATTATTGGTTATAGAAGCTACTAGAATTTTTTTTTAGTCCCATTATATGAAATCTTTTAGTTTCATAAGATTTACCTTAAAACATTTGTACTTATTCTAATTTTATTTTGTTCCAGGCAATTTGAAAAATCCAACAAGTGTGAACCTCACAACTGGACTATGCAACTTATAAAAGTAATCAATTTAAATTGACACTAGGTATCGATAAGGAGAATGTTATCGATGTAAATAAAAGTAGAACTTTAACATTTAAATCGATTAAAAGTATTAATATTAACGCGAGTGCAGTGAAAACGATGAATTGTAATAATCGATCCAATGATTCTGATAACGTTTATTAAAATGTACGATGCGCTAACAAAGTGGTTGTTCTCGAAGAAAAAATAAAAGTTAATGATCAAAATGACAAACCTTCATATTATGATTCTTTGCATAGTGCTCCATTTAATTGGTAAGTGAATTTTTTATTTTGTTTACATGTTACACAGTTTATCGTTAGGGTTTTTTTATAATTATTATGAAATCAATGTACCCTTCTACTCGTAATTATGGTTGTATAGTCCCACGTACACAAACACCCAGATCGAAACAAAATATCATGTGGGCCACACAAAGATGTGTTCCATTTAGGGATAAACACTAGTACAAAAGTATATTTACTAAAATTTAATTATAACATTGGTATATTTATAACATAAGTATTTTTTTTTTTTTTCGAATTTCATTTGTTTCGTTAATTCAGTTTACAATTAAAATCAAAATACAATAAAAACAACACGAAATACTAACACTAATTATAAGTCTAAATCTTGTCCGCGTGGTATGGTGGCAAGAGAGCTGGCTGCATTGCCTCGCTGAACCGCTAAGCTAATTTTCTGCGCGAGGAATAAGCCAGCCCTCTTGTCACCTGTAGAGGCAATCAATCTAGGTGTTAGAGATTTTAAAAAACTTTTAGCGCAGTTACTCCACGGGCCTAGCGTTTCCACCGCAAACGGCACAAAAATGTAATCTCTACTAATAGATACATACTTGTGCCGCTTGCCCAGATCCGCCTTCTCAGCCGCAGCTCCCGCCTTAGACACTGATTCCCTGAGGTGGGACGGAGCCAAAGTATCGACGCATGTGGCGTCCCACACAAGGGCCCGACCTCGATTCCAGGGGATTAGTGTCATGCCATCGGGTCTCTTGCCATCATCACGGAACATTCCTATCGGTTCCAAGACAGCAGGAACGTTGATGGTGGCAAGAGCCCTTTTAATAATATCGTTTATCGAGCTGTGGCGGGAAAACCTGCCGGCACTTTTTCGGCATGAAAGACCGTGGAGACCTGACCGGTCTACCTCCACTCCACACGGACAAATGTGTTCGCAGCAGATTGGTGCGCCCAGCCGTATACCCACCGCAACCCGGAAGCTTTCGTCGTCCAGCAGGGTACCGAGGTTGACTGAAGGGATAGCGTGCAGCCAGTGGCCCGATTCTGTTTGACCTAACGCTAGGAGTCGGGCACGGTCACGGTCACTGATGTTAATTTCGTCCAAATATTTTTTTGTTACCTGCACCAATGGCATGTCCCAAAGTTTTTGTACGTTTGCTTCCTTTGGGACATCGACATTGGGGCAAATAAATTTCCAGTCCTCCAAAGCTTCCGAGGCACCAGCCACTAAATTGGTGTTGGAAAGAATTTTTGAGCAGAGCTCTTGTACGCTGTGCACGGAAGCTAAGAAGGCCGGTAAAGCGACACAAGACATTTTTCGAATGCCGATACCACCATGTTTGATAGGCAAAGTTGCTTGGGTCCAAGAAGCCTCATTTAATGGTAAATTTAAGGTTTTTTCTAGACTATGCCTAAGGGTGGTATCCATCTGCTCGAGTATGGTCCGAAATTTCCAGATTGGGCTAGCGCGAGTTGTATACATAAATTTTGGTACGAAAAGACAGTGTTTTAAAATTGTATATGAAATGTGACGATTTAGACCGCCCAACCTGAACGAATTATCCTGAAAGTTCTTAATTTTGTCCTCCAGGAATGGTTTGGCTCCTTCGTCAAGTAAAGGGGCACCGAGGAGGCAAAGGGAGTCCTTGCAGAGAATTTTGATGCCAGGTGTAATACTATTGAAGTTATCAGATATTGAATGTACTTGATTTTGTGTAAGAGTATCCGAGAAAAAAACTTCACATTTTGAATAATTTAATTCCAGACCTAAATTCTTAAATTCATGTTTAATTTTGATTAGATCATTTAAAACTGTGACAGCTTTGCCTCCTAAGGTGCCGTCGTCTAGGTACCAGATATTCAATTTCGAATTTAGAGATGAGATATGCCGGTGGATACCTAGACTGAATAGGGCTGGTCCAAGGGGATCACCTTGCTGAACGCCAACTGCTGAATCTATAGAATTTTCACCAAAGAGTAATTTAGAAGAGTCACTATAGCATTGCCAAACGTAAGGATAAATTTCAGGAAGGTTAGAAGCTACTTCGTTTAGCAAGGCTGCCCTATCCAATGAATTAAAAGCATTCCTCACGTCAACCTTGAGAAGAACCTCCATCTCACTTGATAAAACGAAGGTTCTTGTTGCATGAACTGCTGCCTCGCAACCCCCTTTGCTGCCGAACCCTAATTGGATTGGCTGAAATTTGGACCTAAGCGTTGAGGCTATGTGCCTGCAAACTATTTTGGAGGTTAACCGACGGATCGTAGAGCCTATGGCAATAGGACGAATGCCACCATCCTTTTTATTGAAGGCACAAAGCCTCGCACCGTATAGATATGGAAGAAATGAGTGTTGAACTTGAGCGGAGAGCATGAAATTGCACAGTTTTGTTAGTGAACTTAGGAGAGCACTACCGGCGTCACCGGCAGATACACTAATTAAATCTTTTAAGTGCTGTGGAGTTATACCGTCGATGCCGCCGGCAGAGCCGTTGGGGATTGACATAATGGCTTCTAAAACATCTTTTTCTTTTATATGCATATAATGTGAATTAAAATGGGGCGGGTCTGGTAGCTTAGAGACTGGGTTGGCTGAGGGATGCTTATCACGAAGCGTGTCTAGCGTTCGGTCATTATTGGGGGCAAGGGTGTCGTTAGAAAATAAAAGGCGAGCTGCATTCCGAAGATCTCCCTCTTGTACTTTTGCTTCAATTTTGCGGGTTAGATTAAAATTTTTGGGAGGACCTGTGGGCTGAAGTAGAATAGAGTGAGAGGGAGCGGCACAGCGCTGTTTTAATTGGTGTGTGAGAGATGTGTTAAGTGATCTGTCGGCATGCGACTAAGACAGTATTAAGAATTCCAAGAGCCAACGTTACAGTAACATTGACTTGGGATAGCAATTTTAACATAGACCCCTTTCTACACTGGATGGTGCAATAAACCCCGCACGGGATACATTTTTGTGACCAATAATTGTTGTTTCAGCGTGGGTGTTTGCACATATCCCTCCTTTATATTCGTTTACAAGCAAGAATCTTTCTACATCGTTAACATTCGCTACAAGATTGTAGCATCTCATTATTGTATAAGGGTATTCGATTCTGTTCCCTGGTTTACGTATTTCTCCTTCAACGTGGTTTTATGAATAAGTCCCTCGGGCCGCCCTTAAATTAAGATCCTATCTCCCAAAGTATTTATATTTCTTTATTCTTATAACTTTCTCGTTTGGATTTTGTGAGTTTTTTCAGATTATAATGGTGTATAATTAGTTTTGTTTTGTTTCATTTTCAGAGATGTATCTTTTCCCATATCTTTGAAGGGGTCGTCTAAACAATTTGGGACATTGACGACTTGTTTTAGATTACATTTTTTTAATATGATAATAAAATTCTGTATCTAAACATTTTCAATAATTCTATTAATGCATTATCCATCGCGATGATAAATATTTTTCTTTACTAGGTGTCTGGTATGTGCTAGTTTTGATACACAAATAGTGTATCAAACTCGACAATACACAAATGGCTATATCGACTAGACCAAGATAATCTATGGCCGGATATTTTGACGATACTATTTAGAAACTTTATTCTATTTATACCAAAATAAGCTAGAATTAAAAAATATGTTATCACTTTGACTCGTAATGATCAAGATCTCATGATGGTTTGGTATAATAAGTATTGATTTGATTTTAGATTGAAATAGTAACACACTGAATTTACTGAAAGTTACGGAGTACAGTACCCAATAAAAATATTTTTTTTGTTGCCCGTTATTTGAGATACCACTAATACTGAATTAACCTAAAGGAACATATTCAAGCTACATCTGATAAATTAACAAGAAAATCCACCTCGAATAAAATACCAGACCAATTTCTTTGCCATCGGTTATAAGTTCTTGATAACCAATCTCATCAACAGACTTATTTGGAACAAACAACCGATACTGCTGTTTAGCTTCATTTCCAAATCATCAAATCCTTTTGTGCTATACCAATTTAGTAAGGTTTTCTTACATTCCTTCATAAGATTGCAATATATCTTCCAGTAAGGACCACCAAACCGAATACTTCAATTACATTTATCTGTCTCATCCTGAAATCGGGATATGACAATATCCGAATCCCCCAGTTATGTTTATACCAAGCTTTCTACTTAATAAGACTGACGAAGGAATAGAAATTGTTTATGTGACATCGTAAACGGTATGTTTATTTCGTTATTTATAAAGATGATCCAAGTCCTATTTTAGGATACTGATGAAATAAAAATTCTCTAAACGTATCATTCGTCTGAGTGGTTTGGTTTAGTATTCGTAAACGGTTAGTGTTATTAAATCTATGAAATTGAGAGACATATTCAATTTAATTTAAGTCTCTGAAGTACTTTTACATGCTTCTATAAAACTAGCTAGTTTGTTTGTATATCAGGTTCTATGCTTTTATCAAATTTTTCAAGCACTTGCATATAAGCGGTTGCATATGATTTAGGTATCAATGTGGGTGACACTTAAAATATTATAATATGCACTGGTTTGATAATGGAACTAAAAGAGGGCTACAAGAACTGACAGCGCTGTCGTGTTCGAGTTCGTTACATTTGTGTTGGCATTTAGATTAGTTCGTTAGATTTGTTTGAAGTGCTGTATAGGTTGTTGTGATGGAAACGTAATGTAATTGTTAGACTTCCTCAAGTAAAGAAGATAGCCGTCGTTTTTAGGCTATAAAAAATATTTTAAAGAAATATTTCCAAAGTTTATAATTATATGTGAAATGGAGTTCTAATTTCTAAAATACAAAACTAATTTCACTTGTCATGTGACAATATTATCGAAGACGTCACACATTGCGCAGTTTCGAAACACGAAACTGTCGCTGATATTTTTTCAACAGAACACCTAAGCTTTTTTGGACCAGAGACTTAAACATTAACCCTTTAATCGCCTATGGCATTATGCGCGACTAAATCAATAACTCTTTCGTTCTGAAACTTTTTGTTCTAAAAAGGTCGTTTTGTCACAGTTGAAGGGTAGGGTGCTTAGCCTTTAGCTTCAAATTGCTACATATGAATATACAAATATAAACTATGTAACTATAATATTTTAAAATAGTTACAAATATGATGTATATAATAAAACGTGTTTCGTATCATCCCATAGAAAATAAAACTTCCTAAAATTAACATTCCAACTTGAGTTGTCATCTAAACTTTTGACAGAAACGTATTACGTCGTATGTAAAATATTTCTGCACTCAAATTGTCTATTACCGGGGCCCATGAAATTACTGGGATTAAAGTATGGAAGTATATTTCTTAATTTTTTGCAAGTAAACATAGCTATAAAAATCCAGAAAAAAAAATCAGAATAGATCAGCTTACTAAGTTGCCGTAGCGTTGTGGTACGGCGGTTAATTTAGCGATCACTAACGTTAAACAGGGTTTGATCAGTCTGAGCTGGGTAACCGTTTGAGGCATTTCCATTTTCGAGCATTTTTGTAATTCGGAAGGCACATTAAGCGGTCGATCTCGGTTACTACTGCATGTAGTAGTCGTTAAGCCAGATTGGAGGCCTTATAGGCGGCTTGATAAATTCCTACAGCATGTGGCTACACCTGCCTTCACAAATCACACTAGGTCCACATGGTCGAGTATAACCGATCCTTTCTCCTCTTGATTTATAAGAAAACGATTTTGCCTAGCAGTGGTACAGTCTACGCTTATTTTAACAATCTTTTATTTAACTAAAAAATAAAAAAAAATGAAAAATGTCCATGTTCGTATGTCTGTCTGTCTGTCTTTCCGGTTTAAATTATGTAATCCATTTTTCAAGCACTTGCACTTGCATCTGATTGGTACGTATGTAAAGTCGGTGACAATGTAATAATATAGTACCATGAAGCTGATCTGATGATAGAGTCGGAAGGTGGCCATAGGTACATGTGAACAACGTAATCCCCTCGTGTTTAGGCTTATTAGATTGGTATTGATAAGTACTCTACAACCAGATAGTGTTCAGGGTCTGATGATGATGCCGTAAGGTGGCCAACGGAATCACCCAACTACTCAATATAACCCCTCCGTGTTTGGGCTCGTTACATTCTTCTTGACGTTCACTCTAGACCTGGATGTTGTGTAAGGTCCGACGATGGAGTCGGAAGCGCTAGACACTCCTCAACTAAACGAGATATATTTGTTGTATTTTTGCTATAAAGGCTTATTTTTAAATTAAAATTACTAAAACAAGTTTTACAAATACAAAATTCATAAGGTAAGGTGTTCTCTTTAAAAATAGCAATGAAAACTGCTTGAACTTTTATTCGATATGTTCGATTGTTTAAATGGCACGATTAAATTTCATGACTTTCAGCTTATTCCATCTACTGCAGGGCATGAGCTTCCTCTCTTATATGCCTCATATTCCTATCCTCGTTACAATAACTTCGTGAAATGATCATTTAATGTTACTCCAGTATATTTACTCCAGTGTTGTGTTACTCCACACAATGGAAGTTGTCGGTATGACCGAAGTCAAAGCGAAAAGGGGCCATGGCCCAAATGTGGAACACCCCAAAAATAAACTCAGTAATAAACGAAGTTACCTCAATGCATTATTTTCCAGACGTTATTTTTTGCATTACTTAGATAATAAACTGTTTAATCTTTGGGGGTCGGCCTCAATGCTATAAATTCTGAATATTCCTCAGTGAAGGTAAGGTCGTAATCTACGTGTTTAATGTGATTATGTGTTTGTGGGGCCTACGCTTTGTTTTTCCTACATCCGAAAGAGTAACTTCTATATTCATTGGGCTACTCCTTTTTATTTGGTTTCTTTACGTCGCTATTTTTGGGAGCAATAACCAGAATATTAATTCAATTCAGAAAAATTAAATCAAGGGATTTTGTTTTTTATGCTGTTCATCGTGTCCTTTTTTGGTGGTTCAATTAGTCCTGCAGTGGACGTCTTAAAGTTTGGCTGATTAGATCATCATCATGATGATGATGATAATGATAACTTTATTATGTTTTATATAACTAAGTACATTTGTATTACGTAAGTCCATTTTTGACAAGGAGATTACTAAAAATCCATCAGGGTTTGGATAAATTATGTAAGTGTACAATTCGAATAGTTTGCGTTTTACCTTTATCTTAAACGGTAATCAATTATTAATACCAGTCTTAATTTTTCTAATCGCAATTAACTGCTTAATATCATATTAAAACTATTTATAAAAGTCATTCCAATATAAACCCTGATTCCGTGTGGTTAGGAAGAATATTGTTTAATAACTGTTTTGAGTATCGCTCCATTTTATATTTCAAATTTTCCGCCTTCCCCTAATTGGGTCAAGGTCAAAAATAAACGGTTTGTTAATAGCCTTTTGGGCTCATTTAAAAATTCATTTTAATTCTACAGTTAAGCCTGTTATTTTGTTCTACTGTGCACGAAATTATCCGATTACGTTGCATAAGTTATGGTTTTCTCCATAACAATAATTTGTACTAATATTATAAGGAGGTAAAGTTATTTTGACTGTTAGAGGCAGTTATTCAAAAATTAGTAACAATTGCCTCTGGATAATTAAATAATATGTATTATTTGTATTTTGCAATGTAGTTCAGGTGGTAGAAATAGGATCAGGATATTTTTTAATACTCTAAACCATATAGTATTTAGAAAACGGCAGAAAAGTATCTAAGATTATACTACTACGATTATACCTTGGAATGTAATTCCTGTGGAGAAGAAAGGTAAGAAACTCTTTTAAAATAGCAATTTTAATTCTTTTTCCATCTACACTTTCTTGTAGGTTATATGAGAATTGGCGTATCAGGTCGGTTTCATTAAACTAAAATAGATCAATGTGAACATTAGGAACAAAATAAGTATTATAATACTCAAGAAAAAGAAATCGAGCTAACTGCTAAATAAAAGCTGAATCCTGGACCAACTTTGAATCTTGTTTCGACCATTAGATAACAACTGCCGTTAAAGTATTCGTGGCTCAGAAAAACAAGCAAAGAAAATATAATAACATTATACCCAAAGGTAGAACAATATTTACGAGATCGTCTGTGAACTGGCAATTGGTCCTAACTGTAATTTTTCAAGTTTACGGGAGACGGAGAAATCCAAATATTATTGCATGATGGTACATAAGAAAAGAACAATTGGTTGTGGCGAATATTGACGCAAAATTTTGACAATTTGCAGCTGAAATTTGTAGTTGTAGAGCGGGCCATCTAATGAAACAATTTGGACTAAACAAATAACTGGTAAAAATCTGTTGGAACTTGGTTAGTGGTTTGACATTAGGGTGACATTGGTACTTACCTTTCATTTTTGATAATGGAAAACGAGCTAGGTTTCTTAGAGTCACTAGGATCAACTACCGAGGAAGTAGTTAAGGGATTTGGCGAGATAATAATATAAATGGTATGAAAGAGAGTATCGGTGTGAAGATGAGAAAGGGTATGCTCCGTTGGTTCGGGCATATAGAAAGAATGTCCGAAGAAAGAATGACAAAACTGATATACAATGCGAAAGTGGAAGGATGTAGGTACCGGGGAAGACCTAGACTATCTTACCATGACCAAATAGACCGGGTCTTATCTGAAGGACAAGTCAGGAGTCTTCGTAACCGGCGAGCGTGTATGAGACGAACTATGAGAGTAGAGGAAGCCAGAGAGGTATGTAAGGAAAGAGCCTGTTGGAACTCTGTACTCTCTGCCTACCCCGTAAGGGATCTGGCGTGATGATATAGATAGATAGATAGAAGATAATATAAATAGATATACTAGGATCATGCCATGCGTATCTATCGCATTTGTCTTTCTATTTTATTTCAACTGTTCAACGTCAATAATAATATTAGCCCTGTTAAGAAACTGTCCCACTGCTGGGCACGGGCCTCCTCTCCAACTGAGAGGGTTTAGGCCATAGTCCACCACGCTGGCCCAGTGCGGGTTGGCGAACTTCACACACCTTCGAGAGACTCTTAGGCATGCAGGTTTCCTCACGATGTTTTCCTTCACCGTTAAGGCAAGTGATAATTAATTTTAAATACGCACATGCTTTCGAAAAGACAGAGGTGCGTGCCTGGGTTTGAACCCGAGACCTCTGACTTTGCAGTCCAACGGTCTAACCACTAGGCTATCACTGCTTTTTTTCAACGTCAATAATGGAAATTAAAACGTTCGACCCTTAGTACAATTAATCGAACGAACGTAGTTATTCGCTAATTATAGAAATTAGTTTTAAGTGTAGTCTGATAGAAAGTTTGGCATGAGTTTTATTGTTATTTTTTGTTTATTCGTCAAAGCTAATAACAAATACCATAATGGCAGTTGTAACAACTCAAATAGTCAAAACAAGACTAAAAGTTGGTCTAAGTACTACCATCTCATCGTTTGCTTCATTTGTCTATTCAGTAAGAAAATTGTTCATAAGCAATAACTGTAACCTTAAAGCATGAAATCTTTTTCATTACCTTATATCCTTATTTTGTTTCAGTTCATACAGACGATATAACAGTAACTCCAACACAATTACTTGGAAGATTATTATCAAAGGTCTATACGAACAAAATGTCTAGCTTATCTTCAAAGGGATTGCGACGGCTTAACATAATTGGGTATTTAGGTCACTTAAATACACATGGCTAAATTAACAAAGAAATTAACAACATCTAACTGCTCTGAAATGTTAGTCCTTTCTGAGGAATAATTGTCAATAACAATGCGGATACTGGAAATGTGTGGAATAATAATAATAAGCTCGACTCTTTCACATCGGGACCTAAAACATTGCAGGAGTGTGGGTATATAGTACATCTCTTCCAATTTGGCTTCGAAATTGTAAACTGGACGATGTTTATGTCGATAACCAACACGGGAATGGCCATATTTTGATAAAATTTTCATTTAAGAAAATCTAACCTTTTCCACAATATAAAGTGCGGCCATATAGCCTTCTAAAACAATAAGTAACTATCCAAATTGTTAAATGAACTTAGAATAATTTTCCCATAAATACCCAGAACATTTGTTCCATTTAGAATTTTTCATTTCTCAAATAATAATATTTTCAGCCAATTATATGGAAAAAAGTGAAAAACCTTACTTGATTCAGTATCAAAAATGAGGTCAAAATAACAAAAGTATCCAAACCAACTGCTGAAAGATCCCGATATTCTATTTTCAAAATTAGCACTAATTAAAACACGCTCAAAATCAAAGAGAAACATAGAACAGTACAAAAAGTACCCCAAAACCTTACAATACTAATTGGTTTGTATTTAATTTCCCAGAATATTCCACGATACGCAAGGAAGAAACTCTTGAACATAAAACACATACAAAGTAAATTTTGAACATTATTAATAATAACACTCGTATTACTTCCATATTGTTTTAGCTCGAGCTCGTACTGAACATAATTAACCTTTCTTCTTTGAATTAATATAATTACATATTAACGTCCCCATCCGAAACATTCGTGATAAAGATATTGCTGTATCTCATCCTAAATGATCTCCCCGAGGTCCAAAAGGATTCTTGAGAGGAGAAATCTCGCGGCCATAAAGAAGGAGAAGTGTTGAATAAATAAAAAAGCTTTCATTTTTATTACGTACAATTTTGTTTTTGACGCACCTGTGTTTTTGCACGGTTTAAAACCGGTGATAATAAATTGTGGTGGAACGTTGAATTTCATTTACGTTAGTGATAGTACAAAAAGGTTTTATTTTGTTACTTCGAAAATTCTATTTTATAATGCTTAAGTAATAAGTATCGGGATGCTTATTCAATTTTCTTTCTGACTAGTACATAAAATTTACCTATTTATCAGCCTCGTTGATCTACTAGTGTGTCGCCGTCACGAGATTCTAGATTCCAATCTTCATCATCATCATAAGCTTACTATCCTCTTATGCCATTCTTCACGGTCCTGTGCCAATCTACCCTACAAGTTCTTCCTCCAACTCTCAATATATTATCTACCCGATCGAGTCATTGGTATGCCCACTCGTTGTTTCCCTGTTCTAGGCCATCATTATATCACTACCTCAATCTATTGTCATTTCTTCTAGTAACATGCTCTGCCTATTCAATATTGCCACTTTAATGAGTGAGAGATTCGATTGACAATATCTTGGACTTTTGTCTGTCGTTTAATCTTAGGTCAGATATAATTGGGCTTTTCTATCAATCAGATAGTTGAAAGCACCCTAAAGCTAGAGCTGTGTTCAATACAATGGCAATAATCTCGCCACTTTTTATAGTATCTACACCTTCATCATTCCCGCCTGGCGAAAAAAATTGTAAGCGTCTAGAGACAGTTAGTGTTTTTTTGGTTTTACATAAATAAATGTCCAAAAACAACTTTATTTATATCTTTTAAAATATCCGTCAAATTGAAAAACTTTCATTTTGACGGACTTTCTTCCAGTTGCCACTCTTAGCTTCTAGTCACTATATTTCATATTCGTAATTCAGAAGCTGAAATTCAAACAGCCAAATAGCAGCATTGCGTTCAAAAAAGAAAAATATATTAGGTCGCACATGCTTATTACAGTATTTCTAGAATGAACTAAGCTGCTTATCATTCTGTACAGGTTTTCGAAGATCAAACTTGAGTTATTTTAAGAACTACGGTGTACTTAGTACTTCATTGAACAGTTGAGCTATGTCTTTCCATTGAATCAAGAAAAGGCCCCGCGGCCAATAGCGTAGATCATTCACACACACACTCACACACACACCATGGAATTCGCGTGGAAGTTTCTATATACAAGGTGTAACATAATTAACGCAAGACCTGAAAGTAGTTTATTCTAAATCGGGAACTGAATCGATTCCAACTATTATTAAATTTAGTTATTCTTTTAATTTTCATAAAATAAAAGAATAAATCATTCTGTTCGCTGTATTAATAATATCAGCCTATACTGCCCACTGCTGGGCAAAGGCCTTCTCTAACAAATCGAGGTGAGAGAGATTAGATCATACTCCACCACGCGGACCAAGTGCGGATTGGTGGAGGCAGGTTTGTGGCCACCTGCTGTTGGAACTTATCAAGCCGCCTTTAAGGCTTCCAACTCGGCTTAACGACTACCACATTAAGTGGTAACCGGGACCAACGGCTTAACGTGCCTTCCGAAGCACGGAGACGCTCGAATATGAAAATGCCACAAACGGTCACCCATCTCAGGCCGACCAAGTTGAACGCTGCTTAACCTTGGTGATCGGTAAGAACACCGCGGTCGCACAGCGCTACGAGCGCCTAAACAATATTTGATAAAACAATGCTGTATTAAACAATATTTAATAATTATTCGAAGAATTACGGCTTATTTAAATTAATTTCTATTACACACACCTCACGCATACAAATGTTAATTAATTATTCAATTTTAAAGTTAATTTGGGTACCGAAGAGCTTAAAAAAATGGTAGAAAACTCCTTAAAATTGGAAGTTTGATTTTCGTATTTAATTCGTAAAGCAATCATCTAATTGGGGTGTCTGAGGTCTTGCGTTATCTATGTTACACCTTGTATACGTACGAAAATATAATTTAATATATCTATTCTAACACTGATATAGAAGCATGAAATTTTGCACAGCAGTTGCTTATAATTATAATGTAAGTGAGCGCTCACAATACTTTTTAAAAATTTATCCTCCAAGACATCTGTGTAAATATTTGGACATTTTTTTTATTAAGTTAATTTCAACCGCTCCAGCAGTAAAAGCCCATCAAATTTCTTCCATTACCTTTTTAAATAAATAAAATATATATTCAAAAACAATAGAAATTTAACGGTTCTGTATCTCAAAGTAGGCATTATCAATTCAGTGAATTGCAAAAGTCAATCCATTGGTATTTTCAGTTTCGTATATTTGTTGTTTTTATTCGTTGATGCCTATCCCATTTCGGAAGGCCTTGCGCACCCATGTATCAATCAATCAAATTCTGACGCCGCCTTTATTCAGATTCATATTGAACGGACAACAAAATGACTTGAATTGTTTGAGTCATTTCTAGTGTTTGCGCTGCCAGTCATAATACTAGTGGAATTGTTCTGTTCATTTCTTTCTTTACTTAAACTTTAGGGTAATAGTAGAATTACAGATGTGTTAAATGGTTTTCTTACGTGAATGGCGATGCGCAATATAGTGATATTGACGCGCATAAATTTATGCGTTACCGAGTCAAAGTAGTGGGTACTGGGTTAAAAGTGAATATGCGTTTATTTGTTGCGTCTGTTAGACTTAATTAGATGTGTAGTTTGAACGTTTAATACTTCAAAGGCACTAACATATGGTAACATAACTAAGAACCCACCTATTGAAAACTAAATTATGCTTGTATTGACATTATTTAGTCTACCATACCCAAAATATGTGACTGTATGAAATCAACGCAAGGCTTCCTTAATATTGATTGGTTTAAGTGAGTACTGTATAAATTAAATGTATTACTATTATTTTTATCCAAGATCAGAAAAAAATCAATGCTTTTTTTAATTATTCCTGTACTGTTTGCATACATGAAATTTACATGCACAAACAACCCGACTGAAACATATATTTGCGGGTCACACAAAGATTTGTCCCACGCGGGAATCGAACCCACGCCTACTCAATCGTGGGCGAAGCGGATCAAGCTCTGAACCACTGGACCAAGCCGTCCGTCATTTGCACGTCTAAAGGTGTAGAATATGCCTTAGGAAATGTTGAGAACTTTGAAATATCTCTTATTGTGACCCTTATTCAAGTAAACAAATGATTTTGAATGAAGCATGAAATCAGAGATTGAAAACTAATACACCAAGATATTAGAAATCTTCTGGCAGTCTCTTGTTTACTAGTCTATAAAAAATAATGCCCAGTACTTTTGTTTATTATTTATGATATGTCTACAAATAAACATGTTCTGTCAGTTTAAACCAGACCAATAAAATGAAATTACAACCCTTATTCGACCACAAATTCTCTTAGTCCTAATATATTATTAAGACAGTTCGCCGTTGTTCGCGATCCAACGTGACTGTGTGTATCCAACGCGATCTACGTGCTTTTCTTTACGTGAAAATCGTTTTATTGCTACATTTTCGCCGATAAATCTTTAGCTTGCTCCCTTGTCATTTGTCAGTCCTTATTTACTTTTAAAAAGCTTTCAGTGTTTATTTTGCTACCTACGTTTTGGTACGTGTTACTTGCTAGAACGAAAAATATTATTTGTGCTATTATTACATTGAATTTAAAGTATTAAGAGGCCAGTTTTAGAATAACAGAGAGAAAAAAAGCAAGAAGAATGAGAAAAGAAATTGTCACTGTACACAGAAACATAATATTTGGTAGATAAAAAACATAATAATTATAATATTAGCCCTGTTAAGAAACTGTCCCACTGTTGGGCACGGCCTCTTCTCAGACTGAGAGGGATTAGGCCATAGTCCACCACGCTGGCCCAGTGCGGGTTGGCGAACTTCATACACCTTCGAGAAACTCTTAGACATGCCGGTTTTCTCACGATGTCGTCCTTCACCGTTAAAGGAAGTGATAGTTAATTTTTAATACGCACATGTTTTCGAAAAGACAGAGGTGCGTGCCTGTGTTTAAACCCGAGACCTTTGAATTTGCATTCCAACGGTCTAACCACTAGGCTATCACTGCTTGATGCAGATAAAAAACATACAGATCAAAAATTGAACCATTCAACAACAGAACGTTCTATACCTAATTGCTGATAGACTGACTGCCTCGTTGGTCTAGTGGCTAATAATGCGCCTAGTGATCACGTTTTGGGTTCAAATTCTAGGTCGGACAAAATGAAAGTTTTTGACAGAAAAATTCCCGTATCAGTCCGGAGTTTGTCCGGCATGACGCCCGGTATAATGGCAAAATGTTCACCCTCTATTACCTGAAACCTCGCCAAAAAGTGGTGTACACACTACACTCTGCCACCCTCACTGGGAACTATAGACGTGGCGGCGTGTTAATTATATTTTTTTAGAATATTATACAAGAAAACACATTTTGGAAAGCAATAAAAGTTTATCCGGTTAAGGCAATTAATTAAAAATCATAGCAACATTTAGAAACAATTTCATACTCATTGGGCTACATTCGTTTGTTCAATCAAAATAACTACTTGTCAATAAAAATGTGTAGGAACTGCATTACTATTGAAATAGAAATCCAATAACAACCTTGTATTTTTATCGGTTAATATATTAGTCCACGACAATATTACCCTTTTGTCATAAATAAAAAAGCTGCAAACGGAAGCGCCACTACTAGGGCAACATAAAATAATGTAGTAAAAATAGAAAGGTCAATCACTAATGGAACCACTCTGATGAAAAACCTCCTGATCGAAAACCGTGGCCATTACCATAAATCGAATATCTACGTCGTGCCGTCACTCTTATCCAAATAGCTCATTTTAGTATGGATGTTGAGGTAAGAAACACAGCTATGAGAGTGGTATATACTTTTCTGCATGCTGTAACTAAACTAAATCACAAATCTTTAAATGATCATAATCGAGAAAAAAATGTTGGAGATGTTTGGAATTTGTATTGCAAAACATGCAAAGCTTTGAGTGTGTTTATTTCTGTGCTATTGGAGAGGCCTGTCTAGAAATGGACTGCTATAAGCTGATGATGATAATGATTGCTAAATATGGGGCAGAGTGCGTTATCTTTTGTGTTTCCTTCTTTGCTCAGCTTCTAAATCATACAAAAGAAGCTATAAAGCTAGCTAAGCTAAGCTAAGCCACTACTCAATAACGTAAAGTTCCAACACTATTATTAGTTAGAATAATCTATTATTTAATTTAGATGTCGGTTTAGTGGCAAAGCGTATCGCTTTGTAATCACGGGGTCCTGGGTTCAAAACATAGGTCGGACAAATGTAGTTTTTCTAACGAAAAAATCCCAATACTAGTCCGGAGTTTGGAATTGTGCCCGGTATATGGCAATAGGCTCGCCCCCTATTACATGGGACCTAACATCGTCGGCGAAACGTGGGTGTACTCAATACACCTCTGCCACCCCCGCTGGGGAATATAGGCGTGACGGTGTGTTTTTTTATGTATTAAAAATATTTGCATCCTCATCCCTTCCAATGTTGCTGAATTGTATAGAACTTATGTATGTAAACATTTGTTTAAATGTTTTTTAATATTATATATCTTTGCTATTACTACAATTAAGACAAATCTAAGGACATCTCATGTGTCAAAATTCATCATGCGGTTTAAGCCACAAAGCATGCTAAACAAAAAAGTACACACAAAACAACATTACCCTTTTTAGGAGCAGTCGAGTAGAAAGAAACGTAAACGCAAGGCAGAATTACGTAAGACTATACTTCGTTCTATCTTACGACTTAGCTAATAAATGAAAATGATATACACATAATATTCGCTGAGGTGAACACTCGCGACTAGATATGGTGTATCCCTTAGGGGATAGATATACGCTGACCAAGCCCGACTATAAATTGCCCCTTCTTTTCATAAATCAGTTGGGGTAGAAAATGTAAGTGACACTGAGGTAGGAGTATAAGAGATACGTGGAGGGAAAAATATTATTTTTATAAAAATAATATGCAGAGAAAAAGATTTAAAATAAGAATATGTACAGTTGAAAAGTGTAAAATACCCACTGTTTTTGTTACTTGAATACACGCAGGGTTTTAGTAGCTTTGAAAAAAAGACACTCAGTTTTTTTAGAAGTTATAACGAAACGAAGTCGAATTAGCCGGTGACTAAATGTACAGGGACGTAATTAAGTTTTTTAGTACTAAAGCTACCTTAAGAATTATTTTAATATGCAATGTCACGAAGAATGTAGATAGACAATATTGAAATAAGAAATATTGAAAACAAAATTTTGTTGCGCGTCAAGTGGGAATGTAAATTTAATATAACTATTGGTCGCCCATAGGTCGATATTTGACCTACTCTTTCATCGTTTGCTGGTTATGTTTGACATTCAATAAGACTATAGACAAATAATATTAAAGACAAACATCAATTTGACGTGTATTGTGTCAAATACATGGTAGTGTGTAATGTTTTTTTCATTGATTTAATGTCTGTTTTATGCATAATTAAAAAAAAATATTAGCATTCTGCACTCCTTCTCTATATAAACTATAAGTGTGGGATATTTCATACTCCTCCGTCCGCGCAATTTTCGTAAAAATGTGTACAAAGTTTTTGCTTCACGTATTAATATATAGATAAAGCCCAAGTCGATAAAATTGGACGGAGCCAAAAAATGATATTATTTATATTTCCGAGTTGCCCACTGTTGTCAACTTACCTATAAACTGCTGCACGAATGTAAGCTACATTTTATAACATATCTATCTATATCATCTCGCCAAACCCCTTGTGTGCAGGGAGTAGATAATTCTTTTAAAACTTCTTTGGCTTCTTCTACTCTCATAGTTCATCTCTTATTTTATGATGCTATATTAAATTTATCGAAAAAACCTCCCACAAACATTACATATTAAAGACAGTGCCAATCCAAACAAAACATTAAAAAATCCATTTAATGCATCGCACCCTATTCGCGGTGCCGTTAGTCGTGAGAAAGGAAAAGGAAGTCGTCAATAAATAATACAAGATTTTATTGCGTTTCTTTATTGTCATTGGATTGCGCTGAGGAACTAGATGGTTTTTGATGTCGCATCGGCTATTCTGTTCGGCGATAAAAAGGTGGTAATACAAAACCCGGGTTTCAAAGTACAAAATTGAAAATCGAATAGTTATTTAAACTTGAGCGAAGCTGAGGGTAAAGTCGAGAAGTGTAAAATAATGTTTCAGTTTTTTAGTCGTGATACTTTTAACGCTATTAAATATTAATTGTACCCATCTATAAAAAAGGTCAACTTCATTGATTTTGTTCAGTAGATTTATTGGTGTTTAAAAAAGGATGAATAAATATTAATTTTAAGTTCTACTACAATATTATCATGCCCAGATCCCTAGTAGGGTAGGGTGTTACTATTATTATGCATAACTCAGAAGTTGTCATAACTCAAAAGTGGTTAAGAGCTTGAGTCACTTCGCCCACTGTGTCTAATAGTCGCGGGTTCGATTCCCGCACGGGACAAATCTTTGTGTGATCCACAATTATTTGTTCCGGTCTGGGTATTTGTGTATGTGAATTTTCATGTTTGTAAACGCACCCACGATACAGGAATAAATCCTAGTGTGGGGCTACGTTTAAAAAAAAAAAAAATATATAAAAAAAAAAATTATATAATCTAAAATAAATACCGTCACGCCTATATTCGCTAAGTGGAGTTGGCAGTGATTAATTCCTTGTTTTTTCTGAATTACAGGACTTCATGCTCGCTACGCACTCCGCAACTAGATCAACGAGGCAGTAATCTATTATAGTATAATGCCAGAATACTGTTCTCTTTATTAATATATGTAGATCTCTTCGAATATTAAGTTGTCCCCAAAAGAACCGACCAAGTATACTTATTGCTTACCGTCAGTAATGGACTCCATAACAATTATGTAGTACGGTAGCTAATACTTACAGTATTGGACATTTCCACTAATAATATTGAGTGCTTATAGCTCCCAACAGTGGGGTTTATGACCCGACCCGTAATCGTAAAATCCGATCACAATATTAATACATACATTCAGGAACCTAAATACATTGTACAGATTAGTGTTACCGTCATTACAGAGTATTGTGTGCTCACATGTATGTGTATTTACAAACGTAAATTCTAGTGCAAATATTTTGATATTATTGTGCTGTATTATGTGAACACATTGTGTTTGTTGATTTTGTCAAACCACAAAATTTATATATCTATTCTATTGAAAATATAGTTCATATATTAGGTGTGGTATAATAAATACAATGCTTATTTATAGCATTAATAAAATCGGAAACGAAAATGATATGATATGAAAATACTCCATTAACTTTGTTGAGCAGTATTATTTACTTTTAATAATATCAATAATATCAGCCTATACTGCCCACTGCTGGGCAAAGGCCTTCTCTCGCAAATCGAGGTGAGAGAGATTAGGTCATACTCCACCACGCGGACCCAGTGCGGATTGGTGGAGGCAGGTTTGTGGCCACCTACTGTTAGATTTTATCAAGCCGCCTTCAAGGCTTCCAACTCGGCTTAACGACTACCACATTAAGTGGTATCCGGGACCAACGGCTTAACGTGCCTTCCGAAGCACGGAGACGCTCGAATATGAAAATGCCACAAACGGTCACCCATCTCAGGCCGACCGAGTCGAACGCTGCTTAACCTTTACTTTTAAATGAATGACGAAATGAAATGAATGCATTGAATTAAAATGAAATAAATAATTTAGATACGACTACATTGCACTGGTAAGCTTACCTTATTGGGCTTATTCCACTCAACTCTAAAAATCTTTCCATTTGGCTCCACACCATATTTTAGTAATTTAAAATCTATTTCTGGTAAGTGGATACTTTTTACAAAATTTTGTGAGATGATTATTTAATTAATATTTATCATCATGGCACATTATAATAGAAAGTTTATGTAGGGTTTTTCCCTTAAAACTGCTCTCGTTTAATCTATTATAATCATTAATATAGTTACAAAAAGGATATATCAATATATACGATCAATCTTACGTTCAGAATCAGAATATTTTATAGTCGTGTAAGCCTAAGCTGTAAGACTCATCAGAAAAGTAACAAAGAGTCTACCACCAATTTGAAATGTCATTCCTGTGGAGAAGAAGGGCAAGAAACTCCACGGTTACTCTTTTGATATAGTATTTACATTTTCTTTTTCCGTGTAAATTTTGTCGTGGGGTATGGGTAACAATGTAAGCTGGTCTATCAGGTGGGTCTAAGCTAAATTAAACTAATTATTCTATTCATGAGAATAGCTACATGGCTCCCACATTTACAGATAAATATATGAAACAAAAACTCTCTTCTCTCAGAGAGGAAATATTAAATAATGATACATAATATTAGCTGAACAAGTTATGCATACTCAATCTTCAAGTGGAGCTGGAACAGCACCTATCCAAGTATTTTTTGTCTTTTCAATAATCATGTAACGTATAATAAGCTTGCTTCCTAGGGTACGTTTAATACAAGCTTTGAATATATTTCACTAAGGTTAGTGACGTCAAAAAGAATTTTATTATAAAACCTAACACTACCCCATGAAATAAGTGTGATTTTTTTTCGTTTCACTAGCTTTCATTCCAATCATACTAAGTAAAGTTGGTCATAACACCACAGCCAGCTGCAAAAAGCCGTCGAAAACAATAGCGTTTAATAAAACCATTCTTCATCAGTGAACCCACTTCAAAGAACCAACTTCACTGGCATTCGCCATCAACGAATTTACTTCAAAGCGGCCATTATAACTTTACATTAAAGCGTATAAAAAGCAAATAAACATTCCGCGAGCCCATTAACTGTGACCCCAACATTCTATCGATAAATTGAATTCCATTCAATTTGAGAGCTACGAGTCTTCCTTATTCTCGGAGAAGACAAATCGCCTCATTAATTCGGTGGCACGGGGCCCTACCGTTTTGTCCTTACGTTAAAGGACTCCTCAAAAAAATGACACGGTTACGGAGATATAGTGCCTACGTTACATTTATGGTTGAAATTATTTTATTTTTCTGATGACATCTTGAATTCAGCTCATATTTTTCTAGAGATTATAAGATTTAATAACTGAATCATAAAATTGCTGACGATATTAGTAATGTATCCACCAATCTGCACTAGGTTCGCGTGGTGAAGTGTGATCTAATCTCTCCCACTTCGATTTGTGATTGGTAGGAAAATATAGGGTTATTTATTTATTGTTTACTAGCGACCCGCCCCGGCTTCGCACGGGTGAATTATACACATAAACCTTCCTTTTGAACGCTCCGTCCATCGGTGAAAACTGTATGAAAATCTGTCTGGTAGTTATTGAGTTTATTGCATTCAGGTAGACAGACAGACAGACGCGGCGGGGGACTTTGTTTCATAATATATATATTTTTTTTGTTTGTTTATTTGTATGTAGTGGTAGTGTCCTAAAATCACATTTTGTTATTTTTTCGGCTCTCATATTTATGCTGTTATTTAAATCCGTCATACCTATATTCCCAAAGTAGGGGTAGCCGAGTTCTACTGGGTATGCCTACATATCGCAGACAATTTTAGGTCCCAATGAAATGGGGGCCAAGTCTATTGCCAGTGTACTAGGCATAATTTCAGACCCCAAATTGTGAGTAACATTTTTTTTCGACAGAAAAAGCACACTTTGATTGACTTATATTCGATCCCAGAATCTCGTAATCGCCACAATGCCCCACCAGACCAACGAGGCAAAAAACTTAACGCACTACTATCGTTCCACTACCAAAATACCTCCGTAATAGTTTTAGAGCAGATCAAGATTGTAAAATTATATTAGAAATAAAAACAATTTCCTCGACTAAGAGTGCGAAATAGACAAATCCGAGGTATTCAAAGCTTACCAACTGCCTATATTATTTCAGAGACACTTGTACCCCGCGGCGATCCTTTTAAATAAGAATTGCAACTTTCATAAAGTATTACGGGGTCATTTTTTCCTTCAACTAACAATGATTTTTATTCCTTTGTTAAAACGGTGGTCTGATTGAAATTCTCAGTTCCAACTGTAAGAAAAACTTCATTCGTTATACCTGGAATCTGTGACTTTATTAAAATTATATTAGTTGTGGTCGCTGTCGGCATATTTATATCTTATCAATTTTTGTTTTCGTGTTTCAATGAAAGTCAATTTAATTTGTAGAATTTCATTCTTTGAGTATTATTGTGTGCGCAATAACTGTCTGTTATCGGTTTTTAGATTTCAAGCTTTGGTTAATGTTAGTCTGTGAAAATAGTAATTTAGCCAGTTCAGATTGTAGGTGTAAAAATGACGTCACGCCTATGTTCCCCAAACGGGTGTGGCAGAGATGTTTTGGTAGAGAGGGGATACACATTAGTGGGTACCCACTCCCTCTCTACCAACAATTTTAAATCCCTTGTAATAGGAGGTTAGCCTATTGTCATTATACCGGACACGATCCTAAACTTCTATTGAAAAAATCCCAGGAATGTTTTGATTTGAATATCCACGCTTAGTCCAATCTAGGATTAGAACTCAAGACCTCGTGACCACTGCGAGCTTATACACCGCTAGACCAACGAGGCAGTCAAATGGAAATTATCAAATAGATACTAGTAAGAAAGAAGAAGAAAGAAAGAAAATACATTTATTTGACCAACACACTACAAAACAGAGTAAACAGGCAGTTATGTAAACTAAGGCACAATTGTGTGGGCCCAAACAGGACTCTGCCTCAGCATATTAAGTGAGCGGCCTTCGCTCTAACCACTTTACTAAGACAACACAAGATTAAGCTTTTAATAATAATAATCAATTTAATTTTTAATAGATTACCCAATAAAATACTTTTATTGGATTAGTTTTAATTTAGCACCTAGTGCAGTTATTAAAGACGTTTAATACACAAACCAAAAACATTTCCAAGACAATTTATTTGATTACGTTAAAGTTGAAGCAAGCAAGCGATAATTGATTAGTACATATTAAATTCTGATCCAACTTCTATCTAGAAAGTTCTAACTTTAGAATTCAATTCTCAATTCTGTCTCTATTTCTTTGATCGAATTGAATCTACCGCTTTGAAGTTTTGAGAATCGTTTCAATTATAAAGACCTCAATTAATTGAAAAGATTTATTCAGAAAATGTTTTCTTCAGATGTCGTTTTGTTTCGTTTTTTTCTTCCATTTTGTCTTTTGATTGAAACGTAATGCTGGAAAAATATTCGAGGTCAATCGAATAGAAATGAGAAGGATCTATTTCAGACGAGTGAGTAACGAAAATGGATTAGATTATTCGTGCATGGGGTCATGCACGAATAATTCTACATACTTACCTATCCTAAACCGAAAGCGTGCTCTCTCGTTCATGTAGGAGGTACAGATGAACATCGGCACCTATCATTTGTGCCTGACGAGGCGCTCGTAGCGCTGTGTAACCGCGGTGTTCTTACCGATCGCCAAGGATAAGCAGCGGTCAACTTGGTCGAACTGGTGAACGTTTATGGCATTTTCATATTCAAGCGTCTCCGTTCTTCGGAAGGAACGCTAAGCCGTTGGTCCTGGTTACGATTTAATGAGGCACTCGATAAATCAAGTTGGAAGCCTTATCTACTATAAGGCTTAATAAGATCCAACAGCAGGTGGCCACAAACCTGCCTCCGCCAACCCGGAGTGGGTTCGCGTGGTAGAGTATGACCTAATCTCTCTCACCTTGATTTGTGAGAGAAGACCTTTGCCCAATAGTAGGACAGTATATATAATATTACTATATTATTTTAGCACTTGTGCCTAGCGCTAAGCTGATCTGGATACCTATTTGGCTCAGCCGTGAGACATATACACATGTGTATTTATGTTAATAGCGCCAACAGCCACTGATCTGCAAACACTAGTCACAGTTATGAAAGACGACTGCATGATCAATGGCTTACACTTGAATGTGAAGAAAACCAAGATTATGGTTTTTGAAAGGGAAGAAACCAGAACGAATGCAAGGATTGTGGTCGGTAACGATGTGCTGGAACAAGTGAATGAGTTTGTATATCTTGGATGCGCCTTCAGTAAGGATAGGAAATACACCGCTGACATAGAGAGAAGAGTGAGTGCAGGGAACAGAGTGAATGGTGCGATGGGAAAGCTACTTGGGAGCCGGCACTTAAGCCATAAGGCGCAGCTGACCATACATAACGGAGTGCTTGTCCCAACGTTGTTATATGGTAGCGAGAGCTGGGTATGTAAGAAGGAGAATAAAAGTAGGATAAATGCGGTAGAAATGCGAGCTCTGCGGAAGATGTGCGGAGTGAAGCTGACCGACCGCATTAGCAACAGCGTAGTAAGAAAGCGAGTGGGTTTGAAAGATAGTATCGGTGTAAATATGAGAAAGGGCATGCTCCGTTGATTCCTGTCTAAAGTCAACGCGGACAAAGTGGCGGGCAGAAACTAGTTTAGTATATAAGACCAACGTCTATAAGACCAAAGTCGCTTGTCCGACGGTAATAATATTATATAATATTAGCCATGTTAAGAAACTGTCCCACCGTTGGACACGGGCCTCCTCTCAAACTGACAGGGTTTACGCCATAGTCCACCACGCTGACCTAGTGCGGGTTGGCGAACTTGACATACCTTCGAGAAACTCTTAGGGATGCAGGTTTCCTCACGATGTTTTCCTTTCCTTCAATTTTTAATACGCACATGCTTTCGAAAAGACTGAGGTGCATGCCTAGGGTTGAACCCGACACCTCTGACTTTGCAGTCCAACGGTCTAACCACTAGGCTACCACTGCTCACACTGAACAAGTTTAGTAAATACCTTTCATTTGTCACAGTTTGAAAGCTACAATATTTAACTGATATAACACAATCATATCAACAATTCAACAGATACAGAACGTTCGAACGATTAACATTGTTTCAAACATATATGGGAACATAAATACTATCTATCTATCTATCTATAACCTCACGCCAGATCCCTTGCGGGGTAGGCAGAGAGTACAGAGTTCCAACAGGTTCTTTCCTTACATACCTCTCTGGCTTCCTCGACTCTCATAGTTCGTCTCATACACGCTCGCCGGTTACGGAGACTCTTGACTTTTCCATCAGATAAGACTCGGTTTATTTGGTCGTGGTAAGATAGTCTAGGTCTTCCCCGGTACCTGCATCCTTCCACTTTCACATTGTATATCTGTTTTGTCATTCTTTCCTCTGGCATTCTTTCTATATGCCCGAACCAACGGAGCATGCCCTTTCTCATCTTTACACCGATACTATCTTTCATACCTACTCGCTGTCTTACTATGCTGTTGCTAATGCGGTCGGTTAGTTTCACTCCGCACATTTTCCGCAGAGCTCGCATTTCTACCGCATTTATCCTACTTTCATTCTCCTTCTTACATACCCAGCTCTCGCTACCATATAACAGCGTTGGGACAAGAACTCCGTTATGTATGGTCAGCTGCGCCTTATGGCTTAAGTGCCGGCTCCCAAGTAGCTTTCCCATCGCACCATTCACTCTGTTCCCTGCACTCACTCTTCTCTCTATGTCAGCGGTGTATTTCCCATCCTTACTAAAGGCGCATCCAAGATATACAAACTCATTCACATGTTCCAGCACATCGTTACCGACCACAATCCTTGCATTCGTTCTGGTTTCTTCCCTTTCAAAAACCATAATCTTGGTTTTCTTTACATATCTATACTAATACTAATAATATTATAAAGAGGAAAGATTTGTATTTTCGTATGTTTGTAACGAATAAACTCAAAAACTTCTGGACCGATTTCGAAAATTCTTTCGCCATTAGAAAGCTACCTTATCCGGAAGTAACATAGGCTATATAACATAACCCCGGTAGATGGCGCTGTTGTCAACCGGCTACTAAGTCGCGGGATACTATAACTATAGTATAATATAAGTCGGAAGTAGGATTTATATGATTAGTAGGATGACAACTATTTTATTTTGTACCTGTATATTACGAACCTATAATTTTTTTTGTATTTATAGTTTTGGTTCGAGTCCTGCACGGGACAAATCTTTGTATGACCCACAATTATTTGTTTCGGTCTGGGTATTTGTGTCTGAGAGACCCACGACACAGCAATTAATCCTAGTGTGGAGCTATGTTTTTAATAAAAATAATTTATACTATTAGTATGAATAAAATTTATATCCCTACAATTCCTCATATTTTTGTCAATCAAATCAATCAGCCTATCGCAGTCCACTGCTGGACATAGGCCTCTCCTAACACGCGCCATTGCACACGGTCCTCCGCCTTCCGCATCCAGTCTGTCCCAGTGACCTTTTTGAGGTCGTCGGATATTTTTGTCGACTGAGGGTATTAAATACTTCCAAAAATTCATATAATCAAATCAAAACCAAAACGTTTGCCGTAACTGAGCAAATTTACATCAAAGCTTTGTCCATTCTCCATTAATATACCTAACCCAGGCTTGTATGGAGCAAAAAGTGCCCCCAAAAATACCCCACTTACAAACAATGGAACCGCTGTGTCGAAAACGATGCCCTCAAAAAATAATGAAGGCTGGACCCCACTCGAGAAAACTGCCACCGACGTTATACGTTTACGGGTACGAACGGGTAAAACCCGTACGTGCTATGGACATTTTAAAAGGATAATGTCTTTAAGGGCCCAAAGTACTCCTAAAAGCCTGATGGGGTTCTTGCGTTTAAAAGCCCCTTTAAAATTCCTCAAGGTGCCCTTAGTAGTTAAGTGTTCTACTATGAAGTGGCCTGAAATCGTAAACATTCAATTCTCTGAGACTACGTTTTAGATTTTTTTACTGAATATGTACTAAAACCGATGATAGAAAAAAAAACCTTTTTTTCAGCGACACAAAGCAGGTTTCTCTTTCTATCTATATCATCACGCCAGATCCCTCGTGGGGTAGGCAGAGAGTATAGAGTTCCAACAGGTTCTTTCCATTCACACCTCTCTGGCTTCCTCCACTCTCATAGTTCGTCTCATACACGCTCGCCGGTTACGGACACTCTTGACTTGCTCTTCAAATAAAATACGGTACGACGCATGGAGAAAGGTACACACCAAAAAATATAAAATTAGTACAATTTTTTTTTTCACTAAGGCGCTGAAAAATTAAGCGCTCAGTATAATGTCAAGGCACCTCACAATGCCATGACGTTGGTCTTCCGTATATACCAGTTAAAATTTAGAAAGTAAAGGTGGTGATATTGGTGGTATATGGTATTTATGTATATCATTCAAATATTTAAATATAATAAATATGCGTAAGTGGAAGGATGTCCAAATAGACCAAGTCTTATCTGAAGGACAAGTCAAGAGTCTCCGTAACCGGCGAGCGTGTATGAGACGAACTATGAGAGTGGAGGAAGCCAGAGAAGTATGTAAGGAAAGAACCTGTTGGAACTCTGTACTCTCTGCCTACACCACAAGACATCTGACTTGATGATAAGATACTGCCTCTTGGGTCTAGTTGCGAATAATGCGCAGTGATCACGAAAGCCTGGATTCGAATCCTAGACCTGACAAAACGTAAAATTTTCAGTATCAGTCAAATGGCAATAGACTTGCCCCCTATAAAATAGGACTAAATATCGCCGGTGAAAAGCGGGTGTACACAGTACAATCTGTCAATCCTGCTTGGGATATAGGCGAAACAAAAAAAAAAAAACAGTGTGTATATTTTTTATCAAAAACTAAATAAATTCACATTAGAAATCTGGAGTCTAAAATTGTAGCCAGTATGAGGGCAAATTGGCCGCTCTCTATAATTTTGTTAAAATCTAGGTGTATACAAGGTGTAACATATATTATTAAATAAAATAAATAAATAAAAATAACGCAAGACCTTAGACACTCCAATTAGATTATTGTCTTACGAACTGAATATAAAAATCAACTTCCAATTTTAAGGAATTTCTACAATTTTTTAGCCCTTTGGTGCCCAAATTAACCACGAAATCTCTACTTTTCCGGGCGTATTAAAGTATATGTATTAGGACTGCATTCATAACCGCGGAACTGCTTTAAATAATGATAACATTTAGTTTCATATAGCGAACTGAATGAGTTACAGCAATTTTTAACAACTAAAAAAAATGTAACATACTTTAAAAATAGTTGGAATCGATTCAGTTACCGATTCAGAACAAACTACTTTCAGGTCTTGCAATATTTATGTTACACCTTATATAATACCTTTGCTATCCCCGCGTGTGAAATATATTGACGATAATATTTTTTTCTATTCACATATATCATTCAAAAATTTAATTTTTAAAACGTAAAAGTAAATAAATAAAGCTCAAAATTCTATTCATTCTTTTCAGCGCCGTCTTTATATTGCCGTAATAAATTGTAACTAATCCCAGCTTTAAATGTATCTTTGTTTCAGCGAAGTAAGCAACGTAGATTGTATTTTATTAAATGGTCCAGAAATGACAAAGGCGGAAGGAGGTCCTATCTACTTAGCTGTGAAAAATAATGTAAAGCTCCCTGTGGGTTATGTATGAGGATACTCTGTCACAATATTTTTAATAAAATTTTGTTTTGCCCACTTCAGCGATACCCATTTTAGAGCGTCTAGTGCAAATTGTATAGTGTCAAGTTAAATGTCACTCCCATTCCCATCACTGGCAAAGGATGTTAGTCGAATGCATCCTGATAGGCTAGAATCGTCACGTAATGGGTGCCTGCAGATGGACATCGACGTCAGGGCAGGCGTAAAAAACGTCGGTGTGATGATCTCTATATTTTTCAAAAAGATTGTCCAGTATTGTCTATCATAGGGCCACTTGGAAGATTATGGGGAGACTTTTGCTCAACAGTGGAACAAAATAGGTTTATAAAAGAAATATTTTAGACCGAGAATAATGTGGTGCGAAGATTTGGTCACATTTGCGAGTACTTCGTGGCTAGAAATAGCAATAGATTGACAGATTTAGAAGTGTAAAGGAGAGGCTTTTGGCTAAGATTGATACAGTAAAACACAACTACAGAACATGGGCCTCCTCAAAAATCACCAGACTATTGTTCTGTACCTGCAACTTTCACCAGTTCATCGGTCCATTTAGTAAACAGACACATATATTACTATACATTTCTTTTCTTAAAAATGGGGCCCCACTGAATGAATTATTTCGTGGCTGCGTTTACAATCATGAAATTTAGATCTTACTGATTTTATAAACTAGCTGTACCCAGTGAATCCGCCGGCGTCCTTTTTCTAAAATATAAGTAGCCTTAGTTACTCCTTATAACATCAGCTATCTGCCAGTGATAGTCCCGTCAAAATCGATCCAGCCGTTTCGGAGATTAGCCAGAACAAACAGACTGACAGAAAATATTTTAAAAATTGTGTTTTTCTTATAAGTACCGTATATACTTCTATATGCATTTGGTAAAAAGCTGTTAGTTTGGCATTGCAAACAGACACTTCAATTTTATTTATTTGTATAGTTGTGACAGTTTGTGTGTTTAAATGTTTGTTACTCAATCACGCAAAAACGGATTTGGATGAAATTTGGCACACAGATAGAAAAGTATTCTATGTGATATTACCGAGAATAACACATAGAATACTTTTATCCCAAAAAAGTGTAAGGTTCTATCTAAAGTCAACGCGGACAAAGTCGCTAGTAGAAACTAGTGATGATGATGATTGATCCGACCGATTTCGGCCATGGCGACTACTTTGACCCCTAGTCGAAGTAATGGCGCTGATGCGCTCGAAGATGGCTTATGCAGCTATCTCCGCGGCGGAACTCCGTGCACCCTGAGGGCACGTGAGCACGCCGTTCTCATAATTGTATGTTATGGCAGCAGGTGGGCGAGCCTTTAACTGATTGCGTTTGGCATCAAGGTCAGCTTTACGCTGAGCCTCGAACTCGTGTACTTGGCTGTTCACCATCCTGCGCCATTCTGGCCGCTGTGCTGCCAAACGTTCCCAACGAGAGGGCTCTATGTTGCATCTCTTCATTTGTCGCTTTTGGACATCCCTGTACTGGAGGAGGGGACCACCATGATTCCGCTTGCCCTTCTCCAGTTCAGAGTAAAAGATGTGCTTCGCCACACTTTCATCTACCGCCTTTCGTTTAGAAACTTGTACAGAAGTATTTACTAGTGTGAGTCATTTCTTTAAGAAAACATGAAATATGAATAGTAACAGAAACCGAACCCTATAAACAACAGGGCTTTTTATTACTTTTTTGATGATTCATAAATACTTTAATAGTTTATCTATCTATCTATATCATCGTTCCAGATCACTTGCGGGGTAGGCTGAGAGTTCCAACAGTTCCAACTTCCTCCACTCTCATAGTTCGTATCATACACGCTCGCCGGTTACGGAGACTCTTGACTTGTACTTCAGATAAGACACGGTCTATTTGGTCATGTTAAGATAGTCTAAGTCTTCTCCGGTACCTGCATCCTTTCACTTTCGCATTGTATATCTGTTGTGTCATTCTTTCTTTTGAAATTCTTTCTATATGCCCGAACCAACAGAGCATACCCTTTCTCATCTTTACACCGATACTATCTTTCATTTGCCGCGTGGTTCCCGGCTTAGAATAGGACCAACCCATCTCATCCCATCGGGTGTCGTACAAGGCGACTAAGGGAAAACTAGGGAATGGGCAGCAGCGTTCCCTTAACATTTCTACCATCAAAAACTGCGCTCGCCAACCCGCCTGCCAAGCGTGGCGAGTATGGCAAACCCCCCCCAATTTATTAAAATGGAAGAAAAAGATAAAACCAGGCCCCTAGTCCGCGGCGGTCCTGTTCGTTCTGGCCACGGTAGCAGCTATGGTAACGACAGGACAAGGGGTGCTAAGAATCTCCGGCAGAGATTCAGCTACCACCAAAACCGAAAATTGGCCCTGGTGACATACAACGCACGCACATTGAGGACAGGTGAGAAGCTAGTTGAGCTGGAAGAAGAGTTAAACAAGTTGCGGTGGAGTATTGTTGGTTTATCGGAGGTCCGAAGAGAGGGCGAGGACACGATAACCTTAAAATCCGGCAACTTGTTTTACTACCGGGAGGGCGAACAGCAGTCCCAAGGTGGTGTCGGATTTATCGTCCACAAGTCACTCATAGACAACGTTGTGTCCATCACTAGTGTGTCGAGCAGGGTAGCGTACCTGATACTCAGAATATCCAAAAGATATCCGCTGAAGGTCATACAGGTCTACGCACCGACCTCGGCATACTCAGATGATGACGTCGAAGTAATGTATGAGGACATTAGTAGAGCCATACATACTTCCAAAGCACACTTTACAGTGGTTATGGGTGACTTCAATGCGCGGCTGGGCAAACGGGGCGATGATGAATTGAGAGTGGGGCAATTTGGATACGGGCAGCGCAACCCCAGGGGTCAGAGGCTGGCCGAATATCTGGAGAAGGAGGGACTCTTTATGATGAACTCTTTCTTCCGGAAGCCGCCTCATAGGAAATGGACCTGGATGAGCCCTGATGGTTCCACAAAAAATGAGATAGACTTCATCATGAGCACCAAGCAACAAATATTTAATGATGTCTCCGTGATTCACAGGGTAAAAACCGGCAGTGATCACCGAATGGTCAGAGGCACATTAAATATTAATGTCAAAATGGAAAGATCGCGTCTGATGAAGTCTACGCTCCGACCTTCTTATGCACACATCCAAAACCCCGAGAACTTTCAACTCGAATTGGCAAACCGCTTCGAATTGCTAGACAGCAGCGCATCAGTGGACGAAATCAACAACAGGCTGGTAGAGACTGTCCATACGGTCGGGTCCAAGTATTTTAAGCCCCACCGTAAAAATAGACCTCAAAAACTATCCAACTACACCCGAAACCTCATGGCTGAGCGACGTTCCATGACGCTCCAAACCTCCGATGATGCTAAGTCCTATAGGCAGCTCAATGGACAGATACTGAAGTCCTTGCGACACGATTTACGGTCCTTCAATACAAGGCGTATTGAGGAGACCATAGCACAGAACAAGGGCTCCAAAGTGTTCGCAAGAGACGCGTCTATTGGGCAAAGTCAGTTGACGAAGCTGAAGACGGAGGACGGAAACGTAACGTCGAATAGGTCAGAGGTGCTCAGGGAGATAGAGAGGTTCTATGGGCAGTTGTACACCTCAGTAGCTGAACCTGTTGTTGACTTGGTAAAAGACCCAAGAGCCAAGCTAACCCGACACTACACTGAAGATATCCCGGACATCAGCCTGTACGAGATTAGGATGGCTCTCAAACAACTCAGAAATAACAAAGCGCCAGGCGAAGACGGAATTACCGCAGAGCTTCTGAAAGCGGGCGGAACGCCGGTACTTAAAGTCCTTCAGAGGCTGTTTAATTCCGTCTTGCTCGAAGAGAAAACGCCGGAAGCATGGAACAGGGGTGTGGTGGTACTGTTTTTCAAGAAAGGTGATAACACTTTACTGAAGAATTATAGGCCCATCACACTGCTGAGCCATGTTTATAAGTTGTTTTCGAGAGTCATCACGAATCGTCTCGAACGCAGGCTTGATGACTTCCAGCCTCCCGAACAAGCCGGTTTCCGGAAAGGCTTTAGTACCATAGACCACATACATACGCTGCGGCAGATTATACAGAAGACCGAGGAGTATAATCGGCCACTATGCTTGGCGTTTGTGGACTATGAGAAAGCCTTCGATTCGATCGAGACTTGGGCGGTTCTTAGATCTCTCCAGCGATGCCGCATTGACTATCGGTACATTGAAGTGTTGAAGTGCTTGTATAATAACGCCACCATGTCAGTCCGAGTACAGGGGCATTGCACGAAGGCGATCCCCATAAAAAGAGGAGTAAGGCAGGGAGACGTCATTTCTCCGAAACTGTTTACGGCCACCTTAGAGGACGCCTTCAAGCTCTTGGAATGGCAAGGACTTGGCATCAACATCAATGGCTAATACATCACTCACCTTCGATTTGCCGACGACATTGTGGTCGTGGCGGAGTCGCTGAAAGATCTAGGACGAATGCTCGGTGACCTCAATAGAGTATCTCAACAAGTGGGTCTTAAAATGAACATGGACAAAACGAAAATAATGTCTAACGCCCATTTCGTACCCACCGCACTCACCGTTGGGAACTCTACTTTTGAAGTTGTCGACGAATACATTTACCTGGGACAGGTAGTCCGGTTAGGTAGGTCCAACTTTGAGAGAGAGGTCAATCGACGAATCCAACTCGGCTGGGCAGCGTTCGGGAAACTGCGCAACATCTTCTCATCCAAAATACCTCAGTGCCTAAAGACTAAAGTTTTTAGTCAATGTGTGTTACCAGTGATGATATATGGATCAGAGACGTGGTCTCTTACAATAGGTCTCATAAAAAAGCTCAGAGTTGCTCAGCGAGCTATGGAGAGAGCTATGCTCGGCGTTTCTCTACGCGATCGAATCAGGAATGAGGAGATTCGTAGAAGAACCAAGGTCACCGACATAGCCGTTAAGATTAGCAAGCTGAAGTGGCAATGGGCGGGCCACATAGCGCGTAGATCGGACGGGCGTTGGGGCAGAAAGATTCTAGAGTGGAGACCACGTATTGGCAAGCGCAGCGTGGGACGACCGCCTGCCAGATGGACCGACGATCTTGTGAAAATCGCAGGAAGTCGTTGGATGCAGGTGGCATCGGACCGGTTACGCTGGAAAGCGATTGGGGAGGCCTATGTTCAGCAGTGGACAAGTATAGGCTGAGATGATGATGATGATCTTTCATATCATCACCGCCACATCATCAGCCGCCACAGGCCTCCCCAATCGCTTTCCAGCGTAACCGGTCCGATGCCACCTGCATCCAACGACTTCCTGCGATTTTCACAAGATCGTCGGTCCATCTGGCAGGCGGTCGGCCCACACTGCGCTTGCCAATACGTGGTCTCCACTCTAGAATCTTTCTGCCCCAACGCCCGTCCGATCTACGCGCTATGTGGCCCGCCCATTGCCACTTCAGCTTGCTAATCTTAACGGCTATGTCGGTGACCTTGGTTCTTCTACGAATCTCCTCATTCCTGATTCGATCGCGTAGAGAAACGCCGAGCATAGCTCTCTCCATAGCTCGCTGAGCAACTCTGAGCTTTTTTATGAGACCTATAGTAAGAGACCACGTCTCTGATCCATATATCATCACTGGTAACACACACTGACTAAAAACTTTAGTCTTAAGGCACTGAGGTATTTTGGATGAGTAGATGTTGCGCAGTTTCCCGAACGCTGCCCAGCCGAGTTGGATTCGTCGATTGACCTCTCTCTCAAAGTTGGACCTACCTAACCGGACTACCTGTCCCAGGTAAATGTATTCGTCGACAACTTCAAGAGTAGAGTTCCCAACGGTGAGTGCGGTGGGTACGACATGGACGTTACACATTATTTTCGTTTTGTCCATGTTCATTTTAAGACCCACTTGTTGAGATACTCTGTTGACGTCACCGAGCATCATTCGTCCTAGATCTTCCAGCGACTCCGCCACGACCACAATGTCGTCGGAAAATCGAAGGTGAGTGATGTATTCGCCATTGATGTTGATGCCAAGTCCATGCCATTCCAAGAGCTTGAAGGCGTCCTCTAAGGTGGCCGTAAACAGTTTCGGAGAAATGACGTCTCCCTGCCTTACTCCTCTTTTTATGGGGATCGCCTTCGTGCAATGCCCCTGTACTCGGACTGACATGGTGGCGATATTATACAAGCACTTCAACACTTCAATGTACCGATAGTCAATGCGGCATCGCTGGAGAGATCTAAGAACCGCCCAAGTCTCGATCGAATCGAAGGCTTTCTCATAGTCCACAAACGCCAAGCATAGTGGCCGATTATACTCCTCGGTCTTCTGTATAATCTGCCGCAGCGTATGTATGTGGTCTATGGTACTAGAGCCTTTCCGGAAACCGGCTTGTTCGGGAGGCTGGAAGTCATCAAGCCTGCGTTCGAGACGATTCGTGATGACTCTCGAAAACAACTTATAAACATGGCTCAGCAGTGTGATGGGCCTATAATTCTTCAGTAAAGTGTTATCACCTTTCTTGAAAAACAGTACCACCACTCCCCTGTTCCATGCTTCCGGCGTTTTCTCTTCGAGCAAGACGGAATTAAACAGCCTCTGAAGGACTTTAAGTACCGGCGTTCCGCCCGCTTTCAGAAGCTCTGCGGTAATTCCGTCTTCGCCTGGTGCTTTGTTATTTTTGAGTTGTTTGAGAGCCATCGTAATCTCGTACAGGCTGATGTCCGGGATATCTTCAGTGTAGTGTCGGGTTAGCTTGGCTCTTGGGTCTTTTACCAAGTCAACAACAGGTTCAGCTACTGAGGTGTACAACTGCCCATAGAACCTCTCTATCTCCCTGAGCACCTCTGACCTATTCGACGTTACGTTTCCGTCCTCCGTCTTCAGCTTCGTCAACTGGCTTTGCCCAATAGACGCGTCTCTTGCGAACACTTTGGAGCCCTTGTTCTGCTTTATGGTCTCCTCAATACGTCTTGTGTTGAAGGACCGTAGATCATGTCGCAAGGACTTCAATATCTGTCCATTGAGCTGCCTATAGGACTTAGCATCATCGGAGGTTTGGAGTCTCATGGTACGTCGCTCAGCCATGAGATTTCGGGTGGAGTTGGATAGTTTTTGAGGTCTATTTTTACGGTGGGGCTTATAATACTTGGACCCGACCGTATGGACAGTCTCTACCAGCCTGTTGTTGATTTCGTCCACTGATGCGCTGCTGTCTAGCAATTCGAAGCGGTTTGCCAATTCGAGTTGAAAGTTCTCGGGGTTTTGGATGTGTGCATAAGAAGGTCGGAGCGTAGACTTCATCAGACGCGATCTTTCCATTTTGACATTAATATTTAATGTGCCTCTGACCATTCGGTGATCACTGCCGGTTTTTACCCTGTGAATCACGGAGACATCATTAAATATTTGTCGCTTGGTGCTCATGATGAAGTCTATCTCATTTTTTGTGGAACCATCAGGGCTCATCCAGGTCCATTTCCTATGAGGCGGCTTCCGGAAGAAAGAGTTCATCATAAAGAGTCCCTCCTTCTCCAGATATTCGGCCAGCCTCTGACCCCTGGGGTTGCGCTGCCCATATCCAAATTGCCCCACTCTCAACTCATCATCGCCCCGTTTGCCCAGCCGCGCATTGAAGTCACCCATAACCACTGTAAAGTGTGCTTTGGAAGTATGTATGGCTCTACTAATGTCCTCATACATTACTTCGACGTCATCATCTGAGTATGCCGAGGTCGGTGCGTAGACCTGTATGACCTTCAGCGAATATCTTTTGGATATTCTGAGTATCAGGTACGCTACCCTGCTCGACACACTAGTAATGGACACAATGTTGTCTATGAGTGACTTGTGGACGATAAATCCGACACCACCTTGGGACTGCTGTTCACCCTCCCGGTAGTAAAACAAGTTGCCGGATTTTAGGGTTATCGTGTACTCGCCCTTTCTTCGGACCTCCGATAAACCAACAATATTCCACCGCAACTTGTTTATCTCTTCTTCCAGCTCAACAAGCTTCTCATCTGTCCTTAACGTGCGTGCATTGTATGTCACCAGGGCCAATTTTCGATGTTGGTGGTAGCCGAATCTCTGCCGGAGATTCTTAGCACCCCTTGTCCTGTCGTTACCATAGCTGCTACCGTGGCCAAGACGAACAGGACCGCCGGAGACTAGGGGCCTGGTTTTATTCTTATCTTCCATTTTAATAAATTGGGGGTGTTTGCCATACTCGCCACGCTTGGCAGGCGGGTTGGCGAGCGCAGTTTTTGATGGTAGAAGTGTTAAGGGAACGCTGCTGCCCATTCCCTAGTTTTCCTTTAGTCGCCTTGTACGACACCCGATGGGATGAGATGGGTTGGTCCTATTCTAAGCCGGGAACCACGCGGCAAATCGGCAAATCTTTCATATCTACTCGCTTTAATAGTTATGATGGAATATTTTACATTAATAAGAAATATTCTGATTTAACGAATCACACTATTACACAACGTCACCTCAGAACTGATAATTTCAACCATTTTGTGAAGAGCTTGGACCCTCTCGAATGATATAGGATCACTTGACCTGGATATCCCGTTGAGTTATGAGTTAATTTATATGCGGAAAATATGGTGCGACACGTGACAGTAGGATTAGCGGAGTTGAAACGCCTGACTATTTATTTTGATTATGTCAGGCTTTTAACCCAATTTTGGGTAATGACCATCATATTTTTGGCCAAATGAGTCGGGTCTGTCTGTGGGACCCATCGCTGCTGGTGATACATTTTGGAGTGGTTTTTAGAATTCTGAGGGGGTGTAAAATAGGCTCATTTTTTAATTATTTAATGTGTTCTGATGTTTTAAAACTGGCGTGTGTACTGTTTGCTTTATTGCCCGGTATATGGAAATAGGCTCGTACCCTATTACATGGGATCTAACATCATCGGCGAAACGTGAGTGTACTCACGTTTCGCCGATGGGGAATATAGGCGTGACGGTGTGTGTGTGTTTGATTGTAATATTTTTAAATAAATAAAAAAAAATATAAAAAGATTACAATATTAAATTTAAAGGTTGAGCATGCCCTTTTAATTTAATTAAGTTCTGATTTGATTTTTTTTATCTTATTTAAATTATTATCAGACACTGAAAATAAATAAATCTTATTTAAACTGAGCGCTAAGCTCGAAAAAATTGACGTTAGCCTGACGCTAGCGAGTTGCTATGCCATACTTGTCACAGTACAAATTTACTAAATAAACATGAACTTGTCAGCGCGCTTACTCGCTAGCGTTACGCTAAAGTCAACCTTTATCTTGCTATGTCATTTGATAGCGGCGTCATTTTACAAATACCGCCGGAAAATGGATTACGTTCTTACAAATGCTTTCAGATTTCCCGTATTCCTCTGCTTCTTGCCATTTTGAAGATATTGAAATCTCTTTGACGTATCAATTAGCCCATTGCACACTATTTTAGATCTATAAATAACCCCCGTGGTTTAAAGACTTTTCTCCCGCAAAATCAAATCAAATCTCAAATCTTTCTCTGTTACCTCACATATTATTATTCAAAGTACGATAAGGGATTACGACATACTTAAAACGCCGTTACCACGGAAAGTATTGCATACTTAACCGCTTTCCCTACCCTTATAACTAAGTCCCTAATCACCCCCAAAATACGCATTTCCCCATTTTGATTCTGGTTCCTTATTCGTTATGACCAAACTCAGCAAATCACTATAACTTCGTGATAATATTGTGTATTCTGTAAGGCAGTGAAGGGGTTATAAGCGAGTTTCCTAAAAAAGCAAAATACCTAATACCTATAACGTAAAATAACTGGTTAAATGTCCGCGAAGCATATTGGCTAAACTGTAGCCTTCATAACAATCTGCCTAAGTAGATAGATGTCTATGAATCAAATTGCTTAAGTAGATCGTTTAAGAAGCAAAATTATGAAGTGGTAGAATTGGATTATGATATAATTACGTCACGTAACGTTATTTCATTCAAATATATCTATCTATCTTTATCATCACGCCGGATCCCTTGCGGGGTAGGCAGAGAGTGCAGAGTACCAACAGGTTCATTCCTTACATACTTCTCTGGCTTCCTCCATTCTCATAGTTCGTCTCATACACGCTCGCCGGTTACGGAGACTCCTGACTTGTCCTTCAGATAAGACCCGGTCTATTTAGTCATGGTAAGATAGTCTAGGTCTTCCCCGGTACCTACATCCTTCCACTTTCGCATTGTATATCAGTTTTGCCATTCTTTCTTCGGACATTCTTTCTATATGCCCGAACCAACGGAGCATACCCTTTCTCATCTTTACACCGATACTATATGCTATATTATTTTATACTACAGCATCTTTTGAAACCCAACCCGTTAATGTTACCCATTGTACTTCAGTTATTCTGCTTGCCAGTCATGCGTTTTAGGCATCCTGCTTCTTAGTCACGATGCATCGTAGACATCCTGCTTCTTAGCAGTAATAATCAAGCTTAAACAATTTCTATCCATCTATCTATAACATCACGCCAGATACCTTGCGGGGAAGACAGAGAGACAGGTTCTTTCCTTACATACCTCTCTGGCTTTCTCCACTCTCATAGTTCGTCTCTGACATGCTCGCCGGTTACGGAGACTCTTGACTTGTCCTTCAGATAAGACTCGGTCTATTTGGTCATGGAAAGATAGTCTAGGTCTTCCCCGGTACCTACATCCTTCCACTTTTGCATTGCATATCTGTTTTGTCATACTTTCACCTGACATTCTTTCTTAAAAAATATATTATGTATAAACCCTGCGAGGGTACTTACAAATTGTTAGTTTACACATTTTTATCTAGTTTAACCACTAAGCTACCACCGGAACAGAACGCGGCCTCCACTGAGATCCGACGAGAAACTCAGCGGGCTTGTCTTTTTTATTTGATTTTCTGACGTTTTGTTCTATTTTTTCCATATTTTGTGAGTACAATGTTTAGGTTAATAGTTAAGATCTAGCGTGATTCCTTAAGTTGTAGATATGAGAGTAATGCTGTTATTTCTAAACAGCAAGTGTCTGAACGATTCCGGATCGACTAGCCCCCACAAGCAGCACCCGTTCACGAGTATGACTACTGGAACAGCCATCACTCCCCTCGACCATATTGGAAGTGACCCGCGCCAGGCAGCCACCGCGATGCACGCATCAATTTATCTAGGCAGTGTTTACGATTTTTGAATCTGTATACGTTAATAACAATACATTATTATTTTATTAATATAGAAAGAATGCCAGAGGAAAGAATGACAAAACAGATATACAATGTTAAAGTGGAAGGATGCAGGTACCGGGGAAGACCTAGACTATCTTACCACGACCAAATAAACCGAGTCTTATCTGATGGAAAAGTCAAGAGTCTCCGTAACCGGCGAGCGTGTATGAGACGAACTATGAGAGTCGAGGAAGCCAGAGAGGTATGTAAGGAAAGAACCTGTTGGAACTCTGTACTCTCTGCCTACCCCGCAAGGGATCTGGCGTGAGGTTATAGATAGATAGATTATAATTTTATAGTGTATCCGGATTTTAATTTCAACCAACATTTTAGTGAAGAAGACCAAACCAGAACCCCAAAGACGGTGGTCAAAATGTCTACAAAGCAGCAATATCTCTTAAACGATCATTTTACGAAGTTATCGGAACGTGCCGCGTGACGTGTATAATTAATCTTAGCGAATAAGGCCCCTGATTTGCATTTTAACGCAGCCTGCGTCCCTCTAAATATTGTCGCATATATTGATAATGGTTTGGTTAATATTACATTATAATAGACGTTATTGTATTGTTTATTAGAGCGTTTATTGTTTGTTCAGGTATTAAGGGTATTTGATTCCGTGTGACCGCTTGGCTTGACTGCTTAGTTTGATCGATCGGACCATGTGAATTTTTGACATGCTTTTATGACTTGCACTTGCAATGTTTGTTTAGTTCTAATCTTGCAAGTTGAATTAGAATCATTTTCTTTAATCTATAGAATAAATATCCAGAAGCCGGGTTCAGTCGTAATTGCACGCCGCGCGATGAAGCCAAATTTCAACAAACGTCCCGCACTCACCGCACTTCCCACCCGCGTAATGTTGGCAGCCCGAAAAGATTACCACTTTTGGGGTAAATGCTGATGACATTAGAGTAGATGATAATACAATCATTGTAACGGTAACGTGTAATTTAATGCATGTTAAACTCAAGAAATAGATATACTTGATCTATTAAGGTTTGTAGTCATTTAATGTAGGGAAAATATATTTTCATCATCTTTACTAAATATTAAAACTTATGTTGTAGTGGTTCATTATCATCATCCTCATCATCTCAGCCTATACTTGACCACTGCTGAACATAGGCCACCCCAATCGCTTTCCAGCGTAACCGGTTCAATGCCACCTGCATCCAACGACTTCCTGCGATTTTCACATGATCGTCGGTCCATCTGGCAGGTGATCGTCCCACGCTGCGCTTGCCAATACGTGGTCTCTACTCTAGAAGCATTCCGCCCCAACGCCCGTCCGATCGTCGCGCTATGTGGCCCGCCCATTGCCACTTCAGCTTGCTAATCTAAAGGGCTATGTCGGTGGCCTTGGTTCTTCTACGAATCTCCATATTCCTGATTCGATCGCGTAGAGAAACGCCGAGCATAGCTCTCTCCATAGGTCGCTGAGCAAGGGTTTAATTATAATGGTTAATTATATTAATACCATTTAATGGTAAAACAAGCAAATAAAAATAGGGAAAAATAAAACTGTTATACTCGCAACACTAACAAAATGAACGCGTCTTTTAGTATGACAATTACAGACGGAAGAATTAATTCAATATTTCAATAATACGGCACCTTATTGCGCTAGTTAGGTATTAAAGTTTTACGATCTCAACAGCATTTTTACTGGCACGAACAACATAAGACAGCATAATTAAATTTAATTTGACACGCGCAGAACACATTATTCCGCACGATGGTCACAGAGTGACTACTAACGTGATCGTGTGACTACCTGCTACGCAGGTTGTAATTATTGATTCAATTTGATTTGCGCCCACGGCTTCTGGATTATTTTTATTTTAAGCTTTTATCCTACGGAGTTGAAATTTGGCATGCCGCTTCAGCGTCAGAGTTCAGTTCATAAAAGTACATTTTTATGGTTAACCTGACCTGATTCTACCCCCAACATTGGTTCCAGACGAAGGAGCTCCTCAAAAGACAACAGATGATTGGCCGTTTTAAATTGAGTCATTACCGGACTACAAAAAAGCCTGTTTTTTTCTGAGCAAACATGTCAAAATATAACTCTGTAGGATAAGAAAAAGTGGTTCAGCTACAGCATGCAAGATTTTCCTTAAACAAAAAAAAAACATTGCAAGGTAAATAAAATCTAACATTCGTAATATATTATACTAGCTGTTACCCGCGGCTACGCACGCGTTTCTTTTGTAATTTGGCATAATTAGGTAGACTGGCCTTGTCGGGATGGCGCAGATTATGTACTGACCTAAGACACCTCTATACTAAGTTTCTTTAAAATCTGTGTAGCCGTGATAGTATGGAGAAATGAACACTATCCCGCAAGAATGGTTCATTTTTTTTAACAAACAAATATGCAAAGTTCTTAATACATCGTTAAAGAATTCTCTCCAAAAGAAATAATTCTGAATGCAACATCGGTTCATGCCCGAAATTATGTTTGCGTGTTTAAACCAAACGTGTGTAAACAATTTCGGACGCGTGCTTTTAACCACTGAAGAGTTGCTTCATGAGGAGACGAACCAGAGTCCGTATCAGTTCATGAAGGAATTTATGTGCAGGCAAAATCATACATTTTAACGTAACATTGCAGCTTGCGACTAGCTATTATAAAAATAATAAAGTTTTATGGTTTGTTCCGCGATACTCCCGGATTGCTTCATTGTTCCTTGATAAAAGTATTTATTATTATAAGTTAAGCTATAAGTTATTACCATACCAAATTTAATTGAAATTCGTTTGTTAGTTTTTGCGTGATTAAAACACAAATAAACAGACAGACAATAATTCCAAAAAAAAAAATGTTTCGGCCGCTATTTCGATAAGGAAGTGTACCCCGACTAAATTATTTTTTTAAATATTCAATGTCCAGATTTGGCCTGCTTACAGATTTTTTATATGTATGGATTAAGTTAACAAAAATATTAATTCAATGTGGAAAAATAAGCTAAATTCGAACAACATCGCAAAGCTATCTCGGTTGCCACTAATCCGGAGCCAAGCTTTCAATCCCATTACTCAGTCCGGCCGTGTCTGCGATTGATAGCTGTTTATTTTTACGGTTCCCTACGTTCAACCCTATAAATACGAGCAAAATCGTCACAGCCGTTAGTTTAAATGGACATATTTCCACCGTTGTATATAATACGTCTACACTAACTCTACTCGTTCCTAAAAAACAAGTCATTATCCGTCGAACAGACAGACAGCTAGGCAGGCAGACATATAGACAAATACACAGTCAGACGGATACATGGACAGTCTACGACGTTTTTTTACAAAATTATACTAAACTTTCAATGTTTGTTTGTTTAGATCAAATGTTGCTAACTAAATTAGAACGACTTTCACTCATCCTACGGAGATGAGATGTCACATATTGGGTGAGTTTCCATAACAATACCGACCTGATTATATATCCAGATTATATTATGGTTTTTGAAAGGGAAGAAACCAGAACGAATGTAAGGATTGTGGTTGGTAACGATGTGCTGGAACAAGCGAATGAGTTTGTATATCTTGGATACGCCTTCAGTAAGGATGGGTACAACGCTGACATAAAGAGAAGAGTAAGTGCAGGGAACATGGTGAATGGTGCGATGAGAAAGCTACTTGGGAGCCGGCACTTAAGCCAAAAGGCGCAGCTGGCCATACATAACGGAGTTCTTGTCCCAACGGTAGCGAGAGCTGGGTATGTAAGAAGGAGAATGAAAGTAGGATAAATGCGGTAGAAATGCGAGCTCTGCGGAAGATTTGTGGAGTGAAGCTGACCGACCGCATTAGCAACAACGTAGTAAGAAAGCGAGTAGGTATGAAAGACAGTATCGGTCTAAAGATGAGAAAGGGCATGCTCCGTTGGGACGGGCATATAGAAAGAATGCCAGATGAAAGAATGACAAAATAGATATACAATGTGAAAGTGGAAGGATGCAGGTACCGAAGAAGACCTAGACTATCTTACTACGACCAAATAAACTGAATCTTATCTGAAGGAAAAGTCAAGAGTCTCCGTAACCGGCGAGCGTGTATGAGACGAACTATGAGAGTGGAGGAAGCCAGAGAGGTATGTAAGGAAAGAACCTGTTGGAACTCTGTACTCTCTGCCTACCCCGCAAGGGATCTGATGATATAGATAAAGATAGAAAGATAGATTGGCTCCTGATGAAGGAACTCCTCAACAACATTACCAAGCTATTTCGGTTGCCACTAATCTGATGCCGCGTTTTCAATTCCATTGCTCAGTCCGAGCATGATGATGTCCGAGCGATTGATAGCTATTTATTTTTACACTTATATGCCTAGTTACGAGGAATATCAACTTGATCATCATCATCATCTCAGCCTATACTTGTCCACTGCTGAACATAGGCCTCCCCAATCGCTTTCCAGCGTAACCGGTCCGATGCCACCTGCATCCAACGACTTTCTGCGATTTTCACAAGATCGTCGGCCCATCTGGCAGGCGGTCGTCCCACGCTGCGCTTGCCAATACGTGGTCTCCACTCTAGAATCTTTCTGCCCCAACGCCCGTCCGATCTTCGCGCTATGTGGCCCGCCCATTGCCACTTCAGCTTGCTAATCTTAAGGGCTATGTCGGTGACCTTGGTTCTTCTACGAATCTCCTCATTCCTGCTTCGATCACGTAGAGAAACGCCGAGCATAGCTCTCTCCATAGCTCGCTGAGCAACTCTGAGCTTTTTTATGAGACCTATAGTAAGAAACCACGTCTCTGATCCATATATCATCACTGGTAACACACATTGACTAAAAACTTTAGTCTTTAGGCACTGAGGTATTTTGGATGAGAAGATGTTGCGCAGTTTCCCGAACGCTGCCCAGCCGAGTTGGATTCGTCGATTGACCTCTCTCTCAAAGTTGGACCTACCTAACCGGACTACCTGTCCCAGGTAAATGTATTCGTCGACAACTTCAAGAGTAGAGTTCCCAACGGTGAGTGCGGTGGGTACGACATGGACGTTAAACATTATTTTCGTTTTGTCCATGTTCATTTTAAGACCCACTTGTTGAGATACTCTGTTGACGTCGCCGAGCCTAGTTCGTTCTCGATCATCCAGCGACTCCGCCATGACCACAATGTCGTCGGCAAATTGAAGGTGAGTGATGTATTAGCCATTGATGTTGATGCCAAGTCCTCGCTATTCCAAGAGCTTGAAGGCGTCCTCTATGGTGGTCGTAAACAGTTTCAGAGAAATGACATCTCCCTGTCTTACTCCTCTTTTTATGGAGATCGCCTTCGTGCACTGCCCCTGTACTCGGACTGACATGGTGGCGTTATTATACAAGCACTTCAACACTTCGATGTACCGATAGTCAATGCGGCATCGCTGGAGAGAACTAAGAACCGCCCAAGTCTCGATCGAATCGAAGGCTTTCTCATAGTTCACAAACGCCAAGCATAGTGGCCGATTATACTCCTCGGTCTTCTATGTAATCTGCCGCAGCGTATGTATATGGTCTATGGTACTAAAGCCTTTCCGGAAACCGGCTTGTTCGGGAGGCTGGAAATCATCAAGCCTGCGTTCGAGACGATTCGTGATGACTCTCGAAAACAACTTGTAAACATGGCTCAGCAGTGTGATGGGCCTATAGTTCTTTAATAAAGTGTTATCACCTTTCTTGAAAAAGAGTACCACCACACCCCTGTTCCATGCTTCCGGCGTTTTTCCTTCGAGCAAGACGGAATTAAACAGGCTATGAAGGACTTTAAGTACCGGCGATCCACCCGCTTTCAGAAGCTCTGCGGTAATTCTGTCTTCACCCGGCGCTTTGTTATTTCTGAGTTGTTTGAGAGCCATCCTAATCTCGTACAGGCTGATGTCCGGGATATCTTCAGTGTAGTGTCGGATTAGCTTGGCTCTTGGGTCTTTTACCAAGTCAACAACAGGTTCAGCTACTGAGGTATTCAACTGCCCATAGAACCTCTCTATCTCCCTGAGCACTTCTGACCTATTCGACGTTACGTTTCCGTCCTCCGTCTTCAGCTTCGTCAACTGGCTTTGCCCAATAGACGCGTCTCTTGCGAACACTTTGGAGCCCTTGTTCTGCTCTATGGTCTCCTCAATACGTCTTGTATTGAAGGACCGTAAATCGTGTCGCAAGGACTTCAATATGTGCCCATTGAGCTGCCTGTAGGACTTAGCATCATCGGAGGTTTGGAGTGTCATGGTACGTCACTCAGCCATAAGGTTTTGGGTGTAGTCAGATAGCTTTTGAGGCCTATTTTCACGATGGGGCTTAAAATGCTTGGACCCAATCGTATGGACAGTCTCTACCAACCTATTGTTGATTTCGTCCACTGATGCGCTGCTGTCTAGCAATTCGAACCGGTTTGACAATTCGAGTTGAAAGTTCTCGGGGTTTTGGATATATGCATTAGAAGGTCGGAGCGTAGACTTCATCAGACGCGATCTTTCCATTTTGACATTAATATTTAATGTGCCTCTGACCATTCGGTGATCACTGCCGGTTTTTACCCTGTGAATCACGGAGACATCATTAAATATTTGTCGCTTGGTGCTCATGTTAAAGTCTATCTCATTTTTTGTGAAACCATCAGGGCTCATCCAGGTCCATTTCCTACGAGACGGCTTCTGGAAGAAAGAGTTCATCATAAAGAGTCCCTCCTTCTCCAGAAATTCGGCCAGCCTCTGACACCTGGGGTTGCGCTGCCCATATCCAAATTGCCCCACTCTCAACTCATCATCGCCCCGTTTGCCCAGTCGCGCATTGAAGTCACCCATAACTACTGTAAAGTGTGCTTTGGAAGTATGTATGGCTCTACTAATGTCCTCATACATAACTTCGACCTCATCATCTGAGTATGCCGAGGTCGGTGCGTAGACCTGTATGACCTTCAGCGAATATCTTTTGGATATTCTGAGTATCAGGTACGCTACCCTGCTCGACACACTAGTGATGGACACAACGTTGTCTATGAGTGACTTGTGGACGATAAATCCGACACCACCTTGGGACTGCTGTTCGCCCTCCCGGTAGTAAAACAAGTTGCCGGATTTTAAGGTTATCGTGTCCTCGCCCTCTCTTCGGACCTCCGATAAACCAACAATACTCCACCGCAACTTGTTTATGAGAAAGCCTTTGATTCGATCGAGACTTGGGCGGTTCTTAGATCTCTCCAGCGATGCCGCATTGACTATAGGTATATCGAAGTGTTAAAGTGCTTGTATAATAACGCCACCATGTCAGCCCGAGTACAGGGGCAGTGCACGAAGGTGATCCCCATAAAAAGAGGAGTAAGACAGGGAGACGTCATTTCTCCGAAACTGTTTACGGCCACCTTAGAGGACGCCTTCAAGCTCTTGGAATGGCAAGGACTTGGCATCAACATCAATGGCGAATACATCACTCACCTTCGATTTGCCGACGACATTGTAGTCATGGCGGAGTCGCTGGAAGATCTAGGACGAATGCTCGGTGACCTCAATAGAGTATCCCAACAAGTGGGTCTTAAAATGAATATGGACAAAACAAAAATAATGTTTAATGTCCATGTCGTACCCACCGCACTCACCGTTGGGAACTCTACTCTTGAAGTTGTCGACGAATACATTTACCTGGGACAGGCAGTCTGGTTAGGTAGGTCCAACTTTGAGAGAGAGGTCAATCGACGAATCCAACTCGGCTAGGCAGCGTTCGGGAAACTGCGCAACATCTTCTCATCCAAAATACCTCAGTGCCTAAAGACTAAAGTTTTTAGTCAATGTGTGTTACCAGTGATGACATATGGATCAGAGACGTGGTCTCTTACAATAGGTCTCATAAAAAAGCTCAAAGTTGCTCAGCGAGCTATGGAAAGAGCTATGCTCGGCGTTTCTCTACGTGATCGAATCAGGAATGAGGAGATTCGTAGAAGAACCAAGGTCACCGACATAGCCCTCAGGATTAGCATGCTGAAGTGGCAATGGGCTGGCCACATAGCGCGAAGATCGGACGGGCGTTGGGGCAGAAAGATTCTAGAGTGGAGACCACGTATTGGCAAGCGCAGCGTAGGACGACCGCCTGCCAGATGGACCGACGATCTTGTGAAAATCGCAGGAAATCGTTGGATGCAGGTGGCATCAGACCGGTTACGCTGGAAAGCGATTGGGGAGGCCTATGTTCAGCAGTGGACAAGTATAGGCTGAAATGATGATGATGATGATGAACTTGTTTAACTCTTCTTCCAGCTCAACTAGCTTCTCATCTGTCCTCAATGTGCGTGCGTTGTATGTCACCAGGGCCAATTTTCGGTTTTGGTGGTAGCCGAATTTCTGCCGGAGATTCTTAGCACCCCTTGTCCTGTCATTACCATGGCTGCTACCGTGGCCAGGACGAACAGGACCGCCGGGGACTAGGGGCCTGGTTTTCTTACTTTCTGCCATAATTGGGGGTGTTTGCCATACTCGCCACGCTTGGCAGGCGGGTTGGAGAGCGCAGTTATTGGTCGTCGAAGTGTTAAGGGAACGCTGCTGCCCATTCCCTAGTTTCCCTTAGTCGCCTTGTACGACACCCGATGGGATGAGATGGGTTGGTCCTATTCTAAGCCGGGAACCACGCGGCTATTCTAAGCCGGGAACCACGCGGCAAGTATCAACTTGATACCTCTTCCCTTTCTACCTGTTCCTAAATAAAAGTGTCGGTGTCGGAAACACAGTATCCGACAGATAGAAAGGCATGTGTACAGCAAAACAGACACACAAACTGATAGACGGACATACATCCAGAGGGAGAACGAACATATAAATTAACCTAACTGGTAAAATTTTATTTCTATTTATATTATAATACTAGACATTATTTATGTGCCGTGGGTGCATTTATCCTGCCCCGCATTTATCCTGCTTTCATTCTCTTTCTTGAATATCAGTGCCATAATATAACAGCGTTGGGACAAGCCCGCGGCTTCGTTTATTTTGTGATTAAGAACCGTTTACTTGTAGGAGACAAAGCAACTTGTAATCCCTTAAAAGTCCTCTATCTTCTAGTGAAAATCCCGCTAAAATCGGTTCAGCCGTTCCCGAAATAAATACCAAAAAAGAAACAGACAAGTAGCCAGACAAAAATTCAAAAAAACGCGTATTCGTAAACATAAATAACCTCCGTTCTACCCACAGGTTCATCCCAACGTTTGCACTCGTCAGTTTATTTTTTAATTACGCTCTTCCAGGAAGGCATTACCGTAATATCATGACCTAAAAGACTTCAATTCATTGGAGGTCAGTAAATGAAATGCACTTCTGTGGCTCGCCTTTGAGGAGCGGCTCACGGGAATGAAATACCTAGTAAGAAAGGAACTTTCGTGTTTTGTATGAGACTATTGGATCTTCTGCAGAGTTTATATTTTCATTAATCGCATTTATTCTGGTATCATTTTTATCTTGCATACATATCAAACTTTCACAACAATACAAGAGCGTTCGCACAAGCATTTTGTTATGTATGGCAGTCTTATTTCATTCTAGCTGTTGACCGCGGCTTCTCAAACTTTTATTTTGTGATTTAGAACTGATCACTTTATTAACCTAAAAAAAGATAAGTAGTTTATGATTATCTTTAAAAATTTCTCCATCTTCTATTGAAAGTCTCGTTAAAATCAGTTCAGCCGTTCCCAAAATAAACACGAAAATAAAAACAGACAAGCAAACAGACAAAAATTCAATAAACGCGTTTTCGTAAATAAAAAGAACCTCCATTGTACCTTATGTTGGCACTTATCAGTTTATTTTTTTAATCACGCTCTCCCAGGAATCCATTACCGTAATATCATGCCCTAAAAGGCTTCAATTTATTGGAGGCCAGTAAATGAAATGCACTTTTGTGGCTAGCCTTTGAAGAGCGGCTCACGGGAATGAAATACCTAGTATGAAAGCAGCTTTCCTGTTTCGTTTGAGACTATTGCATTGGATATTGGGGCTTTAAAAGTATTAAATACTAGCTTCTGCCCGCGAATGTGTTTGCGTTGACTTTAGACAGGAACTTTTTACAGGATAAAAAGTATCCTATGTATTATAATATCAGCCTATACTGCCCACTGCTGGACAAAGGCCTTCTCTCAAAAATCGAGGTGAGAGAGATTAGGTCATACTCCACCACGCGGACCCAGTGCGGATTGGTGGAGGCAGATTTGTGGCCACCTGCTGTTGGAACTTATTAAGCCGCCTTTAAGGCTTCCAGCTCGGCTTAACGACTACCACACTAAGTGGTAGCCGGGACCAACGGCTTAACGTGCACGAGGCGCTCGTAGCGCTGTGTAACCGCGGTGTTCTTACCGATTACCAAGGTTAAGCAGCATTCGACTCGGTTGGCCCGAGATGGGTGACCGTTTGTGGCATTTTCATATTCGAGCGTCTCCGTGCTTCGGATGTATTAAGTCAGATAATAATAAACTATCTGTGTTTTATTCTGCGTGTTTATTTTTGCATGATCTATCTATCTATATCATCACGCCAGCTCGCTCGCGGGGTAGGCAGAGAGTACAGAGTTCCTTACATACCTCTCTGACTTCCTCCACTCTCGTAGTTCGTCTAATACACACTCGCCGTTTATGGAGTTGCCCTTCAGATAAGACACGTGATTGAAAACAAAAACACAAACTTGCATATTTATAATATTAGTAGGATGAGATATTAACTGCTGTTGCATAACTTAGTGCGTTGAAAAGAAAATCAAAAGATGGCGTCGGCGTAAGACGTACTTCGTATTCGCTCCGTAAAAAAATAGACATAAAGTAGTAAAAAGTTCATTGTTTTAGCTATAAGTTACCGTGTCGTAAAGTGCAGTGTACAAGGATTACAGTGATATATACATCTACATGGATTATGTCTTGGTTTGTACATTATAACTAAATTTCTAAAACAAAAAACTTATATTTGTGCTTTGTTTACAAAACTCAGCGAGCTTTGCATTTTTCGCGGGTCAACACCCGGGCGCCGGCCACCTGCAGCGACACGCGCTCCCCGCGCGTCCCGCCACGTCACAAATTTCTCCCGTATTACGCTATAATATTTTATTTTGCTTGTGCTTAGACATTAGTGAGCAGCATGGCTAAATTTTGCAAAGAATGTGGAAATAAAATACAAAAATCTCAATACCTAAAATGTTATTCATGCTCCGCACTGTATGGTATGGAATGCTTACATATTACACCTAATAAATTTAAAAATTTATCTCAGCAATTCAAGGACAAGTGGAACTGTCAACCATGTTCTGCGTCTAAATCTGAATCCACATTGACTCCTAAAGATCCCCAGCACAGTTCAGAAAAACAGAAAATGACCTCTACTGATAATATTATCCTAACCAGAGGCTCTAGTGGAAACCAAAATACTGAACTTTCTGCTGTCCTTGAACAACTGCGCTCATTAAAAGAGGATATTCAGGGTCTAAAAGCTCAAAACAATGACTTTCAATTACTCAGACAAGACATTCAGGACCTAAAGTTGCAACTAACAAAGTCAGCGCAGTCAATGGAAAACATGATTGCCGAATACGACAAGAAGCTTTTAGCCAAAGATCTACAAATCCTTGAACTAAAATCTTCAATAAGCATTCTTCAAATACATATAAACGAACAACAACAGCAAAACATAAGGAACGACCTCGAAATAGTTGGTATTCCTGAACAACCCAACGAAAACCTCCAACATACAGTAATGCTCACTGCAAATAAAATCGGAGTCAATCTTACCGAATCCGACATTGACCATGTCTCTCGTGTTGGATATGGTGGCAAGAATACAGGCAATAACACAGAGAAAATAACTCACCGCCCGATCGTTGTGAGAATGCTTCGTCACATCAAACGTGAAGAAATCATCAGAGCTGCCAAAGTTCGACGAAATCTCAATAGCTCTGATATAGTACCTGGCCACGTCAATTCTGTATACATAAATGAAAGACTTACCAAAGCAAATAGACTGTTATTTCGAGCAACAAGAATACGCAGTCGACAATACGACTTCAAATATTGCTGGGTCCGTAACGGTGCTATTTACATTCGTAAAAATTCAAACAAACCAGCTATACGTATTACTTCACATGAAGACTGGAACAGCATCTTGGTCCCGACACTCAGAACACTTCTGAAAAGTCAGTGGTTCCATGTCAATTTACTACACCTGTATTTGATGTTAATATTCAGTAACCTTCTCACTATAGCATTAAGCATATTACTGTTAATTTTTTACGTTTTTATTCTTTGTTATCTATCTTACAGATTATTGATATTTTTGATGATTATTTCTAAAAAAACATCTCGTGCCCCACACATACACGTAACACCTACACATACCAAAGAACACACACTCCACTCAACAATTTCACTCTTAATTAACAACATACTCACATATCTTCAATCCTATACTGTAAAAGTAAAAACTACATTATCAATCAATTCGTTATTAATTTATTATTTAAAAAAGCTTATACATATTAACAGCTCTAACAATATTTTCAGTCCTCTTCTGCTCGTTGCTCAAAAACAGAAAAAAATTAATACGTTCTATCATAAATTATTTTTAAAATGATTACAACAAACTTAGATTTGTTAAACGATATCGACAATTCTTTGAGCATTGAGTGCAAGGAGATAGACTTACTGGAAAATTGTAAAAACATTATGACTGAAAAACTTAACTTTAAAATTATTACTTTTAATATACGAAGTATTCGGCACAATTTCAATACCTTCTTAGTCTCATTACATAGATTGGATATAATATTTGATGTCATTATTTTAACTGAATGTTGGCTTACTAGCAACATACCTGCTTTTTGCATCCCGGGTTATACTTATTTTGCTACAAACAAAAACATTAACCAAAATGGAGGAGTAGTCACATTTGTCAGATCTTGTTGGAACCCAGTTGTATATGAACCTCCAATTGAAGAAGCGGAATGTCTTGTCGTTAAATTAGGAAATATAAAGCTATGTTGTATTTATCGCTCTCCATCTTTTAGAAATACGGATAAATTCGTAACCTCACTGCGTTCTATTCTTTCTTCTTTTAATTATAATGAATCAATTATAGTCACAGGAGATATTAATATTAACGTGCTTGATTCTCATGAGTACCAAACTTCTAACTATCTTTGTCTAATGGCAGAACTAGATCTCCAGCAGGTAATAAATAAGCCAACCAGACTAGAATCGTGCATTGACCACATTTTTATTAGATCTAGATGCGGTTATAAACTCGGTGTTGTTTGTAAGTCAGACGTTACAGACCATAGCATGGTCTTGCTGGGAATCGAGGGTTCCAATAATGCCCCAAAACGTACCCGCCTGTCTCAAAAAATAGATATCGCAGGTGTTTCGGACGATTTGAAAAACGTTGACTGGTCTAATATCTACTCTTGCCCTGATGTAGACTCCGCTGTCGAAACATTTACAACTATCATCAAAGACATCATTACGAAATACACAGTATCGAAGCGTATCAGTAGAACCAAATTCACATTAAAACCCTGGATCACTCCCGGTTTGATCAGATGCATGAGACACCGCGATAAGCTGCACCTCGATCTCCGCAAACATCCCAATGACCCCGTGAGAGAGCTGATTTACCAAAGATACAAAAACTTTTGCAATGACTTGTTACATCGGTTAAAAAAGTCTTACGAGAGTGCAAAACTATCACAAAATAAAAATAACCCCAAAAAAATGTGGAAAACCATAAAAAATATTTGCTCCCTTAATAAACAGCCATCAGAATACCCCGAACTATTATCTATCAAATCAAACACCTTATCTTCATTAGATTGCTGTAATGAATATTTTTCTAATATTGGTAAAAATCTTGCTCAACATATTTTAAAAAAACTAGATATAACTGAAACTGATATTACAAATTCGAACAATATAAATCATACAGCTAAATCGTTCTTCTTGCAGCCCACGAATATACATGAAGTCGATAAAATCCTTAGCCAACTCAAAAACGATAGCGCCCCAGGTATTGACGGAATCAATGTTTCATTGCTGAAAGGTATTAAAGGACAAATTATTGATCCCCTGACTTATATTCTTAATTTAAGCCTTTCTTCTGGTATCTTCCCATACGCCTGGAAATTAGCTAGTGTTGTGCCCATTCACAAGATAGGTTCTAAATCAAATCCCGAAAATTATAGACCAATCTCACTATTACCAATTTTTTCAAAAGTCTTGGAGAGGTTGGTAAATAGACAACTTAAAAGTTTTATTGATTCACACCTTTACGAACATCAGTACGGCTTCAGACGTGGACACTCCACAGAGGACGCTGTAGCACATTTAGTAGATGTCATCTCGACGCACTTAGATAACAAACAGAATTGTGTAGCTGTGTTTCTTGATTTGGCTAAAGCATTTGACACAGTTTCCATACCAATCCTTTTAAGGAAACTTGAGTACTCCGGTGTCAGAGGCTTAGCTTTAGAATGGTTTCGCAGTTACTTAACTAACAGGCGTCAATGTGTAAAACTTGGTGATCTTTTAAGTACAGAACGACCTGTCTGCTACGGAGTCCCCCAAGGCAGTGTCTTAGGCCCAACACTTTTTCTAATGTATATGAACGATATGCAAAATACTATTGACAAAAATACCAACATTGTCTGTTATGCAGACGATACGGCACTCGTTTTTCATGGCAAAACCTGGTCAGAGACAGTTTGTAAGGCTGAGCAAGGAATCATCAATGTAGTCAAGTGGTTAGATAACAACCTGTTAACAATAAATACCAATAAGACTAAATACCTTTGCCTACATAAAACCAAAACTTCAGAACCAAATACACCAATTATTATTAAAGTCCACTCACAATGTACTGATTTTGGAACCTGTGATTGCAGTATCATCGAACGTGTAAAAACTATAAGGTACCTTGGAGTAGAAATTGACGAACATCTCTCTTTTAAATCCCACATTTCAACATTATCTGGCAAAGTTCGACGAATAACACACGTAATGCATCGCATCCGCGATGTCGCAGATTCCCAAACCACACAATTAGTATACGTTGCATTATGCGAATCAATAATTTCTTATTGCATTAATACATGGGGTGGCGCTGGTGTAACCGTTATGCTCGAGATAGAGCGTGCTCAGAGGGCAGTTCTGAAGGTAATGCTCAAGAAAAATAGAAAGTTTTCTACACTAACCCTTTACTTGGAGGCTCAAGTCCTCAACGTAAGGCAAATCTTCATATTAAAAACTGCTCTTAGACTTCATAAAAAGATATTAAACAGTAACAATTACCAACTATTATTAAAAAAAAGATTATTCAGAGCTCCACCCTTAAAGGTAAAATCTAAGTACGCACAACGTTTCTCACCTTTTTTAGGTCCCCACATATACAATTCTACCCTAAAACATTGTGATATTAAAATGGATTCTTTATACATCGCAAAGAAAAAAATTAAGAAATGGCTATTACAATTATCTTACATCGAGACAGAAGATATAATGAAAATAATATCATAGTTGATTCACATATTTTATGTACAAACTTAATAATATACTATTTTAAATAAATAAAAAGACACACACACGCACATACGCGCGCACACACACACACACACACACACAAACATACACACACACACACACACACACACGCGCACGCACGCACGCACGCTCATTTTCTGTGAACCATATTAATTTAATGATTTATTTTTACCTTTTATTAATTTTATTTTTTTATATTATTCTTCGTTCGTACTCTTACCTCCCGACGCATTGTGACTTAGCAAGTGTTTCGGTAGGGTCCTCACGATACAGGCTATGCCTAGTGTGGGGACCAATAGTACTAGATTAATGTATCTAGATTTGTATTCTCAAACATACCTACACATTTATTAACTATTGTAATATTAGTCATAAGAGCATGTTTGTATTTTTGAGAAAGAAATAAAGTTATTATTATTATTATTATTATTAAAAACATAATACAAGTAAATAATATTAAGGTGGTTCCATGTGATTTCGAAATAAAGATCTTCTTAAGCTCATATGGCTATTTTACTTTGGGTTACCTAAAACCCAAACACGTTTTTTTAATATTTGTCTGTCTTTTTGTTTATCCAGGCTAACCTAATGCGCAAAACCGGGCTAGGTTAGACCTAGTGGTTAGACCATTGGACTGCAAAGTCAAAGGTGTCGGGTTCAAACCCAGGGACGCACCTCTGTCTTTTCGAAAGAATGTGCGTATAAAAAAAAAATATTATCACTTGCTTTAACGGTGAAGGAAAACATCGTGAGGAAACCTGCATGACTAAGAGTTTCTCGAAGGTGTGTGAAGATCGCCAACCCACACTGGGCCAGCGTGGTGGACTATGGCCTAAAACCCTCTCAGTTTCAGAGGAGGCCCGTGCCCAGCAGTGGGACAGTTTCTTAACAGGGCTTATATTATTATATTATTAACACCATTGCAGTCTAATAATTTAAGCTATAAAAATCTTAATAACATTTTCCTGCCGTTCAATTAGTGTCTAAGAAGCTAATTATTGTTGCATGGAAATAGCTTACATGTTACGTGCACTGTATTTGTGGCAATTAAGATTTTATAATTCACTCTATGTGTGCGTGCACTTAATTTTTGTGTCGTGACTATAATACACTAAAAGGACTGAATTAAAATGGACTTTAAGTCGGTTGAGTAAGGCATAAATTAATAATAGTAATAATTTTGAAAAAATAATTTGTAAGGATTAGAGCAGTTACAGGTGGACGATTAGTTATTAAGACACGATTTTTACAAGCTTTTATTTAACTTGGAATTCTTGTTAGTTTGTTTAGGTCAAATCTTGCATTTGGACCGCTTTTTCTTACCATACGGAGTTGAAATCTGACAAGTCGGTTCAGTGTGGATGAAAATGAATTTTCATGGCAAACATGACCTGCTTCTACACGTAGGAGTAACTCCAGACAAAGAATCTTCTCAGCGGCCAAAAGAATAGACATGAAACTGTATACGCATTAATTTTTCCCCTTTAAATTGCGCCATTACCTGACTATAAAATAATGTAAGGATTGTGGTTGGTAACGATGTGCTGGAACAAGAGAATGAGTTTGTATATCTTGGATGCGCCTTCAGTAAGAATGGGAAATACACCGCTGACATAGAGAGAAGAGTGAGTGCAGGGAACAGAGTGAATGGTGCGATGGGAAAGCTACTTGGGAGCCGGCACTTAAGGTGCAGCTGGCCATACATAAAGGAAGTTCTTGTCCCAACGCTATTATATGGTAGCGAGAGCTGGGTATGTAAGAAGGATAATGAAAGTAGGATAAATGCGGTAGAAATGCGAGCTTTGCGGAAGATGTGCGGAGTGAAGCTGAACGACCGCATTAGCAACAGTGTAGTTAGAAAGCGAGTAGGTATGAAAGATAGTATCGGTGTAAAGATGAGAAAGGGCATGCTCCGTTGGTTCGGGCATATATAAAAAAATGCCAGAGGAAAGAATGACAAAACAGATATACAATGTGAAAGTGGAAGGATGCAGGTACCGGGCAAGACCTAGACTATCTTACCACGACCAAATAAACTGAGTCTTATCTGAAGGAAAAGTCAAGAGTCTCCGTAATCGGCGAGCGTGTATGAGACGAACTATGAGAGTCGAGGAAGCCAGAGAGGTATGTAAGGAAAGAACCTGTTGGAACTCTGTACTCTCTGCCTACCCCGCAAGGGATCTGGCGTGAGGTTATAGATAGATAGAATATTAGCCCTGTTAAGAAACTGTCCCACCTAAGAAAACGGGCCTCCTCTCAAACTGAGAGGGGTTAAGCCATAATCCACCACGCTGGTCCAGTGCGGGTTGGCGAACTTCACACACCTTCGAGAAACTCTTAGGCATGCAGCTTTCCTGACGATGTTTTCCTTCACCGTTAAAGCAAGTGATAATTAATTATTAATACGCACATATTTCGGAAATACAGAAGTGCTTGCCTGGGTTTGAACCCGAGACCTCTGACTTTGCAGTCATCACTAAATTAGTCACTAAGTTAGTTTTAAATGTTTTTTTTCTTAAAAGCTTTCACTTAATTTGCAGTATTTGTATGTCTGCCTGTCTTTCCTTGCGATTGAGCTGTGTTTGAATTTGACATACGTATGTTTCTTCTTATTATATATACGTATATTTTTCTATATACGTATGTATTACCATGGAACTGAATTAATGATGAAGTCGGAAGGTGGCCATAGGAAAATATAAATAACAACATGTACAGCGTACTCCCTCGTGTTAAGGCTTGTTAGATTGGTACTGACAAGTACTATACAATCAGCTAGTGTCCTGGGTCTGATGATGGAGTCGAAAGCCATAGAAACTCCTCAACTAAGCAAGATGCCTTCGTTGTGTTTGCGCGTTCAAAGCTTGTTTTCAAAAAGGTCTTTAAAATTTACTATTGTTTTTTTGAATTTCTGATATGTGCGACCGTTTATGGTATATACATTTTTGACCGTCTTTGTGCTTCGGAAGGCATTAATGCCAGTTAAAACTTTATAATATTATAATATTAGCCCTGTTAGGAAACTGTCCCACTGTAGGGCATGGGCCTTCTCTCGAACTGAGAGGGTTTAGGCCATAGTCCACCACGCTGGCCCAGTGCGGGTTGGCGAAATTCACACACCTTCGAGAAAATTTTAGGCATGCAAGTTTCCTCACGATGTTTTCCTTCACCGTTAAAGCAAGTGATAGTTAATTTTTAATACGCATATACTTTAACCGGAGACCTCTGAATTTGCAGTCAAATGGTCTCACCACTAGGCTAGTCCAATGGTCTAACTTTATCTGATAATATTTAAGCCAAGTCAGGAGCTTTAAGAGCGGCTTTATAAGTTTCAAGAAACGGTAATAACATTTAGTGTAGTGCTATGAACAAAATAAATCGAAAACGATGCGCAAATGTAACCGGCCTAATACCGTCACCTCAAAATGTCCAACTCGACCATAAAAATAGTAATAAATCATTTTGACTAATCTAGACGGAATAGTTAGTATTATTCAAGTATTATTCAGTATATTTTCAGTAACTTGATTTAAATATGATTGAGATTGTGGCTTCAAAAACAAGTTGTTTGCGAAACGAAAATAGATTTAAAAGTAGACAAAATTGGGGGTTCATACTTATAGTATTTGGAATCAAAATAGCTAAGTAAACCGCGAGCGTACTAGGTTCAACCCAGCCTTTTGTAGTGATAAGCGGAGAGCGTTGTCGATAAGAGCCAATATGATTGCTCGCAGGTTTGCGAGATGCTCACAGGAGGTCAAACTTACACTCTTCCGAGCCTACTGCACATCTTTTTATACCGGCAGCCTGTGGGCGGACTATACGAAGCGATCTTACAGCGACCCCCGCATCCTGTACAATAATGCATTCAGGGTGATCTTGGGGCTGCCCCGTTTCTGCACCGCTTCGGCTATGTTTGCCGAGGCACGCACAGTCTGCTTTCAAGCGACCATGCGTAAACTAAGCACGTCTTTAGTGCACAGAGTACGGGCCAGCTCCAATGTTATCCTGAAAATAATTGCCGACAGACTGGACTGAACTTATCTCCGGTATTGCTGAGATAGACACAGCACAGTAGCCATGCCGGAGAGAAGGTATTGATAACCAGTACCTAAAAATTAATTATTATTATATTTATTAGAATAATCTTTATTGTACACCAACAAAATTATAAAACAACATGTGAAATAACACATTGATACAATAGGCGGTCTTATTACTAAGAGCAATTTCTTCCAGACAACCTGGTTAAATACAAAATACTAGGAAGAAAAGTAATCAGGGCAGTTGGTGGCGTACGCTATTATTGGTACATATAAGTATTTAAATATGTATAAAAGATAAATAAATGCACATATACGTAATTTTTTTTTAAACGTTGCCCCACACTAGGATTTATTCCTGTGTTGTGGGTGCGTTTACAAACATGAAAATTCACATACACAAATACCCAGACCGGAACCAATAATTGTAGATCACACAAAGATTTGTCCCGTGCGGGAATCGAACCCGCGACTATTAGACACAGTGGGTGGAGCGGCTTAAGCTCTTAACCACTGCGCTAAATCGTCCGTCAAATAAGTACAAAACATATATAACTACATACATACTCACAGATAAGTATAACAAAAAGGGACTGACTATGATGAAAGAAAGAAAGAAAAGACATTTATTCAACCACACTCACATAGTAATTGAGATACTAAAATTAATAACGAAAATAATAACTAAAAATAATGACAAAGAGAAAAAAAAAAAACAAAAAAAAATAGCCAAAACATTTACAGACTCCAGAGTTGTGTGGGGTTGAATAGGATACTGCCTCAGCATATTGCTACACTGCAGCACCAAATGCATCTTACTTTATCAGCAAGCAGAGAGATAGTGGTCTTTGACCATCTTTTTGTAAGAAGCTGACGACTGTGCACGTTTAACGGACAGCTTATGTGTGTGCATTATTATATTTTATTATTAAAATTATTTCTATTATTAAGTTATTGGTATTATTATATATTATATTTTCATTTTATTATTAATTTGACATTTATCACATATGGATCCAATGTTATCCGAAATAAATTATTTTGAATTTTGATTTTTTTTTAAATTTTTATAGTTATAAATCGCGTTTCAAGGTATTTTAACCAGCATCAAGATTGTTTCAGAGAGTCGGTCAGAGCCCCCAACTCGGCGTCTCTTCGTCGGTCGAGTGGAAACCGAAGGGTGCCCGCAGGACTCTCGGCTCTGGCTAGCCTTAATTGGCCGTCCAGAGAGGAGCCGTGAGAGCTATAGCGACGTAGGAAGATAATGCGGTCCTACGTACGATGTACTCCGGGGGTGGAAGTGTTAAAAGGCATAACACTTCGGAGAAAGTGGAGTTGTCCTAGGTCGACCGTTTGACATCAGCAGAGAGGCCTTTGGGGTCACGGACGCAAGGGGCGGGGGCCTTAAGCGTTCTTCATGAGCGACCCCGAGGAGGACGGCGGCGTGGTGTGGCCCACGTCGCCGTGAGCACCGCGTTGGTGCGGGGGGGAGCGTATCATTAAGTCTCCCCTGAAGGCGGGCTTAACAGAGCGTGGCACAAGAGGGGCACCGGTGCTATCCATACGGAGATCCCGGAGCCCCTTCAAAGTGCTGATGTCGACCACCCTGGGGTTTTAGTCGGTAGGCATCCGACACGCCCCGCGAGCGTCCCCCGAGGCTCGCGGAAGTCCTATGCAGAATTTCCCCAGTTAACAAAAAAAGTTCGACCGTTTGAGGGCCCATCTAGTAAGCGGCGAGTCACCGCCGGCCACGAGTAATTAGGTATTACTAATTATGGCCGGTGTCCGTCCTCTTTGAAATAGTCCAGTTTTTGTCCATCAAACCTCATTTACATAGCCCTTGTTTTCTTTTCGTAATTTACAATAGTCCTTGCATCTGCCGGGGTCAGATCGCTGGTTATGTTTCTTCATTTTCAGCAAGTGATCTCAGCAGGTGGCTTACATAACATTAACTTCTCGCGAAGGGCCTCTACGTGTTGGACCCCATGTCCCCATGCAAGCCTTTCAAAGGTCCGGGTAAAGCCCGTGAATCTCAGCGAGATACATGACGCAACCCTATGAAGTCCCTGACTCTTGAGCTAGGTTATATGACCTGTGTTACAGATGTCAGTGTCTCCTCTCGTTTTGGTTCGACACTATACAATTTATGGAAATAAATGCAAACAATTTGAATCCCTCCCGTGACCATGGGTGCTGCAAAGCACTCGAAACGTCGGGAACTAAAAATAAAAAAATAAACCGCGATAAAATCCGTAAAATAGTTTTATTTCAATTTGAATAAATTATTATTTTATTTATTTATTTATTAAGGTAAAGGAAACACACAGTACAAAAAATGCAGAAGTTAAAAAGGTACACATAAATTATAACACATTCACCAATAAAGTTTCCAATAATGAAAATAAACAACTATGTGCGGCCGGTAGAATTGAAAATAAAACTTAAAAATAATGTTTTTTAACAAATTTGTTGCCTTATTCTAAGTTATTTCTTAAACCTAGAAAGTGACAAATGAAAGATATCGATATCATTGAATTTGCTGTTGTAGCAGCTGGCACTGCGTATTATAAATTTATTCTTTGTATGGACGGTCCTGGCAAATGGAACATGAAAAACCTCTTTACAGCGGGAAGTCGGCCTTCGACAACGCAGACCTATTTTGCTGAGCAAATAAGGAGAATCGGTCAAATTATGGAGTAATTTGTATATAAATATTATATCTCTCTGTGTACGACGATTTTCTAATGATGTTACATGCTTTACTTGAAAATTAAAGTTAGGGGTGTTGATTTGTCTAAATTGTAATTTTTTTAGAAATTTTGTTTTGAATACGTTCAATAGACTGTTTATGAACTGTGTAGTTAGGATTCCAAACGATTGATGCGTACTCAAGGTGTGAACGTACAAAGGCATTATAGAGTATTAAGTAAGTATGGAATTTTATGAATTCTTTACCTTGTCTTAAAACAAAACCTAACATTTTATAGGCCTTGTTGGTAATGAGATCAATATGACTCCTGAAATTAAGTTCATTATCTAAAAGCACTCCCAGATCACGGATCTCAGATACCCTCTTCAAACTATGTCCAAACATATTATAATCGAATATAATCGGGTTTGCTTTTCTATAAAAACTAATTACACAACATTTATCAATATTTATATTCAAACCATTATTAATGCAGTATTCACATAGACTATTCAAGTCATTTTGTAATGAAGTGCAGTCATTAGATGAATTAATTTTTCTAAAAATTTTCTTATCATCAGCATATAATAAAATATTAGAATACTCAAACACTTGAGCCACATCGTTTATGAAAATATTAAATAACAAAGGACCAAGATGCGATCCTTGTGGGACGCCGGAAGTTACAGGTAGAAAATTGGAAGTGTAGCCTTTGATTGTTACCGCTTGATTTATATCTCTCAGATAAGATTCAAGCCATCTAAGGAGATCGCCGTGTATACCGATACTTGCCAATTTCGCGACTAAAATATGGTGTGAAATTTTATCAAATGCTTTAGAGTAATCGGTATACACAACATCCATCTGCTGACCTTCATCTAAAGCTGAGGTAATCACGTCAACCAACTCACAAAGATTGGTTTCAGTTGATCTTTTATCAACAAAACCGTGTTGAAATGTACTTAAGACAGGTCTTACTTGCGGATAAAGTGAATCATAAATTATTTTTTCAAACAGTTTTGGAATAACTGAGAGTTTTGAAATCCCTCTATAATTCGTAACATTATGTCTATCACCACTTTTAAAAATCGGAACAACAAATGACTTTTTCCAACAACTTGGCAGTATTCCCTGTTTTAAAGAGCAATTAAAGAGAATTGATAAAGGAAGAGCTATTGTCTTGTAGCAATTACGTAAGAAAATGGGATGAATATAGGCTGGACCAGCACCTTTAGAGAGATTTAAATTTATTTTTTTTCTACTATGAGTACATCTATGGAAACTGTGCTAATGTTAATTGAATTATTAGTTGGAATTACACGTTGATGAGAAACTGCCTGATTGTATCTAATTGGCTCGAAAATGGTATGAAAATATTCATTGAACAATGTGGCTATCGCAGATCCTTCAGTTGCCGATTTATTTGAAAAATATACGGTGTCAGGAAAATCAGTACTGTTCATTTTGGATTTGATATATGACCAAAAGTGTTTTGAGTTGTGTATTATGCGTGACTCAGCCCTTTCTAAATATAAATTATAACAAGATGTTTGTGCTTCTTTTTGCATAGTCCTTAATTCAGAAAAACGGTTGTAATCCGCCAGTCTGCCGTATATTTTCCATTTTTTATGGTATTTTAATTTTTGCTTTATAATCTTTATCAAACCTTTAGAAAACCAATTGGGATATTTGCCAGAGCAAGCTACAACTTTGGAAGGAACAAATTGATCAATGATATCATTCGTAATTTGATAGAATCTTTCGACAGCATGATCAATATTTAGCGTGTCCAGTTCAGAAAACCAATCTATTTCAGTTAAAGCAAAATTGATAATGACGTATATGTGTTGGTGTGTGTGTATGTGCGCGCGTGTGTGTGTGCGCGCGTGTGTGTGTGTGTCTGTGTGCGCTCGTGTTAGTGTGTGTGTGTGTGTGTGTGTGTGGGTGTGGGTGTGTGTGTGGGTGTGTGCATATGTACGTAAGATTGAGTGTAGTATAAAATCAGAAACAGATACTTTTAATTCAATAAGTTTTCAATTTGATCGTAATCTAAATTTAATAACCGGTTTTTTTATTTTTTTTTTCATATCACGAGTACTTAAAGGGTGAAGATTAATACTTTTGTTAATTGTTGTATAAATATACGGCCATGAAGCTTTGTTGTCGTCTACCCGTAGCAGTGTGACATCTCATAGGTGTACAAACATAGGGTAATGTACGTTTTACAGTGTAAGTTTCACCGTTATAGGGGGTGACTTTATGTTGTTCAGTAAGTAGTTGCTGTATATATACAAGGTGTAACATAATAAACGCAAGACCTCAGACACCCCGATTAGAGAATTGCTTCATAAATTTTGACGGACGATTTAGCGCAGTGGTTAAGAGCTTAAGTCGCTCCGCCCACTGTGTCTAATAGTCGCGGGTTCGATTCCCACACGGAACAAATCTTTGTGTGATCCACAATTATTTGTTTCGGTCGGGGTATTTGTGTGTGTGAACTTTCATGTTTGTAAACGCACCCACGACACAGGAATAAATCCTAGTGTAGGGCTACGTTTTTTTAAGTAAAAGAAAAAAAAAAATGAAAACCAAATTTTCATATTTATATGTTTTTACCCTTTTTTAAAGCATAGTTATACCGCAATTAACAATGAAACTTGTACGTGTATGTGTGCGTTTTGAGAAATACTTTTTATGAATGCATTTGAAATCTTCTTCTGGCTATGAATCAAGAATAAATTTAGTTTTTTATAGTGCACTGAAGGAGTGAAAGCAGTTAATTCAAATTAAAAAAAAATTAAGATACATTTAAAATTGTTGGAATCAATTCGGTTACCGATTTAGAACAAACAACTTTCAGCTCTTGCGTTTATTATGTTATACCTTGTATATAATCTTCAATTATCTTAAATTTGATGGCGTTTGACTTATTCGGTTTTGTTAGAGCATCTGCGTGTTTTGGAAAGCATGATATCCTAATACCTTAAACTAAGTTGAAAGCCTTATAGGCAGACGGCATGATAAGATCTCACAGCTGGTGGTTACAAACCTGCTTTCACCTCTCCACACTGGATCCGCATGGTCGAGTATCCTAATTTCTTTCATCTGGATTTGTGAAAGAAGGCCTTCGATCAGTGCAGCAGTATAGACTGTTTTATTGTAGTGCCGAATATCTATTCGAGAAGGTCAGTGTAATATTGAAGTTCTAATCCAAACTTATATCAAAGTGATCCTTTTTCTACGCCATATAAGCGATTTGATAAGTTTCAATAGCAACTGGCCACAAACCTTTCTCCAACGATCCGCACTAGACCCGCATGGTGGAGTATTACCTAATCTTTCACCTTGATTCGTAAAAGAACGCCTTTATTCAACAGTGTGGCAGTGTTAGTTGCTTTATTATTTCTTAAAATGCCTTTTGCCTGCCTCCAACGATCCAGACAGGATGCGTGTGTATATTATCATGCCAGATCCGGGGGTAGGCAGAGAATACAGATTACCAACAGGTTCTTTCCTTAAAATAGGATCTAATATCTCTTACCTCGATATGTAAGAGACTGATACAGTATATATTTCTTTCTTAAAGCTTCAAATGTTTCTTGGCTTTCGCAAACTGGGTATTCAAATTAATCCAATTATATATCCTTATAAGGGGCTAATGCGGTATGCATCAGCCGCGTGGTTCCCGGCTTAGAATAGGACCAACCCATCTCATCCCATCGGGTGTCGTACAAGGCGACTAAGGGAAAACTAGGGAATGGGCAGCAGCGTTCTCTTAACACTTCTGCGATCAAAAACTGCGCTCGCCAACCCGCCTGCCAAGCGTGGCGAGTATGGCAAATCCCCCCTTTGGGGAGGCCTATGTTCAACAGTGGACAAGTATGGGCTGAGATGATGATGATGATGATGATAAGGGGCTTGATAAGTTCTAATAGCAGGTATCCGCAAACCTGCCTCCATAAATCTGCACTAGGTCAGCGTGACGGAATATGACCTAATCTCTCTTAAATCGGTACGTGAATTAAGGACAAACTAACTGCAGTAACTGAAGGACTAAATGTACTAAGACAGTCAAGGCTTTTTATTATTGCTTTAAACGTGTCTTGGCTTCCGTATCTATCCGCTGGATATCGAAGAAGGTCAGCACAGTCTCGAAGATCCAACAGTCCAAACTTATAACAAATTAATCCAACTACTACAGCAAGTATACCGCGAACAATCTCAACCAGTTACCCGAGTTTAGCACATTGTTGAGTTTAAATGAGTCTTAGCTTATGTTAGAATTTAGCTCACCGCAAGTTAGCACTAATAACTTGGGGAACATACTCGACATAATTAAATAGGCAAATGTTATTTGCGTCCAGCTAGGCAATAATGTTTTAATGATAGTATTACGAGGCGCTCGTAGCGCTGTGCGACCGCGGTGTTCTTACCGATCACCAAGGTTAAGCAGCGTTCGACTCGGTCGGCCTGAGATGGGTGACCGTTTGTGGCATTTCATATTCGAGCGTCTCCGTGCTTCGGAAGGCACGTAAAGCCGTTGGTCCCGGTTACCACTTAATGTGGTAGTCGTTAAGCCAAGTTGGAAGCCTTAAAGGTGGCTTGATAAGTTCCAACAGCAGGTGGCCACAAACCTGCCTCCACCAATCCGCACTGGGTCCGCGTGGTGGAGTATGACCCAATCTCTCTCACCTCGATTTGTGAGAGAAGGCCTTTGCCCAGCAGTGGGCAGTATAGGCTGATATTATTATTAAGAAAGCGTAAAAGTCTGAAAAATAGTATCGGTGTAAAGATGAGAAAGAATATGCCCCGTTGGTTCGGGTACATAGAAAAAATGCCGGAAGAAAGAATGATAAAAGATATACAATGCGGAACTGGAAGGAAGCAGGTATTGAGGAAGATTTAAACTATGTTGCCATTGTCAAATAGATGGTCTATTCTCAAGAACAAGTCAAGAGTTTCTGTAACCGGCGTGCATCTATGAGATAAACTATGAGAGTGGAGTAAGCCAGAGAGGTCTGTAAGGAAAAAACTTGTTGGAACTCTGTACTTTCTGCCGCCTTCAAGAGTTCTGACGTGATGATATAGATGACGAAATTGTAACAAACTCGGAAAAAAGGGTATTTATTCTTTAGAATATTTACTTAAAAAGCATAGGTAATGAAGCTATGTAAAAGTTCTTATATATAAAAAACATCATCACGCCATGTCTTAAATTGTAAGCAAGGAGAATAAGGTCTGATTTTTGATATTATACAGATTTAAAAACTAGCATTTTGTCGTATAAAGAGACCACACCTGTTTGTCCCGACATATTGGATACCAAAACACGAATACGAAAAGCAATGTTTTTCATAAAAATCCGCTTTTAAGAGGACATGGTTTTGAAAGTAATTTTTAGGTTTTTATTACAAGCTTTAATTAAACTCACAATGTTTATTTATTTGTTGCTTTACACGGAATCTTGTAAGCAGAGGAAGGGGTTTTAACCCCGTCCTCTTATTCTACGGAGTTGAATTTTTACATTTTGGTTCAGTTTCGGTGACAATGCATTTGTTTGGTAAGCATAACCTTATCCTACACTTAGAATTGGCTTCAGACGTAGGAATTCTTCAATGGACAAAAGCATGGACACGATCGTCTTAAATTTCACCATTACCTGGCTGAATAAAAGCTTGTTCTTTAAATCTTTGCAAGCTTTCAAAACAGTCAAGAGCAGTGCAAGCTTAGTGGTTAGACCGTTGGACTGGAAAGTCAGAGGTTGGCAGAGCCGTTGGACTGCAAGAACGCACCTCTGTCTGTAGTCTGGGCCTAGTGTCTAGGCCATAGTTCACCCGCACTGGGTCAGCGTGGTGAACTATGGCCTAAACTCTCTCAGTTTGTGAGGAGGCCCGTGCCCAACGGTGGGACAGTTTCTTAACAGGACTAATATTATTATTATTTATAAAACAGTCTCAGAAGCAGTCCGGAGTCTAGAAATGTATTTGGAATAAAAATATTAGGCTCGTTTCGTATTGGAACATATGGGTGTACACCTCTGTCACTGACTGCCTCGTTGGTCTAGTGGCAAATCGCATCGCTTTGTAATCACGAGGTCCTGGATTCAAATCCTAAGTCGGAAAAATGTAGTTTTTTAACGAAAAATTCCCAGTTGAGCCCGGAGTCTGGAATTATGCTCGGTATATGGCAATAGGCTCGCCTCCTATTCTATCCTACATAGGACCTAACATCAAGAAAAGTGAGTGTACTCAGTACACCTCCGCCACTTCCGCTTGGGGAATATTGACATGACGGTATTTTTTTTTTACCACTGTCACCTTCGCTTATAGAATATAGCCATGCCGGCATTGATATTTGTAGAGAGATTGAAGGTTATATTCTGAAAGACAAACCAATAAGAGCAATATATACTATAGGTGCAGTCTTATTTCGAATCAGTTTTATGAGGACGCATTAAAATGCTTCACTTCATGACAGACGCAGAGTTGCCATTTGCTGTGAAATTTACCCAAGTTCTTTTTTTAATTAGTAACCGTGTGGACCCACTTGTTGAAATATCTCCTTGAAAGTAGGGAAATTGTAATAAAACGTAACGTAAACGTAAAACGTTAACTCTAATATCACACCAACCTCAATGTCATCCATGGGCCAAAATATCCTTGTTGTACTATAGATACATACGCCGGTTAGAAGATCTCAAGACTAAGCGCGCAAGATTTACAACATCCCTAAATTTCTTGAAGAGATGCAGAGACCACAATCTCATTCCTACGTGTGTCAAGATATCCACCAAGAAAGGCATACGAGGAAGCGCTAAGATCCTAAACCAGGCAAGTAAAAAGTTGTTACGAACGGTGATTCATCAAACGCGTTCCGATCTACACCACCTCAGCAGAGATCGGACCAACAAAAACAAAAAAAAAAAATAATTAAGAAGTTTGAGGGTACCCCGGAACAACTATGCCTTTTGGACGTCTAACACCTCAGTCCTTCCCGTGACCATGGGTGCTGCAAAGCACTCGAAACGTCGGGAACTTAAAAATCAAAATAAACCGCGATAAAATCCGAAAAAATAGTTTTATTTCAGTGTAATATTCGCGTAAATCTAAGAACTCAATTTTTAATATATTAAAAATAATTATATTAAAATTTAACTATCACTTGTGAAATGGTCACGGGAGGGACTGACCGACCATGGGTGTTGCAAAGCACTCGAAACGTCTGGAACTAAAAATCAAAAATAAACCGCGATAAAATCCGTAAAATAGTTTTATTTCATGTGTAATATTCGCGTAAATCTAAGAACTCGATATGTGAACTATCACTTGCTTTAACGGTGAAGGAAAATATCGTGAGGAAACCTGCATACCTGAGAGTTCTCGAAGGTGTGTGAAGTTCGCCAACCCGCACGGGTCAGCGTGGTGGACTATCGCCTAAACCCTCTCAGTTTGAGAGGAGGCCCGTGCCCAACGGTGGGACAGTTCCAATATTATTATTATATTATACAGGGCTAATATTATTATTATATTAAAAAAAAGACGAAGACGAAAAAGTTCGTCACATATTGTTATAGGTTGTCTGTCCGAACTTACGAGTACCTCTATGGCCCGAATACGACAAAATATATTTTTAGCAAAAAATTCTTAAATATAAGATTTGGGATTTAGCATTTTTGGGGATCTTATATTTATTTTTGCCCAAAACAAATAGGTACGGTAGCGGCAGATTGTACCAATGCTTTCGCTTTTTTTAGGCCCAGAGGGCAAACATCCTTTTTCTTTAGACTAGGGTAGTTATATGAAGGTAGGATTTTTTGTTTCTTCTTATTTCACAGTTCAGTGGCTTGAATCTATTACTTTGAAGGCTAGTCGCTGGCATGTCCTACTACAGAAGATAAAATCGCCACGACCATGTTCCTCAAGCGATAATATCAGAGGACATGTAAACCATATTGCTGACAATGTTAAGTCTCAATGTGATAAAGAAAAAGGCTTTTTTATTGTGAGACATAATTTTACATACCCGACAGCGCCCGTGAATTTGTCAAATGGAAAAAACACGCTTCGTCTAATTTAGTATTTGAACCCATCCTGGTTTCAAATGCTAAATTAGACCTCGCGACTGAAGTAACGTAAAGAGAGCCTATGTTTTTAATCCTGAAATCGCTATCGGAGCTGTTCTAATAACAGATTTACGTTAACGTATCGCTATCAAGTTGGTATGTCATTTCTATACTACAGATATACTAAATAACGTTGAACGTGACGTTTGGTCTTTAGCCCTCTGGTAACTGCAAAGTAATAGGACGAATTTTAGATATAAAGTCGAAAATTTGGACGTTAGCGTGACGCTAGCGAGTTCATGTGCCATCCTCGTCATACAACAATTTATTAAAGAGGCATGAGAGGGACAACACGCTTACACGGTAGCGTCTCACTAATGTCAATTTTTTCGTTTTAAGCCCTCCGGAAATATAGCATACAAGGTTGACAATTTAATAAATCTCATGCGACTTTATTCCACAATTAGATATCTAACTCTTAAAGCTTTAAGTAATAGTATTTAGCGCTAACAATAATCAAGGCAATCCCGAGCGAGTGCGTTGCCAAATTAAATATGAGCAAAGTTCCGTAGCGCTGCGGGGAGCGCCGGGAGAATTGGCTAACTTGGACCAACCAGCGCAATTTACTGCAGTAGTGCACCCGCGTGTGTGTGTGTGTTTTTGTTGCTTACTAATTAATTATTGTATCAGATGTAATACATTAAACTTCTTGACTCTTATTGCATTAATTTGTACGTTTAAAATCAATTGTATGAGTTCACTTTAATTGTGCAACTTATTAAAAAAATATGTCGACAAAATGTATAAGAAACAAGCAATCCTATGAATTTTAGAGAGCATAGCGTTGATGTTGATAAATAAGAATGAAAAAAGAAAAAAACCTAAGACCGCCTCGTTGGTCTATTGGTGAATAGTGCAGTCAAGCGATGACAAGATCTTGGGTTCGAAATCCTAGGCCAGAGAAAGGGTGGTTTTCCTATCGAAATCTGCAAAAGCAGCCTGCAGTCTGGAATCGTACTGCTTCCTATTAAATTTGGACCTATCATTGGCGATATGTGGGCGTATACAATACATTTCTGCCTTTCCCGCTTAGGAAATATAGGTGTAACGACAGACATACTTATATCATTAAGACCAAGAATAACGTTCAAATTCAAATCAGTTTATGTGCGAAAATGGTTTACAGTGGATGTTAAAATTATATTAGTCGTACGGCAGAATATATCTGCCTTTAGGCATGCAAATATCATTAGAAATAATCGAAAAAATAAAATAACAATTTAGGAAACATAATAATTGCCTTAAAGATTAATAAATTATTTAATTAAAATGAAATAATATGAAATAAAATATATACAATTAAAAAAATCCATGTGTCTTTTTTTATAACGTTACAATATTGTTGGTAGTCATATCATGCGTTCAATTGAGATTAGTTGTGTGAATAAAATGCCTCATATTGTATTGTCAACAAAGTATTTATGAACACTATAGTAAGCCTTTTCCACGAAACGTACTTTAACGTCTTACTGTAACAGAAGATTATATGCTGAATGTCAGCTACACAATAATCACCAGAGTGATACTCAACACGAAACACAAATACGATAACCATTCCCTTCAGTTTCTGTTGATCGCAAACAGAGGCCCTAACTTACTACCGAACACCTGCCAAAATCAATAAACGACGGCCTAAAGGACATCGAACGCATAGCAAAACCAGTGTATAATCGGGAAACAAGCCTCCTATATGACTCCTAACGAGTAACAACGTTAGTTAAGCAAATTCTGTTGAAATTTGGCACAATGCCGGCTGTAAACTTGCCCAAGTTAGGACAACGAGTTTGTTGTTATTTTCTTTTGAGGCATCTATAATGAAGGTAGCTGAAATTCCGAGTCTGTTTTGCGTAGCAGTTTTAATAACTTTGATGGTACTGTTACTAATGATAATTACGCTGTAAAAGCAAGTAAATTAAATAGGGAGACCCTCTAAGAAATATAAAAGATACAGTTTGTGAAATATACTTGCGTATAGAGTGATGATGGGGCATTTGGGTTACAACTGTTGGTGTTTACATTTTCATATAAAATTGTTACATTTTGGTGTTAAACTTTTGAATGTAATAATATATACTAAAATAGATATAGTAATATATGTCAAAAATAGATCGATTTAGCAATTTACAACGACGATTTAGCGCAGTGGATAAGAGCTTAAGCTGCTCCGCCCACTGTGTCTAATAGTCGCGGGTTCGATTCCCGCACGGGACAAATCTTTGTGTGATCCACAATTATTTGCTCCGGTCTGGGTATTTGTGTATGTGAATTTTCATGTTTGTAAACGCACCCACGACACAGGAATAAATCCTAGTGTGGGGCTACGTTTAAAAAAAAAATATACATAGATTTTTTTTTATTATTTTTTTTAAACGAAATGTTAAGGATCGAGTCGCTGATTACAAGTTCAATCAAGATTAGCGCGTAGAAATAGTAACTATATTACACCTATTCCAAAACGCTTCAAATTAGTTATCGTTCTCTAATAAATCTAATAAAAATAGCTGACCAACAAATTCAGTCTAAATCTCTTAAAATTTACTCATTTTAAATAATATTATCCATATAGACCTTTTAACCTTTATCCTTATTTGCGGTTTATCATAATCATTAGCGGATGGTGTTATTTTGAGGCGGTCCCTATTCACCCCAACCTCCCCCCTACATCTGAGTAACATGACTGTAAGATACCGTAATTAGCTTCACCTGGGTTGTTTGAAGATTTTCTTGTATAATTGGGTTTTGAGAAAATAATTTTGTACCTTTAGTGAAAGGAGACAACTTGACTTATAGAGATTTTCATATTTTTATACATTATTCATCAGAAAAAAATACGCTATTTTCCAATTTTATTACAATGACCTAAGGCTTACATTAAGCAAATTTTATCATGTGTATATTAATTAAATGATTAGTAGAAGCAATTTTCAAAATTAGTATTAGGCGCTCGTAGCGCTTTGCGACCGCCGTATTCTTACCGATCACCAAGGTTAAGCAGCGTTCGACTCGGTCGGCCTGAGATGGGTGACCGTTTGTGGCATTTTCATATTCGAGCGTCTTGCTTCTTGCTTCGGAAGGCACGTTAAGCCGTTGGTCCCGGTTACCACTTAATGTGGTAGTCGTTAAGCCGAGTTGGAAGCCTTAAAGGCGGCTTGATAAGTTCCAAGAGCAGGTGGCCACAAACCTGCCTCCATCAATCCGCACTGGGTCCACGTGGTGGAGTATGACCTAATCTCTCTCACCTCGATTTGTGAGAGAAGGCCTTTGCCCAGCAGTGGGCAGTATAGGCTGATATTATTATATTATTTATTGTGTAAGACAATATATGTGCGACCGTCAAAAAGTGAACTGAACTCAATATTATACTCTTTGTGTCGCATTACTGATCCAACTTGAATTAATACTTTTTTCGCTAGCAATGGGAATAGATTATACGCATTGTAAGTTTATCGAATTACAAATTGCACATGTATTATGTATGATACAAAAATGTATTCATTTGTTGTTTCATATTAGTGTAAACTAATATGAATCAACAAATGAATACATTTTTAATTACTTATGCAAAATATCGCTATCGCTCTAGTATTTAGAGCATTGTATCTAAAAACTAAATATGAAATGATTCAAGTAATTTACACCAATTTATACATTAAAGTAATAAAAACCAGTATTCATTAAACTAAATAAAATAATTTCATAAGTCTTGTAGTAAAACATTCTTTGAGTTATTGTCTATGAAGAACCGTACTCGATACTCAAATCAGTGCAGTGGAAGAAGAGAATTTTTGATAACCGATTAGATACACGATGGTTTTCTCAAAACTATGATTTTGGAGTTGTATAATTTTTCACTAAAAGTACAGAATTTTGCCCTGAAACTTTATGGCTGTAAGGTGGTTTTTGTCCGTGATAACTTTTGTTTGTGGAATGGTTTCCTTAAAGTCTTACGAGTCAAGGCACGAATTTTGGCTAGCCATTGATTGTGTAAATTAAAAAAAAAAATTTTGAAATAATATAAAATGACAGCAGTGATAGTCTGGTGGTTAGACCGTTGGGTTGCAAAGTTAGAGGTCTCCGGTTCAAACCTAGGCACGCACCTCTGTCTTTTCAAAAGCATGTAGTATTAAAAATTGATTATCACTTGCTTTAACGGTGAAGGAAATCATCGTGAGGAAACCTGCATGCCTAAGAGATTTTCAAAGGTGTGTGAAGTTCGCCAACCCGCACTGGGGCAGCGTGGTGGACTTTGGCTTAAGCCCTCTCAATTTGAGAGGAGGCCCGTACCCAACGGTGGGACAGTTTCTTAACAGGGCTAATATTATTAATTTAAAATGAAAAACAAAGGGCACATCCTTTAGATTATAATAGTAAGGAGCTTAGAGTGCAGCTGTTTGTTTAAAAACTTATGGTGATAATATCGGCGCAGTGTCCTTGCACGCACATAACAATACATAATAATATTTGCTATACAGCTAATAATTCTAGTAATTTCACAATAAAATTGTAGGCAAACAATGTAGGGTATAATAAAAATATTTTCTTATTTAAATAATATGTTTTTGCTTTGTAGTCTTACGTATAATCATTATTACCCATGTATGAACAATAATAATAATAATTAATAATAATTCATTTTATTGAAGGCATCTAGGCCCAGTTGTTAGTAATTGCAATTTTCTTATGCTTATGTTAGTATTTACAGTTTAATATTCACGACAGCAGGCGAACATGTAATGCACAACAGTGTGTAACATAGGGGCAGTCATATCTGACCGCTATCATTTCCTGCAACCTGTTGGAGCTGCCTCGAACTTTGCGGATTAGCGACGTGGCTCGCTTACGCATAATTGTATGAAAGCAGTCGACACGCACGTTGGCAAACATGCCCGAGACATTACAATATCGTGGCAACCCCATCAGCGCCCTGAAAGCGTTATTATATTGGACTCGGAGGGCTCGATATGCTCTTTGAGTGTAATTCACCCACAGGCTGCACGTGTAAAAGGATGTACAAAACGCTCTAAAAAGTGTTATTTTTACTGGTATGGAACAACGTGCAAACCTGCGGGCTATCATATTAGCTCTGACTGATAACGCCCTCCGCTCCCTCTCAATATCTTCGTCATCTTTGAGACCCACGGTTATTAAATGTCCAAGGTACTTAAACTTGTTGAGCCTGACCAACGGAACTCCATACAGTTTGATGGGTGGAACTGATACAGGACACTTAGAGTCGGTCTCAAAGAACATGAACTGACTCTTGGTAACATTATATATAAGGTCGTGATTTGTGGCATATTCCTCACAAATATGTAAAAGCGTCCTCAGACCACTGATTGATGCACTCAGCAGCACCATGTCATCTGCGTAACTTATGTTATTGACGCAAACATCATCAATATGACAACCGACATGTTGGCTGCTGAGTTCAACAATCAGTGCGTTAATGTACAAATTAAATAATGTTGGGGAGCTCAATCCTCCCTGCCTAACCCCACACTCTAACCCGTATGGATCAGACAGTGTACCCGCCCATCTCACATTGTTAATCTGATTTCCATACCAATATTTGAGGAGATGTGTCATATCTTTGAGAATAGGGTTCCTCCACTTCTTTCCACAAGATATCATAGGCAACCAGATCAAAGGCCCTCGATAGGTCAAGGAAACATGCGTATACGGGGGTATTTCTATTAGTATAATACTTGACGGTATGCTTCAGACACAGTATAGCACTTTCTGTGGATAGTCCCGGCTGAAAGCCAAACTGGTTCTCGTGTATATGCAAATGTTCATTTAACTGTGTATCAAGTAAGCCGTCAAGTATTTACGCTATAATAGTCGCCAGGGATATTGGCCTGTAATTACATTTATCAGACTGGTCACCGGTTTTATTTTTAAAAACGGGCACTACTATTGTTTTCACAAGTTCATCGGGTAGATATGAATGACTTATACACATATTATAAAGTAAGGCTAACAATCTTGGTAGATGAGAACCCGCATACTGAGGATGCTCAATGCTAAGACCGTCATGACCAGGGGACTTGCCCCTGGACATGGATTTTATGGCTTGTGCTACACTCTTACTATCTATTTTTGTCTTCACCTGACCATGACATGTCTCAGCATCAAGCACATCCCGTGCGGATGAGCCGATGGGCCTTTTCGCACAAAAATGATCTATAAAGAGATTAGCTATCTATCTTTATGATCACAGAGCATTGACGCTGGCAGGGAGGCGAGCGAGGACTCATTTGGTTTGTACCTTTCCAAAAATTTCGAAAATCTTTGTTTGAGTGATGTGAAGCAAGGATATCCATTTGTATCTCTTCTTGATGGTTTTGGCACCATTTAATTCTTGATTTATATATTCTTCGACTTTCACACATTTCATTATACATAGGACCAGAAGAAGGCCCGCCAAACGAACGGCAAGTTTGTAGTTTCGACCTAGCCTCCCTGTACGCCTCACATATGCCGGTTCCATCGTAGGATGGAACCGGCATAGGGTGTGATTTTTTCCTGTGATGACGATAAACACTCTGACACAATATTGCAGACTCACTAAGGGCAGATACAATGTTACAATAGAATTTATCGATGGTATCTCTGTGGCTGGCGTCATTACAGTAATTGTCAGCACAGATAATAAATTCCACGGGGAAATCAATTAACTTTAATTTCCTACTACATTCATCACGGTACATTTTCATCTGTTTATCAGTTCTAACCCCCCATACTATGCCATTATCTAAAGGTATAAAATTATTTATCTTAGGCGTTAACAGATTTAAATTACATTCCAATATAAGAGGATAATGGTCTGACCATGATACTTTGCAATTAACATATACGTTAACTTATATGTTAATTGCAAAGTAAGGGTTCTGACTTAAATCCTAAAGAATCAAGCCATCCTCACCTGCTCGTGGTACAACCTGCTAAATAACGAACGAGGCTCTGGCGATCCACCAACCCGCACTGGACAAGCGTGGTGGGTAAAAGTCCAAACCCCCCTCTTATTCAAGATGATATGGATAGCTATATAAAAAACAGGCCCCAAGTGCCCGGCAACTCCAGCCATACGGTCAACGGGGACGGACGTTGGTCACGTGGTGGAGTGAGGGGTGCTAAGAATCTCCGGGTGGGAAACCCAAACCGTTCAACAACATTGGCACGTGTAATTAAGGATACCGATATGCTTAATGTCTTAACGTATAATGTCCGCACTTTAATGGGAGAAGAGAGACTAATGGAGCTTGAAAACGCTTTAGCAGACATTCGGTGGGATATAATAGGTCTTTCAGAAGTTAAGATAATGGGAGAGGAAATACTGGAAAGACGCGATAGTATATTCTACTACTTTGGAGAAACAAGTGGACTACATGGAGTAGGATTCTTAGTGTCTAAGAAGTGGAAGAACAACATTATAGAGTTTAGGGGATACTCAGAGAGAATTGCCGTATTAAAGATCCAATTAACAACTACAAAAACCCTAACTCTTATTCAAACATATGCACCAACATCTAGTTATAGCGACGATGACATTGAAGACTTCTATGATTTGCTGGACAGAGCCTATTGCAATAACAAAGGATCCTATAATATAATACTTGGCGATTTTAATGCAAAATTAGGATTAGGCCAAGACTCTGATCATCCGAATATACATGGAAGATACGGCCTCGGTGTAAGAAATGATCGAGGTACACGTCTCATTCAATTCGCTTTTAGTCAAAATATGTACATATGCAATAGTTTATTCGCAAAGAAACCACAAAGACGATGGACATGGATATCGCCTGACGGTATGATTAAAAATGAAATAGACTTCATACTATCAACCCATAGACATATAATTAAAGACGTTAGTGTTATCAACAAATTCAAATATAGTTCAGAGCACAGACCCGTTCGAGCTAAAATTAACTTTAATTTTAAAGTTCTTAAAACAAATCTATTTTCTAAAAACACCAAAAAACTTACAATAGAAACTCTCACAAATAATCACGACCAATTTAACTTAGAACTCAAAAATCACTTTGCATCTCTAGCAATAGATATTGACGATATAGAAGGCCAATATAATGCAATAACAACAGCAATTCAAACAAGTAGTAGAAAATTAAATAACAAGGTAAAGAAAGAGAAAAAACTTACTGTAGAAACAATTAATTTAATAAAACTTAGAGTAAAAACCACAAAAAATACAGAAGACTATAGACGAGTTGATAGAAAAGTAAAGCGGAGCATTAGACAAGACATTAGAAGATTCAATACCGAAATAGTAAAAAAGGCTATAGAAAGTCACACTTCTCTTAGAATTGCTCGCCAAGGCTTATGTAAAGGCAAGTTATGGATTAATAATTTAGAAGATAACAACGGAAGAAAATATTACAATCAACAGAAAATACTGGAAATCTGCACAGACTTTTATAAAAATCTATACTCTGATGCGTCCAAGATCAATCTACCCATCTCCTACTTATGTCCTAGCTCGATTCGTCCTGTTACTTACGAAGAAGTGCATAATACACTTAAAACCATGCGCTACGGCAAAGGCTCAGGAGAAGATGGCATCACGACGGAAGTTTTAAAAATAGGCTCCCCTGCACTTTTGCCTCATATCACAAACTTTTTCAACACTATTCTAAGAACTGGTAAACTGCCATCTAAGCTGTGTCATGCCAACATTATACTTTTACACAAAAAAGGTAATAAATCGGACATCTCAAACTATAGACCTATAAGTTTAATATCACATTTGTATAAACTTTTCATTAAAGTAATACTGAACCGAACAAACCACAAACTGGAAAGTCATCAACCCCCAGAACAAGCCGGTTTCCGTTCTAGTTATTCCACCACAGACCATTTACATACATTAAACCAAATCATTGAAAAATCTACAGAGTTTCAAAAGCCTTTATACCTAGCCTTTGTGGATTATGCAAAGGCTTTTGATAACGTATATCACAAGGCCATATTTTCAGCTCTAGAAAACCAGCAAATTGAAAGAACATACATAGATCTTATAAAAAACATCTACAATCTCTCCAAAACTGTTTATAAGTACTCTAGAGGAAGTTTTTAAGATCCTAGCAGTTTCATGGGCTACAAAGGGGATAGTCGTCTGTGGCAAAAGATTAACAAATCTGCGCTTTGCCGACGACATTGTCCTTTTCGCCTCCGCAGCTCGCGACCTGGAAGATATGCTCCAAGAACTCAGCAGGAAGAGCCTTGAGGTTGGACTGATGATGAACCGGTCAAAAACACAAGTAATGACTAATAGTGTCAAGAGCAAAATTGAGGTAGATGGGCAAACTCTACATTACGTCGATGAGTACATATACCTGGGCCAGATAGTTTCCTTCGAAAACAGGCAAAACAAAGAAATCGATCGTCGCATCGAAAACGCCTGGAAGAGCTACTGGTCCATGGGGCAGCTTATGAAAGGCGATCTGCCTTTAACATTAAAACGGAAACTTATCGACATGTGTATCTTGCCCGTTCTCACCTACGGCGCTCAAACGTGGTCACTAACCGAGGCTCAAAAGTCCAAACTCAAGGTTTGCCAGCGAGCAATGGAGCGTAGCATCTTAGGCCTAAAACGTATCGATCGAGTACGGAACACGGTGTTACGCTCCATGACCCGCATTGTAGATGTCGGAGTTAAAACCGCGACATTAAAATGGAATTGGGCGGGTCACCTGAGCCGAATGGATACAAATAGGTGGGCCAAACTGTGTACCGAGTGGGTTCCACAACAAGGTCATCGTCGCCGAGGCAGGCCCAGGAAGCGGTGGCGCGATGACCTCGACGCGTATCGAATAGATTGACCATTATTGACAGAGGATAGAGATCGTTGGAGAAAGGAGGGGGAGACCTTTGCCCTGCAGTGGGATACAATAGGTTAATAAAAAAAAAAAAAAATATACGTTAACAACCGAATTCGCCACGGATTGCGTAACAACACAGTGATCCAGCCACCTTTTTGACCTTTTTGAATGTAAGTGTAAGTGCCAGACTGTTTACCAAGTTTAATTACATCAATACACAACCAATTTTGCTCTCTACAAAAGTATATCAGTTCATTATAGAATAGTTCGCTAGGATGAGCATTAAAATCTCCTAATATATAAACAGATTCAATTCCGTATTTCTCAATAACTGCACTCACCCCACCAAGACAATCCGTAAACTCCGGCAAGTTACACACCGCATCCGTAGGCAAATATACACTCATCACAATAATGGGCCTGCCCGCCGTCACTATCTGTACCGCACACAGTCGTGGATTATCGCACGGAATCACGCACACATTTTGAAACACTTTATGTCGCCACATCAAAGCAACACCACCGTATGGCCTACCACGCAGCACGCCTGTCGATGTATCCACTGCTGCTGTACCCGTAGAACTAAAGTTTCTCTAACACATCGAAATATTAGTTTAAAATCGATTGCATAATTGGTACTTACCAAAACAACTTAATATCATATTATAAATATTTTACCATGACCCAATAGACCGGGTCTTATCTGAATGACAAGTCAGGGGTCTCCGTAACCGGCGAGCGTGTATGAGACGAACTATGAGAGTGGAGGAAGCCAGAGAGGTATGTAAGGAAAGAACCTGTTGGAACTCTGTACTCTCTGCCTACCCCGCAAGGGATTCGGCGTGATGATATAGATAGATAGATAGAACTATTTAATAGGCAAATAAAATCGCGGAAGTTTTGAGATAGAGAATGATATCGTCCCGTAATATTGTCACCATTGATTTACAGCCATATTTAAGCCAGATTTAGAAAAAATGTTATATGTCATTTAACATCATCAATAATCAGCTTGTATCTGTACTGTTTAGTGTAGTATAGGCCTCTTCTCTACCACGTCATTCGTTCCAGTTCCGTGATAGTCTATTCCACAATTTCCTGGCTACCTTCATGATGTCAACGCTCTATCTAGTTGATATTCTGTTTAAAAGTAGCCGCAGCTAAAGGCCTTCGTCCATTCCTGGTCCACCACTCTGTCACGGCGTCGGTCCTTTTGCCGCTATCCCGCCGCATCGAGTGTCCTGCCCATCTCCATATGGTTTGGGCGCATAATGACAGATTCAGGCAATTATGGAAACGTAAACGCATCGGGGGTGTGAGAGAGGGGGGAGAGAAGAGGAGTGGGGGAGAGGGGGAGAGGGGGGGAGTGAGGAGGGGAGTGAGAGAGGGAGATAGAGGTTTGAGAAGAGGACTGGGGGAAGGTTAGGGGAGTAGACAGAGCGGGGAGAGCGCGGAAACAGGAAAGAGAGAGAGAGAGAAAGATGGAAGAGAGAGGGGGTAAGGGATAGAGAGAGGGAGAACAGAGAGGGGGAGAGAAGAGGAGGGGGGAAGGGAAGAGGAGGAGACAGAGAGTGGGAATGAGAATAGAGGAAAGAGAGAGATAAAAAGAGAAAACTACACTATTATAATAAATAGAAATATACATATTCAATCACGTTTACAGTTTAAAAAATACGTAAGGAACTTTGTTCCTGACGAGTGAGTGTGAAGCTATTCTATAATGAAAGAAGAATATTGTCTAGCGAAGAATTGAAGCGGTGTGGGATAGTAGTATTACGATTCATTCCAATTTAAATATGGTCTGAGGCGAGCTAGACATCTTGTGAACTTCACAAATTGTAATCCAGTACAACGGCTTCATCGGGATCCCCTTATAGCACTTACATCTTGTTTTTCCAATCTCATTCCAATATCGAAATAAAATTCAAGCTTTGTTTCACAAAAATGATTGTGATTTTATAATAGACTGACTGCGTATTATAGGAAAAATACTTACTTGATAGTTTTGTTTGATTTATTTGTCTACTTTCTGTGTGGAATGTGATTTGTAGTTACGTACCCAATTATTAGGATAAAATTCTTCTTTTTTTCATGTCAATGGTTCATATTTGTCCCATTAAGTGAGTAGCTAGTTTGATAGCGCCATCTGTGACCGGGCTCAGCTCTTCCCTTGTACAGTTGTTGGGGCATAAAGGGTAGACTAGCAGGTGCGACATAGTATGTGAGGTGGCACTACAGTAGCAGGCTGTTAAATTTGAATGTCTGAATCCCCATGTACACAGATTTTGCCTATATCTACCTACCTGTGTGCGGAGCCGATTTAATGATTTCTATACAGGCCATGATAGTTAGTGCCCAGGCGGTAGTTGCTCTTGACATGGGACGAACTAAGGCGGTAGGGGTTTAGTTTCTCTCCATAGTTTCAGTCTGGCCGCTGCTTGGAGGTTGTCAGTCTCTTGTTTCAACATTTCAATGGAGTAGGCCACATTTCGCCGAACTTCAGGTGGCGCAATGCCTGCTAGGGGGTAGGTTATGATTAGTGGAGTCGGCTTTAGACATCCGGTGATGATCCGACAGGTGTTGTATAGTGCGACATCCATTAATCTCGCGTGTATTAACCTGTGCCACACGCGCATGCGTATTCTCCAGCAGAGAAACAGAGCGCCATAGCTGTTGTCCGGGGAACGTCGGGTGATGTTACTTGCCCCGACCTTCATTTTAGTCTCAATCCAATAATGAGGTGGTAACGCTTTTGTATTTCGTATAGTCCTTATATTGCAATACAATAACATCACAGCTAACTATGGAAACAGTTAAGAATCTTAGTACTAGCGGTCCAAATAAGTCCTGAAAGTCCTAAGAGTTATCCACGATTTAATGATGAAGGTGGAAGTTGGAAGCTCCGCTGTCTTTTGGCCATAAGTACTTATGTTAAAAAAAGTTTTGAAGGGCATCGTACATCCGTGAAAATAAATCTTTTAAAGTACAAATAATTCACTTCAATGAATGTATTTCCTCAAGCTCAATAATCAGGAATAATCAAGAAAACCAATACCATATATTACATATTTAGAAGCCCATAACAAATACGCCAAATTCGCCCCTAACTACTTCCTCAATGTAAATATATAACCACTTAGTAGTTACCAACACCGACCCCTGATTCCCGAAACATATACATCCGATAATCCCCCGAGATATCACAATTTCCTCACCATCTTTACTTCCGATACCCTTTTCCTGTTCATATGATACCTAATGATATTTTGGTCGCAGTTGGAATACACGTAATGCCACTTATTTCACCAATTCACAAGAAGGAATCGCGTGAAAGCTGTGCCCGGTTGGTCTCTAGCGAGTGATCTTTACATACATTTGTGAAACTAAGGGGCTGTGGTACAATTTGTGAGGTAGAGGGGTTTTTATTGGGCACCGAATATTTAGACCATTCAAGAAGAGGGAATTTGCTGGGTGGACAATTTGGTCATTTGAATTTTAGGTGGTATAGTATTATAAATTCTTCTGGTAGCTAATTTCTTAGAAGTACTCGTGAACTAAATATAATCTATCTATCTATCTATCTATAACCTCACGCCAGATCCCTTGCGGGGTAGGCAGAGAGTACAGAGTACTAAATATAATAATACATACATTTAACTGCTTGAACAGATAGAAGGTCATTGAAGACATAATACCCTCCTTCTAGAACAATCAGATAAAACCGTCGATTTCAGCGATTTTCTTAGGTTAGGTACCTATTTCTTTGAAGCTGGGCTGATCTGAAAACAAACTCTGTAGAGTATTGGATTAGTTAATTGCTTAAGGACCACCCCAGTTAACATTTTACGATTCTTTATACCGTAGTATAATTTTACTAAAAAACTGTACTAAGGTACATTCGTCTGCCTCGTTGGTCTAGTACCATATAGTATGAATAGCTATTACGAGGTCCTGGGTTCAAATACTAGGTTATTTAAAGTATGACTTTTCTACCGGTCTTTTCTATACTCCGAAGTCTACAATCGTGTGCGGTCTAATGACAATAGACTCGCCTTCTAATATTGCCTGCAATAAGTGGGTCATCATGCCGTTTCCGCTTGGGGAATATTTTATTTATTTTTTTATTTCCTTGCTTTATCCTCTAACTTAAGCCACACGCCCACTCACATATCTCGACCTCGTCCGAACTAGCATCAACGTTTACAAATTGCTCCGTTTATCACCAATCCTGAGGCGCTCCTAACTTTCGACTGTATCTTTTTAGAATGTCAGTACATTTGTCTAGTTTTAGAACTATTTTGTTAGATCCAAATTTAGTGTTCAGTAAAACTAGCCATTTTAGTACAAAATATTGTAAACGGGAAGAAACCAGAACGAATGCAAGGATTGTGGTTGGTAACGATGTGCTGGAGCAAGTGAATGAGTTTGTATATCTTGGATGCGCCTTCACTCCGCACATCTTCCGCAGAGCTCGCATTTCTACCGCATTTATCCTACTTTCATTCTCCTTCTTACATACCCAGCTCTCGCTACCATATAACAGCGTTGGGACAAGAACTCCGTTATGTATGGCCAGATGCGCCTTATGGCTTAAGTGCCGGCTCCCGAGTAGCTTTCCCATCGCACCATTCACTCTGTTCCCTGCACTCACTCTTCTCTCTATGTCAGCGGTGTATTTCCCATCCTTACTGAAGGCGCATCCAAAATATACAAACTCATTCACTCTTGTCTTACCATGACCAAATATACCGTGTCTTATGATCTAGGGCAAGTCAAGAGTCTGCGTAACCAGCAAGCGTGTATGAGACGAACTATAAGAGTGAAGAAAGCCAAAGAGGTATGTAAGGAAAGAACCTGTTAGAACTTTGTACTCTCTGCTTACCCCGCAAGGGACCTGGCGTGATGATATAGATAGAGATAGAGGTGGAAAAAAAAATACTTTCGGTGTCTCGTTTTTTTATGAATTTGTGTTCAGTATCAACAGTACAACTACTGAAATTTCTGTCAGGATACAAAATAACAGTCTGTATAGTGTGATTCGGATTGTACCTCCTTTGTCTGTATCTACACCATAATATTATGAAGCGGAAAGATCTCTAGAACTACTGAACTGATTTTTATAATTCTTTCACCATTAGAACTACGACATAATCCATTATACAGGTGTAGCTTTATCGTATTTCAGTATCCTATATATATTATAAATGTGAAAGTTTGTATGTGTAAATGTTTGTTACTCAATCACGCAAAAAGGGTTGAACAGATTTAGATTAAATTTGGCACTTAGTTTATTACCTGGATTAACACCGGATAGTTTTTATCCCGAAAAAAATTAAGGTTCTCGTCTAAAACAATGCGGATGAAGTCGCGGGCAGAAACAAGACTATACTAATATTATAAAGGGGTAAAGTTTGTGGGTTGGATGTTCGGGGTAATCTCCGGTACTTGAAATCCGATTTTAATGATTCTTTCACCATTGGAAAGCTTCCTTATCCAGAAGTTATATAAGCTATATAACATTGACCCGGTCGCGCTGTTGTCGACCAAGTATGTAGTCGCAGGGCACTGCTAGTGTTTAATAAATCTAAAACAAGATAGCAATGACTTCTAAACAAAATCTTTTTCAAAACTTCTTCTATATTGCAGCTTCAGTACCCTTTCGCAGGCGTTCAACGTGTTTATAATAGGCGGGCTGTAGAGCACATTACAGACTATATCGCCGTATCAAGCCACCTTAATGCAACTTGCTTTTAACCTACATCGGATGAAAGCGGCGCGCGACGTAATGTTCAGCTTTAAGGGTGTAATCGGGGGCGGTTGTTACACCGTATTGTATTGTGTTTTGGGTGTTTTTGTGTTGACGGACTGTAATATGATGAACTACAATACTATTATCAATTGTCAAAAGGTATCATTGTCGAAATTGCAACTCATGCAACATTGCGATTGCGGAGATCTCAGTTCGAATCTTAGGTCGGATATATTATCCGTTTGAAGTTTGGCAATGTGGCCGGTATAACAGCAATAGGTTATTACAAAAAGTGAGTGTACACAGTACCTTAGCCGTCCTTGCTTGGGAAATATCACAGTGATTACAGATCGGGGTTGCTTAGTCTATGACGACTTATGAGGTTTTAATTTTACTTCCAAGATTTCAACAGGAAATACTTAGTAGAAACTTAAGTGCGATTTAACTAATGAACTGTCATTTTATGACACATACCGACCAAAATTAACCTAAGCTAATTTTAAAATGCTTGAATCAGAAACTGGCCAATTAAAATTGACATCTATATTTTATTTATTTTATTATAAAGAAGAAAGATTTGTATTTTTGTATGTTCGTAACGTATAAACTCAAAAACTACTGGACCGACTTCAAAACTTCTTTCACCATTAGAAAGCTACCTTATCCAGAAGTAACATATGCTATATAACATAGATCCGGTACGTGGCGCTGTTGTCGCACGGGTATGAAGTCGCGAGAAAGTGCTAGTATCATATAAAAGTTTGCCAAAGATACAACAATTTATTCCTCCTACCAACTATGCAAGCTCTTTATATTTGCTCTGGAGTTAATGAAATTCAAACCAAACTACCGTCGTCTCAGAACTAAGCTAAAACACTGTAAAAAAATAGCATTTAACAACCGCTTATCTAGCTCGGCTAGTTGTAAAGTATCACCGAGGGATAATACGAGGGAGTTACGAAAATACGAGAGAATTACATCGTTCCTTTTGTTTGTATTGTATTACAACCACTCGTAATTTGGTAAATTATCCATTTTTTATGACCTGACAGGCAGTAAATTTGTGTCTTAAAAGTAAACTATCTTACTTTAAGGTAATATAAATGAACCTATACTGTTCCAGTTGATTTCTGGTTCCACTATTTTCAAACTCAGTAAATTTTCAAACAAAAATTCTCAAGGTCAAAAAAGCTCATTTACGACGACATAGTCCATATCTGAAATTTAGAACAGTTCTTAATTTCTTGTTAAATTAGTTAGACTTATGCACTATATTAGTATTGAGATGTAGATCGTCGTATCTTTTGTATACATCTGCATCCGTCTTTTCCGAAATTATTTTCAGAACACTTTTGCTTTCACTTTCGGTTCTACCTATAACCCTCACCAAGTCATCGACCCACATCCCACCACAAACGGTACTCGAAAAAATGTTGTACCGAATCTTAACTTTGCCATCAATGCGTATTAATGTATACGCAGTCTTAATCATCACTTTTCTTATATTTCCAAGTTTTATAAACTATTAAAATTACAGCGTGGTGTGACATACGGCGGGGTTAAACGCGTAATGTGGCCTGTACGTATAAGTACGTCATACACGGCGCGGTTACTTTGCATATTCATTAAGCTGTTCGTTTGAGCATGCACATATTTGTGTTGGTTTGGGTATCGTTGATCAAGAAGGACTGTGTGGCAATCATAACATACTAAGTCGGACAAAGTGTTATAGTATCTTATCTTATCTTAATGTTGGCTTACCGGACCGAGGAGATCTCTGGCGCACTTCGACCCAATGGGATCTTTTGTGTTGTCCTTTCCCATAGGCAAGGACAACACTTCAGGTACGTAAGAGCATTAGCTCTTACGTACCTGAAGTGTCCAATACAGGGAGTATTGGACACTTCAGTATTGGACATCAGGTTATAGATTCCAGCAGGCAAGTGTTATAGTAGGTCTTTTGTCAAGTGATAAAATAAACTCCCGGAAAAACTTGTTTTCTGCTTCTTTGTCTCTAAACACCAACCAAATATTCCTTCCAGGTAATTTTTATATTACTTACAATTAACAATATTCCTTCCAAAATAATTCCTTCCAACAAAGTAACAATATTTTTATTACTTACTCGTTCAAGAACAAGGAATAGACTGACTCTTAATTTGTCAAAACGGCCTATTTATAGATTTGCATCGTAACGATTTTAGTTCAGTGTTGCCAACATACAAAAATATTTGATTACTACTACCATTTGACAGAGATTCCTGGAAAAAAAGTACTTTTTATTAAAATACTTATAACGCTAACACAAGATATTTCCAACCTGTAGCGACTCTTATATATCGCTACAAAGTTGTGACTACCTACCCACAGATAGCGCCGAATATAAAATCGATAACGGTTCTCCATACATGTCATGAACGCGATATGAGAGTTTACTGGACGTATTGCACATATACAATTCCCCGACAGTAACTCTTGGGAGAGTGGCAACCCTCTCCAGACACAACACCCGTCTGGCTGGATGATCTTCCCTTTGACAAACCCTGCCACACTGTATCTGCCACATGTCTTACCGGAACCTGGAACGTGTCCGTTATAATGGTAATTATCTACGCTACTATAATGGAGGGACCTAACATAGTTAGCAAAATGGTATAGTCCACAATACAGATATACGGTAGTCCGGTGAATTCACGCACACACCTATAAAAGATATTTTATTTATTTAAGGTTCACACGCAATTATTTTTACCATTTATATAAAAACTTACATTCTTATAATAGTAATTTAGGCGTAACAATTACTAACGGGTAAACACCACATGTACCAAAAATTAAAACTAAACTTAAAATTTATTAAAATATACACATTTATTAAAATATACACATAACATTACATTAAAATTAAATTAGAAAACAATAAAATATCACCAAATAAAAGCAGAAATAAGAAAGATCTATATATCTATATCATCACGCCAGATCCATTACGGGGTAGGCAGAGAGTAAAGAGTTCCAACAGGCTCTTTCCTTACATACCTCTCTGGCTTCCTCTACTCTCATAGTTCCTCTCATACACGCTCGCCGGTTACGGAGACTCCTGACTTGTCCTTCAGATAAGACCCGGTCTATTTGGTCATGGTAAGATAGTCTAGGTCTTCCCCGGTACCTACATCCTTCCACTTTCGCATTGTATATCAGTTTTGTCATTCTTTCTTTGGCCATTCTTTCTATATGCCCGAACCAACGGAGCATACCCTTTCTCATATTTACACCGATACTTTATCGATAAGAAAGATGATGCATATAAAGTGTTATTAAAAAAAAGAAATAGGTACTAAGACTATCAGAGTTAAAATCGACTTGGTTGCTATATTTATCTTACAAAACCTAGATATAGGAGAGTGAATACCTGATACAGTCCTTCTAAACGGTGGGCATAGAGGTGTAATGGGCCAATGAGTCATTCTAGTTGGCACTCAAAAACGCAAGTGGTCCAGTAGCTGTGTGCAATCTATTTTGTAATTGATGAGCTCGTTTGCAAATACTGCATCAGTGACGTATCTACGGGCCTTTGGGGTCTTAAAATATTGCTTCATCTTTAAATCTTTAATTTCTGTAAGTGTACCCTAATTCTACTCCCGTTTGGAGAAGCTACTAGTGACAGTATATGTAAACTCTATAACGTCTCTATCTATCTATATGATCACGCCAGCTCCCTTGCGGGGTAGGCAGAGAGTACAGAGTTCCGACAGGTTCTTTCCTTACATGCCTCTCTGGCTTCCTCCACTCTCATAGTTCGTCTCATACACGCTCGCCGGTTACGGAGACTCTTGACTTGTCCTTCAGATAAGACTCGGTCTATTTGGTCATGGTAAAATAGTCTAGGTCTTCCCCGGTACCTACATGCTTCCACTTTCGCATTGTATATCTAACTAACTGTGTATGTAACTCTATAACATACTTGTAAATATTTGTACATCGGCACACATTAAGGTTTTTTAAGGAAGAAAGGAGGAGGAAAGAAAATGAATAAACATAAACATTGAATACTTATTATTACTTTTCTACTATTAACATTATAAACTTCAAATTTCTATTTAATTCAAGAAAAAGCAAAATACAAACCGAGTGAGTTAAACCAAAACAAGTAAGTGTTGGAACTTGTCGAAATATCGGCGAGAGCAATAAATCCGAGTAAATACCCCGGCTTAAGCCGCTGGAGTTTCCAGAGGTGTGTATTGAGAATACAGTAGATGGGGCGAATAGAACTGCTCACAAGTTGTATGGAAGTGGTTTACTTGTGCCGACAAGTTGAGTTTGAACAATGTAAGGGGATGAATTACAAAGAACTTTTTATAAAGTTTAACGGTGTAGATTTTTCAGTAAAGCACCTAAGTTTAAGTAGTTAGTTAAGTCAAAAATCATTTATTTGTATAGGCCAACACAATAGCACTTTCAAACGTCAAAATTATTACATTTTTTACATATATCACCGGATCGGAACGCGGCCTCCACTGAGAAGATCCGGCGAGAAATTCAGCGGGTTAGTCTTTTATTTTAATTTGTTTAACCTTTCCGTTAACCATTTTTTTGTCTTTTTCAAAATTGTATCATACGTCATTGATTAATGTTGCTGACTGAGGAGCTGCTCAACCCCAATCTGTTTTATCGTCAAGATAATCCGAAATTTTGTAATACCCTTTCTTACAGAGTCTAGTTTTGATTGCCTTTTTTACCTTATTGATAGACATGTTTCGGATATCTATGAGTAATTTGTTGCAGAAGCGTATACATTGTTCCATGAAAGAATTACTAATTTTGTGGAGACAAGTAGAATGTACAGTAAGATCATCTTTAGTTCTGTGTATTTACATGATGAATATCGCTATATTTTTCAAAGTTACTGATATTCTTTTTAACAAATAGAAGATTTTCTCAAATAAATTATGATGCAACAGTAAGAATATTTATTTCTTTAAATTTTTCTTTAAGGGAAGCTCTGGGAAGCCTTAATGAATAACTGATAGTTAAAGGTTTTCTCTTACAAATTGAGGAGAGAGAGATTAGGTTATGCTCCACAATGCGTACCCGGTGCGGATTGGTGAAGGTAAGTTTGTGTCCACCTGTCGTTGGAAGTTATCAAGACACTTATAAGGCTTCTAAATTGGCTTAACGTCTACCGTATTAAGTGGTAACCGGGACTAACGGCTCAGTATGCCTTCCTACAGTGTGAAGTGAAGTACAGAGAGAAGTACCACAAATACAAAAACACAACAAATTAACAACCATATCAGACTGTCCGACCATAACGCTGCTAAACCTTGGTGGTCGCTATCAAAACCACGTACCCGTAGCGCTACGAATGCCTAAATATTTCCTCTCTTAGAAATAAATTACTTACGTTTACAAGTAAAAAAACTGAAGATTCAGAACAAAAAAAGTGACAGCGTGACGCTAACGAATTGTTATGACATTCTTGTCACATTACAAAGGACATTGTTCTGCGTCCATACATGATTAAACAATGAACAAATACTTGTATGATTTCAAATCAACCATAAATTCTCTTTAAGCATTAATTATTAAACGGACAAGTGAGGAAATCGCATTGTGCACAAAAAGTACAAGATTTTGAGGATATAATCTAGTAGCCATTAATACATATGAGGGTTCCAAGAATGCTTCTATCCGAGCGTACGACTCCTACCCCACCGAAGCCAAACGGGCCCGGATGCGCGCTTTACAACGAGAGGTAAAGCGTCGTGTCGCGGAGGTCCGGGAGGAACGGTAGGGTGACTTCCTAGAGGGCATCGCGCCATCGCATCTGGCCTACTGGCAGCTGGCGCGTAGCCTCAAATCCGACTCCACGACTGACATGCCCCCGCTGTCCCGCCCTTCAGGCGCACCCCCAGCCTTCGACGACGACGAAAAGGCCGAGCTTCTCGCCGACTCCCTCGAGAGCCAGTGCGCCCCCAGCTCTCAGTCCGTCGACCAGTCCCACGTCGACGCGGTCGATTCCTTACCTCCTATCACCCAAACGGAGGACGAAGATCTAATTATGGGTCTCAAAACTAAAAAAGCCCCCGGCTCTGACGGCATTTCGAATCGCGTCCTGAAATGCCTGCCCGCCCAACTCATCTGCCTCTTAGTGGCCATATTGAACGGCGCCATGGCGAACTGCACCTTCCCCGCTAAGTGGAAGGAGGCGGACGTCATAGGCATTCCCAAGCCCGGCAAACCTCGCAATCTCCCCGCGAGCTACCGCCCTATCAGTCTCCTCAACTCCCTGGCCAAGATATACGAGCGCCTACTTCTGGCGAGGCTCAAAGACTTCGTAACGTCCAGGGGTATTCTTATCGACGAGCAGTTCGGCTTTCGAGCCAGACACTCTTGCGTCCACCAAGTACACCGCATCACGGAGCACATCCTCTCCGGTCTCAATAGACCCAAACCCATCTACACGGGCGCCCTCTTCCTAGATGTCGCGAAGGCATTCGACAAAGTCTGGCACAACGGCTTGATCTACAAGCTCTACCAATTGGGTGTGCCGGACAGACTCGTGCTCATCTTACGAGACTTCTTGTCGAATCATCCGCCCGTCCCCCTACAGCGACTGTCCCAACCGAGGCGCCCTCGAGTATGTCGCCTCTTGCCCTTCTGGCTGGCTAGAGCGTAGTGGTTGCACGCTCGCCTTTAAGTCCGGTGAAGCTGTAAAGGCCTCGCGGCCAACAGCGTACATTATTCACACACACACACACACACACACACACATATGAGGTTATATTGTGTAGTCAAAAATATATTGAGTGGATGTAAAGATTAATTATATTTTTATAGATGCCAATCGACACAGAAGATATATTAGCAACAATCAAATCGATTACGACTGAATCTAATCGACTGAATATAACCGATTTGTAGGATTGACATCTCTAACCGTAATTCGATGACAACTTTGACATTCAGTAAACACGTCGGCGACTTCGATTTGTACTTACAATACTTTGAAATATTCGTTTTAGATTGCAAATTGTCCGAAAAGATACGGATAATAGCAATGATTGTAATAAAATAGAAAATAATGATGGCCATGGTTGTGGCCATTTTCGACAATATCCTTTACTAAATAAAGATAAACGTGACAGAACGCTTTCTTGCTGGCGTCAGGCTGATGTCAATATTTTCCAAGGACCAAGGACTCTCATTCTTTTCTACTGTTCAAAACAACACAGTAGTACAAATGAATGCAAGTTTAGTCCTTCCTGTTCAAGCCACATAAACATTCACAGAGTGGTTTATGCCCTCAGTGTCACGTTGAACAAGCGAGTTGGCAGATACAATATAATAAAAACTTGGCAGACACCCCAAAGCGAGGCATTATTATATTAAAACTAATTTAAATACCACCATGTCTCTTCGTGCCTTTATTAAAAGCTCTGCCTGACGTAGGCCTCTCCCATGGCCACTGAGCTCGATCTTTAGCTCTTTTTCTCCAATCCCTGCCCGCTGCCTTATGAATATCGTCGCCCCACCTAGCTACAGGGGGCTCTACACTACGTTTGCCGAAACGCGGTTTCCACTCAAGAACCAGCAAGCTTTATCATTAGTGTGATATAATGTTTACTAAGCAAAATCAAGAATGTACTAGTGGGAGGAATATCCCACTTGTAAATATACAATAGCCACTATCAAATTAAGGATATAAGCCTAAAAGCTAAAAGCTAGTGATCGTACTTCACAAAAAACCCTAGTAGATACAGAGAAGCAGTAGAAACATCTATATTATCATACTATTGTTTCACTGAACAACAGTGAAATAAAATACCCTTTCACCTTACTACAGTGAAACAAAAGCAACACAAAAAGAGCAACACTTTCTTTAAAAGGTGAGTGCGTCTGTATGTCACTGTCATTGTTCTGGAAAACGGTACGACATAAAAACCTGACACTTTGAAGTAATCGATCGATCGAAGGCAATATTTTATTGAAGTGAGTGGAAGAGTATTTAACGGAAAAGTGATCGATTGACCTAAAATAGCCTTTTTTCTGAGGTTATTTGGAGCAGTATTAACAGGACTGTTCTGCTTTGATTTGGATTTAGCTCACTTGTATAGTAATATGCAAAAAATGAACATGTTAAATATGGTGTAAGGTTTAGATACCTTATATTTTGATCATTTTCATGGTTGAAATAAAACTATTTTACGGATTATATCGCGGTTTATTTTTTAATTTTTGGTTCCCGACGTATTCTCAGTATTTTCATGGTTCCTCCCTAACGGATGTGGTTTACATCTCACGCTGCTATCGTCGCACTGTACGAATGCACTAACTCTTATCACAAATTCAGACGTGATGTCAAACGAGTTTCATAATCCTAAGGGCTTAGCACGAACGGATTTACGTCATGGTAACACTATCGAGTTGATATGCCATCCTTTCCACACTACAAATTTACTAAATAAAGTGAACGTGACAGCACGATTTCTCGACTCCGTTGCTATAATGACAAAAGATTTGTACTCAGCCCTTTGATTAATTTGAGAACCTTTTTATAAAAAATTTGACGCTTTTCTAGTATTTGTATAAAGAATACCAAAAGGGAAAGAAGTACCAAATTTAAAAGCATCTTATCACTAAGTTACAACGGTAATATCCCAAAAAGCTATAAAATATTACAATCTGGCACAAAACTACCATTGGCAGATCTGGACTTTTACAACGAGTTTCAATTTGAAAGCATATTGCGAACAAACCGGTTAGTAAGTATGGACGTGTCGTCAGCAATTCACATCTTATTTTGACCTCTTTCTGTGTCTTACTTTTTTATTATATTCTAGGAAAATGGGAGAGAAAAATTGTAAGCTTTTTGAATTTGTGCTGTTAGACTGGTAATTGTTTACGCTCGTTTTATGTGAATTAAAATGTTACTAGACTTATTTTTATATAAAACAAAAATCATGCCTTCCCCAAAAAGGGGCTAGAGGCTAGGATAGAGGTGTAATATCTACTCAAATTTGCCGATTGTGCTGAGTCCCAATATAATAGGGGGTAATCATATTGAAATTGCACCATCACAATTTCAGAAACCGGACTGGTATGGAGAATTTTTAGATGGAACCCTAGACATCGTTATTTCTAGCTGTATGTATGAGCCATAAAGAGACCAACGAGGCAGACTATGTATATCATGTTCGATGTCACGATTTTATTATTACCGTTTACGGTTCACTGAAATATTAAGGTATCAATGTGCCTGATAATTCTGTCGACAACATTGTATTACATGGCTTTCAATATCATCCTTAACTTAAATGTAAGCTTCCATTCCAATTACAGAGGGTGAAATTATAATTAAAATAAATAATTACATTTACTTAAAATCTTCAAGGATCTTAAGAACATTAAACACAAGCTTTCTGTACTGTACTGTATATTTTAGTATTCTTTTCCTTTACTACCTTCAAGACCTGATCTGAATCTGAAATGAAATGGTAAGTACTTAAAATAAAATCAGTTTTATAAAACTTCTTTATCTCACTTATTCATCTTAAACTACGAAACTTAAAATCTGAAGGAAGAGATTCAAAATTTTCAAAAAACACACAACTTTAGTTATTAAAACCATTTGCAAGCGTTGCATTTTTACTAAGGGACATTATAAAACTTCTTTCGTCGAGGTATCATTATTCATGAAAGACGTGACGTCTTGATTAATGTTTAAAACAAAGTTGAAATTTTTATTTCAGATGCAAATATGGGAAGCAAGAACTGTAACTACCATTTTTCAATTCCTAAGAGACACTTTTATGAAAACTGCTGAAATATGATTTTCAAAAAACGTGCAATAATAAGATATTTTATCTACATTATTTTTCTATTTAATTGTTTTTAAAAGTTTGATTTGTAACATGTACATTAAAATTCCTTTAATTTTAACGAAGATGTAACACACAGATTAAATCAGCTGGAAAGCTTCAAAGAAGATAAAGCTGGTGTTAGATGTCTTGGAATCATTAATTTGAGTGATTTTGAACTGAAACATTGCTTTAACAATACATTTCATCAAATTTTATTAATACATCTTCGTATTTATATTCTTATAAGGTAAGCTTGCTTTTTCATCCTTATAATTATGCGATAAATCTTTCTTTAAAAAAAAATAACTAAATGAATTATTTACTGGCAAATATTTAAAACCAAAATAGAAACCATCGTCACCTTGGATCGATCATAATCAAAATGTTCCATCAAAACCCCCAAAATGACATCATCTAAATACATCAAAACAATGGCAAACAAAAGCTGTCAAGTCTTCAACATTAATACAGGGACAAAAAGGTTCTTACAATCGCAATTAAGAGAACAAAAGGGCGTGAGGCAAAACCCCTAATGTTTAGCTCACTGTCTAGAATGTGTTTTGTTGTTCGTATGGAAATACATAGTACGAGAAACCAAAGTCTATTTTAGAGAATTTGCAGTGAATATGCAAGTGCTTATTTACAGTTGAGATCTTGTCCTAAGACGATCTGTAAATGAATCCAGTGCTGCTGTATATACCAATGTATTGGTTTTAATATTATGTTTTAGATTCTATATTGTTTCTGCTCTGTCTTTTCATCGGACTATCTATTTCTCATAGGATTAGTGTCATTTTTATTTTTAAATTGAGATGCTAAGGTGATATACTCTTCTCTTTTATTTAAATTGCAAATAATGTTATGGGACTGAATGGTGTAATATGTTTCAATATCTATCATATAGATTTGTGTAAGAAGACCTTCATCCACCAGTAGAACATGAGCTTCTTTATTATAGTACATTACATTATAAATTTTAATCATCATTATAACCATCTCAGCCTATATTTGTCCACTGCTGAACATAGGCCTCACCAATGGCCTCACAGCTCAACCGATCCGATGCCGATAAATTAAATTTAAATATCAACTCAATGACAACCTCATATAATTAATTACAAGTTCCTTTAAGATATTGCTAGAAGTGCCATTAAAACTGTAATCTCGTAGGGTATAACGAACATAATTATATTATTCACAGTTGAATCGTAAATTTTATAACTGCCATTCGTTTTAGCGAGAAATAAAATTTGAACTTCTTTACAACATTCATCAAGCCGTCACGAGCAAAGCTTTTGAATAATAAAAATCTTCGTCGGCAGCCACGCAACGAAGTTTCTATCGCCGCGACATTTCCCCTCATGGTTTTTTTTATAACTTTATTATATAAGACGGGAAGTAATTTCTTACATTTATTATTATTGCCAAAATCCCATTTATCATGCCAGGTATCTGTGATAAATATCAATAACGGTGCTTGTAGAATTTGTACGCCCGGTTTTTTCATCGACCGAAGTGAAATATGTTGTCATTTTTTAACGCGGAGTCGATTTTTATGTTTGGTATGAAAAATGAAGATCTATTAATATGAATTTGCATGTTTCAAGCCAAATTTAATGGCGTTCATTTTCGCTTTTCGTGTGTTTATTTTTTGACGCCGTAAATTTTGTTAAATAGTGATTTTCTTTAATATTATATGTATAATACTAAAGAAAATCATAATAATAATAAAAGGTTACTGTCCTGTTAGTAAAGTGGCTAGTAATGCGCTTTGCGATCACGAGGTTCATGGACAAGTTTAGTTTTTCTATAGAAAAAAATCCAATATCAGTCCGGAGTCTGGAATTGTGCCCGGTATGTGTCAATAGGCTCGCTCCCTATTACATGGGCAGCTAGCTCCCTAGCATTGTCGGCAAAAAGTGGGTGTACACAGTACACCTCTGCCACCCCCGATTGGAGAATATAGGCGTGACGGTGTTTATTTTTAACACGATTTTTGTTTACGTAGCATTAGACTTTAAAAAAACGTTTCATCTCAATTATTTTATACCATAATATTATAAAAGTAAACAATTCAATAAAATCATTTTGCACACATTATTTAATTTCCTCTTTTAAAATAATTAATCAGACTTGACTATGCTAATATGTAATGTTAATTAATGATAACAAGAATGTGCTTGTCTATCATTTATGGCTTTAGGAAATTAATTCCTTAATTAAGTATTTCCTAAAGCCATAAGTGAGAATTTTTATAAAGAAAAATCACAACTACACTTTGCTCGATTTTGGAGCTCATGATTGTCAATCGCACAATTCTTATTTTAAACTTTAATACAAACAGACACGGGACCAAGCCTAAATTAATCACAAACCAAATTTACTCTGTCCCGGGTAAGAGTAACTTTTAAGGCTTTGGAGAGTGCATATGTCCAAACAGACTAAAGAAATTTTATAATGGATAAATTATCATATACCTGCTTGCATTAAATAGACGCATTGGTCTAAAAACAACGACCATGTCAGCAGAACACCTCAACTTCGCTGGGATGTTTAAGACATTATCGAAAACTTGGGTGATTAACTGTTTTCGAGAGTTGGCGCGGTTGTCGAGCCGATGAGAGCACAATAGACGGAAAGTTTGACGATCCGCATATTTTAGAATGCTAATGTGGTTTTACTCGTGGCCGTCGTGACTCGGAAAAGGGTGTTGGAGGAATATAATGGAAGTTGTTTATTTGGACTGCCTCGTTGGTGTAGTCGCATATTGCGACTGATGTAAGCAAGCAATTCAATAAAAGATTAGTGAAAAGACAAAAACGCTTGGATATATTTTCCAGTTCCACTTGAATGATGACAACCTGTTCAACTGTTATTAATTAGCATTCCCTCTCTTCGTTCTATTAATTTAACATAATGACATTTTTTTGCGTCCTTTTTTTGTAAATGAGGGAACCATGTGCCATTCTCATAAATAGTAAAATGTTCTTTATGTATGTAACTTAGACCCACCTGATGACCAACCTACATTGTTCTCCAGTACCCCCAACAAAATGTATATAAAAGATTGTAAAATTTTTATTTTAAAAGTGTAACCGTGGAGTTTCTTGCCCTTTTTCTCCACAGGAATGACATTCCGAAGTGGTGGTAGAGGGTTTGTTACTTTCCTGGCGGGTTTAAATACTATAATGGTTTACATGAATAAAAATAATCTGTTTCTAATTCTGATGATCCTGAAGTTCTTGATTGGAATATTAGGCAAAGCATTATTGGGGGTTTGCATAGGAAAATTCTCTGTAGCACTTCAGTCCTGTAGAAGTTTAGTACCTGTAATTATGGAAATAGGGTCGTTTCCTATTATATTATGATCTAATATCGGCGAAATGAGGGTGCAATGATTTCACTTCTACCAACTTCGCTTGGAGAATATAGCCATGGTGGTATTTACAAACGTACTAGAATATATAATAGGATTATATTTTAAACTGTACTACATGATTTTTTATTGTATTTTACAATTTTGTACTGTATGGACACAGTTTTGTTGCAAATAAAATTATTATCTATCTATTTGGTATTTTAATGGTGATCGGAATATTTTTGAAACCTTAAATTCAAGGGATCTGGGGTGATAATATAGATGTATACAGAGATTGATAAAATAATGCCAATCGATATATGAACAGAAGCTAATGAGATATACATTCTATTAAAGTAAGCAGAATCAATTTAGAACACAATAATTAACTTTAAAATTCCAAGAAAAATATCATAGAAAACCAATGCACTAATAAAATCTAAGAGGGGTAATATGCCACGTAGCTGAGTAAATTCAGTGGCTCGAAAAATGCAATCTACGGACAAGAAAGAACGAGTGTGCTCACGAAAGGAATACCTATTACATACTGCAATTTCATACGTAGATTAAACTGCAAGCTGACTTGTGGCTTAATCTTGAAAAGGTTAGATTCTTTCCATACTAATATTAAAAATGTAAAAATAGCTTACATTCAGTTGTAGAAAAGTCAGCATTAACACTTCATTATATAAAGGTGCATTAGCTCTAGTGAAATCATTTTTTTTATTGTCAAGTCAATTTGTCGTTATTTTGATTTGTGCAATAATTAAATAATAGATTCTAACAGAGTACAGAGTTTACAGGATTTCTCGCGGATGAAGTACACATACAATATTACACTAAGATAATTGCGCAAAACCTAAAACGGAACAGTATCTCATTCTGACTGTCACTTGAACCGATCGTGTAACTTTCTTCTAAGGAAGCAGTGATCAATCTAAGATTAGAAATTGCATTGTAGACTGATGTATTAATTAGATTATATTTTCATACACGGTGTTAATTTAGTCGTCATGAAGCGAACGCCCAGGTGACGTATCCAATGCCTATGGTCCTAGCAAAAATTAAAAATTAAATCTTAAATAAATAAAATGAGACTACAACGATTAAAAATATAACTATCTCTTGCTTTAACGGTGAAGGAAAACATCGTGAGGAAACCTGCATGATGCCTAAGAGTTCTCGTGGTATAAGGTGTGTAAAGTTCGCCAACCCGCACTGGGCCAGCATGGTGGACTATGGCCTATATACCCTCTTACTTTGAGAGGAGGCCCGTGCCCAACGGTGGGACAGTTTCTTAACCGGGCTAGTATTATTATATTATTATTAAAATGAAAATGCGGCACAACGAAAGTATCTACTGGCCAGCTGACGAGCTGTTCCGCCCCTCAATGTATAGAAATTTTTAATGCACTAAATAAGTTTTGGAGGTAAGTCAAAAAAAGATGATGTAACTTGTTTTAAGTTACAAAACTTGTGTTATTTCGAATAATTATTATGTGTAATGTTGGTGGAATACTAACTATTATGTATTCTCATACGTGCATGAGTGAAGGTAATTGTAACAAAGTGATAAAACGTGCCTTTTCGATTTCCCTCAAAACGGCTGTCGCATTTCGTAGGTATATAGAGTAACCATCGCTTTACTATCCAGGGTAGGGTACTTCATCAATTTCATTATGATCGTTGTCATCAAGTTCATCGGGGAGTTGAATTAATTTAGAAATTAAATCTTACAAACATGATTGTGCATCTCACTGGATAATGGCAAAATACACTTAAAATAAGTGTAAAGCCAGAACTTAAAGAAGGAGAAGAAGAATGCACTAAATTAGTATTGTTAGGGAAATTTTACTTACTTTAGTGTTCTATTTTCTTTATTTTTTGTACCAGTGATCAGTAGGCATTGGATTCATCCTGGTGAACCAGACCTTCGCTCCAGGGCGACTAAAATTACACCGTGCCCTAGGTATTATAGAACATCATTCTATATTAGTCAACATCACAACAGCGTAGTAAGAAAGCGTGTAGGTATGAAAGATTGTATCGGTGTAAAGATGAGAAAGGGTATGCTCCGTTGGTTCGGGCATATAGAAAGAATGTCGGAAGAAAAAATGACTAAAGAGATATACAATGCGAAAGTGGAAGGATGTAGGCACCGGCCCTAGACTATGTTACCATGACCTAATGATTCACACAAAAAGCATATAATGCCTTGCGCGTGCAGTACAATAACGCGTTTAGGGTACTGTTGTCGCTGCCTCGGTTCTGCAGCGCATCAGGTATGTTTGCGGCGGCGCATACTGACGACTTTTTCGGTATTATACGCAAAAGATGCGCATCCCTGTTGCGACGTGTTCGAGACAGTAACAACAGTCTGCTGAGAGTCGTTGCCAGCAAAACTGAGGGCCATTATATGGAGCACCTGTGTAGGATACACCTGGTGTAATGGTATATAAAAATAATAAATGTAAATTTACTAACATAGTTTAAGCAAATGTTTACTAACAACTTATGGGTTTGTTATTTTTTTTGAGCCTGAAATAAAGATGATTTGATTTGATTTGATTTGATTTTAATAGAACGTGTATTATTTGAAGGGCAAGTCAAGAGTCTCCGTAACCGGCGAGTGTGTATAAGACGAACTATGAGACTGAAGGAAGCCAGAGAGATCTGTAAGGAAAGAACCTGTTGGAACACTGTACTCTCTGCCTACCTCGCAAGGGAACTGGTGTGATGATATAGATAGCTAGATAGATTCTATATTAGAAGGGTTTGATTTTATAGAACTGTCTTGTTGGTCCAGTAACACATAGTGCTGTAAATATATGGCATGCGACTTGAATACTCAGTGTATACTTTGCGTAAGCATTAAAGTATCGCTTTAGTATTTAAACGATATTTATCTCGAGTTTTCAACTCAAGTTATTGAGTTCTCAGATTTACGCGAATATTACATATAAACTAAAAATATTTTTCGGTATTATCGCAGTGTATTTTCGAGCAGCAACCATAACACTGCAATACCTCGAGACACCTTGGGATCATTCTGCGTAGATCGGACCATTAAAAATAATCAAGAACAAATATGACCCGTAACAATTATGCCCGTTGGACGTGTAACACCTAAGTCCGTGCCGTTTGTATAAAATCATTTGAATTGAAAATTCTTAAAGTTAGAATTTAGCCCGAAATAACAATAACTCTTGAACGTCAAATACCTCGGTCCCTCCCGTGACTATTGTAAAGTACTTGAAACGTCGGGAACCTTTAAACTTAAAATAAGTCGCGGTAGAACCGGAAATATAATTTTATTTCAAGTGTGATATCTATTCATAATATAATTCACATATAATCGATAGATAATAGTAAAATTCTATATAAGCTTCGCTGTGGCAATTTGGTTAATTATTGACGATTCTATCATGATCAGGCTCGGTGGGTCCGCCATTCGCACTGTTTCATTGGTCGAGTATCGCGACCTAGATATTTTCAAATCGCAGGTTGTACGAAGTGTGGATTTTCTATTGAAATATCTTTAATAGCAGTCGGTAGTCCAAATTGCGTCTTCAATAACGTAATACAGTACTTTTCTGCCTCTCCCGCTTGGGTACTACTCGTGGGACTAGATGAAAAAACTATTTTAGTAGGAATGGAAGAAGGTAGAGGTCATTGCTCTAAAATTTACATTTTATACCAATTCATGTACGAGTACCTTTTCAATTCACGTCGGAATCATGCTGGAGGTAAAATGCAAATCTGTGGTGCCATTTACTGAATACATTTTTGCTCGGGTGCTGTAAGCACTCAAAAAGTCGAGAACTTTAAAATTTGTAACAAGCCGCCATTAAAAGCGAAAAATAGTTTTATTTTTTAACCGTCTTCTAAAAAGGAGGAGGTTCTCAATTCGACTGTATGTTCTTTTTTTTGTATGTATGTACCGCGATCATTCCGCCAATTATGAATCGATTTTGATGATTATTTTTGCATTGGGTTTCGAGGTGGTCCCATTTTAATGAAATCGGTATTGAACTTTGGACTTTGAAGATACACCAGGGGACTCCTTAACGGCAAACATCACGCATGTATAGATTCCGTTATTATGGTTATTATATCAATCCTGTAGGTAACTTGCTATACAACTCAGCAAAATAATAAAATATAGGTATATAAATATTAGTAAATAATTCACTTGTCACTTAAAATTGAAAAATAAAAATCTTTTTTTAAAAAAAAAACCGATTTTTAAGCAAAAAAATAAATATTTGAAGTCGGTGCCAAGTAACCGGCTGCACTAACCGGTACCGACTTCAAATATTTATTTTTTACTTTTTGAAATCGGTTTTTTTCATGATTTTTTAGAATGTTCATATCACATCATCATCGTTAAAATCCCTTATAACGATCCATAAAATATTCAACTCACAATTTCCGTGAAGATAACTCATACCGTTCAAATGTAAAACAAAAAGTTAATGGGCCGTATCATTTCTGTGCCTTTAAGTAATCGAAGTGGAATACTGATAAATTAGGTGGCACTGGAGTGAGGGATCGAGTGAACAATCTACGGTTGCCTTCACGCGAAATAACTCAATAGCTGATTGCGTTACGTGAAGTTGTGGAAGACGTAACTATGTTATTCCTTGCCAATGATAACCATTAACTGCTGCTGATGGAAAAAATGTTTGCTAATAAAAATGAATACGAACTGGTAATCATTATTATTAGCAGTCATTTGTGATTTTAATCTAAATTATAAGCAGTTGCTAATAATGAAAATTAAAACTGTTAATAAGGAAAAATAATAACTGTTTAGCTAATGTAGAGACACCTGGTTACCCTATTTACGAGGAATTTGTTTTAATTCTAAGTCGGATCAATGGTTTTCAAGATTCCATCGAAAATTCTATTGGAAAATTTTCAATACTAGTCCAGATTGTAGAATTTAACCCAGTGTGTCATATCTTACGATTTAGCGTCCAATAGTCGCGGGTTCGATTCCCCCACGGGAAAAATCTTTGTGTGACCCACAATTATTTGTTTCGATCTGAGTATTTATGTATGTAAATATTTATGTTTGTAAACGCACCCACGACACAAGAATAAATCCTAGTGTGGGTACTATAGATTATAAATAAAATAATAATAAATAACAAAATAATGGAAACAGGTTCGTATCTTATAACATACACGTTTACAACAGGAGACCCCACCTGTAAAAGCTTGTATAGAAATAAATACCATAGTAATCGTAAGTAATATCAGCCTATACTGCCCATTGCTGGGCAAAGGCCTTCTCTCACAAATCGAGGTGAGAGAGATTAGGTCATACTCCACCACGCGGACCCAGTGTGGATTGGTGGAGGCAGATTTGTGGCCACCTGCTGTTGGAACATATCAAGCCGCCTTTAAGGCTTCCAACTCGGCTTAATGACTAGTACATTAATTTAAAAACACCGCGGTCGCACAGCGCTACGAGGGCCTCCCCCATAGTAATAATTTTAGATTTATTTAATTAAAATTAACATAACATTGTGAGTAGTAAAAAGAGTAGGATTATAATTAAGAAACCATTTAAGTATATAAAGTCAGTAAAAGAGCTTAATTTAAACATTACCATTTTAGTAGCATACGAGCTCTCTTCATTCCATTATCAAAAAATATAAGCGTCCCAAAAAACACAAAAGACGTTCTGAAAAAGAAATACCCCGCAATATATTCAAATTCAGTATCTATTTGTTAAAATTTGACGCTCACGTACGCAGAAATTACAGAGGACAAAGTAAAAAGAACCCGCAAAATTTGCATACAGAAAAAGGAGAAACGATAAAACCTACGCTTAGTTAAAGACCCGTATAACAACAGAAAATTCATCTACATACATGTGAATTCACAAAAAAGTGCTACGTGTGGAAAAAGCGACAGTGGTACAAATAAGCCGGCGTACAAACAACGTTACAGAAAATTCTTTTCTGCGCTAATCAGTAACGGAACTTCCTGCGCTGCGGCAGTTTATCACAAGTTCCCGGTGAAATTCCTCTTTTGTGACACCACCGTAGGGCTACGTCGCTGGAATATTTATGGGATAGTTATTAATATCGGCAGTTTTATACGCAACAATACGTGTTTGCTGCTTTCGTGATGTAGTGACGTATAATGCACGTAGCGATCTCAAGGTTACGGGTGGGGCAAAGTGTAGATTTCCTACGAAAAAATCTTGCTATTAGGTACATTAAGACCTAAAATTGATGGTGAAAACTGGGTATACATGGTCCACCTTTACCACTCTTCTTGATAATATATTCATTAGTCATTGTGTTTTTACAAACAACGTTGCAAAAATTCTTTTCTGCGTTAATCAGTAACGGGACTTCCTACGATGCGGCAGTTAACAGAAGTTCCCGGTGACATTCCTCTTTTGTGACACCGCGGTAGGGCTATGTAGCTGGAATATTTTATGAGATAGTCATTAATATCCTCAGCGTTTATGCGACATGTGGGTAGTTCTTTTTTATTGAGTGCTGGTCATGGACTGACCCTTATCTCACCTGATGGAAAGTAACAATATGGTCGAAGATGTAGCTCGCTGCCTCAGTAATAGTATATTCAGTCAGTCATATTCAGTCTGAATTTATTGATACCTGAGTTATATCGTTCTATTAGAAAAAAATCGAAGTTTAAATCCGGAGTATGGAATTGTGCCCGGTATAATGGCTATAGGCCTGCCTCCTTTTATCATTCCTTGTCGGCGAAAATTGGGTGTACAGTACATCTATGCTACTGCGTTTGGAGCTTATAGGAGTACTGGTGTATTAACATACAACATTAACTTTTCTGCGCTAATGAGTAACGAAACTTCCTGCGCTGCGGGAGCTTATCGCAAGTTCCCACCGATCCTCTTTTGTGACACCACAGTAGGGCTACGCCGCTGGAATATTTTATGGGATAGCTTTTAATGTAGGCAGTTTTCTACGTAACACTATGTGCTTGGCCCTTATTTCCTATGACAAATTAAACTCGTAACGCGGCGCGTTACGATAACATCGTAAAATTATCGTTTAATAGTACTACTGTAGAAAACAGTAATTCACACGAAAATTACATGAAATCATCGTAACGCGTTGCGTTTGGTCATAGTGAATAAGGGCCATTTAGTACAGCTACGCATATAAGATAACTATGTTACAATGTATATATATCAGCTTATGATATCCCACTAATAGCCAAAGACAAAATTAAGTAGTAAGCGGGACCAAGGCTATAATGTGCCTTCCTTTGTGAGAGAAGGCCTTTGCCCAGCAGTGGGCAGTATAGTCCCAACGCTGTTATATGGCAGTGAGATGTGGGTATGTAAGAAGGAGAACGAAAGCAGGATAAATGCGGTCGAGATGCGAGCTTTGCGGAAGATGTGCGGGGTCACGCTGACCGACCGTATTCGCAACAGCGTAGTAAGAACGAGTAAATATGAAAGATAGTATCGGTGTAAAGATGAGAAAGGGTATACTCCGTTGGTTCATGCATATAGAAAGAATGTCAGAAGAAAGAATGACAAAACAGATATACAATTCAAAAGTGGAAGGATATAGGTACCCGGCTTCCCGGCTACCTACTCGGTTTATTTGGTCGTGGTAAGATAGTCTAGGTCTTCCCCGGTACCTGCATCCTTCCAATTTCACACTTTTCTTTTGATTCTCTTATTTCACGCTTTTTCAGTGTTGACGAATAGGTAGTCAAGACCAGCGCCGCGCGGTCTAGAAAAAAAAATCCTAACTAAAGATATTTTTTTCTTCCAAATTAATGTTCCATGGTATACTTCTCCGTACTAAAATTTTTAACATTAATACTATTTTGTTTAATTTCACTAGCTAACAGTTATTGGAAGTATTGTATTGAAACAGTCTCTATTTAATGAATTTACCGGCGAGCGTGTATGAGACGAACTATGAGAGTCGAGGAAGCCAGAGAGGTATGTAAGGAAAGAACCTGTTGGAACTCTGTACTCTCTGCCTACCCCGCAAGGGATCTGGCGTGAGGTTATAGATAGATAGATCTATTTAATTACACAAACCTAATTTGTTATCTATTTCAAGTTTACTAAAATTAAATGTAAATAATCCAGTTCTTTTATTAATTACCCTACTTACACCTCAAAAGCTTTAACCACTGACTTTCCCTTCTAAAATCATATTCAACTTAAACTCCACTCCAAATTATACTCAATAAAAAATACTCAGCCAAACAAAACCCGATAAACAACCCTAATTACTCAAGACAAAGAATAAAGTCGGTTAACGAGCTAAAATAATTCTCGCTTGACTCATAATTGCCGTATTGTCGGGATTATCCTGGTATTTCCAGTCGTTATGGCCGCCCTAACAATGAGAAGCGACGAGTACAAATAAATTGTACAAAAACCCGCGCTTGCTCCCTGCGGGTCTATAATTACCTTGACATGGAAATATTGTACTGAACTTACGTTTATGGAGATGTATGTCTAGGAATTGATGATTTCTTCTAGGCACTTTCTAGTTACCTTGAAATGGAATGAATCTATAAACATCGCAAAATTCAAGGGTAAATTTTATGCAATAAACATAATACATAAATAGTAAAATATGAGAGTTGCTCGACGGGCCATGGAGCGTGCCATGCTAAGCATCACATCAGTGTGACAGTGCGACCGAGTCAGAAATACGGAGATCCGCAAAAGAACTAAAGTGGAAGACATCGGATTCCGTTTATGTCGACTCAAGTGGAGATGGGCAGGATACATCGCAAGATGTGGTGATGACAGGGGGATTAGATCTTTGACCGAGTGTTGGCCACGGACGGGATATCGCAATCGAGGAAGGCCAGTACAAAGATGGGTCAATGATGTGGTTATGTACGTTGGTAATACCTGGCTAAGATTGGCTCAGGATATGTGGCGTAAAAGGGAGGATTATGCCCTGCAGTGGGCGGAATAAGCTGAAAGTAATGATAATGATGATAAATAGTACATACTGCACACTATCTCAATAATATATCTATCTACAGAGGGTGTAAGGAAGAAATGTGGTATATTTGAACCAAGTGATATTAGCCAGCAAAATAACCCACAGCCATGACTATAACAACGGGAACAAAAATAGAACTTTTGTCTCGGGTTCAAGCTCAGGTACGAACCTCTGTCTTTTCGAAAGCATGTGCGTATTAAAAATTAACTATCACTTGCTTTAACGGTGCGGGAAAACATCGTAAAGAAACCTGCATGTCTAAGAGTTTCTCGAAGGTGTGGGAAGTTTGCCAACCCGCACTTTGCCAGCGTGGTGGACTATGGCCTAAACCCTCTCAGTTTGAGACCCTTGCCCAACGGTGGGACAGTTTCTTAACAGGGCTAAAATTATTATTATCTTTAATTTACTACAGCGACAAGCGTAAGACAGCGAGTAGGTATGAAAGATAGTATCGGTGTAAAGATGAGAAAGGGCATGCTCCGTTGGTTCGAGCATATAGAAAAAATGCCAGAGGAAAGAATGACAAAACAGATATACAATGTGAAAGTGGAAGGATGCAGGTACCGGGGAAGACCTAGACTATCTTACCACGACCAAATAAACCGAGTCTTGTCTGATGGAAAAGTCAAGAGTCTCCGTAACCGGCGAGCGTGTATGAGACGAACTATGAGAGTCGAGGAAGCCAGAGAGGTATGTAAGGAAAGAACCTGTTGGAACTCTGTACTCTCTGCCTACCCCGCAAGGGATCTGGCGTGAGGTTATAGATAGATAGATAGATAGATTAATTTACTAAGTTCTTAAAATGCATTGCAAAGTATGAAATACTTTGCAATGAAAAACATCATCGGTATCATTTTTAATCCGTAGCCTAAGTGTAGGTCCCTTTCGTGGTACTCCATTTCCTTCGTCTTGCGTTTTTCGCATCAAATCCTTTTTGACTACCTTCATCAGGTCATCAGTCAACCTTGCGGCTTGTCTTCTTACATTTCGATGGCTAGTTCGCGGTCTCCACTCAAGCACCCTTTTCCCCGATCTGTTGTCTCAACTCCGGCATACCTATATGTCTTGCCCATCTCCACCTCTTTTACGCTATCACTTGAGGTATGTCGGTAAGTTTTGTTTTTTCCCGGATTATGATATTTTGAACACGGTCTCTTAGCAATATACCTCAAATAGCTCGCTCTATAGCTCTTTAGCTCACATGTAATTTATTTAAGTTGTATTTAGTGAGCGTCCGGGATTCGGCTCCATATACCAAAACGGGCAGGACACACTATTCGAAGGTGCGACATTTGAGATTTATGGCTATTTTTCCCTTATATGAAAACCGATCACAATGAAAAACGCATGAAGTCTTACACTGACTTACCTAACTAACTTAACTTTAACTAGTGTTCACTTGTTCAACTCACTTGGGCCATAATAAAAATCTCTCACCAAGTAATTGGTTTTTGAAACGGATTTTACGTTCGGTTAGTAACGAACTACAACCCCACGATCGTCCAAGTTTCAACGCAGTTTAAAACATTGAAAAGGTTAAGAGAAATAAGTATACTTCACACCGGCACTTACTGAGACTAGTGTAAGTAAATAGAAGTAAAAAAAGACATTTACAAACTTCAACAAAATATCGTAACTCATTTCCAAAACGCCATCTTTTGATAAACAAATATAGGTCGAAAACTATCAATCCATCCATAAACCTCATTTTAACCGACTTCTAAAAAGGAGGAGGTTCTCAATTCGACTGTATGTTTTTTTTGTATGTATGTTACGCGATCATTCCGCCAATTATGAATTGATTTTGATGATTCTTTTTGCATTGGGTTCAGCATAGCTCCAAGGTGGTCCCATTTTAATTTCATCGGTATTGTACCTTGGACTTGGAAGATACACCAGGGAACTCCTTAACGACAAACAATACGAATGTGTAAATTGAGATATTATGGGTATTACGTCAATCCTATAGGTAACTTGCCATAGAACTAATCAGAATATTAACCAACATCAAAGAAGGAGGAGGTCGACAATACGTCAGTGTTTTTATAACGTCTATTTGAAGTCGGTGCCAAGTAACCGACTGCACTAACCGGTAGATTTTGATTTAATCCAACTAATATAAGAAACGAGAAAGTTTGTAAAACTGGATGGATGTATAGATGTATGTTACTCTTTCACACAAAAACTACTGAACGGATTTTGACGGAAGATTTAGCGTAGGGGTTAAGAGCTTAAGCTGCTCCTAAGTGTCTAATAGTCCCGGATTCGATTCCCGTGTAATCCACAATTATTTGTTTCGGTCTAGGTATTTGTGTATGTGAAGTTATATTTTTATAAACGTACTCACGACACTGGGATAATTTCAAGAATGGGGCTACGTTAAAAAAAAAATTCAGCTTTATACTAATATAATACAATTTTACACTAATATACGCATCAGAATAACGCATAGGTTATAATTTACAAAACAAACGCGTGCGCAGCCGAAGGTAACGGCTACTATACCACATACTCTATAAAAAAGATCTTTTTGGTTTTTACTGATGAAGTAATTGGAATTGTTTGGGTTTCATTGGTTGTTCCAAAAATTTTACAGGGTACGAATCAGCGCCATCTATGCATAATACAAGATTGCGAATCACGATGATATGACTATCAAGAGTCATTTAAACGGTCTATGCTACGGGTAAAGGTAAAAAATTGCTCGAATAAAGAATAGCTGGTAGGAAACAAAGTAAAATCGCAAAGTAAAATAAGATGAAACCACAGCTGGTTTCATCTTATTTTACTTTGCGAAGCTTTTCTACTTTTTAGGGGTCCATTATCTGTAGAACCGAGTGGTTTATGATTTAATTGAATCGCATCATTCCGTAGTTCCGTCGGATTTCTGTACTCTCTGCCTACCCCGTAAGGGTCCCGGCGTGACGATATAGAAAATGAGAGTTTTACTTAGATTTTTGTATACATTGTATTCATGGAATGTGGGAGAACAATGCAGAATGAGCTAAATAGATGTCCTTAAGTGTTGATTAATCATAAGTGTACTTAGATTCTCTTCAATCAATCTTAGTGGTAGATATAAGCCGCATTGGGAGACTCATGAGCAACTTCATAAATTTGCATAGCCACTAACCTGCCCTCATCAATGCGTACTGTGTCCAGTTGAAAGAGTATAATCTAATCTCTTTCGCCTCAAGAGTTTGTGAGAGAAGGCTTTTGCTCAGCAGTGAGAAAATTTCGACTGATTTATTGTATTAGTTCTATCATTATACACATATTTACACACAGATTATGATTAGTATAGTATCACTCCATTGAAGTGGATTGTATGGTCCACCCAGAATCCTTTAGATTATCATTCTTTAAAAATATTATTCTTATGTCTTAGTTGTGATGCATAACTCTGGAGCTGGATCGCATAATTTTTTTGTATTTTATAAAAATGTATGTATCTATACAAAAAATTAATAAAAATGACATGTCCGCCGAGTTTCTCGCCGGATCTTCTCAGGCCACGTTTCGATTCGTTGGTAGATTAGTAAGTTAAACAAAATTATGTAAATATAACCATTTGAGAGAAAAGCAGGTGATGAAAAAAATGTGGGTTTGAGTTTAGGTCGAGGTATGCAAACTATGTTACCATGATCAAATAAACCTTGTCTAAGACAAGGGCAAATAAAGTATTCGTGAGCGGCGAGCGTGTACGTACGTACATATACGGAACTCGTCTTACAGGTCACGTTTCACCATTTCCTTGTTGTTTTTTTTCGCCCGTTGGGATATGTGGTAAACATCGATATATTTTCAAAGACCTTTCTTTGTAACCATTTTACTTGAGATAAGGTATGTTTCATAATAAAACAAGATGAGTAGAAAGCTGAAGATGAGTATATTTGTACCTAAAGTATATGATGGTAAGATATATTTCGGTACTAGTTTCTGCCCGCGACTTCCGCGTTGACTTTCGACAAGAACCTAACATATTTCTGGGATAAAAAGTGTGCTAATCCAGGTCATAAACTATCAGCCGCTACTGCCGTCCGCGGCATGCTCTCACCGACCCTCACGATGCCCTTACATCCCTTCTTTTGGAGACAAATACCGCACACAGGATCAGACACCGACCTCGCCGGCGAGGTCGATAAATCCCTCGCCCGCCGGCCGGCGCAGAGCACCACGGTGAGACACCTAGTATACACCCTGCCCCATAGCGACTGCCCAAGCCGAGGCTGTTCCTCCTTGAGGCACCCTTGAGTTAGTTGCCCCCTTGCCGTTCTGTCTTGAGCGTAGTGGTTGCACGCTCACCCTCTTGTAAAGGCCAAATCCGTTTACTCGTCTTTGAGTGATTGAATTACAAACATTTAAATATCTAAACATACAAACTTTCACATTTATAATATTAGGAGGACATAGGAATTAGGATAATAATGTCCGACTATTTTCTTAAATCTCGTATTTAGCTAACTTTGACTTTTTGTGATGTTCATCCAATTCTGTCGCTAGTCTTGTTCAGTGAGTTATGTATGCAACGTATGTAAATGTAGCTGTCAGTGACTGGCGGCGCGCGCCGGTTTGAGACGGGTGCAAATGATTATTGCTATCTCTTTTATCAAATATACACAGGTTGCAGAAACACGGGTATTGGTAACTGGTGGTTATTTCAGCTTAAATATAATCATTTTAGATACATCATCACGCCAGATCCCTTACGGGGTAGGCAGAGAGTACAAAGTTCCAACAGGCTCTTTCCTTATATACCTCTCTGGCTTCCTCTACTCTCATAGTTCGTCTCATACACGCTCGCCGGTTACGAAGACTCCTGACTTGTCCTTTAGATAAGACCCGGTCTATTTGGTCATGGTAAGATAGTCTAGGTCTTCCCCGGTACCTACATCCTTCCACTTTCGCATTGTATATCAGTTTTGTCATTCTTTCTTCGGACATTTTTTTCTATATGCCCGAACCAACGGAGCATACCCTTTCTCATCTTCACACCGATATTCTCTTTCATACCTATTTGCTTTCTTACTACGCTGTTGCGAATACGGTCGGTCAGCTTCACACCGCACATCTTCCGCAGAGCTCGCATTTCCACCGCATTTATCCTACTTTCATTCTCCTTCTTACATACCCAGCTCTCGCTGCCATATAACAGCGTTGGGACAAGCACTCCATTATGTATCCCCAGCTGCGCCTTTCGGCTTAAGTGCCGGCTCCCAAGTACCTTTCCCATCGCGCCATTCACTCTATTCCCTGCACTCACTCTTCTCTCTATGTCAGCGGTGTATTTTCCATCCTTACTGAATGCACATCCAAGATATACAAACTCCTTCACTTGCTCCAGCACATCGTTCCCAACCACAATCCTTGCATTCGTTCTGGTTTCTTCCCGTTTAAAAACCATAATTTTGGTTTTCTTCACATTCAAATGTAAGCCATTTTTCATGCAGTCGTAACTGTGACTAGTGATTGCAGATCAGTGGCTGTTGGCGCTATCAAAACCGCGTCATCTGCATATAGTAGATGATTTACCACTAGATCACTCATTTGTACACCTTCATTCATCGCTTTCAGTCTTTGAAGACTTTTATCCAAATATATTATAAACAGTCTAGCGGACAACACGCAACCCTGCTTGACGCCGATTTCAACGTCAAACCAGGCTGACATGTTACCACCCACCCGTACGCATGCCTTGCAGTCCACATAGGTGGACTGGACGGCCCGCAGCAGAGTGCCATTTATACCATACTCAGGCAAAATGTCCCAAAGTCTCTTTCGCACAACTCTATCAAACGCCTTCTCCAGATCCACAAAACCGCAGAAAACCTTCCGGCCCACTGCCAGATGCTTCTCTACGATGTTGCGAAGGGAGAAAACTTGATCCGAACATCCTCTTCCGGACCTGAAACCTGTGCGAGGCACAAGGGTGTGCCTCGCACAACATTCCATCGGACTTCTCGCGCATTCTCCTTTCAACAATTTTACCATACACCTTGGCTGCCAAGCTGATCAAACTAATGGCTCTGTAATTGGCGCAGTCATATTGTAAACCCTTGCCTTTGTACAAGGGTACAATGACTGCGCGGCGCCAATCTGTAGGGACCCTACCGGTCCTTCAGCAAAGATTTGCAAGGACCCGAAAGGCCTCTGTTGATTCCGGTGCCACAAACTCGTCTCTGGGCTCGTCTGTGGCACCAGTATCCGGGGCATATGCATACATTTCTCCAAAATATTCACTCCACCGGGTTAATACAGCTTGTGTATCTGCAAGAATGTCACCATTCTTAGACTTTATCCTTTCCATTCTAGAACCTGACGAATCACCTCGAGACTTTCTCACTTTGCTCCAAAAGAGTTTAGTGTTGTTCTCGAAGTTCTTCGCCAGCCTCTCCTCCTCAATCGCACTGGCTCTTTCACGCTTTTCTTTCACTAAGGTTTTGGTGGCATTCTTGCATTGCCGGTATATTTCTTTCTTCATCTCTGTCATACTGGCATGCAGGTTCAAAGAAACATAGTCCTGCCATGCTTTCTTCTTACTTTCTACGGAGCTTTGCAACTCCGCATCCCACCATGCATCACCTTTTGCTGTAATATGCTTCTTTGAGCAACCACATACTTCTTTCGCGGAATCTAATAAACTCTCTTTCAGGCTATTCCAGCATTCATCTAAATTTGAGTCCGAAGAACCTACTGCCAAAAGCTTATTATTAGATTATTAAAATATAATATAGTTATCAAAATAGTAGCTAATACTAAAGTGTTGCTATATGCAATAAGTCGAATATATACTAGTTGGCAGTGACAACAGAACTGTCATTCAAATGTCATGATTAGTTTACGTCAAAACATCGCGAACTGTGAAACTCAACTGAAACTATATTTAGCATTGATATACATGTTAACAGTAACGGCGAAAACGTATGTTGTCTAAGAATATGCCCGAAGCCAAGTAATAAGCTTCTGTCATTCATTGGCCTCTCTGACGTCTATCGAGTTAGTGTCACGTATTAATAAAAAATCACATAATAAATCATTTATAAAAGGAAAACCGACTTCAAAAAGCAAAAAAAAAATCTTGAAGTCGGTGCTGGTTGGTGCAGTCGGTTACTTGGCACCGACATCACATATTTATTTTTTTGAAGTCGGTTTTCCCTATTTTAAAAAGTTTTTTATTTTACAATTTTTAGTGATTAGTGAATGAATTATTATTATTTATATACCTATCTATCTATCTATCTATAACCTCACGCCAGATCCCTTGCGGGGTAGGCAGAGAGTACAGAGTTCCAACAGGTTCTTTCCTTACATACCTCTCTGGCTTCCTCGACTCTCATAGTTCGTCTCATACACGCTCGCCGGTTACGGAGACTCTTGACTTTTCCATCAGATAAGACTCGGTTTATTTGGTCGTGGTAAGATAGTCTAGGTCTTCCCCGGTACCTGCATCCTTCCACTTTTACATCGTATATCTGTTTTGTCATTCTTTCCTCTGGCATTCTTTCTATATGCCCGAACCAACGGAGCATGCCTTTTCTCATCCTTACACCGATACTATCTTTCATACCTACTCGCTGTCTTACTATGCTGTTGCTAATGCGGTCGGTCAGCTTCACTCCGCACATCTTCCGCAGATCTCGCATTTCTACCGCATTTATCCTACATTCATTCTCCTTCTTACATACCCAGCTCTCGCTACCATATAACAGCGTTGGGACAAGAACTCCGTTATGTATGGCCAGCTGCGCCTTATGGCTTAAGTGCCGGCTCCCGAGTAGCTTTCCCATCGCACCATTCACTCTGTTCCCTGCACTCACTCTTCTCTCTATGTCAGCGGTGTATTTCCCATCTTTACTGAAGGCGCATCCAAGATATACAAACTCATTCACTTGCTCCAGCACATCGTTACCAACCACAATCCTTACATTCGTTCTGGTTTCTTCCCTTTCAAAAACCATAATCTTGGTTTTCTTCACATTCAAGTGTAAGCCATTGATCATGCAGTCGTCTTTCATAACTGTGACTAGTGTTTGCAGATCAGTGGCTGTTGGCGCTATTAAAACCGCGTCATCTGCATAAAGTAGATGGTTTACCACTAAGTCACACATTTGTACACCTTCATTCATCGCTTTTAGTCTTTGAAGACTTTTGTCCAGATATATTATAAACAGTCTAGCGGACAACACGCAACCCTGCTTGACGCCGATTTTAACGTCAAACCAGGGTGACCTGTTACCACCCACCCGTACGCATGCCTTGCAGTCCACATAAGTGGACTGGACGGCTCGCAACAGAGTGCCATTTATACCATACTCTGGCAAAATGTCCCAAAGTCTCTTTCGCACAACTCTGTCAAATGCCTTCTCCAGATCTACAAAACCGCAGAAAACCTTCCGGCCCACTGCCAGATGCTTCTCTACGATGTTGCGGAGTGCGAAGACTTGATCCGAACATCCTCTTCCAGACCTGAAACCCCTTGTGCCTCGCACAACATTCCATCGGACTTCACGCGCATTCTCCGTTCAATAATTTTATATACCTCTTTTATATTATCCTACTTATTTAGACAGTGAGGTAGCTACAAGATTGATATAAAACTCATAATAACAGAATTTTCACATTCATGCTGTTTACCGTATAGGAAACGCCTGGTGTATCTTCAAAGCCCATTGTCCAATACCAATAAAATTTAAATCGACCATCACGGAGCTATGCCGAACCTAATGCAAAAAGAATCATCAAAATCAGTTTATAAGCAAAGAAATTATAAAAAAAATACAGACGAATTATGAACCTCTTCCTTTTTTGAAATCGGTTAACAGTCTTCTTATTGCTATGGGGGGGGGGGTGATAGGATTGACGTAATACCCATAATATCTCAATCTACGGATCGTATTGTTTATCGTTAAGGAGTTCCCTGGTGTATCTTCAAAGTCCAAGGTCCAATACTGATGAAATTAAAATGGGACTACCTTGAAACTATATTGAATTCAGCGGAAAACGAATCATCCAAATCGGTTCACAAGTAAATAAGTTATAAAAAAACACAGACGAATGATGAACCTCCTCCTCTTTGAAGTCGGTTAAAAATAGGTAAATGCGTAGTGTAAGAACGCGATTTGAGGTCACAAAATCACTATAACGCAAGCGGAACTACTTTCCAAATGAATTTGAGATTCAGTGTTGCCAATGAAAACATCATTTGGCCTTCCCGTAATTATGAGAAAATGCTGGATGATTTTGTCACTTAAAATTATGTACTATACGAATATCTATTTTATTAATTTTGTTGGTTCCCAAAGGGTGCATCCTTTTTCATTAGAATATTATGAAAAGAAATAAGTGCTCAAAGCGAATATTTTACATAATTGCCGTATGGTTCTGGTAAAGAATAGTTTCACCCCATTTGTTCTCACGGGACATTTTTCTCTCTTTTTTTAAAGCCCCACACTAGTATTTATTCTTGAGTCGTGGGTACGTTTACAAACATGAAAATCACACAAACAAATTGTGAGACCCACCCAGACCTAAACAAAATGTGCGAGTCACAGAAAGATTTGTATTGTGCGGGAATCGAAACCGCGACTATTAAGTCTAGTAACCCGAGTGGCCTACAACTTTAACCCTTGGATCAAGAAGTCGTCACTGTAAACAATAAATGGGCGACAACATTTTCCTGGGTTTGTTGAACAGATAGACATTTTGTAAATTTGTATTTAATGTTACCCGCTCTAAATCAACCTGCGTATTTTGAAAATAATGCAATAGATAACATTCGGTGTGTTTTTGTTTACTACTCATTCAATAATATTTTCATAGTTCCCCCACATGCCCTAATGAACACTATTAACTAATATCCAAATAATCTGTATTACAATTCTAGTTTCATATTGAATAAAATGAATTACTATAATATTTCATTTTATTCATTTATGTATCGGATTCTAACTGAAATATAAGGAAGTTTATTTGAAAATATTATAAAACAAAATTTATATTCAAAATATTCATTAAAAATTTATATTCATTGTGGGAAAAAGTCTTATAGTAAGCAACACTGAGCCTCCCACTACTAGTAATATTACTACTAGTAATACCTCTATCGGATCGAAATAATGTCGGTATGGTAGGAAACAAGAGTAAAAGAGATGGATATATGTTTACTCTAAATTATTTGTCGGGTTCAAAGCTACGTCGGCATACTTTTAAGTGGTTACACTTTTTACGACGCGTCGAAGTGACGTTTTCTTCTCTATTTATTTACCTCAATGGTATTTAGTGTGTAATTGTAATATTAGAAAAGAAATAATGGGATGGAATGAAAACTAAGGGTTGCATTATTAAAATAATTAAAGTGTGATGTAGCCACGCTACAACAGATTCGATTTTAGCAGAATTTGGTTAATAGAATTGGATCCTATGTTTCTGCGAACTTGGTTTGGCATACTACCCTATGTTTAGATCTAAACATTGAAGAGGTATTTTACACTCCGGTCGCTCGGGTTTTTCGGGGTTTTCCGGGTTCCTTTGAAATTCCTCTCGGATGCAGGAATGCGTGAATACCACGGCGGACGTACTTTGTCCGAGAATAGCTCTGTTTACTATCTACGAGGGTAGAGGAAGCCAAAAAAGTCTGTAAAGAAAGATCCTGTTGGATCTAAAGGATATACAACTTTGGTCAAATAGTCGACGGAGCGCGACGGAAGCGCTCGGTCGGCGGTCGGCAGCGCGACGCACACGTCACATTGCGGGAGCGATAATGCGCCGGCTGGGCGGCCGTCCGAATCGGACGGTCCGACACTAGCGATCCACTCGCACGCGTATTTGCCTTTCACTTCCCCCGTGCTTCGTTTGTAACCGCGTCAATCGCGATGGTGGCGAGTCATGACGTTTTCCGTCGCGCCGAGCAGGGCTGCGCTGCGTGGCGTCTCCCGTACATTTCAGTACATTACAGTACCCTAAGCCGCGCCACCGTGGCGTTCCCGTTGCGCTGCGTCGGCTATGTGGCGAAACCTTGATTGCGCCATAGGTGATGGCATAATTAATAATACGGCTGTATAAAAACTTATTTTAAAAATGTTTTTTTTTTCTTACTATTAATTTATTTATGTCTACTATTAAGCTACCTTCCAAACGAAACATCCCACAGCAAAGTCGAGATAAATCCACAGCAAACGCTATTTTCGGAACGTCTCATTTCACTAACGACCGAAACGTGACATTCTTTTAATCTGCGCCGTTAAGCCTATTAAAATCTTTAATTAAAAATCCTTCTGTAGATAACGTAAAGGCTATTTTAATGGAGCTCAGCTACTTTCCATATACGTACTGGGTATAAATTGTGCCATTCGTTTATGATGACTGCCTCGTTGGTCTAGTGGCAAAGCGTATCGCTTTGTTATCACGAGGTCCTGGGTGCAAATCCTAGGTCGGTCAAATGTAGTTTCTCCAACTCAAACTTCCCTGTATAAGTCCGGAGTCTGGAATTGTGCCCGGTATATGGTAATATGCTTACTCCTTATTTCATGAGGCCTAATATCGTTGGCGTAAAGTGGGTGTACTTGGTACACCTCTGCCACCCCCGCTTGGGGAATATAGGCCGGACGGTGTTTTTCCTTTTTATATCGAAACTTTTGTAGCAACAGTTCAGAACCTTTAATTGTGCCCGGTATATATGGCTCCGAGACATGATCGCTTACGGTATGCTTGGAGATTAGGTGCTCGTAGCGTTGTGGTACCGCGGAGTTCGTAGCGATCAACAAGGGGTTCGGTTCGATCAGTCTGAGATGAATGACCACTTGCTTGTTTTATGTTCTAGATCGTTCACGTTATGTGGTAGTCGTTAAGCTTAATTGAAATCTTCATGAGCGGCTTTATAATTTTCAGCAGCAGGTGGCAACAAACCTATATCTACCGATCCGCACTGGGTCCACGTGAGTATGATCTAATCTCTCTCACCAAAGTCATTGAAATATTTAACAAACATTCTAGACAAGTTAAAGTGGCAGTGGGCGGGGCACATCGCTCGCAGAACTGACAGTCGTTGGGGCGGAAAGTTTCTCGAGTATACGAGTTTCATTTACAGAATGTAATTTAAAAAACTAAAAAAACGCATTTTGGTAGCCAAACTAAAAAGGAGAAAATAATACCGAAATAATTAATTTGATTGTGATAAAACGGATTTCAGCTAAATCGGATACACGCAAGTGCTTAAAAAATAGATCACAAGGTTGGAACTGGAAATACAGACAGACATCAGATCCTGGTCAGAATATTAGGCCAAAGTTATAAAATTATTGCATTGTCATCGGATCTTGATAACCAATTTTCAAGTTAATCGGACGCCTTGACGTTGTCGAGGTTTATTTAAACTAGCGCCACACTTGTATTTATTCTTGTGCCGCGGGAGATGCGTTCACAAAATAATCACATATACAAATACCCAGAACATTACAAATAATTGTGGGTCATACAAAGATTTGTCCCGTGTGGGAATCCAACCCGTGACTATTAGACACAATGATCGGAGCGGCTTAAGCTCTTAACGATTGCGCTAAATCGTTCGTCGATTTCAATCAATTGTGTAAGAGTCAATTACGTTGAAATATTCATAGTTATAGGTCAAGCTAATAAAACCATGTTAAAAATATGAAACAGGTAGAACGATGACCTGATGAAGACCTGGTAAAAAGTGAATGCGGTCTGCAGTCGACCTTCGGTTGATAATGATGATAATTATAGCAATAAACTCGCCCTTCAATACATTAAAACCAACACATACATAAAGAACACTTTATTTTCTCCAGCTCGTGTTTATTTTCAATTTAATTTACTTAATTCTTCATTTTACACACATTTTTTTTAAATAAATACGTAGCCATACACTAGGATTTATTCCCGTGCCGTGGGTGCGTTTACGGACATTAAAATTCATATACATAATTACCCAGACCGAAACAAATAATTGTGGGTCACACAAAGATTTGTCCCGTGCGGGATTCGAACCCGCGACTGTTAAACCCAGAGGGCGAAGCGGCTGAAGCTCTTAAGGTGTGCGCCAAATTGTTACAAATAACTGAAAATACAAAGTTAATTAATAAACAAAGGCAAGCTTAACTCGAAAGTCGAGGTTTCTAACAGCAATCCTTTGAGTGAAAGTAAAACAAATTATCAAAATGAGGATAGGAATAAAAGTTTAGTTAAATAGCCAAAGGAGCGCGACAGGAGCGCGACAAAAGCGCTCGGCTACGTTCAGTTGTGTCCTTTGCCGTCGCGCCGAGTGGAACTCTGCTGTTTAGCGTCTCCTTATAAGTAAGCGTAATTTTAAGTACGTAACAACTCCCCAAGCCGTGCCATTGTCGCGCTCCCGTCGCGCTGCGTTGGCTGTGTGGCGAAACCTTAGCGTACAACACAAAAGAAAAGTAAAAAAGATATTTATGTATAAAAAAAACGTATCTCTATCATCACGCCAGTTCCCTTGCGGGGTAGGCAGAGAGTACAGAGTTCTATCAGGTCCTGTAAACTACAGATATACAAGGTGTAACGTAAATAACGCAAAACCTCAGACACCCCGATTAGATAATTGCTTCACAAATTTAATGCGAAAACCAGTTTTCCAAATTTACCATTATTTACCCCTTTTTTAAGCACTTTTATACCCCAATTAACAATGAAACTTGCACGTATATATGTGCGTTTTGAGCAATAGGTTTTAGCAATGCTTTAAAAGTTTATAACGCCTTTATAGTTTTTTATAACGCCCTAAGGGGTAAAAGCATTTCTTGCAAATTTAAAAAAATGTAAGTTACATTAAAAATAGTTGTAATGAATTCAGTTACCGACTTAGAACAAACTACTTTTAAGTCTTGCGTTTATTATGTTACAACTTGTATATCTACAAATATACTACATGCTATTGGTACAATAACATGAAATAGACTACATGAATATATACATACAAACAAATATCTTACATATATAGAACATTTTTGTATAATTTTCTCAAATAAAGCGCCCGAATTATGACAAGGTGGCCGTTTGTTGCAAAAACGTAATTTAACTAAATGATAAATCAATCAGCAGAAAAGAATAAACACTCCCCGCCCATTCCATTCACTGGCGGTGTCTCGTATTTCGTCGGGTAAAGTCGAAAAAACTCGATTGAAAACGCATTCGGTGGACGCGCCTCCAGTTTTTATTTTAAAACTTGTGTCACGGACGAGTTTCAGTCCGCGGATGGCGATTCGAAATTGGTTTTCCACTTTTGAGCTGGCGTTTACTGAAGCATTGTTTTGTTTCAATTCGTTAAAGCGGCATATGCGTCAGCATATTGTCGTATGAGCTCGTCTCTTCGGCGGAATTAATTCGATGATGGTTGAATTCAATTTTTATTTGTTACCTCATCCGTAATGGGTTTAGAGGACTTAGCACAAAAAGATTGACGTTTACGTGAGCGAGATAGCGTGCTGTCACGTTCATATTTATTTACTCTTCTCAGCGTTTCGTCGTAAACATGATTATAATTATATGAATGCGGCCCAGAAAATGGCCATACTGATTGCATTTTCGGTAGCAGACATTAAGTCTTACTGCGTGTAGATGTTAGGGCACACAGAGCATAATATAAGGTGGGACATCATTTGGGTTGCACCGCACAAACACCCCAGATTAGTACTGTCTGTAAATCCCCACCTGATCATGATTTTCTTGCAACGGACGACCTGGGTCTGAAGTCTATTTAAATTCTTCCAGACTGGCCATGATATTTTATGTCTAGGTGGGGGACTCTCAGCAGGGCGCCTCGAAGAGGAACGGCCTCGGTTTGGACAGTCGCTACAGGGGAAGGGGGTGTACTAAGCTCTTCTTTCCGCTCCGAATACGGACGATGACGACGTAGTCGTAGATCCCTAACCTAGCCCGCCGACCGGTGCACTTAGTACACCCCCTTCCCCTGTAGCGACTGTCCAAACCGAGGCCGTTCCTCTTCGAGTTACATATCTAGTTTAGTAAATAAATAAGCGCTTTATAAAGTATGTCTACCCATTAACGCCAATAAAAGCGAGGCGCAACCTTTGGTGGAAGGAGTATCTCTACCGAATCCCTTTTTTACCTGCTGAGAGTCCCCCACCTAGAACACACAAACAAAGATATGTTCCGTGCGGGAATCGAACCCGCGACTATTAGACACAGTGAACGGAGCGTGTTAAGCTCTTAACCACTGCGCTAAAACGTCCGTCGATCGACGACAACGAAATGATCATAAAATGGAATTTTGTATGCCAATAATCATTCCATGAAGTAATCGAAAGGCGCAGAGTTACGTGTTCAATTGTTCACAATAAGGATCCAGGATACTTATCTTAGACCTAGGCTATCTTACGACGACCAAATGGACCGAATATTACCTGAAGAACAAGTCAAAAGTCTCCGTAACCGGCGAGCGTGTATGAGACGAAATATGAGAGTGGAGAAAGCCAGAAAGGTATGTAAGGAAATAACCTGTTGGAACTCTGTACTCTCTGCCAACCCCGCAAGAGATGATATAGATAGATACGTATCTAAAATATTGGGAAGCAGCCCTTAACAGCAAATTTTTCCGTATCATTAAACCAATTGCTAAATTCTCCGGGGTCGTCTGATCTGAATCGATGTTTTCGATCCCCGCTGAGCCGTGAAATGATTCGCATTCATTTTATTTTTATTAAATTAATCAGGGAAACTTTTTGTCTGAATCTGAAAGGTATTATTTGACGTTATTTTGCTTTAAGACAATTTAAATGGAAGCAGCTGTGGGAATTTAATAAAGTTACTTTGCACTTTTTTCGCTTATTTATAGAGGCTTAGTATCAATCTCTCAACAACGGCCAGACTTAGACGATGGAGGGAAAGGAAACCCCCACCACCTTACTTCGTCCCATGTCAGGAGTAACTACCCCCAGGTCACCAACTACCATGGCCGGTGTGGAAATCTTTAAATCTGCTCCGCACTCAAGTAGATAGACGCAGGTAAAATTTGTCCATATGAGGGTTCCGAGATCCAAATTTAAGAGCTGCGATTGTGGTGCGACTTTACAGACTATACCACACCTGCTGGTCTGTCCCTTATGCTCCACTACCTATACAATAGAAGAGCTGTGTACAGCCACAAATGGAACGATTAAGCTAGCCACTTACTTAGCGCGACACATATGAACCATTGAAACGAAAAGAAAAGAAAGATGTATCAATCTATCTATCTTTATCAACACATCAAATTTTTAGTGTAAGCATATGGATTTTTAACATTTTCTTTCCTACCAGCACCTTCCTACAAGACAGGAAACGAGGGTGCTTTCACCACTTCCATAGTTCGTCACATACACGTTCGCCGGTTACGGAGACTCTTGACTTGCCACACATGCCTAAGAGTTTCTCAGAGGTGTGTAAATATCGCCAACCCGCACTGGACCAGCGTGGTGGACTATGGCCTAAACCCTCTCAGTTTGAGAGGAGGCCCGTGCCCAACGGTGGGACAGTTTCTTAACAGGGCTAATATTATCAGCCGATATTTTCTTGTCTTCCAAATTACTTCTAGGATTAAAGAAAAGTTTCCATTACTAAACGTAATACATTAACTAAAGTTTTACATACAGATTTTTAACATTTTCTTTCCTACCGGCACCTTCCTACAAGACAGGAAACGAGGGTGCTTTCACCACTCCCATAGTTTGTCACATACACGTTCGCCGGTTACGGAGACTCTTGACTTTGACATCAGTCAAAAACATGGACTATTTGATCATGGTGCAACAATTGGTATTTACGTAGATAACTTTATTCATATACAATACTCCTTTTAAATCTTCTTGTTAAAACAGGAAATTATCGCATAAAGTATTACGCAGAGCAGTTATAGCATAGTGGTTAGACCGTTAGACTGCAAATTCAGAGGTCTCTGGTTCAAACCCAGGCACGCACCTCTGTCTTTTCGAAAGCATGTGTGTGTGTGTGCATTCAAAAGCAATGGTAAAGTAAAACATCTTAAGGAAACCTGCATGCCTAAGAGTTTCTTAGAGGTGTGTGAATATTGCCAACCCGCACTGGGCCAGCGTGGTGGACTATGGCCTAAACCCTGTCAGTTTGAGAGGAGGCCCGTGCCCAACGCTGGGACAGTTTCTTAATAGGGCTAGTATTATTAGACGATAATTTCTTGTCTTCCAAATTACTTCTACGATCAAAGAAAAGGTTCCATTACTAAATGTAATACATTTACCAACGTTAATAAGTACTTAATACCTTATCATTAACACAGTAAAGTACACACTCAAATGATTGGGTTTGGGTTTCTACTATCATGTATTTCCAGGTCAACGGTTGCGTTGGGCGGAAATTTTTCATCAAGTTTTATTTTATATTAACACTACGCGATATTGAAATCTATTGGACCCATATTACGGTCCTAATTAGTGTGATGTTATGTTACTAGAAGTACGAAATGACAAAGGCTGTTTACCACCTTTTTATTAATTCGATTTCTAGTCTGTTCGTTTGGTTGCTTGTCTTACTATCTATCTATATCATCACGCCAGACCCGTTGCAGGGTAGGCAGAGAGTACAGAGTTCCAACAGGTTCTTTCCTTACATACCTCTCTGGCTTCCTCCACTCTCAAAGTTTGTCTCATACACGTTCGCCGGTTACGGAGACTCTTGACTTTTCCATCAGATAAGATTCCGTTTATTTGGTCGTGGTAAGATAGTCTAGGTCTTCTCCGGTACCTGCATCCTTCCACTTTCACATTGTATATCTGTTTTGACATTCTTTTTATATGCCCGAACCAACGGAGCATGCCCTTTCTCATCTTTACACCGATAATATCTTTCATACCTAATCGCTTTCTTACTACGCTGTTGCTAATGCGGTCGGTCAGCTTCACTCCGCATATCTTCCGCAGAGCTCGCATTTCTACCGCATTTATCCTACTTTCGTTCTCCTTCTTACATACCCAGCTCTCGTTACCATATAACAGCGTTGGGACAAGAACTCCGTTATGTATGGCCAGCTACGCCTTATGGCTTAAGTGCCGGCTCCCAAGTAGCTTTCCCATCGCACCATTCACCTTGTTCCCTGCACTCACTCTTCTCTCTATGTCAGCGGTGTATTTCCCATCCTTAATGAAGGCGCACCCAAGATATACAAACTCATTCACTTGTTCCAGCACATCGTTACCAACCACAATCCTTACATTCGTTTTGGTTTCTTCCCTTTCAAAAACCATTGCTAGTCTGTTTGCTTTTGTATGGTTGCTTGTCTGTTTAGCAATGTTTTGAAATGGATTTAAAAATAACTTCTCTATTAACTGAAAACTTGAAACGTTCAACATAGCTCAGAAGTAGATGATAATCGTACTTAATATTATAAATGTGGAAGTTTGTATGTTTGTTACCTAATCACGCAATAACGGCTGAACGGATTTAGATAAAACTTTTGTAATGTAATGTTCCTATCTTAAATGAACGCGGACGGAGCTGCGGGCAGAAACTACTGCAAAATTAAAATAATCGTCACGCATAGACAAGGCTAAAAAGCAAAATATAATTAGTACGGTCAGATCTTAGGTAAGTGATCGCTAATGGTATACGATTAAAGCGAATGATTGTCATTGTCAAGTGAAACCAATAAAAATCATCATTATGAACCGAAGACGCTCACTGTAGGACAAATGACGCAGACAGACCGAGATCGCAACAACTACGACTGACTTATTGGTGTAACCATCAAGTTTTGACACACGCCCTTTACCAGGTCACTACAAGTCTTTCGGACCGTGATGGCCACTTGAGAACCTTTTTACTTCAACGGCCATCGGTTCCTCGAGCGATGTGCCATACTCACTACCTCTGAAGTTTCGCAATTATATAGTGCTGTCAGTAATCTTTTGGAATTATACTGAGTTCTTATATTTACACGAATATAACACATAAAATAAAACTATGGAGTCTACACTACAAGTCAAGAGTCTCCGTAACCGGCGAGCGTGTATGAGTCAAACTATGAGAGATGAGGAAGCCAGACAGGTATGTAAGGAGAGAACCTGTTGGAACTCTGTACTCTCTGCCTACCCCGCAAGGGATCTGGTGTGACGAGATAGATATATAGAAATAGAAGCATGCTTATGGATTTTATTGCGGTTTATTTTCGGTTTTATGTTCAACATATCAAGTACTTTACAGCACCTTTGCTCACGGAAAGGACCTTACTTAGTGACTTGCAATGCAGAGGCCTATGTCCAGAAGTAGACTGCTTATAGGAAAAACTTTTTTAATTTTTTTGAATCATCTCGAACTGATTGATCTTGCAAATCTCCGATCAAAATTTCTCTCCCTTACCAAAATAGAACACGCAATAGAAAATGTTTGCGGCATTCAAATCGTGATTCGGCATAAAACACGTCCCCGAACCGTCCATATTAAAATAATATCGGGCCCGCGAACGCTAGGATTTACCAAATAGTATTCCGTTTGCGCAAACAAACCATAAATTCGGAGATTTAAAAAGCTTTTATCTCTTTGTTTGCCCGGTTGTTTGCTGCAATACCATGCTTCGTAAAACTTACTGCTTAAAATATCGAAGTTCGATATACGAGGGTTTAACTATCGGGATATGAATGGCGATAGCTAAAATAGTGGTCTAGCATGTAGGCCGTTTTGTTTAGCAGCCAGCTTGTAACATTTCTAATAATGTAGGCATTACATTGCGAGTTCGATCGTCGTTTTTGGCGAAAAGTTTTATTTTTAAAGAGGCAGCGGTTGGAACTTTCAAGGTGCATGTCAAGGCTTCCAATTTTGGCTTAATGACTACGTGAAGTGGAAACTGAATCGAACGGCTACACGTGCCTTTTGAGGTACGTGACGTTTTATTATGGGAATGCCATAAGCGGTCTTCCATCTTAAACTGACTGAGCCGAATGAAATTAAACCATGGTGCTCGCCAAAAACGTCAGAGTTTCTTAGAACACTACAAGCGCCTCGATATTGTTAAAAAATCAATCAGAATTTTATTATGTTCAATCAGAATCCTTTAGAGAACCATTTTTTATTTGGATAGAACCTGTTAAAACTCTAAACTCTCTGCCTATCCCGAAAAGGATCTGGCGAGATGATATAGCTAGATGGAATCATTAATTTTCAAACAGTGGTTGTTATATATATTTGACGTTAGTAGATACAGTCCTATGTACAGTCCATCTATGCCTTATGCCATGCCATCTATTTTAAGCAGAATTAGATTTTCAGTAAAACCATAGTTACTCTTACAAAAAACTATTTTTTTAAATAGTATTTTGTTTATCTTCTCGATACAGGCTTGCCTAGTGAGGATAAAATTGTTTTTAGGGTAAAATTGGCTCCATGCAGGAGCGTGTGTTGCATGGGGGCGTGTTTTAGTGTTAGATTTTGACTTTGTTAAATAGATTTAAGTACCTACTATATTGTAAGCAATGCTCGATACCATGTTCTGCAGCAATAAATATTTTTTCATTTTCATTTTCTTTATTTTATCTCCATTTTGCTATGAGGTATGCGAGAACAACGGAAGCTTGTCTATTATTTATTTACTATTATTTATTTAAGGACTACCAACTGAGATTACAATGTTAAATTAAAATTATTCGTTATGTATATAAAACCTTATTCTAATCGCCACTCTGATAATAGGTAATCACAGCGTTTGCCAAAATATATTTTATAATTAGGAAGTTAAAATAAAATAATAATGATTTAGGTTCAACAACAACTGTTAAATATTTATGTTTGAATTTTGATTGTGTAAATTTTTATTTGAAGTTTTTCTATTCTATTATGCCATATTGGCATAGATAGGCGACCAAATAGCGCAGCAATAATCGAGTTTACGCCTAACATAGCTGTTATATAACACTAATGTGGTGGATATGTTTTTGAATTCTCTGCCATTTCGTAAAATAAAGCCTAGTAATTTGTTAGCACTATTCAAAATTATGTCTATGTATGTAGACTAATAAATAAATGAATAAAATAAATTCGACGACCAATAACTGCGCTCGCCAACCCGCCTGCCAAGCGTGGCGAGTATGGCAAACACCCCCAATAATGGAAGAATGTAAGAAAACCAGGCCCCTAGTCCCCGGCGGTCCTGTTCGTCCTGGCCACGGTAGCAGCCATGGTAACGACAGGACAAGGGGTGCTAAGAATCTCCGGCAGAGATTCGGCTACCACCAACACCGAAAATTGGCCCTGGTGACATACAACGCACGCACGTTAAGGACAGATGAGAAGCTTGTTGAGCTGGAGGAAGAGATAAACAAGTTGCGGTGGAATATTGTTGGTTTATCGGAGGTCCGAAGAAAGGGCGAGGACACGATAACCTTAAAATCCGGCAACTTGTTTTACTACCGGGAGGGCGAACAGCAGTCCCAAGGTGGTGTCGGATTTATCGTCCACAAGTCACTCATAGACAACGTTGTGTCCATCACTAGTGTGTCGAGCAGGGTAGCGTACCTGATACTCAGAATATCCAAAAGATATTCGCTGAAGGTCATACAGGTCTACGCACCGACCTCGGCATACTCAGATGATGACGTCGAAGTAATGTATGAGGACATTAGTAGAGCCATACATACTTCCAAAGCACACTTTACAGTGGTTATGGGTGACTTCAATGCGCGGCTGGGCAAACGGGGCGATGATGAATTGAGAGTGGGGCAATTTGGATATGGGCAACGCAACCCCAGGGGTCAGAGGCTGGCCGAATATCTGGAGAAGGAGGGACTCTTTATGATGAACTCTTTCTTCCGGAAGCCGCCTCATAGGAAATGGACCTGGATGAGCCCTGATGGTTCCACAAAAAATGAGATAGACTTCATCATGAGCACCAAGCGACAAATATTTAATGATGTCTCCGTGATTCACAGGGTAAAAACCGGCAGTGATCACCGAATGGTCAGAGGCACATTAAATATTAATGTCAAAATGGAAAGATCGCGTCTGATGAAGTCTACGCTCCGACCTTCTAATGCACATATCCAAAACCCCGAGAACTTTCAACTCGAATTGTCAAACCGCTTCGAATTGCTAGACAGCAGCGCATCAGTGGACGAAATCAACAACAGGTTGGTAGAGACTGTCCATACGGTCGGGTCCAAGTATTTTAAGCCCCACCGTAAAAATAGACCTCAAAAACTATCCAACTACACCCGAAACCTCATGGCTGAGCGACGTTCCATGACGCTCCAAACCTCCGATGATGCTAAGTCCTATAGGCAGCTCAATGGACAGATATTGAAGTCCTTGCGACACGATTTACGGTCCTTCAATACAAGACGTATTGAGGAGACCATAGAGCAGAAAAAGGGCTCCAAAGTGTTTGCAAGAGACGCGTCTATTGGGCAAAGCCAGTTGACGAAGCTGAAGACGGAGGACGGAAACGTAACGTCGAATAGGTCAGAGGTGCTCAGGGAGATAGAGAGGTTCTATGGGCAGTTGTATACCTCAGTAGCTGAACCTGTTGTTGACTTGGTAAAAGACCCAAGAGCTAAGCTAACCCGACACTACACTGAAGATATCCCGGACATCAGCCTGTGCGAGATTGGGATGGCTCTCAAACACCTTAAAAACAACAAAGCGCCGGGTGAAGACGGAATTACCGCAGAGCTTCTGAAAGCGGGCGGATCGCCGGTACTTAAAGTCCTTCAGAGGCTGTTTAATTCCGTCTTGCTCGAAGGAAAAACGCCGGAAGCGTGGAACAGGGGTGTGGTGGTACTCTTTTTCAAGAAAGGTGATAACACTTTACTGAAGAATTATAGGCCCATCACACTGCTGAGCCATGTTTATAAGTTGTTTTCGAGAGTCATCACGAATCGTCTCGAACGCAGGCTTGATGACTTCCAGCCTCCCGAACAAGCCGGTTTCCGGAAAGGCTTTAGTACCATAGACCACATACATACGCTGCGGCAGATTATACAGAAGACCGAGGAGTATAATCGGCCACTATGCTTGGCGTTTGTGGACTATGAGAAAGCCTTCGATTCGATCGAGACTTGGGCGGTTCTTAGATCTCTCCAGCGATGCCGCATTGACTATCGGTACATTGAAGTGTTGAAGTGCTTGTATAATAACGCCACCATGTCAGTCCGAGTACAGGGGCATTGCACGAAGGCGATCCCCATAAAAAGAGGAGTAAGGCAGGGAGACGTCATTTCTCCGAAACTGTTTACGGCCACCTTAGAGGACGCCTTCAAGCTCTTGGAATGGCAAGGACTTGGCATCAACATCAATGGCGAATACATCACTCACCTTCGATTTGCCGACGACATTGTGGTCATGGCGGAGTCGCTGGAAGATCTAGGACGAATGCTCGGTGACCTAAATAGAGTATCCCAACAAGTGGGTCTTAAAATGAATATGGACAAAACAAAAATAATGTTTAATGTCCATGTCGTACCCACCGCACTCACCGTTGGGAACTCCACTCTTGAAGTTGTCGACGAATACATTTACCTGGGACAGGCAGTCCGGTTAGGTAGGTCCAACTTTGAGAGAGAGGTCAATCGACGAATCCAACTCGGCTGGGCAGCGTTCGGGAAACTGCGCAACATCTTCTCATCCAAAATACCTCAGTGCCTAAAGACTAAAGTTTTTAGTCAATGTGTGTTACCAGTGATGATATATGGATCAGAGACGTGGTCTCTTACAATAGGTCTCATAAAAAAGCTCAGAGTTGCTCAGCGAGCTATGGAGAGAGCTATGCTCGGCGTTTCTCTACGCGATCGACTCAGGAATGAGGAGATTCGTAGAAGAACCAAGGTCACCGACATAGCCGTTAAGATTAGCAAGCTGAAGTGGCAATGGGCGGGCCACATAGCGCGTAGATCGGACGGGCGTTGGGGCAGAAAGATTCTAGAGTGGAGACCACGTATTGGCAAGCGCAGCGTGGGACGACCGCCTGCCAGATGGACCGACGATCTTGTGAAAATCGCAGGAAGTCGTTGGATGCAGGTGGCATCGGAGCGGTTACGCTGGAAAGCGATTGGGGAGGCCTATGTTCAGCAGTGGACAAGTATAGGCTGAGATGATGATGATGATGATGATGTAGAAAATTTAAGTTTTGTATTAACTGCTACTCCTTGGTTACGAATTATAATATAACATACTTCTTTTATAACCTCCCGAGATAAGTTAAAGTTGGTGAGGAATTTGTTGTGTTTAGTATTAACTTTATATGAAAACATTTAGAGGGGTTCAAAAACATTTTGTTGAAACACATGAAAAGAGCCAATTGATACGTGTTAAAACTCGGCATCATTGATATTATTTATAGAACGCATTATTTTGAGATCATCAGCAAAGAACAATTTGAGTGTGTAAAGATATCAGTTATATTATCAATGAAAACATTTGAGAAAAGTGGACTCAAATATGAGCCCTGCAGCACCCCGGAAGTAGGCGTGAACGGATCAGGAGGTTCTAAATCAAATTAACCAAATTATATGAATTAATCAACATAATAGATGCATGAGTTACTTAAGAACAAAAAATAATGAAATTATTATATTTTAGTCAAATATTAATTAACTAAATTAAATTATTTCCATTCTAGTTAAGATGTAGGGTAATATTTCAAAAACAACTTATAAGCATAAGAAAGAGAAACGACGACAATTATAAGTTTAGCACAAATGATTAATGTAACCTGGTACCTATGTACCAAGCAATAATAAGTTGCAAGAGTATTAAGTAGCTAGTTTGAGCAGCAAAAAGCCACGATAATCGCGGAGACATCGTTTAGTGTTATAGTCCAACTTCTAACGAGCTGCCGTAAAATGGATATTTACTCGCCTCACCTCCTCGACGCCCCTCAAGATAAAAATGTACTGCACGCGCGTGATCGTAAAATCTTATGATGTAACTCTTTGCCTTCCCTGGTCTCCTAGTACTTAGGAAGGTTTTTTTAACGTAAATTTTTCCTGGTAAAGTGAAAGAAAAATATTTATAAGGTGGTTTAGCTGTTCGGTAAGAGATGAGTTTGAGTTACGAGATTAATTTAAGAGAGTGTTGGCGTAGCATAACATATTGTTAACTAGAATTTCCCTGTGAATTCACCTACACACCTGGCATTTACATTGGCCAAATTATACGTCTAAGATGTGTTTTCATTCTTCACTTTCAGTTATTCTTTAAAAGAAATGGTCTTCGTATCGATTCGTATTCGTAATCGATTGCAAAATTTATACCTCAGAGAAAAAACTGACCAGAAAACTGCTTAATAAAAATGTTGTGTCAATTAAATGAGAACTTTATCTCTGTATGAATGAAATAAAACTATTTTACGGATTTTATCGCGGTTTATTTTTGATTTTTAGTCCCCAAGCATAACACTGCAAGACCTCAAGACACCGTGAGGTCACTCTGCGTAGATCGGAACAACAAAAATAATTAAAAAGTTTGAGGGTACCCCGGAACAACTATGCCTTTTGGACGTCTAACACCTCAGTCCCTCCCGTGACCCACTCGAAACGTCGGGAACTAAAAATCGAAAATAAACCACGATTAAATCCGTAAAATAGTTTGATTTCATGTGTAATATTCGCGTAAATCTAAGAACTCAGTATGTTTACCTCTGTATTTGAAATTTATTCATATTTAAGAGAATATTAACGATAAAAAGTGTAATCATTTACTATACAAAATACATGACGAAATATAAAATAAGTAAAAAGACCATCTTAGAAGAAGACAATTAATCTTATACTAATACAACCAAGTGATGATATAGATAGATAAAGATAGAAAAAAACGAAGTATATTTTATAAATTTTTTCCTTGTATTTTTGTGACTCCGTCCGCGCTTAATTTTCCGGTTTTTCCGACAGACTTCCATTTGCTTGACTTAATTTTGTCAAACAAATCAATGACTTAAATCAGATATTATTATTTTTACAACAAGTCTGAAATTAAATAATATTTATTTACGAAAGTCCAGTAACTCTATTTAGTGGATTTTGCGAGATGCTCGATCAAACAAACGAAGCTATAAAAAATATATAACTTGTGTTTGGTGAGAGTAAGTAGGAAAACTTAATTTAAAAAAATACTTTAAGTTTACACAGCCATTTCCAAGTGAGAATCTACTAGAATCCTAACAAAAATTATCCTAAACAATTGAACCGCACATCAACCAAATAGCCGAGTATAAAAGTTTCAACTAAAAGTAATTTAACTTTGCCAACAGGTACTGCGAACAGCCTAAAATCCCTACAGATCCACGTACCAAAGGCTGTGTTGACTGGGAGAAACGCTGAACTGACGTGCAGTTATGAGCTAGAAGGTGCCCAATTGTACTCCATAAGATGGTACAGGAATATGATAGAATTCTACCGGTACGTGCCGAAGGAATCGCCTGCGACTATGGTCTTTCCAGTTGCTGAGATGAAGGTTGATGTAAGTATTGGTTTCTTTTATTCTGATTTACATTCTGCCCTGTTGTGTATCTATGTCACTTCTATTACCATTACTAACGGAACGGAACATTTATACTTATAGCGCTTAGTAACTGAACAAGTATTGTTAGTTTGGGGTGACTAAAACAAATATATAAACACCGTCACGCCAATATTCCCCAAGCGGAGGTGGCAGAGGTACTGTGTACATTCACTTTTCATCGACGATGTAAGGTCCTATGTAATAGGGGGCGAACCTATTGCTATACACCGGCAAAATTCCAAACTCCGCACTGAAACTGGTAATTCATGGTTTTCGATAGAAAACTAAATAATAAGGATAAGGATAAATGCGGTGGAAATGCGAGCTCTGCGGAAGATGTGCGGAGTGAAGCTGATAGACCGTATTCGCAACAGCGTAGTAAGAAAGCGAGTAGGTATGAAAGATAGTATCGGTGTACAGATGAGAAAGGTTATGCTCCATTGGTTCCAGAAGGAAGAATGACAAAACAGATATACAATGCGAAAGTGGAAGGATATAGGTACTGAGGATCTAGACTATTTTACCACGACAAAATAGACCGAGTCTTATCTGAAGGGCAAGTCAAGAGTCTCCGTAACCGGCGAGCGTGTTTAAGACGAACTATGAGAGTGGAAGAAGCCAGAGAGGTATGTAAGGAAATAACCTGTTGGAACTCTGTACTCTCTGCCTACCCTGCAAGGGATCTGGCGTGATGTTAAAGATATATAGAGATACATTTGTCCGACCTAGGATTTGAACCCAAGGACTCGTGATGGCAAAGTGCATTATTCGCCACTATACTAACGAGGCAGTGTGGAGTGAATAAAATCTTACAAATAGTTGATATTACTAATATTATAATAATCTATATATCTATCTATAACCTCACGCCAGATCCCTTGCGGGGTAGGCAGAGAGTACAGAGTTCCAACAGGTTCTTTCCTTACATACCTCTCTGGCTTCCTCGACTCTCATAGTTCGTCTCATACACGCTCGCCGGTTACGGAGACTCTTGACTTTTCCATCAGATAAGACTCGGTTTATTTGGTCGTGGTAAGATAGTCTAGGTCTTCCCCGGTACCTGCATCCTTCCACTTTCACATTGTATATCTGTTTTGTCATTCTTTCCTCTGGCATTCTTTCTATATGCCCGAACCAACGGAGCATGCCCTTTCTCATCTTTACACCGATACTATCTTTCATACCTACTCGCTGTCTTACTATGCTGTTGCTAATGCGGTCGGTCAGCTTCACTCCGCACATCTTCCGCAGAGCTCGCATTTCTACCGCATTTATCCTACTTTCATTCTCCTTCTTACATACCCAGCTCTCGCTACCATATAACAGCGTTGGGACAAGAACTCCGTTATGTATGGCCAGCTGCGCCTTATGGCTTAAGTGCCGGCTCCCGAGTAGCTTTCCCATCGCACCATTCACTCTGTTCCCTGCACTCACTCTTCTCTCTATGTCAGCGGTGTATTTCCCATCCTTACTGAAGGCGCATCCAAGATATACAAACTCATTCACTTGCTCCAGCACATCGTTACCAACCACAATCCTTACATTCGTTCTGGTTTCTTCCCTTTCAAAAACCATAATCTTGGTTTTCTTCACATTCAAGTGTAAGCCATTGATCATGCAGTCGTCTTTCATAACTGTGACTAGTGTTTGCAGATCAGTGGCTGTTGGCGCTATTAAAACCGCGTCATCTGCATAAAGTAGATGGTTTACCACTAAGTCACCCATTTGTACACCTTCATTCATCGCTTTCAGTCTTTGAAGACTTTTGTCCAGATATATTATAAACAGTCTAGCGGACAACACGCAACCCTGCTTGACGCCGATTTTAACGTCAAACCAGGGTGACCTGTTACCACCCACCCGTACGCATGCCTTGCAGTCCACATAAGTGGACTGGACGGCTCGCAACAGAGTGCCATCTATACCATACTCTGGCAAAATGTCCCAAAGTCTCTTTCGCACAACTCTGTCAAATGCCTTCTCCAGATCTACAAAACCGCAGAAAACCTTCCGGCCCACTGCCAGATGCTTCTCTACGATGTTGCGGAGTGAGAAGACTTGATCCGAACATCCTCTTCCAGACCTGAAACCCCCTTGTGCCTCGCACAACATTTGAGATTGTAAGATTATTATTATAATCTTACAAATGTTTTGTAAGATTATAATAATAATCTTACAAAACATTACAAGAAATTTGGCGGAGTAGTAAATTATATGTTGGAATAATTAGAAAGCCTTTTACTTTTTGTTTTACCAAATGTTATATATACATTTGGTGAAAAAAAAAAACTTAAATAGCTTCAGGCAGATTTAAAGTCCCAATGTAATAGGGGGCGAGCCTATTATTATCCAACGTCTGCTACTAGGATTTTAATGGTAGAAAAAACCACACTTCGTCCGACTTTATTTTATTTTTTACTCGCGCAAGAGAAATATTGTCTAACCTAAGATGCGAATCCAAAACTTCCTGATCACCTATCCACACTTTGCGTCCAACCAAGGAGGGAGTCAAAGCGAAAACTAATTTACCATAACTTAAATTTCCAAGGATAAATACATTATGAAATAAATTTCCCTTTAGACATGAAACAGGGATATTATATAGTAAGGCCTAACATATCCGATAATTATGAACATTATTCTCTAAGATAGTTAATTAAGATGATACATGACACGGTACGGCGTAGTAAGGTTATCGGCTTAAAACATAAATTAACTATTACGAGTTTTCTTCTTATTTCTTCATGGCATACTGAGATCTATGTGGATTGTGGATTTTTATGTAAATAAAACATCCGCTTATACAATAATAATATCAGGGTATACTGTCTAGGCAAAGGTCTTCTCTCCCAAATTGAGTTGAGAGAGATTAGGTAAACTCCATCACGTGGACCCAGTGCGGATTGGTGGAGGCAGGTTTGCTGCCACCTGCTGTTGGAACTTATCAAGCCTAAAAGGGTTCCAACTCGGATTAACGACTACCATATTAAGTAGTAACCGGAACCTACGGCTTCCATTCCTTAAGGTATCTTCCAAAGCAAGGTGACGCTCGAATATGAAAATGCCACATAAAATAACAAAGCTGAAAGCTGCCCAACTTTGGTGACCAAGAACACCGCCGTCGCACAGCGCTGTGAGTGCCTCCAAATCAGAAAATTCTGTCACAATTACTAGATGAATGGCTTCTCACGTAAATCTTGGGGGTAGTCTTTAAAAGATTTCCTTCACGGGAGAAAAAAAAACGGTTGGTCTAAAACGGGTGACAGTTTGTGGCATTTTCATATTAAAGCAACCCCATGCATTCAACCCTCCCGATGCCCTTACATCCCTTCTTTCGGATACAGATACCCCACCCTGGATCAGACACCGAACTCGCCGATAAGGTTGAAGAGTCCCTTGCCCGCCGGCCGGTGCAGAGCACCACGGCGAGATACCTAGTATACGCCTTCCCCCATAGCGACTGCCTAAGCCGAGGCCATTCCTACTTGAGGCGCCCTTGAGCTAGTTGCCCTCTTGCCCTTCTGGCTCGAGCGTAGTGGTTGCACGCTCGCCTTCTTGTCCGGTGAAGCTGTAAAGGCCCCGCGGCCAACAGCGTAGATCATTCACACACACACACACACACACACACCACACACAGACACACACACACACACAAAGCTTCGGAATGCACGTTAAGCCGTTGGTTCCGGATACCACTTAATGTAGTAATCGTTAAGCCCAGTTGGAAGTCTTAGAGGCAGCTTTATAGTTTCCAACAGCAGGTGGCCTCAAACTTGCCTCCTCCAATCCGCACTAAGTCCGCGTGGTGGTATTTGACCTTTGCCCAGTAGTGGGACAGTAGGGGCTGAATTATTATGCTAGATCTATCTAGTCCTCTCCCAGGCAGTCCTGGGAGAGGAGGCATCAAATCGATTTACTTCTGATTGAAAAATTAACATGGAAGACTTTCCATTTTAAAAACGACTTACTTCTCTATACACGTCCATATAAATATTTTTGCCACTGATTGGAGATATCTGACCGGGGAAAACCTAGGCTATCTTACCATGACCAAACAGACCGAGTCTTATCTGAAGGTCAAGTCAAGAGTCTCCGTAACCGGCGAGCGTGTATGAGACGAATTATGAGAGTGGGTTCAGAGAGGTATGTAAGGAAAGAATCTGTTTGAACTCTGTACTCTCTGCCTACCCCGCAAGGTATCTGGCGTGATGATATAGATGGAGATGTCTGCATTTTGAAAAGTGCTAGAGTAGAAATCTCCTACATCCTATAGGGATATTGTGACAGTGGAAAATATTCTTTATGTTCAGGTAGCTGCGTCTGATCAGAACAGAGTGGTTCTCACAGAAGTGGATCGTACTTTAACTGGAGAATACCAGTGCGAGGTCTCTGCAGACGCACCTCTCTTTCACACCGACATCAAGGCTGCTGAAATGGTCGTTGTTGGTAAGTGTATTGCCGGTGACATAAGTAACTGAACATTCTTAGCTTTCAAATCGCTTGAACACTTTTGTTTTGTGACAAATGTTTACCGTATTTTTCCTGATTTAAATATGTTGCAGATATTCAGAAAGTTTACCAAAGTTTGTAAAATAAATAGTATTAGCGATTTGAGTAATTGAAAATGTTCATCGACTTATGTCTTAAAAATCTTAGAAAATATCGCATAATAATTTGAAGTCTGCCGAATGATAAACTAGTTTATATTTGAATAAAAATGAATGTTGGTTAGTTTCTAGAATTTATCGTGCTATTCGGCTGGTGAAAATATCACGTTATTTGTCATACGTTTTGATGACGTATTACCTGCAAATTATCTAAAATCTAAATCAATGAAATAAAGATCATGATTTTCAACAATGAAATCAGAACAGAGAGCCTAGTACGAACCACTGACGTTACAGTAACTTTGTCGAAAAGCGTGCTGTTACGTTTATCTTTATTCAGTAAATTTATCGTGTGGTAAGGATAACACATCAACTAGCTAGAGAACTCGTACTAAGTACTGAGTTCTCTAGCTAGCTAGCATTACTTTAAAGTTGCAGTGAACTTATCCATTGTTTTGTAATTCAGCTATTTCAGGGAAACTACGGGTAAAAATATTATAGAAATTTTTCTTGATTTTTGAGTCATTGAATCAGTCGATACAAAATAGATTAGCTTCTGCCTATCTGTCATCGATTAAGTATAATTAAGACATGAAATCGAGACTATATAATATTTGAAAGATCCAAAAATCCTTACCAATTTATTCCCGCCAAGTTTCCCCTCAAACATTTATTGTTCAATTTTGTTTCGCAAAGAAAAATGTAAGAAAACTTCGAAGAATTCTACCATCAAAGTAAATAATTGCAGTTTTCCCTTCAGAACCAGAATGTAGGGTTAATGACTTGAAAATAATATTACTCTAATTTTGCTTTGAGCCTTTGAACAATTTCTGGGGATTTTATAGTAATTGGAGGTAATTGAAATCTAAAACAGAATGTGTGCGAAATGAGTAAGCGTCAAATGGGTTCCGTGGGTTTTATACTCGCAACAATAAAGAAAATCAGCCGTATAATAAACGTCCTAATGCTGGGCAAAAGTTTTCTTTTACGCTTAAACAGCTGAACGGAAATAACTGGCTCAGTTACTTAATATATAATAACACTTACTAATCCTCATAAAATAATATCAGATCGCTCAGAAGTCCAGATTGGAGAGAATTATCGAAGAATTTATTTTATTTTTATTTTATTTTTAAAAAACGTAGCCCCACTCTAGGATTTATTCCTGTGTCGTGGGTGCGTTTACAAACATGAAAATTCACAAACAAATACCCAGACCGGAACAAATAATTGTGGATCACACAAAGATTTGTCCCGTGCGGGAATCGAACCCGCGACTATTCGACACAGTGGGCGGAGCAGCTCAAGCTCTTAACCACTGCGCTAAATCGTCCGTTAAAGAATATTATGCTTTCGAGGATAACGTGATTATACTAGTTTCTTGCCCGCGACTTTGCCCGCGTTGACTTTAGACAGGAACTTAATATTTTTTCGGGATAAAAAGTATCATATATGTTACTACATATATGATACTTTATATCCGTACGCCCTACGTAATAAGCTATCTGTGTGCCAAATTTCGTTCAAATCCGTTCAGCTGTTTTTGCGTGATTGAGTTACAAACATCTAAACACACAAACTTACCCATTCATGATTAGTAGGATACCTATTATGTATTTTTTTATAGAAATGCTAGTAATTCCATACAATGCGCTGCCATGTTTTCGACGTTGTTTAAAAGTTGTTTATAAAAGATAGACGACTTAGTTTACTAATTAAGAGGTTAAGATGCTCCACTTACAGGATTAAGTGGTAGGGGTTCGATCCCCGCAAGGGACTAATATTTTGTGACCCCCAAATATTTGTTTCTGAATGTTTGTCTATGTTCATTTTATGTCACACACACAGCACAGGAATCATTCCTAGTGAGGAGCTACGCCATCTAATAACTAAGTCATCAATAAAGGATTAATAATGGTTCTGTTGTCCATTTTAAGTAACGAACCCTACAATTTAAAGCTCGTTTGTTAAGTAAATTATGTTTTAATAACGTCCTGCTCTAATTAAATACTTCATCAAAGATTTTTTCGTGACAGTACCGTAGAAAAGGGACCTTAAATTATTTGATTAGGCAGTAATTTTAATAAAACTCTATGTAAGTAATGAAAGTTAATGAATATTAAGATTTAGTAATAATCTTGTGTAGTATTTATTATCCTTTGTTGGATTTTTGCTTGAATTCAGTTACCTATAAATACCACACTGTTACGCCTATATTCCACAAGCAGGGGTGGCCGAGGTGTACTGTGTACACCCACTTTTCGCCGACGCTGTTAGGTCCAATGTAATAGGGGGCGAGCCTAATGCCATATACCGGGCACAATTCCAGATTTTGGACTGATACTGCGGGTTTTTCGATAGAAAATCAAAATTTTTTTGACCTAGGATTTAGCTTTATTAATTTTAATTTTTTATTTAAAATAAACGTAGCCCCACGCTAGGATTTATTCATGAGTCATGGTTGCGTTGAAAATATGAAATTTCACATACACAAATACCCCGCCGAAACAAATAATTGTGTGTCACACAAAGATTTGTCCCGTGCGGGAAACGAAGCCCCGACTATTCGACCCAGTGGGCGGAGTGGTTAAAGCTCTTAACCACTGCGCCAAATCCATCAAGTTAGTAATATATTACCTACAATATTTATATATTTTATATTATGTTAGATACTTTATGTAAATTTTCGTAAATATACTTTACCGTAAAGGCTAGTTCAATAGCTGCGTCGTGCTCGTCCCATTGTGACTATAGTCTTTTTCACGGGACATGGGTACGGGGACGTTTGATCATATTCAATTTCACGCATATTGTATTTTAGAATATTAAAAATATAGAATCCTAAAGATAAACAGGAATATAAAAATAGGGGAAAGAGTACTAATGTTGGCCCCCCTCCAATTATTGGCACTTTGATCTTTAATCGCAATTATTAAGGATTTACTGCTTATAACTAGTCGACCAATAGTTTTAAAAGTCCACCATACCTTAATTAACAGAATTCAATTAATAGAAAGTATATTTCCTGACAGGAAATACTGAAAAAAAATTATTTTGGTCAAGCGGGAGCGCGCGTGACGTATTGCTATGAATTCTTACAAAAAGTTTCTAATAGTCGGTAAGTTTTATTGCTTCCTACATTACTTTCTTACCTTAATCATGTTATAGTAGGGGAATGTTTTTTGACTATTGAATATGGGTTTAGGTGTTCTTATGATATGGTTTTCTACTCATTTACTCACCTTAAACACTGTTTTGAGGCGGCCAATCACTGTACCATAAGGCTTGTATGAAAGTACTATTAATTGGCATGGGTGCCATTTATTAAAAACGGTTTAAAAATTTACTGTAGTATATTATATTTAAATCATATACTGTTTATAAATTTGCGTAATTATTTAAAAAACTTAAATCTTAACAAAACTCTATTACTCAATTATGTTAATTGTAACGGTTTGCATTTTAGGGTCTGACACAATGAAATCGTTATAATCGATATGTTGTTTTTTGAAATGTACAAAATCGATTGCCAATTTTTTTACTAATTATTTTATGTATTTGTCTGAAATATTTAGTATTCTTATGGTCAAGAAATTACTAAAGAAACGTGGGTACGCTATCTTTACATATTAAATAGAGAGTTTTATAGATTTTTTAATAATAATACACGTAAGCGACCAATCTAGCGATTTGTCAGACGATTTTTTTGACCAATGGCTTGATTATTTTATTTTGTTCTCTTTTTGTTCCTAAATTATTTTTGTTAATATCTGTTTTATTTTTCATAATAAATTATCTGGATACGATACTCTACTCTATTTCACACTCACCACATTTCTAGAAACTTGAAATTCTATACGTCAACGTACCCATGACTGGTGAAAAGGACTATAGTAATAGAATTTGAAAAAATATTATGACTTATATCTTTATTATTTATATATATATTTATTAAGTATAATTTCTTATAAAATATAAAATACAAATATTCTTATATATATTGTATAAAAAAAATGTGCTCCACCGACAGCAAGGTCTACGACCCAAGCTACCGGTGGTCAGGGCTCCACAGAGAGGAACCTCCTCACTATGCGTGCCGTGACCAACATTACTGCCTTCTGTATCAGGCCCTTCACCCAACTGCCTAGCGAGAGCTTCTCAAGGTGTTTATCGAAGCTCTTCGCTATAAGGCCGTTGACTGAAACGACCATCGGAATAATGATAGTTGAATCAACATTCCACAACATCATGGGCCAGGTCCAAATATTTAGATAATCCAAATATTAAGATATTTAAATAATAGATATAGCAGGTGATATCATTATCGTAGGTGAAAGGCCGACCCCTTAAGATCGCCACAATGACCTGTACGCATCCAGTTTTCACGTGCGACCTTCACCAGGTCATTAACACATAAACATAACATATTTTGACTCGAGAGGCACTTGTAACGCGGTGCGATCGCGGTGTTCTTACCAACCACCAAGGTTAAGCAGCGTTCGACTCAGTCGGCCTGAGATGGGAGATTGTTTGTGGCATTTTAATTTTCGAGCGTCTACGTGCTTCGGAAGTTACGTTAAGCCGTTGGTCCCGGCTACCACTAAATGTGGTGGTCGATTAGCCGAGTTGGAAGCCTTTTAGGCCGCTTAATTAGTTTCAACGGTAGGTAGTCACCAATCTGCCTCCACCAATCCGCCTAATATAGTATGACCTAATCTCTCTCAACTCGATTGGTGAAAGCAAGCCTTAGCCCAGTTGTGGGCAATAAAGGCTGATATTACATATATTATAAAAATATAAAACAAATTCGAATCGATTCTCTGCGTAACGGATTTTAGTTAAACATATCATAATATTTAAATCAAACTATGTAAACGCTGTTATGTGGCAGTAAGAGCTGGGTATGTAAGAAGGAGAATGAAAGCACCTGTTGGAACTCTGTAGATAGACTATATATACAGTACAGTATATATATACAGAACAGACTATAAATACAGTACTTGACTATCTCCTACCGGTGATCACCCACCTTATCAATATTCACATCTCTCTGGAGAAAAGCATTTGTCCGTCCCCTGCCTAAAATCTCCAATCCCCCCCTTCCCAGCCACTTTCGTCCAATATCCATCCTTCCTTTTCTTTCAAAAGTGCTCGAGGCATGTGTTCATAAGCAATTCTCCCATTTCATATATACCAACAATTTAATTAACCTTCTTTAATCTGGGTTCAGGCCTGGCCATAGTACCGTTTCTGCCCTTCTCAAGTTGACTGGTGATATTCGAACAGGCATGGAAGATCCCAAAGTAACCGTCCATGTGTTGGTCGATTTCACCAATGCCTTCAATACCGTTAGTCCCGATATCCTTTTTTCTATTCTCTCTTATGTTATATGTTCTCAAGAGTCGCTGGATTGCTTTTCGTCTTATCTTCGATAATGTCAGTAGTCAGTTTTGTGTGATTAAGCATCATCAGCATCGTGCTGCTTCGACACTGGCGTTCCCCAAGGCGGTATTATCTCTCCTCTTTTATTTTCCATTTTTATTGATTTAATAACCCAAGAACTTCAGTACACGTATCATCTGTACGCTGATGACTTGACATTATACTCGCAAGATAGTGGGGATAATATTGCTGGCATTGTCGTCAAACTAAATCGTGACCTAGAGGCTATTTAGAATTGGTCCGACAGGTTTGGTATCACGGTGAATCCTACAAAGTGCCAAGCGATTCTAGTGGGAAGCTCTAGGCTTATAAGCAGGGTCAATGTTGGATCTTTGCCTCCACTTAAATTCAACGGGACAGTTATCCCCCTGGGCTCTAGCGTTAAGAATCTCGGTTTGGATATTGACTCAATACTTAGCGGGCAAACACAAGTCATGGCTGTCGGTCAAAAGGTCACCGGAACGTTACGATACCTGTATCGATAAAAAAACTTTCTTCCCAGCAACACGAAAGCAATGCTTGTGCAGTCCCTGATTTTTACTATTTTCGACTATGGTGATGTGTGCTACTTCGACCTGAATGCAGATTACCTCAATAAACTAGACCGCCTACTTAATAACTGAATTCGATTCGTTTTCAATTTGCGTAAATATGATCATGTGTCGGAGCATCGATCACTATTAAAATGGTTGCCTATTCGGAAGCGTACAACTCTGAGGGTACTGACAACTTTATTTTCTATCCTTTATTCTCCAGTCTAGCCCACTTATCTTACTTCTCAATTCCAGTATTTATGCTCTAATCACGATAAACATCTTCGCTCTTCTGATAATCGTCTTCTTCAGGGCCCCCCTCATACTACTGATTTCATTCACTCCTCTTTCTTCGTCCAGTCTATCTTTCTTTGGATTGCTTTGCCTCTGGAACTCCGAATGGGAACCAATCGTCCCTCTTTTAAAAAAAGGCTACAGGACTATTTGCATAAAAGGCTGGATCCTCCTTAATGTTAGTTGTTCCATGTCGTTATGTTGCACAGTTTTAGTTTATGGTTACATTTAGGTATGTAATATATTTTATGTATATATATCGTTGTATATAATATGTATTTACTAAGTGTTATAAATAGGTAATTAGTTGTTATTTATATTAACTCATGTAATTTTTTTCCACTTGTGTAATTTCGCACATACCAGACTTATCTCACACTACCCTAAGGTGGACTGACAGAAAATGCCGTAGGCATGAAGTCCGCCTATGTACATAAGTGCCTAAAGTATAAATAAATAAATATATATACTCCATCAAAATGTGAAATTGCAATTAAAATCGGTTTAGTGGCTTAATGTTGGAACACGTATTTAAGGACTTCTGAAGTAATTTATTTTATCTATCTATTTATGTCATCACGCCAGATCCCTTGCGGGGTAGGCAGAGAGTACAGAATTCCAACAGGTTCTGTCCTTACATACCTCTCGGGCTTCCTCCACTCTCATATTTCGTCTCATACATGCTTGCCGGTTACGGAGACTCTTGACTTGTCCTTCAGATAAGACTTGGTCTTTTTGTTCATGGTAGGATAGTCTAGGTCTTCCCCGGCACCTAAATCCTTCCACTTTTGCATTGTATATCTGTTATGTCATTCTTTCTATATGCCGATTACAGAAATTATTTTACCATTAAAGAGCTACCTTATCCAGAAGTAACATAGGCTATATAACATAGACCCGGTAGGTGGCGCTGTTGTCGACAGGGTACGAAGGTACCTAAATATATATATATATATATATATATATATTTATATATATGTAAAAGACTTCCACTGCAGCACAAAAGTCTTCCCTTCCCAAAGACCGCTAGTAACCGTACCGTTTATTATTTATTAGATGTTACCCGCGTCTTCGTGTGTGCAATACTTTAATACAAAAAGACCTTTTTTAAAACAAAAGCTTTTATAACAAAAACACGACGAAGATATCTTGCTTAGTTAAGGAGTTCTTATGGCTTCTTTCTCCACTAGTATCGTTAGACCGGACACCATACGGGTCTAAATTATTTGTCAAGACAAATCCAACGAGGTCGAACATGGTGAGGTTATATTGAGTAGCTGGGTGGTTCCATTGACCACCTTTCGGTTTCATCATCCGACCCTGAGCTATCAAGTTGTAACGTTCTCTTCAATACCAATTTAACAAGCTTAAACACGAAGGGTTTACTTTGAGTTCACATGTTCCTATAGCCACCTTCCGACTCCATCATCAAACCAACTGTATGGTACCATATTATTGTATTGTCACCGACTTTACAAACGTATGACATATTTCAGCTCCATCGGATACCCTCAAGTGATTTAAAAATGGATCACAAAATTTGAACCGGAAAGACAGACAGATATACGAACATTGCAAGTTAAGCTTGTAAAAAATACACACCTTAGATTAAACAAATACCAAAGCGATGATATTTATCGCAGCTCAAACGCTTACCATATGGTGAACGGGATAGATTCTGAGAAAAGAGTGATATAGGAGCGTTGGCAGACCTACCTCTTTTTTCCGAATCTTTTATTAGGACCGAAATATTTTACATTTCACAACGTAGCTGTTTCGTTTCACATTTCAGTGAAAACAAAGTCCAGTTCGATTTTAATCTGGCAGCGTATTGCGAGGTGGATGGTTTTTTCTTTTGCAATTTCCAAATTTCAGCTTGATGCCGCTTTGTGTCTGAACGGCTAAGACGAAAATATTTTATTGAATACTGGAACTATTGTTGTGCTTGTATTGTTTTGTTTTGAAAAGGAATGTGGTTTTTATTGAGCAGTATAAAGGAATTTTGGGCGTGTATAGGCAATTATTCTAGGCATATAGTAGATTAGCTGTCAGTCTATTTCCTGGTACTTCTGCTTGCTCCATTTTTCAAAGGAAGAATAATGTCAGCTTCTGCCGATGTCTTAAAAGATGCACCTTAGTCTGATCCACAATAGGTTTAGAATTTAGAGAAAAATTTAAGCGATTTTACAAAAGAAGATGACAAAAACCCTGTAATATTACTTTTGCTTTTACCAATTGTTTTGCAGCTGTTTTTTAAATAATACTAGGATTTAAAAGCCTTAATTTAGCCTTATCGATTTATCTAGGAAACGCACAGAAATTCTGACAAAAAACGCAACATGACCATTTTACGTATGATATTTTTGTTTCCTATTTTCTATAAAACTTTTATAAATCAACTTTTCTTCTAGAACCACCCTTAGCGAGCCCAAACGTGACTTCAAACAGGATAACGTATATTGGTGGTGACCACATCAGAGTAAACTGTTCGTCTCCACCCTCACTTCCAGCCGCAAACATCACTTGGTTCGTCAATGAACAAATGGTGAGTTAATTTTCGATTTATCATTTCTACTTAATTCCTGAGGGCCTAGACAAGTTGAAAGCGTTTTGTTTCTATTTTCTTGTCGCAATCGATAGCGCATTGCTATGACCACGTGACTTTTCGTTGCAAAATACCATTCCCATACATTTTTCCGCTTTCTATTAGCGTTAACGACTGTAGATTGTTAATTTTGTCAACTTGGCTATAGGCGCTTATGTCAAATAACTTTTAATTCTTCTTACATGACCTGAGTCATGTCAAATAATGAAACGTAAGGAAAGAACCTGTTGTAACTCTGCCCTCTCTGCATATCCCGGAAGGGATTTGTCAATTCATATGACTTTGGGCTCTGTAAACTGACTTTTATTTCTCGTCAAATAACTTTTATGTCCTGACAAATGACTTTTACATGTTGTTAAAATAATTTTTGAATTCACGTAAAATGACTTAAAAATTTGTTCAAGGACTTGACTGGAAGTCCTATCCTGGTGATTTAATATTGATTGAGCATCTTGTTTCGACAGTTAGTTCCATTCCCCAAAAAGTACGTTTGAGATAATTATGACGAAATTTGGACCTCGCATAACAATATTCGGATTATCTGCAACCATCTCCTGTAGGCAATAGTTATAAGGCACAATTAACATGCAATATGGCAAATTGCCACAAGTCCTCCACCCAAAGCAAGGTTGATTACTCGAGCTATTGATGTATTTGCATAAGTACACAATGTATGCATCAATCTCAGCGCTGGGCTATTCGCTATGACAAATTCAACACGCAAAGGGGCGTGTAACGACAACTTAAAAATGTTAACCCAACACTAGCAATTATTCTCGTGCCGTAGATGCCGTTAATAAAAAAAACAAATCAGCGAGCCTTACAGAAGCCGCATATGATGTGTAACATCTGATGTGTTATCCTACTATGAAAAACATCCGCATCAAATCAAATAGCGCACGCTCATTGGTCAAATCAAATAGCGCGCGCTTCCCCGGTTTCCTGTTGGCACCAACTCACAGCCATCTCTTCGCCACCTCGCGCGCTCAGTGGTCAAATTAAATAGCGCGCGCTTCCCCGGTTTCCTGTAACACATTTCCGTTCCTTAGTTAGTTATAATCCATTTTCTTTACCCGGGAAAAATTCTGCATGGAACTTCCGCGAGCTTCGGGGGAAGCTTGCAGGGCGTGTCGGATTCCTACTGTCTAAAAACCCCAGGATGGTTGACATCAGCACTTTAGAGACTCCAAAATCCGTATCTCCGTATGAAACGCACCGGTGCCAATCTTGTGCCGCAATCCGAAGAGCCCACCATCAGGGGAGGCTTAATAACACGCTCCCCTCTGCACAGGGCGTGGTGCTCCCGGCAACGTGGGCCAAACCACACCGCCATCCTCCTCAGGATCGCTCATGGAGGTCGCTTAGGGTCCCCGCCCCTCGCGTCCGTGACCCAGAAGGCCCTTTGCTGATATTGATGCAGGGGGAAGCTCTTAACCTGAACCAAGCCCTCCAAAATGTCTGTTTAATGGTACTCCAGTAGCATACGGAACACCAATACACGATCATTCCATGAATATATCGTAACGTGCCGCGTTTGGTTATAACGAATAAGGACCCTGTGTAAGCGCATTGACATCAATTGTGCAGTGATTGGAGGAGATGGTCATTGGCAAGATAAATATTGTATCTATTGTGAAATGTCATTCACATTATAAAGTGGCTTTGTCGAGAATCATTGTGGTTCTGTGATAAACGTTCACGCCTATTCCACATGCGGGGATGACAGAGGTGTACTGTGTACACTCACTTTTCGCCGACAATGTTAGGTTATGTTATCATACTGGGCAAAATACCGGACTCCGGACTGATACTGGCCAATTTTTCAATCGAAAAATTATATTTTGTCCAACACAAGATTGTCCCTGGGTCTCGTAATACGCGCATAATTCTCCACTAGACTAACGAGACAGTGAATGAGATAAAACAAATAATTTACAACTTTAATGCGTACTACGAATAAGATTGTTTTTCGTTTAAATTACTTTGAAGTTCGTGTATTAAAATTAGTTCTTCTTACAGGTGCCCGGTTTTACCGCCAACCACGTGTTGAACTTCAGCAATGGTTACGCATCCAGCTTGGCGACGTTAGAATTAGAGGCAGCCGTTCATTCTCCAGTACCTACACTTATGATACGGTATGTATATACAATGTACATAATAATTCGACTATTAATTGTAATTCCTTATTACAAAATGTCGACATTCATTTAACACGCTTTATTGTAGAAAAAGAACTTAGCCTTACACTAGGAAATATTCCTGAGTTTAAGAACTTAAAATTTAGACCGAAACGAAAAGGACGTTGTTTTGCGTCCATACATGATTTGCCTCAGAACCAACAGCAATGAAATAATACTGGTATGATATCAAATCACCCATAAATTTTTTTAAGGCATTTATTATTAAACGGACAAGCGGGGGAATTGCAATATTGCACAAAAAGTATTCGATTTTGAGGTTATAATTCAGTAGCCATTAATACATATGAGGTTATATTATGTGTGTTTAGATTTAGTAAAGATTTCGGCAACTTCGATATAAGTACTTACAATAATTTGAAATATACGTTTTAGATTGCAAATTGTCCGTTAGATACGGATATTTGTCTTTATTTTAATAAAATAGATAGATAATGATGGCATGGGTCAATATTTGTTGGTTCTGGGGCAATTTTTGACAGTGTCTTTTGTAAGTCACTTTGCGTTTGTGTGGATGATCTACGCTGCTGGCCGCGGGGTATTTACAGCTTCACCGGACGAGATAGTGTGTGCAACCAAAAAAAATATGGTCAAGTGTGCCTTAATTTTATGTGCTCTATCCTTGTTAAGTAGAGTGCTAACCGTCTCTACTTTCAATAGACAATTTGTGAGTAACACAAAGATTTTTTCCGTGGGGGTATCGAATCTGAGGCTAGCGATTGGAGCGGCCTACACTCTTATCATAATTCTAAGCAGTCAGGTTGTTAGGTTTTTATAGTTTGGTCGTATTACTCTTGTATCGACGGACGATTTAGCGCAGTAGTAAAGAGCTGAAGCCACTCCGCCCACTGTGAGGGACAAATCTTTGATCCACAATTATTTGTTCCGGTCTGGGTATTTGTGTATGTGAAATGTTTGTAAACGCACCCACGACACAGGAATAAATGGTAGTGTGGGGCTACGTACATAAATAACTATCAAACGTGTCATTGTTCTAGATGTGAGGCGTCGATATTCGACGTGTGGAGGTCGTCTAGTCACACAATAGTCTTACGGGAACGTAGCACAAATCCCGCATCAGCGCTTGGTAGAAGTCTTACAGGTAATTTTCTATCTATCTATTGCGCTGTGCGACCGCGGTGTTCCTACCAATCTCCGTGGTCTCCGTGCTTTGAAAGGCACGTTAAGCCGTTGGTCCCGGTTACCACTTAATGTGGTAGTCGTTAAGCCGAGTTGGAAGCCTTAAAGGCGGCTTGATAAGTTTCAACAGCAGGTGGCCACAAACCTACCTCCACCAATCCGCACTGGGTCCGCGTGGTGGAGTATGACCTGATCTCTCTCACCTCGATTTGTGAGAGAAGGCCTTTGCCCAGCAGTGGGCAGGATAGTCCCAACGCTGTTATATGGCAGTGAGAGTTGGGTATGTAAGAAGGAGAACGAAAGCAGGATAAATGCGGTCGAAATGCGAGCTTTTCGGAAGATGTGCGGGGTCACGCTGACCGACCGTATTCGCAACAGCGTAGTAAGAACGAGTAAGTATGAAAGATAGTATCGGTGTAAAGATGAGAAAGGGTATACTCCGTTGGTTCGGGCATATAGAAAGAATGTCAGAAGAAAGAATGACAAAACAGATATACAATTCAAAAGTGGAAGGATATAGGTACCCGGCTTCCCGGCTACCTACTCGGTTTATTTGGTCGTGGTAAGATAGTCTAGTTCTTCATCTAGACTATCTTACCACGACCAAATAAACAGAGTCTTATCTGAAGGACAAGTCAAGCACTCCGTTGTGCATGGCCAGCTGCGCCTTTTGGCTTAAGTGCCGGCTCCAAGTAGCTTTCCCATCGCACCATTTACTCTATTCCCTGCATTCACTCTTCTCTCTATATCAGGGGTGTATTTTCCATCTATACTGAAGGCGCATCCAAGATATACAAACTCATTTACTTGCTCCAGCACATCGTTACCAACCATCCTCCATAATTCTGTCATGATATTAATGTTTTATCTAATTCACAGGTGCAGCCACAGAAAGATGCCTGCCAACAATTATGGTGTTAATACTACAGTTTTTTCTACAACTTCACCTACAGAGGTACACGGGAAACTCGATAAGATAGCTGTTCCAGTTGTAACATTTACACGGTATACAAAATTGATGTAATTTGTATGTTTAATATAATTGAGGTATGGTTTCTCAAAGGGGCTTATTTCCTTTACCAATTATTTCGGAAAATGCTAAAACCGGAATCGGTGGCAAATATATATGATTTTTATAGTAATAGTCGTTGTGAAATGAAAATCACTTTTTATGTGAATTCGCTAAGATTATATCTTTCTATCTATCTATATAATCACGCCAGACTCCTTGCAGGGTAGGAGAGATAACAAAGTTCTTTTCCTTACAAACCCCTCTAGCTTGGACCCTATATAAATTGACAATGTGATTGTGACAATTTTGTCATAAAATGACAAATTTGTCTCATTTTTTAGAAAGGCGTTGTTGCAGTTTAAACGGCCTATCATTGACAAAATTTGTCTAATAATCACCTGTCATTATCAGATTTATCAAAGAGGTTAAGTATTAAATGGAAAATATACGAGGGCGTGTCAATAAGTCCGTGACTTTTTGAATGAAACACAGGTTTTTAGATAAAAAGTTATTTTATTTTCCAACATAGTCTCTTTTGAGTGCTATACACTTAGTCCAACGTTTCTCAAATTTTTTTATCCCTTCTGAAAAATATGAATTGTTGAGGTCATCAAAATAGGCGTTTGTTTGTGAGATGATTTCGTCGTTAGAGTCAAATATCTTTTCGCAGAGCCATTTCTTCAAGTTTGGGAACAAGAAATAGTCACTCGGGGCTAAATCTGGAGAATAGGGCGGATGAGGGAGCAATTCGTAGCCCAATTCTTGGATTTTTGCGATAGAAACAGCACATGTGTGCACCTTTGCATTGTCCCGGTGGAAAAGAACTTTTTTCTTGGCCAAATGCAGTCGTTTTTTTTTCAAATCCTCATTGAATCGACCCAATAAGTTGGTATAGTATTCGTCATTGATTGTTTTCCCCGTTTGAAGGTAGTTAATGTGGATTATACCGCGTGCATCCCAAAAAACGGTCGCCATGACTTTATTGGCTGAAAAACCCACCTTTGCCTTCTTTGGCGCCGATTCACCCCGAGAAACCCACTGTTTAGACTGCTGTTTGGTCTCCTATGTGTTGTGGTGGATCCACGTTTCGTCCACGGTTACGAAACGGCGCAAAAACTTGTCCATATAGCAATTGAACAACGCGTTCCTGCAAAATTGTCACACGGTTGCATTTGTGGTCGATTGTGAGCAAACGCGGCATCCATCTTGCGGAAAGCTTTCTCATACCCAAGTGATCATTCAAAATTGAAACCACTGAGCCATGTGAGATGCCTATGGCTTCCACAATCTCTCTCACTTTCAATCTCCGATCGGCTAAAACCATATCGTGATTTTTTTCAATTGTTTCGGATGTAGAGACCTCAACTGGGCGTCCAGTACGTTCAGCATTTTCCATGCTTGTACGGCCACATCGAAATACAGTAAACCACTTCTTTACAATGGATGTTGCAGAGTCCCCATAATATTTATCAAACTTAGCCTTGTTTTGTGTGATGGTTTTTTATCCGCAAAAAATAATGCTTAATGAGCACACGAAATTCACTTTTTTCCATTTTCTTCTCAAAACGCGCGGTAGTCCGCTATCAACGGCTGCCAAACACAAACTAAATGACGCAGCTTGTTCAAATTTTGACAGGAGTCAACTGACAGTTGCCTGTTGACAGGAGCAGTGTTATCATTTCAATTAAGAGGCGGGAAATTCAAAATTTCACGGACTTATTTACCTGCCCTCGTATGTTAGAATATTTTTGTTTTTAAAATAGGCTCATTTGAAAAGTCACACCTCATTCGTTTTAGTAAATGAACTCAGGGTTTGAAGCAATTGTTTTGAATGTTAATTCTTAATATTTAAAGTTTTTCAAAGAGGTGTAGATATGTTAAAATTGATTCTGTGTTATAAAATATTATATGCGGACTTATTTTGTTTCTCAAATGAGTGATTGCGTACCTTAAGATCATTTCTATCATCTTCATTAGAAAAACGACCAGCGCACGAAAGGTCCCGTCGACGACAGACTGGTGAAGGCCATGGTAAAAGCTAGATCACGTCGTCTTAGCAACAATAAATATTATTAAAATATATATATTTATGAAATTATTACCTATATGGCTTTTTACATCTTTATCTAATATACAGTATCATTATCTCTCATCAGTTTTAACACGTGTATAGCCAATGAGATTTTATTTGTTAAACAGGAAATAGATAATCGACATTTTTTTAAGAAGTCACTTAATCATCATTAGGTATAGTTGACTATAAGTTGAGTTACAGAATAAGCCCATTTAACTCCTATACTTTTTCGTTTATGAATAAAGCGTTAAACTGTAAAAATATATTCCTTAAATGTTAAAGTAAACAGTTCACCATCAATATATGTTTGTTCAGATGTTTATAATAATTATTAATTATATGATAATTTATTTTAAAACTGTGCAGAAAACTATTATTAAAACAATAATTGGGGTAACCCTAGAAGAAAAAAAAATCCACAGTAACTTAATAAATATAATCTTCGAAGAAAAGTGTGAAGTTGCTCTCTCTTACTCGCACAGATAACATTGTGTTGGATGTGCAAGTTGGATGAAACAAAACCGCCAATTCATTTAAGATATTCTTTAGTGGAGTGGGTTATAGAAAAAGCTTAAGTTTGTCAAAAAAATTGGTAATTCATGTACCCAAACAACTGTTTTCATGATTTAAATTTAATTAATGTTTAGGTAACATACTGTTAACATAGACTGATTATATAGAATAATTTGTGTTGTAAATACTTATAATTAATGGTTAATTGTTTGTAAATATCTGCGAGCGAAATAATACAATAAATGAAGTTAAGTGGTTTACTGTGGATTTGAAAGAAAGAGACAATCTGCTTGTTGACAATTTTGCTTGTTTTTTTTTTGGAATTGATAACTTGGAAAGAACGTATGACTATTTTAAATAAAAGGAAATAGCTTCCTTTAGAAATTTTAAATTTATATTTTTGTAAATTTCAAACCGTTAATGAAATTCATACATAAAAGAATTTTTGCATTTCGGAAATTTTCAGTGTGGCCAATAATTATAATTATTGGGGTGACTATTAGTATGGCACAGTCTACATTTTTTTTTGTTTTTGTTTTTTTAACTTAGACCACACTAAGATTTATTTCTGTGTAGTGGGGCGTTTATAAACATGAAAATTCACATACTCAAATACCCAGACCGAAACAAATAATTGTGGGTCTCACAAAGATTTGTTCCCTTCCGGGAATCGAACCCGCTACTATTCGACCCAGTAGGCGGAGTGGCTTAAGCTCTTAACCACTTCAAACTCTTAACCAAATCATCCGTTGTGAAATACCATAATGGCAAATGACAATATCAATTGCCAAAAAAAAAATTAACGTTGGCACACTGGGAGTGCTGGCAGAAGTGAACCTCGAACAATTACGTGTGTATTTTTTGAATCGTCAGGAAATATTTTTTGATTTTTTTTATATACAGAGATGTCGGTAACGGTAACAGTGTCGCGAGTTCAATGGTTTTTTCCCATCTCAAAAAATGCCAACGTGCATGTGTATCCATATACACGTACCTACATAATATATGTACACACTTATATACGGAGGTGTCGGTAACGGTAACAGCGCCGCAAGTTCAATGGTTTTGCCTTTCTCAAAAAATGCCAACGTGCGTGGGTATCTATGTACGTACATACACAAAATATATACATACTTATATACAGAGGTGTTGGTAACGGTAACACTGACGCGAGTTCAATGATTTTTCCCATCTCAAAAAATGCCAACGTGCATGTGTATCTATATACGTACATACAAAATATATGTACATACTTACATACAGAGGTATCGGTAACGGTAACAGTGTCACGAGTTCAATTGTTTTTCCCCATCTCAAAAAATGCCCAACGCGCCTAACGATGTTTTCACTTCAAAAGTGACAAAGAATAGAAAAAGGTGGATTAAACTTTGCCCAGCAGTGTGAGTGTGAATGGTAAAAGAAAATAAAAATATCACGAACTTTGGTTTCATATTTTACGTTGAGCGTATACAGATTATTGATATAAATATGAATTGTATTCCGAATTAAATGAAATCAAAATTCAATTGTCTCTTTCTCATCACGATGATTATAGCCTAACTTACTCCACATTAATAGAATATTCATAAATAAATGTTAGATCGTATACTGTTTTATGAAAAGTCTTCACACAGGCGACATCATTTTCAATTACATTCCTGCATAGGACTTCCGCGGGGCGTGTCGGATTCCTACCGACCAAAAACCCCAGGGTGGCCAACATCAGCACTTTGGAGGGGCTCCGGGATCTCCGTATGGAACGCACCGGTGCCCCTTTTGTGCTGCGCTCTGACGAGCCCGCCATCGGAGGGAGACTTGATGACAGGCTCCCCTCCGCACCGACGCGGTGCTCACGGCGAAGTGGGCCACACCACGCCGCCGTCCTCCTTGGGGTTGCTCGTGAAGGACGCTCAGGGCCCCCGCCTCTTGAATCCGCGACCCCGAAGGTGGCCGAATATACCTATGTTAAGTCCACCAAACTATCTAAATGCCAGAAAGAGTCGGTACGTTATCGCTTGATCGAGTATACTTTTGTAGACTCGACAGCACTAAATGCCTGAGTGTAACTAAATTTAAAGCCAGAGGTATGTAAAGAAAGAATCTGTTGGAACTCTGTACTCTCTGCCTACCCCGCAAGGGATCTGGCGTGATGATATAGATAGATAGATAGATTAAATCCAGACTTATATACAAGGTGTAACATAATAAACGCAAGACCTCAGACACCCCGATTAGAGAATTGCTTCATAAATTCAAAAGTAAAACCAAATTTCTAAATTTAAAGGTTTTTACCCTTTTTTAAGCACTTTTATACCCCAATTAACAATGAAACTTGTACGTGTATGTGTGCATTTTTTGAAATACGTTTTATGAATGCATTTGAAATCTCCTTATTGCTATGAATCAAGAATAAATTTAGTTTTTTATAGCGCACTAAAGGATTAAAAGCATTTTTAGCAAATTTGAAAAAATATTAGAATATATTAAAAATTGTTAATTAATTAATTAATTAAAAATCTATTCACTTACCGATTTAGAATAAACTACTTTCAGGTCTTGCGTTTATTATATTACACCTTGTAGTGAGATTGAGTCCAGCGCAATATAATTCTTGTTCATATGATTTAAATATAATTTATCTGTTTTTAAAATATGTCATGTTACTGAGTTCTTAGATTTACGCGAATGTTACACATGAAATAAAACTATTTTTTCGGATTTTATCGCGGTTTATTTTTTGATTTTTAAGTTCCCGACGTTTCGAGTGCTTTGCAGCACCCATGGTCACGGGAAGGACTGAGGTGTTAGACGTCCAAAAGGTATAGTTGTTCCGGGGTACCCTCAAACTTCTTAATTATTTTTGTTTTTGTTGGTCCGATCTACGCAGAATGAGCATAACACTGCAAGACCTCAAGACACCGTCGGGAACTTAAAAATCAAAAAATAAACCGCGATAAAATCCGAAAAAATAGTTTTATTTCATATGTCATGTTATCTATATATATTATTTTCGTTTGTTAGTAGATAAACATGAGGCTGTGTTTACGATAAATTTTCAAGCTAATATTGTTAGTTCGAGTTATTTATTTAAAACTACTTCAAAATCGATGGTGCATTTAAATAATTGTAATTATAAAAGTGTTATGTCTTAACGTTAAATGTATATATTTTAATTAAAATAAGTTCTTAAGATCGGGCGTAGATTATAATGAAAATGTGAAAATTGTTTTGTAAATGAATAAGTGTGATTTATGTAATAATTATGCCTCGTTGGTCTGGTGGCAAAGCACATCGCTTTGTGATGACGAGTTCCTGGATTCAAATTCTAGGTCGGACAAATGTAGTTTTTCTAACGAAAAAGTCCCAGTATGAGTCCGGAGTCTGGAATTGTGTCCGGCTCGCCCCCTATTACATGGGACCTAACATCATCGGCGAAACGTGGGTGTACTCAGTACACCTCTGCCACCCCCGCTTGGGGAATATAGCCGTGACGGTGATATTAATTGTGACATTTGTAAATTACAATACTTAAAATACTTGCAGTATAATACTTACGATAATAAGTTTTTATTACTTGCAGTATATTTATTTACAATACTAAAACTTGCAGTATCGTAGCTTACGATATTCAAATGCTTAAACCGTTGTAAAATATAATATTTTGAATATTTTGAGTATTTAAACTTGTATTAAAACAACAGTACTTCAAGTACGTATCGCAAACTAATGGCCTACTTTGTTTGAAATAAAATATATTTCAGTTAACATTTTACTGAAGATAATCTCACATATTTTTATTTACAATAAATACGCCTAATTGTGCATTAATTAAAAGTGATTCTAGTGTATAATGTATTAATAATATAAAATGGAGAGTAAAAAATAAATAAGTAAATAATTGTAATGATGCTGTTTTATTGATTGTTGAATCCTTTTAGTGATCGCTGAACACGCAAGAAACTTATTTGTAGCCATTTAGCAAATGAGACACAACTTATAAACCAAGAACAAGACAAGTGCAGCTTATGTTTATGGAATTAGAGAGATATCATATGATCATATTTTTGAGTTATGCCACTATTGCATACAGTAAGCGAAATGCATGTAACTATATATAATGAATTACTATCTTTAATAAATTTTAACACCAGATACAAGATCCACAATCCAAACATCTTCGTATTGCAAATTTATAAGAACAACACCTTATACTACAATCCGGTCATAAGAATGTGTCGTTCGTTTAATGGCTTGGCAATCAAATCTAAATGCCTCGACATAATGAATGGCAAATTTGAATCATTTTCAAAGGGTCTAAGGAAATTAATATTCAAATCGAATACCTAATCAATTTGACTAGGCGCTATAAATAGTCACGGTTAAGTTGCATTTTATTTAGTTTTTGGTCTATATCACCTTTACCTGCCAAGCAAGAGGCTCATTTTAATTTAAACTATCCTTCTTTGTGACTAGCCTACTACTGTATTTTGTTTCATCTTTTCTGTCTAAAACTCATGCCGATCTATGTTATGTAAAGATTACCAATATTAGGTAATCTATTAATTAATTTATTTTTTATTTTTTATTGGATCACCTACGTAAGATACAGTAATACAATATAGTAGAAACTTAACATTTCACAGCATGCTTAGTTATTTACAAGTTTTTTTTAAAGTTGCAAGAAAACTATTAGGGAACTAGTAAGTGCAGTTATCAGTAGGTATGCAAGTCAAACTTTTTGAGCTTGGATATGAAACAAGCGAGACTATCAAAATGGACATCGAGTTGTGGTATTTTTTGGTAAGCTCGTTGTACAGGCGAGACACACGAACTACAGGCGAATCACGACCTAAGTTGGTTCTGCAATGTATAGTATGAAACGGACTGCAAGGATATCTGGGTATTCTATTGGGTACATTGTACTGAAACTTGATCAATATGGAGGGACAATTAATGCAATGGTTTATTAATTTGTGAAGAAACGACTTGTCTAGGTGAGCTCTGCGTGTGGACAATTTTTCGAGGTGGAAAAACTTGGTTTTATCATTATATGATTTTATAGATCTTGGTACTTTAAAGCGATAGGATAAGTTATGAACTACTTTCTTTTTGGACCCTTTCGATTCTTTCTATGTGTACTTTGTAGGTCGGACACCACGCTGTGCTACAGTATTCCAGTTTACTTCTTACGTAACTGTTGTACAGTTGCAGTATCGTTTTTGGCTTTTTAAAACCTTTTGAGCATCTCAGAATAAATCCCAGAGATTTATTTGTTTCACTTAATATTTTGTCAATGTGGTCCGAAAAACTTAGTTGACTGTCCATTAGAATGCCGAGGTCTCGTGTGGTGGTAACTTCTTGAAGTTTGGTATTAGCTATAACATATTGTGATTGACATTTCTTGCGTTTTCTGGTGAACTTAATATAAAAGCATTTTGAGATATTTAGAAACATTTTGTTTTTATTACACCACTTAGAGAGTCCATCGATGTCTTCTTGAAGGCATTGAGAGTCAAAGTTATTGGCCACTTTCTTCATCATTTTTAGGTCATCGGCGAAAAGGTAAATTTGGCTATGCTTCACAGCTGTCCTAATGTCATTAATGAACACATTGAAAAACAATGGTCCTAATATGGAGCCTTGGTATGCCTGATGTAGCTAAAAAGGTGCTCCTTTTCCTTTTTTTTTTGATTGTTCCGCATCGACTACAACTATAGAGGAACGACTTTTTGGATAAGATTGACACCACTGAAGTAGGTAATCGCTTATACCAAAAGCATGTAGGTTTTTTTACGAGGATGTAGTGATTTACCTTATCGAATGCTTTTGAAAAATCTGTGTAGACAACATCAATTTCCGCATTCAGATCAATCTATAACCTCACGCCAGATCCCTTGCGGGGTAGGCAGAGAGTACAGAGTTCCAACAGGTTCTTTCCTTACATACCTCTCTGGCTTCCTCGACTCTCATAGTTCGTCTCATACACGCTCGCCGGTTACGGAGACTCTTGACTTTTCCATCAGATAAGACTCGGTTTATTTGGTCGTGGTAAGATAGTCTAGGTCTTCCCCGGTACCTGCATCCTTCCACTTTCACATTGTATATCTGTTTTGTCATTCTTTCCTCTGGCATTCTTTCTATATGCCCGAACCAACGGAGCATGCCCTTTCTCATCTTTACACCGATACTATCTTTCATACCTACTCGCTGTCTTACTATGCTGTTGCTAATGCGGTCGGTCAGCTTCACTCCGCACATCTTCCGCAGAGCTCGCATTTCTACCGCATTTATCCTACTTTCATTCTCCTTCTTACATACCCAGCTCTCGCTACCATATAACAGCGTTGGGACAAGAACTCCGTTATGTATGGCCAGCTGCGCCTTATGGCTTAAGTGCCGGCTCCCGCGTAGCTTTCCCCTCGCACCATTCACTCTGTTCCCTGCACTCACTCTTCTCTCTATGTCAGCGGTGTATTTCCCATCCTTACTGAAGGCGCATCCAAGATATAAAAACTCATTCACTTGCTCCAGCACATCGTTTCCAACCACAATCCTTACATTCGTTCTGGTTTCTTCCCTTTCAAAAACCATAATCTTGGTTTTCTTCACATTCAAGTGTAAGCCATTCATCATGCAGTCGTCTTTCATAACTGTGACTAGTGTTTGCAGATCAGTGGCTGTTGGCGCTATTAAAATCGCGTCATCTGCATAAAGTAGATGGTTTACCACTAAGTCACCCATTTGTACACCTTCATTCATCGCTTTCAGTCTTTGAAGACTTTTGTCCAGATATATTATAAACAGTCTAGCGGACAACACGCAACCCTGCTTGACGCCGATTTTAACGTCAAACCAGGGTGACCTTTTACCACCCACCCGTACGCATGCCTTGCTGTCCACATAAGTGGACTGGACGGCTCGCAACAGAGTGCCATCTATACCATACTCTGGCAAAATGTCCCAAAGTCTCTTTCGCACAACTCTGTCAAATGCCTTCTCCAGATCTACAAACCCGCAGAAAACCTTCCTTCCCACTGCCAGATGCTTCTCTACGATGTTGCGGAGTGAGAAGACTTGATCCGAACATCCTCTTCCAGACCTGAAACCCCCTTGTGCCTCGCACAACATTCCATCGGACTTCACGCGCATTCTCCGTTCAATAATTTTACCGTACACCTTGGCTGCTAAGCTGATCAAACTGATGGCTCTGTAATTGGCGCAGTCATATTGTGAACCCTTGCCTTTATACAAGGGTACTATGACAGCGCGGCGCCAATCTGTAGGGACTCTACCGGTCCTCCAGCAAAGGTTTGCAAGGGCCCGGAAAGCGTCCCGGACGGAAGTTCCACCATATTTGATCATCTCGGCAGATATCATGTCTACTCCCGCAGCTTTACCGTTTTTCATACTTCCTATCGCCCATTCAACTTCTTCCATGGTGATGTCCTCCGTTGATTCTGGTGCCGCAATCTCGCCTTTGGGCACGTCTGCGGCATCAGCATCCGGGTCATCTCCATACATTTCTCCAAAATATTCACTCCACCGGTTTAGCACAGCTTGTGTGTCTGCAAGAATGTCACCATCTTTAGATTTTATCCTTTCCATTCTGGAGCCTGATGAATCACCTCGAGCCTTTCTCACCTTGCTCCAAAAGAGTTTGGTGTTGTTCTCGAAGTTCTTCGCCAGCCTCTCCTTTTCAATCATACTGGCTCTTTCACGCTTTTCTTTCACTAAAGTTTTAGTGGCATTCTTGCATTGCCGGTATATTTCTTTCCTCATCTCTGTCATACTGGCATTCAGGTTCAAAGAAGATACATAGTCCTGCCACGCTTTCTTCTTACTTTCTACGGAGCTTTGCAACTCCGCATCCCACCATGCATCACCTTTTGCTGTAATATGCTTCTTTGAGCAACCACATACTTCTTTCGCGGATTCCACCAAACTCTCTTTCAGGCTATTCCAGCATTCATCTACATTTGAGTCCGAAGAGCCTGCTGTCAAAAGCTTGTCCCGGACTCTGTCTTCATACATTCTCCTCACGCTCTCATCTTGCAACTTTTCAACCTTTAATCTTTCAAGGTCTCCGAAGGGGATACGCTCTCGCCAGTGCCTCCACTTCCTGAACAGACCACTAAACCGCGCAACTACGAGATAGTGGTCTGATTCCAGAGTGGGGCCTCTATACGCACGCGTATCTTGTAGTTTGCTTCGGAGACGGTTATCAACCAGGATCAGATCTATCATGCTTTTTTGTTCATTCCTTCTCCACGTATACATATGTATGTCCTTGTGCTGGAATATCGTGTTAGATACAAGGAGACCCCTTTCCAAACAAACATCTACAATGAGCTTACCTGCATCGTTCACTCTCTTATCACCATAAGGACCCAGAGCAGCGTCGCAAGTTTGCCGCCTGGTTTCTACCCATCCGTTCAGATCGCCACACAAAATCACCTTTTCGTTAGCCTCAGCCAGATCCAGAACTTCCCTGACATTATCCCAAAACTTCTCAAGGTCCTGGGGTGTCGACGAGCTTACGGGAGCATATGCTGCGACCAAAAATACTCTAGTGACACCCAGTTTTAAACGGACCCAGAGAAGTCTCGCATCGCACAGGCCATAATCTCTCACTCCAGAGGCCAGGCGATGGGACAGCAAGATACCCACCCCCATGCTGGCACGACTGCTCTGCGATACCCCAGACCACAGAGCCATCGTTCCATCAGGAGGATCACAGGTTTCACTGCCCCTCCGCTTAGTCTCTGTTACACACAGAGCATCCAGGCGTCTCTCTTTCATCACATCAATCACCTCATGCATCTTATCTTCCATACCACCTCTTACATTCCAAGTGCCTATTCGGCACTCTGCACCCCACGACTCACCAGTTCGGGCCCGGTGTGATGGGTGGCGGCCCCCATCGCCGCTTCCACCTATATTCGTACCGACGGGGGCGGGCCAGTACGCGTCGCCTCGGGGGGACGCCCTAGCCCGCACTGCGGTACGTCTTCGGTCCAAGATTGCAGCCATAATGACTGGCAGGGGTCGCGACGAGCACGCTCTTGGACAGACCCCCATCAATCATTTCTTTTAATTCAGATCAATCATTTCTTTTAATTCAGAAGTGAACAGAGTAAGATTGGTATTTGTTGACCTTTTTGCCATGAAACCATGCTGCTCAGTAATGATATATTTTTGTATATGAGGATACATAACAGAGTGGACTAAACATGTTTGAAATTGTCATCGCATTAGAGGATGTTTTGTCACCGAGGTTCATAGTATCTGGATATGCTGATTGATTCCGTCTCAAGTTTTTAACATACGACCAGAACTTTTTTGGATTTTTTAATATTTCGATTTCTATGTTCTCTATATATTTGTTATAACACTCTTTTATCAACTAATTACAGTCAGATCTTAAATATTCATATTCTGTCTTATCTAGAGCATTATTGTACTTCTTAACTTTTTGATGATATTTATTTTTTTCTTTTAATAAGTATATCAAATAGGATGAAAACCATAATGGATATGAGCCGCTACTTTAGTCATTGGGACATTAGAATTAATAATTTTGTATAAGATGTCATAGAATTTAACTACCATCTCATCAATACCCTTACAAGAACTGAACTCAACTGTCCATGGCACTGATTCAAGTATAGTATTTATTGCCCCATAGTTACCCTTATAGAAGTTATGTCTGTTGCAAGTTGGTATTTTTTTATTTTCTATTGGAACTTTCATCTGAATTTCAAGTGCTGAGCGAAATTTATCAATGTTTCTTACTGGATTCTGGCACTCGGTGACATGCAAGACCTCTTCGTTACATAGAACTAAATCCAGTATTTTATTTTGGTTGTTTGTGACACAAGTTAAATTGTTTCATGTGAAGGTACGGCGCTGATTTGCCATGTTATTCCACTCATGTTAAAATCTCCGGCTATTAAGGTGTATATATAGTGTGCGTTTCTAAAATCCTGTTGACTTTATTGATAAAGAACTTTATGCTATTTTTCGTAACTGGTAGTGGCAAGTAGACAGCCCCTATTCTGATAGAAGTAAGGTTACTTCTTGACTTCGTGGCGTCGGTAGTTATCAGGATCCAGAGATCCTCGCAGTCGCTCTCATACTCCATAATGCGTTTTGAAATAAGTCGATTCGATACTGCCACCAACACACCACCTCCTTTCCCTGCGCTAGATGTAGAACATGTCTCGCGGTCACGCTTGTATACGTTATACCCATTATCAAATATTTCAGCATCGAAAAATCCGTTATTAGGCCAAGTTTCTCTAAAAATGTAGACGTCGTGGTCATTATTATTTACTTGCTGGCGTACATCTGTTGCATATGAGTTTAATCCTCTTACATTCTGATAATAAATTGTTAGATCGGTTAACATATAAAAGTAATATAACTATACGTAATATTATAACTAAAACAATCAATATAGTGGGATAGTTACAAATAATGGACAAAAAAAATAACAATAATTATAATAAACAAAATGAAAAAAAAAAAAAATTAATGATTTGACTTCACTTAATTTAGCAAGGATAATTCCTGGATATTCCTTATTAATTTATATTCAGACGTTTCGGTCTTGCGCATGAATATCCTACCTCCCTTAGTCCAGATAAATTTGTAGCCGAGCTCCTCCGCCTTAGCTCTTGCTGCTGCGTGTAATGCCTTCTGAGCGGGTGAAAGATATTCTACGACAAAGACTGGTTTTTTGACCCCACCTATTCCAATGTGGCTTGTGTTCAGTTTTTCAGTGAAAGTACTAGCCGGTCTATTAAATATTAAAGAGGCTGCCAAAAATTCGTCTCTCTTACTTGGGACCCGAACTTTACAATACTACAGACCTAGGTCTTTGGCTATCTTTATGACGCTTAGCAACTATAGTACATAGATGGATATCCGATTCGTCTAATTTGCAACACGTGATATTTGCTATTTGCTTTATTATAGTGATTAAGTTTTCAGTTTTGTGTTCGGAAATATTTTGTATCTCTAAATTGTTAGTTCGAGAATGTTGCTCCATTCGAGTAATTCTGGAGTTAAGATCTATTATCGTATTTTGTAGTTCAGAAATTTCTGATTAAATTTTTTTTATTTGGATGGAGTTAGATTTGATGTCGTTTTTTATGACGTTTTGCTCCATTTCAATTATAGTAATGGAGTCTGTTACTTGGTTGAAACTATCTAAAAGCTCTTTAGTTTTCAGCTCAAAATGTATCATTAAATTAGTTTTTAAATTTCCCAGTAGATTCTCTAATTCTTCTCTGATTATTTGCCGTAAGTTTTCCATAGACACTTCGGATGTAGAGGTATACTTAATTTGGCCTCCTCGTCTTGTATTAATATTTACAGATTTTTCATCACGTCCATCATAGTTGCAATCTAGCTCGTCATCGGGCTGCTGGTATATGGTAGGTTTTATTGGCGTATTAGTATTATCCAACTTTGGTAGCTTACTGCGACAAGATAGGCAAATCCAATTTGTTTTATATTCCGCACTCAGTTCCTTCAGTGTTTTGTTTATATTTACACAACTGAGGTGATAATTGATTTTACACGATGAACAGCTTAGGCCATTATTCGGTGAAGTTACACGTTCACAACACCCAAACTTTATTTTATTTTGAGTCATAATATTATTTTCATATCACAATAAGAATTTGTTTTTACTTGCCCTTTATGAGGATTACACGGGGCTCCGCGTCGAGCGCACCTGCACGTTAAACGCAGCATAGAGTGACGGCCGGTCGCGGAGGTGAGGGTAGGCGAGCGTTATTTGTTTAGGATCTTGATTTTCAAATGCTACGTACTTAATACTTCTTTGGTGTTTCTAAAAATTGATATCACTTATGGTTTAGTCTTTTTTTTGGCTATCCGGAAATGTATAGGTAAGCACTGATCTATTACTTTAAACACTTATACTGTATTTTTTTTTAGAGGAGCAATTTTAAACACGTGAACTTGGTAGGTGGGTAGTTAGTTAATAATACCAGTTTGCACGTTAGTAATATAGATTAGGAGACATGCTTTGGAATATAATCTAGTTTAGTTAAGTTTTGTCTTTATATTGAATTTGAAGCGATTGTATTCTGGTTTGTGTCTGAAATAAATAAATATAGCACCGAAATACTTACATACTCGGAGATTATTAGTTAAAAATAAATTCGCGGGTTCAATTTCAAGATGAGACAAATCTTTTTTGGTGTGTATGTGTGTGTGTGTGTGTGCGTGTGTGTGGTGTGTGCGTGTGGTGGTGTGTGTGTGTATGTGTGTGAGTGTGTGTGTGTGTGGTGGAGTGTGTGTGTTTGTGTTTTTACACCTTTACAACTTCACCGGTCAAGAGGGCGATCGTGGAACCACTACGCTCGAGCCACAAGGGCAGTCGCTATGGGGGAGGGCGTATACTAGCGTGGTGCTCTGCATCAACCAGCGGGTAAGGGATTCTTCGCCCTTGCCAGCGAGGTCAGTATCTGATCCTGTGTGCGGTATCTTTATCCGAAAGAAGGGATGTAAGGGTATCGGGAGGGTCGGTGAGAACATGCCGCGGGTGGCGGTAGCGGCTGATAGGAGGGGAACACCCACGAGACAGAAATAATTCCTATTGTAGGGTTGTCTTTATTTTTGACTGCCTCGTTGGCAGCAGTGGCAAAGCGCATTGCTTGGTGATCACAAGGTCCTGGGTTCAAATCCTAGGTCGGACAAAAGAAGTGTTCTAACGAAAACACTTCCCAGTATGAGTCCGGAGTCTGGAATTGTGCCAGGTATATGGCACAATAGGCTCGCCTCCTATTACATGGGACCTAACATTGCCGGCGAAACGCGGATGTACTCAATACACCACTGCCACCCCCGCTTGGGGAATATAGGCGGGACGGTGTCTTTAGTTTTTTCATTGAGTTAATTTTTTGGAAGAGCGACATACGTGCATTTTCTCGCTGTAAAGTTTATGCTAACCTCTGTTGCCGTCTATAATACACTTTGTTAGCGCGGCTTAGCAGTATAGCCGAACGCGCCTTCACCTGGCGTAGAAAGAGCTGGTAGGTATACGAAGTTAACGACTTATCTGGCCTCCCAACCGGATATTCTGCGACAGGAACGCTACGGTCACCTCAATTTACGACTCTCTCGTAACGCATTCTGATCAGAATCAGAATCAGAATATTTTTATTCATGTAAGCCATTACAGTATTTATGAATCGTCAGAAAAGTAACAAAGACTCTACTGCCACTTCGGAATGTCATTCCTGTGGAGAAGACGGGCAAGAAACTCCACGGTTACTCTTTTAAAATAAAAAAATACAAAATCTACATTCAGTTGTGGGGTATGGGAGAACAATGTAGGTTGGTCATCAGGTGAGTCTAAGTTAAAAGAACGAATAATACTATTTATGAGAATGGCTAAATGGTTCCCTCATTTGCAAAAGAAAGTACACATTGTGTAAAATTAATAGAAGGAAGAGTGGGAATGTTAACTAACAACAGTTGAATAGGTTGTCATGACTCAAGTGGAGCTGGAATAGCATCTATCCAATCATTTTTATCATTTAAATAATCTTCTATTGAATAATAAGCTTGCTTACAAAATGTTCGTTTTACACAAGCTTTGAACTTATTTTCACTAAGATTAGTGACATCAATTGGAATTTTGTCATAAAATCTAATACAGTGCCCCATGAAAGACGTGTGAATTTTTGACAGACGAAACTGCGGTTGGTCTAATTTATTTCTATGTCGTGTGTTATAGCAATGCCTATCACCTAGCTGATTAAAAAGATCTAAATTTTTTCTAGTATACATAATGTTTTCATAAATATATTGACATGGGACCGTCATGATATCAGCTACCTTGAACAGTTCTCTTAAAGTGTCGCGACTACTCAGGCTATAGATGGCCCTTATAGCCCTTTTTTGCAAGATAAAAACAGACTCAATGTCCGCTGCCTTACCCCACAATAATATACCGTAAGACATGACACTATGAAAGTAGCTAAAATAGACTATCCTCGCGGTGTCCACATCAGTTAGTTGTCTGATCTTCCTTACGGCATAGGCAGCGGAGCTAAGCCGTTTACCTAAATTCTCAATATGAGGACCCCATTGTAACTTGGAGTCAAGCGTAATTCCTAAAAAAGATGTATCATTGATGAACTCAAGTTTTTCATTGTACAGTACTTTTACAGTATGATATCATGTACAGTACTTTTTACATTTGGCAAAGAAAACCTTATACATTTAGTTTTCTTGTTATTGAGCACTCAATTGTTGGATGTAAACCAGTTATGTAGTTGAAGAATAGTGCCATTTACTTAGTCAAAGTTATTGTACATGCCCACCTACTTTAAAAATCAAAGAGGTATCGTCAGCAAATAACACTATTTTCGCTCGAGTTTTAATTACTTCAGGTAGATCATTTATGTAAACTAAAAATAGGAACGGACCCACTATCGATCCCTGTGGAACGCCCATTATAACTAAAGAGCCTAGAGATTTAGTTTGATTTATTTGAACACACTGTTGTCTGTCCTAATTTTAAAAGATTAAGTGCTTTACCATGGATACCATAGTGCACCAATTTAAGCAGCAGTGTTTCGTGTTTTACACAATCAAATGCTTTGTAAAGATCACGAATGCCAATGGCGTCCTGTGAGTTCTCCCAGGCATCGAAGATATGCTTTATTAGAGTTACACCGGCGTCAGTAGTACAACGCCCTTTAGTAAAGCCAAATTGCTGATCGTGCAGGATGTTGTTTGCGTTAAAATGATCTAGCATTTGCATGAGCATTATATTTTCGAACACTTTACTGAGCACTGGCAAGACAAACACTGGCCTATAGTTGTTGGCATCTTTACTATCGCCGGATTTGAACAGTGGTATTACCTTACTAAATAACAGCTAAGTGTGGTGCGATTGTATTTATAATAGATTTACACACTTTTATCGACATTCCCCATAAGTCTTCAGTTACTTTTAATTTTAAATCATTAAAGACTTTAATAACAGACCGGGGATTAGTGTCTTCAAACCTGAACTCCACCGGAAAAACAGTAATGTTGCTTTTAACAAAAGAAATTGCAAGAGAAGAAGAGCAATTTAAGGATTTTGTGGTCTCTACCGGAATATTAGTGAAATTTTTTTCGAATTCTTGAGCTACGTCTCTATCTGCTTGAATGAGCCCACGCGCAGTCTCTAGAGTAAAGTCCACACTGCGTTGCTTAGACCTCCCAGTTTCACTATTAACAATTTTCCAGGTGGCCTTAATTTTGTCATCTGCAGATTTAATTCTTTTACTGCCTGGCAGCACTTCTTCTCGGCTTGTTTAGGTCGTGTTAACACGCCGGCTTAATACACTATTCCAGCGCGGTTTATAATCGTTAGTACCCGGCTTTCGGATAGCCCCAGCACAGCTTAGGAGCGGTTCGCAATAAGACTGTGAAAAAGCGAATTTATGCGGCGGATGATCCAAGGTATTAAGTATTATAAACAGAACCCTAATTACAGCTGCAGTAAAAGAGACAGAGACAGAATAAAAGTAGCATAAACATAAGTGGCGTGAACACACGCAAAAAAAAAGAAAGGAACCTTTTTTCTTCATTAGAAAAAAAATAACGCTTGCTTATTGACAAGCACACACAATCAGTCCTAGCTTAGGTAGAGGAATATGACATTTTACACACGAGTTTCTTATATAATAAAGGTAATAAAGACTGTTCGGGCATTGTGATTCACCAATTATGTGGGTGGACCGCAAAAACTGCGACTCGGAATATGAGGGTAGTTGGAAAACTACAACATTGAATTCGGGTGCAAGGGTGTTGATCGATTACCGGAAATATTTAAATTACTACATTATTCGTCGGTTTATTTGTGCAAAACAACTTGTGAGATTTCGGACAATAAGGTGGTATGCTAAAGACATCAATATAAAAGGATTGAAACAACCAGGCAGCCGTGCACGGCGGAGCTACCTTCGGGAGACGAGTCAAGGTGAGTGGTTCACCTTGTATTTGGGGATTGCGGTGCCTGGACTCCCAAATCTAACCGATAGAAAACTCAGGACCAGCAACTGAGGTATCGAAGGGGTTTTCACATGAACATAATTTTGGTCCCCGAGCCGGATTGGGTTTTCGTAAATTAGTTGGTTAGATAGGGGTTTCATTTATTTATAACGGTTACAAACGGGGTACCTACTTTTGGCATAGAAATAATTATTTAAATTGTAATAGGCATTGTGTTTAGAGGTTCTATTGTTTTCCAAAGATGGCAAAATCTTTTGAAAGCAAATTTAAAATTAAATACGACTGGTTTGTAGATTCGTCAAAATTAGTAAATAGTAAAACTTGTAGTTCGGGTGTTTTATCAGCTCGGTTCAAAAAACTGCATGACTATTTCAATGTTTTAACGGAGTCATACGAGGGCATACTGACCAATACTTCTTCAGAAGATGAAGAAATAATCGGTAGATATGAGGTAAAATACAAAGAGGCCACGGAGTTATACAACCAGTTGGATGCGGTCTCGGCGGCCTATCCGAACCTTGACGGCACCCACATGCCCACGGAGGGCGCGTCAACGCCGCGGCTACCGCGGATTGTGCCTAGTACGTTTGACGGGGACGTTTTTTCATGGTGTAGCTTCATTAGTCTGTTTACATCATTGGTTTTAACACGGAAAGATATCACTAAAACGGAAAAATTTCATTATCTTACTTCGCACGTGGAAAAGGAGCCTAAAGCACTTATTAAACATCTGCCGATGGTGGACGGGTCGTTAGACACGGCATTGGATATCCTAAAAGGCCGGTATGAAAATAAAAGATTGTTGGCGGATTCACTGATTGCGCGGATTTTACATTTGCCGGTGTTGAATAAGTGTGCTGGGCTTCGAACTAAAATATTGAACCCGTTATTGGAATCTTCGCGGGCATTAGCTAATTTAGGTTTTCCAATTAACGAGTGGAGCTACATTTTATTGCATGTAAGTCTACAAAAATTACCAATTGACGTCAGAACACGGTTTGAGCAAAAACACGGTGGCAATAATATAAGTTTACCCACTTTTGATCAGCTCATAGAATTCCTACAACATGAATGTAGACTTATAGACACGGCCACTGCGGAACCGGTTTCTTATTACGCGGATCGCACTCACAACAGGCCCGAGCGCAGGGTGCATAATATTGTGACGGAACCACCAGCACAGGACCAGCGGGAACGGGCGAACAACTACGGCCGTATTAAAGACTGTGGCTATTGTCAGAGGTCGGGGCACGGTATAGACAGCTGTTATAAATTTGCTGACATGTCCAGGTCTAAACGTAAGGATTGGGTTAAAAGACAATTCTTATGCTTTCGGTGCTTCGGTACTCATTTGGCGGCATCGTGTACCCGCAAGGTACCATGCAGTCGGTGCGGAAATATCGGACATAACAAACTAATTTGTACAACGTCCATTGCGCGCTCTGACTCACCGGCGGACGGCGAGCCGTATACACGGCGCGCATTTGTTACGGCGCAATGCGATAGAGCGACGGGCGGTCGGCGGCGCTCACCTATTACTCAGTCGCGGCGGTCACGGCACGCGTCTCCTAGGTCGTCGGTTCGAGACTCGCGTTATCCACGGCGTGGTGATAGTTCCGCGGGATCTATGGACCGGGTACGCGAGTTAAAGGATGGTTACGGGCGTGATTCGGACCCACGGGAACAGCGGGACTGGGAGACCCGACACCGCCGGGAGCGGACTGATTGGGGTGGGTGGCAGTCGAGTCCTGTGGTGCCGCGTGTGCCACAGGAATAGCAATTACAGTCGTGTAATGTCGCCTCGGTACCTCGGCTAGCGGATAATGTCATCTTACCCACGGTCATTGTAGAAGTAAAATCCAATCGGGGGGATTTTATCAAATCCAGAGGCCTGCTAGACCTGGGTAGTCAAGTCACTATAATTAAGAGTGATTTGGTAGCAAGTTTGGGTTTAAGGCGACATTACAACCAAACACCGTTAACAGGCGTCGGCGGATTTAATAACAATGAATGTTGTCATGTTGTTAAATTTTATTTTAAACCGGTAAATTCGAGTTATTTGTTATCGGTTACGGCGGTGGTTTTGAAGAAACCAACTTCATATTTAGCGCGTAGGTTTAGTAAACAAATTGCTCATATAAAATTTTCGGATGACGGTTCATTTAATATGTCAAATGTTGACATAATTTTCGGATGTGACATATTAGGTCAAATTTTAAATGGTGAAAAGGTGAATTTCGGTACTGATGGACCGTATGCTTTAGGCACCATTTTTGATTTTGCGATTTTCGGTCCGGCGCAACCATTAAAAAATGATAACTCGGAATCAAATGTTAATGTTGGTGTTACATTAATTGAAGCGGTCGAGAGATTTTGGCGATCGGAAGAACCACCCAGGCTGAAAATCAAGGACCCGGCGGACTTAGAATGTGAACATTTGTTTTCTACAACTACCTCACGCGGCTCGGACGGAAAATATGTTGTCAGATTACCACTGTTGCCAGATCGACAGCGGTTGGGAGAATCTAAGGAGACGGCCCTGCGTCGATTTACGGCCTTAGAACGAAAAATGAAACGGCTACCAGAATTTAAAAAAAAATATGTGGAATTTATGTCGGAATATTTAAGACTCGGTCATATGACGGTTTCCAAATTTGATGTTTCGTCAGGACAGGAACATTATTTTCTTGCGCATCACGGTGTTTTTAAAAAATTAGGCGACGTCGGAAAAATTCGGGTAGTTTTCGACGGAAGTGTACCCACCAGCACCGGTGCGTCCATCAACGATTGTTTGTTCACGGGTGAACGACTTCAAAATGACATCACACAAATTATAATTAATTTTCGGTTGCCTCTGTTTGTGTTCACTACGGATGTGAAAATGATGTTCCGGCAAACCTGGATACATCCGGACGATCGGAAATACCAATTAATATATTGGCGCTCGTCACCCGATGAACCGTTGGTAGTTTATGAGCTGACCACAAACACATACGGGTTAAAGTCCAGTCCATTCGTCGCTATACGGTGTTTACATCAGTTGGCGAGTGACGAGGAGCACCGGTTCCCGCGGGCGGCCCGGCTGCTGCGTCACAACAGTTACGTGGACGATCTGAACGGCGGCGCGGACACGCTGCGCGACGCGCGGCATCTGAAGGACGAGCTCGTGGCGCTCATGCACACGGCGGGCTACGAGCTCAGGAAGTGGTCGTCGAACGCACCGGAACTGTTGGACGACTTGCCGGCGGATCATTTGGAGACGGCTCAGTCATTTAACATGGATACCGACGGATCGGAATTTATGAAGGTTTTAGGTATACAGTGGAACCCAAGGTCAGACAGTTTTTCGTATAAGTTGAATCTACCAACGGACACTACTGTCACTCGGCGCAGTATTTTATCATTGACGGCTCGCCTTTACGACCCTCTCGGATGGGTGTGTCCGGTTGTTTTCAAAATTAAATTATTACTACAACGATTGCTTAGCACTGGTGATAATTCACGGAAGGTAGACTGGGACGCTCCCGCGCCGCAGGATATAGTGCGAGCGTGGCGCGATATCGTTTCGGATTTGCCTAATCTACAAAAGATTACAATACCTAGATGTCTGAAACCGGATAAAAATAGCAGTTATTCGGTTCATGGGTTTTGTGACGGATCATCGGTAGGATTTTCTGCGGTCGTATATTTGCGGTCGGTGGATGAGGCCGGTAATGTCTTTATGCGGTTGCTTATGGCTAAGTCTCGGGTGGCACCATTAAACACAAAGCGGACCATCCCTAAGTTAGAGCTGAGTGGTGCGACCCTATTGACTACGCTTATCAACCACATAGTCCCCTCCCTGCAGAGTGACATTGCGATTGATGATGTCGTGTGTTGGTGTGATAGTACCATTGTATTGGCGTGGCTAAAAACATCACCACATAAATTACAAGTGTTTGAAGGAAATCGGGTATCTCAAATTATTTCATCTAAAGTAGATATTTTATGGAGACATGTCCCCGGCGAGATGAACTGCGCGGACGTGGCGTCGCGCGGCGCGACAGCCGACGAGCTGCTGCAGCACCCGCTGTGGTGGGGGCCGCGCTGGTTGCGGGACCCCCCGGCCCGGTGGCCCGGCGAGTGCTCGGACTTTCCGGCGGACATGTTACCGGGCATGAAAGCTAAAGTTGTTAACCTTAATACCGTCGATTCAGAATTCGATTTATTGGATCGGTACAGTTCGTACGATAAATTAATAAATGTAACGGCGTACACACTACGGTTCGCTAATAATTGTAAAAATACATGTAAACTCGGCGGTAATCTCTCAGTTGCGGAACGTAGAAACGCGACCATACATTTAATACGAATTGTACAAAATACATATTTTCACGAAGAAATTTCGGCCCTTCAGTCAAAGAAATCAATTAAGGGCTCACTTCGGCGGTTGAATTTATTCATTGATAACGATCAGTTGCTTCGTGTCGGCGGCAGAATAGGTGCGTCGGAGCTGCCGTACGCTGCGCGGCATCCTGTTTTACTACCGGGCAAAGGTCGCTTCACGGAACTATTGGTAACTCATTATCATAAAATATTTTGTCACGTCGGTGCAAATACACTTTCGGCCATTTTATCTCGGCCCTATTGGATTGTTTCGGCTCGACGCGTGACGCGTCATATCACCTTTAAATGCGTACAGTGCTACCGGTCCCGGGCGCGACCTGTCCAACCCTTCATGGCGGATCTGCCCGCAGATCGTGTACAGGGTGTTCGTCCGTTTCTCGGAGTCGGTACGGACTTTGCCGGACCATTTTATATTAAATCTAGCTCGCTACGGAACGCGAAGATAGAAAAATGTTTTTTGTGCATTTTCGTATGTTTAAGTACTAAATGTGTTCATTTGGAAGTAGTCAGTCAACTATCGGTTGAAGCCTTTATAGCGGCGTTTACGCGATTTATTTCTCGTCGAGGACTACCCTCACTAGTGCGGTCGGATTGTGGCACAAATTATACGGGCACGGATAAATATTTAAAAGAATTGTATGTTTTCTTGCGGGACAACCAATCTGAAATTGAACGGAACTTGACGAAGAATCACATTAAATGGCTATTTAATGCGCCCTCGAGTCCAAACCACGGCGGTTTATTTGAGGCGGCGGTTAAATCTGCAAAAACACACGTCAAGCGTGTGCTCGGCGAAGCACGTTTAACGTTCGAAGGGCTCACCACGTTCTTCACCAAGGTGGAGGCCGTCATGAACTCTCGCCCGTTATATCCGCTTAGTACGGATCCGGCGGATCTGGATGTATTAACTCCGGGGCACCTTTTGATTGGACAACCACTGGTGGCTCTCCCTGAATACCCTTACACCGATGTCAGTGTGCACCGGCTGTCTCGGTTTCAACAAATTCAAAAGATGTCTCAACACTTTTGGTCTCGGTGGAAAAATGAATACCTACACACTCTTCAACAGCGGTTCAAATGGACCTCACAGACGGAACCTCCTAAACTCAATGACTTGGTTTTGATTAAAGAAGATAATTTAGCTCCTTTACATTGGAAACGCGGACGGTTAGTCAAACTTTTACCAGGTAAAGACGGGGTTGTACGGGTTGCAGAAGTGAAAACTCAAAACGGTGTCCTGATGAGGCCCATTTCTAAATTGTGTAGGTTACCCATAGATAATTAGGAACCAAGACGGGTCTTGGTTAGGCGGGGGGATGTTCGGGCATTGTGATTCACCAATTATGTGGGTGGACCGCAAAAACTGCGACTCGGAATATGAGGGTAGTTGGAAAACTACAACATTGAATTCGGGTGCAAGGGTGTTGATCGATTACCGGAAATATTTAAATTACTACATTATTCGTCGGTTTATTTGTGCAAAACAACTTGTGAGATTTCGGACAATAAGGTGGTATGCTAAAGACATCAATATAAAAGGATTGAAACAACCAGGCAGCCGTGCACGGCGGAGCTACCTTCGGGAGACGAGTCAAGGTGAGTGGTTCACCTTGTATTTGGGGATTGCGGTGCCTGGACTCCCAAATCTAACCGATAGAAAACTCAGGACCAGCAACTGAGGTATCGAAGGGGTTTTCACATGAACAAAGACCATGACCAAATAAACCGTGTCTTATCTAAAGATTAAGTAAAGATCTCCGTAACCAGCGAGCGCGTATGACGAGTATAAGAGAGGAAGAAGCCAGAGAAGTCTGTAAGGTAAGAATTTGTTTGAAACTCGAAAGCATGTGCGTATTAAAAATTACCTATCACTTGCTTTAACAGTGCAGGAAAACATCGTGAGGAAACCTACATGCCTAAGAGTTTCTCGAAGGTGTGTGAAGTTTGCCAACCCGCACTGGGCCAGCGTGGTGGACTATGGCCTAAACCCTCTCAGTTTGAGAGGAGGTCCATGCCTAACGGTGGGACAGTTTCTTAACAGGGCTATATTATTATTATTATAACACTTTAGCCTCAGGAACTGGGAGCCGTTTAATTTCTGTGCATTTCATTTGTAGGGGTAATTGCCATAACCGCCAGGCTTTGCAGGCGAGTTTGCGATCGCAGTGTGTCATACCGGTCGGTTTCAATATTAGAGATACTACAGATAGAATTTTGACGTATTTTGTATGAAAAATCAGTCAAAATTCTACTGATAGCAAATTTATACTTGAGTTGAATATTGAAACCAGCCATTACACAGAAACAAGTATTGAATCTAATACCCAATTTACACACTGCCACTGCCGCCACTTCCCCCCAAAAGTACTGAGCAGTACCGAGGCAACGTTGCCTGTTCACATACTTCCTTCGCACTTCAAACATCGCCCTTTGTTTCTTTTATGTTTGCAAAAAACTTCCGACATCAGATTTTCTTATCCCAGAAACGATATTGTTTTCATAAAAATATCCCCTGATGCACCACCCTCACATTTTTTTTTGTATTTCATATATTTCATTAGTTTTTTATGCTTAAGTTTTATTCCAAAGTTATTTTTCAGAAAGCTTTCTCAACTTTGACTGCCTCGTTGCTCTAGTGGCAATGCGCATCGCTTCATGATCACGAGGTCCATTTGAACCTAATCCCAGGTTGGACAAATGTGGTTTTTCTACGGAAACCTCCTTGTATGAGTCCGGAGTCGGGAATTGTGCCTGGTATAGTGGCAATAGACTAGTCCTCATACTGTCGGCGAAAAGTGAGTGTACACAGTACCCCTCTGCCATCGATAACTTTAACTCTCTATTTAAGTTCCTCATGCTTCGGCGTTTCATTTGTGCTAGATTAAAAGTGTCAGTCTTTGGATGTGGTTTTATTTCGAATTAGTACAATCCAACCCTTTTTATTCTTTTTCGGGGGGAAATACCTAGCGCATGCTGCCTTTGTTTATGTGGCAGTTATGTGGGGCTCGCACCCACTAAAACTCCCCGGCATCCGTCTCTTGCCCGAGTGTCCTGCCGGAAGAATCGCGAGTAACGTAACATCTGCGGCGAGGGCGGGCTTGGTCTGTTGTTTACTGACCTCGCCTATTTCCCGTATCCTTCTTCGTGAGGACGCGCGCAGGACGTGGCGCGTTTCCTTTACGGGCCTGTCACTGGCGACCGGTTGTCCGTGCCCGGCGCCCGCAGGCCTATGCTCATGGGGGCGGAGGTCATTCGCAGCGTCTACGTCTACGTCTCTACGTCTTCGCCCGAGTACAATGTGACCCTAGCGAACGTACGAACGCGTTAAAATGCGCGCTACTACCATAATAAAATGCTGTGTCAATTTTAATTTAAAACTAATTCTTACAGTTGTTAGCTACGAGTAGATATAGTTGCGTAAAAGTGTCCGCATTTGGGATGCCATTTTGATCGTGATCTGAAGACTCAGCACGAAAAGATTGACGTTATTGTGACGCTAGCGAGTATTTGTGCTGTCACGTTCAAGATTATTTAGTCAATTTTTAGTAAGAAAGGGATGACAGATCAACTCGCCAGTTTCACGCTAACGTCACATTATTCATACTACGTCCTCCGTAATTTAATACATGTAATATACTAGCTTCTGCCCGCGACTTCTTTCACATTGGCTTTAGGCAGTAACCTTACCCTCTTCCGGGATAAAAAAAGCTCTCCCTCCATTAATGAACTGGTCGAGGCGCTTAGCGAGCAACATATTGGTTGTCGCATAGACGGCGTCTGTTACAATAACATAAGTTACGCGGACGATATGATTCTGCTGAACGCCTCGGTCTGAGGACTCAGAAAGCTGCTCAGTATCTGTTAGGGCTATGCGACTGATCACGGACTTCTTTATAATGTAAATAAGAGCCTGTGAACGGTCTTTCAGGGTGGACTAAAAAAAGGAACAGAAATGCCGCCTATTCGACTGAATGGCTCACCTCTAGAAAGGGTAGATATTTTTAAGTATCTAGGCCATTTAGTAACACCTACCCAGAAAGACGATGCAGACGTTGAACGAGAGTGAAGAACGCTGTCGGTAAGAGCAAACATGGTAATCCGAAGGTTTGCACGGTGCTCGATTAACGTGAAAATAACTCTTTTTAGAGCCTTTTGCACTACTTCTTACACATGCAGCTTGTGGACAGACTACACGCAAAAATCGTACAGTGCTCTACGGGTCAATTTAACAACGCATTCAGGATGATGTTGGGGCTCCCCGGTTTTGCAGGGCGTCGACAATGTTCGCGGAAGCGCGCGTAGATTGCTTCTACACAACTATTCGCGAGAGAGGCACTTCGCTCGTGCGGCGAGTGCGGGGGAGCTTCAACAGCATGCTGGCCACGCTCGCGGACAGGCTCGATTGTCCCTATCTGATGTCACATCAATTACATTATTTCAATTTTACGGCAATTATTTTTTTTTTTTTTTGTTTTTAAAAACGTAGCCCCACACTAGGATTTATTCCTGTGTCGTGGGTGCGTTTACAAACATGAAAATTCAAAAACACAAATACCCAGACCGGAAAAAATAATTGTGGATCACACAAAGATTTGTCCCGTGCGGGAATCGAACCCGCGACTATTAGACACAGTGGATGGAGCAGCTCAAGCTCTTAACCACTGATTGTGTGAGTCTTTGTAACTTCTTTAAATAAATTATTATTATTATTCCTGATGATAAATTATGTGTGCCAAATTTCATTCAAATCTGTTCAGCCGTTTTTGTGTGGTTCAGTTACAAACATACAAACATCTAAATATCCAAACATCCAAACGTCTAAACATCTACACATACAATTTTTCACATTTATAACATTAAGTAGGACTAGCAGGATGCATGCTTAAAATGCTGAAACAAATTCCTAAGCATTTAAAGCATTAACAAAAAATTTTCTAGTTCGAAAAACAATTGAAAAATCCACTACGCCACGTTCACCGCAGTTCGTTACAAAACCGCCGCGCGGCAGTGTATTCAAAATATCCACACAGAAAACAATGGCCGGCTTCTAAATTTAAAAAACCCCGCAATTTTTTCTGAAGAAACAAAACACGGGCGGCACAAATCAGGACGCTTGCGGCCGCCCGGCGTGCGCCTTTTGAATAATTCATAATTCATGTGAGCAATAATAGCACAGGTGAATATTATTTTTCTTTCTGAACGCGAGTAGACTGGCCACATTTTAATAACGATTGAAAAATAAGTCACTGGCTACTTTTAAATCTTGTCACAAAAAGGAAGCAGATTAAGGAAGCTTTGGTTTTTGTTTGTGTTATTGTAAGTATTATTGGTGAGATAGAATAAACTTAGTCTCTTTTAACCCATGCAGAAGCAGAGTAGGTAATGTTTTTTTTAATATATCATGTCATTATTTGTGACAGATATAATTATATTAGAGTAAATAATCCCTGACGGCCGTTGGGGCAGAACGGTTCTCGAATGGCGACCACGTACCGGAAGACGTGGAGTGGGTAGGCCCCCTACAAGATGGACCGGTGACCTGCTGAAGGTCGCGGGTAGAACTTGGATGCGTACAGCACCAAGCCAATCGTTGTGGCGGACTTTAGGGGTGGTCTTTGTCCTGCAGTGGACGTCTTTCGGCTGAAGAAGGAGAAGAAGAAATGATCCTAAATAAATAGCAAGTTTTTATTCAACGGGCGATTTAGCACAGTGGTTAAGAGCTTAAGCCGCTCCGCCCACTGTGACGAATAGTCGCGGATCCGATTCCCGCACGGAATAAATCTTTGTGTGATCCACAATTATTTGTTTTGGTCTGGGTATTTGTGTATGTGAATTTTCATATTTGTAAACGCACCCACGACACAGGAATAAATCTTAGTGTGGCTACATTAAAAAAAAAACGTTAGTAGGTTTACATCTCCATAATCGTTATCCTAAAATTGTCCTTACAGACAATGTATATGTATTTCAATGCATAGGCCTATAAGAATGTTACCAGAACTTTTTATATACTTTTTACGAACATCCACGATTAAAAAGTAGCGCCATTTCACTACTATGAGTTGCCACAACTAAAAGGTATCCCGTCTGCATCGCGCACAGCACAGGTGAATATTATTTTTCTTTTTGCACGCTCCGTCATTGAATAGAACAGAATGGCTGCGAACGAGTGATAATAACTCATCGATTGTTTACTACCAAGGGTCGGGTGTAAGGTATTTTTAATGATTAATTGGATCGGACGAACAATGCGTGGGAATTGTAAAGGAATATAACAATAATGCCATTTTGGGACGATTAATAGGTGTTAAACGGTACTTTTTAATATGGCGAAGGGATTTTTAAATCCTGCGAATACGACACATGAAATAAAACTATTTTTCGGATTTTATCGCGGTTTATTTATATTTTTTAAGTTCCAGACATTTTGAGTGCTTTGCTGTACCAATGGTCATGGGAAGGACTGAGGTGAAGTCCAAAAGGCATAGTTTGAAGATTTGAAAATTTACTTTCTTAAATTATGTTATAGTTATCGAACGAATTAACGGGTTTCAACTTAGTCTGTAGTATATTCATGAGTGTCTCTAATATTGAACCATAGTCAAATCTACGTACCGCGTAACCGGTTCTTGTCCAATAAAGCCATAAAGGTCTTCACTAAAGAAAAACTGCATACCGGGCGTAATTTCGTCGCTTAGCCGCTGCTATTTGTCGCGTAGATGCGGCAATTTTATCGAGTAGTCACTGAAATTTCATCGCATAGACGCTGGAATTTTGTTACGTAGACGCTGCGATTTCGTAGCAAAGATGCTGCAATGTCGTGGTTTAAACGTTGGAATACTCATCGCGTAGACGCTGCAATTTCGAAGCGTAGACGCTGCAATCCCGTCGCGTACACGATGCTATTTCGTGGCGTAGGCGCTATAATTTTGTTGCGCAGACGCTGTAATTTCGTAGCGTACATGCTGCAATCCCGTCGCGTAGGCGATGCGATTTCGTAGCGTAGACGCAATAATTTCGTAGCCTAGACGCTGTAATTACGTAGCGTAGAGGCTATTATTTTATAGCCTAGATGCAATAATTTCGTAGCGTAGATACTGCTATTTAATAGCGTAGACGCTAGAATTTCGTAGCGTAGACGCTGTTATTTTGTAGCGTAGATGCTGTAATCCCGTCGCATAGACGATGCAATTTCCGCGCGTAGATGCTGCAATTTCTTAGCGTAGACCCTGTAATTTTGTAAGCGTAGACGCTGTAATTTTTTAGCGTAGAGGTTGCAATTTCGTAGCGTAGATAGCGTCGATAGCGCTGCATTTTCTACGCGTATATGCTTCGTTGCTTACCAAGATTTTTTATGGTATTGAAAAGATATAACAATACTTAGCACGGCTTTGACGCATCAAATATACCACCCCATCAGTGTCTAAGTTTGACAGTCGCTTACGAAAAACGTCTGCCAATCGTACGAGAGGAATAGATTATAAACTCCAATAGGCAACATAACAATCATATTGTTTGGGTTGTTAGACAGAAAAAAACTTGTCAATATGCCTTACCTACCTAATGGTAAAGGAAATGATGAATATGATTCATTTTGCAATAGTTACTGTATATTTTCAGTTATTAATATTAATAACAGAGCATAAAGCTGTTATCGGGACCATTGCCAAATGAAACGCGGGATCAGTTAGCGTAACAAATAGTAATGGAATGTGGTAACACGGTAATGGTCCGCTAAACCTAGGTAATATTGGAATTTGTCGGATAACTACTTTTTAACTATGAAATATGAAATGGGGATAAATGAAAATGAAATGCAATGGTTTTTTTTACCCAGTTCCAAAAGGAGGATTGTTGTTTTTGAGTATATAATAAATTACCCTGTACTGTCTCACTGTTATACAAAGGCCTTCACTAAGAAATAGAAGTCATTTTAAGCATACTTGGGCACGCGGACCTAGTGTGAATCAGTGGAGCCACTTTCAACTTGACTTAACGACTACCACATTAAATGGTAACGGTGACCAACGGCTTAGCGTGCCTTCCGAAGCATCCTTACTTCCTTCGAATATGAAAATTCCACAATCGCTGCACCTGCTGAACCTTGGTGATCGCTTAGAACACCGCAGTCCCACAGCACTACGAGTAACTCTGTTTTTCGAGTACTTTTGTATTATTCCTCTCTGTCTAATTTTGCTTTGCAGATTCTACAATAAAAAATCTTATTATTATTATTTATTGACTGCCTCGTTGGTCTGGTGGCAAAGTACATCGCTTTGTGATCACGAAGTCCTGGGTTCAAATCCTAGGTCGGACAAATGTAGTTTAATTCCCAGTATGGGTCCGGAGTCTGGAATTGTGCCCGGTATATGGCAATAGGCTGGCCCCGTATTACATGGGACCTAACATCGTCGGCGAAACGTGGGTGTACTCAGTACACCTATGCCACCGCCGCTTGGGGAATATAGGCGTGACGGTGTTTTTATTATTTATTTGAATGGTTAATTGAATGGATTTATTTGAATGGATAATTTGAATAGTTAATTTAATTGAATGGTTCTCGACATTGGAGGAATTTCGGTGTTTAAAACAAAACCCACGGGCCTAAGCGGATTTCGGATTTCGTTATGGGGAGTTTGTTCGGTAGATTCCGACGAGAGGACTTCCTGCAAAAACTTTCTCACGAGTGTATGTATGTGTGTGTGTGAGTGATGTACGCTGTTGGCCTCGAGGCCTTTACAGCTTCACCGGACTTAAGGGCGAGCGTGCAATCACTACGCTCGAGCCAGAAGGGCAAGAGGCGATATACTCGAGGGCGCTTCAGTTGGGACAGTCGCTGCGGGGTGAGGGGGTGCACTACTAAGTGCACCGGTCAACCGCCGGCTAGGGGAGGGGATCTATGACTTCGTCGTCGTCGTCGCCCGTATTCGGAGCGGAAAGAAGGGATGACAAAGCATCGGGGGGAACTTTCTCACGATCTTGCAAGTATTTAAAATAGCGGCTTATCGCATGTTCATAAATAAACTACTAGGTAACTAAGTTTGTTGTAGATAATGAAGAAGATGTTTGGGAATGGCACCGGTACTGGGCAGTATCGGCTCAATATAGACTCTGTTCATTTCCTTTATCCTAAGTATTTTTTCTTTTAACTCGGTGTATTTATTCATGTTTTCGGTAATTGTTTTTTTGGAAGTTGTGCGTGTTAGGAGCAGCTAGGTCTATCAATATATATTTACTAGGTTTATTAATTAAAATTATATCGAGCCTATTGTTATATACAGTTTTATCAGTCAATATTGCTCTGTCATAGTAGAGTTTGTGTGTTTCGTCCTCCAGTACCGGTTTTGGGGTGGACTGGTTTAGGTGGAATTAGCTTATATGTAACGGCTAGTTTTTGGTGAAC